>JAUCBN010000027.1:14587500-16022500 GCA_035048815.1 Abelmoschus esculentus | reverse complement strand
GTGTTGAAGTCTATCATCACTTGAAGTCTGTGATTAAGAAGAAGTATGGGCAAGATGCAACCAATGTTGGTGATGAAGGTGGTTTTGCTCCCAACATTCAGGTCAATCTCATTGTTTTACCTTGTCTTGTGCCTATTAGTTTAATTTTCAGTTAATTGACGTCAACTTTTGTGCAAGCTCAGGAGAACAAAGAAGGGCTTGAATTGTTAAAGACTGCCATTGCTAAAGCTGGTTACACAGGCAAAGTTAGTGCCTCTTATCAGTAACCCTCATGTCTTCTCTGTTGTTTTGATGTTAGAAGATGGCTAATTGAATATTTCCATTACTCTAGGTGGTTATCGGAATGGATGTTGCTGCATCTGAGTTTTATGGATCCGATAACAAAACCTATGATCTGAACTTCAAGGAAGAGGTGAATAGCCACAACCCACAAGTTACTCTCAATCATTTTGCCTTCAAGAGATCTGTTTATATATTATTATAGTTATTCTCAATCTTTTCGCCTTCAAGAGATCTCTTTATATATTATTACTCTATCTTTTTTGATAATCTGTATTTTCAAGTTTCTCTGGATATGTTACCTAACTCTGTTTGCTCCTATTTTTATTTTTATTTAGAACAATGATGGCTCACAAAAGATCTCAGGAGATGCTCTCAAAGATTTATACAAGTCGTTTGTTTCCGAGTATCCTATTGAGTCAATTGAGGATCCTTTTGACCAAGATGATTGGGAGCACTACGCTAAACTAACCAATGAAATAGGAGAAAAAGTTCAGATTGTTGGAGATGATCTCTTGGTCACCAATCCAAAGGTAGAACTGTACTTTGTGGATTTTCTTACAGGAACTTGACATCACTCATTTGTTTTTAATATTTGCAGAGGGTTGAGAAGGCTATCAAAGAAAAAACTTGCAACGCCCTTCTTCTCAAGGTGCTTCCTTTTATTTAGAAGACCATTTATGCTTATGGACATGCCTTGTAAATTAACATAGATTCTTGTATGACTGAGTAAACAGGTTAATCAAATTGGATCTGTTACTGAAAGCATTGAAGCTGTCAAAATGTCCAAGAAAGCTGGATGGGGAGTTATGGCCAGCCACCGCAGGTTTGAACTGAAAATCTTTAAATGCTATAATTGCTTGTATTGATTAAAAAAAATCAAAATTCCGGTTGCTCAAAGGGAATGTTTAAATTATTTGCTTGCAGTGGTGAAACTGAGGATACTTTTATTGCTGATCTTTCGGTCGGTTTGGCCACGGTAACGCAGTCTCTGAAATCATAGGACACTTCTATTTTTTTAAAAATCTTTCATGATGTGAATTTAGATGTTGCAATCTTTGTTCTAGTTCTTAACATGTTTGATCATTTTTAAAAAATCAGGGTCAAATTAAGACCGGAGCTCCATGCAGGTCGGAGCGTCTAGCCAAGTACAACCAGGTTAACATCCGTACCTTTAAACATGTGGATGTTATTTTATATGTCGAGCATTGTCTGATTATGTGAATGTTATTTCATACTCGCACAGCTTCTGCGTATCGAGGAGGAGCTTGGTGCGGATGCAGTCTATGCCGGAGCAACCTTCCGTGCTCCAGTTGAACCCTATTAGGACTTTGGTTTTGCTGATAAGGCTTGGGGAGGCATGATGTCTGCGCTAGAGCTTTACTTTCACCTAATAAGTTAAACAGCACAGTGGGTTCGTTAGGACCCTAAAGGCTAAAACTCTTTCCTTTTTTTTCCGAATAATAATTTTGACAGAAGTTTTGTTCCAAAGAAAAAAATATCCCTCATAGTGCGGCGTTTCTTTTGTGCTTCCGGACTGAGCTATATCCGGCAATTTTAAATTTCATGTAGTGTTTGCTATATTTATGTTACTCCTTTTCTTATCCGCCCGTACAAGATTATCGTATTTAATAATTCAAGTTTGAAGTAGTAAATTGATTTTTTTAGATTTAAAAATAGAATACAAAACTAATAAATTCATAATAAAATAATCTTATAATTACATCTATAATCATTTAATAGAATAATTTTATATTAATTAATTTTCTTCCCTACTACTACTAGTCTACTACCTCCTTGCTTCGGTAAGGTAAGTTTTATTTGTACATCATTTGGTAGAGGGGTTCAAAACTATTTGATTTGATTAATTGGATTCAATTATTGATTGAGTTGATTTAAAATTTCAAATTATTTATTTATTTTTATTTTTAAATCAGACATTAAATTTAATTTTTTGTTTTCTTGAATTAGATATAGATCATAATATTTGATTAAAGTCAAATATTTGCATAATTCTTTGGTGCGGTTATTTTGAATTAATTTAATTTGTTAATTAAAACCTCAACTAGGTTCAGCAACAGAAACATCAATTGCATCTGCCCATCCGGTCCACCCACTAACTAACTACCATACAAATTTATTTTAGAACATTATAAATTTAAAAATAAGTTCACAAAATATTATGTAAATCTTAAGATTTTAAACGGTGTACCTTATAATTTAACCAGATTTTAGGGTATATAATTGTCTACCATCATCTTTAGTTAATAAACCGTAGTTAAGTAAAATTAATATCAGTTTAAATAAGTTTTAGTTAACTATAAGTTAGTTAATAGTAGTTAAATTTATATTAACGTAAATGCATATAGATATGTATTTAATCAATTAATAAAATATATGAAAATTTACTTATTTTTATACAAATCTATAGTTTGTTTTTACGTAATCTGATATTAATAGTTGATTATTAAACGAGTATGGGCGAATACGAACAGATGTGGGCAGATATGAATTAGTTTGTAGGTATTCAGTTAGGTAGTACTAGTAAGTGTAGGGTGCATTTTGAGAATATATCCACGTAAAAGAGTGTGGATTTGACCAGAATTTTTTATTATATAAGAATTATTTTGACTAAAAATAAAACGTCAAAGATTAAATTATTTTAAAAAATAAAGATAAAAATAATTATCCACGTTAAGAGAAAAAAAAAACATTATACCTTTCTTTATTGCAATCCCATTTTCTCCCTGAAAACATGTATACTACAGTAAAGAAAGACTCGCGAAGGCAAAGGTCTTTCTTTATTTCATGCGACACTGTCGTTTTTTGTAATAAAATAATGGCACAATGTGTCTGTCGTCAGCTTAGGTCGGTCGCCATGCCTTGTCTCCTTGCCTTTTTAAGTATGCTATGGAAACTACCCTGAACCCTCCGCCTCCTATTGAATTAAACTCATTTATTGAACGACAACGTGGAGACTGGATCCAGCACGAGCTTCCCAAAGTCTCTGATAAACACTGTCATGTCCCAATCCCTGTTCTAGAGGCTAGAGGTATCTTTTTAATCTTCTTGTTCTTTTTCAGTTTGTTGGAGGGAGATGAGAGACAATTCTGAGTCTGTAGATTTCATATTGCATACTAATGGAACAAGTTTAATAGATTATCTTGTCTTGTGGGAAAATGGGCTGGTTGTTGAAACTTGAAAACATAAATTTTAATCTCGTTTTCCTTTTTTGAGTTCAAGTTTTACAGAGTTGGTTGGGAAACATCAATGGTAGAAGTGTCGTGTTTGGTAACAAATGTTCCACAAAAGTTACAAACAAGTCACACAAATAAAATATTATTACAAACAAGTTACTTGTCTTAGAGGAAATAATGATGTGAATTGATATAATAATAATTTTAGTTCCTTAAATTTTTAAATTCTATCAATTTAATTTTAATTTATAAATTTAATCTTTTATATTTAAAAATTATATCAATTTATTCTTGTTCCTTAAATTGTTTACTTTCTCTTAATGTTATATTATTTTTTTAGGCTGCATTTTTTTTTGTTACTGTGAGAAACCTTGTTCACCGGCGATAACAACCTAAAATAATTCACGTTTGGTTCTAAAGGTCCGTTCATCCACCAATTTTCTTCCCAAAACTGTCGTTTCGGAACAGACAGTAAACCTGGGTTTGAGACTCCAATGAAAAACAAAGTCTTAGTATAATAAGAGTTTAACAATAACTTGTTGCTTTTAGAAGGAAAAAAAGTTAAATGTTTGTTTCTAACACATAATTAAGTGATCTGAGATGTATTTTAGCCTAAATTGAAATAGTTTTGTGTTCTAGTATGCTACAATTTGTTAAATTTGAAGCACAAGAGCTGTTTGTTTCAATGCAGATAGTACATTGTGTCTTTGTATTGAAGAGCAAGGACTGAACGGTGTTCTAGTAAGTATATAACTAGGCACAAAGTTTCCTTTCACATTTCTTACCTTCTATCATGTGGAGAAGGTGAGTAAATGTCTAATCATTTCCCCCCTTTCAGAGTGGTGGCTGTTGATGGCGTTTGAACCCTTGGTTTGGTATTGCCAGCCAGCGGCAAATGTGGCTTGGAAAAAAATGGTTGAGGGTGCTTTTGGTGCATATACACCTTGTGCTATCAACTCTATGGTGATTTCCATTTCTTACTTGGTCTTTTTGGGCCTGTGCTGTTACCGCATATTTCTCATAAAGAAGAGCTCCAAAGTGCAGAGATTTTCTTTAAGGTCAAAATGCTATAGTTATATGCTTTGTATGTTGGCTGGTTATTGTACCATCGAGCCACTACTGAGGTTGTTGATGGGTGTTTCTATCTTTAATTTGAATGGAGAAACTGGTCTTGCTCCTCATGAGGTGAGTTTCCGTTCGAACTTGTAGGCGTTGCCGTGCTTAGTTATAGCTGGTATGGACCGTATCTTCTAATATAACTCATACAATCAATATCGTTTTACTAAACTTTAGTAGTTACTAGTTTGGTTCTTTGTTTTCAAGTTAAAATTTTGGAAAACTACTACAGCTACTATCATGGCTAAAGCCTAAAAGACCAGACCACTGGTCTGGTACTACTGGTTCAATTTGTTTATTTCATCCAATTTCCTTCCTTTACTTGTTTCTAGGTGATACTTAGAAGTTGCCATTAGTTGTCACAATTCCATTTGGTTTTCTGCTATGTTCAACAGCAGCTTGCTTAAATTTATATATGCTTTGTAATTTTGTAATTTACTCCCTTACAGGCAACTTCTTCGATCATTGAGGCTACTGCTTGGTGCTCCGTGCTTATTATGATAGGGTTGGAAACAGAATGTTACATCTGCGAGTTTCGGTGGTGTGTGCGTTTCGAAGTTGTTTATGTTCTTCTCGGCAATGCTGTGATGCTCAATCTCATTCTGCCTGTGAAGGATTTATACAGTAGGTTAGATTCCTTGCATTCCTCTATTTGCAGCACTCAAAGACGTCAATTGGACACTCACAATTACAAGTTCTTTTGCTCATGCAGCTATGTGCTATATTCGAGCATCGGTACTTTTTTCTGCAAGGTTTGTTGAGCATATTTGCCTTAAATCATACACTGTTTTTTCCGGTGTCTCGGTTAAATTGTTCTTTACTTGCTTATATGTTGCCTTGGTGCCACCTAACATGGCAGTTTAGGTTGACATGGCTTAGCATCAATTTAGCCAACCCTTTTTCCTTTGGTTATATTCTTCTTACTTGCTATACTAAGAAGGTCATATATTGACAAAACATGTTTGGTCTTGGAACCAAAGTGGATAAATCATGGCTAGTGTTTTCTCCAGATCAAATTCCAGTACTTTCTGGTGCAATCTAAAATTAAATTAGTTGGGACAGAAAAATCTGGTCCCTTTATTTAAACAGACTTTTAAGGCTTTTGTTTTCAAGTCATTTTAAAGCACTTTCATTTACTTGTTTTTATTTTTGATGTAGGTTTTATTTGGGATTCTTTTACTTGCTTATTTTCCCAGTCTCAATCCCTATCTGGGATATATTTTGGTACAAAGTAAGTCTTCTGATGATGAAGAATATGAATCACTTTCCGGAATAGAGCAAATTTTCCCTGAGAGGCATGCCAACATTATCTCAAGTAAGTACCCCAATAGAGTGGTCATGACTGATACAACAAGTTCAAAAAGGTTAAAAACTTAAAATAGCTGCAGGCTTGCTAGTTATTTGTTGATAAGCTTTATTTTGATGGAACTATAACGAACTAGGTGGCGACTTGACTGGACTGTGGAAAAACAACCAGTGTCTTGGAATGTTCTATGTTGTGAAAAGGATATAATCAAATATTATATATATAAACATAGTTTATCTTCGGAGGATGGGGCTTGATGTTGAGGAGGGGTGCGTTCTCTGTGGGAGGATTGGAGACCAGGGACCACCTTTTCTCTGGATGCAGCTACTCGGTGGCTGTGTGTACTGCTGCTATGGAGTTGTGTGGGCTGCGTAAGAGCATGCTGAAGTGGGAAGATGAGATGCAATTGTTGAGTGCAAGACTGACGGGAAAGTCTTTAATAGTCCATGTTTTGAAGCTAGCATGGAGTGCCTATGTTTACTTCATTTGGGAGGAAAGGAATAGGAGATTGTTTAGGAACACAACTAGGAACGCAGGGAGTATCTTAGATTGTATAAAACATGTTGTTTGTATTAGAACTCGGAATAGAATTATACGTTTAGATGATGTAAATAGGAACATTTGTACATCTTGAGGAATTCCCTAGGGATGGATGCCCAAGTGTGCATATAGGAGATGCTTTCATGTCTTGGATAATAAATCACAACTTAACCAAAAAAAAAATATAGTTTATCCGAAAGTTGGTCCCCTTGCAACATGATATTTGAGTTTTAACCTCAAATATCATGTTGCAGTGCAGTTGTAGATGTTTGGGTGAGTGATTACTACAATCTTTTGAGCTATTTTTTTGACACTCTGCTGCTATATGCCATGCATAACAGGGGCCTTTTTTGGATGGATTACTCCCCTCATGCAACAAGGTTATAAAAGCCCTCTCACTGAAAGTGATGTTTGGAAGTTAGATACATGGGATCAGACTGAAACGTTAATCCAAAAGTTAGCCTTTTTGTTGCTTCCCTTGCATTTTCTTCCTCACACAGCCACTCAATGGTAACAATCTCTACCTCTTCAGGTTCCATAAATGTTGGGCCAAAGAAACTCAAAGATCTAAGCTAAGGCTTTTGAGAGCATTGAATGGTAGCCTAGGAAGAAGGTCAGTTAGCAACATGGTTTTTTTCTTTCTTCTTTCCTTTACTGTATAGTTGTAATGAACATTTGTGCATCCTGAAGAATAGTCAAGTATTGGTGTCATCTTCTCTCATATTACCAACACTCTTGTTTTTTAAATGATTCATGCAGGTTTTGGTGGGGAGGTGTTGTCAAGGTAAGGAACAAGCCTCTCATATGTTTCGTGTGCCTGGTAATTTGATTTTAAACTATTAAGTTCCTGCAGAGAACAAGTGCCTTAAGGTATTCTGCGTTCTGTGTTCAGTAAGCTTAAAAATTGTTGTCATTAGGCCACCCCATGACATAGAACACAGAATGCAGACCTATTTTCCTGATGAGGCCACGGTTGACAGTTCATTTTCTTTTTCTGATAAAGTGTCAGTTTTTCTTTCATGTCACATGGAAGTTTTAACATTCCATGAAGATTTGATTGTTCTGTAAGGAATCTGAAATAGACTTTTGATCGAAAGCTTATAGCTTCATGTTTGAACATTACAGGTTGTGTTTATCTCCTGTCAGTATACAGGGCCTATTTTCTTAAACCTTCTCTTACAGGTTAGTGCATTTTCTTATTTTCCCTAACCCTGACCAAGGCCTAAATCAACAAATCAGTCCAATAGTGCATTAAGGGTGTTCAAAATCGGTTTAATGGGTATCCATCGGTCCAATAAATTTAATATCAATACTATATTATTACTATATTTCAATATTTTTTTATTTTTTTAACTTGTATTATGAATTTATTGGGCCTTGGGTACCCATTAGACCGATTTTGAACACCCAATCACTTCTCAGTTCTCTAGTTTACTCGGGTATTATTAGATTTTCATTTTCAATTTTTTTTAGTTTGTAAGAAATTGGAGAACTTTTAAAAGCTAATGCACTAATAAAGCCCTTAAACTATTACACTTTGTTTCAACAAGACCTTGTACTTTTTTTGTAGTTAAATAAATCCAATTCTATGATTTTAATACATAAAAATCCTTAATTGTTTTCTACTTAATTTTACTTTTACACGTCATTTTTATTGGTTACAAAGATTTAATCTTATTTTCTACCTAAACAACTAAATACATATGATTAAAACTATTTAATCTATCAAATTAAACAAATGAAAACAGTTACTATAAAAAAACCTTCTATAAACAACTAAATACATATGTTTTATATTCTAATATATTAATAAAAAAAAACTAAAGTTAAAGTAAATAAAAATATTTATCCGTCAGAAAACAGAAAAAAGTTTGATTATAAGTTTTTATATTAAGGTTTATGAAAAATGGTTTCTGAATAAAAGGAATTAATTTATTAATAATTATCAAAATGGTTTATGAAAATAATTTTTATTGTCAAAATGGTTTATTTGATAGATTAAAAGAGTTTTAATCATTTATATTTAGCTGCTTAGTTAAAGATTAAGATTAAATATTTGTAACCAATAAAAATTTAAATCGTTTAAAACTGAAAGTAAAGAACAATTAAGGGCTTATATGACTAAAAATCAAAGAATAGGGCTTATTTAACTACAAAAAGTATAAGGAGTTATTTAAACAAGTAATGGTACTTTAATGTATTTTACTCCCTCCGTCCCAAAAATAATGTTTCTTATTGACTTTTTAAAAGTCAAAATTTTTAAACTTTGACTATAATTATATTAAATATTTTAAATAATTAAACTTTATAAATTATATATTTAAAATCTATTCGATTAGAAGTTTTTAAAATATATTTTTTCATATTTTTATCAATAATAAATTTTAAATAATCAAGAGTCAAAGTTGAAAAAGTTTGACCCAAAAAAAGTCAATAAGAGAATATTTATGGGACAGAGGGAGTAATATATTAGCTAATTTTAAATAACAACAATTAATCAATTTCTTCCTACTTTGTGCATGCTATGCCTCGTGTTAAATTTGTAACTCTCTTGTTAAAAT
This sequence comes from Abelmoschus esculentus, assembly GCA_035048815.1. Lineage (NCBI taxonomy): Eukaryota > Viridiplantae > Streptophyta > Magnoliopsida > Malvales > Malvaceae > Abelmoschus > Abelmoschus esculentus. The sequence continues at coordinate 16,013,501 of JAUCBN010000027.1, read as the reverse complement.
CTACAGTCAATTCAACGTGGTGATCCTGCATGGTTTGGTTATGCTTATGCCTTCTTGATGTTCCTTGGAGTGGTATGATCCTTGTTCTATGTTTCTTTATCATGGTTTCTTGTTTAAGACAAATCAAAACTATCCTATTTGAGCATTTCCTTTGTACAAATTGTTTCTTAGAATTATATGATATCTGCTATGGATTATGATTTTTCAACAATTTCTGAATCTTAGTGGTGTGTTTCATCTAATGAATGATCGTAGAGCAGTGTTGGTACCATTGTGTTAAGTATTCAAGTTGATTTTATCTTTTTTCTCATTATTCTAAACTCCCCCAATTTGGTTCATAGATATAGATATCATCATGCTCAACTTGCTATGGGAAACTCAAAGTGCAGTTTTGAACAATCCCTTTGTAAGAATATCTACCACTTTTGATGTTGGGAGAAATGGCATGCAAACAGTTTATGAAATGCTTGTCAATCTCAACGGGTTTTGTTCTGTCATATCGGACTAGATTTTAAGCAATACTAATGGTTGTCTATGTTGTCGTGATACAACTTCATAGGGTATAGTCAAGCCTTCCTAGTTCTTCCAGAATTCATTTAAGCCACATCATCTTGCAAATCGCTCGAGTTGTTGATCTATATTTTCTTCAACACTAAAATCCATTTCCTTCATTGTATCTAAACAATTAGGATAGAAATCTAAGAGAGTTTCGAGCAGAAAGCACCGAATTCCTGATTGACAGTTGCAAATACCTTACTGTTCTGATTGTGTTAATCATCCAAGCCAATGGTTTATTTCTACAATTTCTATACTTTGATTTGTTTCAACTCATGACAGATATGCGTTGCACTACTTGAGGCTCATTACGTGCATCTTATATGGCGTCTTGGTTTTCGTCTTCGGTCTACTCTGGTAATATATTTCTTCATCCTAGAATATATACAAACTAGAATGGAACTATCTTGAAGATGTTAAACTCTGCCTCCTTTGTCTTCCAAATGTAGCATGGTTGTCAGAGAACCATTTGGTAATATATTCCTTTGTCCTTCCATTCTAGTGGAATAAACTTTCAGGATTCCATTATACCCAATAAGAATTCTAACATTTTTCAACGAAATCCCTAGAGTAAAAGTGTGTGAGATTGACTCATGTTCTTTATATTTCACTACTTTTGTTATAGGTGGCAGCTATATTTCACAAATCTTTAAGATTGAATCATGAAGTTCGCAAGAATTTTCCATCTGGGAAGATAATGAATATGATCACAACAGATGTCAACACACTTCAGGTATGATTCTTGCTGTAAAAATGACTAACTGATGCCAAAAATGTGTATTGTGCATTCAGAATCATTTTCCATGATAAAGACAGGATAATATATTATATATGAGTATATATCTTGAAATGTTTTAAATTTATGCTTTCATTCCTTTAAGAGAGATGAATGATCCCTTTGACTGAAGCTCAGAAGATAGCAAACATTGCTGTTGAACCAATTTTCGCAGCACATTGTTACTATCAATATATTCGATATATCTCTCAAACTGAAATTTGACATTGTGGAACATCAAATGGTAGTACACCTTCATACCCTAAACATGGGATATATTCCCCAATTTTTCTCCAAAACAAATATCAAAAAATGTGAAATTTGGATATGTTAAAATCGGATACCTTCTATCATAACTTATTTTTTCTGAATCCTGATTGAGCTAACAAGAGAAAGCAAACATACAAGAACTTCTAAACTGTTGCAGAATCTTAAACAATAAGCATAAATTTTTTAGCTGCAATTGAGGCATTTCTTCTTTTTTTTCTTTTATGTTTCAACTGGAGGTGATAAAATCATAAGACCGGAATTTTGTTTTTGTCTTTTCATGGAGGTTAGAGGATTGATTTGAACTGTTAATAAGACTACTTTATGATGTTCAGGGAGTATGTGAACAACTTCATATAATGTGGTCAGCTCCATTTAGTATTATCAATTCCATGATTCTTCTTTATCAACAACTCGGTGTTGCTTCACTTCTTGGATCACTAATGCTAGTTCTCAATGTCCCAATTCAGGTAAAACAAGTTTTTACCCTTTATTAATTTTTTTTCTACTAGTTTTAACTTTTTTATGATGTTAGTTTCTTTTACAGGATGTAAAAATATATAGCAAAATTATAGTAAACATATAGGCTGATTATTAGGGCTTTATCTTTATTTTCTTTCTTTTTCCAATACTTGTATAAGTATCTATTCTTCTTTTGTGAATAACAACCTAATATTTTTCTCCCAAATCTTCTAACTTTTAACAATTTCATTTTCTTAGCAATGAGTCGATGCTGGTCATTATCATGATGTTCTGCAGCTGCCAGCTTAAATGTAGTTTAAACCCTGTTTATAATGGTTACTGAGAACTAACCTACATAACTCATGCTACTTGATGGGAGAGAAAGAAAGAAGAAATAAAAAAGATCATCAAAGAATGACATAGTTAGAAAAAACAAATTATTGGATTAAATCTCCTAGTAGGCCTTCTATTAGGGGTCAATATCTTAGTATATTTAAAGGTACTTGAACTTTCGATAGTCGGTAATTAAGAGTGAAAATTTCAGCTTCTCTTAGTTTTCTTCTATTCCGTTTTTCAACAGCAAATCTGTCATGAAGACAGGTGAAATATTTTTAACTTGGGAAATGATTATCCAATGATTGATAATGTCTTAACTATTTTCTCTGTTTTTCCACTGAGGACAGAGTATTGTGGTTAGCAAAATGCGAGAAATGACTAAGCAAAGACTAGACTGGACTGACAGGAGAGTCATTATTATGAATGAAGTTTTAGCTGCTATGGACACCGTGAAGTATGGTTGATTTCAGAAAGCACAGCCTTACATTTCAATATATATTTTCGTACTAGTCAACTGTGATTACTGATCTAGGCTTGGGGATTTTTCAGGTTTTATGCATGGGAGAAGAGCTTTCAGTCTAGGATTCACAGTCTACGGAATGATGAGCTATCATGGCTTCGGAGAGCTCAATTACTATCTGCTGTATGATATTTAAATTATAGTATTGTTTCCTATTGAGAGTGTCTTTTCTAATTCCAGAACATAATTCAAAGTTTCTAGTTGGAGTCTGGCATAGAAAACACACTTTCAATGCTTTTGCACTCTAAAATGTAGTTTATGATGGTTGTCAACTATAATCTTGGACATGCAATGCTTTTCACCATTTGATGCATTTTCTTTTCCGAGGGAAAATGTGATTATGGTGGCCTGTGGCCACCACTATAATATTGGAATCTCCATTTTAAGCCAGTTTACAGTAAAAGATGGCCTACCTTGTCACTACAAATCCTTGATTTGTTACTAGATTTTACAGTATGTATGTCAGTTACGCAAGTTACATGCAGCGTAGACAAACTTGAATGCTTATTTATCGATATGGCTAATCTTAAATTGTGCATGTTGCACCTGCTGTTCATGCTGTCTGTCTTCAGGCAACATAAAGTCATAAACTATGGTTGTGTTTTTACCACACGTTTTTTAAGTTGCCTTTTTTTTGCAGTTAAACAGTTTCATACTGAACAGCATACCAGTTCTTGTAACAGTAGTTTCATTTGGGATGTTCACTTTTCTTGGCGGGGATCTGACACCAGCAAGGGCATTCACATCACTTTCTTTGTTTACATTGCTACAAATTCCTCTGGCTGCACTTCCTGATTTGTTAAGTCAGGTTTAACTTAGTTCACCCCTTAATCATTATATTTACATAATTTATTTGGTTTGCTGCTTTATATCCTTCATTGCTGGAATCTTATTGTTGGAAAAAAAATTAGGTGGTAACTATGTTTATACTTTAGTTGTAAGGTATCGAAGTTCTTGACTCTCAATACGTTGGCTGGACAAAGAAACAACCTGTTACTGATAAACTTAATAGGTGGTTAAGAAAATTTATGATTTATGGCCATGAATGAAATATAGCTTAAAAAGATGTATGTAATCAGTTTTTTCTTGATCACTATTTGTAGTTGCCACAATTTTCGAGATTAACTATTCGTTAAGGTCAATTCCTTTAGCATTGTTTCTCAAGTTATTGGAACCGCTTCTATTGTATTCTTGACAGGCTAGTACTTTGGTTTTTTAGGTTGCAAAGGCAAATGTATCATTGCAACGTCTTGAGGAGCTTTTCTTAGCCGAAGAGAGAAGTCTCGCACCAAATCCACCTCTTCAGCCAGGGCTTCCAGCCATCTCAATTAAGAATGGAAACTTTTCATGGGATTTAAAGGTTATTTAAAAGTTTGATTCTTGTTTTTATACTTGTCAAAGTATCGGTCAATAAATTAGTTTGGCTCATCCTCTGTTGGAGAATGAGAATGGAAAGACAGAAAGCAAGTTGTCTTGTTAGATATTAAGGTCTGTCTCAAGGTATCGGCTGTAAAATTATTATAGCTCTGGATATTACATTGGAAATGTTACTTTAACAATAGCAATAGCAGCTTAGTGATTTTCCATGCACTACTCCCTGCTTTATAGTAAGGAAGATCTCATGAACTTATTACCCTCAACATTCTTAGTATTGCAATCAGCTATGTTCCTGGATACAGACAATTTTGTGATTCTTTTTCCAGGCAGAGAAACCCACTTTATCAAAGATCAATCTAGATGTGCCAGTTGGCAGCTTAGTTGCAATTGTTGGTGGAACTGGAGAAGGAAAAACATCACTTATATCAGCTATGCTAGGGGAGCTGCCTCCAGATGTAAATTCAAGTGTTGTTATAAGAGGGAATGTTGCTTATGTTCCCCAAGTTTCGTGGATTTTCAACGCTTCTGTAAGTTCCATCGGTTGCTTATGTTCTTCATTGATGTTTACTTTAACCTTAAATTTGACCACTTCTAGTATTTTGTTAGTAAGAAAGATTCTTTTCTACTAGCATGCTTGCTTATGAACTTCAAAATTTAATTTCACAGGTTCGTGAGAACATATTGTTTGGGTCTAACTTTCAACCAGAACGGTATTGGAAGATAATTGATGCGACATCTCTACAGCAGGATCTTGACATCCTTCCGGTAAACTGGATCTAATATATCTTTGTAAGTTCTTTTTCTATTATGGATTGTCTCCTCAACTATTTAACTATTTTATGTTGCCCTTAAGGATCATGATCTCACTGAGATTGGTGAAAGAGGTGTGAATATAAGTGGTGGGCAGAAACAGAGAGTTTCCATGGCTAGAGCTCTCTACTCAAATTCAGATGTGTATATATTTGATGACCCTTTAAGCGCCCTTGATGCTCATGTTGCACAACAGGTAAATTGTCTATACAGATCATAGTGCAGGAGGTTTGCATCAATCTGACATGAACTTACTGCTTGTATTGGATATGAGAATTTTGAGGCTAAGTTTTAGAATTAATTGAAGCAAAAAAGGGTGGAAATTTCTTAAGCATTTTTTGTATGGCATTTGATAGGTTTAGAAGTTTAGTTGAAGAAATCAGTTTCCAAAGTGATGAAATAGGAGCTACAGTGCTGAAGCCTTATATTAGAGCTCTTTATTATAGTGCACAGATCACGTGTATATAGACTCCTAAGAATCCAATAGGAAACTACAGATATAGAAATACTTTTCCAGAAAGGATGATGAGGCTTTGATAAATACTTGGTTTAAATAGATCCAAAGCCATAAATGAAAACTGACATCAGGAAACACAAAAGACAGAACATAATCTGGAATATTTCTTGTATCTTCTTTCTAATATTACCGTTTCTTTATAAGTTATTTCTAGCCTTTTGGATTTGATCATCCAACTTTCTTTTATCTCTACATAGATTTCGTGATATCGTTCTAATCTGAAGTTATGTGCCGCAGGTTTTCAACAGGTGTATCAAGGGAGAGTTGTTAGGAAAAACCATAATACTTGTCACAAACCAGCTACATTTTCTTCCACATGTAGACCACATCCTTCTTGTCTCTAATGGTGAAATTAAAGAACAGGGTACCTTTGAGGAAATCTCCAAAAAAGGAAGGATATTTCAGAAGTTGATGGAAAATGCTGGCAAAATGGAGAAACAAGGAGAAGGAAAGGCAGATGGAAAATACATTGACCTGGAAGAATCAAAACCAACTTCAAATAAGATGGTTGAGATAAATGATATGCTAAAAGATGAACATGCTGCAAACAAGAAGAATGGAAGGAAAGCTACACTTGTAAAGAAAGAAGAAAGAGAAACTGGTGTGGTCAGTTGGAATGTTCTTATGAGGTAAAACTATATACTCATTAGTACACTAAACCTAATATTTTTCGTATTTTCATTTATTAATTGTTTCCTTGTCCCTAGAGATAATCAATCAACTAGGAAAGCTATATACTCCTTGTACAACTTCCTTTGGTTAATGATGTGTGTCTCTCCATACCACTCAAACATCAAATACAAATGTATTTGAAAACCTAGAAATTTTAGGGCTGAAAATTTAAACCGGTAGATAAACGATCACTTGAGGTAATATAGTAACACAATAGATTGTCATATGTTTGCATCTTAAGAACCTTACCCACGTTTCAATGATTATTCACACAATCTTTCACCTAGTGGAGTTTATGGATTTGCTTTTTAATCCTTCTATAGCTTTCATTTTTTGTTCAACATTTTAATTTATTAAGTGATGTTATATCAGATCTATTAAGTATATTTCTCTCATCTATTACCCATTGGATTTCCCATTATTTTGTATTCGAGTCGAGCCTTAAGCTGAAAACAATTGTGGAAATAACTTGGAAAGATAATAAAAATTGGGATGACCCGATCGATAATGCCATAACATTACTGGATTAACAGACTCAAAAGCATGAAGAGACTTAGGCTGAAAAACACAATTGGAGAGGGTTGGTTGCGTGGGAGTATGTTGGCCTTTGAGAAGATAGACTGCATTAGACAACCTAGCACTGGCAACCACCTTTCCTGTCCATTGCCTGAAATTCACACATGCTCAACTAACACAAAGAAGATTGTATGCTAATTTTGGAACATAAAGCACAATGGTTAATACAATATCCTGATTAATTTGGACTGAACCAATTCCTTCAATCGAAGACAAAGAATCATCTGGAGTCCTGACATGCGTGTCTAGTTCCATTTTCTGAAATTGTTGTAAGATCCTCAGATCCCCTGTCATGTGGTCCGGGGCACCATAATCTACAATTCAGGTTGAACAACTATTTTTAGAAATCATATTTGCATGTAATATGCTACCTGCAGAATACGTGAAAGCCACGTTAGAGGTGGGTGGTGCAGGTATTGCCCAACCAGCTCTTGTAATTTCGCAAATTGCCCTGTGAGGAACATTTTGTTGCTGTTGCATTCTCTGTTGGCCAAACTTTGGGAGGGGGTTCGGTCATATGCCAAACTGATTTTAGAGGATGTAGGGGTACTCATTCTATAGGTTTTATGGATTGAAAAACTTGGTTCTGATACCAAGTAGAAGACATAATTTTTGGTAGAGAAAAGATATTTCTTGATTTTATTGATAAAGATAGTGCCTATTTATAGTTCACAGAAAAGGCATAAACTAGGAAAATATTAATTGCATAAAATTACAGCAACAATCTAGTTCTTTATTTACAGCTATTGACTAATATATTAGGAAAATGATTTCTCAATAATAGTGGTTCAGTGCTTAGGGAATTTACTTCCCTAATTTTCAACAATCTACAGATTTTACATCAATTCTGTTTGAGAAGACATAGAACCTATTTTCCTTTACTGTTTTGCAGGTATAAGGATGCTCTAGGAGGCCTATGGGTGGTTATGATACTTTTTACATTCTACTTTTCAACGGAAGTTCTTGGAATTTTAAGCAGCTTGTGGTTACGCTTTTGGACAGATCAAAATGCTTCAAAGAGTTATAAGCCTGGACTTTACGTTTTCATTTATGCTCTTCTAGGATTTAGTCAGGTTGGTGCTGCATCTTTATCCATATCTAATAGGTGATTCGTATTGATGTATTTATACTAGCTGCTCATATTGTCAAGAAAGCTTATAATGGTAGCTTAGTTTTCAAGATGATTATTCAAAGAACAGGAACTTCTCATTTTGAATGAATAGTAATTTAGTATGATATATCTTTTATATACTGTAAAAAAAATCTATGCGTGCAGTGTTATAGAGAGGAAATTCCATGAAGTAGATAAGCATAAGCTTAAGATCATAACATGTTTAACATTTTCTCTGGTCTGTGACTGTCTGCCTGCACAACTGAAAAATGAATTCCTACAACACCAACTGTTTCATCTTTTACTTTAGTGCTTATTATAAGGATTTACTTAACATTTTAATGGATTCAGGTAACTATGATGCTGACTAAGTCATTTTGGTTGATTACTTCAAGTCTTGGCGCAGCCAGAAGATTGCACGATAAGATGCTAAGTTCCATCCTAAGAGCTCCAATGTTGTTTTTCCAGACCAATCCAACTGGACGAGTGATCAATAGGTTTTCAAGAGATTTAGGTGATATAGATTGTAATGTTGCCAATTCTGTGGATGTGTTTATGAGTCGGTTGTGGCAACTTCTCTCAACCTTTACGCTTATAAGCATTGTGAGCATATTTTCATTGTGGGCCATACTGCCACTTTTCATCTTGTTTTATGCAACCTATATATACTATCAGGTATGATTCATATTTCTCAGTCACGTAAGGAACTTTAAGAAAAAAAAGATTTACTTTCTAAGTATTGAATGATCTGATACTACCTGGACTCAAGTGTGTGCAGTGTGTTCAATTTTTGTTCTTAACTTTTCCTTATATTTGGAGGATCAAAACTCCTACCATGTTAAGTGTTTGTCAAACTATGGTACTTTAGAAAGATGAAAGACCAGACCAGATAACATAGGTCGCAAATTGAGACTTCTTTCTAGCATAATAGGTTTCATTCAACTTGCGACATATAAATGCTGGTTTATTTTCCTAGTTCAGTAATGAATATAAACTAGTATTTTAACTTAGTTTCTTGATCTATATACCCTTTGATGATCATTACCTTTGTTATTGCAGAGCACATCTCGTGAAGTGAAACGCTTGGATTCTATTACCAGATCACCTGTTTATGCGCAATTTGGAGAAGCACTCAATGGTTTCTCATCCATTCGTGCATACAGGGCTCATAATCGCATTTCCAGTGTTATTGGGAGTTACATGGATAATAATATCAGATTTACCCTTGTAAACATTAGTTTGAATCGCTGGCTGTCAATAAGATTAGAAATACTAGGAGGCCTAATAATTTGGTTAACGGCAACCATTGCAGTTCTGCAGAAAGGAAGAGCAGAGAATAAGTCAGAATTTGCATCAACAATGGGTCTACTTCTAACTTATACCCTGAATATCACTAGGCTATTGAGTGGTGTTTTAAGACAAGCAAGCCGTGCTGAGAATAGTTTAAATGCTGTGGAACGTGTGGGTACATATATCGATTTGCCTTCAGAAGCTCCGGATGTAATTGAGAGCCACCGTCCTCCACCTAATTGGCCTCAAGCTGGTTTAATTCAATTTGAGGATGTTGTTCTACGTTACAGGCATGAACTTCCACTGGTCTTGTATGGATTGTCCTTTACTATTGCTCCAAGTGAAAGGATAGGTATAGTTGGAAGAACTGGTGCTGGAAAATCCAGCATGCTGAATGCACTATTTCGGATTGTGGAATTAGAAAAAGGAAGAATCTTGATCGATGGTTGTGATCTTGCCAGATTCGGGCTGACAGATTTGCGAAAGGCTCTTAGTATTATACCTCAATCTCCAGTTCTTTTTTCAGGTGCTCATAAAATTTTCAGGTGCTCACTTATAAATTTTGATTATACTTCATGGTCTGGTTTTAATGTTCCAGGAACTGTGAGATTAAACTTGGATCCATTTAACGAGAACAACGATGCCGACCTCTGGGAGGCTTTAGAAAGAGCACATATGAAGGATGTCATCATGAGGAACTCTCTGGGTCTGGATGCTGAGGTATTAAGAAATCAAATGATTCTGCTAACATATGCTTGAACTCTATGGTAAGTTTCTCATGGTATTCAGAGTAAGCATACTTTAATATGTCTGTCTCAAGGTTCTGGAGGGTGGGGAGAACTTCAGTGTTGGGCAGAGACAGTTGTTGTGCCTTTCCCGAGCATTGTTGCAGAGGCCAAAGATTCTTATTCTTGATGAGGCAACTGCAGCAGTGGATGTTAAGACTGATGCTTTTATCCAGAAAACCATTCGTGAAGAATTCAAATCTTGCACCATGTTAATTATTGCCCACAGACTAAACACCATCATCGACTGTGACCGGATTCTTGTGCTTGATGCTGGTCAGGTGGGACTTCTCACTTATATTATTCCAACATAGTTCTGGTTTCTTTTCCTTTCTACAGAATTTCCAACCCATTTAGTAGGCTTCTTGTAGCTATAGGATGTCTGTAAGGCAAGATGGGCTATGTTCCCGAATGACTTGGCAAACATTTATCTCATAAGTGGTGACTAGATAACTTCTGATGTTGCTCTTTCAGGTTCTAGAACAGGGACCTCCAAAGGAACTGTTAGCTGATAAGGAAAGCTCGTTCTCGAAGATGGTTTGGAGCACAGGGGCTGCAAATGCTGAATACTTGCAGAGCTTAGTTTGAGGATGAGGACGAACATGCTACCAGTTAGATGGTCAGTAGAGATGGCAGGCTTTATGCCTTTGGGTTGTTGTTGAGCACTTCACCCTACAGTATGGATTGATTTGAACAGAAAGTATTGTAGAATATTTCAAATTCTTAAACATGATTCTTGGGGATTTCTTCAATGTTTCCACTCTAATCAATTCTTGGATTTGATGTTAGCATCTGAACTAGAATCTTGTCGTTAAGACAAGACATATATTAGAGAAAATCGTTTAAATTGGAATTATACGAAAAGATAAAGAAATATTATCATATATGAAGAAATATATACAAACATATCTTCTATGATTAGAGAAAATCGTTTAAATTAAAATTATATTATACTATAACATGATAAATAATTAAAATTAAATTTTTATAAGAACTCGAAACTCGAATCGAAAAAATTTCAAATACAGTTTGAATGGTAAAATGTGACTCGTAAACTCGAATAATTCAAAAAAATTATTCGACTCGATCAAATACTCACCTTTAGTTGTAAATAATATAGTTGATTATTTAAAAAAAAGTTGAGTACAATTACAGAACAGATCAAATATTGCTTCCATCAGAGATGCAGAAGTTTTTTTTTTACAAAAATATGAACTATTAAAGACTTTCCTTTCAATTTGGAGCTCAACCACTGCAGCTCATCATTCCATTCAAGCATCATTCTATGTAATCCACACATTTCCAAGACAGCAGCCCATATGCGTCTCGACAATCTGCATCCAGACTTTCCTTTCAATTTGGAGCTCAACCACTGCAGCTCATCATTCCATTCAAGCATCATTCTATGTAATCCACACATTTCCAAGACAGCAGCCATATGCGTCTCGACAATCTGCATCCAGCAAAAACTAGGGACCATATTTTTGCTGGATGTAGGTTGTCGAGACGCATATGGGCTGCTGTCTTGGAAATGTGTGGATTACATAGAATGATGCTTGAATGGAATGATGAGCTGCAGTGGTTGAGCTCCAAATTGAAAGGAAAGTCTTTGATAGTTCATATTTTAAAGCTTGTCTGGGGTGCTTTTGTTTACTTTGTGTGGGAAGAACGAAATAAGAGATTATTTAGGAATGTCAGTTCTAATACGAACTCGGAATAGAGTTATACGCATGGATGATGTAAATAGAATCATTTGCACATCTTGGGGAATTTCCTAGGGGGATGGATGTGTGATTATAGGTGATGTATTTCTTGTCTTGGATAATATACAATGCTTATAAAAAAAATACCATTATTCGAAACTGTTATTCGTAAAAATAACAGTGATATTTAAATTCACATCAATAACTATCGATAACGGCTATTATTTAACGGATAACGATCAATAACCACAATAACAAATCTTATTTTTGTTATTATACCGTTATTTATCGTTATTGTACTGTTATTTCAAAAAATTTCTCATAATAAATTGAGTAAGTTTTAAAAAATTTTCACGACAACGACTATTACAACGACCACGATAATAACCGTTATATCCGTAATAAACGCGACGCAATCAGAAACACTACCTAAAGCAATCCCAAGCAGTTGATCAAAAGAAATTACATCAAGCCAAGTAAAAGGATAAAAGCCTGAAATCTCAAAACAGTTAAAAGGTCATGAACTAAAGCTCCTTCTACAGATTGTAACTGAATTCAATTAGATGATTTTAAATTAAAAATTATGACCATAATTAACAATTAACGAATTCAATTAGATGATTTTTTTAAAACAGATGCAACTAATTTTATTAACAAGAAAATACTCAATATTACAATAATAGTTTATAATTATCATTGTAAACTAAAAATATAATTTGATCATTTTCTTAAAACTAGCCACTCTAGATCAGACAAGGACCATACATGAAAAAGTATAAAACTTATCCAAAGATTCGATCGAAAAGATAGATACGAACAAATTTGATTGCATCAGTAAACGAACCAAAAGGGATTAATCTATAAAGATCACTGAGAAACGCAGATCAGAACAGAGCGTCGCGGTAAACTATCCATGAGCGCAAACCGCGTATCCATATTCAATTTGAGGGTCCAAAGCAAAGAAGATCATCGTGATAACAAATAAGTACCATCTTGATCAGTCGTGGCGTCGTCAAATCCAACCTTAAGAAAACAAAACAAAAGAAAAACATTCCCAACAACAAAAGAAAGTGTCAAATGACAGAAGAAACATACTAAAAGGTAGAATAAATCGTGCCACAAGGACAAAATTATTTATTAATAAAGGTAGAGTAGATGATTTTATAAATCTTGATTGGGTTTGGAATTCATTTTATTTATTATTTCCGAGCCTAAAGCCCAGCAGCTAACAGTCGCTTTTTATAAGCTAACCAAACAGAGCCTTAATATCTCGTTCTTTGATGCTAACAAATTTAACCTCAAACTTCTCCGAATTTACAACTAACCCTTACCCTTTCTCCGTTCACCATTTAACGTTGCTCGCTGCCTCTCCCCCTTCCTTATTCTGAAGAATTCCCTCTCACCCATCCAAACAAGCCCTAATTACCCTTTCTTTTAATTCTCTTTCTGCCCAGTTTCTTTTAGCATCTTTTATATTTAGAAGTTTGAATTACTTTTGTTTTCTTGTAATTAGCCGTTCGCCTTGTACGATTCGGTTTTGCATTTCGTAGTTAAATTTTCGATCTAGATTTGTGATTGTAATCTTTCAATTGTTTTTCCCCCCTAATTTTATGTAAATGAGAAAAAGAAGGGTTATCGATTTAGGGATGTAGGGTCTTGGATTTGCTTGTATGGTGATTGATATGGAGAATACGCGTAGACCTTTCAACAGATCAAGAGAGCCCAGTTTGAAAAAGCCGCGACTGTCTGACGACCTAGTTCCGAACCCTAATGGCCGGCCTTTTCCTAAACGGACGAACCAGGTTGGCGACGGTGGCGACGGAGCTTATGAGCCACAACCATTGTCTCAACAGCAGCTGCAACAGCAGCATCGAGAGTTAGTTAACCAGTACAAGATGGCGTTAGCGGAGCTTACTTTTAACTCTAAACCGATAATAACCAACTTGACAATAATTGCCGGTGAAAATATTCATGCTGCCAGGGGGATTGCTGCTACTGTCTGCTTCAACATTCTTGAGGTGAACTCAGTTTTAGCTGTGCCTTATGCATTAAAGCTTTTCCTTTTTGTTTGAAAATGAATTGTACAGGGAAATACACGACAGATGTGCTTTCTATATTGTGGGAAGAAACAAAGAAATGAAAAAGGACATCATAAGTTGGATTGTAAGTGTAAATTGGGAGTAAATGTATTTGATTTAGTTTTGGTTTTATCAATATGCGTCTCCACGTGGTTCTGTTAAAATGGTATCCATGGTTATTTCGACTTGTATTTTTGTAATGGATAATGAAAGTACAATGACGTTGGTATAGTGTTGGTGAATTGTCTTTTATTGACAAACAAAGAAAGATAAATGGTAACAATGTAATGTAATTTTATAGTCTACTCTATGCAGTTCAGCCCAAGGCCATATTGCCCGCAAAGCTTTAGCTTCTATTGACCCCAAAGTTTGCCAACAACCATCTACTGGATTGTAGAGATCATAAGCTTTACTCGCATGTGTTGAAATGGAATATAAAGAGAGCCGGTATCTCGGGAAATTGTTGATGTCATGGAAAATGAATTGCATTGTTTTGGACTCTCTGAAGTCTGATAAAACTATTATAGTCTCTTGCTAGAGCTTCTTTTATTGTGCTATTAAAATTTCATTTGGATGCTGATATGAGTAAATAGACCTAGAAATTTGAAGTTCATGGTAAATGCTTGAGTTCCTGTTACTTCCCTCTTAACTTTTCCATTGGCAAATGGTAAAGATTAGCTTTCCAGTTTGACTAAAAGTTTATAATGGTGTCTCGTGTGAATTTCATGGATGCGAAATGGATGTGCATAACATTAAGAAGAAGAATTAGTGCGAAGAAGGTTTGGTGTTTTGGTTTGAGAGCTGATAAAAAAACTATCTTTGCAGGTTCCCAGTGACCAAAAGTTGCCATCACTCTATCTTTTAGACAGTATTGTTAAGAACATCGGGGGAGATTACATTAAATATTTTGCTTCCAGATTGCCTGAGGTTAGGTTTTGTTCCTTTTTTTCTGCTTTGTTATTGCTCACTATGCTATCTGAAAAAAATGTCTGGTAATATAAGTATGTTATTGTCTGAATGAAAAACTGTAGAATGCTATGTTATAAAAGAAAGATGGCATAATATCCTTTAACAAGTACATCCATCCTTCTAATGTGCTCAGTCTCGAGGTCTTCCAAATGCTTAAAACTTTGTATATTACTTCTCTGTTCATCTAGAATGTGGCTGATGCTCATTTTGCACTTGGAACAATCCTTACTAGTTTGATTACTGGTTTAGGTGTTCTGCAAAGCATATAGACAAGTTGATCCTCCTGTGCATCAGAGTATGCGGCATCTTTTCGGAACATGGAAAGGAGTATTCCCTCTTCAATCCCTCCAAGTGATTGAAAAGGAACTGGGCTTTGCTCCTGTGACAAATGGTTCATCTTCGGGAATCACAACATCTAGAGCTGATCCTCGAACTCAGCGTCCAGAGCATAGCATTCACATAAATCCAAAGTATCTAGAGAAGCAACGCCTTCAAGAGTCGAGTGAGGTAAATTTGACAATATTTTTTTGGCATGTTACCAATCAGATTTTACTATTCAGTATGTTTTTAAAACGTTTATGGAGGATGGAGACCAGCCCATGTTTATAAAGATTAATTACATGTTTTTTATCATTCATTTTTTCTTTCACCTACCATCTTGAATCCACTACGTATTGCTAACTTCTTTCTTATTATAATCATAAGCATCATTGATTTTTCTCTTTTGTGTAGTGTTTTTATTGCTTATATTTTAAAGGATTTACTATTGATTTGGTTTTACATGATGAAGGATAGAGGTATGGTTAATGATATGACTGGAACTTTGGCTGACTTGAAGGGGGACACTGAGAGGGTAGATAGAGCAGCCATTACTGCTATACGACCATCTGTAGATTCTTCTGTTAAAATGAATGTATGTGGAGAGTTTTAAAATTGCTATAATCTCCGTATATCCTTTTCCCCTTTTTGCTTATTTTTCAAAATTTTGAGAACATCCCATGCTCTTATACAGATAATGGTTAACTTTCAGTTTTGCTCCTTTAAAGTGTAAATATTTTAAGTTTAGATAATGGTAAAATTGCATCCCCCCCCCCCCCCGAATGATAAAATTTCTATTTGGGCGATTTAAAAAATTATAATGATATAATTTAAAGCAATGACAGTTTTATTTGAATTTATAATTGACTTCCGGCCCCTCATGGAACTTTTTGGCTTCACTTCTCTTGTAGAGGCTTGTTTAATGAGCCTGTTCATGAGAAACATCAGTGCTACTTTTGGTGAATACGACTAACTTTGATCTTTCATAGATTCATGGTGTGGGAGTTGGACAAACTGGTGGGAAAGTTACTGATCAAGGGCATAATAGGGCCTGGAACGGAGGTAAAAGCAGTGTTCCTGAGACAATTTCAAGTCAGAAGAATGGTTTCAATGTTAAGCATGGGTCTCAAAATTACTCAACATCCAAACCTGTGACTACTGGTCCTCATTTACGGGCAACACAGAACATTGCTGGTAGAAGCAGTAGTGGGTTGTCTAGCAGCTGGAAGAATTCTGAAGAAGAAGAATTTATGTGGGATATGCACTCTAGATTGTCCGAACATGATGCCGTCAACATTTCTAATAACTCAAGGAAAGATCCTTGGACTCCTGATGTTTCAGAAGAAATGGTAAGCATGTGAAAAGAACAAGAATTTTATTTGGATTTCTTAACTTCACTGAACATGTTCTAGTTCTCTTAACTTGAAAATGATGGATTTGCAATTTATATGTAAATAAATTGACTCAAAACGTTTGAAATATGCTTGTTTATATTCTTTTGGCTTTTTATGCTGTATATACAGTTACACTGCTTCTAGCTTGTGTAGAGTAAAATTCTTAGGTTAACTGCAATATGCATATAAAAATCTAAGTGCAGTGCATTATTGGTTAGCTGTGTTAATTGGCTAGGAACATTATGGGTGTTTGATCGTTTTATTTTAGTTTTCCTTATTGTAGGAATTCATTTTCTGGAATATTTGTATTACCTGGGTTACATTTAATTTACATTGCAGGATGTCAAAAGCCAGCTCCTCAAAGGACAAATCATTCATGATGCAGGGCCGTTTCATAGAGGAACTTCTGATTCATTATCCACTGAGCAGAAGGATGAAACTTCTTATGAACACTGGAATGGTGGGTTGCTTGCTGGTGCAAGTTCTACCCTGGCCAGGATAAAATTGCGACCAAAGGTAGGTTCATCCCAATTGGTAACATCGGGCTTTGGGAGTTTGGCAAATGTGAAATCAAGATCCTCAGTTACTTTTCAACAGCAGCGTTTGCAGTCCCTAGGAACTGCATCAACACTAGAACAGTCTCCTATGCACCAGCATTCACCTTCACCTTCCCTTGCTGCACACAATCCCCATCAACAGTTACATAAATTCGCTGAGCAAGACTATCTACAAGCTCATTCTTCAGGAAAGTTAAATCTCAGGTCGCAGAAACACTCTCCCCAGACATCTTCTACATCAATTTCTTCTTTTCAACCTAGCCGTAATACTACCTTTTCACAGCCATCTCAACCAGAACCTGTGCAGTCCAAACCTTCAGACCAGTCTAAGAAGCAACCTCTTTCTCAGATCTCCAAAGTTGAAGCAGCTTCAACGATGGCAAATGCATCAGAGCATACTGACCCACTTGCTGTTGGAACTTCAGAATCGTCAAGCACAAGTAGTCTATTGGAAGCTGTAATTAAGAGTGGGATTCTCTCCCGCAATCCATTTAATGGTAGCCTTCCAAATAAGATTTCTCAAGACGAGGGGCAACTGCCTTCTCTTCCAAATGGGCCTTTGCCTTCTGGTTTTACTACCTCAGACATTAGGGTATCAGGTACTGTGTCCCATGATGCACTAGCTGCTACTACAAATAGTTCTCAGGGAAAAGTGGATCAGGCACCAATGCCTCCTGGTTTACCACTTCCTCCTCTTGTTAGTGATGCACCATTGCAAGCTTCAGATGCAGAAAGCAAGGCTTCGATTCCAGTATCCAACCTTTTGAGCTCATTAGCGGCCAAAGGTCTAATATCTGCATCAAAGAAGGATGCGTTATCTCTCCCATCTCTTCCGATGCCTACTCAAATGCAGGAGAAGATCCAGGGAATGGAGAAGCCAACTCAATCACTGAACAAGAGCTCGGACGTTTCTACCAGTAGCTCGTTGTCAGCTTCTCCCGTTCCTAGTTCGTCGGTTGTTCCTTGTTCCTCCACCATGGAAGAGGTATCATTTGCAAAACCTGCTACAAAAAGCTCAGTTGCCTCCCAGATGTCTACCTCAATGGAAGTAGAAAACCTCATAGGAATAGAATTCAGGCCTGATATAATCAAAGAATTTCACACATCTGTGATCAGTGGATTGTTGAATGACTTTCCACATTGTTGCAGCTTATGTGGTCTTAAACTTAAGCTTCAGGAACAGCTTGATAGACACATGGAGTGGCACGCCATGAGAAAGACTGAATCTGAAGGGTCTGATCCGGCATTGAGAGGATGGTATGCAAGGTCAGATAATTGGATTGCTGGGAAGCATGCCCAATTGGTATTTGAATTTACTGGTTCTGCGAACAAGTTGGAAAAGATAACAGAAGAGACTGAGCTTATGGTTCCTGCTGATGAAAATCAGTATGCATGCCTGTTATGTGGTGAGCTATTTGAAGATTATTTTAGCCAGGCCCGGGGTGAATGGATGTTCAACGGAGCAGTGTATCTGAATATCCCATCAAAGGACGATGAAGTTAGAAGTAGAAATGAGAGTGCAGAAAATGGTCCTATTGTGCATGCAAATTGTATGTTGGATAGATCAGCTCATGACTTGGGACTTGGTGGTGGTATTAAAATGGTAAGCTCCTTTATCCTCAAAGGTGTTTGCTACTGTATCTTGGATTAGTTAACTTGTTTTTGCTTTATTTGCACTCATATCTCTCAATGTTTTTGGCACCTGATCATCACTCACTTCTTGTTATGAACAGGAAGAATAATGCTATAATGTGAAAAACGAGCCTTCTTCTGCTGTGCCATCAGTAGAACCCGATGAAAGAATCTGGGTATACTTTCTCAGAGGAAATGTCTAATGGCCCTTCTATGCAAAGTTTGGTTGTCCATATAGAAAGGGGACTAGACCAAGCGAGATAGATAGAACTACAAGATGTGTTGCAGTGATTTATGGCATAATATTTTGTTTTTAAAAGTTATAGGCGGACAGATAGAAATGAATGAGTAGCAGATAGTTAATACCTTACTTCCTCTTTCAATCTTCACTAATGGGTTCATTAATATGTAGCGATTCGGTTTGTGTCTTTGGGTGGAGAGGGTTATAAGTGAAGATTAAAGGTAGAAGGATGAGAAGTTGAAAATTATAAGTGAAGAGGGTTATAAGTGAAGATCAGGTATTGTCTATCCAGCTTCAAAATTGGCACTGTCTTCATCATTGAAGAATGAGAAGTTGAAAATTTTAGTTTCTTATTTTGCTGTTTCATTCTCTCCCTCTTTGAGAGACTGTATTTATAGTAATTATCCAATTCTTTTCTTTATTCATTGAAATAAAGACTGTCCTTACTCTTTGGTGACATAGGAACTTGATGGTTCGGTTTTGGACCAAAGTCTGCAGTTGCAGAACTTGGCCTTGTAAGCATTGGTGGCAGCCGGCAGCAGCTGATAAGCCTTCTGTGCACTCCCCCTTTTCCATCGGACACTAGATAAAACTGAGTAAGGGTGGTGCGAGATGAAGTGTGGGAATTGGTTGTGTTTTTTCCCTTGTGAGAAAGGTTCCCTGGGTGTTGTCTTTGAGCTCGATAGTGTGGATGCTCTCGAGTTACTTCGTTCCGACTGTCTAGTCGAGGGGTCCTCTTATTATTGTTAATAGAACCGGCTAATGGAATCTGTTAATTGTCTGGTTATAATTTTTGAACTTGAAATGAAACGAATCAAATATATTAAATAATAATCAAAAGGAAATTAAATTGCATATTGTAATCAGGATCAAAATTGAACTAAATACGACTATTCAAATAAATCTCATTTTATTAAGCTCTAACCTTTATATTGAGATATTTGATTTTGATACAACTTAAAAGAGTAATAGTTTAGATTTAAATAAATTTATAAAAATATTTCAAAATTTTACCGTCTTAAGTATATTTGAATGATTTTCAAAGCTTTTTTTTTTTTTGACATATTTAAATGCTTTCAAGATAATTAAATTGTTAAAGTATCAAAAATATATATATTTTGAGTATCAGTACTCTTTTTATTACTGATAATCGTACTGGTATTAGTTTACACTATACCAATACATCCTTTATTCCACAAGTTTTGATAAATATCAGTCAAATCGATATTCAATCGTATCAATATTTAAGGACCTATAATATCGTGTACCGACACTTAGAGTAATAAATGTCCAACTCTTTTTATTTAAGACATGATATTTATGATCGTATACAGATACTAATGAACCTAAAATTACATTTATGGTTGAAATTAATAACTCAATGGCTCTAATCAATCTCCAATGATCAGTGACAGTTAATAACCCTTATAAGATTTAATAGAGTTATTCAAACATTCATAGTGGCATATGTATGTATAATGTGAAGTGGGTATACGTTTATCCTAAATTTTTTTAAAGTTTATATATCCGGCTTCAATTTTTTTAAATTGTATGAGTTAGACTTTAATTTTTAATATTTATGAGTTATATCCA
Organism: Abelmoschus esculentus; assembly: GCA_035048815.1. Lineage (NCBI taxonomy): Eukaryota > Viridiplantae > Streptophyta > Magnoliopsida > Malvales > Malvaceae > Abelmoschus > Abelmoschus esculentus. The sequence continues at coordinate 15,992,963 of JAUCBN010000027.1, read as the reverse complement.
TTCTGAAATTTTAAAATTTTATTTGTACTCACCCTAAAACATTTTTATGAATCCGCCACTAAATATTCATAGATAAACAAGAAACCAATTACCAACATTCAATATTAGAGAAAGTGTTTTAGTACCTAATTTTGTCTTATTTCTCGTAGAAAACACTAGTGAGCTAAAATTATCATATTTGCCCAAGTGTTAAAGAAAGTGTTCACAAGACTTGAGTATATATCTTGGGTTATAAAGGTTATCTTTTCGAGTTAAAAAAATGATAAATTAATGAATTTGAAAAAAATCTTTAGTGTAGATATAGTAATGAATATAGAATTTAATTAAAAAAATCAAACGACTATAGAATAAATTATTGTCTTATTTTTATTTTTTAATTTCCTATTGCTTAAAAAAACCATTTTAATCCCTCTTAATATATAAATAATTAAATTAGGAATAGCAATGGATTGGTTGAAATGTGCTACACATAAATATGAAAAACTCAAATTAAATATATTTAATCAATTAATTAAATTATTCATATTTATTTTTCTTATATTTCTTTAAGTTATAAATCCTAAACCCACTAAAAATACCTTATTCCTTCACTTTAAATCCTCATTTTTCTTTCATCAATCAAGATTAAAATTAAAATTTTAAAAAAAAAAAATATAAACCAATCGGTCCATTACATACTTGGTCATTGATTTATATTTCTATCATATATTATTTGCAATGATCTTCAATTTATACGAGAAAATGGCTCTGCACAAAATTCCATAATTGAATCTGCACAGACAATACCTAGTTGATTGCCTTCTCCCTTTAATCTTTACTTCAAACCAGCTCCAGCTCCAGCTCCAGCCCAGTTCCATGCAACAAACTGTATAGATACAGAGTAATGAACACATTAGTAAAGACAAAGTATTATGCCAGAAAGCACTGCAACAACACATCTCATAGACTCTATCTCTCTCGCTTTCTATCGGAACCTTTCTATATGGACAACCAAACTTTGCATACAAGGAACATTAGACAAAGTATACTCGGATTCTTTCATCGGGTTCTACTGATGGCACAACAAATGAAGGCTTACTTTGCACCCCATATAGCATTATTCTTCCTGTTCATAAAAAGAAGTGAGAGTGATGATCAAGTGCCAAAAACATTGAGCAAATAAAGCAAAAACATGTTAATGAATCAAAAATATAGTAACAAGCATCTTTCAAGATGAAGGAGCTTACCATTTTAATACCACCAAGTCCCAAGTCATGAGCTGATCTTTCTAACATACAATTCGCATGCACGATAGGACCATTTACTGAACTCTCATCTCTAGTTCCTACCTCATCATCATTTGATGGGAAACTCAGATACACTGCTCCGTTAAACATCCATTCACCCCGGGCCTGGCTAAAATAATCTTCAAATAGCTCACCACATAATAGACATGCATACTGATTTTCATTAGCAAGAACCATAAGCTCAGCTTCTTCTGTTGTCTTTTCAATCTTGTTCACAGAACCAGTAAATTCAAATACCAATTGGCCACGCTTCCCAACAATCCAATTATCTGTGTCACAGTCCAATTTTTTCCCCCAAATTAAGTCAAAATCCCTATTTCGGAACCCTAGTTTTGGGGGATTTTTTTATTTGAATTTCAGTGATCAAATTGAAAATTTGATCAAATATCCAGACCCTTGTTGGGTAAATATACCATTTTCAAGTAGTAACATCTTCTTCCTCCTCAAAACCGATTCAGTTTTTAATGGGGATTAATTTCTCTTTTATATCTGATTTTTAATTCTGGATTTTGATTCTCATCTGAGAATTCAATTTGAGTTTTGAATCGTTACTTTTCTCCTTCCTTCTCTCTGCTGTTTTTCATCCCCGCCGGTGTGGTAAGTTGGTAAGCCTTGAATCTTTTCCTTTTTGTTTCTGTTTCGGTTTAGTTTGTACGTGAAAGGGGTTTTGTTATCTGGTTTTTGGTTGTGGTTCGAAACTTTTCTTGGTTTAGTTGTAAGTGTTGAATCGAATTAGGGTTGTTCAAGATGAAGGAGGGTTTTAAGGTTTTTGTTTGATTCAAAGTTTAAGTGTTTAAAGGTTGTTTTGATTCGGTTGTTATGTGAAATGAAGCCAGGGGCGAATAGAATCGAAATGGGGTGTTGAGTCGTTTTTTTTTTGCTGTGTATCGTGCCTAGGGGTCTAGATTTTTTCAGATTTTCTCAGAAAATCTGGAAAACCTAAATTTTCTCGGGAAAATCTGTCCCAGCCCATAGCTAGCCCGACCCGACCCGAAACCCGTGACATGACCCAAAACCCATGACCCGACCGAACATCCGACCCGGCTGACGTCAGCATTGACCTGATGACGTCACTATTGACGTCAGCAGTTGACTTTTTCGATCCGGACCCACTCCATGTTTTTCGACGTCTTGAGTCCGATAACGTTGTCCGTTTTTCGAAATTCGAACCCGAAGTGTCGTTTTTAAGGCTTTTAAGTTTGATTAGTTATTTGGAAATTATCTGTAATGAATTCTGAAATCGTTTCTGTTTGGTTCAGGTGACGTGGACTCTGACCTCGAGCATTTGCCTCCTCCTCCTCCTGGACGACCTCCTGTTTACCAGTCTTCAGGACCCGTACGTGAGTTTCGTGTTACTTTTGTTACGTGTACTTGTCTGTTAGTGGCATAGTGGTATATCTAATATTTTGTTACTCGTAGGTTCTACTCCTGCTCGATCTAGTGTTAGAGTTGAGTCTAGTAGGCATCATTCTAGGCGTTGACCATCTTTTCAGGTGTGTTCTCTTCTGTAAATTCTATTATTTTCAGTATGTTCAGTTTCTATTAAACCGTATGATCATGTATTATCATGTTATTACATCTATGATCCTGATATTTGTCATGTATGTCTCCTGCTAATATCAAGGCATACATTCTGATTCTGTTTATGCATAAAACATTACATCTGGTAGAATATATGTGTACGGGGAAGTTAGTGATTTATCACTTCTATTCAGTGGCTCCACCTGCGAGTCGAGTTTCCACTTCTGTTGGTGTGATGGAGTTAGAGTGGTTTAAGAGAACTTACTCTTTTGTTGGTGTTCGGAGTTGGGTGCATATCATGCATACTTCACATCATCTGCATTAAAAATGTTCTGTAATACTGTTTATCTGCTTTAGAGACACACTAGGCTCCTTAGCTTACATCCTTCCAGTTTTTGTTTCAGATACCCGGTCATAGATCTCGGTACTTGGAGGACTTTTGAATTTGAACTTCTGTTTTACCGTACATTTTGTTATTCAGACTTGTAATTATTTCGGTTAATAATTTGTATCAGACTTTGAATAACTTTTGGTTTTGAACTGTTTATTATTTGTGGATTGAATTTTATTTTTAGTATTTTTAAATTATTAATTATTTGAATTAGATTTTAATTTTATAAAAAACCTAACTTGTAAATCAAGTTTTAGTAAAATAAAACCCTAACTTCTAATCCAAGAAATTAGATAAATTTTAAGGGTTACATTTAATGGTATCAGAGCCAGGTTTAACCCTCGAACTGTGAGGTCCAAAATGATTTTTGATCTAAAAATAATTTTGTTAATTTTATCTGAAAATCCGAATTTCTTTTTTGATTCGTATTTTAAATTTTTCTGAAACATTTTGAATATTACTTCAAGTACTGATTCTAATATAGGTTTCTATCTGTTCTTCTGTAGATACTCTACTATGCCATCTCGTAGGAGTACACGTTTAGCTTCAGGGAGAGGCCATGGTCGAGGCCGTGGCCGAGGTCGTTTTGCTGGATCTACTAGTGATGTTCCACCTTCTGTGGACCCGCCACAGGATCAGAGTTTGGCTCAAGATATAGGAGAGGATTTCAATTGTGCATATACCATTACCTAAGTTAGCATTTAGTAATTTGGATCTCGTAGGAAGGGCGTCATGTCCTAGTCGCCATCCGAAGGTTCTAACCTTTGGTAAGGCTGGTAGCTTAGATATAGTTTTCTAAATATGTGTTGGTCTATTTAGAGGGGCACGTGGTTTTTGTAGGAATAAATAGCCTGATCTGACTGAATAAAGTCCACAATCATTATTCATCCATATGGTCGTATCTCTATGATCATTAATTACAGGAATATTTAAAATAGCATTGACATCCTTTGTAACAAAGAAGAAACGTATTTTAGGTTCATCCCATTGTGGTTGTCCAGGAATCATAAAATCTTGAGCTCGTTTGGGAAGTTCACTGGAAATTTCATATTCTCCAAAAAGTTGAATCGAAGAGGAACCTTCCTATAGATCATGGAAAATGTCAATCTTGCTATTGATTTCTGGCGTTGTAACAAAACCAGGAAGAAGTTTTTTCAGGGCCGTGCATAGATCTTTCCAAGCAAAAGAGGATTTTTTAGTGGAAGTTGCATCGAGGATGTTGCCAGATGGGTAGTATTTGGCTTGATATATCTGACCGAGGAGGTTAGATGGTTCACAGAGTAGTCTCCAAATTTGTTTTCCTAATAGAGCAATATTAAGGTTGTGGAGATCACGGAAGCCCATGCCCCTACTGATTTTGGTTGGCATACAATTTCCCAAGGAAGCATGTGCCAACCTTTTTTGTTATCTTTTCCAAACCACCAATATCGGTGAACAGAAGTAGTCATATCATCGATAATGTTATGTGGAAGAAGATAACAGAACATGACATATTGCGGAAGAGATTGGATAACGGATTTTATGAATATTTCTCTACCACTAAAAGATAATTGATGTTTATCCCATTTTGAGAGACTCACGTTAACTTTGTCTCTAGTAAATCCTAATGAAGTTGTTTTGTTTTTTCCAATCAGGAGAGGGACGCCTAGGTAAATACCTGGTTCGTTAACCTCTTGGACATGAAGAATCTCGTTAATAGATGATCTCTGAGATAGAGAGGGTTTGGGGGAAAAGTAGATTATCGATTTTTCAAAATTAATTGCTTGACCTGAAGAGGTAGCATATTTGTGTAGTGTATTTTTGAGATGATTAGCTTCAGTGGTATTGTTTTTTATAAAGACCAAACAATCGTCAGCGAAAAAAAGATGGTTTATTTTTGGTCTGTGCCGACTAGCGCTAAGTCCAGGGAGATTGTCATTAGCATGCTCAGTATTTAGTATAGTTGTTAAACCTTGTGTGCAAAAAAGGAAGAGAAATGAGAAAGTGGGTCTCCTTGTCGGAGGCCTCGTTGTGGTATAAAGGAATAAGATAAAGAGTCGTTTACACGGACCTGGTATGAAACGGTAGTGATGCAATTCATAATAGTAGAAATTCATGTGTCGTTGAAACCCATACGTTGCATAATTTGATGTAAGAATGTACATTCAACTCAATCGAAGGCTTTTCCCATATCTAGTTTCAAACTTGCACCTTTAGATAGATGAGAGTCTCCCATATTGAGGGTATGAAGTAGTTCATACGCAATTAGTATATTATCCATGATGTTTCTACCTTATATAAATGTCGCTTGGTTGTTACTGATACATAAGGGTATGAATGTTTTGAGTCGATTGACTAAGACTTTAGATACAATTTTGTATATAACAGTGCAGAGGCTTATTGGACGAAGTTGCCTCATTGTTGTTGGATTTTGTTTTTTCGGTGTTAAGACAAGAATAGTTTGGTTGACCTCATCCATGTTAATAGTACCCGAGAGAAGATCAAGGCATAGTCGTATAATGTCCTTACCTAGTGTATCCCAGTGTTGGCGGTAAAAACCACATGGAAAACCATCTATCCCTGGAGTTTTTCTAGGATCAATATCCTGAAAAGCATTTATAACTTCGTCTTCTGTGTAGGGTCGATTTAAGTTTTCATTCATTTGTGGTGCAATTGTGGTTGGAATGTTAAGAAGTTGGATTTGATGTAGAGAAAAGATTTTGGAAATAGTCTGTAGCAATTGATAGAATATTGAAATCTTCTGTGTTCCAAGTGTTGAAATTATCAAAGAGGCCTTGGATAGTGTTTTTCTTACGACGTCCATTGGCTCGTTCGTGGAAGAAAGAAGTATTTTTGTCTCCATGTTGAAGCCAGTTAGTTCTAGAGCGTTGGGCCCAATATATTTCATTGTTATGTTGAAGTGCTTATAGTTCTTTCTTTGCTTCAATGAGGCGGAGTTCCTCAAAGGAAGGTATTCGGTGTTTTAGACTATTATTAATGTATGTAGTTAGATATTGTAGGCGTTCATTTGATTTTGCTTTCATCATTGTTGGCCCAACATTCCTCAAAACGGAATATTGTCTTAAAATTCCGTTTTCTACCAAAAACAGTGGGAGAGGTATCAAGCATAATAGAATAATGGTTAGATTTGGATTGGAAGTGAGAGGTTATAGTATAATTTGGATATATATTTATCCAGTTGATTGACCCAACGACTCGGTCTAAACGTTCGAAGATAGGTTATGAGTTAGGTCTATGTTTGAACCATGTGAACCATCCTAATTTAGGTTTACAATCGAAGAGTTCATTTCTAGATAAGCATTCTTGAAAATTGTTTATTTGGGATCGTGCACGACGACATCCTCTTTGTTTTTCATTGTCATGTAGTATTTCATTAAAGTCTCCATCTAAAAGTCATGGGAGGTTGGAGGATGATTTTAAAGAATCTATTAATTATCATGTTTTGTATTTATAGTTTGTATTAGCATAACCATGTAACCTGGTGAAATGGAATTTGGAATTGTCATGGCTAATAATATAGTCGATATGACGATCAGAGTAAGAAAGTAAATCAATTTGAATATTATTACTCCAAAGTAAGGTTAGGCCAGTACAAGTTGAACTATTTTCTACCGATATGCATCCTTGCATAGCAAGTGATACACAAAGAGAATTACATCAAGATTTATTAAGTCTAGTTTCGCATAGAAATAAAACATCAGATTCATATTTGGTAATTATTTTTTTGAGATTTTGAATTGCCAAGGCCTTGGTAAGGCCCAGGCAGTTCCAACACATGATTTTCATTTAGCTCGGCGGGATTGAGCCATGTCAACCTCCGCCGCAGAGTTTTTTCCGCTGCTCATCCCAGTTTTATCAAAAGGAGCATGTTTTGGTTTCTTTTGGTGTTGTCTTTCATGCATTGGAGGGGGTTGTTTCTTTCTAGCACGAAAAAGGAAAGAAAAGATATGAACACTTTTAGTTATTTTAAGTAATAAAGTAAAATTAGTTTGGTAGGAATAGATTTGTAGGTTAAAAAGAATAAAATAAGATATGATAATAGATAATAGAATACAATAGTAATAATAGGTACGAATCTTATTAATAGTTATGTAAAAAGATAATTTGTAACTAAGGTTAGTGGAGAAAAGAAAATGAATTAAAGTATATGGAAAAGATATGTGGAAATTAATTAGCATAAAAGAGAGAGGTATATAGGAAGAAAAGATATGAATTATGATAGGAGAAGGTAAAAGACAAAAAAGGTATGGAAATATATTAAAATTTTTTGTAAAATAATATTTTTTAGGTGTATTTGGAAATATTTTGAATATTTGAGAATCTACTTTTTTTGAATTCAAGATTTTTGTAAAAAGGTAGTTATTAGATATTGAGATTTGAAGTGAATTTAGTAATTTTATATTATTAATGGTGGGAAATTTTAATTTTTGGTGTGTGAAAATATTGTAGTTTATTGTTGGTTGAGTTACGTCTATTTTCGTTATTGAGACTTTCGATATAAAAATTTTATATGAGATCAGTGGATCTTTGTATATTTTGACAGTAATTTTGTTTATCATGTTTTCTAGCATTATTTTCTTCCTTACGGTTGATTGTATGGTTTTAGTAGATGGAATCCAAGAATGGGTTGGTATGATGAATTTGAAGTGATATAAGATATCATTAAATGGTTGGGTAATTTTGAATTCCCAATAATGGGTTGGTTTAGTAAGATTGTATATGATATGAAAATTATCTATTAGGTGAAAATATTTAATTGTTTTTGGAGATATTGGTAGTGGAACAAGAAAAGAGAAAAGGAGATTGAGGTTAATTAGCATATAAGGAAAGGAGAAAGGACAAAGAAGGTTAAAAAAGTAAGAATTTTATTTGTGGAAAAATGAAAAGGTAAGCGGTAAAGAAGGTAATACAAGATTAGAAAAAATTCTAGTAAGTTATAGCTGTTGGGAATATATGAAAGTTTTTTGTAAAGGTAATTATAATTCAAATGATTTTGCAGTGAGTTTGGCAATTTTGTAAATTTATTTGTAAATATGGTAAAATTATAAAGTAATAATAGTAATTGAAATAAAATTGGTATTTATGAATTTGAAGAGATTTGGAAAATTAGTTTCGGTGTTGGTTTTAAGTATGAATGATGAAAAGATGTGGATGAATTTAAATAATAAGATAGTTTTTGAGAATATAGGTTGAAAAGAATAAAAATATATATGGTAAGAGATAATGAAGTATAATTGTAAAAAGATGTAAGAATTTTTATGATGGTTGTGTATAAAGATAAATTATAAAAGATATAAAAATTAATTAGCATATAAAGAGAAGTTAAATTGTATAAAAGGTAAGACAAGATATGAAAATTAATTAGAGAATTAGAGAAAGATATATGGTAAAAAAGGTACAAAAGGATATGAAGGATATTTACTACAAGAATTTTTATTGTTATTGTTGAAAATGTTATTAATAGGATAAAAAAATATAAAAGGTAATGGAGATTAATTAGTATATGAGAAAAAAGTAAACGATTAGGAAATGAGAGAAATATTTGAAATTTATTTAGGATATAATGATAGGGTAAACGTTAAAAAAGGGATAAAATATTTTAGAAGTTTTTAGTAAGTTATATTTTTTGTGTACTTTAGGAAGTTTTATGAAACTTTGAATATATATTTTTGGAAATTTTTTGAAGATTTGAATGTCTACTTTTTTGTAATTCAAAATTTTTGAAAAAAGGTAAGTAGAAAGGATTGAAATCTGGTGTGAATTTGGTAAGTTTATATTAGTATATGTGGAGATATTTAATTTTAGGTGAGAAAAAAAATAGGGAGGGAAAATTGAATGGTTGTTGTAAAGGATCAAAAGTAAAAAAATTTGTATAAAAATATGAGGTAAATATATGGATAGAGATTGTAAAAAATAGCTAAAATTTTTTTTATAAGAAAATAAGATATAAGGAGTATTTATGGTGAAATTATGAATTACGATATTAAAGGTAATAATGGAGAGATTATGAAAATTTTGATGGTAAGTTTTAATAAATTGATTTGAAAAATTGGTTTTAAAATACCAATATTTTAGTAGAGATGATTGTAAAAAAGTCCAAGTTGCCTTGTGGGAATAAAGTAAAAAAATTAGTATTCGAAATATTTTTATGGAAGGTGTGTAAATTGAAGGGAGATAGATATTATGGATATTATTTGGTATATGAAAATTTGTATTTGATGGAATTTGTTTCCTTGAGTATATAGTGGACTTGAGGAAAAGTTTTGGAAATTCAAAAATAATCCAAATTACTCCTCATTTCCGACTGTAAGTAATCCATGATGTCATGTGATTTAAAATTATAAAGAGAAATATTTTTATAATTGTAAATAGGAAACTTAAATGGTAAGTGAGATTGATCTTATGTACCAATTGATTATACTTTTGAAAAATAAGATAGGTACCATAGACCCAGTTTTTTCGAAAATTAGAAAAAGGGGAATTCCATGTTGCCATGTGGATTAAATGCAAGAGAATGAATATCTTATTTTTGAGAGGATCAAAAAGGTTGATTTGAAAATTTTTACCCAAAATTAAAAAGGTGAACATAATATTTGATTGGAGATTATTATTAATTTCTAGAAAATAAAATGGAAATACTACATAGGTACAAATAAACCAATATTTACTTGAGAATAGCCATGGATTAGTCCATGTTGTCAAATAGTTTAAAGATAAGAAAATAATGATTCGATTAAAATTAAACGAAGGTAGGAAAATAAAAGTTAATTGTAATTTTAAATTCCATGTTACCATGAAAGTCTTATTAGTTTTTGGTAGATTCAAGGTAAAAGATGTTTGAAAATAAGAATTTTTGTAGTATGAGGTGAAACAATAAGTTTTTGATATTGGTACTTTAGTTGGAAATCCGAATTTACTTATTTTTATTGTTTGAATGATCATAAGCATTTGTGGTAAAGGATTATACCTATCGATGGATGTCGTTAGGCTTGTATCATAAAATTCCCGATTAACGGATGGTATGATGACCAAAAGGCCATTTAGATATGAACAATTACATTCGTAATTTGATGGTAATTCCAAAATAATTTTTTGGTTAACAAGCAAGAAAACTAAAAGATAAGTGATGGAATGTACTTTTGAGACACATTGATGGTAAAGAAAATAAATTAATAAACATTGAAAAACTAAATATAACAACTTTGTTCCTAAAGATTTACAAGTTTTAAAAAAGTAGAATATATCATGGATGAAATCTATGGAAAAAAAGACATACCTTTTGGAAAATTGTCGCGGTGTGTGTGATTCTTCCTCTCTCGCATCGGTGAGCGTAGTGGGGTTGTTGGTGATTGATTGGTTGAAAGGTTTGGCAAGATTTGGTGATGAAACAAATCTGAAAAAGAGGCTATACCACTAGCCCTTGACGACAATGAGGGTGATAACCAAAAAACCGGAAATATCTACAACGATGATGGCAGCGACGACGATGGTAGCAACGACGGCTAATATGATCGTCAGTGAGATTAACAGAAGCAAAGGAAAAAGCAACAAGGAAGTAGAAGACATGATGGAGGGAGAGAAGGAAAGGAGAGAGGGAAGAAAAAGAGAGATGAGAGAAAAAAAACTCTCCGTTAATTGTTAGATATGATTATAATTTTTAATTTATAAAACTTCAAACAAAACAAATTGAATATATTTAAATAATGATTAAAATAAAATAAAATTATATTAGAATGACCCGAATTCGGATTTGAGGGTCGGGTTAACCCGAAAAGTTAGGCCTTGGTTTTGGGCTCGGGTTTTATGGTTTTGGGCTTGTTGGGCTTGTGAGTTGTAGGTGAGAGCACTTTGGTAAATGCCTTTTTAGATGACAAAGAGGGGTGTAGGGGAGTTAATTCCTTCTGCAGAGTGAGCTCATCTCCTCTTTTTTCTTCATCTTTGTAGCAAGGTAAGGGAGAACAAAAAAGTGAGGTTTTTATCAGTTTGGTTAAGAATCTCTTTTTTGGCTGGGAAGGAAGGTTGTAGGGCTTCCAAGGATCTATAAAACAAGTTAGGGATGAGCTAGTTTAGTGGAGAGAAGGGTTTTATGGGGGGTTTATCTTGAGCTCGAGAATGAACTTTTAGGGGCTTAAATCTATACTCTTTTAGTGTTTTAAGCTTCTAAAATCTTCCCCAAAGTGTGCCTAAATCGTTCTTCATCTTTCTCTTGTAGAGAAAGAAGATTGTGAACCATCATCTAGCTTTGGAAGGGGAAAAGCTTGAAGAGGTGTGGAGCTCGTGTTGGCTGTTGTGTTTGCTTGAAGTTGGTACTCCCAACTCCTCTAATCTTCATGCATTTCATGGTAGATTGCATTACATGTAAATCTTAAGCATGATTGTTTGGTTTTAAGCTTTGAGTGCTTTAATGGTGGAATCAGTATTGATGTGATTAAGGCCTGAAAATTGATGTTAAAACATCCTAAATACACTTAGAAATGAGTAGGAAAACTTTGGAATCGTTTAGGTGAGGTTTGGAGACGAAACTCTAGAATTTCTAAGTGCAAACCCGTCCTTCGTGCAAGGGGTATCAATACTCGAGCTACCGGTATCGATACCCATGAGTATGGTTAGGTTTGTCGATCAGGGGTATTGAGGGATTCTAGAAACTTTTTGTATCGATACCTGTATCGAAACGGTCATTTCCCTTTTATTGACTTTTGAAATAGGTCAACGGTATAGATACTGGTATCGATACCTATGTGTTTCGATACCCTCTTTGGGTGAATATCGATACTGGGTGTTTTGATACCCCATATAAGGATATCGATACCCCAACATTTTCTGGCCAAGTTTGAGTAGATTGGGGCTCGGTGATCTTAATAACAATTCATTAATTGATAAGCTATGAAATGAACTATAAACTAAGATTGGTAATCATAACCCCGAAAGATTTGAGTTTGACAAGGTTTAAAATAACTTATTGTGATAAGATCCTAGGTGGATCGATGGTATGGTCTGAGTCCTTGTGTGTTGGAAATCCGAATATCCATAAGTGTTGCAATACGTCGAAGGTCATCCGATGTAACATTCCGGATGATGATTTGACAACTATCCCGAGTGTAGGATCCTGATGCTGTGTGGACGTGGGCCTCATTCGAAGATACTCAGTGTGACATTCCGAGTATGGGATTTGGAGGATCTCAATGCTGTGTGGACGCGAGCCTCACTACCTTGTGTGATTTGATTGATTTGTATATGCTGTGTGCGATAATATACATCTCATTTATGCCATATGTTAGGCAAGCATGTTAGACCATCATATCATGCATGTGATTTATATACCATGCTTTACTGCTTTGATATGCATGATGTTAGTCGAGTTCGGCGTATTCACTGAGCTTATGTGGCTCAGCGTTCGAAATCTGTTTTCGTGCGTAGGTTAGGTGAAGCGGGTCCCGTGGAGCACCATCAAGGTTTGGACTTTCAGCATCGACCAAGTTGTCAGAGTACATTTATTAGATGTAGTGGGCATAGTATTATGTTGGACCCTATATATATTGTAACTCTGTTATTTTAAATTGGGTCGAATGTTTTTAAATGGTCTGTAATAATTTTGGAGCTCCAAATTACTTTAAATTATTTTGGGTTTGTTTTAATTTAAATGGACTTTATGGAAATTGGTTTTGGACTCTATGTAGTTTTATTATTGGACTTTTAAAGGAAATTTGAAAATGTCGGTTTTGGGCCGGAGACCCAATGTAACATCCAGGTTGGGTGTTACATATATATTATAATTCATATCAAATTTAAATTAAATACTACTATCAAAACTATTGTGTTCATTAATAAATGTAGTTTGATGCATAATAAAGTGAAGATCATTGCAAATATTAAATGGTATAAATATATATTTATGATCGAGTTATGGAGTGTTGTTAGGATTTAAGGTTAGTTTAAGAGTTCAGTTTGCAACGAGTGTTGTTTGAGGTGGATAATTTAAATATTGTTCGTATGTTTATTAAGCGTAAATTAATTTAATATACGAGTTCTTTATTGTTAGTGCGGATTATTTTAGATTTATTAGTCAGAGATTGAGAGGTTCGTGTTTATCACATTTATTGGACGTCTAACAGAGTTATATATAGTATGGCTAAGTTATCTCAAATTATACATATAGCTCCCTTAGAGGAGGTTGATTTGGATTGTCGGTTATTCACGTTTCTCCAAGTGAATTCCTAATTTTGGTGTTCGATAATCTATCACATGTACCGGAAGATTGATTAATCTTGGTTTACTTTGTTTGTAAGTATTAATAAATGCATTCTTCTTCTTTATTTAGATTTTAAAAAAATAACGAGACATTTAAATATTCAACTATCTTCTTTATTTATCAGAAAGTGACTGGATATGTGATGGACCAATTCATTATATTTTTCTTATTTAGTGTCTCTTTGTTTTTGATATCAAAATCATATCCAACTACATTGTCTTTGCTAAAATAAATTAATATTAAATTTTTTATATCTGATTGAAATATCTCAAAATGCATTAGAAAAAGCTAGTCACAATCGATCTTAATACATAAAGTTTAAACTATAGATTGAATATTTGAGTGATTAAGAAATAAGATACTTTCAATATATTAAAACTAGAGTATAAACCCTAGCCACTCTCTTTTTTTTCTGTAAAATTCTTTCATTTCTTATTGTTTTTTATTTTAATTTATCTCTTTAATCGGTGATCGGTAATTAATTTTAATATTGATTGTCGATCACCGGATCTATAAATTTTTTATTTTTAATTTTATTAAGAATCTCAATTTTTATAGCACGTTTTTCTGTTATTGTAATCCGAGGGTAAGTAGTTATTAGATAGATATTTTAAGATGAACTAATAATTTCTCCCCTTATTTTTTTAGAAAATGATAAGAAAAGTTAAAAAAAAAGTTTGAGATGATATAATTTAAAACTTTTATAAATATTATTTTTAAAATTAAATTAGAATAGATGATAGATGTTATTTTAAAGGGGTTGATATTCATTTAAAATTATATTAAATTTATAACAAGATAAAGTTTACCAATAATCACTTAATTTTCATAAAACGTTTATTTTGATAATCAAAGTTTAAAATTTAAAAAGAAATATTAATTTTTTTAGTTTTGTTAAAAAAGCTTTGAGCCGTTAAATATTGTTAATAATTTAATGATAAATAATTTAAACAATTTAATTTATTAATTATTATAAAATAATTATTAAACTATATGATCATTAAATTATTTTATTTAATTCACTGTATTCCAATAACCGTTAGCATTTACTCTAAAAGTTGGTTACCTGACCTCCACGTGATTTCTGGGTGGGTATAGTTAGTTGGGCTCTTTCTTATTATTCAACTCTCTTTACTTCCTACTGAGGTGAGTATTCGATTAAGTCGAGTCGAGTTAAGATTTTTTGAGTTATTTGAGTTTACAAGTCATATTTATAACTTAAATTTTATTTGAATTTTTTTTTGTTTGAGTCGAGTTTAAGAAATTTGAGTCGAATCGAGTCAAGTTATCGAGTTCTTATAAATATTTTTTATAATTATTTATCATGTTATAGTATGATTTGATTTTAATTTAAACGACTTTCTCTAATCATATAAGATATCTATATATATTATATGTAGCGATATTTTTTTATATTTTTTTATATCAATATATATATCATAAAAATTGATAGATTTGTCTCAAACTTAAAAATTAATCTTTTAATTATTAAAAATTTCGAGTTATTCAAATTTTCATTTTATAACTCGAATTTTATTTAAATTTTTTTGAGTCGATTCGAGTATTTTCGCCTCAAATCGAATCAAATTATTTAATTTTTTCTAGTCGAATCGAGTTTTGCTCACCCTTACTTCCTACCCACCCTTTTTACCCCCATAAACACCTTTTCCCCTATTCTAATAACTAACAGGGTTAATATTTGATCGAGTTAACTTAAAAATTTTGAATTATTTAAGTTTATGAGTCTTATTTTATAATTTAAATTTTATTTAAAATTTTTTAAATCAATTTGAATTGATAAAATTTGAATCGAGTCAAATTTTTTAACTTTTATATAAATTTAATTATAAATATTTATAATATTATAATACATATTAATTCTATTTTTATTGTTTTATATATATATGAAATATTTATATTTTCATATATAATATATAAAATATATCATGTATAATTAACAGATTCAATTTGAATATAAAAATTAATCAATTAATTATTAAAAAATTAAATTATTTTTATTTTTATTTTATAATTTAAATTCTTTTAATTAAATTAAATTTATAAGATTTTAAATAAGTTTTTTATTTTAAATTAAATTAAAATATCACGCATATATGATACTATCCACCCCTAATTTTAAGATTCCCTCAAATGATAGAATCAATTATTTATTATGGTTAGTATTCAATTAATTAATAATTTATATCTCAAATTTCACCTATACTTTCATTTTCTTACCCCTGGAATAGAAAACATATATGTAGATAAATTTGCAAAGAAAACATTGGTTAGGTGGCGGTCAATATAAAATTAGTTGGGGTAAAAGAGTCAAATAACGAAACAAGAAACCAGTGACGATCTCGAAGCTTGCCCACCTACCGTCCCCACTCACTCCTTTAAAACCCTAACCCCTTACCTCTCTTTCTCTCTGTTTCTCTCTTCCCAAACAATATCTGCTTTCCCATTCAATCATGTCGTGCTTCATTAGCAAATACGCCGGTAATTCCCCCCTTTCCTTCTCTATTTACACTGTTTTCTTTTCCTTTGTTGTTTATGAATATAAATTTCTTACTTCGAGTTTAGTTTCCATTTCTGATCTGTTTGAAGTTTTATGATTTGATAAGCTTACTGTTTTGATTTCCTTTAACGTTTCTGTAATGGATCTGCTGAGGTTTTTTGGTTTTTGATCATAATGAAAAGCTACTTCGTTTTCATGTATTGATTCGTTCGGATCTTAATAGATCCTTTCCCTTTCATATCGCGATCAGATCTTCGGTTGTATCGGCTAAACTTGTTCGCTTTGCTTTAGTTGAAATCAACATAACACAGTATTCGAATTTGTTTAATAAGAAGTCGTTTCTATAATGATATCCGAAAAACTAGATCTACTCATCTTCATGCAATTAATAGATTATGTTTTCGAATCCGTTTTACCTTTCTGTAGTTTAGAATATTTATTCTGAAGTTGCAATTTAGTTACCAGTCCTTTATATTCGCTTTTGAATTATCCTGATATCAATCCGATTCTAGTTCAAAAAAATCAGATTAAAAGTTGGTAAAGTTGTTTATCTACCTGGAGATTTCATTTGTATCTAGGATTAAAGAACTTATCGATTTACCCTTAAGACTGTTTTTGGTTATCCATATTTGATATCTGTTTCTTCATCCTTTACTGGTTAATTGGTGGCTTATTATTATTATTCTATCATAAAAAAAAATATTGCAGATGAGCTAGCTAAAAATGCCGCCTACATTGGCACCCCTGGAAAGGGTATCCTTGCTGCTGATGAATCCACTGGAACGATTGGCAAGCGTCTTTCAAGCATTAATGTAGAAAACATTGAAGAAAACAGGCGTGCTCTCCGGGAACTCCTTTTCACTGCTCCGGGTGCTCTCCAGTACCTCAGTGGTGTTATTCTCTTCGAGGAAACCCTCTACCAAAAAACTGCTGCTGGTATTATTAAGAAACACCTGCACCTGATGGTTATTTTTAAAGAACAAATGATTTGTTGTTGATTTCTGATATTAATGTCTGATATGCAGGCAAGCCCTTTGTTGATGTCTTGAAGGAAGGTGGTGTCCTTCCTGGCATCAAGGTTGACAAGGGTACAGTTGAGCTTAATGGAACAAATGGTGAGACTTTCACCCAGGGTCTTGATGGCCTTGCCCAGCGATGCCAGAAGTATTATGAAGCTGGTGCTCGCTTTGCTAAATGGCGTGCCGTTCTTAAGATTGGTGCTAATGAGCCAACTGAACTTGCCATCCAAGAAAATGCCAATGGATTAGCCATGTACGCTGCCATCTGCCAACAGTGTGGCCTTGTCCCCATTGTTGAACCTGAAATCCTTGTAGACGGATCACATGACATTAAAAAGTGTGCTGAGGTGACTGAGCGAGTCCTTGCTGCTTGCTACAAGTCTCTAAATGACCACCATGTCATGCTCGAGGGTACCCTGTTGAAGCCTAACATGGTGACCCCTGGTTCCGAGTCTCCAAAGGTTGCCCCTGAAGTTATTGCCGAGTACACTGTCCGTGCATTGCAACGAACTGTACCGGCTGCAGTCCCTGCCATTGTGTTCTTGTCCGGTGGACAAAGTGAGGAGGAGGCTACCCTCAACCTGAATGCCATGAACAAGCTTCAGACGAAGAAGCCATGGTCACTTTCATTCTCATTTGGACGTGCCCTTCAGCAGAGCACTCTCAAGGCCTGGGCTGGAAAGGAAGAGAATTTGAAGAAGGCCCAAGATGCTTTACTCGTTAGGTGCAAGGCCAACTCCGAGGCCACTCTTGGTACCTACAAGGGTGATGCAAAGCTTGGGGAGGGTGCTGCAGAGAGCCTTCACGTCTCGAACTACAAATACTAAGCGTTTAGGCTTTGTGGTATAATGTATTGTGTTTTGCGGATTAAAAATGCGGTATTTATTTAGGTCTTTTCTTGTCGTTTCTGATCGAGTTTAGGGAGTGAAATTGGACAAAATAAGCCTCTGGGGTCATTTGTTTTTGGTCGTTTTCTGTTTATTCATGTTCGAAACAGTATTATCTGTTCTCAAATAATGAGTTTAAAACCTCGATTTGGCACAAAAATGATTTGGTTTTATATTTGCGTTATCCTTATAAGTCTATTTTATTTTGTAAAAGAACCGAGGCCATTTTGTACTAACAGTACATCATCCCCTCCCCTTTCAATTGAATGCCACGTCTTCGTGTGGATCACATTTTTGGGGGAAGTGCATATCCATTGCTAGGAAGCCCTGTTTGTATACCAGGCAAAGAAACCCTTAATAAACCATCTCTAAATACATGATTGCATAGACATAATACCTTGCTTTCAGCAGTACATCTTTCTAAGTAGTGCTATTACTTAAACCGCAAGTCGCCTTCAAAATTTGTTCCCGGACATGCTCCTGTGACAGAAACTAGTTCTTCAGACAGTTCTTCCATAAGTAATCTGAAGATAGTGTGTTCAATTTCTAATGCAGTCTCTCTCATTTGCACTCGATGTCTTCTCCAACAATCGAGCTCTTCTCTCAAAGCTTGTTTCATCATCATGCCAATGGTGTTTGATTCCACCTGCTTCCACGACTCTAGCCTCTGGCAAACCCTTTGGGTTACCGCTTCTCTATCGGTGTAGCGGCTTTCTTCTGTCCCTTCCTCCGCAATGAGGTCAGTTACTAGCCTTTTCATGCCTCTAGGGACATGTCTCAGATTATGGAAGCAGGACTTAACAACTTCTTGGAGGAAGTCATCGACAGTCATTTCATCGTCCGATGAAACAGGTTCATTCTCAAATTTCTCTTCTTTGACGTTGCAAACCCTAAAACTCCAAGAGTAACAGGGTATATTTGTCAATTCAGGTCCAATTCCGGTGAAATATTTTGCAGCAAAAGTTGATATCATTTGCCGGATTCATGCATGTCAGAGAACTCGGTCACCTGAGTCACGAGTTTACTCAAAATCTCCCTAAATGAAGAGGCTTCAAAACAGACCAGATTTGCAGTTTTAATTAATCAAATTATTACCTATCTTTTAAACGTACTAACCTGTTTCCGGCGGCGATCTGGAGTTGTCGCCGGGGAAGAAAAGAGGGGTGTCTGGTGACCAAAAGAAGGGGTTCTTTTTAGCACGAAATGAAAAGGGCTCTCACAATTATTTCCTAAAACATCATTGGACATTAAAATCTTTCCAAAATCCTCCGATTTACTACAGCTACAAGAAGAATCCAAGGATTTTTCTTCATTTCTTTCTGACCAAACAGAGCTGCTTGGCCTACCACTGTAAGAACATGAAAACCCCATTTCATAACCATTTTTGTCTTCCAATACCGATGCCGATGAAGACATTTTCCTTCGACTTGGATTGGTTTTGGCCACAGTTGGATCCCACCTTAATATATCCTTCACTGAAACTGTTGTTCTGTCATTAGCTATTTCACGCTTTCGGTTTCCGTTGCAGCTGGTTAGCCTCTTCAGAATAGAACCGAAGAACCCAAAACTAGTACCGCCATTGTTTTTGCTGCAGTGTTTGGTTTTTGATGAAGATTGTATTTGAATCCTGAGGGAGGCTTCAAGAAGAAGAGCTGCCGTTCTAGCCGGGGAAGCCAACTCGACCACCGGAGACTTCCGTGTGGCCGGCGAGTCGTGGAACGAGAAAAAGCCGATCGGAAATACTTGTTCAGAAGAAATGGCTCTTGATCCTCCTCAAGTAGCTCGTGCAAATACTTCTGAACCATCCTCAGAAATGAAAAATCTCAACAAGTTATAGATTTCAGCAGCACCATGAAAGAGTTGGAGTGGATTCAACTTTAAACCATGAAATATAAAGAAAGAAGAAATATAGAGATAGAGAAAGGAAGGGTTGCAGAGAGTTCCTGATTCAAATCTGTAGAGTTTACAATATCAAGGCAAGGAGGTGATCAAATAAAAGTAACAGTCTTTTCAAGATTTACATGATGAAAGAAGACATGTCTGCAAGTTTCAGGTGTTTTTAAGGCAGAACTGAACTGAGTAGTTACTGTAACATTGGAGAGGATCAGATCATCAGGTGTGTTATCTTTCTCCTTAACAACCAAACATCTTAAACAAGCTGTTCCTTAAACTCGATTAGTAAATGATAACGAACCTGTTCCTTAAACCCGCCTGTTACCATCCCTATAGAAATCGACAAACAGAAGATCTCGCGTGCTCCCCTCCACTGCCATTTCATCTTAATTCCCTTGGCCCCTTTTTTTCCGTTAGGATGGATTTTTTGGACGCTTTTAAATCCGATCCGATATATTAATTTTTAAATTTAATTTTGTTTTATTTTGAATTAAAATATTAATTTATTCAGCTCGTTTGATCCTGATATACTATTTTTAAATCTGATTTCGACTTTATTCAAAAAATTAATAAAAGTTAATCTTCGTCTATAAAAATTAGATTTAATCAATCATCCACCACAATCGTAAATTATGGTTTTTAAGTAACTTTAAAATCTATATAAAAATAAAATACAATTTAAACTATTCACATATAATCAAATATATTAAAATTTGAACATCTAATAAATTTTATTATAAGAACAAACCTCGAAAAGTTAAAAAAAAAAACATAAAGTGTTTATATAGTGAGTTTTTTATAAATATAATAAAAATATACCGAAAGGGGTCAGGATGAAAATTTTTAAGTAAATATCTAAATTCAACTCGACCCGACTTAATGATTTTAAAGTTTTATCTCGTCCTACCCGAATCCTCGAAAATTAAAAAAATAATTAAATCAAACCAGGACGCACCAAATCAATTCCGGTGGGATGAAAAAATTTAAGGGCATTGCTGGGCCTGGCTTAGAATGAAACAGGATAGTCTTAGAATTTTACTATGCAGCAAAATGGGCTTGGCTTATAGACCTATTTGGGTACAACATAAGTGAGTTTGATTCAGGTTAGAGATCTTTATAAACCGAGTTAAATCAACTCAAACTCGATTCGAAAAGTTTGTGAACAAGCTTGAAATATATATATATATATATACACTAAAAGTATTTTTCTAATAAAAGAAAAATAATAAAATAAACTAAAAAAATCCATTAAAAATAAATTAACTACAATAAATTGAACATGTGTTTATATTATAAGAATATAGAATTTTATTTTGGTATTAGTTATGAAAGATTCTGAACTCGTTGAACAGTAAGCCCGAACCAAACCCAATATAACTATTTTCGAACCTGATTTAACTCATTATCACCCTAGAGTGTCGGCAAATTCAAAGGGTCATGTCTTTTGTGTGCGATATAGATTCCCTGGTAAAAACTTTCACCAAACCATGTGTACATGAATTCCTGACATGCCTGTCCTGGTAAATGCTGTATCTGGTTACAGCCATGATTCATAATTTCAAATGTTTGGTGAAAGTCATAATTCAAAATCATATTGATTGCCAGATGAATAGGAAGTTTGGAAATTTAATGGCACACCTAGCAGAACATTGTCATCGACTGGAAGACAACTTTCAGACCAAACAATTGCCACCCCCAATGAAGTGTCATGGCAGGCCGGCGGCTTATTGTCTGTTGCAGAAACCAAATTTTCCATCAGATTTCAATGTTTGACGAGTTCAACAGAATCTAACAACACTGACTAGCTTACGGTTTTTTAGTATTTCTTTATGTTTATTTTGCAGAACAAAAGTTCGAGCATTCCAAGCTCTAGAATCTTGATGTCCCAACATCAAGCAACGGTTCTTCATGGTTTACCATATATTTCGTGGTAGGCTATTTCTTTCTTTTGGAGCATGTTTACTAGGGATGTTCGTTACCGGGATAACATTTAAGGTTGTCATCGAAAATGTTATTAAAATTATAATATTTTAGGTTGCGTATTACAATACAACCTAAAATGTTATATGTTTTGGTTAGGGGTGATAATGAACCAAACCCGAGCCTGGCCTAGCTCAGCTCGAAAACAGTGTTATTGAGTTCGGGTTCGGCTCGAAAATAATATTATAAGACTCGGCTCGAGCTCAAAGTTCATCAGGCTCGGCTCAACTCAAAATAGATAATTTTATTATATTTTTCTATAAAAGAGATAAGATCTCGTGAAAAACTCTTTTCATAACCAACAACGAAACAAAATTCAATATTGAGAAAGGAAAAAATACTCAATTTATTTTAGTTAATTTATTTTTAGTTGATTTCTCCTATTTTATTTTATTGTCTTTTTTTCTAAAGAGATTACTTTTAATGTATATGTAGCATATATATATAATAATATAATTATTCCGAACCTGTTCATGAGCTTTTCGAGCCAAGCTTGGTAGGCTCGGCTCGTTAAGGTCTCGAGCCGAACCCGAGCCCGAATCGAGCTCACTTGAGCCGAGCTTTGACCGAGCCAAGCCCGAGTAACTCGCGAGCTGGTCAGGCTCATTATCACCCCTAATTTTGGTAACATTTTAGGTTGTCGTACAGCAAACTCGCCTTTTTAATAAGAGCTGATGATGACCCTTCAGCCTAAAGAATATGGATGGAGTAAACACTAAGTACATTGATTCCCCTACTGCAACATCTTCCAAGAATTCATTTACAAGAAACTTCAAAGGAATAAGAAAAAGAAAAGATTGAAAATCATCACAATAAATGATTCACAATAGATTCAAGCTCACAGCAAATGGACCATGGAGGCAGCTGCCAGCTGGTAACATGAATCTCAAGGTAAGAACTTCTAAGTTCTAATTACAGTAAATAAACAAACTGCGAGATCTGATCAGAAGCAAATGCAGTCTGCATTTAGTTACAAACCTGTTTATAGGGTGATTCCCTTTCTAAATCAGCTAGAGTTCATCAAATGCTAAAGAAAACAACAACGAACAATACGCCAAACCCGAAAAAACAGTAACACGACCATATATAAAGATCAAAGTAAGCTTAAATACATCACACAAACCTAATCAGTTAAAACAGAACTCGAGGGTTCAGACTAATGTATCGAATCTATGTTCTTACTGAGCTCTTCCAGCTTATTCATCCTCAACCTTTCACTTTCACTCACCAGCTGTTCAATCAGTAAAAACATATAAGAAGATGAGATCATTCATCAGACATCAGAAACAAAGAGTTTTTACTCAGATTTGCATCTTTTGAGTTTGCTTTTGACATTACAATTTAGAAACTAACCTCCATTAATTTTGTGATTAACTGTACTTTTTCCTTGTTCTTGTCGTTAAACGCCTTGAGGGCTTCCTTGTATTCCCTTTCCTGTAACATGTTTCAATACCATAGATCTTAAATAGTTGATACTATATATATCTATGTATACAATCAAAATTGAAGGAAAAGTTGAATAGCCTCAAAGAGGGTGAATTAGTACCTTTTTCTGGCAAGTATGTCCTAATGGCTTCAATTCTTTGTTAACTGCATCAATCTTCTTCCTGACCAGAGCAACATCCTTCCTCATAGGATCTGCCATTGCTTCAAGCTCCTGAAAGATTTACATGGTTTTATTTACAATGAGAAACAGTAATATTATTATTATTATTAGTAGTAGTATATGGAATTAAGACCAGCTCTAGGGGCCAATCTTGTATGTTCTAAAATGAACATTCTTTATAAGTCTCTCTTCAATTTTCCAGGAAAAAAAGATGAAAAGTCCCAAAATTTACTGACAAATTCTGGGTTTTTTTTTATATTACCTGTCAGATAAAATGCTTCTATTTTCTTAAGGAATTGCATTATAATGAAGGAAAACACAGAAAAAAGGCTAAACCTGAAATACCCATTTCCATAAATTTCAAATATTTTCCAGGATCATGAAATTTTATCACCATGTATGCCTCTACACTCTGAAATTTGCAGAAATTGGCTCTAAAAAACAAACCAGAGTACACTTTATTAACCATTAAAAGCTTTAAGTTCTCCAACTCAAAATCATGGAAAACGTTTTCTTAAGAGGAAAAAGGTTAAAACTTTGTTTGAAGATACCTCCCGAATGATGGCCAAACGTTTCGTTTCCTCTTCAACCCGTCCTAACTGAAGCTGCACTTTCTCTCTATCCTCCGTCTTCTTCCTCTCAATCTCTTCTTCTTTGGCTCTGAAATTTGAAAGAGCAGAGTTTGAGATCTCCTCATCTTCCTTTGACAACTGAGTGGTCAAGCTCAGACTCCCAGAGTTTTGAACCGTTAACTGGCTGTTCTGCTGAGACTGCTGCTCAGTCTGAATCATCTTTCCCAGCTCCAGTTTTTTTCTTTCACGTTGATTAAAGAATACCCTTCTTCAACCTTGAACTCCTCTCTTTATTATCTTATTTTTCTTTCTCTCTTTAGCTTTTGCTTTGAAATGATACCTGCTCTTTGCCTCTTTCCCTTTCTTCTCTTTCTCAAGTGCTTATAAACAATGAATGCCTTGTTGGTTAACTAACCCTCAGGGATATTTTTTTAAGTGTGTTTAGAGGGGAAGTTCAGAAAAATGGAATAAAAAACGACCGTATTAAATTTTTATAGAAGACTATAAAAATTTTAGTATCTATTTTTTATATATACTGTTTTTTTTATAACAATATGTAAGTATTTTTAAGCCAACGTTTTTTTTTAAGTTTTATGAATTATTTATAAAATTATTTGAATTTAGAATTTTAAAATTGAGATTATTACTTGAATTTAGGACTATAAATGAGACGAGACAGATTATTAATTATTCGAGTATGATTAAGTTAAAACTCGATCAATACTTGATTTAATTTAATAATCGACTTGAGATTTTAACGGATCGAATTGAATTACTTGATATTTGATTTAAATTTTTATTTTTTAAAATTAAAGTAAATTAAAATGTAAATCGACTGATTTTGGTCGTGATGTATGTTAGTTTAATTTTTAGTTTAACTTTTTATATACTTTTATGTGTACTTTTTTACCTCGTTTAAAATTAAAATTTTTTAATGAGATACATGAAAATAGTATTATCATTATGAATATGATTGTAAATAAAATAAGGTAAATCATTAATTATTCGAGTTTGACTCAATTAAAACTCGATCAACACTCGATTTAAATTGGATTCAATTAGAACTCAAATTCAGTGTGAGTTCATAACGAGCTAAATTGAGTTCTCTATACTCAAATTAGAATGAAAATCAAGCTCAAATCGAATTTTTATCGAGCTAAACTTAACTTGTTTACGTCTTTACTTGAATTCATTCGAAAAGGATAATTAGAGTGAAAAAATAAAAAATAAAAATGACCCAACTGCCCACCACTGATAAAAGACATGAAGATTTTAACTTTTACCGAGTGGATAAAGGAGTTTGACCTTTGAAAACTTTAAAACCCAAATTATTAAAATAAATGTTTTTTCAAGTAAAAAAATTATTAATATTTAATTGAATAATTATTTTAAATTTTAATATTTAAAATAGTTAATATTTTAACTTTTATTTTAGATCAAAATAATATATTTATAAATAAAAATTATTTAAAATCTGACGATAAACAATTTTAAATGAATTAATAAATAAAAAAATTATATAATCTTGTAAAATCATTTTTAATTAATATAATATTTTTTCAAATCAATATATTTTTTATATGACAATCCTATTTTAACATACACTGTTATATATAATTTTTTATAATTTTTTGATAAAAACAAATCATAAGATTTAAATAATTAAAATTTATATATTTAATTTATGTTCGTTTATTTATTAAATTAATACGTCGTAGGCTGATACACTTAGTTCAATGATAGAGTAGGATTGTGAACTACGACCCATGTTTTTTTTTTCACCTCTTGCATAAATTTGACTCAGTCAATTTCTACTTATTTCACCGTTTAAAAGACACTAATTAGTTGTTGGCTAAACTATATTAACGATCATTAAATTTTTAAACTATTTTAATTTTAATTATCAAAATAAAAATTAAATTATAATTATTAAAATCTTGATGAATAAAATCATCATCGGTCTGTTTAACGTTGAATAACTTATTTATCATAAAATTAATATAATTTAATTTTAAATTAATTTAACGATTAGTAATGATTTTAATTTAAATTCTAAAGGTTGAATTAAATGCAAAAGAGAACTTAATTGATTTTTTTTTACTGATAATAAATTAATATTTAAATCATAGAATATTTGTTAAGGGCAGATTCACCTACACAAATAAATCACAACAAATATACTAGATCCTTAAGAGCAAAGACAAGAAGTGCCTAGGCAGCGGTTACCCTAAGCTTTTGACAAATATGACCTCGCTTTCCAGTCTGGGCCTCCAAAGCAAGAATCTCCTCTTTTAAACTTTTCTTTTTGTTTATTTTTTTCAAAATTTTGGACTTTTGCTCAAATATATATAAAATAATAAATTATTAATAAATTTTTATTGCTTTAATATTTGTTTCCCTGTAATAATTGGTATAGGGGTGCTTATTGAGTGAGTCAATCGCGAGTTAGGTATTGTTCGATTCGTGTTTATTAAAAAGTTTATTGTTCGACTCATTGCTCATTAAAATTGTACTCGACTCGTGCTCGTTAAAATATTTTATTGCTCAACTCGATTCATTGCTCGTTAAGTTCGACTTGTTGCTCGTTAAGCTCACTAAAAAACTTATCTTATTTTAAACTAAAAGTAAAATTTAATAATATCATATGAGGTTAATATTAACATAAATTAATAAATTTAACAAAAATATCAAAAGAGTGTATAAAACATTTTTAAAGTCTAAATTAGAAAATAAAAATCCATAAATACATTAAACTAGTATATTAAAATTAAAGTAAGAATTTACACATTAATAATTATTATTTAAATTTATATTTTGAATAAAATTATTTTAAAATAATTACTAAAAAATATTTTAAAAAATTAACGAGTTGCTCGCGAATTTATTAAATCGAATTAGATTTTGTTCGATTTAACTTATTAAGGTATCTAGTTGAGTTTAAGTTAAATTAATCCGAATTGAATATTTATCGAGTCTTAACCGAGTCGAGTAACTCACGAACTGTTTAATTCGTTAAGCAACTGGTGATGATAGTAGATACTGGCATGATATTGTAATAATTAGGGTGTTGATAGTAGATACTGGCATGATATAGTAAAGGTTGTACTTTAAAATATTCTAAAATTAAACTAATCAATAGGTAATGCCTTATTGGATTTCTTTCCCTTGTATGGAATATGGGGACCATTTTGTCACAACATCCAAGTTGAACAAATAATACAATAAAACATGATTTAGTTGGGCCTTGAAAGATGGATTTGGGTTTGTGTAAGCTAAGTGGGGGTGTCCCTTAGAATGAGAAAAAAATAATTAGCGACGTGTATTTATTAATTTTATCTAGGATTTAAATTTTATTTAAATTTATTTTAATTTTAAATAATAGGCTTTAATTTAATATGTAAAAATAAAAATTATGTTGGTCTTATATAGTCTATGAAAAAAAAATATGTGTATATATATTACTATACTACACATATATTCTCCGCTTTATACGTATACATACATATAATGTTTCATGCTTTTAATTTTGTTTTTCCCTTTATTATTAACAATTTTTTTCTTTATGTATATATTTCTTTTTACCTATCCGTTTGTTTTGTTTTATTTACTATTTACTTTCAATTTCTTTTCCTATTACAATTAGTTTATTTATTTATTTATTATTATTACATAATTAAATAAAGATCAAATTCAACTTTGAAATAAATGATAACCCATATTTATAAATAGTACAATTTATCATTAACAGTCCAATACATTAAACCCAAAGAACAAATAATATAAACCCATACGCACACTTTTAATTACAAGTCCGGAAGGCTCAAACCAGGATAAATCAAGAACCCTAATCTAACTATCCCCTTTCTTCTTGCGTAGCTCATTTAGGGTCGTTGAATTTGATCTTGATCTAACGGTTCAGATCAAAGAAGAAAGAGTCCGCTGGTATTCCCCCACGAGTTGGCGCTTCAGATACCCACGCGCGCGTGCGTGACACGCGCCCGACTGTTCGAATACCGAGCAGACCGTTCGCTTTTCGATCGCCGTTCAATAGTCGGTGATCCCCTTGTTTCTCCGACAGCAACCTCATGCAAACAGACAAGAAAAAATGCATCAGATTCGTACGATTTCAACAATATTCACAGAGAAAAAAAAAGAATTTCAGAGCAAAAACACAACAATTCTCGGAGGGATAATCGGCCAAACTTGCAGAGAATTTCAGACAAATACAAATAAATTTCAGAGAAGCACCAATAACAATTTTAGGATATTTTATCTCATGTATTATTCGGTTATAAAAGAAACCGAAATTAATGTAATCGGGATTTCCTCACAATTATTCGAAATCAGTAGAAAAGAGAACTTTTTGAAGTAACCGATTTCTTTTTCAGTTTTGCATACATGAGAGATCGAAAGGAATAGTTTTAGGGTTTTAAATTGCTTTATCTTGAGAAGGGGGTAACGCCTTTTGCTCCTCAGGTTCTCCTTTTTTGTCGGCGATAATCCTTACGTCCCAGGGTTGTATAAATGGTGAGCCGACGTCCATGAAACTCATTAAAACCTCCTGTTTACTTGAAAGTCTCCCCGCAGTCCCTAGTGTAATCACCATTTTTGTCCAGGTCTAACTTATTTTATGTTTAAAATAAAAGGGCTTTAATTATCATGTAATGGGAATATATAACATGTGAAAAAGATAAAAAAAAAGAGAAGAAAAGAAAAAAAAATAATATATATATGTGTTAATTAATATTATTGCATGCTAGCATTATGTGTTTGTTAGTATAACCATTTAGGTATATAAATATATAGATATATATGTTTGTGTCGCATATCCTTTGTATTAAACGTCATGTACATGATATTTTTGCATGAGATTGCATGTATATTAATATGTTTGCTTGCATAAGTTGCATGTGCTTGTATAATTATGTAAATTAATTAAATGTTACTCTAATGTTTAGTGCGTCTATGTTGCAATATTTACCAATTATATGCATGTGTCACATATTATTAGTATTGCATATTACATATCATATTATTTGCATTTAAATAGGTTAAATATCCAAATTAAAAATCCAAAAAAATATATAAGTAACAAATATTATCAACCCAAATAAATAAATATGGGTCTATTAAATAAAAATTAATCCATGTCCATTTACATAAAAATATATATATATGGATGTTCAAGCCCATTAAATAATTAAAATACAGCCCATTAAAATGGGCCAACCGACCAAATATGATAAACTCTAACCTTAACATATTGTCTTTCCTTATGCAACCCAATCTAGGTCGTCCGATCAAATCAAGATCGAACGGTCTAGATCAAATCTGATCATGGTCATCCAACTCCCAAGACGCACGTGTGGCTCATGCTCACATCGCTTCGTTTCCCATGCGCCTAAGATCGCCGGCCTAGACCTGTTGCCACCGAAAATCTTGCTGAATATTACGGCCTCCGCATGAAGGGCTACATCAACTTCTATCGCAGCTGTGTACAATCGCACCAAAAAAATGTATATGTCAATATGATAAATCCAGAAAACCTGGGATTAAACAAAAACGAAAAGCATAGTGTAATGTGTCAAAATTGAATGAAGAATCAAAGAGGTAAAATAGTAATTTTCTATTTTTATTTTATTATATTTTCTTAGTTAAATGGTGTGTTTTATTTGTGGTTGTAACAGACTATTTAGTCTGAAATTTTAGGTTGGAAAGAGTATCGATTGAATAAAAGAAACTGATTTTTAAGTCTCCCTCCTTCTCTTCTCTTCTTCCCTAAATTTGTCTTCTTCCTCTCCTATTCTTGTTCATTTCGTTTTGGTTCATTACAAAGGCATCAGAGCCCAGCTTGAATCCTTTTAAATGGCGGCGAATCAATTACACACGAAGTTTGTTCGATTGGAAAATTCTATCGATCGGATGTTCAATGAGTTTCAGGCAAAATTCTTGGCAGACGCAAAGTCACTGTTTGAGAAAGCTTACGGAAAATAGATTGATTTTCCGATGGATATGTCGCAAGGCGATGAGGAATCTGATAACTCGTCTATAATGTTCGATTCTTTTGAACCATTAACCACGAAAATTTCAGCATCATCAATGGTTATGTCAAATATGGTGGAAACAGTAAGTGTCATTTGTTCGAATGATCCATTAAGTGGGATCGATGCACCAGTTCAGAGGTTATCAAACCAGATTGTAGACTTGGTTGCCAAACTTCCTGTATCGCCCGTAACATTATTGATAGAAACATTGACGACTGAAGATGAATATGACACTAAGATGTTTGATAAAATGTGTTGAGTTGATCAATCTTGAAGTATGGCCAAGAGGGGGGTGAATTGGCAATTGAAAATTTGAGTTAAAGAATTTTCGATAAAAAGCTAGAATTTGAAGGACACGCGATTTATAGTGGTTCAAGCTTCGAACAAGCTCTACATCCACTACCTTAGTTCCCACTAAGGATTTTGAAACTAATTCACTAATGAATTCAACCTTTTTCTCGGTTCAAGGGATAACCGTTACAATACGAATCAATTCTTCTACCCAAGAATTGATTCAATCCTCACAAGAGAATACAAGGGATAAATAGGCAAATGAAAGTTCTCTCTCAAGAAATATTTTGCCCCAATTACAAACAAACTCTCCCCAAACTCAGATTACAATAGATCAAAGTGAAAAT
The DNA here is from genome assembly GCA_035048815.1 of Abelmoschus esculentus. Taxonomy (NCBI): domain Eukaryota; kingdom Viridiplantae; phylum Streptophyta; class Magnoliopsida; order Malvales; family Malvaceae; genus Abelmoschus; species Abelmoschus esculentus. The sequence continues at coordinate 15,962,359 of JAUCBN010000027.1, read as the reverse complement.
ACAAGAGTTGGGAGAAAGAATATGCAATAAAGTGCTTTAAGTTGGATTTTGATGCTTGGATGTTGCTTGAGGATTGATTGTTGTTCAATGCTTTTGAAAAAGCTTCTTTTTATACCTTCTCATTGATTTCTAACCGTTGAAGTTGTTGGGAAAGTAAATATGGACGTTGGAGCTTCATCTTTCCATCATAAATGCACTCTGCAGCAGGTGGTATCGAAACACGGGGTACCTGTTTCGAAACATGCTAAGAAAAGAAAGAGCCGTTGTGCATTTATTAAGGGGTGTATCGATACCTGTTTCGATACAAAAAGTTTCTGTGATGTCCGGTATCGAAACCTGTTTTGATACAGGCTAACCATCATTTAAATAATTAATTGACACCAACGGTCGACTCATTTAATGCTTGAAAATAGCCGTTGTGGAGTAAGGGTGTATCGATACCTGTATCGATACTAGGAGTCGTATTTTTAAAATAAAAATAATTTGAAAAATTTCCCAGGCTGTTTCGATACCAGTATCGAAACATGGTTGACAGAAAGTTTTGGTATCGAACCTTGTTTCGATACCTGTTCTTGATCTTAAGAACAAGCCTTGAAAAATCTCAGGTGTATCGATACCCTCGTGTAAAAATGACTTGTAAGAGTATTTCAAAGTTCTTGGTTTTGACTTTAGAGATCATCTTTGACTTAAGAACCAAAAAGTTATTTCAAAAATAGTCCTTACACTTATTTGTTATATCAAAATCAATCTTAGTTTTATAATCTCCCCTTTTTTGATATAACAAAACCATAAAACAATTTTAAGTTTTGAAATACGATTTGGTTGAAAGACTCCCCCTTAATATGTGCCACTAAAAAAAAAATTTAACGAAGCGAACAAGCGATGGTTTCGAAACTTAAAGTCATAAAACTTTCTCCCACTTTTTGTTAGATAAAAATCAATGATACACAAGGTAATAGAATAAAGCAATTATAACATTTAAATATAATAAAAGTTCATAGGAAACATAATCCATAGCAAGCAAAGTATCCAAAAAAAATAATCCAACAACAATAAAGACAAAAACATAGGGAGAATAAAGTAGGTGCATAAGTTCTAATATGAATGCATCATAACTAGTCATAATAGCTAAAAAGTAAAGCATAAGAAAGATCGAAACGATCAATCATCGACCATGTCATCATCATCAAGGCCGTCATCATCATCATCATCGTCTTCATCTTCCTCTTGATCTTGATTACCCTCATTATTAAGTCTTTGGCTTTGACGGAGAGCTTCAAGAGATACTCTCAAAGAGTGTCCTTGAGTCTCTAGGCTTGTCATCCTAGTGTTGATGACATCGAAATCCGAAGTGAATTGAGTGCAAAGGGTGTCAAGCTTTCCATCCATGGAATCCAAACGGGCGTTGAGAGAATCAAATTTTGTCGTGAGGAAGGTCAACATATCAAATTGATGAATAGGTTCCGGATTAATAGGAACATGAGGAGGAGAAGGAGGAGTACCTCGAGTCCGCTCACCATTAGAGACTTAGACAAAGTGAGCACGGTTGAGTGAAGTTTCTCCAATAAGCTCTTTCAAGGATCCCACCTTGTCATAAAAGCAATCTATTTCCAAATGCAAGAAGATGGTGCTTAGAATGCACGCATATGGAAAAGATTGAACAAGGGGGTAACACGGTTTTGGATATGCCACACAATATCTGAGAAGACAATCCGAGCAAGCTTTGGTTGAATGCCATCACGGAAACATGTGATCCAAAAACTATCAACTTGACGGATCCTAGAGTATCTGCCATTTGATGGACGAATCCACCAAGAGATGATAAGATGGAGAAAACGGTCGTGTACGTCAAGAGATATAACCGATCCGGTGAAAGGAGCAAGAGATTCTTCATCATCTAAACCTTTATCCTCAAGACCAAAAATATCAAGGAAAGTAGAGACATTAATCGTAAAAGATTTTCCCATAAGATACGATTCAATGACCATTATTTTACTTTTTTCCGGAGATAAGATACATTTAGCATTGGTGTAAAAGATAAGGACAAGAGTTAGAAAGAACTTGCTGGTATGAGTGAGAAACCTCAAGAACTTCCACTCGATGAGTTTGTCATAGTACTTAAAAGGAAATTTGTAAGACGTGATGAATTGAATGTCCATACATCTTTCTTTTTTAAGAGGATAGTTCCGAAAAAGGTTATAGTTATCCAATCTGCGGTTATTGTCTAGACTCTTGGCATAGACCTTCTCAAAATCAACTCGTGCAACACGAGATGATGAAGAAGATCCGGCTTCGGTACGAGATCGCTTCTTTGGTGCCATTATCTAGGATGTATATAAAGATTTGGATTAGTTAAAATCAATATGTATGCTTATATATATAATCCAATTCAATCCTATGAGATGATCTAACAATTCAAGGTATTTAAGAATTTTAAGAATTTTGAAAACCATCGAAAAACTTATACGAACAAAAATTTATATTCGATTAAAAAAAATTGGAATTTTGAGACAATTGCATAGGATTATTAAAACCCATAAGATAGACATTTAAAACATACTCAAAAACTAATTTTTAATAAACTAAATTCAAACGAAATTAAGGTTTTTCGAAAATATACCTTGAGTGTAGATTAGGATGAATTTCGTGATTATGAAGCACCGATTGATGATATGGTGTAGAAGTAGATGATTGGAATCAAAACCCTCAAAGAATTCGTTGAGATTTTGAGTGAAGAGAGGCGAATAAGAGATGATTTTATAGGAGTGGCCGACTAGGTTTTTAGGAATAAGCTTGGAAGTGTTTTAAAGAGAAAAAAATTAGGTCTTAGAGTGTTTTAAACAACTTCCGTCCTCGAGTATCGATACTGGTATCGAAACATCCTGTTTTGATGCTAGTATCGAAACAGAGGTATCGATGCAAGCATCGATGCCTGTTCTTCCCAACTAAAAACCCAGATTGGCTGACGAACAGGTATCGAAACAGGATCAGCTGTATCGATACCTTCGACCTTTGCTTTGTATTTATGCTACTAAAAGTACTGGAAATGAGTCTCTAAAGCCCCTAGAAGCATGCATATGATGTAATGACATGTTTATTATGCATGAACAAGTTCATACTCCCCCTAGCATCATGCATGGAATCATCAAGATACAAAAGCAACATAAGCATGATTTAAATAAAGATTTAAGCAAGATAAGTAAAAAGATAACACTTAGGAAGTCAAGGTAGGCTTGTTAGACCTAACTCTGTAACACCCCGAAACCGGACTAATAAAATGAATCGCATTAATTATAGAACTAAATCGAATCATGTGTTAAATATATGAGGATTAAGGGACTTAATTGAATTAGAAGAAGTGACTAAATTAAATTCAATGAGAAAGTTGAGTGTTGCATGCTAAAAGGTGGGATTCCATAAACTACCCTTGGTAAAAGTTTAAGCCTAAGTAAGTCATTAAAGGTAGAAGGGTCATTTCACACCTATTAATTGAGGAAGAAAACCAGCCCCAAATTCTCTTCTCCCTTCTCATTCTCACGTGAACAAGAAAAGAAAAGGGGGGAGAGAGTTTTATTTTCTCCATCATTCCATCACCATAGCTAAAGAAAGAGGGGATCTTGGAGCTTTGCATGGTTAAGAAAGTGACTTAGGAAGCCATACACCATAAGCTTGGTAAGTTTCCCCATAACCAAAACTTTAGAAGTTAGATTTTTGGGTATTGAATGATTTTATGGTATTCTCAAGATTGAATTAGGTTGTTGGGGATTTAATCTAAAGATTGTTTTTAGCTTGGGTTTAGTTAATGAAGCATGGATATTAAGTTAAGGAAACTTGAATTTGGGATTTTATAAATGTCAAATGGGTGTTATTAAATATTGTGGATTGCATTTCGAAGTGTTGGTATCATGTTAGAATTCTGGAAAATTGATAAGATTAGGCTCGGATTGGATTCGGACACTTAGAATAAAAGTTAGCCGAAAATAGCCTAAAAATCCTATTCTAAGTAGCCAACTTTGAGAATTTCTCTAGGTCGGGATTTAAGGAATTTAGAGCTGAAACTTTGGACAATGATACTCATGTATACCTAGTTTAAGTGAAAATTTACGAGACCTTAATCCGAGTTCGGTAGAGAAAGATATGAGCTGTTCTGTAGGGCTACCCGAGCAGTCTTGGAAATCCGGCCAAGTCTGTTTCGGATGAAATCCGGAGCTGATAGATTAGGAATTAAAATTTAAGGTTAATTGTAACTTGTAGAGGATTCTTCTAGCTTTCCAACGAGGTAAAATGGGCTAAAATCGGACACCGGATTTAGGAGATATGTTTGTTTCGCCAAAGGATAGCGAAATTGTCCGTAATGAACAAATGTATATGTTTATATTGGTTAAGCTTAAAAACACTTGAAATAGATGATTGAAAATGTATTGATACATAGCTATTGTATATGGATTGTTAGATAACCCGAGAGAAGAAGTTGGAGAGCTAGAGAGGCTCGAAGCAACAAGGAAACGAGGCAAAGGGGTTGCGATCTACAACCCTTAGTAGCTTGGAGAATTGGTGAGTGTGGCAAACCATAGGGTTAGGACCTAGGGTCCTAACCATCTCTTGTTAATTGAAAATTGATATGCCATGTAAATTGATTAATCCATATTCGATAAAAAGGGAAAGAGGACTAATATAAAATGACTTGTTGATTGAATAACTTGCTTTCTAAAGTATTAGAACTAGCTTAGCACATATGCATTGCTTGGAAATGTCGAGGTAAGTAACGGCACGCGGCTACGAATGTCAGGTACGCAAACCATGCATGGAGCATGATTGTAATGATATGTTCATTGGTTGATAGCATGATATGCATGTTATTGTTATTATGATGTACATGTATTGGTGACATGTTATGAACATTTGACATTGTTAACGTGAATTGAATTGCTTAGAGAAAATGATTGAAGCATGATAAATTGCCTTTGTTATAGCTTGTATCGCATACTTGCTCATGATAATATGGACTTGATTACATGATTTAAAAAAAATGGTCAAATGGATATTGAAATGATATTGAGCCTTGATCTATAGTGGTCATAGGTAGTACGGCATGCCTAGGGTCTTGAGCTCATGTTTAGTGCTTAGCACTCTTGTTTAGTACTTCGGTACTCTTGTTTGGTACTATGGGTACCGTGATTTGGTGGTTAGTCACCAATTGTTAGATACCTTGGGTATCTCTTGTTAGTATCTTTATGATACTCTTGTTAGTGCCTTTGTGGTACTCTTGTTAGTATCTTTATGATACTCTTGTTAGTGCCTTTGTGGTACTCTTGTTTAGTGTCTTCGTGACACTATTGATGACTCGCTTACCTTGTCCTACTATACCAAGGCAATACACGAAACTAAAACGAGAAGTTAAAAATTAAATGTAAAATTGTATGTACATGCATTGGCTTGGGAAATATTGACACTTGACCATTGGTATTGAACATTGAAATGTGATTATTGCTATGAGTAGCACTTGATTGAGAAATGATTATTGATATTGGAAAATGAGTATATGGCTAAGTGTAGCCCTTGTTGTGAATGATTATTGAACTTGAGAAATGAAAATGAGTAATGAGATAGGTGCATTGATTTTATGCTAGCTTGAGCATATTGAATATGACATTGATAGGAATGTTAGAAATGTAAGCATGGTAGCATGTTGCTTATGAAATTGGTCATTGATGAACTTGTACATTGTAAGAACTAATGTCATGAATCGTTATATTTGCTTAATTGAAGCATGCCATTTGATATGCCATGATCTTGATATGATGATTGAAATAAGTATGTTGTTTGTTATATGTTTCATGTCTAATATGGTTAGACTAGGGCTGCCTCACTAAGTACTCTTAGTACTTACACTCTCTTGTTTCCTCCTTCCCAAAACAACAGGTAATCGAGCTAGAGAGCTAGATCAAGAGTGAACCGGAGCAAGGACACAAAGCCAGCAAGAGTATGGTATCATGTATTTTGATTAACTCCTAGTATGGTGGCATTAGTGATCTTATTTTGTTAGTTCATGCATTTGAGGGCTTGGCCCATGACTTGTATATATTTGTGCATGTGGTTTGTTATTGATTTGGTTTGTAAGCCATAAGGCAACACCATACTTGGCTAGCTTTTGATATGGCTGTGGATTGCTCATGGAACCTTAGCTAGGGTGATGCATGATAATATGCAATGATGAATCTCATAACATGTAGGTTATAAGGCTAAGATATGGTTAACTAATGGTCATGGACATTATGCAATGGTTAGGTTGTTAGTTGGAGCCTACATATGTTAAATGACCCCTTTAAGGTTAAGAATGACACAGGATGCATCTAGAGTGGTCCTTGTCAAATGTACATGGTAAGAGGAATTAGTTTGATTGTCATGGAGTAAAGTGAAACATCATAAGTATTAGATTGTTCAATGGATAAAATTAATGATACTAGACTTAGTGAGTAGTGGTCTAGGTAGGATGCTTGGGTGCCTAGTGTATTGGATATGTCCCTTAATGGTTTAGGGGTGAAATAGATTCAATGTAAGCCTATGGAAATGTGTCTAAGTGTTCAAAAGCTTGAAATTGCCCATTTCGAGCAGGGGTATCGATACCTCTAGCTTGGGTATCGATACCACCCTTGACAGAAACTTTTGGTACCGATGCTTGTATCGATACCAAGCCTTCATGCCTTAAGCCTTGAATTCTTTAGGAAGGTCAGTATCGATACCTGGTTCGATACTGGAGCTTCCAGAAACTTTTGGTACCGATACCTGTATCGAAACAGGCTCCCCAGCCTTGGTCAACGAGTCAACGTAGACAACATGTATCAAAACCAGAATCGATACCCCTGTTCCGATACCTATCTATAGGGGTATCGATACCTATAGCTAATGAAGTTAAAATTGAAAATAAAAATTGACTTGATCAATAAGATATCCTTAAGGGTGATTAAACAAATTGAATTAAGATCTATAACAAGACTTGATGATACATTAACATTGAATAATGAGATCGAATTAGAATGATAGTTAAGTTAGAGTTAATGAGTACAATCGTAATTGAAAAGTTTTAAATTGGATTCAAAATTGGTAACCGTTACACTTAATTGACTTGAATTAACTTGCAATTCACCCAAACGTTTTATAATTAAACCCAAGATTGGTCTAAATTACAAGTTCGAACGTCCGGTCGACACCTTTGTCTTCTAACTCGGGGCGAGGGTGTCACAAACTCTCTCTTAAGGGTCCAAAAACGCTCCTTATCCAAAGGTTTAGTAAAGATGTCCGCTAATTGATTCAAGGTGTAAACGAACTCTAAGGCAACATCATTTTTAGACACATGATCTCTAATGAAGTGGTGTTTAATTTCTATGTGTTTAGTTCTAGAGTTTTGAATGGGGTTTTTGGTAAGACATATGGCACTAGTATTATCACACTTAAGAGGTATGGTTTTAACTTTGATGCCATAATCTAAGAGTTGTTGTTTCATCCATAAAACTTGTGCACAACAACTCCCTAGGGATATGTACTCCCCCTCTATGGTAGATAGAGCTACACTATTTTGTTTCATAGAGAATCAAGATATGAGCATATTACCTAGAAATTGACAAGTTCCAGAAGTACTTTTCCTATCTATCTTACAACCTTCATAATCCGCATTCGAATAGGCATGAAGATCAAGAGAAGAAGCTTTAGGATACCAAAGACCTAAACAAGGTGTATCTCTAAGGTACCTAAAAATTCTCTTAATGGCTACAAAGTGTGATTCTTTAGGACTAGCTTGAAACCTAGCACACAAGCAAACACTAAACATAATATTCGGTCTACTTGCGGTAAGGTAAAGCAAAGAACCTATCATGGATCTATATAATTTAGAATCAACACACTTACCTCCTTCATCTTTGTCAAGCTTAGTAGAGGAGCTCATAGGAGTGGCTTGAGGTTTGACATTCTCCAAGCCAAACTTTTTGAGTATATCTTTGATGTACTTGGCTTGATTGATGAAAGTGTCATCCTTATTTTGCTTGATTTGGAGTCCCAAAAAGAATGAGAGTTCTCCCATCATGTTCATCTCAATTCACCTTGCATAAGCTTAGAAAATTCTTGACAATAACATTCATTAGTAGATCCAAAGATTATATCATCAACATAAATTTGAACTACTAAGATGTCATTTTTAAATTTTTTTATAAAAAGTGTAGTATCCACCTTTCCCTTTTCAAAACCTTTTTCTGTTAAAAAGTTTGAAAGCCTTTCATACCAAGCTTTAGGAGCTTGTTTTAAACCATATAAAGCTTTTGTTAGTTTGAAGACATAGTTTGGAAATTTTGGATTTTCAAAACCCGGTGGTTGTTCAACATACACTTCTTCATTTATGAAACCATTTAAGAAAGCGCTTTTGACATCCATTTGAAAAAGCTTGAAATCATGATAACATGCAAATGCAAGTAGCATCCTAATGGCTTCCATTCTAGCTACGGGTGCATAAGTTTCATCGAAGTCTATTCCTTCCTCTTGAGTGTAACCTTGAGCAACTAATCTAGCTTTGTTTCTCACTATGTTATCACTCTCATCTAGTTTGTTTCTAAAAACCCATTTAGTCCCTATAGTAGATTTGTTACTAGGCCTATCAACTAATATCCATACATTACTTCTCTCAAATTGATTTAATTCCTCTTGCATAGCCAAAATCCAATAATCATCATCTAAAGCTTCATTCACATTTTTGGGCTCTATGCATGAGATAAATGCAAAATGATTCATTAATCCAAGATTTCACCACTTTTGACATAGTTGAACTCCCTTAGGTAGCTCACTTCCCTTTCTTCAAGCTTTACATTTTCCAAAGCTTCTATTGGAGGATCTTGTGCTTCCTCATTGCATGGAACCTCATCCACCTTTGATGCTTGTCCATCATCAATGGTTTCAATGATTCCTACATCATCATCATCACAAGAATCCTTCCTAGGAAGGAGGTTATCATCGAAAACCACATGTATTAACTCTTCTACTACTAAGGTTCTTTTGTTGAAAACTCTATAAGCCTTAGAGTTTGAAGAATAACCAAGAAAAATAGTTTCATCACTTTTTGCATCAAATTTACCTAAATTATCTTTTTCATTATTTAAAACAAAACGCTTGCATCCAAAAGGATGAAAATAGTTAATGTTAGGCTTTTTAGATTTTAAAATCTCATAAGGAGTTTTCTTTAAAATAGGCCTAATCATCACTCAATTTATAATATAACAAGAAGTGTTTGTGGCTTCCGCCCAAAAATACTTAGGTAAATTGTTTTCACAAAGCATAGTTCTAGCCATTTCTTCTAGAGTTCTATTCTTCCTCTCAACTACCCCATTTTGTTGAGGAGTGCGAGGAGCCGAAAAATTATGGCTAATCCCATTTTTATTATAAAAATTCTCAAGATTTTGAAATTTCGTTCCATGATCCCTTCTAATATGAGAAATTCTTTGATCAAGATCATTTTGAGAAATGTTTGAAAATGTGATGAATTTTTCTAAGGCTTCATCTTTAGTACTCAAAAATAGAACCCAAGTGTATCTAGAGTAATCATCAACAATAACAAAAGCATATGATTTTCCACCTAAGCTAGTAGTCCTAATAGGTCCAAAGAGATTCATATAGATCAATTGTAATACTCTACTAGTCGAAACATCATTAATGGATTTAAAAGAAACTCTCTTTTGTTTACCCTTAGCACATGTATCACAAAATTTATCTAAGAAAAACTTGAGCTTAGGTAAACCTCTAACTAGATTTTGGGAGGCTAGTTTCTCTAGAACACTTATGCTAGCATGCCCTAATTTTCTATGCCATAACCATGCATCATTTTCATCATTAGCAACCAAGCATGTATGAGAAAAATTAATGTCATCTAGATGCACCATGTAAATATTTCCTATGCGATGACCTATGAGCATTATTCTATTGGACTCTATGTCAATTATTTTGCAACCACTTTTATCGAAAGAGACAGAATCCTTTATCACACAATTGACTAATGTTCAACAAGTTATGCTTAAGACCATCAACAAGCAAGGCATTTTCAATGAAAATAGAGGAGTGATTACCAATAGAGCCAATACCCTTGATTTTGCCTTTGGAGTTGTCACCAAAAGTTACTACTCCGCCCTTTTTAAGCTCTAACTCCTTGAATCGTCCCTTGTCTCCGGTTATATGCCTTGAGCATCCACTATCAAGGTACCACATGTTTTGACTTGAAGCTTTGGCCTTGAAGCAATGCTCAACCTACAAACAAAGGTTAAGTGTTTGATCTTTGGTACCCAAACCATTTTGGGTCCATGAGTGTTAGTCTCTAAAACATTGGTTCCCTTGGGAATCCAAGTAACAATAGCATTCAAATTATTTGAGACAATGAGTTCCTTAGGAACCCAAACACTCCTAATCTTTCTATACCTAGAATGCCTTTGAAAATTTATTTGTTTGTGGTCATGAAAATTCTTTTTCACATGGTTGGGTTTTGAAGAGCCTCATTTCTCAAAAGTTGAACTTCCAACCACTTTGATTTGTTCCTTAAGCTCATTCACCACCTTGTGGTGATTTTCACTCAAGCTAAAAATAAGGTTGTTAAAATTAATATTTTCTTTTTGAAAAAATTGTAAATCGCCATTTAAACCAACAACCTTTTCTTCCAAATCCAAAATTGTTTTTGTCAAAGAATCGTTTTTCATTTCTAAATCAGAAATAGTTTTCTTACTTTTCAAAATTGATTCTTTGAACTTCAAAACCAACTCATTATACACATCTTGTAGTTCATCATAAGTATCATAAAGTTCATCATAAGATAGATCATTACAAGATGGTTGGAGGGTTACCTTAGGCTCCTCAAGAGCCATGAGACACAAGTTGGCTACTTCATTGTCCTCATCGAATGATGATTCCTCATCACTCCAAGTTGCAACGTGAGCCCTTTGTTTCTTTTTCTTCTCAAAACCCTTCTTTTTGTATAAGGGGTATTCGGTCCTAATGTGACCGGGCTTCTTGCATTCATAGCAAATTATTTGATCTTTCTCTTCTTCTTCCCCTTTTGCCTTGAAGTCCCTCTTTCTTTGGAATCTTCTATTTCTATTTGTCCTCATAAGCCCAGTGAATCTTTTGGCTACCATGGTCAATTCCTCTAACTCTTCTTCTTCACTAGTGTTCACGTCTTCTTGTGAACATTAAGCTTTAAGAGCAATCTCTTGCTTCTTTTTCTCGACTTCCCTCTTTTCGATCTTCACTTCTTCCTTCTTTTTCTCCTCTTATCTTCCTTTCTTCATGATCTCATGGGTGAGAAGAGATCCCACAAGAGCATCAAGTTTGAGAGTCTTGAGGTCTTTGGCTTCTATGATGGTCGTCCTCTTGCTATCCCAAGACTCAGGAAGGGAGTAGATAAGCTTTCGAACAAGCTTTTCTTTCGAAATGATCTCATCGAAACCCTTGAGACCATTTACGATCACCGAGAATTTATCGAACATTTTGATGACGTCTTCATCCGGCTCCATCTTGAAGTTCTCATAACTTAGATTAAGTAGACCAATTTTAGTTTCCTTGACATCGTTGGTGTCTTCATATGTAGTCTCCAAGGAATCCCAAACTTCTTTGGCACTTGTACATGAAGACATCTTTGAGTAGATGTCGGGCCCTAGTGCACAAAAGAGAATGTGGAGAGCTTTATCATTTGTGGACATTCTTCTTCTTTCTACATCGGTCATTTCACTTCTTCTCTTGGGTACTTACCGGTCTCCTTCTTGCTTCATTGGGATTGAAGGTCCATCTTCGATTATATCCCAAAGGACATAGTCATTTGAGTTGATGAATAACCTCATCCTATTCTTCCAATAGGGGTAATTATCTCCATTGAAGAAGGGTGACTTGGTGATGGAGTGTGATTCATTCCATGAACCGGAGGTGGAGGCCATTGGTTTTGATTATTAGACTTGATCAACCGTCTTTGGATTTTCTTTGGTAGATGTGAATCTCTTCAAAGATTAGGCTCTGATACCAATTTTTGAGTTGATCGATCTTGAAGTATGGCCAAGAGGGGGGTGAATTGACAATTGAAAATTTGAGTTAAAAAATTTTTGGTAAAAAGCTAGAATTTGAAGGACACGCGATTTATAGTGGTTCAAGCTTCGAACAAGCTCTACATCCACTACCTTAGTTCCCACTAAGGATTTTGAAACTAATTCACTAATGAATTCAACCTTTTTCTCGGTTCAAGGGATAACCGTTACAATACGAATCAATTCTTCTACCCAAGAATTGATTCAATCCTCACAAGAGAATACAAGGGATAAATAGGCAAATGAAAGTTCTCTCTCAAGAAATATTTTGCCCCAATTACAAACAAACTCTCCCCAAACTCAGATTACAATAGATCAAAGTGAAAATACAAGAGTTGGGAGAAAGAATATGCAATAAAGTGCTTTAAGTTGGATTTTGGTGCTTGGATGTTGCTTGAGGATTGATTGTTGTTCAATGCTTTTGAAAAAGCTTTTTTTTATACCTTCTCATTGATTTCTAACCGTTGAAGTTGTTGGGAAAGTAAATATGGACGTTAGAGCTTCATCTTTCCATCATAAATGCACTCTGCAGCAGGTGGTATCAAAACGCGGGGTACCTATTTCGAAACATGCTAAGAAAAGAAAGAGTCGTTGTGCATTTATTAAGGGGTGTATCGATACATGTTTTGATACAAAAAGTTTCTGTGATGCCCGGTATCAAAACCTGTTTCGATACAGGTTAACCATCATTTAAATAATTAACTGACACCAACGGTCGACTCATTTAATGCTTGAAAATAATCGTTGTGGAGTAAGGGTGTATCGATACCTGTATCGATACCAGGATTCGTATTTTTAAAATAAAAATAATTTGAAAAATTTCCCAGGTTGTTTTGATACCAGTATCGAAACATAGGTTGGCAGAAAGTTTTGGTATCGAACCTTATTTCGATACCTGTTCTTGATCTTAAGAACAAGCCTTGAAAAATCCCAGGTTTATCGATACTTGTTTTTATGGTATCGATACCCTCGTGTAAAAATGACTTGTAAGAGTATTTCAAAGTTCTTGGTTTTGACTTTAGAGATCATCTTTGACTTAAGGACCAAAAAGTTATTTCAAAAATAGTCCTTACACTTATTTGTTATATCAAAATCAATCTTAGTTTTACAAAATGCCTATGATAAAAAATGACATGAAAGATGTAGATGTTGTTGCGACAAAACCAGAAACGGTGTTAAATGTTCCTAACAAAGGTAATATGCTTGATGAACTGTCTATGTTAAAGAATGTCACGGACCGTGAGTCGTGATTACGTGGGACCGAGCGAGATGCTTTCTGGTGGTGCGTAAAACTTGGGAGCGGGATAGCATTAAAAGTGTAGTACGTGCCGAGCAGTCGTTCCATCTGGGATGGGCGCGCTGATCGTGCACCACACTGGTCGGGAGCTGTCCCCGCTTCCCTGATGAGCCCATGGGAGGGCGAAACCAATAAGCATCGGAGATCGTTCAGCATGATCGAGGTAGATGCTTCCGATGATAAGCATCGTTCGAATCGTCTAATATCTTCCCTTCCTTTTTCTTCTCGAATCCAAGTTTGGCTTTTAAACGAAACCCAACTTTATTTCTATGAAAAATAGATGGTTTCTGTCTCAGAAAAGAGGGATTTGAGTTTTTTGAAAAGAAATATTTGTATCTAGATTTTCAAAACAAGAAGTTTGATCTAAGTTGTGATTTTCAAATAAGATTAACAATGAAAACGGTCGTCATCTTTTTGCTTTTGGGGATTTTGATTTTTTTTTTTGGGGGGGGGGGGGGGGTTGAAACCTTTCTGGGAAAGTGAAAACGTTTTTGAAAAATTTTGATCTTCTAGACAAGTTTATGAAAAGGGTTTGTTTCAAAGAAAGCAAGAAAACCTAATCTTTAAATCATTTACTTTTTTATTCTTAATTAATACCAATTAAATACCTTGTTTTCTTTCGTTCCTTAACATAAATAATATCAAGAAGCATTAATTTCTTTATTGTTAATCACGTTTCCTTTTCTAAAATATATTATATATGGTTATTTGACTTCTATGCTTTTTATCATATATTATGCACAGCATTGTTCTTGTATATATGTTATGTTTTTTTTTCATGTTCGTCTACACACATAATTGCATCCCTGTACTGTGATTTAGTTGTTTTTACATATTTATGATGTATATATTTGTAGTATGTTTGAATAATACGAAGGTTTTCTTGAACTAAAAATACATCATGTTTAAATTCTTTATATTTATATTTGTATAGTTCGTATTTAGTTATTTTATTCCGTATAATGTTACGTCTCGTATATATTAATATGAGAAATAGTCTACCTATTTACCGAGCATGGACATGCATTTTAAATTGTAAGTAAGATCTCTCTATGTTTCTTATTCTTTATTTATTTGTAATTATATTTTTCATGTATGAATAGCTCCTTCGGTTTATTTTGTACATTATGCGTCATGGACCCATGGTATCATCTAGGAATCATGTATTGTTGGTATATTACATCATCACCATAAAAGATCACATGCCCCATCTTGCTATCATAGTCCTTTAATACACATTTTAAATCGCTTGCATTTTATTCATTGCGTTAGTTATTTGATTTTTATCTATAGATTTCTTTTTCACATATCATTTACACAGGTCTATCATGCATTTTTAATTCTCATCCATGTTCCATATAGATATATTAATATATTATACTTTGTTTGCATTGTAACTCATCTCATTTGTTTTATGGTTCTTTTATTTTTTATTATTAACTTTAGTTTTTTTTATATTTCTTTGAATTTATTTGTTCGTGTGTCATGCATTTTAAATTTTGTATTCATGTGAGATTTATTTAATTAGTGATCGTTGTTAAATCTAATCTCTAATTAAATAGAGAAATATTTATTAATTTCGATATTCGAATTGTAACCCTTCGAATTATCGAAGGTTGACCGAATATTCGAATTAATTTTTATCGTCTCTAGGTAAATTCAAATTCAAATTGACAAGACCATGACATCATTCCTTTTTATGATTGCATCATGCATAAAGGTGACATACGAGATCCGAACCCTAAACTAATGCGGGGTCAGTAGTATTTGACGTCGATTTAGTCTTTGGTCCGGTGTATCGTTTACCTTATTAATTAAATGTTTTATTAATTTGAATTCATTAATTAAATTAAGCTCGTTTAATTAATGTTAATTTTGAATTTAAAAATCGATTTAAAATTAAGTTAAAGTTCAAAATGGTTTTTAAAAGATGTTTTTGGTACCGATTTTCGGGCGGGTTGGGGGTGGTAATCCTTCTTCACTTGTAATCAACTCCCGAACCTTTTTAAAGTGAATCTCTGGTTTTCTTTTTATGGTGTTCGGTTTACCTAAGTGACCGGTGACGACTCTAATTGTATCCTTTTAAAAAAAATTAAATATTTTTTAATCATATTTTTAAAGGGATTAAATTAATAGCATCAAAGAACTTTTATCCCACGTACACATTTCAAACTAATTTTCGTTTTCCATCTTGTAAGTCTCTCTTAATAAGGTCGCTACACCTGGAACTTCACTCAATTTTGTATTTTGGTCACGAGATCTGAATGAACTTCTTTTATTTTCATAATTTCATCCCGAAAGCTTAAATTGTTTTAATTAAGTCTTTTTTTTGTTTTAAATCAACATTGTAATTTCCATTCCTTTTATTTTAGTCCTCGATTTGTCAAAAACACTTTTTTCTGTTTCAATTTCACCCTGAAAGTTTTATTTTGTTTCATTTCGGCCATTCTCACAGAATTAAAACTTTTTTTATTTAATATTCATTTGTTTATTTGCTTCTTTAGTCTATTAATCTTGCTACATTAACATTTATGTGTTTCATTCGCATCTTGAATATCTTGCTACATAGTTTTTATTTTGCTTTTCATTTATTTATTCGTTTATTTATGCGTATGTTTATCTTCATTTTGTTTGTACGATTATTCTTGTTCATATAAGTATTATTGTATATATTTTTGTTGCATAGTGACATGTAATTTAATTTGCTTGAGTCACACCTCATTAATTAATGAATTTAAATATGATATATCTTTATTCGATCGTAACGGGCCCGACACCAGGCGTATTGGTGGTGGTGTGTGCGTTTACTTTCGAATAAAGATACAATTAAAATAAAATTGAATTTTAAAAAAATATTAATTTAATGTCACTTTAAATCGAAAATTCTAAAATTAATTAAGCGGTGTTTTGTAAATGTGTCAATTTGTTGGGCGATTTTAAACGCTAACCCTGTTTTTAGTCGTAACCGACTCTCAAATCCGTTTTATTTGAATCTCTAGTTTTCCAGTGCTCGGTCTACCAAAGTGACCGGTGGCGATTCCATTTTTTTAAATCGTGTTCCAATCAATTTCCAAATTGTTTTTAACATCTCTTTAATTTGTTTGTTTTAAAACATTTTTCAAACTATTTTTCAATTTCTTTGTTAAATTAAAATTCTCAACTTTCCCCATTTTTTTAAAATCCCTTTTCAAACCAATTTTTTCATTTCTTTTCCAATTTCCAGATTCAATTTTTTTAAATCCTAAATTTCAAAATTCCCAAATTCCATTTTGTTTTCTAAAATCTCTAATTTTTAACCTTAATTTACACTTCCTAAAATTAATTTCCCAATTTTTAAATTATTCCCTTTTCAAATCAATTTTTCGATTAATCTTTGATTTTTAATTTTCATTTTTTAAAATAACGACTTTTTTATCCCACTCATTATTATGAATTTTTAAGAGGGTCACTACAGGATGGTAACGAGTTAGAGTATTTTTTTTATTGTTTTTAACTTATTCAAATAAATATTATAAATAAATATATATCTAATATGATTTGAAAAAATTATTAAAATTGAACTCAATTTATTTTATAAATTTATAAATAATTATAATTAAATTATGCAGAAACTCAACTATCAACTCAAATAAAAAAGTCTTGTATTGGGCGATTTAGGGTTTATAGATTCAAATTGTTGTTTAAGGTTTAAAATTTTATGTTGTGCAGTATAAAGTTTAAGGTTTATGGTACAAGATTTAGGTTCAGGTTGTAGAATATTAGAGTTAAGAATTTAGGTTTTAAACTTTATAAAAGAATAGTATAATTTTTCTTACACAACTTATATATCAAAATATAATTTAATAAAAAGTTAAACAAAATTCAAATCATAAAATAAAAATATTAATTTAATTAACTTAAATTTTTTGACTCGATTATAAAGGTGTTAAATCTTCTACCTTCTAATGGTGATCCTATTGTGCCTTCACTTTAAATTAATGGGTTTAAGGTTTAAAGTTAAGTGATATAGTTAGGGTTTAGAAAACTAAGATTATGATATATTTTTAAGATGTAAGGTTTAGAGTTTAGGACGTAAAAAATTAAAATTAAATTTTTAAAATTTAATTTTTAAGATTTTTTAATAAACGGTACAAAGGAAAGTACGTTTAAAAGAGTAAAGAACATAATATTCTAAACACCAAATCTTACTCTTAAAAATTATATTTTATTTTTAATTCTTTAAATTTTAATTATAACCCTAATTTTAAATCTAAAATTTTAAACTCATTAAATTAAAATGGAAGCAGTAATAAAATTAGGAAATCATGATTAGAGGGAGAGGATTTCCCCTATCATACTATATGTGCCGGATAATGGGATAAAGGAAGTAAATTACCTTTCCCACCACTCATTTCAGAGTCATTGGTTCAACAGAAGAAACTAGCCGCAGCAGCTGCAGCAATGCCGACCTTGAATTTATACACAAACTTACCTGTGGACGCAGTCACCACCTCCGACATCCTCAAGGACGCCACTAAAGCTGTTGCAAAAATCATCGGAAAACCTGAATCCGTTTGTTCTTTTCTACTCTTTTGTTGTTTGGTCTATTATGGAGTGATTTTAACAGATTTATTTTGATGAGCATGTTTAATTTTGGGCATAAAATGGGTTAACAGTATGTGATGATTCTGGTTAATGGCGGAGTTCCCATGGCATTTGCTGGGACGGAAGCCCCAGCTGCGTACGGAGAATTGATTTCTATTGGGGGACTTGGGCCTTCTGTTAATGCAAAACTCAGTTCAACCATTGCTGATATTCTTCAAACCAAGCTCTCTATTGATAGCTCTCGCTTCTACATCAAATTCTATGATGTTCAGGTCCTTTCTTCACTCTGATTTTCATATTTCATTCCATATTCCCTAGTATTCATGGATTGATTACTTTTTTTGGAGGAAAATGGTGTTTTTGGAACATTTTAGTAGAAGACTCTTATATTTATAGGAGACAAATACAAATACATTGTTTGTGGATAAACCTATGTAGATGTTCTATGGAAGCTTTGGTCTGGTCTGGTCTGGTTTGATTATACTCTCTGTCATGTTATTTTAGGGAGGAAATTGAAAATATAGCACACACTGTGAGACCAACATATTATGTTGTCACTTGCAAGAAGATGTTTCTAGCTTTAATTTTAGCCATTTCAAGTGACTCTTAGAAGTTTATTGTATTTCCTTCATTTGTGTTCGTGTTACCACGTGTCTACAATACACCTGCACTAGCTTCAATTTTAGCCATTTCAAGTGACCCCTTAGAAGTTTATTGTATTTCTTTCGTTCGTGTTCGTGTTAACACGTGTCTACAATACACCTGCACTAGCTTCAATTTTAGCCATTTCAAGTGACTCTTAGAACTTTATTGTATTTCCTTCATTCGTGTTCTAATACACGTGTCTATAATATACCTGCACGCATCCTTGAACCCTGTCCACACCAATTTTTTCGTTAGTGACTGCGTGGCACAATAACATCTACTTTGTTTTTTGGTTTACTTTCTGATGTATACTGACTGTTATTGTCAATGCTTAAGCTTTTGTTTTGTAGTACTATATTTCCTACAATGCCTAAACATAGTTTAAATAGGGTAACTCTTGTTTTTTGATTCAAAGAGATGAAGC
Organism: Abelmoschus esculentus; assembly: GCA_035048815.1. Classification (NCBI taxonomy): domain Eukaryota; kingdom Viridiplantae; phylum Streptophyta; class Magnoliopsida; order Malvales; family Malvaceae; genus Abelmoschus; species Abelmoschus esculentus. The sequence goes on along the minus strand of JAUCBN010000027.1, from coordinate 15,943,311 downwards.
AATTACAAAAATACTTTGGATCTGTTTTTCAGGCAAAAACTAAATGTAATCATTTTGGTAGTTATTTTACAACTGAGTGATGTATCTAACTTGCTTTTCTCGAACATATTTGTGTGGATTTTTTTACTATGATATTCATTCTTACATTACAACTTGAAATCACTGTTATAAAACATGGATTGGCCTGGCGGTTGAACCATCCTATTCAGCTCTTCGTTTTCAGATTTTACTCTTACCGTCCTTGAGCTCATTCGAGAGGAACCCCATTTCATTTTTATGTGCATAAGTTTATTGAGACTTGCTCTTTTATGCTCAAAGTTGATTCCTTAGTGTTGCTTCATCTGAAGATGAATGTGGTAGTAGAAGGTTTGAACAAAATATTCAGACATATATGACTTCTGTTGATGTTGAATCATTTTAATTCTTCAACATTCAATGATATTCTATATATGTGAGAAAGGGGTTAATGGTGGTATGTGTGTGACCGGTGGTTAGGGATTTGTTGTTTGAAGAAGATGAACAAAAATATTTTCCAGAGTGAACAATGTGTTTCTCTCTAAAACTAAAACTAAAACTAATTTAATATAACTAAAACTATATTTTATCTCTAATTTAATTTAATATAACTAAAATATTTTCCAGAGTGAACAATGTGGTTACGGAGTAAGGCTTTAAATAGGTTAATATAGAGTTTTAATATAACTAAAACTATATTTTATCTCTAATTTAATTCAGACTTCTAATAAATCTAAACTATTAATTAGGAATAAACTCTAATTACATATTAAATAAAAATTATAATACTCCTCGTTAACTTAGACTTCTCCTCAAGCTCTAACACTTCTTGGATAACTAACAATATACACCAATAGGAAGGCATATCATTTGTCTACTTCCATGTTTTTCATACGTGCAAACGTGTTTTCATATTCGAACATATGCTTTATAAATATGCTGCATCTAGTTCTAAAGTACCATATTGTATCATCAAGTCATGAAACATAGCACTGCACTTGTATTTATATCATGATTATCAGTAACTTGCATGAAATGAGCTTGGTTTTGTCGGAGTTATTTGTGCTCCGAAATACGATTACATTTCAATTGATCCTTCAGTTCTAGCAACTCATCTTGATGTCTTGTTCTTGTTCTTTATTGCTGCAGCGGTCGTTCTTTGGATTTAATGGTTCGACTTTCTGATGAGCGGTTGAAACGAACAGAAAGCACACCGAATTTCAAGCCAGAAACATGTATGTGCAGGACTAGTTTCTCTTCTTCTTTGTGAGTAACTCAAATGTATTACCCCCATGGAAAACATTTTCAAGTTGAATCAGTTGTGTTACATTTGGACATCAACATGATGCTTTTACTCTTTCCCTTTGTCTTGGTTCAACTCAAAATATGGGTTCAGTTTTCTACGCAAGTTCAGCCCATATTTAGATAGAATAATTCAGGCTTAATAACCAAATTAATAAGGGTGAGTATTTGATCAAATGGAGTCGAGTCGAGTCAAAAAATTTTGAGTTATTTGAGTTTACGAGTCATATTTTACAACTCAAACTTTATTTGAAATTTTTCGGTTCGAGTCGAGTTTTTGAGTTCCTATAAATATTTAATTATTATTATTTATCATGTTATAGTATGATTTTAATTTAAACGACTTTCTCTAATCATATAAGATATGTATCTATATATTTTTTCATATGTAGTAATATTTTTTTATATTTTTATATATTAATGTATATATATCATAAAATATTGATAGACTCGTCTCAAACTTAAAAGTTAATCATTTAATTACTAAAAATTTTGAGTTATTCGAGTTATTCGAATTTTCATTTTACAACTCAAACTTTATTTAAAATTTTTTCGAGTCGAATTTATAAAATTTCGAGTCGAGTATTTTTGTTTTAAGTCAAGTCGAGTTTTGCTCACTCTTACAAATTAATGCATTAAATTTAAGTATTTATGGGGTATAAGTTTTAAAAAAAAATACAAGCGATCAAGGCAGGAACTGGAAATAATTACACGTCTTAAATTGCATTTTTTAATCGAATGTTAAAAGTTAAATCAAACAACAATCAAGTGTAAAGCATAAGTGAAAATAAATTAATCAAATTAAAAAGTAAATTATATATTTTAATAAGAATTTTTGTCTCAGGGTTTTGGGGGTTTCTCCGCCTCAACTTTGGGTCACAATTTCGGCTTTTTGGTAATACTAATTGTCGATAATTGAGTATATAAAATGTATCATAATTAAATGTTTGTTCTCGAATTTAATTAATATTATTTATAAAATATATATTATTAAAAAAGTTAAAAATATAAATATATATCATATTATAATTAATTTAAGATTATAATATTAGATATAAAAGAAAACAAAACAAAAAGAATTTTTTAAAAAATGAGGAGAAAGAGGAAAGCACATGAAGTCACGTGAGGAGGATGGATGGTGGCGTGCCGGCGTGCCTTACTTTATCCTACAGAAAAAGTTGAAAAAGGGAAAGGGGCCCACGTGACCAGCTGTCTTCTTGTCAGACACCATCACTGACCTATTGTGTCAGTGACGTATGAATACGTTTTAGGCTTCAAACATGTGTTTGGGGGTAAAAGACCAAGTAATGTTAATTAAATTTTATTCGTTAAAATTTTAAATCGAGTTTATGTTATAAAAAATTTAATTTTAATTTGATTTATTAAAAATTTAAATAAGTTTAAGATTGATTCAGACCTAATTAAATTAAATATTAATCAATTTTTAATCATGACAAACTTAAATAATTTATGGTCTTTAACATATCATTTAAAGTTATATCAAAAGAAAAAAGAACTTTAATACACAAATTATATTTAAACTTGTTAATTTTTAAGATATAAGGTGATAATTTAGAGTTTAGAAATTATTGGTTTTAGAATTTATGATTTAGATTTTAGGTTTTATTTACGTTTACATTTAGTTCTTATATTTTAGGAATTAAGTTTAAAATTATAAATATATATATATACACTTTAGAGTAACTTATAATTTTTTTCGAGTTAATTATTAAATGATTCACTGCGTCTCGTTAAAATCTTAAATCGAATTTAAACTCAAAATAAATTCTATTAAATTAAACTAAACATTGATCGAATTGAAATTAAATAACTTATAATATATAGACTTACCTGACCTTCCTTTTTTCCTTTTATAATTTTAATCTTCTCTAATTTCTCTAATCAATTAAATTATTCCCACTGTTTTAATTAGTTAATTAATTACTCTTAAGTTGTTCGAGTAAAGACGAAATACGTGACGTGGATTTTGGTCGTAGTTGTAGGATTCCCTCTCGAGATCCGTACACAGCTTGTTTGATTGATCCAAAATGTTTTCATAAATATTTTTTTATATATATTTATAAATTAAATCAATATTTAAATGTCTTAATATTTCACTTTCAACACAAAAATGATGCCTTTCTTTCCTTTCACGTACGAACAGGGCATCCAATTAAATGAAAAAATTATTAGATGAATTTTATTAATCATATTATTTATGGTATCAAGTAATCAAAATTATTTATTTTTTTAAAAAAATTAATAATAATTATAGTAGTATCTATTCTAGAACATAATCTTTACTATTTAACATTGATCGCTCAATCACTCTGTTAGACATCAACCGTTTCTTTAACCATTTGGATTAAAGGACTCGTATATTCATTTAATGATTAACGATTATTATTATTTAAACTATAAATGACATAATAAACAAAGTTCACTTAATATTTTTTTTCTGTTAAACCATATTTACATAACATAAATACTCACATCAATATTAATTGAATAATAGTGTTTTTTATTTAAAATTTTTATCATTCTATCAAAATCACTCATTTATATTGATTACGAGGAAAATCATATTTTTACCATTTTCTTATATATATTTTCTTTATTTTTCATAAAAAGGACATGAATTGTGTTGTTTTCCTCCTTTCTAGCAATTTTGATGTTCAGTTAAATCATGTCTGCATATGTGTCGAATCAAGACACAGTTGACTGGAAACAGGAACCAGACAAGTCTTGAGCAGGGGACAGGGGTTATGCCGGCTACATTAAAAATCATATATAAAACATAATCAGCATTGGATTAAGAATCTAAGAATGTAATTACTTCATTCTATAACAGTTAAATATAAAAAAGTGTTCTCAATAATATTTATCTATACAAATATCTATCATAGTAAAAATTTTATCATTTGAAATATTATCTTTATTAATTAAAGTTTAATATATTATGTATGTGAATAGATGAGTATGTGAATACATTATACACAAGTCAAGATTAAGAATAATACAAATATATTTTTTATATATTATTTTATTCTTGTTTTTTATTTTTGTTTTAATTCTTTATTATTTTATTTACAACAAAAAATAATTATAAACGGGCACATAATTCATTGTAAAGTTAAATGTATTAACTTTAGAAAGTTATATAAAGAGCATAAAAGAGTTATAAACCGTTCTTTTTATTGTGTTTTTATCGGTATTTTTATCTTACTTTAAAATAATGAATTTAAAGTTTAAAATTAAAGATTATGATTAAAAATTTAAAAGTTAAAGATAAAATATATTTTTAAGGGTAAAGTTAACGTTTGAAGTGTAAAAATTAGGTCGGATATTAGAAATTATTTTTTAGTAACCTTTACTGTAAACGTAAATTAAAATATAATTAGGGACAAGAGATTTTTATTCCGTAAAAGTTAACTTAAAAATTTGACTAAAGCAGATCAATTTCTTATTGGCCAGACCTTAAATCAATTGAATTTATATAATTCAAACAAGATCATTATGATCATTTTAAAAAGATATTGAAGTCTTAAATAATAACTAAAAATATAAAAAATATATTTTAAAAATTATGACAATTATTACCGTGAATAGAGATAACGTCATATATATATGTTATATAATTTTAAAAAAATGTCATGTGTACTTGATATTATTTTATTTACCGTAATAATTATCTTCCTTTTTATTACATACAAAAATATAAAATATAAAATTTAAAATAACCCAAATCAAAATTATCTAGATAATCCATTTGTCCCCTACACCAATATCTCAGTATCCGAACTTTCAAAAAAAAAAAACAGTATCCGGTTGCTGTTTCTGATATGATTGTGCGTTGAGATGAGTTCCACAGCATTATCTTATAATATGGAATATAGAGTTTTTGAGTGCGGTGGAACTTTCCCACTGGTCTCTCAAAGAGGAGCTTAAAGATGAAAAATGGTAGTTCCAAGGCAAAGAGCAGACACAGAAAAAACTGCAGGTTAATAAGCTTCACTCCTCTCTCTCAACAAGAATTTCATTATTATGGAGTTGCTTTTTTTAAAAAAAATCAGGGTTTCTTACACCCTTTTTCTGACAGTATTTTGTTTTGTTTGGGGGTGTTTTCAAGGGTTGTCCACTGGTTATAAGCAGGTTTCATGTCAGAACATAGCTTCTCTTTTATAAAAGAAGCAAGCTATCTCTCTGCAAAAGCTTAACCCAGGCTTTCTCGTCACATATACCTAACAAGGTTCTCTATTAAAGGACCCAGACCAAAGCTTAAAGCAACTAAACTACAGGCTACGGCTATCTGTCTCTCTCCATGGCCTTGCAGCTGAAGCAAGGGAGAAACCAGCCTGAGTCAGAGCAACAACCTTCTGCAAAGGTACCAAAGCTTCTACTTGACCTTGACCTTGACCTTGATCGCCAGCACCAACACGCATCGTCTGAGCCATCTGCTCTTCCCTTGTTTGCTTCTGAATCCAACACCAACCTGTCAGCTCCTCTTCCGAATTCCAACACCAGTATGATCTTTTATTCCTTTCTTCTCTTTACACCCTTTTGTTGACGCAAATTTTCCAACTTGGCTTCACTTTCCTTTGATCTTTTCTTTTGGTAGGAATGGGAAGCTATTTCAGCGTGGCTCAGTGGCAGGAACTGGAGTTACAAGCTTTGATCTACAGATACATGTTGGCTGGTGCTGCTGTTCCGCCTGAGCTCCTTCAACCAATCAAGAAAAGCCTTATGTACTCTTCTTCTACGTATTTCCTCCACCATCCATATTCCCATTACCAGCCAGCTTGTAAGCCACTCTATTCATTAACTCCATGGATTCTTATCATTAATGTTTAGATTTCTACAGCTTCTATACAAATGGTCATGTTTCAGCTCCCCTTAGAGTTTGTTTCGCCTTATGTTTCAAATCTGATCCCTTGATTTTATAGTCTGTTCTTGCTTTGTATCTATGGAATCTGTGCTCAGTGTTGCAGTCAGGGTACTGGGGTAGAGCTTCAACGGATCCGGAGCCTGGCCGGTGCCGGAGAACTGACGGCAAGAAGTGGAGGTGCTCCAGGGACGTGGTAACCGGACAGAAGTATTGCGAGCGCCATGTGCACCGTGGCCGCAACCGTTCAAGAAAGCCTGTGGAAATTCCCACACCTAGCAGTGCCACCGCTGCCGCTAATAATAACGCTACTACTCGTTTCGTCGGTGGTGCTTCCGGTGGTAGTGTTATTGTGTGTGGTGCCGTCAAAGCCAGCTCCCCGATGGCCGCTTCACCCTTAGCAGCGATGGCTAACTCCCCCAACAATTTTGTCTTTTCAAGGCCTTCCCCTCCCATTGATCTTGTCAGTTCCTCAGAGTCCAAAAATGAAAGCAAGGGTCTTTTTGAAGTCCAAACCGATGTCGATAACCGATCCGATGGTCACATTTTGAGACATTTCTTCGATGATTGGCCGAGAACTCTAGGCGACGGTAGCGGAACAAATGCAAGCTCGCTGAATTCTTCCATGAGCCTGTCGATTTCGGTTCAGGGGAATTCGTCATCGGATGTGTCATTGAAGCTATCTACAGGGAATGGTGAAAGGGATCATCAGCCGTTGAACTGGGCCATGGATGGATGGGGAGCATCGAACCGGGTGGCTTCCATGGGAGGACCTCTAGCGGAGGCTCTACGGTCGTCGTCGTCGTCGACATCTAATTCATCACCTACTAGTGTTCTGCATCAGTTGCCGAGGGGTTCAACATCTGAAATTAGCTATATCAGCACTTGATTTTAGTCACTGTTGATGTTATCATTATTTTCTTCTTTCCAACTGTTTTAGACACATTCCTAGTAAGTTGCTTGCTCTATCTGTAATTTGTTTTTATGTCAATATCGGTCATGTCACCAGACAGGTGTTAGTGTTGCTACTTTCTCATGCTTTGTTACACCAACGAGCAGCAATCTGTACCAGGTGAAGTAGACAAAACATGCTACTATGTAATAATAGAACAACAAGAGCTTGATTGGTGAGCAGTCAAATCCGAATAGAGGCGATAACGAGTTGAATTGATCTTAAGTATCATTAAGCTATTTACACTTGGTACTTATGGTTATGCTAGCTTGATTCGAAAGCTTGTAAGTTTAAAAATTATTAAACTCTAACTCAAGCTCTTTCAAGATTGAGTTCAACTCGAAAACACGCAACCTCAAAGTTATCAAGCTCAAATAGATCTTAAAACAAAAATTTGACTAAACCCTAATTTGTTTGCTCTTAAACCCAAAAAACTTAACATTATCAATCTAACAATAAATCTCATATCCTGCTTTAAAGTCAAAAATAACCTCAAAACTCGTAACCAAATCATAATTAACTAGTATATTTTGATTATCTCATTAGTTTTTTTAATTAAGTATCAAATAATTTATCTCGACTTGTTAAGAATTTAAGTTGAATTTATATTAAATTAAATTTAACTAAATTGAATTTTAATTATATTCTAATTAAATCAAACTCGAAATATCTTAAAATATATGTCTCATTTCATTAAATCTTAAGTCCAATGCTAGAATAATGAAGTAATGTATAAATGAAAATTTCAACTAACACTTGGTCATCAAATCGCCGCCATTGTCATGGCATTCTTCCATAGTTCCAAGAATTTGTTTTCCATTTCAGTTTTCTATTTTTTTTATATATTTATATTTCGTGTTTTTATTTGTTTATTATTTTGAATTATTTTTTTAAAACATAGTCAACGTCTTTTTAATCTTGTCCGATATTTTGCTCGTAGTTCAAATTATATTTTTTCATTTAAGTATTTAAATTATATTTTAAACTAAATAAGTATCAATGTAACACCCGACCCGGATGTCATATTGGGCCTCCGCCCCAAAACCCGTATTTCAAAAATTCCTTAGAAGTCCAATAATAAAGCCAATTCAAGTTCAATTACGATCCATAAAATCCATTTAATTTAAAACAAAAGCCCAAAATAGTTTAAAGTGACCGGAACTCCAAATTACTACAAACCCATTTAAAACGTTTGACCCACTTAAAATAACAGAGTTACAAAAATACATATAGGTCTGATAAAGTACTAACCCACTACATCTATCACTGTACCCTGACACAAAGTCGATGCTGAAATCCAAACCTCGATGGTGCTCCACGAGACCTGCTTCACCTAACCTACGCACGAAAATAGATTTCGAACGCTGAGCCACACAAGCTCAGTAGATACGCCAAACTCGGCCAACATCATGCATATCAAAACCAGTAAAGCATGGCATATAAATCTCGTGCATGATATGATGATCTAGCATGCTCGCTTATCACATGACATAATTAAATGTATATTATTGCACAAAACATATACAAATCACTCAAGTCAACACACAAGAGTGAGGCCCGCGTCCACACAACATCGGGATCCTACACTCAGGATTGAGGCTGCCCTCAAATCCTATGCCCGGAATGTTACATCGGACATCTTCGAACGAGGCCACCCAACGTTCGGAAAGGGTGGAGGCCGCCCAACCAACCCTATGCTCGGAATGTTACATCGAACATCTTCGAGTGAGGTCGCCCAACACTCGGAATAAAAAGTCTTCAATCATCACCCGGCATGTTACATCGGATGGCCTTCAACGTGTTGCAACACTTATGGATATCCGGATTTCCAACTCACAAGGACTCAAATCACACAAATGATCCACCTAGGATCTCATCACAACAAGATATATTAAAGTTTATCTCAATTAGTCTTTCGGGATCATAACCTCAATCTCAGTTCGACAACTTATTTCATAACTTTCAGATTTAAGTATTTATTTATTACGATCACCGAGCCCAAGACTCTACTCAACTTACCCAAAATACACAGGGGTATCGATACCCTTAAGTAGGGTATCGGAACACCCTGTATCGATACCCACCCAAAGAGGGTATCAAAATACACAGGTATCGATACCAGTATCGATATCACTAGACCAAAGTCAAAGTCAACAAAAAGAAGGAAGGACTGTTTCGATACACATATCGATGCAAAATGTTTCTGGAACCCTTGGTATCGAAACAAGGTTCGATACCCCTGAACAACAAGCCAAAATACTCTAATGGGTATCGATACCGGTAGCCCGAGTATCGATACCCCCTGCACTAAGAACGGGTCTACACTTAGAAATTCTAGAGTTTCACTCTCAAACCTCACCTAAACGACTCCAAAGTTTTCCTACTCATTTCTAAGTGTGTTTAAGATGTTTTAACATCAATTTCCAACCATTAAACATATAAACTCGAATTTCACCATTAACACATGTCAAGCTCAAACCAAGCACACACATACACCAAACTATATGAATGCTTCTACCATGATATGTAAAATAATTAGAAGAGTTTGGAGTACCAACCTCATCAAGCACAACAACCAAACCCGAACTCACTCTCCCAAGCTTTCTCCTTTGTCCAAACCTTGAGATGATGCTCTCACTCCCTTTCTACAAGAAATGAGTTAAATCAACCATTAAACCCAACTCAGGGAAGGTTTCTTAAGCTGAAAATCGATTAAAAACTGAGAAAGAACTCCTCAAACTCAAAACCCGAATTTTCCATACATACCTTCATCTTCACCAAACCAAACCATTCTTACCTTGTTTTGTAGATCGAGAACAATTCTCAAACTTACCCTTCTGACACAAAACGTGATTCTTCAGCAAAACCAACAAGATCCAACCTTTAAACCATATTTTCTTGTAACAAAGGAGATGGAAAAAAGGAAAATAAAAAGAGAAAGGTGATATCATCCATGTAAGAAAAATAAAACCCCCACCCCTCTCTATCCAACTCATTTGATTATTTACCAAAAAGCCATCACTCTTCTAAGCCCACCTTACAACCCAACAAGATTAAGGCCTAACAAGGCCCAAGATCACTAAACTCGGGGCCCAAAACCGAGGTCCAAACTCTCGGGTTAAACAGATTCTCGGATCCAAATCCAGATCGTTACAATCAATATTTTATTTTATAATTTATTTAAGATTTTTATGATAAATATTATTTTTTATTACTCAATAAAATTTGAGTACGTGACATGATTGATATTTTTAAAATTAAAATTCACATAACAAAAATAAAATATATTAACTAATTTAATATTTTTAAATTTTTTTTAAAAAAATTAAACTCTTTAGTCCACATGATATTCTACTCATGGCTTAAATTATATATTTTCAGATAAATACTTAAATTATATTTTAATTAAATAAATATATAACGTTTTATTTCATAATTTATTTAAAATTTTTGTGACAAACATTAATTTTTTACTATCCGATAATAAAGTACGAACATAAATTTTCAGTTTAAACTTAAAGCTGAAAAGATATTAACTATTAAATCATCTAGCAAAAAAACATTATGCTAAACTATAACCAAAGATATAAAATTGGGTGTATTTAAATCGGGTCGAGTGAAATTAGATGAAATTAAACTTTGGTTATATCATGTGATTCAGCTTGAGTCGTATCCATCAGTTTCTAGTTATATCGAGTTAAGTTAATTACTCAGATCAAATTAGATTGAGTTTAGATTCAATCAAGTTTGAGGCAATATCAGATTGATCTTAACTCAGACTCGATTCGAGTTATATCAATTTCAGACTAGATCAATACCATATCCATTGTTTTCTAACGACTGAAGGCATAAAGAACAATACACACATAGAAAAGAAGAGCTGAAGGGACCAAAACTACCAGAGGAGCAATGGCAGCAAAACTGTAAAGACTCCCACAACTCAAACTCCCCAGCTTAATCTGAACCAGAGCCACAAGAGCCATCATCAAAAACCCGCATCCGAAAACCGAACCGACACCCGAAACCAACATCCCAACCCTCAAAGCCAACAGGTTCACATCCACAAGACTGGCGCCGACTCCACGACCAGCCAAGTCATTGCTATCTTTGCTTATCTTGATGGCCTGTTTCATGGCCGAGGCAATTAGGCTGGAGAAGAGGAAAGAGCTGAAGGAGTAGACGTGGCATGCAATGAGGCTCTCGGCAAGGTTGGACCCGGCGGAACAGGAGGAAGGGAAGGTGGTGTCTATGAGGGTGGGGGTAGGGTACCATGCAAGGCCGAGGAATAAAGCGAAGGTGAAGAGTGAGTTGACGTTGACTAACCCGTCTAGTGCCATTACATGGATGGTGGTGATGCTGATCTTGCGGACGGTGGTTGTTGGCGGAGATGGGGCGGAGGAAGGCGGTGGAGAAAAGAGAGTATTTAGGTTGAGCATTGTGTTTGGTTTAGGAATGGATGGTTGCTTTGGAGATTCAAAGAAAAAAAGTAGAAGTGAAGGAAACTTTTGGGACTTGTATTTGGGAATACCTTGCCTTTCCCGCCACGGAAAGAGTTAGCTGGAAAATAAATATAATCCAGCAAAGAGAAAACTTCTTCATTACCAGACATCCATAACCCTCGTGACTGGAAAAGGTATTGTCTTTTATTTGTTACAAAATTGATCATGCTGGTCGCTCATAAAAATCATTGTCTAGGAAGATTAAGGATTTATACTTCTTACCTTTAAACCGAATCCACACCGTTTCCCGCTACAGTTGTTACTGTAATATCTGTTTTAAAATATACTCTTAACTATTAAACATTGATCGCCCAATCAATCTGTGCTGACATTACTGGTATTCGAACTCATGACTTTAAAAACAACAATCGTTCCTTTAACTGATTAGGCTAAATGATTCGTTCCTTCCTAACTCAGGGTCAATAACTCTACATCAGGTTTAAAATTCTTTTTGTACATTTTTTTTTTCATCAATCTTAAATATTAATTTTATAATAATCGATTAATCTTCGTACATTTTAAATTAATAAACGGTGTCGACGTAAGGCTTTACCATCAAAATGCAACCTTACTAATATGATTTTAGCATGTTCAAGAATTGTTCAAGTTTATACTATTAATGGAAAAATTCAATCCTATCAAATTTAGGACATTTCAAGTTCAATGTAGGGGTGTTCAAACGGTCGATTCGGTTAACAGATCGAACCGAATTTTCAAAATTTTATTAACCGATTTTATTTTTATATTAACCATTAACCGAATCAAAAAAAATTCAAAAATTTTAAATCGAATCGAAAAAAGTTTGGTTAATCCGATCGGTTAACCGATTTTTTTTAAAAAAAAATAGATAAATTACACAAATGGTCACTAAACTATGTTAAAATAATTTTTTAGGCATGAAACTTTAAAAATTATAAAAAACCCATTAGACTTATCGAATTATTATATTGATTCATCATACATTATAAATTATTGATAAATATTAAAAAATTTAATAATTATTTTTTAATTTAATAAATTTAATTATTATTTTGTATTAATTTTATAAAGTTTGATGATTATTTTATAATTTTTACAAATTTAATGATTAAAAATAAATATATAAAAATATATAATATATAATATATAAAAATTTCGGTTAATTCGGTTAATTAACCGATTTCGAATCAAATTAACCGAAGTTTCAAAAAATCATTAATCGTTAATCGATCCAATCTAAAATTAAACGACCGATTAACCGAAAAAATTTCGGTTCGATCGGTTAATTCGGTTAACCGAAATTTTGAACACCCCTAGTTCGATGGCCAATTTCAATCCCGTTTTAGCCCACCACTTCAAAGTTCAGATCATGCGCCGGCGGGTTGACTTTGACTCACGGGATGGTTGTTTTGTTGGAGCAGTCACTATGGACAAGCCACGTGGGCTACTTTTCCAAATCTTAAAATCAACGTTGATTATCTTGACGGCTTTGATGGGACCGACCGCACTCTATAAATGACGTGTATGAACATATAAAGATCCGTTGCCACATCACCAATGACGTCATATTCTACTCCTTCCAGAAATAATTTATTTCCCATATAAACAATTTGATTTTTCCTTAACGTTAATACGAAAATAAAATAAGTCTACGTTCAAAGGAAGACGAAGTAAACAAGATTCTGTTCATACTTCAATATTAATACCAAAATATTTTTAAAAATATAATTTAAATTAATAAATATATTATTAAATATTAACAGCCATTTGTCATTATAGCAATAAAATTGGAAAATTAAATTAAAAAAAAAACAATAAGGACCCGTAATCGTGGATGATGCACAGTTGTAAAGATGGACGGCTTTGCTGATGCCACGTGGCTGAACCAGTTTACATCGGAGGATCAGCCAATGAGGAGAGAAGGGTCGTCTCTCCCTTTGCTATATAAATTTTTCTGATCGATCCACTTTTCAAAAACCTGTCAAATTATCAAAAAGGTAAGAGCTAAAGAAAGAGGAGAGTAAAGCTAAGCTTTGATCAACGATGGCGGAGAAGAGTTTCAAGTACGTGATCGTCGGCGGTGGTGTAGCTGCTGTATGTTCCATTCTTCCCTCTTCGCTCTTCGATTCTGATCTTTGCTATATCTTTGATTTTCTATTTTGGAATTTTTGTCCTCATTGTGTATAATCTGTAGTGTTGTTATAATAGCTTATAGATCCAGTTCTTCGGAATTTGCTGCTAAAATGAGGGGTGAGAAAAATGAAAAACGATTGGAAAGAAAATCTGAAGCTTTAGATCGGTTCCTATTCATTTAGACACTGTTTTTTTTTTTTGGCCTTTTTAATGGATTTTCACTGAGGCAATTAAACCTGCTTCCGACTTTTTGCTAAATGTAATGTATCGTTTGATGTTTCAATCGTAGGCCGTCGCGTGATTTTCAGAATGATGGTTTGATTTTGTTTTGCATTAAGTAGAATCCGTTAATTTGAAAAACAGAGCTTCTTTCGTTTTATGCAGCATTTATTAATTTTGACTTTTGACTGATTGTTTTTTCACTTCTTTTCCTGTAAACTTTATCTTTTTTATAGGGTTACGCGGCGAGAGAGTTTGCCAAGCAGGGAGTGCTACCCGGTGAACTAGCAATTATTTCCAAGGAGGCGGTATGATTTTTTTACCAAGTTTTTTTATTCAGTTCTTTTGTACTTATTATAACCTTGTGAAACCTAAACAGATTACATGTGTGGTTATGATTTAGCTCACCCATGGATTGAACATTTAAAAAAAAATCTGATATTACAGCTTTTTGTATCACCATTCGAAGAAGGCAAGAGATAAAAGGAAGTTTGTTGTGAGAAAAAAAAAAACTTCTCCATTAAATTTTATATGATAAATTTTAGTAGGGTTATCATTTTGTATTATTAAAGAGTTTGTTTTTTTAGTACTATGTCATTGGTATTAAGAGAAGGTTATATTTTGATACACAAATGTATAAAAAAATTCAAGACTTAAATCCCTAGCCCTAAACCCTAAAATCTAAAACCTAAATTCATATTCCTACCACCTTAAAACCTTAAACCCTAAACCTTAAATTATAACCATAAACCTCAAATTCTATACCTACCCACTAAACCCCTGAACTAAAGTTTACACAAACTATGTATTGAAGTATTTTCCTGAAAAATAACAAACCATTTCAAGTTATTGAAGAAGTCTTTACTCATTTTAGTGTAATATTTGCTCCTGCAGCAATGCGAAGCTAAATTTCTAATATTTAGTATACATTTTAATCACTGCATACAAACAGATATTTATGTTCTATTAAGCAGACTGTATTTTGCATTTTAACATTTTAGATCACTACATGTATCATTCTATTCATGTCACTTGCATTTTTTGTTTTTATTATTAATCCTTAGAAAATACAAAGCGTAAAGTTTAGTATTATTTTGTTCTCTGGTCTGTTGTCGTCTTAGAGACTTCTTCCTTTGGGTGCTACTCTTACCTTCTATCTGTTTTTATCACCATTAATTTTATTGTAATGGAGGCTTGTACCTGTGGCATTTACCTTACATCGCACCTCATAATTCTTTACTGTTCTCATTTATTGATCTCCTGATTTGGTAAATTTTGTAATGCATATTATCTGATCTTTTCTTTCTTATACATGTAGGTTGCTCCATATGAACGTCCTGCCCTGAGTAAGGGATATCTTTTCCCTGAGGGTATGCCTTGAACAAAAATTTGTTTTTTATATACTTATTTCCATAGTTCAAAGTATTGGTAACTATGCTTTTAGTTGCAACACTAATTTTTCTGGCCATCTCATTGGTTTGTTCCTGGATCAATTTGGTGATTTGCTCTTTGCAGGAGCTCCAAGACTTCCAGGTTTCAATGTCTGTGTTGGAAGTGGTGGAGAGAGATTGCTTTCTGAGTGGTACAAGGAAAAAGGTTAGCAACATTCCGTGCGGATTTGCTCAACATGGAAATTGAGAATGTATTGCCGAAATAACCAATAATGGATCTGCTAAAATAGAATTTAACTAATTTTCATTGTTTATTCAATAATCTCATACTCAGTTTTACACTCGTGCTGTCCACATTCTTGCAGGGATTGAATTGATCCTTAGCACAGAAATAGTGAAGGCAGATCTTCCTGCCAATACTCTTGAAAGTGCATCTGGAGAAAAATTCAAGTATCAAATTTTGATCATTGCTACTGGTTCCACAGTGAGTAACAATGTCTTGGGATCTCAACTCATACATTCTTGGCATTTCCAACCATGCATTGTTTAACACATCATTCCTGCAGGTAATAAAGTTGTCAGATTTTGGAGTGCAAGGAGCTGATGCCAAAAACATCTTTTACTTGAGAGAAGTTGATGACTCTGATAAGTTGGTAGAAGCAATCAAAGCAAAGAAGAATGGTAAGGCTGTTATCGTTGGAGGAGGATATATTGGTCTTGAGCTTGGTGCAGCCTTGAGAATTAACAATCTTGATGTCAGCATGGTGTATCCCGAACCATGGTGCAGTAAGTAGATTTCTACCATTCTAATATTATGTCTGAAGGAGTAAATGAACTAAATTGATTTCTGGTGGATTCCTGTTATTCTAACTCGAAGATTGTTGTTGTAGTGCCCCGGCTTTTCACCTCCGGCATAGCTTCTTTTTATGAGGGTTATTATGCTAATAAAGGGATCAAAATTATAAAGGGAACAGTTGCTGTTGGATTCACTTCTAACTCAAATGGAGAGGTAAGTGGTCATATTTTAGAATTCATTTATAGGATGAACTCATTTTAATGCTGATACTTTTACCCTGCGTTCAGGTAAAGGAAGTTCAACTTAAGGATGGCAGAGTACTTGAAGCTGACATAGTCGTTGTCGGTGTTGGTGGAAGGCCTCTCACAACATTATTCAAAGGGCAGGTTGAAGAGGAGAAGGGTGGAATAAAGGTTGGTTTGATCTATAAATACTTGTTTCATCTATGAATGTCAGCTCGAAATATTTATTCAATTTGGTTATAGAATATATCAATTTAATTATTCGGTTAATATCGTATTCGTCTTAACACTTGTTTGATTCCAGACTGATGCTTTTTTCAAAACAAGTGTTCCCAATGTATATGCTGTGGGTGATGTTGCCACTTTCCCTCTGAAGTTATACAATGAGTTGAGAAGGGTTGAACATGTTGACCATGCCCGGAAATCTGCCGAACAGGCAGTAAAGGTGTGGCACCCGACTTAGTTATCTTTATACTCGGATATCATCTAAATGTTAGAATTTTCCAATACACAAATATAACTCTTGAACCATTCATACTATTATTGCAGGCCATCAAGGGAACAGAGAAGGGGGAAACAGTTGAAGAATATGACTACTTACCATACTTCTATTCTCGCTCTTTCGATCTAGCATGGCAGTTCTATGGTGACAATGTTGGTGAAACAGTGCTTTTCGGAGACAACAACCCTCAATCATCTAAACCAAAGTTTGGATCTTACTGGATCAAAGACGGCAAGGTGGTTGGAGCCTTCCTAGAAGGTGGCAGTGCCGAAGAGAACCAGGCAATTGCTAAAGTTGCTAAGGTTCAGCCTAAAGTAGAGGATTTGGTTGCGCTGACAAGTGAAGGCCTTTCCTTTGCCTGTAAGATTTGAAGTCTAACAGGCTCATTGTTACAAGAGGTTAGATCTGTTTCTGTTATTGGTTCGTGCTGTTTTTACTCCTGCTTAGAGTATATATATTCTTATGTTTTCCTTGTTGAGCTTGGTTTTGTTTTGAGTGATTAATAACACAATATGACTGTTTCGATTGAGCAGTATGAAAAATAAACATCTAAATATCTCCTTTGATTTGCTGGTACCCCCTTTGTCGCCACTTGAGTGGCTTAGCGAGTGAGTCATCGAGACGGATACACTCATGTTCGTTAAAAAAATTTATAGCTCGACTTGACATATCGTTCGTCAAGTTTGTTAAAATTGTGTTTGACTTGAATTTGTTATAAAATTTGTTATTCAACTCGACTTGTTACTTAGTTAACTAAAATATTATCTTATTTTTAACTAAATGTAAATTTTAATAATATTATATGGGGATTAATATTAACATGAATTAACAAATTTAACCAAAAAATATCAGGAGCCTATAAAACACTTTTAAAGTCTAAATTATAAACTATTAATCTATAAATACATCAAATTAACATATTAAAACTAATATCGATGACGAATGAAGTGAAAGAAAATTAAAGATTTAAGGTTAAAATTTAAAATTATTTAAACATTTAAAAAAAAATCAAAAACTCTAAATTGAAGGCCTTGATGGTATGTTATCTGATCGACAATTTCAAATTATTTTGACATTTTAAATCAATAATTATAAAGTAAAATATTAGACACCGATAAAAAATAATAATTCAAACAACTACATAATCCAGACATTTTTGTGACAGCCTTGATGGTATATTATCTGATCGACAATTTTTCATCTTAAGGTTAGATTTGACGAATCATATACATTTTTTATTGTTTTTCCGATTTTTAGGGTTTGGCAAATTCGAACCCTATAACTTGGAGATACCAGTAAATCTGTCATGAACTCAATCCTAAGCATAGGACATGAAATTCAAAATCATTCAAATGGAGTCAGAAAATTTCCATTCCATGGCATCAAAAGCATCCAACGAAACCAATATCTTGTCCAAAGAAATCATCCCAGAAAGAAAAAACAGTACATAAAACTGAACAACTAAACCTTTCAAATCTAAACCAGCCTTAAATCCAAAAGAAAATCTGCTGAATCTCTCTTCATGGATACCCAATGTGTGATTGTTTAGTCAAAGAGACTGAATCCCATATCCTGCAACACAGTGAAGAAAGATGGAAGTTAATTAGATTTAAAAAAAACATCTTTGAATACAGATGGAAGTAAAAAATAAGTGTTATTACATCGTCGGATTCTTCTTTCTCCTCAACTTTCTCTTCCTTCTTGCTCTCTGCAGCCGGAGCAGCAGCAGCAGCAGCTCCTGGTGCAGCTACTGCAACAGCACCACCTCCTCCACTAGGAACAGAGGCAAGCTTTTCCCTCCCGGATGCAATAAGCTCAGTTATATCTTTGCCCTTGACCTCAGATAAAAGAAGCTGAAGCCTCTCCTCTTCAGCTTCAGCTCCAACTGTATACACCATTATTTGGAACAATATAAACATTTCCCATTGCTTCATCCAATTTATACACATTTAGAATCAAAAGTAAAAATATCTCCTTCCAACACATTAAAGGGTTCTGCAATTTATGGAAATCTCAAACAAAATCTACATTTAGATGAAACCCACCCATTCACATATAGCAGATTTAAAAACCCTTTTCTAAGATCAACATGAACTTTCAGTTTCAGATCATCATTAGCATAAAAATGTTAAACATATTCACATTTCAGATACACGGGAAAATGCAGTTTAATTTGATTTAAAGCGAAGAGAAAAAGAAAGGGATAATGTGTGGATGTGGAGGGAGTGTACCGCTGGCAAGAATCTTGTTGAGATCATCGGCTGAAGGAGATGTGTTGCCTCCAAGAACGGCCAATAAATATGCTGCAACAACCTTCATTGTCTCTTTCTTGCTTTCAGGAAACTGAGATACAGAGAAAAGAACAATGTTAAACACAGAAAGAGAAACTCAAGCGTTGATATGAGAATGGGGGAGAGTAGGGGATGTACCAGGAAAACAATGGATCCGCTGAGGTTGGGGAAGAAAGCCGGGATGCGAATGGAGGTGACAAGACCGTGTCTTGAAGGCAGCTGTTTATATCTTCTGCAAAGCTAGGGTTTTAGTTGGAGAAATGAGAGTCCTATCAGAATATGTTTGGGCTTGGGGTTTTGAAGCCCAATGGTGTATTAGATGTGCGGTATCAATAATTGAAAATAACCAAGGTAGATCATATTTTGTCTTTTTGATATATAAAAATAATTAATTTTATTAATAGTAAAAACATTTAAAATTAAAACCATGATTTATTTATATGTTATTATATTTAAAAATTATATTTGTTACTCTAAATTGGTGTCACTTTTATTCTTAAGGCAGAATTTGTAGAAATCTTTTCTTTAAATCATGTCTCCTTTCATGTTTATTTATAATTTTAAATTATAACCTTAATTTTTTATGTCTTAAATTCTAAAAATATATTATACTCAATTTTCTAAACCTTAAGTACAACTCTAACATATAACCTTAAACCCTAAAGTTTGAACCTATTAATTTAAAGTGAATGCATCAATAAAAACACAAGTAAAAGAAAGATGATTTATACCGGACATAACCACGAGGAAGATAAGAAAGAGGCTTATAATATCAAAAATGGGAAAGAGGCTTATGGCTTAAATAATATAAATGACGAGGCTTTTGTGAATAATGGATTTAGATTGAGATCTCTTCTTTTGTATTTAACCGAATTAAACATAATTTTTTTTTGAATAACTCAAAAAGATAGATTTGATGGACATGTTAAGGTGTCGTTAAACATGATTATATACAATTTTTTTATCATTTTAATAAAAATTTATATAATATTAGCTAATAATTTAAGTAGAATTAAGAAAAAATATTATCCAAGTAAAAATTTATATAATTATGTAATTAGAATTTATATGGATTTTATTTTAAATAAAAAATCATGTAACTATTTAATTTCTTATATAATAACTAAAACAAAATATATCGTAAGAATTTATATAATAATTTAAATTCTTAAATTCTATAACTACTCAATTTCAATTTCTTATATAATAACTTAAAACTTTTATAATTTGAAAAAAAATATAGATTATAAGAATTTTTATCATTTTAATAAAAGTATCACATGAGATATCAAATTGAATCTAAAATTTTTCATTGTTACTATCACGCATAAAAACTAACTTACCATCAATAATATTATAAGACAAATAGAAAAAATAACTAATAATATTATAAGACAATAAGTGACTACAAAAACATAATTTAATAATTATTTCAGTCAGCAATATGTCACGGGGCTAGGGTTTTATTAGCGGAACCGTGCGGCCTTAGTCGCGAATCTCTTCAATGGTGCGGCTAAGTCAGCCTAAAAATCCAAGGGAAATGTTTGGATGAGCAGCGAAAAGAATAACAAGGCAAAAAGATGAGAGAAAAGTGTTGTTTTCTATTACTCAAGAGAAAAGTGAAGAATGAAGTAATTTACAAATGAAAGTGAAGCCACTATTTATAGGATGGCTAGCTAAGATCTAACGGCTACAAAAGAAGTTAATCAATAGCTAGGATTAGCCTAAGACAAACAATAATGGAAGGCAAATCATGGTTGGTGTGCTTTCCTTCAATGCATGGATGAATGTTGATAGTTTCCATGAGTGCTGGGAGACACCTTCCTTGAATCAGAGGATTTGGTTGGTGGCTCTTTCATTCCTTGTGTAATCCGGTCAACTGGGCATTCTCCAAGAGAGTTGGCCGGATGGGCTTGAGAAAGGCCCAAGATTTCGGACAGAAAGACTTGGGCAGCTCGCAAGGTATTGGGCTCGGTCCTTGGGTGCTTCTGGGTGGCAAGTCCCTCGGACCCCAGGTGCTGCTGGAAGATGCGGGCGCTGGGTTCACCCCTTGGTGGAATGGTGTGGGCGCGGATCTCGCCCCTTGGTTGCGCATGACCGGTGCTGCTATCGGCCCGCACGGGTGGATGAGTGGTGCGGGTGTTGTGCTCGGCTCCTTGGTGTGCACGTCGGGTGCTGTCCTCGGCTCCATGGTGTGCACGTCGGGTGCTAACTTCGGCCCCATGTTGTTGGGCAGAAACTATGGTGTCCGACTCGTCCCCTAGGGGTGCGACCTCCTCGGTCATGTTGGCCCCTTGGTGTGTGGCCTCCTCGGTCATGTGGTGGCGGGCTGTGACATTCTCCCGCACTAAATTGAGCGACGCTCTCGTCGCTCGGCTTTGATGGAACTCGGCTATCTTGTCGTTGAATTGCCATAAGTCCTCGGCAAGTTCCTAACTACCTTCGGTTTCGGGAAGTCCTTTCCAAAGCATAAAGTATCCGTGCCTTGGTCTATGGTCGGGTCTTCGTATAACTCGGTCCGTCAAGATGTCTTGCGCCTCCTTCTCGTATGAGACCCTGACTCCAACTGGTGCTCGACTGGATATGCTCCTCTTTGGGTCATCAGCATCCTCATGGAAGGGCTTTAGCATGCTGATGTGGAAAACTGGGTGGGCTCGAAGCTTTGCCGGTAACTCCAACTTGTAGGCAACCTTGCCTACTCGTTTGACCACCTTGTATGGTCCCTCGTATCTTCTCACGAGTGCCCTTGAACCTAAAACATAATGTCTCCAAGTGCGCAAACAATGGATCACGACGGTCATCTCCTTCTCTTGGACGGTGTAACGCCTCTCGGTCTCGTTTAGCTTTCTACTCTCGAAAGCCATTGGATGCCCCTCTTGCATGAGCACTCCACCGATTGCAAAGTCTGATGCATCGGTATAAATCTTGAATGCCTTAGTGTAGTCGGGAAGAGCCAACACTGGTTCACTTACCATGGCTTGTTTTAGCTCCTCGAATGCCTTTTGACAACTCGAACTCCAATCCCACTCGTTGTTCTTTTTGAGCAGCTCGGTTAGTGGAGTGGCGATATTGGAGTAACCCTTGACAAACTTGCGGTAATAGTTTGCAAGGCCAAGGAATGAGCGAAGCTCGGTTACCTTGGTCGAAGGATCCCACTCGTTGATGGCACGGATCTTACTTTGGTCCATTCGGATTTTGCCTTCTCCAATTATATGCCCCAAGAAAGGAATTTTCCGTTGGGCAAAAGCACACTTCTCCTTCTTGATGTAAAGCTCGTTGTCGCGGAGAACCTGCAAAACCTTTCTCAAATGCCTTATATGCTCCTCAAAAGTATTGCTATAGATGACTATGTCATCAAGATAAACAACTACAAAACGATCAAGAAAAGGATGCAATACCTTGTTCATCAACGTGCAAAATGTGGCGGGAGCGTTGGTAAGGCCGAATGGTTTGACAAGGAACTCGAACGACCCATACCTTGTCACACAAGTGGTTTTGGGCTCATCTCCTTCGGCAATCCGCACTTGGTAGTATCCCGAGCGAAGATCTAGCTTGGTGAACCATCTCGCGCTCTCAAGCTGGTCGAACAAGTCCACGATCAAAGGAATCGGGTACTTGTTTTTGATGGTGAGCTTGTTTAAATCCCGGTAGTCGATGCGCATTCGTAGACTACCGTCGTGCTTCCTCTGGAACATCACTGATGCACCAAATGGTGCCTTGGATGACCGGATATAGCCCGTATCCAAGAGCTCTTTAAGTTGCCTTCGTAACTCCTCAAGTTCCGGTGGTGCCATCCGATATGGGGCCCTTGCTGGGGGTACCGCATTCGGATACAACTCGATCCTATGATCCACTTCTCGCTTTGGTGGTAGCACCTTTGGTAACTCGGAATGCATGGTATCCTTGAACTCTTCAAGGACTTGTCCCACGGCATCGGGGATCTCCATGGTCTCCATGGGTTCATCCTCCTTGAGCACTGCAAGGTAGGATGCCTCATCCTTGCGCACGCCCTTGTTGAATTGGATTGCGGATAACACCTTGGCTTGCACACCTGCCTCTCGACTCACTGGGACAACACATTGATGTTGGCGGTCGAGGATACACAAACAATCGACAAAAGGCAAGAGAAGTGCATTAATCCGATCCAAAAATGATAAACCAATTACCAAATCATAATCGTCTAAGGAAAGTACCTTGATGGACTCTTTACCCGTCCAACTCCCAAGTTGAAGCTCTACTCGTTTTGCCACTCCGGCAATGGGCTCCTCCTTGGAGTTGACTGTTTTGATCCATCCACTTGCCTTCTCCACATGAAGGCCAAGCTTCTTGGCAGCTCCCTCGGACATGAACAACTCGGATGCTCTGGTGTCCACTAGTATGCTCAATTGCTTCCCCGCAATTGTTACTTCAACGTACATAAGGCCCTTGTTCCTGCGAGTAGACTTAGTTTGAAGGGAACTAATGATGGAACTAAGTTGGACCCTTACCTCGGATGACTCTTCATCCGTTTTGATGGCCGAAAGACTGGCCTTCTTTGGGCAATCCTTGATGAAATGAGGCCCATCACAATGGAAGCACTTAACTGGCCCCCGATTTCTCTCCCACGAACGAATAAACCTGTTTGGCCTGTTGTTCGAATGCCTCCAATGTTCACTCGATGGCTTGTCTGAACCATTTTTGGGCTGCTTGTCTCGATCTCAACCATTACCTTTTGGTTTTGGCTTGGAAGATTCGCCCCTCTTCTCGAATTTGGCTATAGCTTCGGCCTCGTCCAAAGCCTTGGAAAGATCAGTGACACCACGTCTTTCCAACTCTAAGTTGGCCAGTCGTTGGAGCCCGTCCATGAAGATTGAAAAACCTTCATCTTCTCCCAAGTTCGAGATTTGAAGTTTGACCTCTGTAAACTTCTTCACGTACTCTTGGATAGTACCATCATGCTTGAGTTGTCGAAGCTTTGTCCGCAACTCCCTTTGTGTATTTTTGGGATAGAAGGCCTCCTTGACTTCTGCTTGGAGTTCTTCCCATGTCTCAATAGGAGCTTCTTTGCTTTCTCTTCTATACACCTGCGTCTCCACCATAGAAGAGCAGTGTCAGTAAAATAAGCGGATGCAGTATTTACTTTTGTGGACTCTTCCACAATGTTCAGGCGGCGAAAATACTGATCCTTGCTCCAGATGAAATTCTCTACATCTTGAGCATCTCTCGTTCCCTTAAACACCTTCGGCTTAGGGACATCGGCTAACACCTTGGTTGGGCTAGCCATCACATCATTCGACATGACACTCTTATACGCGAACAGATCTGACTTCATCACTTCCACGATCTTCTTGAGATCATTCAATTCGGACTTGAGTGATGCGTTCTGCAACTCCAAGTTCTCCATCGTATCATCGATGAGGCTTTAGAAATCTTCCTTAAGACTGTCCCCCTTGTTCTCCAACTCTTTTAGTCGGTCATCTACCACATCGAGTCGCTCCGTTGACTCCCTTGTGGAATTCTCCAAGCGGGTGACTTTGTCTTGCAAAGAAGAAATTGCATCTCTCGAACTGGCCCTCTTGGCTTTGTCCGAACGAGTCTCGACAGTTTTTGCTGCAACTTCATCTGGGTTCGTCATCTTTTGAACAGATCCTTGCTGGGAAAACTTGGCTCTGATACCACTTGTCACGGGGCTAGGGTTTTACTAGCGGAACCGTGCGACCTTAGTCGCGAATCTCTTCGATGGTGCGGCTAAGTCAGCCTAAAAATCCAAGGGAAATGCTTGAATGAGCAGCGGAAAGAATAGCAAGGCAAAAAGATGAGAGAAAAGTGTTCATTTCTATTACTCAAGAGAAAAGTGAAGAATGAAGTAATTTACAAATGAAAGTGAAGCCACTATTTATAGGATGGTTAGCTAAGATCTAACGGCTACAAAAGAAGTTAATCAATGGCTATGATTAGCCTAAGACAAACAATAATGGAAGGAAAATCATGGTTGGTGTGCTTTCCTTCAATGCATGGATGAATGTTGATAGTTTCCATGAGTGCTGGGAGACACCTTCCTTGAATCAGAGGATTTGGTTGGTGGCTCTTTCATTCCTTGTGTAATCCGGTCAACTGGGCATTCTCCAAGAGAGTTGGCCGGATGGGCTTGAGAAAGGCCCAAGATTTCGGACAGAAAGACTTGGGCAGCTCGCAAGGTATTGGGCTCAGTCCTTGGGTGCTTCTGGGTGGCAAGTCCCTCGGACCCCGGTGCTGCTGGAAGATGCGGGCGCTGGGTTCACCCCTTGGTGGAATGGTGTGGGCGCGGATCTCGCCCCTTGGTTGCGCATGACCGGTGCTGCTATCGGCCCGCACGGGTGGATGAGTGGTGCGGGTGTTGTGCTCGGCTCCTTGGTGTGCACGTCGGGTGTTGTCCTCGGCTCCATGGTGTGCACGTCGGGTGCTGACTTCCGCCCCATGGTATTGGGCAAAAACTATGGTGTCCGACTCGGCCCCTAGGGATGCGGCCTCCTCGGTCATGTTGGCCCCTTGGTGTGTGGCCTCCTCGATCATGTGGTGGCAGGCTGTGACAAATAGTTAAAGGACAAATTTCTTATAATTTAATAGTTTAACTAATAATTTAATAAAATAAAAAAAAAAACATTATTGATTTGAAACTATTGAAACGAGTTTAAATGTAAATATTTTATTATTTAAAACAATAAACTAGATCGAACTTTTAATATAAATTCATTTTAATTACCGTATTTTTAAAGTATTTGATAAAGTCATTAAACTTTTAGGGTAGATTCATTTTAGTTATCATACTTTTAAAACATTCGATAAGATCACTCAACTTTTAGTTCGCATTTGATAATGTCACATCATTAGTTAATGAAGTTAAATATTTTTCTCATAAAAAAAAACATTTTTAAGTTGATTTATTAAATTAAAAAATCTTAGTAAGAACTAGGAGTCGATCACAAAGGTCCCTTTATCAGAAATCAATGGCAAATACCAATCTCCGGGAAATCTTCTAAACATGTCGAGTAATATGTCCGGCTTTTACGGCTTCATCAGCGTTGTTTTAACATAGTTAAGGACTTCATCCACATCGACCGTCCACGCAACGGAGACCGGGGAATAGCCTGTCCATGGGTTGCTGCCATTCCATCTGCACCAGATTATGGCATGAACATTACCTACTATAACAGCATATCTATTTGAACCAATAATAAGCTTGCTTTTCATGAAATATACCTTTTTAATCCTTGATCCAACAATGTATGACCGGCACATATGCCCTGCGTCTCGACCCTCACGACCCCCTTCTTGTATGTGAAGAGATCTGGCCGAACTAGAGCCACGAAACTGACAGGGTCATGGAGGAATATCCCTAGTAACAAAATGGTCAGTGTTTATTCCCTTAAAAGTAAAGCTCGGAAGTTGGAACAAATGACAGAAGCACAACAGAAACAGTGGGATGTAGTCCATTGTAAGAGATTACCGTATACGCCGTCCGAATTCACATGCCAATCTCTATAGAATTTGCACATGTCACTTAGGAGCTGAGCATACTTCCCATTTGATTGCTTCAATTTAAGGAGGTCATCATCTAACAGATAAAAGGATATTTGTCAAGAAATTACACTATACATGCAAAATGAAGCTTGGCAACAAAATCATAAATTACATTCCTACCTGTCATTTGGACTTGAGTCGTAATGTTTATCCCGACAACAAAAATATTCGCCCCGGAAGTAAACACAACATCAGCTGCTTCGGGGTCTCCGTAAATCTGGGGTCAGAGACATGAATTCTGAATGGTTTCTTGATGGATGATCAACTATTAAACTTTGTTCAACTGCAAACTAATTTTCTCTACTGTCGATCCAATCGACATTAATAACCCAGAAGTGGTGACAAGAAAGTTTCATTACGAACACTTCTAATGAAACCAGAGCTTAACTTTAAAAGCTTCCAGTACCTTAATGAGTTTTTTTTAATAAAGAAGAATAGTTTTGCATACCATATTCATGGATACTTACATTTGCCTCAGCAGCAGGATTCACATTTCCTAATGCAAAGAATGAACCACCGAGTACAACTATATTTTTCACCTTGCTAGCAAAAGAAGAGTCTCTTTTGATTGCCTGAACATATAACCATGTTTAGGCACATAGCTGAGGACTGGAGTCTACAATTAGTAACAACAAAAGATGCAAGGACTTACCAATGCCACATTTGTCAATGGTCCAAGTGCAAGCACGGATACTTCACCAGGGTACTGAGATACCTTCTCAACTAAAAATTCAGAGGCACTCTTATCAGATTTCTTTGTTTTTGGAGGAGGCAGAAATATATTCCCCATCCCATCAGAGCCGTGAACAAAGTCAGCTACACGTGGCCTCCCACCCTTTTTCAAGATAAATAAGGTTAGGATCCAGTAATTGTAATTTGTATATACAGGATGCACCAATGAAGTCGAGATTGTGCATGCATACAGTCCCATGTTTTGTTACCAAGATTGATAAAGTTTTGTTTTCTTGAATGAAATATGCAGTCTTTTCAATGCAATTATATGATCCGATTCCGGCAATGCAGAATGTGCTAAGGAAACACCTAAATAGTTACCTTAAGAGGTTCAGGGCTGCCTTCAGCTACAGGAATACTTGGACACCCTGCAATCTCACACTATCCTTTTTCACCTCAAAAAGAGGAAATGATCATGAACTTATTCCAAATTATATCAAAACCAAAAATAAGAATTTTGAATAGAAGTACACACACATACAATAAGTAAGGCATTACGAGTGGTGTCTTCTGTCGAAACATTACCGAATACAGTCGTCAAACCTAAGATCTCCACCTCTGGATTTTGGAATGCCATTAAGATTGCCATGCTATCATCTGTTCATCAAGATTCAAGAACACATTCATGTCTCACAGAGGATCTTCTTCATAAATCATTTCAATCTAACACAGGGCAGAGAAATCTGACTCTATACATAACACAGACAAATGCTCTCCACATTCATTTCCAATGTCAATTTCACTTCCTTAAATAGCTTAATAAGAGTTTTAGCTTGAAAACTCAGTCAAAACCCAAATTTCCCAAATCAGATCTTACAACAACTCACTGAGTTGAATACTCAAGAACCACAATAACCTAAAGGCTAGATTATCATCACTCAGCAGTCTTTTTCTTTTATCTATTAGTTCAAGAATCTATGCTTCTGTCCTATTTCAAAATTCATTATTATTTTTCTTGTCCGAGCAACTAAACATTCTAAATCCATTCCAACCTGCGAAAACGAAAAGGAAAAAGGGAGATAAACTGACCAATCCCGGGATCTGTATCGATAATGAGCTTCTTCCTCTTGGCATTAAACCCCAACGCGCCGCCGTTTCCGCCGTTAACGACAATCCCGTCGTGGGAATCTTTCTCCATTTCACAATCTCAAATCAAGGCACAAATCAATAGCTCGATTTCCAGAAAATTACTGATATATACACTGTGAAACAAACTTGGACTAATCGTCCTCCCCCAGCCAAAGAGTCCGTCAAGGAGATTAGAATAATTCACGTAACAATATCTCGAAAAATAAATAAATAAATAATGGATAGAATTTTATTTGAAAATTAAATGTATTTTTTTCAAATAATTTATGATTTTCCAAAATATTAGAAATAATATTATCTTGTTAATTTTCTAAAGTAGATTTAGTGTTAAAATACCGATATTGAAACAACTCTCGAAATACAAATTTATTCAAATAAACCGATAATTATATTAAAAGATCAAATTAAATTAATAAAAACTATAAATAACATATTTAATTTTTTTAAAATACCTAAATTCAGAATAATGAAATTTTAAATAGACAAAATATTTATTTTTACCAGGTGGACAAATAAGAATTGTTGAAAATCTTTTGACGTCACGTCCATTGGATTCTTAACTGGTCATAACCGAAAAGGAAACAACCTTTTCCCGTTTTTCTATAGTTTTTTAGAATATACGAAGGAATAAATAAGGCGTTTTTACCTAAATTGTATATTTAAAATATTTAACGGTAAACTATATTAATTTATTTAATTATTAATAAGATTATATTTAATTTATTTAATTATTAAAATTTTAATTAATAGTTAAATTAAAATTTAAGTGACGATCAAATTATTCTTTTATTAAAATATAAATAAATATTTCAAAAAGTTTGGTATAATATAATTTTAATATTAAAATATATACTTTATTTTATTAGATTAATTATTTTATTTTTCTTAAATCGTTTGTATGCCTTTAATATTAGAGTATTTTATTAAAAATTATTAATTTAAAACACAAACTTATAAATGTGAAGATATTTATAATTATTATTTAATATTACATACGTAATTAATATCTATATTAAAATTAAATTTTCTTAAATGTATTTAAAATTATTTACGTATAATATAAAAAAATACTCATAACGTTTAATTGAATAATTATTTTAATTTTTTCTTAAATATTTTAATCTTAATATTTTATTTTAATTCAAAATATTCTTATATTGATAAAATTTATCCGTCAACTAATTAACGATAAAAAAATTTAATAAAATGATTTGTCATAAAAAATAATTTTATATTTTATATAACTTTATAAAATTATTTATATATATATATATATATTATTCTATAAAATTAATATATTTATTGATATATGGCATTGTTATATTTTAAATGATTAGTTTGTACACTAATATATTTTTTAAGGAAAACATCTCACCTAATCCATTCTTATTTTTTAAGGAAAACATCTCACACAATAAAACAAACGGTTAATCTTTGGGAAAAAATATTTGAAACAATAAAAATCTAACTAGCACTTAATTATTTTTTTTAAATAAAAATCTATTAATTGATAAGTGATTAAGAATAACTATATTATCTTAATTTATGAAGGTTAAATTCTAACATTAATTTTAAAATATAATTATATAAAATAATATTTTCATGATAAATATTAATTTAGTAAAAGATAACGATAAAATAATTATAATATATAATATCAACTTTTTAAAATAATTTCCGTGGCCATTTTTTATTTGCAGATAATTAGGATAACCAAAGGCGGCTTCGCTGGACTTCTATTTTCTTTCTTTTATTCATTTCTGGTCGTTGCTTAATATTTTTGCCTCTTCTCGCTTTCTTTCTCATAATTCTTTTCTTACTGCGTTTCCTTTCCAGGTATTTTCTCTTTTCTTTTCTCGGATTGTTATTTTTTGCGTTTCTGATGTTTCCAGAATTTTCAGTGCCTTGTTTTGAACATTTCTGTTTTAGATCTTGCAGATCCTGTCTCAAGTAGATTGATTTTTTTTGTGAAATTTATTAGATCGAGAGGTTAAAAAAATGGCTGAGGAGCATAGATGCCAAACGCCGGAAGGCCACCGTCTTTGCGTCAATAACTGTGGCTTTTTTGGAAGTCCGACGACGATGAATCTTTGTTCGAAATGTTATAGAGATTTTCGCCTTAAAGAACAACAAGGAGCTGCTTCTATCAAATCATATATTTCTTCCTCTTCGGAGGTTGCCGAATCTGTTTCTCAGGTTCCGCTGTTCTCTCTCCCCGAAGTCACCGGAGAATCGCCTATTCCGACTGTCGAGATTTCCCTGCCGGCTGAGCAACGACCGCTGCAACAACAACAGAATCGATGCATGGTTTGCAGAAAACGGGTCGGGTTGACCGGGTTCAAGTGCAAATGCGGGATTATGTTTTGCGGGTCGCACAGGTATCCGGAGAATCACGGGTGTACGTTTGATTTCAAAACAGTCGGGAGAGAGGAGATCGCACGAGCTCATCCCGTGGTCAAAGCTGAAAAACTCGAGAAAATATAAGAATAAAATAAAATAACCATTGGATAAAAATTGGAAAATATCCAACTCTTTAAGATCGTGACACGTGTTTCGATAGTAGACCTCACCATGAAGAGAAACCAATTAGGCTGGATAAAAATATTTCCATCCTAATGAATATTCTAAAAAATCTATTTAATTTTACGTGTACCTTTTAGTCCTTTTCTTGTAAAAATATGGGTTTTTTTTTTCAATTTTTAGATTTTTTTTTGGAAAATAGATAAAAATAAAGTTTAAAATTTGGTTTAGATTCTGTTTTTAATTATTAATATCTGTGCTGGGCCTGCTCGCAGGGGCCAATTATGATAGTTATTTCTGTATTCAATGTTGCTGTCTTTTAGCTTAAATCTATATTTTATACTAATACATATTTTATAAATAATACATTATGTTATTTTTATACATTTTATAAAAAAAATCGTCATCAAATCTATATTTTTAATTTTAAAAACTTTAATTTTTTTGACCCAGTGTTTTTAATTTTTAATCAAACTCCCAAATTATATTTTTTTTATCGTTCAATAAATCTCGATTTTTTTTATTATTAAATGTTTATTGACAGTACAATTGATTTAT
Organism: Abelmoschus esculentus; assembly: GCA_035048815.1. Classification (NCBI taxonomy): domain Eukaryota; kingdom Viridiplantae; phylum Streptophyta; class Magnoliopsida; order Malvales; family Malvaceae; genus Abelmoschus; species Abelmoschus esculentus. The sequence goes on along the minus strand of JAUCBN010000027.1, from coordinate 15,911,670 downwards.
TCATCGATTTTGAGTACAAAATGATAAGGTTTTCAGTAAAGAGAGTTCGATGATAATAAAGGTGACTGATGATAGTTAAATTCGTAATCAAAGTAGATAAATTTAGAGATTTAGAGTATTTATTTGATATTTTTAAAATTAAATATTATTGTATTAATTTATATATATTATTTTTAGATTTTAATTTCAAAAAAATGAGAAATCATGTTATATGTTTGAATTTTATTTCATGATAAAAACAATGTGTATCATAAAAATTAAATTATTAACGTAACAAAATCTCAGACACCTATTTAAACCCTAAAACAATTAAAATATTTATAAAAAAATATAATTTAAATACCGATTTGATTGTTAAGCCTAATTAAACGTTTTTGCAAGGAATTTATTTGTGCAGCAAACCTTTTGAAATGTAATCCATGTTTTGCATTTAAAGGTCTTTATGATAATACTGTGAGAATTTAGGCATATTGCCGGAATATACGAACGGCGGTGGCCGTTGTTGCAATACAAAATGCTAATAGAAAATACCGGCGGTAGGGTTCAATGAGTTGCAAACTCTTGGGTCTTCCTTGGCATTACAGCTTTGAGGCTTCTATAGCCCCAAACTAACAACTCATAACTAACACTCTAAGCACGAACATCTAGCCTTGGTTGAAAGAACAATTGTTATTCTTAGAGACTACGAGTTCGAGTATCAGTATTGTTAGCACAGTGATTGAGCGATCAATGTCCAATGGTTAAAAGTATATACTTTAGAATAGATGCTACTGTAATCACTGTAGTTAAATAAAAAAAAATTAACACTCTAAACAGGTTTCATATCGTGGAAGTCACGGGTTCGAGCACCAATATTGTCAGCACAGTGATTGAACGATCAGTGTCCAATGATTGAGAGTATATACTCTAAACAGGCTCCACATAATTCAGTTACAGAAACTAACGAACAATTAATACGAAACAAATAAAACTTGTTTGTAGTAAGTTTGAAGGGTTATAAGTATTATTTGTTAATATAAACTAGTATTATTTGAATGGTTATGAAATATGAAAAATGTAATTAAAATAAAAGAATAACGATGTTATAAGTAATCAAGGATAGAGCTAAGATTGAACATTGTGAGGGGCAAAGGTCTATTAAGCCTTTAAATTTAAGAATTAGGAGAGACAAAAATCTTATTTTATTATTATCTAAACCACAAAGGACCTTAAATATAATTATACCAAAAATTTAGTACACCATATATATATTGTACCTTTTTTCCTTAACCTCTTGTCGTTGCATGTGTCTGAGAATCCCATCTCCCATGGCTACTCTGACGTGTAAGAAAAATTATATCATGGGTCAGTCCTATCAAGAGCAGAGCTAGAAAATTATTTTAGAGGTGTTATTTTTTTAGTTATATTTAATGGGTGTCATTTGTTTATAAATTGATATTATTTATTATTATTTTTAAAAATTATATATATTAATCATATAAAAATATTGATCTAAAAATTTTAAGGTGTCATTTGATCACGCATGAGAAAGGATTAGTCTCATCACGTGTCCATGGGACCAATCACTAAAAACTACTCACTTCAGTAATTTTGTCATGTCATATTTTTCTCAAGTGAATCTTCACTTGAAAAATTAAAAATTACTGATATGGGTATTTTTAGTGGTTGGTCCCATGAATGACGTAATAAAACTGACCCATAATATAATTTCTTCCCGGGTTGGATTCAGTTGCTAAGCATTATTATGCGAAAATATCCATCATGAGCCATGCAGGGAATTCAAATCATGAAAGATGAACTAAAAAAAGTGCAGAGATTTTCCAAACATTTCAATTTGTTTCAGGATACCATACCCTTACAACAATACAAGATAAATGATGGGGATTCATTAAATTTATGGGCGTTAAAAGTTAAAAATAAAGTTAAGATTTAGAATCGATGGACAAAATACAAATGATTAAGAAAGGTAAATTTATAAATAAAAATAATTTTTTAAAAAATTTAAATAAAAAGATAAGAATAAAAAATTCTTTGGTGTGAAAGATAATTACCCTTTCTATCTCGCTTAGTTTCTTCCGTAATTAAAGTATAACATATTTTAAGTACGGTTAAAAGTGATAAATTTTAAAATTTATCTATAAATTTAAAATATTATATTTTAATTATTTTAGATTAGATTTTTCGTGATTCTGACAAATTTTGATATATATAAAACAAGTTTTGATACTTATTTTTTATAATATTTTAAATTTTTGGATAAAGTATTGAAACTTATCAAAAATTATAAAATATAATATTATACAATATTATCTAAAGATAATATTTTAAGTTTCTAGATAAATTTTAAAATATACCATTTTTTAGCCGTACTTAAACTCATCTTAAATTTATTGTTTATAATATTATTTTTATTCAATTTATTAAAAATAATATAGAAATACTAGTATATTCTTTCCTATAAATTCTAATATTTTATTTTTAGACAAATTTTAAAATTTATTATTTTCTATTGTTCATAATATTATTTTTATTCAATTTATTAAAAATAATATAGAAATATTAATATATTTTTATTATAAATTAAAAGATATTAAATATTTAAATATATTTCATTTTTATATATTTTATTAATTATAATATAAATCGAATTAAACTCAATAATTGTAGCACCTAATAATTAAAGATAATTGTAGCACCTAATAATTATAGGAACCCAAGTATATTTCCCCTTTCATAGGGGTGACAGTCAGAGATGAAACCATGTATATTATATGAGTAGGAGTATTTATTGTCGGATATCGGATTAGATCGGATCAGATCTGATTTTTTTGGATATTTGAGTTTTTGAATCGATGATATAATGACCCATATATTCAGATATCGGATATCCGATTATCCAAAATATAATTTGATTAAGTTAATTTTTCGAATTTGAATGTTGTATTTATGAAAAATTTAGAATTTCGAATATAATAAATAATAAATTATTAAATACAACAAGATTCACATTTATAAAAGTTTCGATTTTTAAAATTTTGAATATAACAAGATTAATATTAAAAAAAATTGAATTTTTGGATTTTCAGGTTTTCGGGTAATCCAAAACTTAAAATATTATGATTCGTATTCGATCCAAAAAACTTAAAATCGGATTAAATATCCTAATTTTCAGATTGGATCAATAGATAATCGGATCGGATTGTGTTGGGCTTGAAGGTGCTCGATGAATAACCGATATAGCTTGTCAAGTGATGGAGAATCAGTGATTTGGGTGGTTTGTGGTGGAAGCAAAAATTGGACAATGAACATAAGGATTTATAGTGGTTCGGCCACGCCTACATCCACTACCTTAGCTTCCTACTAAGGATTTCCACAATTCACTAAGAATTCAACCTTTTGAGGCCAAAGGGATAACCTTACAGCCCTAGACTCAAAACCGAATCTAGCATCCAAAGTTCACACCCGAACTTTGGGAAATTTACTCACAAAGAGAAAAATTAGCAAACTTGTTAATCCTTCTAATAAGGCTAGTGTTTGCAATCTAAGCACTCACCCAATCCTAATACACTTGAGCATACATTGACAATGAAGCTCACAAGTGTTTGTCTACCCAAATATTGGAAATTAATCACTAAGACAATTTCTTGATCATAATGTTGTTACAATTGAAGCATTAGTCTTCTTTTGATGCTTGAGACTTTCTTTTTATCATCCCAAATTAACTTCTAGTTGTTTATGACCGTTGGGATATTTTGGAGCCGTTTGGAGCTGATTTCAAGGCTTATTTCTTCTTTTGGTGCAGGTGGTATCGAAACACATGAGACAGATATCGATATCGCTGCTTTGGGAAATAACCGTTGACCTACATTTATGAACAAGTATCAATACCAGTATCGATACCGCTCCTAGCCGTTGGGTTTTTTTTATAAAATTGTTTTGACCGTTGGAGGTGTATCGAAACAAGGTTCGATACCAAACCTTACAGTGATGAAAAGGTACCGATACCAGTATCGATACCACTGTGATTTTACCATTAAAATCAAGTCATTGAAAAACATGTATCGAAACACCTAGTTAAACAGTTTTCTTTAGTTTCTTTAAATTATTTAAAACATATTTAAAATCTCTCAAAAACATCCTAAATATATTTTCAAGTAGTTTGGACATAAGAACCATTTTTGAAATCTTTTCAAATTAGTCCAAAACTATTTTTCAATTATTGTATCAAAACATTAGTTCTACAAATTGATCGGGTCGGATATTTTTGAACACCCCTAATTATGAGAGGTTATTTTTCAAGTATAAATATTTTATATATTTTAATATTTTTATTTATATCTTGTATTAAAATTTTAGATATAAGATTTATGAGTAAAATTTAAGGTTATAATTTAAAATTGAATTTTTAAAAAAATTGGTTTGTAGTGTATTACCTCTAAATATATTGGTAAATTGAATTCAAAAGTAACAATCAAATCACTCACTTATAGATTTAGGAACAAGTATGTCACTCAAATATTTTTTAAACGAACAAGTCACTTTATCATGAAAATTAAAATAAGGTTTATAATAACAAATTAGTTCCCAAAAACTAAACATTCTATTATAGTTTAGTTATAATTCAAAATAATTTAATAAACTTAAGTTTTAATATTTAAAAATTTCATTAGTGAAGTGATTGTGACAATTAGTAAAAGGCATTAACCAGGGAGGGAGCTAGGATTTAATACTGAGAGAGGCAAGAGTCTATTAAACCTTTAAATTTAAAATTTTGGAGGGGCAAAAACTCTATTTAATTAACATTTAAACTAAAAGAGACCAAAAGTGCAATTATACCAAAAATTTTGGGAGAGGCAACAACCCTCCCACTCCCTGCACAGCTCCGTCCCTGGCATAAACGATGTAATGTATATATTCCATTGTCTATCAATTGTCCAGTAGTGAAGTAAATTTGTTTGTCAAGCTATCACATTTTTTATATTATCAGATAAATAGACAATAAAATTGACTATGATAAATTATCGAAAGGCGTGTTATGATGATATAGTACCAAAATTTTTAAATATTAATAGTATTAAATTAATTTAAAATGAGACTGAATTAATAAAATATATAAATTTTAAAAACTAAAATTATTATTATTATTTTATGTCTTGTTTTAATTCTTCTAATGGCAAAATGATTTATTTCACATAAAATTTATATTAGTGTTATGTTTGTTTCTAAACTCTATAATTAAATGAATACATTATTATTTTACAAAAGATATTTTAAAAAATAAACATCAAATCTATTCGTAAACAACCTATAATTAAATGATATAATTATTATTTTTTAAAAAATAAATTATATTATTTATCCTTAAAATAGCTAAATCATATTCGGTGTATTTTACCCTAAATATATAAAACAGTCGTTATTATTATGGGTCATTTAATACGGAAACGTCGTTGAAGATTTTCCATCATTTGAAGGATGGGAAAGTAACATATAAGGGTAAATAAGTAATTAAAGCAGCCATCAGCAAATCGAGTGCAAAGCCATAATTACTATATTTGTAATATGCAAAACTCAAATTAACACGAACGACGGAATGATTTCCACGAGGGTGAAGGTGTGAATTCACGATTCTACCCATCCCAAATTATACCATCTGTCATGTATGATGTTTCACGTCAATCAGGTTCTAGACAGGCGTAATAGAAACGACTGTACATGACCTTTAGAAAGGAGGTCCCAAAATTTTAATAGATTATATTCATCAGTTATGTTAATCTCGAAATTTATTATAATTTTTTTAAAATACTCTTAAAAAATATGAATTATAATTATTAAAACGTTATAATTATTTTTAAATTGATAATTAATTATAGAATCTTATTGATTATTCCTATTATTATTTCTATAGAACCAATAAAATTTTGGACAGACACAGTAGTAACGATCATACAGGAACCCTAAAATAAATAACTGTTTCAAAGGATCACATTTTTAGAACCAATAGATATTATGGATAATTATTTTTAAGGGTCACGTTTTAATAAATTACACAGGATTCTTAAAATCGTTAAACCGTCCCTGTTTCTCGTTAAGTTACTCATCTAACACATGAAATGTTGAGGTTGTCCCTACTTTCTCTTTCAATTTTCCATGATTATTTTGCCAAAAAATATGCTTAAAATTATCAAGGTATGATTATATAAACGTAAAAACGAAACAATATCATCATTATCATCAACGGCGTAAAACAAACCAAAGTTACGGGGGTAATATTGTCATTTCATGAAGTAAAAAAACTCATAATGATCCCCCATGAAACTTTTTTCGAAATATGATTGTTTTTATATTAATATTAAATTATGTGTTTTTAGTCTTTAAATTATTTTTAAATTAATATAAATATTAATTTTTTTTTCATCATTTTAACTATTTAAATCATTTTCAGTAAAAAATATTTACTTAAATTTTTATGATGTGTCAATGTTTAGTTAATTATTATTTTTAATTTTTTATAATAATCAAATCTAAAGTAGATACAAATGATAGTTTAAATATTTATTTTGATAAAAATATAATTTAAAAATTACACGTAAACAAGAGATATAATTTAAGGATTTTTTTTTAAAGTAATAATTAATTGATATTTATGAAGAGAATAATTTTTGTTTCTAAATCTGCCTCTAGGGAAGCTGAAGCGGGTGAGAGAGGATAAAATAAAATGGAAATGAAATTATAGTAAAAATTATAAGAATTTTAGTATTAATTTTGTAAATATATTAAATTTTTAAAAAATATAATAATTTTAATATATTAAAAAAATTATAAAAGATTAAATATTTTATATAAAAAGTTAATATAAAAATTTTTATAATTTTCATAATAATTTTAATATTGCCTCATTTTAATTTTACTAGGGTTAGAAAAACCCTCAGCCCTTATGATGTGTGTAGGTAGGAGAAATTATATCATGGGTCATTTTATCACGTCATCTATGAGACCAACCAATAGAAATTGTCTACCTCATTATTTTTTAATTTTTCAAGTGAAGATTCACTTGGGAAAAAATTATGGCATGGAAAAATTGATGAAGTGGACAGTTTTTATTGGTTGGTTTCATGGACAGGTGGTGGGACTGACCCATGATATAATTTTTCGTGTAGGTAGGCATAATTTTTGAAGTAACTTTATGGTGGTAGAAATTATTAGATGAACCCTATTTAATACATCATTTGTGGTTTTAACCAATCATATTTATTTATTTTAGTTTTTTAAGGTGAACTATCATTTTTTTGTACATGTAATTTATGGATAGATAATTATTAAATAATTATTTAAAAATAAATGATTCTGATTGTTTGCACCATAAATAATATAGTAAACAAGATTCATCTAATAATCGTTCCTATCGTGGACATAGACAACAGTGACACCGGTAGAGGAGGATACCGGCCGGCAGACGAAGTAGAACCCCGTCATACTCGACCAACGAAATGCAAGATTAGGGCCAAAACATGCTGAACAAAACCACAAGTAAAATTACAAAGTTGGCAGCAGGAAATGAAACCAATCCAGGGGCATGATTGCGAATCTTGTGACGGACAACCCAAACATCATTTTAGACGCCGGGAAAGACCATAATTGTCACTGCAAGAAACAAGAAAGTCCCACTTCTCCATCATCATTCACAGGATGCCACCATATCCATCATCATCATGGAAACATTAAATATCAGCTGCCTTCTATGCTTACACATTGCATGATTGTTGTGTCAGACCAGAGAGCCATGTCCCCCCTCCCCTGTCTCTCTCCCTTGCTTCTCTCTATATATTCAGACCTTCCTTCCACTTTGTCCATCGCTTCACTCCCTTATTTCTATTTGTTTTCGACTGCTGCTAGCCTGCTACTGGCTGTTACGAAAACCCAGATTTCAGTTTCCTCGGCCAAGCCAGCATCGTTCCAAAAGGTGATCTTTTTTGAAAAGGGTAAACTGGGGTGAGCCTGAGCCTGAACCCCCCACTAGTTATTTTCTTCCCCAGTTTGTTTCTGTTCAACGACATTGTTCTGTTCTAAACCAGACATCCAACATGTGATGCTGTTTGGGTTCTGTTATCTTGCATGAGAACTGCCAACTGAGATCCCAATGTTGGGGTTTTCTTCCCCTTTCATCCTATTTTGAGGAATGCCTTGTGTCACTAGTTTTAGTTTCTTTAACAGGATCCCTCATTCCCTTGTCTTTTTCCTTGTCTCGACTCCCAACATGTTTTCTTTTTATGTTCCCCCTACAATAACATGCTATGGTTTGGGCAGCCGAAAGAGGGATCTTAGTACTCACACATGCTCTGTCTCTGTTTCTCCTCTGTTGGTAGTTGTTACAGGTTTCTTAGGACAACCACTATGATACTATCGTCTGTTAATATCTGGTTTTTCTTTTTGGATTTTCAGGGACATTACAGGAGGTTTTTAAAAGGTGAAAGATTTGATTGTTTGATTGTCATGGAAAGGTTGAACTCAAATCTGTACCTCCAGAACTGTTACATAATGAAAGAGAACGAGAGGTTGAGGAAGAAAGCACAGGTTCTGAACCAGGAGAACCAAGCCCTTCTGTCTGAGCTCAAACAGAAACTCTCAAAGGGAAAGAATTCAGCAACCACTGATCTCAGCTCCACTTCTTCTAACCAGAATCCTCCTGGTTCTTGCCAGCCCTGATCCGGCAGGATTAGCCATTATGACCCCACCTTGTTCCTCCTTTTGTTTTGTTCTTCTATGGTAATACCAGAGCCAAATTGTGCTGGTGGGCTTATTCTTCAGCAGTGGGGATATGGATTTATGAAGGGTGTATCTGCTAGAAAAGGAAGGAAATATAATGTCATCATAGTATTTAGTTTTAATTTTACTGTATTATTCTAATTTTTTTTATTTAACTATAATAATTATGATAATATTTATTTTAGAGTATATTCTTAATTTTCGGATATTAATCGTTCAATCACTACGTTGATATTATTAGCTTTCGAATCAATGACTTTTAAAAATAATAATCGTTATTTTAATAACTAAAGCTAGATAAGTCATGCTACCGTCCTATTTTAATTAGAATAACAAGTGAGTTGCATATTTCAGACATTAATATTAAGAAAAAGCTTATAACATAAGAATAAAAAATATATATAATTACATAAATTATTAATTAAAATAAAATTTATATAAACTTTTATTTAATTCGTAAGGATTTATATAATTATATAAATTTTTATTCAACTAATACGATTTTTTTATTAAAATATTTAACTGATTTTATATAATTTTTTTAATCTAATTGTTAATTATTAATTATAAAATTTAAAATAAATTAAATCATTCTCGGTTCTTAACTATATAATATGTTCCTTTGTTAAAAAGGAAACGTTTAATGCTCAAAATTGAATTCCATTTTTTTTTTATAAATGATAAGAATAAAAGGCATGTATTAGGAATAAACAGTTAAAATGTAATGTATAAAACATAGATTTTTCAAATACAAATTTGTAGTAGAAATTTCAAATTTATTTCTAGTTGATGGAATTTTATTAAAATGTGATAAATTCAAATATTAATGGTTTAGAATATGATATTTTATGAGAACAAAGAGTCAATTGATAGAATTTTTAACTTGAGAGATAAATTTGTTAAATTATTTTGAATTAGGATCAAATTGATAAAATGTATAAATTTTGATATCAATTTGAAAAAAAATATATCTACTTCTAATACTAAAAATTCTACAATGGGCGTCGAACACCGCTGAATATTGTTACTAGATAGATTATATTCAGTTATTCACCATATCATTCATGGTTCAGCTAATAAGATTCATTAATTTCAACGTAACTTTTAAATAACTATACACTCTTTAATGATATATAAAAAATAGATGAAATTCATCTGAAAAAAATAAAATAATTTTTTTAGTAAAATAAATTTAAAAATAAGTTTATTTATGTAGGAAAGAATGATAAATATGATTTATTTAATAATTTATTTTGAAGGGTCAACTTAAAGGAATATATACTAGCTCATGTCCTATATGTCTATTTAAGCCTTTGTAGATTTTGATGTCAAAGAGATAAGGAGGATGGTGTCATTGAGATTGTCTTTGAAAAGAGAGGGATCTAATCAGACACAAGTCAATGAAGTTTGATTAGGGTTGAACTTATCAACTCAGTCTCTTCCCTTGTCTGATCAAGCATGTCTTATCCAGCTCTATTGAGGACTGCCTACTATGTCTATGGGGTTTGCCCAACAACTCAGTTCTGAGTCAATATGGAACCTTGAAGGAGAATATGAATCAAATTTCGGTTTATGACAAGAAATTATATCACGGATAAGTCTCACACGTGTTTATAGGATCAATCACTAAAAATTATTTATATTATTTTTTTATGTTATATATTTTTAATGTGAATCTTCACTTAATTTTTTTAAATGAATTAACAATAAATACAAGTGAAGATTCACCTTAAAAAATATACGATAGAAAAATGATAAAATTAATAATTTTTAATGATTGGATCCACGACATGATAAAACTTATCAATATTTCACACTCAAATCAAGGATTCACTCTCCACTTCAATCAACAATGGTTTTGAATATCACAACCCGACTCTGCCATTTTATTTTTAAATTAATTACGATAGTTATAATAATATTTATTTTTTAAATATATTTTTAATCATCGTATATCTTAATCACTGTACTATAAACATGTGACTTCCTAGAACAATAACTATTTATTTAACTACTGAGGCAAGATAATTCGTACACTTACCTTGAATTTTCATAGTAAAAAGTAGGCGGAGTAAAATTCAGTTATTTTGAGTGATTTGATTTTTAGATAAAATACACAATAATCATTAAATTGTTTTTAAAAATAAAATACAATAATTAGATTTTTTAAAAATTACAGAACGATTATTAAACTTTAATTTTAATTACATAATGGTCACTGAGTCATTAATTATCGTTAAGTGAGTGACGTTGTAATTATGCAAATTTATATGATAATATATTTATCTCTTCATATTTACATATATTCAATCAAATTAAACATTAATAATAAACGTTAGATTATGACTAAATTAATTGAATATGTAAATATAAAATATTGAATGTGTTACTATTTAAATTTTCGTAACCTTCATATCACCGACTTAACGACCGTTAAAGTATTCAATTATAACAGGATTAAATTTTATTTCTCATATATATTTTTTAAATTTAATAATATTTTTGTATTTTTAAGAATAATTTAGTAATATTTGTATACTTTACATTTGATTTTAAGAGTTAATCCAATATAACAGGCTATAAGAAAATTAGACTTTATTTATTATTGATCATTGATCTAATAATTTTGCTAAACAAATTATTTGACTATTAGAATGATCAATTAACTCATCTCTTAGTGGCTAATAAAAATATGACATGATAATTAAAAAATATATAATTATATATTTATTTTTTATTTATCGATATATTTTATTAATTTAATTTTAATATAATAAACTCAATCTCTAATTAGATTCTTATATGTCACACCTGATAGAAGAAGTTTGGTCTCAATTTTAGTTAACCTGTTGCAATCATTTTAGCTTTACAAATTGCTTGACGGGAGCACAGGTCACTTGTAGGCCTCCAAATGCATGCAGCTGTGGCAGTCTCGGTTTCACCCGAAACTTTTTAAAATTTATATATTTATTTTTAAATTTTTTAAATTTTTATTTGATTAATTCAGATCGACTCGTAACGTATATTTTGATGATGAATCTCCAAAAAAATATTATGCACTAAAAAAATCTCAACTATTTATTACTTGAACTAACCCACTGATTAATATAAATTTTCAAATTTATATATCTTTATTGTTTAAAAAAATCTCAAATTTTACAAGTACATATGCAATACTTAATCCAAATCAATCTATCAATATATTATACATCTTTGGTTATACAATATACATATTAAGGATATATCCAGTTTGTTTTTTATCAAATTTTGAACCGAGTTGCATCTTGCGGTTTTTTAGGAAAAAATTAAAACTGAATAGTAAAAAAATCAAAAAATAAATTCTTATTTGGTTCGGTTAAAAATCATGATTTTTTCGGATTAAAGAAAACACATAGCATATTTTTTCGAATGGTAGAAGGTTCATGTTTTTTGGGTGGTGATTTCAACGTTATTAGTAATTCGGATGAGCGTCGAGGTGGTTCTCAGGCACGCATTGGGGTTAACCAACCTTTTTGTGATTTTTTACTCTCCACATCTCTTCATGATTTGGGTTATGTAGGACCAAAATTCACCTGGGCGTATGGAGATTTATTCCAACGTCTTGATCGTTTTCTTGGGAATGATTTATGCTTATCTGAATTCCCTGTGACTAAAGTACATCATCTTAACAAATTGGGCTCTAACCATAGGCCACTCTCCATTTCTATTTTTGCACAAATAGAGTCTGTAAAGGAGAAACAATTTTGATATTTGGCTTCCTAGGCTGACCATGACTCTTTTTCTAATTTCCTGAAGAACACATGGGACGTGAATTCAGACTATGTTTCAAATATAGCGACTTTTAAAACTATGGTACACCAGTGGAATCGGGATGTTTTTGGTCATATTGACCGACGTAAGTCTTTGTTGTTGGCCAGATTGAAAGGTATTGAACAAAAACTCGATCATCATCCATCGTCGTTCTCGTCAAATTTGGGAAAAGATTTAAAGCACGAGTTGAACTCTGTCCTTTGTCAAGAGGAGAGTCTTTGGTTTCAACGATCTCGTAGTTCCTGGTTAAATAATGGTGATCGTAATACTGTTTTCTATCATTGAGCTATCATGGTGCGCACAAACAAAGAAAATATATTTTCAAACTCCAACTTTGTAATGGTAATTGGTGTGATGATCCGGCTATACTACGTTACAATGCTACAAAATATTATAAGCAATTGTTCTCTAAGGAAGATTTAAGTTTTACTGTATGGAATGATCTCAGTTGTTTTTATCAGTTTCCTGACGAGGAGATTAGGTCGCTTAGTTCTAAGGTGTCTGAAGATGAGGTCCGAAAAGCTGTTTTTGATATGGCACCTCTAAAAGCTCCAGGTATTGACGGTATTCATGCACACTTCTATCATAAGAATTAGGCTATTGTTGAACGAAGTGTATATCAACTCGTGAGTTCTATTTTTGCTGGAGCATCAAAACCGGAATATCTCAACAAAACCCTTTTGGTACTAATCCCTAAGGTAAAAAATCTAATTTTGATTACTCAATTTCGTTTAATTGGTCTTTGTACCGTTATATACAAGGTGATATCAAAAGTTATTGTCAATCGTTTGAAACCTTTTCTACCAAAATGGATTTCGGAGACTCAATCGAGTTTTGTACGAGGAAGATCTATTACTGACAATATTGTTCTTGCACAAGAGGTAATACTTTCGATGCGTCGAAAAAGTGGTAGGAAGGGATGGATTGCACTGAAGATAGATCTTGAGAAAGCATATGATAGAATTGATTGGAATTTTATCGAACAGACCTTATTTGATGTTGGTATTCCAAACTCATTAATTCAACTAATTATGAGTTGTATTACTTCTTCATCGGCAAAAATCGTTTGGAATGGAGAATTATGCGAATCTTTTAAACCTTCAAGGGGTATAAGACAATGGGATCCACTTTCTCCATATCTCTTTATTCTTTGTATGGAACGATTATCTCAAGCAATTTGAACTATAGTGAATTTGGGTGATTGGAGGCAAATATGTCTGTCTCGTTGGGGACCTGACATCTCTCACTTGTTCTCTGTAGACGATTTATTAATTTTTGCCGAGGCTACTTTGGATCAGATGCTTATTATTAAGCAAACTCTGTAGGTTTTCATTGATTGTTCCGGTCATCGTGTAAGTGCTGCGAAAATAAACATTTATTTCTCGAATAATGTGAGTCTTGATCTAAAAGATAGAATTTCAAGTGGCTTTGGTTATCATGTGGTTACTGATTTAGGCACTTATTTGGGCGTTCCTCTTTTACACACACGAGTCACCAAAGCAACATGTGCTTATTTGATTGATAAAGTAAGGTATCATCTTTCGGGTTGGGTTGCAAACTCCCTCTCCCTAGCGGGTCGCATAACTTTAGCCAAATCAGTCTTACAAGCCATGTCGTTTTATTCTATACAGACAACTTATTTACCAAAACCAGTTTGTGATGAAATTGAGAAATTAGCACGTAATTTTATTTGGGGTTCTTCAGTAGATAGAAGGAAAATTCATTTGGTGAATTGAGACACTATAAAACGGTCAATTGTGATGGGTGGTCTCGGTATGAAGGATCTTGCTCGACAAAATAAAGATTTTCTAATGAAGCTAGCGTTTCAATTAATTACAAATATGGATAAGTTAATAGTGCGAGTATTAAGGGCGAAATATAAATGGTCCGGTTTAATACTAATTTCTCTTCATTTAGGCAATTGTTCAAGGGTTTGGCGTGGAATTGGAATGGTATGGGAGGATATTCGAAATAGTATGCAATGAAATATGTACAATGGAGAGAAGACAAAATTTTGGTCTGATGTGTGGCTTGATAGTGATGGGCCATTATAAAATTATTACATTGGTCAGGGTTCTCCTGATGAGTCATGTGTCGCAGATTGGCTTGATAATTTTGGTGAGTGGGAATAGAATCGCCTTAGTTTAATGTTACCGTCGAATATTTTACTTCGTATTGCTGTTGTACCTGCTTCAAATCCATTGTTGGGTGATGACATCCCTTGTTGACGATGGGAAACTAAACAACTTTTTTCTACAAGGTCAGCTTATGAATCTTTATGTAGGTCGATTGCTCCTTTTTCAAATGTGTGGAAGTCTTTATGGAAACTTCGTGTGCCTCAACGTATTCGGACATTCCTTTGGTTAGCTTTTCAGGAAAAGCTTCTAACTAACCAAGAGCGAGTTAAGCGTCACTTAACAACAGTTGATTCTTGTCCTATTTGTAACAACGGTACGAAAGATATCCTTCATGTTTTGCGAGATTGCATTAAGGCTAAATCTGTTTGGTTACATGTAGTTCGACAAGATAAGTTACCGATTTTCTTTAATTTAAATTTCGTTGATTGGTTCACTCAAAATATTCTGCAACCGAAGGCTTTTACTTATGGTGACCAAGGTTTAGAGATCAAATTTGCTGTTATATGTTGGATTCTTTGGTCACGACAAAATCGATTATTATTCGATAATAATTACACTGAATCAAGGTCAATTTTGGAAGAATGCTCAACATTGTTAGATGCTATGGATTCAAATGTTGTATCACTAGAAAGTGAATTCATACATAAGTGGATTGCTCCACAACAAGGTTGGGTGAAGATCAATATTGATGGTGCTGTTTGTTTGAGGGACTCCTCTGCAGCATGTGGCGGGATGATACGGGATGCATCTGGACAATAGTTGATTAGGTTTTCTAGATGTTTGGGATCTTATCATGTTATATTTGCAGAATTATGGGGTGTTCATGATGCTTTAAAACATGCTTGGAGTATGGGTTGCCGAAGGATCATCATTGAAACAGATAGCGTTGATGTTGCAAGTATGTTTTGTAGAGACAATGAAGCTCTTCGTGGTAATACAATCGCTTCAGAGGTTCATCGAATGATCAATTTAGATTGAAATGTTAGATTTTGCAAAATTAGTCGTGATCAAAATAGAGTTGCAAATGTGTTGGCTAGATCTAGTCGTGGAAGACCTGTGGGAGAAACAATTTATACCGCTGCACCACCTTTTGTATATGATCTAATCAAGGAGGGATTCTAATCTCTTCTCTTCTCTACATAATCAAAAAAAAAAAATTGACAATAAAAATAATGTAAAACAAAAATTGATTTTAATATAAAATTAAGTTCAAGGACTATTTTGCAATAAATTTTTAAGTCCATAAGTTAAACTTTATGTTTCAAGTCAAACCAAGAACATTTAAATATTTATCTAAGTGTTTTTAGACGTGAGTATCGATACCGCCTTTTATTTTTCAGAAAATGTTCTTGAGACTAAGAACAAATATCGATACCATTTGACACCAAAACGTTACTGCCAACATTTATTTCGAACCAGGTATCGAACTGGAGTTTAATTTTTAAATATTTTAAAATTATAAGAACATGTTTCGATACCGGTATCGATACCCAAAAATCTTCAACGGCTCTTTTAGCATTTAATGAGTCGACCGTTGGAGGTAGTTAAAACTTTAAATGATGATTAACATGTTTCGATACAAACCTTCACAGTTTACTGAAGGTATCGAACCATGTTTCAATACACTCTTATTAAATGTACGACGACTTTCTGTTTGTGGTCTGTTTCGAAACATGTACCCCGCGTTTCGATACCATAGGCTGCAGAGGTGCATTTATGATGGGAAGATGAAGCTCTAACATATTTATTTCAATTCTCAACAACTACAACGGTTAGAAATCAATAAGAAGGTATAAATTGAAACATTTGAAGCATCATTAACAACTATTGAACCTCAAGCATCATTCAAGCACACAAATCCAACTCTAAAGCACTTCATTACAAATCTTTACTCCCAACTCTTGTATTTCATTTTAATTGTTTGTAATTGAGTTTGGGGAGAGTTATTCTGTAATTGGGGCATATACTTCTTGTGAAAGAAATCTTTGTGTCTATCTTTTTTTATTTTTATCCTTGTGAGGTTGAATTAATTCTTGGGTAGAAGAATTGATTCGAATTGTAACGGTTATCCCTTGAACCGAGAAAAAAAGTTGAATTCTATTAGTGAATTGGTTTCAAAATCCTTAGTGGGAGCTAAGGCAATGGATGTAGAGCTTATTTCGAAGCTTGAACCATTATAAATCGTGTGTTCTTCATTTTCCATCTTTTACCGAAAAATTTTCCATCAAAAATTTAAATTTCCAATTCACCCCCCTCTTGATAACTTTATAGATCAATCAACTTAACAAATAAGAAAACGCTAGTTTTAAGTCATTGACAAACCTAATATTTCAAATAAGAATAATTAAAAAATAGTTGTGATTACAACACATACAACCAATCTGATAAGTAAATCACAAAATATATTTAATTAATATCCACACAATAATTTTATAACATCAACTTAGAACATAAATATTTAATTTAATATATTATTTGATTAAAAATAAACTCAAATATTTAATATCATAAAATAACCTCTTAACAATAAATATTATAAAAATATATTTTAATTCAAAACACAATATTCAATCAACTTAATATCAAAATACATACTCAAATATTTTAAGAGACTATATAAAAGTTAAATGTTTCAAGAAATTATCTTTAAAATATATATAATTTAGATCATATGTTTTTTAAATTCGAATTGATATAAAATAAATAACTTCTATATGAAAATCCCGAAACTAAACCAAATTAAAAATTTTATTTTTAAATTTAACCTTAAAAATACAAATTCGTATCAAACAAAATTATATAATTCTATTGAAGTTAATTTTTTATTTTTTTAATTTCGCTTTCCACCCTTATATATACAGGGATAATGCTATATATAAGGTGAGAGGGGTTGTTGTTCCTTCTAAATTTTTTGGTATAATTATATTTTTAATTTAAATATTTATTAAATAAGGATTTTTACTCTTTTAAATTTTAAATTTAAAGGTTTAGTAGATTTTTACCCCTCCTAACATTAAATTCTAGCTTCATCCCTCTATCTATGTGTATAAAATTTTTATACACATGTCGAGTAAAATAAATTTTACACAAATTTACAAAATTCAAACCCTAAATTCTTAATCATGAACCCTAAAAATAAATATTATACCCTAAAATATAAACATTAACATTAAAATCTAAATCCTAAAACTTAACTTATAAACAAAACCTTAACTCGAAAACTAAAAAAAACTATGTAAAGTAAAATTTACACGACCTATACATCAAAAAAATTTCATGTAAAAATAATTTTGAAAAAGGCAAATATATACATAACATTTTCTAAAATATTTTTAAATATCAAATATAATTAAAAAAAAAAGCCTAAACTTTTCAAAATGATTTTAAAGAAGGCCTCTCATTTTTATAATATTTAAAAACATTATATCCTTACTTGATTTGACGGGTGAAAATCATTTATCTCTTTCTCATGTTTCGGTATATGTTATAATTTAGGGTTTAAGTTTTAAGGTTTAGGGTTGTAGTTAAGGTTTATTTTTTAGAGGTAGGGTTTAGGGTTTAGAATATAAAAAATAACTTAGGGTTAAAAATTCAATCTTTTAAAAAATTTCAAAGGAGGCATAAGAGGATGTATCATAAAGAGACGGGTGATTTATACCCTGATTTGACTCGAAAAATATTATACTAATATTTAAAATTTTAAAAGCTTAGATTCTTATCTGAACAAATTTAACAATGTTAGATCTTTATAGAAATAATAATCTTAAAATATTAGTAGTTCTTATTAGAATTTTTTTAACATAATGCATTAAATTTGACTACTAGTTGTGGAAATAAAAACCCAGGCCACTATCTCTTTAGTCTTTCCCCAGGCGAATTTTGCCTTCCACTGTATTTGTTTATAATTAGGCTTGAAATGACCTGTGTGCACTATGGACTCAGTGCCCCAAGCTTTATGCTTTCTCCTCTAAAACGAAAAGCATTTCTCTGCAAATGGTAAACAGATGCCTGAAAATGTCATTTTGGGAAGGTTCTGGGAAAGAGAACGATTTAAAATGGTCTCAACAGCTGAGATCAGTTGCCTGAAATGAAAAAGAGTAATTCATTTTATTTGTTATAGTTAGATTTAGAGAATTAGGGGTATGGTATATTTTAGAGTATAGGATTTAGGAGAGATTATTAGCTGAATCTTGTTCACTACGTCATCCATGGTCCAAACAATAAGGACCGTTGATCTTTAAATAACCACCTAATACCTACCCACCCACTAAGTACATGTAGGAAAGAGGTGATGATTCACTTGAAAAAAAATTAAATCAACGGTCCTGATTAATTGGGACCATGGATGACGTGGTGAACAGGGTTCACCTAATAATTTTTCTAGGATTTAGGGTTTAAGATATAGAAAATAAGGGTTATGGTTAAAATTTGAATTTTTTTAAAAAATTTAAAAAGAGACATGTAAGAAAACATAGAAAAGAGGCAGATGATTTTTGCCCGAGAACTTAAGCATGATATAATTCGATGAATGTGAATAACTATGGAAAATAATATGGGGTCCAAACTAAAAGTAGATCAACAATATAATTCATCACGTTATCTATGATCTCATTTAATAATAATTTTTCATCTTATTTTTTTATAGATAAGTCTTCTTTTTTTTCTTACATGTTATTAAAGAGTGTCTGATTACTTAAAAGTTACACTGAATAAATGAATCTCGGTAGATAGACCATAAATAACATAGTGAACCAGATGCATCGAATAATTTCTCCTTATTCATCATGTACAAACAAGGTTAAATCAGTGAATGAATATTATATATATATAAGCCTAGAAAACAGCCAATGAAGAACCAATTCCAGGGTCCCCCAGCAGAGAAAATAATCTTTCAAGTTTCAAAGTGATTCTTACTAATATGTTAGAACAGAATAGTTACAAAGGTATTAATCTATCTGATTCTTTTGTCACCAAAGGAGCTCACAAGAGAGAGTATACATATATATATATATATGTGTATATAGTCCATCCTTTATTTCCCATATTAATTATAACATTTATACTCTTCCATCTCCATAGCCTAGCCATAGCTTAGCTTAGATCTACAGAACTCACGGCCTTCCCAAAGGAGTTTCTATCTCTATATAAAGAGCTTCTGCTTCCTCACATCCTCAGGACGGAGTCAGAAATCAATATCTTCGAACAGCTCGAAGAATGGCGAGGGAGGTGGAGCCACTCATACTTGGGGGAGTCATAGGAGAAGTGCTGGATCCTTTCATTCCCAGCATTCAAATGTCAGTGCTTTTCAACAACAAGCGAGTCTTCAATGGACATGAGTTGTATCCTTCCACTGTTGTCAACAAACCTAGGGTTGAGATTGAAGGAGGAGACATGAGAACTTTCTTCACGCTGGTAAGAAACCTCGGCCTCATTCACCTATACAGAGATTTAAATCGCAGTTAGAGTCACTTTTTTAATCACTATTATGGACATAACGAACGATATCGTGGTCATTACAAATGTTACAGTAACAGACCGCTATTTGAATCTACGCGCCTAGGTTTAAACTGTACACTACACCAAGGTGAAGCTGGTGTTTATGTTGTCTTGCAGGTCATGACCGACCCAGATGTCCCTGGACCTAGTGATCCTTATCTAAGGGAGCACCTTCACTGGTACACATACCCTACAGTTCTACACCTCTCAATAATAGAAATCAACTCATTAAAACCCTAGACTCTAGGGTGATCAAAAGTGGGTATAAAAGAGTACCATATACCTTAATTATCTATATACTTGGGGCCTGGAGAGGGTTATCTCAAGGGGTTCAAAATGCAGAAAACTGTGTGCTTGAAAATGGTGTTCAAGGACAAAGGCTTTGATCTATTAATTAATCATTAAGAATTGAAGATACCAACAACCTTAAACTTATAATGATGTCATGTCTTTGATTATAATAATCTGTAGTAATCAAGTGGTCTGCATGTATTTGGACATGAGGGGGTCTTTTTCTTACCTATTGGAAACGCCAAGAGACACATAAAAATAATAGCCTGACAGTTCCTTTGATATCTGACCATCTTACAGGATTGTGACAGACATCCCTGGCACTACAGATGTCACGTTCGGTAGGTTTTCTGTGTGATCTTGAGCAGTTTCTGTAAGAAAAAAAATTGATCTTGACATTATTTTTTCTACCTTTCTGGTTTCTGGGTGATTTCTGTAACAGGAAGGGAAGTGGTGAGCTATGAGAACCCAAGACCAAACATTGGGATCCACAGGTTTGTGTTCGTTCTTTTCAAACAGAAACGTCGACAGACAATCAAGTCACCATCTTCAAGGGTTCAGTTCGACACCCGGATTTTCGCTGCTGAGAACGATCTCGGTCTTCCTGTTGCTGCTGTTTATTTCAATGCCCAAAGAGAAACAGCTGCAAGAAGACGTTGACGAGCTTGAAGAAAGTACTGAGCAAACACAGTCAATAAAAAATGGGGTCTCTTGGATCATGTAAAATTGTGTGGTTTTCTTTTCAGTACGAAGATGAAGGCATCTTGTCGGTAGTCTGTACTAAAAATAAAGCTTTCAGCTTTCTGCAGACATCTTCCTTGAAACTATGTAGCCATGGTTTGATTTAATTAAGAATTGCTGAATCTAAAGTATAAATTATTATAAACATGCAGAGATAAAGTTTAAATAAATTAAAACTCAGGGTTTAAATCTTTAATTATCTCTATATGTATTTTAATAAAAATAAATTGGGGGCAGTTCCCTCCCAAACTACTTGTACAGATTATTAGAAAGGCATAAAAGATAATTTTAACTTTTAATTTTTATAATTTTTGTCGTTTTGTCTTTTATTTTTTTAATAAATTCAGCCCTTAATTTATATCTTTTTGACAAATAGCTTATTTTTAACATCATGATATCTGGACTGTTAAAAATCTAACAATGATAACATGTTATATGCATATAATAATATATTTTAAATAACATGACATCTAACCTATCAAATATATATATATATATGAAATATAATTTTATTCCAATATAAAATATAAAATATTCAAATAAAATATTAAAAAATAATTAATTCTAAAATAAAATACTATTAAACATTCTTAACCCTAACTACGATAGAATTAAAATTCTATCTAAAAAAATTAATTAATTTCGAACTGTGTTCATATTTTTTTAAGATATGACTTTGATTCTATCATAGTAGGGTTGGGAATATTTAATAGTCTTTTATTTTAAATTAATTAATTTTTAAAATTTTATTTGAATTTTAATTATTTTATATTTTATATTAGAATAAAATTATATTTCATATATATATATATGTATTTGATAGGTTAGATGCCATGTCATTTAAAATATATTATCATATTGTCATCATTGTTAGATTTTTAACGGTCAAGTTATCATAGTAGTTAAAAAATAAGGTATTTGTTAAAAAGATATAGGTTAAAGGTTGAATATATCCAAAGAAAGAATAAGGGCCAAAACGACAAGAATTATAAACGTTAGGAGTTAAAATTATCTTTATGCTTATTAGAAACAATCTGAGTCAAGTTTTTGGTCGATTTTGTTCGATATAAAAAATTGATATTTTATTCATATTTGATTTAACTTAATATTTTATTACGTTTTACTTGATCTAAATATAAATCTAAATTTTAGAGTAAAAAATTTAATTCAGCCAGATTCGATATAATTAAAAAAATATTAATTTTTATTATTATTCGATAAAATAAGAAGTTGATTGAAAATTTCAAATAAATAAAGGAGTGCTCCCTATACATGATAGGTTCGGCTCTGCAAGTGATAATTGAAAAATCTACTGATATAAAAAGAAAACAATGATACAAGAAGTTCGTAATGTGAGGTTTGACGGTATTCTAATTTCTACTCAACCTCTACCGTAACAACTCAATTTTAGTCAAAAACTTTAAAATTTAATTTTAAAATTCCTAATTTTTGAAGTCTTGATTTTTGAGAATTTTATTTATTTTTCAAACCTTAATTTTAGAGGACTAATTTGTAAACACATTATAGTACAGGGACCGATTCCACAAATCTCCCTTTTCTTTTCCACACACTTGAAGACTTGCATGTGACATTATTCAAGTATGAATTCTTTCTAATTTTAATTCTAAATGGTTTTAATCTTGGTATTTAATTATGATAAATTACTTAAATGACCACGGGGTTATTATGATATGATTACCATATTTTTAATTTTATCGTTTTGACAATAAAACTATTTAAATGATATCAATCAAGCCACTAGTCATTAAAAAGTGACATGAAAATGACAGTTAATTAAAATTTGTATAATTACACATTGAGTCTCCATACTTACATATTCATTCAATTTGATCTTAATTTTAATTTAATTTAAATTTAACAAATTTATGGGTGAGTTCCGGCAGCTGATCTCCCACAGCCACCGGAGACCAGCACTGCCTTAAAATATCGAAACAAAAGAGTATGATGGAGAACATTGACAACGATAATAGCAACTTTTGTGCATGAACAGTGAGTCCCTTTGTAGTGAAATAAGTTGTACAATGTCTTAAATTCTTGTTAGATGCTGTCTCAAATCTTGGAGAAGCTCAGTATCCTCCACAAAGGCTGTTTTAGCAACATATCTAATCCATCCCAGCAGTAGTACAGGTTCTAATTTTTTTTTGAATTAGCTAATAGTGATTACTGTAGTATCTGTTCTAGAACATAATCTCTACCATTTGACATGATCGCTCAATCACTCTGCTGGCATCACCGGTGTTCAAACCCGTGACCTCTAAGAATAACAACCGTTCCTTTAGCCACTTCGACTAGAGTGCTCGTGCACAGTTTCTATTCATAAGACCAAACAAACTAAAATTTTTGTTTGCGGCACTTTTGCTTTCTAGGACATTCAATGCACTCATTGCAGCAGAATCTAACCTCATGTAGCTGCTCAGGTTGGATCATAAAGATGTAATAATTCCCATAATTGCCTTCATCTGCTAGTAATTCTGCAGAAGATAGTAAGGCTCCTAACGCAGCTGGTGCAAATTCAAACTCAAAAACTAAAAGTCTTGACCTGGTTCAATGTAGCTGATCAGGACTGAAAACTTTTATGAAAAACGTTTTTGGGTTTAAATATATTTCAAAATAAAGTTTACAAAACTTGAAAAATATGTTTAAAATGTGTTTTAAAGAAGGTTTCTATGCCCTTTATGTGATTTCTAAACCATTGGGACAGTAAGGTCTGGAATAAAAAACTGGGCATAAAGTGAAATTTGCATCATTTGACTGATGCGTTTCCACAAAAGATTCATTCACTCAAAAGTGCCTTGAAGATGGCTTAAGAGGAGGTAGCTATCTGGAAATTTCATTTTCTAAACATTGGCAACCATACTAGTTTAATCACAAAACCCTAGGTTCCAACTTCTATACACCACTACTTTTGTATGACAAGTGGCTGAAGCATAGAAAAACACATCATAGCATGATCAAGTTGTAGATCTGAGAATGTTCATAAAAGTTCGCCAATTGCATTTCCAAAGGGTTAACAGGACATGCCTACAAGTTTTTTTTTTTCTTTCAATATAACTACAAATCTTTGATGCAATGTAGAAAGACCTGGACAAAATGCAACAATTACAACAACACAATGAATTGGTATATACACAGAACCTTTTTCAAAATGGCAAAATTACCATGTATTGTACGGCAATACTGACCGATACTTGTACAATTAGTTGCCAACATCTGCTACAAAAGCTAGTAGTGTTTACCTGTTAGTTTATTTTGAAGGGCAAATTTAATAGCTCCCTGGAACCAAGTAGGTTATTTCAAATCTTCATTAGAAGGTTTTCAAAATCCTTTTAAGTACCACCCTGTTTAGAAGCTCCACCGCTAGCACCAGTAGTTGTCATGAAAGATTCACCGCATCCACATTGACCTTTAGCGTTTGGGTTGATAAAAACGAACTCAGACCTGTGAAGTAAAAGATTGAATACAAATCAGAATGCAAGAAACAATATCTGTAACAGGAAGAATTGAGATTCATGTAGGTATATGTCAAATTGTGCCTTTGTTAATATCAAAGCCTCCTACATGCTGCTTGCTTATGTGCAACATTTCAGGTTATCCAGTTAAACTCTGCTAAACAAAATATTTTGTCCCACAATGACCCACGTTCTTGGAAGCACACTGAGCAATCCTAACAAGGACGAAGTGAAGGCAGAAGGCAACTGGTAGAGTCGCTATAATATGAGGTCATTGTAGGAATGAGTTGTTACTCGCAAAAGGAACGATGATAGGCAGGAACAGACATAGAGTCAACACTAGCTAGAAATATCTGGTATGTTAGATTATATGGGTATCTTTGAGCTTTAAGTTTTTCTATATACTCGGAGAATCATATATGGTATGTCAATCATGGATTTAAATTGTGATTACAGTCACATTCTCGGTTGTATTATGTAACGGGTGCTATTGTGGTTACTATAGCTATCAGGGACAGAACTAAGATTCAGGGTTGAAAGGCAAAACTTAAATGTTTGAAAGGGCAAATTCATAAATAAACCATTTAAAAAAACAATTATATAGGGAGAGAAAGGCGAAAGAAATTCTTGGGGGTGGGGAGGGGCAATTGTAGTTCCACCCCTATTGGCTATCAGGGTCTTAATTTTTTTTAAAAAAAATATGCTATTGTGACATAACAGTTGCGAGTATCATGATTTTGGACAGTGCCTATACCGCTACATCGTTTAAATCCCTGAATTGAATTGTGAATTGTGTTGAACAACAGATAGCATACCAATATTTTAAGAAAAATGAGAAGTCTTAGATAATATACTCAACAAATTCAGGAAAAAACATCAAAAGTGCAGAACTGAAAACCAAAATGGAAATGTTAATGTATTGTTAAACCAAAAATTTCTGCTTTTCCATCTATAGACATAAACCAAAGACAACCAAATAGTACATTTTCCTGAATACTGTTGGCCAATGCTATTGATTTAAATCTAATTTATGCTCCTCAATTCAATCGATCGCATAAAGATACAATCTTAAGCTAGCAATTAGCAAATGAAACAAAATGATAGGAAAAACACATAAAATAAACCTCCTAAAAGATTAAAATTATAAAATACCTGAGTTTATCATCAACAAAATCCATCTTGGTTCCAATCACATGCATCAAAGCTTTAGGATCAATCAGTATTTTCACGCCCTTGTCTTCAACCAATTCATCGAACTTCCCTTTCTCATCTAACAGTCGATTCCATAAAATAAAATAAATTCTCAAAATATTAGATAATTTCACAAATATAAAGATATAGAAGTCAAGAGTACCGTAACATGAGACGAACCGGCGTAATTGAGGGTGTAGGATAAGCCGTTACAGCCGCGAGCCTTAACGCCCAATCGAAGGAAGGGTCTATTGCGTTGTTGAAGAAGGTGGCGTATTCTGGAGGCGGCAGCTTCGGTCAAAGACAGAGCTTGCCGCCTCATCGCCGTAGGCCCGATTTTCTCGGCGGCTGTCGCGAATAATCGAGAAGCCATCGGTATCTCTCTAAACAACATGATTGGGTGGAAAAGAAATGGGGAGAGGGGAAACTCAAGTTAAGGGGTATATTTAAAAATTTCAAGATGTTTAGATGTTTAATTTAAAATTAAAAAATAATATTATTTAATTGAAATTTTTATTTTTAAAAAAGTAATTAAAAATATTTAAAATATATTAATTATTTTAAAAATTTAGAAAGAGTTTATTAATTAAATATACATATATTAACAGAGTAATTAAAACTTAAAAAATAAATATCATTCATTTTTTATTAAAATTATTTATTAATTAAATATTATTATATTTAAATCAATCCAATTCCTATTTTTAATGGTATATCTTTAGATTTTTTTAGTTCATTTCTAGTATTTTTAGTATACTTAAAATAAGAAATTCTTTTTGATACTTTAATTTTATTTAACTATTTTTAGTCTTTTTTATACTTAAAACTTTTATTTTTGTTAAACTGGCCAAAAACATGATAGAACAATTACAAGCTGTTATATTATCTATTTTTTTTATTATAATGTTGATGTCAATTATTTTATCTTTTCTATTATGTTATTAAATTTTTAAAATTATTAAATAATAAAAGTAATTATATTTTAATTTTTTATGATATAATAAAAATAAAATAATTGATATCAATGTAACAAAATTATCATTGTTCAGTCATATCTAAGTTAATTAAACGAAAATATAAAGTTAAATTAATAAAAAAACAATAAAAAATAAATTAAAGAAAAAATTTTAATATGAGAATTATGTAAACTTTAGCTTATACAAATTTATAGATTAATTATTTTTTAAATAAGTTTAAAGTTTATGATTTATATTTTAGAAATTAAAATCGTATGATTTAAGATTTATTTTTTAATATTTATGATTTAAAATTTTAATTTAAAAGTTTAAAAAATAGTTATTTACATATTATAAAATAAATTCAAATATTAAAAAAATTATGTAAAATAATTTACACATCAATATATTACCCTTAAATTAAAGGATCTAAGAGTTCTTGCTCTTTTAAAAATACTAATTTTGGATTTTGGAATCTTGTAAAAAATATTTATCTTGTTCTTGTTCTTTTAAAGGATCAAAATATTAAATTGTTCTATTAAAAAAAAATATTACCCTTGAATATTACCCTAATCATCGACATGATAAATATATATTTAAAAAAATGTTGAGCAATTTAGTTTTTAAATATAATATTAAAATATGTCCTTAAGGTTTAATTAAGTTTTTACTTTTATTTTTTAATAATATAACTTTCGATATTTATTATGTTAAAATAGTTTTTTTACGGATAAAATTTATTAATTAATTGAGGAAAAACAACTTAAAATGATTTAAGATATTAATGTCATAAAAATAATTTTTAATTAATATGTTATTTTACAAAGTTAGTATATTTATCTCAATGATATTTTACCGCAACAAATACTCTTGTGTAGGTTTTTATATTATTTTAAACAATTTTATCGCAAAAAGAAAATATTTTAATATAAAATAAAATATTAAAGATCAAATTACTTAATAAATAAATAATCAAAGTTAATCTTTTTATTAAGCATAGTCTTTATTTTGATCGACATGAACAAATGACTTATTCATTTAATTAAATGAATGAACATGAACAAATGGCTTATTCGTTTAATTAAATGAACGAACAAGAATAAAAAGTTTACCCGTTCATTTATATTCATGAATGTTTGATAATCCATTTCTTTTATGTTCATTTAAATTTATTCACATGTCTAGGAATATTCATTGTTTAGTTAAATCAAACTAACCGGCCGGACCAAAATAATTTTTTTAATCTATTAGATAATTTTAGATTTCAACCGATGATTAAGACTTTTTCAAATTTTAATTATCGATTAATTCGGTTTAAAATCAACTAATTAACTGAATTAATCAAACTACCTAAAATATTAAATATTTAACATATATATATTCGTTTACTATTTTAATGAACGAATATAAACAAACTACACTTCTTAATGAACAAACACAAACAAAAAAATCATGTTCGATTATATCCGTATTTATTCATTTATTCAGTTAAAGTTAAATGAATGAATATGAACCTACCTTCATTCGTATTCGTTTACGGGGCAAGAAACAGGAGTAGAATCTTGCAATTACACTGCGATTCTCCTCTACTATTATTGCAACTATGTTTTATTAATAAATTATGTACTTTATTTCTTCTCAGAACCACAATCATTAGAATATCACTCATACAAAATCCTGAAACCATACACATCTAAAATCCCATAGGCATGAGAGTATTTAAAGTCAGGACAAAGTTGCCAGCTCCCATACCTTTATTGTTCCATCATCGCTGGCAGAAGCAAGGAGATGCTTTTCCTGTGATTTTCAACCATAATGAAAACGGAAATGTCAGCTAAAGTTCAGACTCGAGATACACTCACAGGGTTAGCATAAGCTTCTCGCGAGTTAGTCGAACGTTTATTACCGATATCGTTCTTTTATAAGCCTCAAATACCACAGTTTCCAGAAAATAAACAAAGAGATGATGCAACTAAAGAGGAGTGTTCAGACTCAACATAGACTGGTTAGGCTGCTAAGTAGACGATTTATGGTAATTATAGTCTAAAAGATTCAGATCAGAACAGCAAGGCTATTCAAATGGACATTTTGCAATTGTTATTTTTGTTTTGAATACTTTCTGCATGTTTTTTCAATCATTTCAAAGGTATTATGCTTTACCATGCATAAAGAAACTACTTACATTTGTGACATATGCATTTCTTCCTTTGTATGCTTGAGCATGAAAACATATACATGAATAAACAAATCCTAGTTAATTTTTCAAGAAAGCAAATCTTACCCCAGGGGACCATTGAACTGAATTTATGTCCATGTCATGGGCCTTCTCCTTCTTCAATATCAATTGATATGAAGGTTCATTCATCTGAAGTGAAACCCAAAAATAGATTAACCAGATGAATTGTCATTTTCGGAACTTAAATAAAGGGGGTGGTATTCAGCATTCACATAACCACCCCACTGATACTGAAGCATGTTTCAATTCTCAGAGTAAGAGGCTAAAAGAATTACATACCGAACCATCGTTGCTCTGTACAAACAACCGTACAGCATCATCTGCAGCTCCACTGGCAATAATTCCCTCTCTGTAATAGTAAGTCATGCAATCAGTTTCAGCTTAAAACTTAATGGAACATCAAGTTTATTCGAATGATAGATGATAAAGATTAAAATTAAAATTAGAACAAAAAAACAAAAGACGATAAAAAAATTCTCTTTGAACCTTCAAATTTTATTTAAATAAACTTTTATTCATCAATTAAAATCAAATGCTTCTTAAAAGATTGACAACATTGAATTAAGCCTTTCACCTTCAATGTTTAAGATCGAATAAAAAATGGTTTGTTATCCTTTTTGTTCACAAAATAAACATAAATGTAGTCTGAACAATAAAGTGGTGTCTATACCTTGACCAGTGAACTGAAAAGATTGTTCGATCATGATAACCTGAAAGAGTGCACAGATGATTCCTGGACAACCATTAAAATGAAGAATATCATCATGCATTACAAAGTCTAAACGAGAATAAAAGAAAATAAATGTTAAGGCCAATAAATTAGGTTTTACTTTTTATCCCTTCAAGATACATGCTATTGCAAATTGCAATACTTAGGGTTAGTTTGGGGTTGTATTTAAAAAGCTTGGTTTGGGATGGAGCTTTTGCAAACCAAGGTTTTGCAAAAGCTAAAAAATCTAGCTTTTACAAACCAAGGTTTCAAAAGCCAAAATTAAAGGTAAATAAACAATTTGCGGTGGAAAAGCTTTTACTATTTTTAAGTGTTTTGGTTGCATGTGCGTTTAAAACGGAATTTTCACCCCAAAAGCACTTTTATAAGCACTCACAAACAGATAATTCCGTTTACTGTTCCCAAGGAAAGCTACAACTACTAGCTAAGACTTGACGCTTCAAAGTTTCAAAAGGCAAGAATGACATTTTGGCATCAAAATGTGAAAACTGATGGCTTTCAAATGAAGATTATAAGCCATGAATTTATCACTGATAGTTCTTTGTGCAAGCAAACTACTGCAGATAGCCCGAGAAAGCTCTACAAAATGGGAAAAAGATCCAAGGAAATCAACAAACATCTAAGTCCTTATAGCTGTAAACCGGTCTAGGCTATGGCTTTGATATGATGATGCCAAAGTTAGCAAAGGTGAAAAGTTTGAAATGTAAGACAAAAAAAAGTAGCAAATTCCTCACCAGGGTGCATAACCATCTCCAGATTGCATCCTTGTGATGTCTGCTTCCCATATTTTCAGGGTAAGATCATCACTACAAAATCAGTTCAATCTATTTTAACACTTAAATAACTTCACCTTTTTTTGCTGATGCCATCAGAAAATACCATAATTCCAATTGCTGCAGATTAAAAAGAAAAAGATGTTATACATACCTACAAGTTACCAATTTGTCTCCTTTAGCATTAAAAACGGTGGAAGAGTGACCACTGACCATAAGATATTGAAACAAAAAGCTTTTAGTAGTATAAAATTTTCATAAATTCAAGGTACAATAAAATGTAAAACATCACAGCAATAGTTAATAGGTAGATACAAAACTACATGTCAGGCAGTACAATAACAAGAAAATGAGCTGAGACAGAACAGATAGAAAGAGTTCCAGGAACCATACTAGCTAGGTTCACCCAAAGTCTGTACACAGCTCCAATCACCATCATCATCCTCTGACCACCAAACCTACAGATAAAATGAATGTGTTACAATTTGATCACATTTCACTATCTCGTTGGCGTATAATGAAATTTACATAACAACAAAGATTTCCCATTGCCTTGTTAAAGAGAGAGATCCGTTTCGCCAATACTTACCTTGACAGAGTTATCGTAGCTACAGGAAAACAAAATATCCATGGTAGGATGCCACCGAACCACTTTCACGTCTTGAGTATGACCTTGCAAAACTTGAATACACTCAAATTCGTTCCCTGGCATGACTTCCCAAATCCAAACAGTTTTATCTCGCCCACATGTGGCAAGAAGGGAACCCGATGCATTCCAAGATACACATTTCACTTCATTTTCATGACCCTATACACAACAGTAAAAATAAATGTTCCATCTTCAAATAGAACTTCTAGCTGAATGCAAGAAGGAAGTCCCTTTCTACATTAAACCATTTTGCTTTTAGCCACTGTTTCGCAGAATAATTATTTTTTGTTGGCCAATTCCTTTAAATGGTGTGCATGTAACACCAAAACTGACTGAAATCTCTAGAGAAATGAAAGCACAAAATAAACTTAGCTGGATAATAAGAAGAATAGGAGTAAGAGTAACACCTCTAAAGTAGAAATGCATTCGAAGTCACCCCCAACATTTTCCCATATGGCAGTGGTAGCATCAAAGCTAGCAGTGGCCAACAATTTCCCTGATGGTGACCAAGCACATGATCGTACCGTTCTAGTATGTGTTTCTTCTAAAACAGCCTGCAAAACATCACACTCCAGATTAACAAGAATTCCAGCAAACATCACATGAAGTAATACGTCAAGATAGATAAGAAAACATGGAATCTATCTCAGTTCATGCTAAAAAGGGAAAAATGAGAGAAAAATTACAAATTTCAAACGACTTCATCATTTTTTTTTTACCTCCATATACTAACTAGTTAACTTCAACATAAAAAAGAACAATAATGGCAGCAAAGAATTGAAATATATAAGTTTCCGAACTAGCTTGAATCAGTCTCACTTCCTCTTTAGAAAGATTTTCGGTAGATAAAAAAAATAAGAAAGAAGAGTAAAAATAAGTAGAAATCAATATAGAGGGTAAGAGAGGACGAACCTTACAGTCCCAGGAGCGGGTGGAGGGGCTTTGCTCCCAGATTCGAACTGTCTTATCTCCGCTGCAAGAAGCGAAAACCGCAGGAACATCGGCGGCTGCAGTGGCTGGATTCCAAGCGAGGCTCCAAACCCTATCGCTGTGGCCTTGAAGCTTTTGGATCTCTTTGAGCTCCAAGTTTGCATCTAAAAACTCCATTCAACTAAATATCTAACAGAGAAATTTAATAAGAAAATCAACAGTTCTTATTCTTCTGGATTCGATTCTTTTGTTTGAGTGAGAGATCTTCGAAGTGCCGGCGTGCGTGGGAATTGAACTTTTGGGATTTTATATATTTTACGATTTTCTGTGAAAATTTCTTGACGAAAGAAGAGTTGGTTTTCACGCGATTCCGGAGAATCGTATCAGTTTTTTTAATAGATTAAAAATCATTATACGTTAATATTCGTTTATATATATGGGTTTACATTAATTTTTTTAATAATATATATCTTACATACAAATATTTAAATATAATCTTTTATAATAAATATTATTATTTTTCATTATATCACTCATTTAATATTTTTTTAATTAACGACGCACGTGTCTGGAATTTGGACGATTCAAAAGTCACAACTAAATAATGCTATTTTCATCGTCATGGAAAAATGTAAAAGTTTAGGGTTTCATTCATGTAAATTTAATATTTAGATTAAATGATATAATTTTAGGGTAACGTTTTCTTTGATATTTATTATCATCTTATAATAATATTTGTTTATTTTTATCTTTAGACTCATACTATTGGATACAAAGACTTTTTAATAAAGTTTATATTTTTTTATAATTTATGTTCTAGACTTGTAACCTTTTTTTCTAATAATATCGTTTTATAAACTTAATAAATCAAGTTGATGTTTATATTTTTTTGAATAAATAAAAAAAATATTTATCTAAAAACATTAACAAACTGTACAAACAATGAAGAAATCAACTATACAATTAAATAAAATTATCTATATAATTTTTTAGTTTATAACAAGATTTGAAGGATCAAGTCGTAAATTTTTTTTAGATAATCTCAGTCGAACACTTGTCTTTATCAAAGAAACAATGTTATCCACCTGTCTTGGCGCCCGTGTACTCTACTATTCCCCTCTTGCCGGATGAAATAGAGGTAACAACATCATGTTAACCGAGTGATAACAACCAAAAAAGATTTGTTCTTATCATGGATTAGCATCCATTGGAGCATACTTGACCAATCATCTAGAGAAGTATTTTTTTGACAGGTTATCATAATTTTCTTCCAAACATGTCGAGAGTAAAAGCAATTAGTAAACAGGTGATCCCTATTCTGAAGACTAGAGTTACACAAAACACATAGCACATTAAACTGCACACCCGTGTCAATATTCGTGTTTTGGTTGACAACCCATCCTAGGTTACAAGCTAGGCATGAAAAGAGAACTGTGATACTGGCGAGCTATCCAAAATAACTTTACATCATAAAACTCTCATATTCTTGTACCGAAAGGTCTTCTATATTTTCCTCGTTTTGAAGCCATTATTTGGGCTCTAACAATCTGATAATTTTTCCTTAATTTGAGAATTTTCTTCCAAGCTCAATTAAAGTTACTTTTCAACAATTAGTCTCTGCTTTTCATTATAAAAAATATTATATTAAAAAATAAAACAAATATAATAGCATAGAACTGTTTATGTATCTCAAAATCTTGTTTAATTTTGATTTGGGTTGATATTTATTTCTTTTATGTGTGACATTTTACTCACTCAACCTCGTGACGAGGATTACGCCACTTATCACAATTATTTCTATCTTACTCACAGACGTTCGATGTAAAATTCAACAATTAAAGGATCGTTTTGATACTACTTATCATGCGAAATAAACATTCGTAAATTGATGGCATACGAATATTTGACAAATTCAAATTCAATGTGAAAGTAATAAAGGACTAAAAACAAACAATCAGGAAGTCAAAGGGTCATTAAAGAGATAAAATAGAACTAAGAGGCGAAAACGGAAAACAAAAAAACATAATCACAGGGGCTCCCGACAAAAAAAAAAGATCTAG
This sequence comes from Abelmoschus esculentus, assembly GCA_035048815.1. Lineage (NCBI taxonomy): Eukaryota > Viridiplantae > Streptophyta > Magnoliopsida > Malvales > Malvaceae > Abelmoschus > Abelmoschus esculentus. The sequence continues at coordinate 15,877,433 of JAUCBN010000027.1, read as the reverse complement.
CCCACTATACGACATTCGAAAAAAACGACCGTTGGGGGCCATGTCTGAGACAACAACGGTCACCATTCAAAAACCTTAAACCAGATAACTCCCTCCTCTCTGTATTTCTCTTTCCTTGAAAAGAACAGAGCAACAAGACATCTGGAAAAGAAATGGGCTGTGTTTCTTCAAAACACGTTAAGAAAGAGATGAAACGAGAAATTCTTCTCAACAATGGCGGCGACTACGCCGACCACGTCGTTTCTCTCAAGTCGAGCACTTACGGTGTCCTCAAACTCGACAACGATGAACCAGAGACCAAGAGAGTTGAGAGATCGCCGCCTAGAGAAGAACCAGAGGTAATCAATGCCTGGGAACTCATGGAAGATCTCGATGAAGAAAGATTTATGAAAAGGAGTCCGAAATCGCGGGTTTTCGTTAGGGAAAAAGGTGTGAGAAGTCCAATGAAGTTCTTGAATCAGATCGGTTCTCCATTGAAACTGAAGAAGTATAGTGGGAAAGAGAACAAAGGAAGCCCGAAATCGACACCGGGTGTGAATAATCCTATGGATAGGTCGTGTAAGGCGGCGTTGAAGTTGAATTATCCGGTGAAAAGTACAAGAAATGAAGGGTTTGAAGGTGGTGACTTGGGGTTTTCGTCAAGGAGAAGGATTTTCAGTCCCTTGTTTGATCCAGAACTTGTTGCTTTGTACGAGAAAGAGTTGTCTGAAGAAGATGAACAAATCAAGATGATCATTTCACCCGAACCCGAACCCGAACCCCGAATATCGAAGAAGTCTCGGGATTCAAACTCCATTCTTCAAGATTTCGAGCTGAAATGTCCAGCAGGTGGAGAGAATGCAGTTGTGGTCTACACTACAACATTGAGAGGGATTAGAAAGACCTTTGAGGAATGCAACATGGTGAGATCCATCATAAATGCGTATCATGTCCAAATATCCGAGCGTGACATATCTATGGATTCGGGGTTTAAGGAAGAGTTAAGGAAGCTAACAGGCACAAAAGAAGTGAAAGTTCCTCTAGTATTTGTTAAAGGAAGGTTGATTGGGGCAGTGGAAGAGATTGTGAAGTTAGAAGAGGAAGGGAAACTTGAAATGTTGCTTGAAGGGATCCCCATGGCGGTTCCCGGGTGTAAGGGCTGTGGTGGGGTGAGATTTGTGATGTGCAGACAATGCAATGGGAGCTGCAAAGTTTTAGACAAGGAACAGAAGAAGATAAGGTGTGGTGAGTGCAATGAAAATGGCTTGATTCAGTGTCCTATTTGTTGTTGATATAGTTGAATTGATAACCCTTCTTTGATTTATTTTTGATTTTGGGATTTCTACTAGGTATATAGGTCTCCAGCCTGTAACAATGATATCTTGAAGAACCATTTTGGTTTTGTTTTCTGATTTGGGGCTCTAAAGTGGGTTTTAGGCCTTGTTTGGTAATGTTTGATTGTAAAAGATTGGTTGTTTATTGAATGCTTTACACACAAACCCTGCATGGCATTGGCATAAACCTTCAAAAGCAAGCATTTTGAGTAACCGAGAACTCGAACAACCTGCTTGAAAGCTACTAAGACTCGATCAATAGGAATCTTTAGTTTCATTCGACTAAAGCTTTGCCTGATCAAGCCTTTTCACTAGACTGACTGGGTTAAGAGTTGAAAGCACAAGAAACACAGGGTGCATATATCAGTATGTGACTGACTTGTTCACAGAAGTAACCGAGAATTCGAACAATCTGCTTGAATTGAATGTACATGCATGACTAAGCAAAAAAAGATAGTTGTTATGTCGAAGAAACTCGAAAAGGTAATGACAATGACCTGAACAAGAAAGGTGGAGACATTCTTCCACTGTCCAAACACGGCTAGAAGCCGAGTAACCTACAAGAAAACCAAGTAGAATAAACTTACCAATGGAGAATAAAGACAGGTAACCAAGTACTTTCTTAGGAAATTTCAAATACACCTGCCCAAATCAGGGTCCTGGACAACAGTGCCATTGCAACAGAACTCTTTCTTAAGTTCCATAAGCATATTGTTCTAGATGAATTGGTTCTTTTGTCCCTGGACAGTAGTCACTAGTCAGGCTAGGCCTACCATTCTCCTGCTGAATACAACAAATATGCACATACTCCTCAGCGCCGGCACCAAAGTCTTCAGCAGTTACATCAGCAAAACGACATTGAATACTAGTTAGATTTTCCATAAACAAGACAATTTCATACAAAGAGGGAAATGCTTACCAAAGGCGGTAGGAAGCTGAGCGCAACGTAGAACTATTCAGAGGATTGGCTAAACTGAAATTACAACACTACATTTAGGTTCACTTGAAAAGTTATATTGGCTTAAGGGTAAACAGATTCTCAATAACTGCAGCAACCCCTCTGTGAATCTGAACTATGATATCTGCTGCTGACATTACCCGAGTGAACTCTTTTAGGCCTACTGAGTGGAGTGCAAAAAAGTTGTAATAATGCAGTGATGAAATCGATTCAAGAGGATAAATTGCTTTAGCTTGTAATTGCAAGAGGAAAACACACACCTTTTATGGTAAAGATCCAAATGAGAAGAACCATTTTCATAAACATATGGATACTAAGACATCACTTTCTAAATAATTTAACAGAAGCTGCTATTGTAAGGGATCGTCCGGGGTAGGTGCTGGAAGGAGTTTAAGCCCATGGATATGCAGAAGGCATGGATTCGTTCCGCCAGGGAGAATGCAACAAAGCTGGATAGAGCGATAAGGGATGGAGTAATCCGGAACACAACAGCAAAGGATGTGAACAGCCATTTGCAGTTGCAGGGTTACAACTTCAAATTCATAGACAAAATATATGGGAAGGATGGATCATTAATGATGGATCTAATGCGTGATTGACCTCAAACATTTCTTCCAGTCCTTATCAGGAGGCTGGAGAGGATGAGAATTGAAATAGAAACCCTTCCGCATTGGACTTTAGATTAAACAAGTTTGCCTTTTATTGTTCCTTTCTGTAACCCCTTAATTTAAAACTTGAAACGTACGGTAGGTTAAATAATCATATTTATAACTTATTCGATAAGTAAAGCAAAGGATCACCTTTCAAAGAAGTAAATATCTAATAAACGGTATTATATATATATATATAATAAAGACGTCGGAAAGTATTATTATATTCGAAAATCCAATAATGAAAACATTAATAAAACAAATATCTCATTTGTTGCATGACTAAAAACATCTCCAACCCTAATAATCCCAAAATATTAAAGTAATCTCTTAAATAAACAACGTACTGAAAATAATAATTGTAAAAATAACTTCTGTTGAGATCTCCGGGTACCAACTCCTAAGGCCGAGTATCTGAAACATTAAATAAACAGGATGAGCTATAAAGCCCAGTGTGTCTCTATAGTGCTATCTCAAATCACAAATACATTCAGTTCATTAAAATGTAACGATGAAGTAATCATAAAAGTCTCAAGTGAACAATGAATGTATAGACACAAAGAATGCAGTCCCATACTCCGAACGCCAAATACAGTGGTGGCAAAGCCATCCGATCACAATGGAGGTAGTTCCCCAGAACTCCTCACCCCTTATTTCTCCGAAACACAGTGTGGTAAAAACCACCTTCCTCCGTACAATCCACCTCATGCACATGCTATGCAATGAATGCAAAAATATTCGATTTCTCAATGCAACTAATGAAATAAAATGTAAAGCACACAAACCACATGATCTGACCTCAATATCACAGAATATCACAGGAGTTTAGTCTCACAGTAAATAATCAATCATAGAAAACAATCTAGCACAAGAAGAGAACACACCTCTCAACAACACGAATACTACTGCTGGTACGGCCGTTTACCACGGTCCGAGCTAGGTCCGGCCCGAGCTGAGTCAGAGTCTACAATAAAACTTTGTTAATTAAACTTATTTCAAAACATTACTATGCCACCTAAAAAGACTAAGAAAGGTCACATACGCGAATCACGAGTGGCACTCGCAGGAGTCGATCGGTTACGAGGCGGAGGAGGTAACACGTTCTCTTCACAGTCCACGTCGTCTGAAAAGACCATAAAATTTCCAATTAAAAACTCATTCAAGTTACTTACCCAAGTTTACATATAAAAAGGGTCAAACAGGGCTTTCGGGTCTGAATTTGACAAAACGGACTGCGAAAACGAACTCAGAACGTCAAAAAACGTCAAGATAGGGTTTTTCGAAAAAGTCAACTCCGGTGAACGGTCAAAGTCGACGGTCAACGATCAACGGTCAACCGGGTCGAGTCGGGCACGGTTTACGGGTTGGGTCGGACACGGTTTGCGGGTCGGGTTTAGGTCATAGGTTCGGTTCAGTTCACAAAAACGGTTCAGTTTGGTTCAAAGGAGAACCGGTTCAAGAAGAACCTGGTTCGGTCCAGCTTCATCTTCCTCACAGCACTTAACAAACAGACTAAACCCTAGCCTAACCAAACGACAACCACAATCGCCGCCGACAGCCAAACCAACGACGATAGGGACTCCATCGACACCCACATCCCCGACAAGACTCCAGGGACCAACAACCACCCATCTGAAACCCACAACCCAGACTCTCTCACACTTCCCCGATAACAATACCCATACCCACAACAACACTGAACTCCATTGATCAAACAACCTCCCCTAACCCAACTCTCTCCCCTAATCGAAAACCCCTAACCTGGAAATCAACACCAAGACCTCCTAAACCAATCGACAACCACCATAGAACGTATAAGGAACCACCCATCTTACCAAAGAACGAAAAAAAAAAAACCGACAACCCTGATGAAACGGAGAAAGGTCGACGAAACCTCACCTGAACGACAACCACAAGAATTCAGTCAAAGAACGAAGAAAAGAAAGAGGGGAGATTGAGTGCGGCAGAGAGAGAAGTTCAAAACCCATATATCCCAAAAGAGTTTTAAAACATAAGGGTTTAGGTTAAGTTAGAAATCTCAATAATACCCTTAGAAGAACCCCAATCTGACTCAAATTAGGGCACAAATTGGATTGGGAAATTATAAAATTAGGGTTTTCCCCTATGTGATTTCCCGACTGTTACACTTTCTAAGGCTCATCTCTATGTATTTGTGATTTATTCCTTTAATACAGAAAAAGTTCATAGCCTAACAAATGTAAGTGGTAACAGAAGAAAGTTCTGAATCAATGTCTTGGTATCAATGGGATAAAGAAAAGCCCCAAAGGGCAAAATAATGATAATTACAACTTACCCCCTCCCCCCCAAAAAATAATCTACAAACAAACTTGAGATCAGAAAAATGATTGAACTTGCTAGATTCTAACACTCTCTTTTGGCTTTGGCTAGCTACATCATCCTGCCACCTTGTATATATATATATATATATATAAGTGTTTGTTCATTTCTGTTTAAGTTTCTTGGTTCTGACAATGGCTACTCCGGCCACAGCCACCACCACAACTGACATTAACATGGCTGTTTTCAGCATCTGCATGGAGTTCTTCCTTACACTTCTCTTTTGTGGTGTCTCAGCAGTCAGCTCCTCCCTTCATTTCCAAGTTTGTAATAAATCAGCGAAGAGTTAGCAAGAATCCATGCCAGTTTTGCATTGACATGAAAACATTTAGACTTCTCAGAACAAATATCGTTTTCATTTTCATTTTACCTTGATTTCTCTAGAAGTACTGATCTCATTCGACAATGAAACTTCCTTGAAGTCCTTGTCTTGGTCGGGATTCAACTCTGTTTTGGCATCAACAGCCGGCAATTCTCCACTATATGCATCAGAATATTCATCTCCCATTTTCCTTCCCAAGTTAATCTGTAAATCTTCCTGTTTGATGGACAAAACAGTGTAAAGAGAAACAGAGAAACAGGTATAACAAGGCATGAGATTTCATATGAATAGAAAAATATATCAAAGGCACGTGTCAATAACCAAGTTCCTTGTAATCACAACTTTTCAGGGTGTTAAACTACTTTCTATTTTGTTCTCAACTGTCCCTGGTTTTTTTGTCGGTTTTAACTGATAACTGTAATGATAACAGTTAATTTCCCGTTTTACAGACAAATGATAACAGTTGTCCAAAAGAATATTTTAAGACGGGGTTTAGACATGGTGGACAACCTCAACAGGGGTAGACAGGAACAACAACATAACAACACCTGGTTTTGATACAGTGTTAAGCCAAAACCAGATGCCAACAAGAGGAGGGATCCAACTCTACTATAAAACCACAGGAAAACCAATATTTAACAAATCACAGGCTAACACTGCTTAACAACATATAATGAAAAAATATGAGATTTTTAGAATAAAAAACTCGAGAATGATTAAGAAAAAGGCAATGGGATTATTAGAAGAGAAAGTTGAAAGACTGAGCACCAGCAGCTTCTTGGTCAGTCATTACATCTACAACCAGCAAAACTTCTGTGGTATTCAGCACTTTCTTCACTTCCAACTCATCCATGGATGATTGACTATCCTGCAGTATCCAACTATCCATGATCACTACATCTATCTTCTTTTTGGCCTCTTCTAAACCTTGCTTTGCTACTTCAGATGGTTTAACCTCAGTTCCAGCCGTATAAACAGGAACTCCCACCTGTCACAAGCTATAACATAGTATGAGAGAGAATCTTTTTGATTAAAGATAACCAATCAACAGATGTACCAATTACATTGTTCAAACACCAAAGCAATAAGCAGAAATATGAAACTGGATTGAAAAAAAAATGTTTACATGCATTATCTCATCACTCACAAGTCTCGTAATTTTAGCTCCTTTGGAACCAAAAGAGTTCTACTTCAATCGAAAATCATTCAGAATATGTTTAATAAGATACCTTTCTATTAGGAAGCTTCTATTAAAGCTACTTTTGTTTCATTTGTTCCATCTTAGCGAATGGTAGTTGGTGATATGTGCAGACTAATGACAGCTCCAACAAGAAATATTGATGAGAGATGGAAAGCTCAAAAAGGATCCGGGATTTAGCTATCTCGAGTATAAAGGGAGAGTTCACCTTTTCTTAGCCGGGGACAGAAGTCGTCCTCAAAAGGAGGAGATATATAGAATGGTGGATAATCTGGAAACTTGGGTGAAGAAACTTGATGTCTGCAAAGATAATGAAGGAAGGAGAAATAAAGAACAGTTACTTGGGATGGGTGTTCATAGTGAAAAGTTGGCGGTAGTGTTTGGACTGTTGAACACAGAGCCAGGGACAGAGACTGTTGTGGTAAAGAACCTTAGAATATGTGAGGATTGCCATTCATTTCTCAAGGGTGTCAGTAAGATTGTGGATCGTCAACTTGTTGTTCGAGATGCAACCCGTTTCCACCACTTCCGAGATGGAATATTGCATTCCCTGATCCACTGTCCAAGGATATCATTTTCTGTAAGTAACAGAAAATATGCAGTCCTAAGATCGATTTAAAATTGAAGTTGAGAATTGTGTTGGCTCACAATGTTACTTAGTAGAATCAATGCACTGATTTCTCATACTTGAGAAGTCTCGAAACAGTTGGTTTCGAATAATACAAATTACAACATTATCGATCAAAGTTTACCATGTTACATTAGTTTCATCATTCCAGTGTAGTGCTGCTATTGTTGAATTATGCCACCTAGGGATAGGACTGCATTGGGAATTGGGTTCCGGAGACACAATCATCAACAAATGGAAGGTTTTCCGGACATTCAGTTTCATTGGTGCATTTGCTTCACCTACAAACAAAATGTTGGTGTTTCACATAAAAGGTATACAGACCTCGGAACTTAGCTTCCGGGAAGACGAAGGTCTTGAAAGGTACAGCTGAAAAGCCATTTTCTAAATGCTTTTACATATGCCTCTTGGAAATGAGAATCAGATCAAAGAACAGCAAGAAAAACACAAACATGTTACTGTTGTCACTTCAGGACAGGATTAGAATCGGTATCTTGTTTACTGTGAGAGTCCAGAATTTGATGAACTCCTGACACTGAACTTCATGCCAGTTAAAACTTCTACTTTGAGCAAAGGCTATTATACTGAGTATTTGTAATCAGAACTTTCAACTCTTAAGGGGATTAAATCATTGGAAGTTCTCCCATTTAGAACAGCCCTTGTTTGGTTTTGCGTTATATCGTTAATGACATGCAGGTGGTCTGTATTAGCTGTGCTCTTCCTCTCTTGGAGTTACTGTTGTTTTAAATAGGTGAAAATAAGTATGATGAATGATAGAAAATGTTGGAATGAGCTGAGGAAATGTTAAGTCAGTTTGAAACATTGAAAGGTAAAAGAATCTCCACTCAAAATCACATACAAGACAAGCATAAATTCATACACAATATTTCCAGAGGGAAAAAAGAAACCAAAACACAAAGGACTACCAACTTCTACCGGTTGGTATTTCCCACCCCATCTGACTACCAGCTTCGAAAGCTCGGCTCTCGTACTTATTAGGCCGGCTATCCTTGCTCCCTTATTCTTCTGGACAGCTCCCGCTCCCATTGATTGTTCAATTGCCTTTTTTGTTCCGTTCTTTAGACTCGAAGCACTTGATGTACATCGGAGACCACCTTTTTCAAGTCCATTTGCTAAAGAATTCACTTGAGACACTAAAGTGCAAGGACAGTTAACGAGTAGAGATCGGTTTCCACCACAAATGTTCTCGATTGAAGATAGGAAAACTTGAGAGCTACTTTCAGTTGTCAATTTCTCTTTTGCAGAGTGAGCGGGCCTCTCTACAGCAAGTTCTTCAGTAACAAAAGCTTTTTCTCCTAAGCTTTCATTTCTAACCTCCTCATTGGCATCTACGAGTAATTGTGAAGAGCTTTGCTGTCCATTCTTATCAGACGGATCTAAACGAGACTCGGGAGTAGAGTCTATTATAGAATCGTTTCTTTCTTTAAGTGTTCTAATAATAAGTTTCTTCAGAAGATTCATCACCTGGACTGCATACATCAATGCAGTTAAAGGATCCGACATCTGAAAAAAAAAAAAAACAGCAGTAGTGAATAACCATATCGAATACATAATAGCAACCAACACTAACATCTGAGTCTGAAAATAGTGTTTTTACAAGTGGAATGAACTATGGATCTTCTCTAAGGACCTCTACTTGTCCTAGGCTTCGAAAATATGGCCTTGAGTGCAACAGTTTTAAGGGATGCATCCATCCATTGTGGTCGATTGTCAAACCGGTCAAATCTCGGTAACCAATAATTTTGCATTAAGTTTGAGTTTGAAATGAGTATTAAGATTAAAACTACCGAAAGGTATTTACTCACTTGAGTCATGTTTGGAGCAAACACCATTGCAACATTACGTGCATTCATCTTGTTCAAATGTTCCACTTGCACAACATCAGCCATTAAATTTATTGCCCAATCCAGTAGAGCAGCTTCGGTTGGAGGAAGGAGCCTTACAAGCCAAGCATACTCTTCTCCTGACTGAGCTTGCATTACCTCCTCCTGAGGAAGAGAATCCAAAACACCACCAAGAAGTTACCTAAACCAAGCCTGCAACATCATAAACACCGCAACCGAATTGAAAAATTCATTAAATCGGAGAAGTACTCAACATTATTTGCAAATATCTTGGCAGCATTTTCAGCCCACAAATCAGTCCTTTCAGTAGTTCAGTTCATTCACAAAATCTTAAGTACTTAAATAAAATAAGCCTGATAAAATACAATTAGAGACACTTATGAACCCAATATACACACATGAGAAACATGTTCAAAATACTCGAATACGACCAAAGATATTGAAGAGCAAAGAAAATACCTTTATAAGACCAGCCAAGCAATGTATATCTATACCATCTGGTATAACTCCCCTATTTAGTTGTTCCCTGACAAACTCCTCCCGACTGTTCTCAGCATTAATTCTGAAAATTCCTTCTGCCTAAAAGAATATATATATATATATATATATATATATATATATATATATATATATATAAGAAGTTACTTACCGAACCGGATAATTCAAGGAATTATACAGCCATAGGACACAGTAGAGAAAAGATATAGATGGTCATATAACTGGAGACCTCCTCGGGCATATAAATGACTTTGCATCAGGAGTAGTATGGGTGGCACACTATTCCCTCTAGAGTCCAGTGAGAGCTGCATAGATTCAGTCGAAACTCCGAACACGCTCGCGCTGCGCAAGGAATGGAACCTTAGTGTAAGGAACAAAATTAGAATTGTAGGAGATAAGAAAGCAGACAGAGAGATTGGGGAAGAAGAAGAAGAATTTCAGAGAAAAGAAACAGAAGAAATGGGGAAGACAAGAATTTTCATTCAGATACTCGATAAGAAAAATCGGGCAAAAATCATGCCTATTTCACGATATAAACCTCTTCCCTCTACGTACCGTTTTAATAGAAGTCAAAACAAAACAGAAAAGGTAATCACTAAGGCCAGCTCAGCAAGAAACAAACAATAACAAGAAATAAAACAGAATGAAAATGGTCCTTGACACTTAGTTGATGAAATAAAACTGGCACAGACATGTTCAATGGATATGGTAAAGACCTTGACAACTCTATTATCATTCATCACAAAAATGGTTTTCATTTCTATTCCATACATTCTCTGAAATCAATTGTATTCAACTATAGAATTTAAGTTTTATATTTGATCCGAGCAAACATAGAATAGATATAATTTCAGCAAGGTTTATTCATCAAAATAACATTAGAATGGAGTGTAGAAACCACCAGCAAGATAAAAGGTATACAATGAAGAGGAAGACTTGAACTTTTGGGACAACCCAGTGGTGAGCTTCATTACTATGGAATTCTATAAATGAATCAAGGCTTTCTAACTCAAAGAAATTAATCATCATCTAAAGATCCTAAAAGGGGTGGATTTTTACAGCTGTAGCTTAAAGAATCTCAAGAAAACATCCACAGTTACCAAAATAAGCCAACCCCAGAAAAAATGATTCATTGATTCAAAAACTACCCGTTTGGCAATCATGAAAGATACCCCATGTGAGAATTCCATTCAAGAAAGAAAACAAATAAAGAATCTGCATCGATGGACTTGCCTGGCACTCGGGGCTCTCCTGGGGACCTCGGGCTCAAATTCAACCGGCAAATCAAGGAATCCATGGAACCTATCAAAAGTCACATGAGCAACATGTCTGACATTGGCAGGCAGCCCGATTTCCATCGAACAGAGCTCTTTACTTCCAGAGAGGCTACACCCAATCAACGACTTTCTAAAAGCAGCCACCAAAAGCGTTAGTAAAGACAGCTGATCCCCTTCCCCATCTCTCTCCCTTTCTTTCCTCTCTCTCTCTCTTGCCTATTCTCTTCTTCCTCTTCTCGACCACTCTCTTGGGCTATTATATTCTCCACAGTGCTTACATTAGAGCTTGAAAATGAAGGGAAGTGAGATGGGGATGATTGGAGTACTTCAGTCATTATGTCCCTTTACCTTTATTGGGGTCAACAAATTTAGAGCCAAGAAACCAAAAAACAAATACGTTTGTTTGGAAGAATGGAAATAAAGATTTGGTGTCTCTATGTAGAGTAGGATTGAAGCAAAGATTTTGGATGGTGGGATAGAAGCAACTATCACCACCCTTTTTATATAATTTTCTAGGCTAGCTTTGGTGAGTGAAGAAGCAAAGTGTAAAGATTGAAAATTTAGGAAAAGGGAGAGAAGTGGCGGTGGTGGTGAGCGGAGGAGATGAAGAGATTGAAAGAGGAGGCCATCTTCAAACGCCAATCCTACAACCAAACGGGGGTTGCTTCTCCATGGTGAATTATCCTTTGTTCCAAATCCAATCTAGTGTTGCCATCTAAGCATTTAATAAAGGAATTCCTTTTAGGAGCTTGACACATTGGGATAATGTTGGGATTAACGTCATGCATACTTCAGTTTTAAGCCCCTTCAACTTCACAGTTTTTATTATTTTTTTTTACATCTAATCTCAACATTATTCCAACAGGCATGGCAGAACCTGAATCTCCACCAGCTTCCTTTACAAAATCTGTCCCCCCTTCACTTTGCTGTGATTTTTAACCTTTGATGGCAATACTTTTAAGAGAAGTGCAAAGACTATTCCCAATTTCCACTTACTTGTAATTGTTAGATAGGAAAATGACAGAAAAATTACAAAGAAATTAATGATAACCTCCGTTTGTCATTTGTCATTTGTCTTACCAAAACTCTTCCTTTCTCTGTCTGGATTAGTCAACTATATTCTTATTAACAATATAATGAATGAATTAGTTAAATAACAGAAACAAGACAAGAAAATGTGTTGTCCAAGTGAATTAAGCTACCATTGTAGTCATACTCATATCCTTAAAATCTTTAGAAAATTCCCACCAAACATGTGCCAACCACTTTTCCACATAAAAATGATGGATTCCATGTCGGTGCTGTTGCCTGTTGGGTGAGCTGTGGATCATATCATTCATAAAAAACCATTTTTTTAACTGTCTCCCCTTCAAACCAGGAAAATGTTTATGTTAATATAAAGATATGATCTTTATGATTCAATACTCACACCTCCTGACCTAAATTGTATTAGACAATCAATGTTAAAAAACACAGTCCCATTGGGAAGGGTAGTTGGATTCCACAACGGCCTCCCTGGTGTCTGCCTTTTTGCCTTTTACAGGAACAGCATAAAAAGACCAAAGGAAAGACAAAAGTGAGAGTGAAGGAACTGTTGTCTACGGCTACCCGTTCAGCTTCAAGAAAACAGAGACATGAAGGCCAACTAGTGCCCACGGTTTCAAATTTGAATCTAATTTGGCGGCTTTACTTCATATCCCTATGCATTGGTTTCATTACATAGGCAAAAAGAGGGCAGACTTTGGCCTTTTTATAAGTGATCTGTAACCCCAATACGTTGAATTTGCAGAAGTAGAACCATGCTTGTTAAAAGTGTTAACCTACATGCAGAGCATAGGGAAACGAAAGGGTTATAAGATGAGTTTCTAGCCTAAGCTTTTGTTTATTGAAAAGGGAACCCAGTTTGTTTCTTGAACCTTTTTTTCCTTTTGTACTTTCTTCTGAAAATTTATACAACTTAGCCTAGAATTAGTACGTAAATAAGACGAGATAGATTGTAAGCTATTCAAGTTTGACTCAATTTTAATTAAAATTCGATACAATTAAACTCAACTTGAAACCAACTCAAATTCTTAAAATATACTATAGTATTTTTTTTAATTTTTATAATTTAAAATTAAAATTCTTAAACTTAAAACCCTAAAACTCTAAACCTAATGACCTAAACCTCTAATCCTAAGCTAACACCCTATACCTTAAAATTGACAAGTATAAGTTTATATTATTTGTGTATCAGCATTATTTTTCCTAACAGAACTTTAAATTAGATGTAACAAACATTTCTTATTTTCCGATAGAACTTTAAATAAGACGTGACAGATAACGAGCTACACAACCAAAGATCGATCAACAATTGACTCGATTGTACTCGAATCAAGCTCAAGTTTGAATAAGTTCATAATAAGCCAAGACGTACTTAGATTTCTCAAGCTCATTAAAATTTTACTCAAGCACGAAATCTTAACGAATCAAGTTTAACACTACACGACTCGTTTACGCCCACACCTGGGATTACGAATTCAATGGCCATAACCAACGGTTCAAAACGAATCTAGTGCAACTTTTAGAGAGTCCCCAAAACACTTTGCAATAAGTGCATACTGATACTGTAAGAACAAATACATCTACTCTAGTCTTTCTTTACAGGAATCAACGGGTATAAACTCCAGTTTTACAAGCGATGCAAGCTGCTAATGATTTATATCAGAAACAAGTGATTCAAGTTGCTGAAGTTTCATATCAGAAGCAAGATATTCAAATATGGATAGTTGAAGGCTAATCTAATCCAGATGCACAGAAGAGAATACATTAAAACGCATGACCAGATAAAAGCTTTAACATAAGAAGCAGCACGAGTTTCATTCAAGGACTGAGCATTAAAAATAAGTATCACCGTAACCATTCTACATTCAATTAAATGTGTTCAAAATGCAGAAAGGGCAACCCAACAGGAAAATTTTGAGCAGATTCCATTGACATTCATCTAACTTCCTATGAATTTTCAATTACATAAGACATCCCAATCCCAAACTAGCATACTAGCAGTGATGTTATCGAAACAACAGAGTGAAGAGATGCATCAAGGAGATATTCAATGGGAAAACCAGAATCACTGCATTCTGCCAACAGGTTCGAGGGCTTCAACAGTAACAACACTATTCCCTCTGATCACCTGCAGTGGGGTTGAAATCAATTAAAATGGGCTAACAAATTCAAAGGTATACTCGATTGACAATTTAAGAGCCGAACAAGGTACTCAAAATAAAGAAGGAAAAGAAATAGTTAATACGATACTCACCACCATGCCAATGTCGGTTCTCTCATTGCCATTCACTTCCACAGTGTTGTCAACCACTAGATTCATAAACTGATCAAACCCACGAAGTGTACCAACAACCATCCTATTCGCATTCAGCTTTACTGCAGAGTTCACAGACCAACAAATTTCATACAATTACATAGGTTAAAAATTTGATGCATACTACAGTGTATGTATATAATCAAATGCATGCTCATAAGCAACATGCATATATAGTACAAGGCTTTCCCCCTTCATGTCTTTCATTTTACCTTTGTCAGCTTAAAAAAGGTGCAACTTACATACCAATTAACAGCAGCAAAACAAGCCCTAGCTAGGCGATGACGTATTAGCAAATACCACAAGAATGGATACCTAATCTAGAAGTGTCAACCATGACACATAAAATAGAATCTTGGAGATCAGATGCCATAACCATTAATATCCATGAAAATATAAAAAATAGAAAATATACAAGGGGAAAACCCTCATTTCTTGTTAAATCACATTTTAGGTGCAGACAATTAACAGAGGATATTAGCTTTACTATTAAAATTGAATGCCCATCAACAATCAGAACTCTTCAGCTAAAGAGATACAAATACTGACCACGACTTAAAGAGGAGCCCATAATTATACACGAGATAACTAACCTAATTTCGGCTTAAGAAAGTGACTACTAAACAACAAAGAATATGGACTAGAACAAAGAAGAACAGAAACTTACTTTGGAGTTTCTTGTCCATGTACCTGTTACAAGAAAACGGCATCACTAGAAGAAATTAGAAACAATTCGAGCAAATGAAATAAGGAAAGAAAATGGAATTGAAATGAGAGGGGAAAATAAAGAACATACTTTTTGAGATCTGGAGGCTGGCCTGATCTGCTCATTCTGACGGAAGCTTGGTGTAGTGGGGAGTGCAAGCGCGAGAGCCAAAAAGAGGGGAGTAGGGTTTGGGGAAAGAAGTAGGAGGAGGAGGAGAAATATGTAGCAAGGATTGAAGAGGGCCTGAGATTTATCCAGATATGGCCCAACTACTGTGGAAAATTAAATTGGGATTAGAATTGATTTCAGTCTTAGTAACTACTGAGGTTTTTTTAGATTGTTTTTTAAACCAGCTTTTGAGTCAAAAGTTGATTTAAAACGCAGAAGTAACGTTAAACAGTTAAATTTTAAAGAAAAAAAATGTGTTTAAAAAATGATTTTCAACCCAAACGCAAAAGTTAAAACTTTTAGTTTTTACGGTTAGAAAAGTGCTTTTAGGAGTCAGATTACAACTTTAACCTTATTTTATTATAATTTAATTTTTACAAATACATAATTATATTTAACATAAATTATTTTTTTAATTTAAAAATCATATATATTCATGTAAAAATTATATATTTTCTCAAAAGTACTTATAAAAAATACTTTTCAAAAATAATTTATGTATTCATTTATTAATATTTTTATATTTTATCATAATTTAAGTTAATATTATGATTTAAAATGATTTAATTATCATTTAAATATATATTTTTTAACTTATAAAATTATGTCTAAAATAGTTATTTACTTTCTTAAAAGCACTTTTTGACAGCAATACTAAACACATATATTTCAAACTAAAAATTCCAAAAGAGTTTTTCCACTATATTTTTTCACCACACTTTTCCACCGCATTTTTAAAAGCAATGCTACACTGGCCCTAAGTCTTAAAAATTATAACTAGTTTCGATCGTATTGAGTCTTAAATTTTAAGATCTAATCCCGTTATTGGTAGAAATTAATACTAATATCAGATATTTGATCAATTGATTTATAATTAAGAAAATATGAACAATAGGAGAAAAAAATATAACCATTGATAATATTATTAAATAATAAATTTAAAATATCATAGGCTTAAAATTAAAGTTTTAAAAAGAATCATACCTATAATATTCATATATAAAGAAAAAGTTTAATAAAATAAATAAATAAAAAAGCATTATTTATTACAAGCAAAAAACTATTACTGATACTTGGTATTTGTTTCGGTCTATTGGGTACCCATCGAATATCGGATCCAAAAAATCAAGATCTAATTTTTTTTTTGATAAATTAAAGTTATTTTATTCATCCAAAGAACTATCTATATACACTCTCAAAGCAAAGTCAAATCAAACAAAAACATAAAAAAATTAAATCAAACCCCATTCCGTAGCAAGAGTAGGGAAAGAAAGAGCTAATTTCATGTTCCCTGAAAGCTTTCAACATACTGTCTTTCGAATCTGCAATCCTAGAACTATTGTCGGTCGAAACGAATGGTTATGCAATCTATAATTCTTTTTCCTGCCAAATATGATATAAAAAACTATACCATGCCAAACGAATAATAGTCGCCTTCAACGACCTCTCTCTACCATTCTCTAGGAACCACTCTATCATGTCATGCCAGCTAGCAGAATGATGCAATTGCAAGTAGGGGTGAGTATTTGATCGAGTCGAGTCAAAAAATTTCGAGTTACTCAAGTTGACGAGTCATATTTTACAACTCAAACTTTATTTGATTTTTTTCGGTTCGAGACGAGTTTAAGAAATTCGAGTCGAGTTTTCGAGTTTCTATAAATATTTAATTATAATTATTTATCATGTTATAGTACGACTTGATTCTAATTTAAACAACTTTCTCTAATCATATAAGATATGCGTATATATTTTTTCTTATACAATAATATTTTTTTATATTTTTATATATCAATGTATATATATCATAAAAAGTTGAGAGACTCATTTCAAACTTAAAAATAAATCCTTTAATTACTAAAAATTTCGAGTTATTCTAGTTATTCGAATTTCCATTTTACAACTCAAACTTTATTTGAAATTTTTTCGAGTCGAGTCAAAACGAGTCGGGTATTTTCGCCTCGAGTCGAGTTTTGTTCACCCCTAATTGCAAGACAGCTTCCCAAACTAACCTTGAATAATCACAGTTAGAGAAAAGATGATCCTTACATTTAAACTTATAATCATACAAAATATATTCTGAGTTAGTTATGCATCCTCAACGCAACATCTTAGCTTTTGTTGGCAACCTATCATGGAACACAAGCCAAGTTATAAATAAGTAACGAGGGATCGTCAAGCCTCCCATAAAATTTTGAATCACGAGATATTTTTATTCTTATGTCGAAGAATATTTCACACTTTCCGTGCTTGTAAATTTTTTGACAAATATAAAATTCAATTTTAATTATGATCAAAATCTAAATTTTAAATCTAATATTAATTTTACCAAAACTAAATAAAAGTCTACTAAATCTGAAATGAAGATCGGATAATTAAGTTTTTTGCCCGTTCCTAACAGAAATCATACCGCTACGCGAAACACTCTTTAACGTCAGCAGTTAACTCATTGGTATATTATATTTTTTCAAATACATGTTAAACTATAATGCATCGCCTTGAGCATTTAAACTATACAGCAGTGGATTCGAAAGTTAATATCTATTATAATTAATTCCAAATTTGTTTTTTTTCTTTTTTATAATAAATCTAGCTTAAAAGTCCGTGTCCACCTAAATATTTTAAAGTTTACATATTTACTCTTAATTATTTTATTAAGATATAAAGATAATTTTAACTTTTAACGTTTATGATTTTTATCATTTTGATCCTCATTCTTTTTAGGATAAATTTAGTCCTTGACTTATATCTTTTTGACAAATATTTCATTTTTTAACTAGCATAATGATTAGATAGTTAAAAAATTAACGATAATGATATGTCATATACACGTAAAATAATATTTAAGATTTGAGAATGTTTAGTACTATTTTATTTTAGATTTAATTAATTTTTAATATTTTATTTGGATTTTAATTGTTTTATATTTTATGTTATAATAAAATTATATTTTATATGTATATATTAGTCATTATAGTAAAAAAACAATAATGACATGTTATATAATATAGAATGAGACTAGATGTCATGTTATTTGAAATATATTATCATATATATATATGACATGTCAATATCGTTAAATTTTTAACAGTCTAATCATTATGTTAGTTAAAAATTAAGTTATTTGTCAAAAAGATATAGGTTAAGGGTTAAATTTATCTAAAAAAAAGAATGAGAGCCAAAATGATAAAAATTATAAACGTTAAGAGTTAAAATTATCTTTATACCTTTTATTAATTTTTATAAATTAATCCTTAATTTTTTATAATATTTAAACTCCGTGTCCATCCCGAGATTTTAAAATTTTATATATGTCCACTCTCAAATAGATTTTTGAATATGTCATTGTCCTTTCTCAAAAAATGTTTGAAAGAGTATACTACATTTATATAATCTCTCTCGTCGGATCATAATTTAATATGTCAAAATCTAAATATTAAAAAAATTGTATAAGTTATTCGCATAAACTAATTGTATATCAAAATATAACTCATTTACTAATTCTAAAAATATTAAGATCAAATCCATGAAAATATAGAGGACTAAGTCCAAGTACAACTTATATGGGCCAGGCTTAGCAAGGCCCATAACGGAAGTCCCCTGTTCTAAAATATTGACCATCCGATTAACATAACCATACCCGTCCGATTGAATCCCGAGGCGCCTCCTCCGTAAAAATTCAAATCTTAGGCTAAAGCCCGCCCTTTCATTCTCTTTTCTTTCACAAACATAAAACAAATCTCCAAAATTCAAAAAAGCAGATCTAACAGAACAGTAGCAAAATAATAAGAAAAAAATAGCTGAAAACACACAATAAATTGCAAAGAAAAAGTAAAGATTCGAAGATTTGTTAGTGCGATTCTACTTCTCTTCCACGGTTGAAAATGTCCGGCCGACACGATAAAGAGAGAGGCGTCAACGTGCAAGTCCTCCTTCGTTGCAGGTTTTGCTTAGCTTTAACTCAAGATTTTGTTTTTGTGTTTGTTAGATTATTAGTTTTATTTGATTTTTTCTCGGGGTAAAAATCAAATTTATAGGCCTTTTAGCGAAGAGGAGTTAAGGAACAATGCACCGCAAGTAGTGAAGTGTAATGAGTTCCAACGAGAAGTAGCTGTTTCTCAGAACATCGCTGGAAAACAGTTCGATAGGGTTTTTACTTTTGATAAGGTGGTCTTTTTGTGATTATTAGTTTTAATTGATATATTTTGATTTGTTTGCTGGTGTAAATGCTGAGTTTCTTTTTTCTTAATGGTTAATAGGTATTTGGGCCATCTGCACGACAAAAAGATCTATATGATCAAGCTGTTGTTCCCATTGTGAATGAAGTTTTAGAAGGTTTTAACTGTACTATTTTTGCATACGGTCAAACTGGTACTGGGAAAACTTACACTATGGAAGGTGAATGCAAAAGGGCAAAGGTAATGTTTGATTTATTACCTATAAGTTTTAATTTACTTCTGACTTTATCTCTCTGTGCATCGAGTGTTCTAATTTGTCAAATACATGCTAAAAATGAGACAGTCGGGTTCTACGGGCGGATTGCCAGCAGATGCAGGGGTTATTCCAAGAGCTGTTCAGCAGATTTTTGATACACTGGAGGGCCAAAATGCCGAATACAGCGTAAAAGTAACATTTCTGGAATTATATAATGAAGAGATTACTGATTTGCTTGCACCGGAAGAAATTTCAAAAGTTGTTTTGGAGGAGAAACAGAAGAAGCAGTTGCCATTAATGGAAGATGGGAAAGGGGGGGTTCTAGTAAGAGGATTAGAAGAAGAAATTGTTGCAAGTGCTAGTGAGATATTTACTCTGCTTGAAAGAGGGTCTGCTAAGCGTCGAACTGCTGAGACTTTGTTGAATAAGCAGTCAAGGTAATGGTTCTTTTGTCTGCTTTGCATGGTTGAGACTTGAGATTTGAGTGAAATTAAGCCAATTTTTTATTTCACATTTGGTTTATTTAAATACTTTGGTCTATTTCAGTCGGTCACATTCTCTTTTTACCATTACAATTCATATCAAGGAAGCTACGCCAGAAGGTGAAGAGCTTATAAAGTGTGGCAAGCTGAATTTGGTTGATTTAGCAGGCTCAGAAAATATATCCCGCTCTGGTGCTAGGGATGTATGTATTTCTTGCTTATTTGCTAATCAATTTGGAAGTTGTTACCAGATAATCTTTCAGTGAAAACCATTAATGTTTTGATTAATGTTGATATTTACAGGGTCGTGCAAGAGAAGCTGGTGAAATTAATAAAAGTTTACTGACTTTAGGACGAGTTATAACTGCCCTTGTAGAGCATCTTGGACATATTCCGTACAGGTGTGAAATGCTTCTTTTAGTTACTTAGTGCCTATATTCATTTCATTTTTTCTCTAATTATTTATTTTAATGGGAATTTAGGGATAGCAAGCTTACTCGATTACTTCGTGATTCACTTGGAGGACGAACAAAAACTTGCATTATAGCTACAGTTTCTCCTGCTGTCCATTGTCTTGAGGAGACCTTAAGTACACTGGATTATGCACACAGGGCGAAGAATATAAAGAATAAGCCTGAGGTTTGTCGTACACAATCATTAGCCAACAAGTTAATATCTTTCCTAATGTCACCCTTTTGATAAATGGAAGTTTCATGTTCCTGGAAGCTGATGTGTCATTCATGCTTCACATAGTACTCTGATTTCCCTTGTAGTTTCATGCACTCATAGTTGGTTTATAATTCTTAAGATACTCTAACTGTTATTCATATAGTACCATGGGCTATACGTGCTAGTGGAAATAATTATTTTGTACTTTATCCTGGAACTTAGTTGAATATAAATTGCAATTATAGAGTTTTTTGCTATAAAAGTATCCACTAATTGTTTCTTGTCCTCACTATGCAGTTTCTTGATGTTTTATTGTTGTTAGCGGTTATGTGATGCTGTTATTTGGAAATCAGAACAGGTTCAACATATAACTTATTTATTGTTTTATGTAGGTTAACCAAAAAATGATGAAATCAACTCTTATAAAGGACCTCTATGGTGAAATTGAACGCCTAAAGTCTGGTAAGGTGCTTCTTTATTTGGATTTCTGTTCAAACAATTACGGATTTTGGCCAATATAATATTCTTTTATAAACTACATTGACTGTTATGCATTTTTTTTCATGTCAATTTCTTCAGAGGTGTATGCTGCTCGTGAGAAGAATGGTGTTTATATTCCCAAAGAGCGATATTACCAAGAAGAAAGTGAAAGGAAGGTGTGCAGTTTGGTTCATACATCCCCATTAGATTTAGGGTGTATAAGCCTATAGCAGAGGTTTTATTATTTAGTAATTTTCTTTGAGGTCATTTGTTAAATAAGATAGCTCTTTTGCTACTATTGGAAATTTCGGTGTGTTTTTCTACTCTCTCTCTATGAGTTTTTCTATAGAAGTATAATTGAAGTCTTTTTATTTAGTAACACTCGTTATTCAGGGCTACTGGATGGTTCTTTTGGTTTGTTATCACTCACGTTTAACTGGCATTTGTTTAGGCAATGGCTGAACAGATTGAACAAATGGGGGTCCTTCTAGAAACACACCAGAAGGTTAGCCTTTGCTCTGTTGCCATTTTTAATGAGCCTCGGACATGATATCCTTATGTTGTTGTTTGATACATCTGGCTTACAACTTGCTGTCTGTTTTGGTTTGTTACAAAACAGCAACTTCAGGAATTGCAAGATAAATACGATGCCCAAGTTCAACAATGCTCTGATTTGAGTGGCAAACTTGAGATGACTGAGGTAAACTATCTTAAGGGTTTTATATGATCCTTTATATTATGGATTCATGCTAATTAAATTGGTGGAATATACAGAATAACTTGAATGAAACTGTCAAATTGCTTGCCAACTCTGAAGAAGAACTGAAGAAGTGCTACTATTTGTTGAAGGAGAAAGAATTTATTATATGTGAACAGAAAAAAGCAGGTACATATCAATATGTACTTACTTGAATTTTGACTATAAATATTTATTTGTGCTGACATTATTTGAATGGTCAAAAATAGAAAACGCTCTAGCACATCGAGCCAATGTTCTAAGGTCTGACTTGGAGAAAGCTCTTAAGGATAATGCTTCATTGTTCCAAAAAATTAGTATGTTCTGCTTTGTTATTTCATGTGCATTGTATATAAATTATTGAAATATGACCCCGTGATGCTTTAATTTATAGGAAGAGAAGACAAACTGAACTTTGATAATAAAGTAGTGGTTAACAACTTCCAAGTAGAACTAGCCCAACAAATTGGTTCTCTTTGCAACCTGGTGGTTTCATCAGTGTCTCAGCAAAATCAGCACCTTCAGAGTGTTGAGAAACTCTGTTGCTCTTTTACCGATATACATGATAAGGTACTGAAAGCTTTCTCCTTGAATATTACTTTTGTCTAACTTGGTAGTTCTTTTGTGGATATCATTTAATAACTGAGGCTAACCTTGTATTCATAAATCTTGCTTTTAGGCAATCTTGGAAATGAAGAAAAAGGTGACTGCGGCAAGAGCTTTGCATGCTTCCCAACTGGAGGCAGTCCAAAATGTTGTGCGATTACACCAAGCTAGCTCCAATGCTGCCTTGGATGAAATTTCAAACCTGGCTTCTTCAAATGGACATTGTATTGAAGAGGTAGGTGCTGATATTTTGAGTTAGGTTGCATTTTATTTTATTTTATTGGAATTTTTGCTTGGTTTAATTGCTTCACTTTTGTTTATTATTATGCATCAGTTCCTTTCGTCTGAGGCCAGCAAAGCAGCTTCAATGTTTGATGATCTTCAAGGTAGTCTTGGAACTCACCGGGATGAAATGGCTGTTTTTGCAAAGGAACTAAGACAGGTTTGTGCTCGAGTGTTGAACTTGTCTTTGAAGTGGTGATGCAACTGATTTCACTTTATATTTATTTCCTTTTCCTTGCTGATTTCACTTTTGCTGTCCCCCTCTGATTAACAGAGGTTCCATGTTAGTATTGAGAAAACAAAGGACATTTCTGATTACAGCAGTAAAATTCTGCATAAGCTTTCAGAAGAGTCCGTGAAGGTTCAGAATCATGCTGTGCAAGCCGATGAAGTTCAAATGAAGAGCATTGCTAGCTTCCGGAAAGCTTATGAGGTACAATATGAATATTAGTATATCTTGAGCTGAGATTCGTTGGTGAAATTTCTTATTCATCAAGCATATGCCATGTAGGAGGAATCAAAATCTGATGCAGATAAGCTTATTGCCGATATGACAAATCTTGTGTATAACCACGTTCGTCGGCAAAAAGAACTGGTTTGTTCATTCTCTATTCGGTTTCTAGTTTTGGTTATGCTGCTTTGAAGACTAAGCAATGTTTCTATGGTAGGTGGATGCAAGGCTTGTCGATATAAAAGAAAGAGCTGTCGCTAGCAAAACATTTTTGGATGCACATGTTTCCTCAATGGATGGTATTACAACAGATGCAAAACGAAAATGGCAAGCATTTGCCACACAAGCAGACAATGATGCTAAAGACAGTGCTGATTACTCAGCTGCCAAACATTGTCGAATCGAGGAACTTTTACAGCATTGGTAAATTATGTCTTGTTTGAATTTTGAACCCATTTCTCCCCACTTTCCGGTTTTGACTTGTCCTTTTTCCATCTTGTACTCAAGTGTGTCGACTGCCGAATCCGCATTCGAGCACTACAAAAGTACTCAGGAATCTGTGAATGGGAAGGGTAGTAAACATGTTTCAGATATGGTATCGCTTATCAGGTAAGTGGCGAACATCTTTTGCGGCGTATTTGTCATTGTAAATGCAGGCAGGCTGTTTTTTTCTCTCAAAAGATAATAATTGGTTACATTTTTATAGTATTATGTTGTCTCCTAGAAGCTGATTTCAATATGTTTCTTTCAGGAATGCTACTGATGCAAATGAGCAGCATGGTGCGGAAATTGATAGTACCCGCATTACGGCCGAGCAGGATGGCTCGAAAAATACCGATGATACTCTTCAGCACATTGACAGTGAGTCTTTAGTTTTGGTGCCAAGTGAAGTGTCCAATTATCTAAGATTGGTTTTGGAATATCATTCCTTCAAGGAGAATTCTACTTGGAAAAGTTAGCCTGTTTTCTTGTAGAAGCTAGCTTAAATATTTGTGGAATTCTGCGCAGGAATGTCGGAGCAGGAACGGGGTATTACGCTACGAATTGTGGACTCCATTAAAGCTCATACTAAAAGCCTCGAAACATTCCGGGACGATCATTCGAGTCAAGCTTCATCGATCAAGCAGAGAGCAGATGAAACATTCCAACAAAGATATATGGTATGTATGTTAATGTATACAGATACAGTTTTTTACTTTAAACCTACCGTGCAGACTTACATTTGTGCATCAACACAACTGAATGTGTAGGATTATGAGCCAAGTGGGACGACACCAATACGAAGCGAGCACGACGTTCCAAGCAAAACAACGATTGACTCGCTACGAGCCATGCCAATGGAAGCTTTGGTCGAGGAATTTCGTGAAAACAATGCGTACGAATCATTTGAGGGAAAGCAATCAAAGGTACCGATTATCCCACGCTCACCCCTTACTGAAATCAATTAAAGAACCGTCTGTGTTGGTTTCTGCATTTGTGTGTGGTTAGTGTAAAGTTTCATATACTCAACCTGTCTTGGAAGATTGTAAGGATGTAGCTGTTTGGAGGGTGTAGGAATAATCCTTTCTCAGGATTTACCAATTTTAAGCATTAGATTTTCAAATATACAATTGTTGTATTTATTGTATCAGATTACTTTATTTGATCGAATTTTAAATTTCCATCTCTTTATTTATTTATTTAGATTCGTAAGTAACAGAGAAGAAAAACATAATGTCGTTATAGATTTTAAAGACATGAGCGGTATACTTATTATGTGTCATTTATTTATAATTATATGTAAATTTTTTCATTCCTTTTTTTCAGGTAAAGATAGTTAAAATAACAAACAAAGTGTGCTGTTTTTTTTGCTTTTAATGATAATTTACTTCTTCGAATCTTGTTTTATGTTGAATTTTAAATTGATTTTTGGAGTTAAAAAGTTTGGTTTTTAAAAAATACTTAAAATTAAAAATAATAAAAATAGATAATTTAGTTTTTCATGTTTAAATTATTTTATGGATAAATTTTTTAGAACTTAAAAATTTTAGTTTTTATTTTTTAAAACTTATTTTTTTGTATAAAATTATTTGTCTTGATTTATATCATAAATTATTTTTATATTTATAAAATATATATCTAAAATAAAAATAATTATAATTCTTTTTATCACTCTCATTCACTAAAATTCAACCACTTAAATTTTTTCATGTCATTTTTTAAAGATGAAATTTTATATTTTATATTATGTAAATAGAGAACGGATGATAATAAAAAATTATTATAAATCTTTTAATAACATAAAAAAAAAATAGATGAATAAATTTTGGTGAATAAAATTATGAATATGATAAGGCGAAAAGAGTTCATAATATAATTTTTTAACTTTTATCTACTTAAAATACTTTTTAACAATAATATCATAACACTCATATTTTTTTTAAATTAAGTAATCCAAAACCTTTTAAAACTATTTTTCCAATGTATTTTTTAAAAACAATGTCAAATAAAAACATCGCTAAAAACAAAATGAAAACAATGCCTATGTTTTGAGAATGCTCATTTGCATGCATTGAACAATGGAAGTCCGACAATCATTATCGAGAATCTTAAAGATAGGAAAATTAAGGATGCCGTGTCAGATTATAAGGTTATGTTCCCATGCCTATAATTTAAATTAGAAAGTTTAAAATTCAAAATTAGGGATTATAATTAAGATTTAAAAAATTAAGGATAGACTGTATTTTTTAAAGTGTAGGATTTAAGGTTTAGAATATAAAAAAAATAAAGGTTAAGGTTTAAAATTCAATTTTATAGAAAATTTTTACGAGAAACGTAGAAAGAGGCACGATAAGAAAGACCTCAGATTTTTGCTCGTTATGTATGCCTACAGGATAAATTAAAATATGAATTAACCTCAAAATCATCAATTGCCAAATCCAAAATCCATACACAAAATCTCAGCAAAACAGGACAATAGCAAAGCACTAAATGGAAATCTTTCAAAGTCCAGCATTCAAATTGCTTTAAAGCAGATAAGATAACCCTAACCATGGTCTACTTGATCTTCTTCTTGGGCCTCAACTGCAACAATCAAAAGAATACTTAGTCTCATTGCAACACAGAAGGAAATCAGGATAAAACAACCCACAAGAACCAAGAAAACATAGGATATACAAACCTGATTGCTGTGTCCACACTTCTTCTTGCGGCAGTTCACGGCTCTCGGATGCAGACGAGCATAACATCTAGCAACACACATCATCAAGTAATAATTAATTCCCACAATGATGCAACCAAAGAGCATGCTACTAACTAGTTCCTGTCTTGTTTTGATCAAAGAATAACGAGTTCCAGTCATTAGGCTCTTGAAGGTAATTATTTACTTGAATCTTAACATATAAAACATCAATCTCCATAAGAACAACTCACTATCAAGCTCCATAAACAAGAATTCAGCATCCATTATCATGTACCAAACTAGAAACTCAGCTGACAAAGTTGAACATGGAAAATGAACCTCATAAATTAAGATAACCTCCTTTTCATTCTTTAGTTCAAAAGAGTGTTCAACTTGCAGTCCCATTTATATTTTATACTAAAAATGGGGTTAATTGCTTGCATTTCTTAACTGTACCATTCCTGAAAATCAGCGACCAGGAAAAGTAGATCAGCTGACAAAGTAGAAAAATGGCTGCAAATCATTATTGGGACCTCGTATGACCTCTATCCCATTACAGATTAACAGTAGAGGTTAATTTCAGTCCCCTTATGAAAAACTAAACCAGACCAACAGAAAGAGACGATTCAGAGTTGCTTACTTGCGGCAAATCATCTTGTCCTGGTTGTATTTGCGAGCCAAAGCCATTAGAGAAGGCTCAATAATTCCACCTCTCAACCTTAGAACAAGATGAAGCGTAGATTCTGCATCAAAAAGGAAAGACCCCAAAGCATGTTGATAACCGAAAAGTAAAAAAAAAACAGTTGAAATCGAAAGAAGAAAAGCCCAAAAGATTAACCTTTCTGGATGTTGTAGTCAGCCAAGGTGCGGCCATCTTCGAGCTGTTTCCCAGCGAAGATCAGACGTTGCTGGTCCGGTGGGATTCCTGTGTAAGTCGAAACAAACAGAACATTTTAAATTCAATCTATGAATTTAAGATGGAAAATGGAGATTGGAAACAGGAAAGAAGGAATATTACCTTCTTTGTCTTGGATCTTGGCTTTGACATTGTCAATAGTGTCACTGCTCTCGACCTCGAGAGTTATGGTCTTTCCGGTTAGGGTTTTCACGAATATCTGCATCTTTTCCTGCCTGTCTCTTCCCCTCCGCAAGAACAATGAGAGCGGCTCTGACTGTTATCATTAGGATTTTATATTCATTTTCTAGGGCTTCTTTTTTGAAGGCGAAATAGTATTGGGCCTTTTTCTTTGAGACCAAAGCATTTTGGGCTAAAAAACCCAATTTATTGAACTATAATTATATAGGGTTCGTTGAGATACTAAAAAATAAAGCTAAATCACATAATTGATCCTCAATTATGCTTCAATTATCTTTTATATCTCTTAATTATCATAAGTTAAAAATCGATCCTAAAACTTAAAAATCATAACAAATAAGTCTAATATCATTTAAAAATTAACGGCTGATGACGTAGTAATTAATATAAATCGATCAATCTCACCTAAAAAATTTAACGATAATTTTATTATTTTTTATGTCGAGCTTGAAATGGCTACGACACGGTATTATAAGGAAAGATTACTAGGAGACCACTTAATTACCTCTGTCTGATACACCAAGCCTAAACTCTTGGAACATCCCAAGAGTGAAGATAACCCAAGAACCGGTGGCGGATTCATGTTGTAAATAGGTTCACTTGAACTTTTTAAAGTTCACATATTCACCCTTAATTTTTTTAATTTTTATGAAATAGTTCTTTAAGTTTTTATAATATTTAAGCTTTGTGTCCACCTTAAAGTTTCAAAATTTCATATGGATCCACTTCAAATAAATTTCTGGATCCGTCGCTGCCAAGAAACATACCATAATCCGGAGCTATTTCCACTTATGTTGCTGTTATAATGTATTATATAAACATAGATAAACAAAAATAGTGGCTAGGCAATGTAGATCATGCAATAGGAAAGCACCAACAGCATATATATAACAGCAGACATGGTTCTTTGTTTGTGCCACTTTATAAGCATTGTTCCAATGATCTATTCTGCAGCATTTCTAGAAAGAAAGAAAGCATGTTCCAATTATCTTGGAAATTGAGAAAAACAAGAAGGTAGCAGGGTTGGGGATGGTGGGGAAATGGTTACATATTAAACACAAATCATGCTCAAACTCTAGCAATTTCAACAGACTTCTGCAGGGCTTGAAGAAGACTTCTCATGATCCTGGGCTCACCAGGGGGAGACTGATCTTTCAATGCTCCATTTCTTATGGCTCGAAAGATTGGACCTGAACCATCTGTGGCTGGGAAGACTAAACAATCTATGTACACCAGGACTTCAGTCTTGCCATCTCCAACTGTAATGAAACCAAGTCGAACACCGCCTGTGATTTTATCGATCTGTAGAAACAAAAAGTGGAGAAAAAGTTGAAGCCATTAGCAATATCAGGTAAGAATCCCCAAGGTCTGCACAATTTCATGTTTAACAGGTGCAAGAATTCAAATGAAGACCTTCAAAGGCACTGGAAGAGGCAGATTGGCTCCTTGGCAAAGACTGTTGGCCCACTGCCACAGAAACAAAGAAAAGAATCAAAAATTCTGCTGGAACATGTCAGTTTGCAGGAATCATAGATATAAAGATTTCATTTTTAAAGCATGAAACTTGGCAAGTCCAAGCAAATGAAGTACCTGAAACAACAAGGTTTCAAACCGCGGGATATCAGTGTTGGAAGGCAATTTCATGGTACCCAGAGAAACTCCATTTTCAGGGTCATCAGCAGCGGGCGTAATGTCATTCTTCGAAGAAGAAGCCCTGCCTGCGAACTTCAGGGTCAGGTTTCTGTGGCCGTAATATTCACTCAGCTTCGACAACACTTTCCTTTTGTCGCATTGGAAAACAACGGGTAAGGAGGAAATACACCTTGCCCTGGGTTTATAGAGTTGCAATGGTGGATTTGCAGACGTTGTGGTGTGGTGGAGGGTCTGCCTCAGAGCTCCGGCCATGAGAGGAGTTTGAGTAGATGAAGAAGAAGAGTGAGAAATATTGTACAACTTGGTATAGCTGATAAGAAATAGGATGAGGTGGACACTGGAGAGCGGCTATTACAAGAGTGTTTTTATTTAAGAAAATGGAAAACCATGTGGATGTAAAATTAGAGTCCTAATCATCTGTCACTTCTCATGTTCTCATTTGTGTCCCACTTCAAATCAGAAAATTTAAGGTATAAAATTTAGGTATAGAATTAGGAGTTTAAGTTAGGGTATAGAAAATTAGGGTAAGATGTATCTTTTAGGGTTAGAGTTTAGGGTTTAAGATATAAAAAATATAAGTTAGGGTTTAAAATTTAATTTTTAATAAAATAACAAAGGAGGCACAAATAAGGGCATGAGAAAGGGACAGAAGATTTTTACTCGTAAAATTAAAAGGTAATTTTTAAAAAATCTATTATTTTTATTAAAACAATGTAAGAAAATGAAAATGTAAAGATAATGGGTTTTTAATTTTATTTTAAATACTATTTTTAAATTTTTTACAATTATTTTATTTATTACTATAATCTTAACTATATTTTATTTTAATTATTTTTTATTTCTATTTTGAAAAGCCCGTTGATCAAGCATATTTGTAAATTAAAGTAATAATAATAATTATTATAATTATTTTTTAAAAATAAAAATAATAAATATTTTTAAAAAACTAATCGAACCCAAATATTTTATATTGTGTTTTAAGTGATCTTTTTTATTTGTTTAATTGGTGAGAATTTTTTTACTAGCTAAATTAATTTAATACATTTTTACATATTTATTTAATCGATTAGATAGGATTAGGGGTGCTTATCGAGCGAGTCGATCACGAGTTGGGCATTACTTGATTTGTGCTCGTTAAAATTATGCTCGACTCGTGCTTATTAAAATATTTTGTTGTTTAACTCGACTCGTTGCTCGTTAAATTCGATTTGTTGCTCGTTAAGCTCACTAAAAAATTTACCTTATTTTTAACTAAAAGTAAAATTTAATGATACTATACGAGGCATAATATTAAGGCATAAAGATAATTTTAACCTTTAACGTTTATAATTTTTATCGTTTTGCCCTTATTTTTTTTTTGATAAATTTAACTCTTAATCTATATCTTTTGAACAAATATCTTATTTTTTTAACTAGTTTGATAACTAGACCGTTAAAAATTTAACGATGATTACATGACATATGCATCTGATAAAATATTTTAAATGATATGACATCTAACCTATCAAATACATACATATATATATGAAATATAAATTTATAACAATATAAAATATTAAAAATTAATTAATTCTAAAATAAAAGGCTACTAAACATTCCTAACCCTAATTACTATAAAATCAAAATCATATCTTAAAAATTAATTAATTTTGAACTGTATTCATATTTTTTAAGATAAAGATTTTGATTCTATCGTAGTTAGAGTTGTGAATATTTAGTAGCCTTTTATTTTAGAATTAATTATTTTTAATATTTTATTTGAATTTTAATTATTTTGTATTTTATATTGAAATAAAATTATATTCCACATATATATGTATCTGATAGGTTAGATGTCATGTCATTTGAAATATATTATCATATGCATATGACATGTCATCATCGTTAAATTTTTAACTGTCCAGTCATCATACTAGTTAAAAAATAAGATTTGTCAAAAAGATATAGGTTAAGTGTTAAATTTATTTTAAAAAAGAATAAAGACCAACACAATAAAAATTATAAACGTTAATGGTTAAAATTATCTTTATGCCTAATATTAACATAAATTAACAAATTTAACCAAAAATATCAAAAGAATATATAAAACACTTTCAAATTCTAAATTCGAAAGTAACAGATCATAAATACACTAAAATAACATATTAAATTGAAAGTAACAATTCATAAAATATAAATTAAGGGTAAATACATTAACATTAAAAAGTTTAGGGTGAGCACGGACTAACCCTCCTTATAGTGTAGATCCACCACTGGGTGTTGGGTTATCGACGAGTTGAGTAGAAACGAGTAGTATTGAGTGAACGCGATATAATCAGAAAATACGTAGATCTTTTGATACAATTAGGGGTGATAATGAGCCTGGCCGGCTCGCGAGCTACTCGGGCTCGGCTCGAGTGAGGTCGACTCGGGCCTGTGTTCGGCTCGGAATTTAAACGAGCCGAGCTTACCTAAGCTCGGCTCGAAAAACTCGTGAACAAGCTCAGAATAATTATATATAAACACACATATATATTTATATATATTAAAAACAATTTGTTTAACAAACAAAATAATAAAAATAATCGAGAGTAAATCCACTAAAAATAAATTAAATAAAATAAATTAAATATTATCAACTAAAACAAATACATAAAACTATAAATAATAAATAAAAAATAAACTACAAATAAATAAATAAATAAAATAATATAAAAATTATCTATTTCGAGTCGAGCTCGAGCCGAGCCTGACGAGCTTTGAGCCCAGATATGCCTATTTTCGGCCAGGCTCAGGCTCAGCTCGTTATCATCCCTAGATACAATCCAAGAATCTAGTTTTTTTTTTTTTTCTAAGCATTTTGTCACGGGGCCAATAGGATGTGTAACACCACCGTATATATCCCAAGATCTTCCTTTTTTTCCAATGTGGGATCCTACATTGTTGTTCACCATGCCTACCCCTCTTATGGGAGCTCGGCGTGAAGTCGAGCAGTTAAAGGATCGCTCTGATACTACTTGTCACGGGGTCATTACCCTCTTCTTAAAAGATATGTCTGATAAGATGTGCAACGCCATCGTATATATATCCCAAGACTTCTCTTTTCCTTTCTGATGTAGGATTAATACTCCTTGCCTCTTTTCAGGCGTAAAATTTGTTGAAACTTACTGACAGTAATTAAAACTAAATAAATAAAGGTTTGATACCTTAGTTAAGTTTATTTTTATTCAATTAAGTATCTAAATTCAATCTTAAAGTTCGATTTAGTATCCAAGTTTTTTTCAATTAGGTGTTGTGATTTTTTTGTTTAAACTGCTGTATAAAATTTTTTGAACTAAAAATTAGTTGAGATACTTAGACAAAAAAAAATCAGTACCAGCATTGAGGTTAAGGTCAGTGTAGTATTATTTTTAAAAATACAATAAAAAACGATTTTAAAAAATATTTTTAAGTTATTCAAATGAAATATCTATTTTAAGTATTTTTTAAAAATATAAAATATTAATAATATAAACAAAGATAAATGAGAAATTTTGTTTTAAAATCATTTTTTTTAAAAAAATTAAAAATTTTAACTTTCAGAAACAAGTTGAAAAATAATTTTGACCTGAAAAACTATATATTCTGCATTCCCAAAATCACTTTTGACCCTAAAGCGTTTTTCTTTTTGTCCCAAAATCACTTTTACAAAAGGCATATCATAATCATAATCATAATCATAATACAAGGAGGTATCAAGCTAAATGTTGTGTCAAAGCTAAACATTAAGATAGATTTTACAAAAGGACAAGTTCTTGTTTCATTTCCCCCTCCCAAAAGGAGGATTAATCGAATTACCGGAACGGGAAGGGCATTATCACCAGTCGTCTTCAAGGCTAGCACGGTGAAAACACAAGACAGTGCAGACAAATATGATGAACGATGTAAATTCGATGAACATTGCACCGGTTGAAATCATATGAGCATGCCTGAGAATAATGGGAATTGCAAAGCTTCCAACAGCAGACGCACCTGTGAGAAATTTGGCAGCACCTATCCAACTGCAATGGTGTGAACAAGAAAGGCAACAAGAGTTCAAACACCACGTTCCCAAAGCAACCAGTGAAAACAAGTGAAGGAAATGATTTTAAAAGCTCATGTTTATAAAAGTATAATACTCACCCCCCGCCATCTCGGCTAATTAGAAACTGAGTCGATCCACCTCCAAAGAATAAACAAGGCATTGGCACCAGGACATACATAAGAGCTGTGAATGATAGTAGATTTGCACCATCAATCATTTAAAGGTAACCAATCCACTTTATAAGTGGTATGATCAACTTGTAATAGACCGTCTCACCTGAAAGCATTGGCCACCAGTTGTTGTATAATGCACAAGCCTGAAGCAAAAGTTAATGAACTTGGTAATGATAGATTATTGAGAGATGAAGTACTCAAAATTTAAGTGAATATGAATGCAATACACAAACAAGTACTTTAAGCTCTTCAAACAGTTGGATCGGTTGATGGATAGATGAATACAGACACTTCATCATCGTAAATGCAATTTTATGTGGAAAAACCAGAATATCAGATTAATACAACGAATCATTTATAACAAGGGGGAAAACTGTCCTCCAACCAAACCCCTCCAGAAAATTCTTGCTCGTCTTTTTGCCTACCTGAGGCCGAACTAGTAGAGATACCCCAAAAGCAAATCATCTCTTTCCATAACAGAAATTAGAGAAAGTGTGCCAGGAGTGCCAGTTAAATCAAGTATTAGTCAATGCACATCAAATCCAAGGAACAATAAAGACCATAAATACAAACAAGCTCATCTTGAAGAAATTTTGGCTTTTAGCAAGTATGATTAAACCCTTTTCAATTGAAGGTAATATAAATATAATACACACAAAATAAATAATTTATTTATTTATTTCCGGTTGCTATAAGCAAGTTATCTTGGATGAAATAAAGTTTGATTTATCCAAAAAAAAAGAAGATAATATAAATATAACACACACACTATGTTTTCCAAAAAGCGCAAAAGACATTAGCCAATATGACTGCAATTTAATAGGCGACTACATCTCTTTTTAATAAATGTACTTTCAACCGTGAGAGAATTCACTTACACTCTAATCACGCAATGACATATTGACACACACACATATCAAGATGTTTCTGAGGATGAAGTTGCTATGTGCAGCCTAGAGACAGGCAGCACAGATTCACAAGTAAACCCCATTCCGCATCACGTAAAAGAAGTACCTCCACAAGGTCCATAAATTCCATCTTGGCACTAAAGAAAACAGCACGATTGTACAAGCCTCCGAAAAATTCAGGATTTCACTCAAATAGTCCATAGCATCACTAAAGACAAGTGTAAGACCATTGAGCTTACTCGATAGCTGGACAGGATGGTGTCAGCACATACGTTACAGTTACCAGAATAAAAATTTACCAAAGGGTAATTGAGGTTCTGTTTACTTGATCTCATGGAACTACCTTTAACCTAAACAAATTAAACCTCAGACATGTCACAGACCAAGAACTTGAATAAACCTCTTACAGATAGCCTACTAGATTTATTTAGACAACTTAACAGAGTTCCACTAATCCAATAACCCTTCCTTTATTCATGAGAGTTGACAATTACATTGCTATCCAGAAGTTTTCTTTTCCATAAATTTGTTGTCAATTCACTCTGGAGCGCCTTTCGGAAACAAGACTTGACCACTCATGTATACTAGCATATGAAATCCATTACCACAAGATAATTCACATTCCATTTTCTCAAGATACAAAGCACGCTAACATGATATGCGTGAATATCATCTGAATGATGTAATATCTTGATTTGAAAAGAACGAATAAGTTCTGTGAATCAAAATTGCATAGACTTAAATATAAATAGAGCACACATCTCCTACAAATACTACAACGCAATTAAACAATCACATCATGAATTGTATAAGGTCCAACAAAGAATAATGAGGAACAATGCTTTTGAACCTACATAAGTTTGTGTTGATCTCAAAAAAAGAATTATAGGTCAAACATTTAGCTAACTACATATCAAAACACTAGCACTGTTTCCATCACAAGGAAAATGTAAAACTTGCAAACCACTAAATACACATTACATTAATCATTATTCAGATAATACCAACAACAATTCAGTCAGGTGACAGTGCCACTAATGACTTGTGGCTTAGAGCTGAATCAGATTACAAAAACATACCAGAATTTGTAACAGTATACTAGCTGAAAACATAAAAGCAAGCCCAGCAAGCCTGCATATTCCGTAAAACAAATTGAAAAGGTTAAATTCCACTTTGCTCATAGCATCATAAAAGCTGAGAATCACCAACAAAGATTACAACTTACACTGCCGTTATCAAGAATTATCCAACAAGCCCAAAACAGCAAATGAAACACAAAACAAAACAAACAAACAAACAAAAAATTAGTCCCCCAAAAATTAATTTGCAAACAGATGATCAAAAACAACGCAAGACCCATCTTTGAAGAAAGATTTAGACCCAACAATTAATTTCATTTCATAACCCTAATTACTAAATGATCGTGATCAAATACAAAGCATACTTCACCAATTTGTGAGGTTAATTTTTTACAGTTCGTTGAAAAGAAAGGGAAGGGATGAAAACAAAAAACGAGGAAAAATCGAAGAGTAAAAATGAAATAATAATAAAGAAAATGAAGATAATTATTACCTTCAATAGTCATCGCCATTTTTGGCAGAGGGGAAACTGGAGTTGCTGTCGATCCCAATTTCGGTGAAGGAAGATTAACAAGAAAGCCAACAGATCATAATACCAGTAATCCAGTATAGCACAGAATTTTTCAAAAAGGGTTCGGTTTATATTTAGGAATTTTCCGACTGTAAACGTCGTACGTCTCTCAGTTTATCTTTTTTCTTTCCCGGTTAAACTCACAGTTAGTCAACAACTTTCATAACTTTTCACTTTGGTCCCTACAATAAAAATGGGTAAAATACACAAATGATCAATAAATTATCTCTGAAAAATAAAAAATAACCATCATACTTTCAAAAGTTATATAATAGATATTAAATTTTAGTTTTTATTATAAATAATCATTAAAATATTGTCTATTGTAAATTAGACGACGTACAATTATAAAAATTTGATTGATAAATATTTTTTGAGTAAGATAAAAAATTATCAGATATTGATTGCTCAAACGTTGTGCTAATATTACTGGTACTCGACTCATGACTTTTAAAAATAATAACCGTTTCTTTTAACTATTGAGACTAAATGATTCGTACATGTATACTATTTCTTAATAAATATAAATATAAAACCTAAAATAAATAAACAAAAGTATCAAAATCCTTTACAATGTATACTTTTATAATTAAAGCCCAAATTCTTTTGTTACAACTTACAACTCATTTTTAGGAAAATATAAGCCTAAAACACAAAACTCATCAGAAATTTATTTTCTGCCAAAATAAATACATGCGACAGTTTTGATTTAATTTAAAAATTGTATTTAAATATATATTTTTGATAATTATAAAAATTTTAGTATCAATTTTTTATATATAAAATTATTATATTTTTTAAGAAATTCAGTATGTATCGAAATTTTATGTACACTTTCAAAAAATTTAAATTTTTTTAAGAAATTAAATATATATCAAAAAATTGATACCAAAATTCTTATACTTTTTAAGACATTCCTCATACCATGATAGTACGAAATGCAAATTCCTCTGAGAGGGAGATGCAACAATCAGTGTTGTGCAACTGAGAATATCTTTGCACATCTGGATAGAATGGATAATTTTGTATAAAATTGCTAGACTGAACTTGGTGTGGTCTGCCTGGAAGGCACTAATAACCCCCACCCCACCGGAGGGATGAGTCTAGCCGGCTCGTGAGCTATTCGAGTTCGGTTCGGTTAAAGTTCGGTTCGAGTAAGTTTAATTCAGGTTCGGGATTTAAACGAGTCGAGCCAAACTTACCTAAACTCGGCTCAAAAAGCTCGTGAACAAGCTCGGAATAATTATATATAAACATATATATTTATATACATTAAAAATAATTTATTTAGCAAATAAAAATAATAAAATAATTGAAAGTAAATCCACTAAAAATAAATTAAATAAAATAAATTGAATATTATTAACTAAAACAAATTTACAAAACTACAAATAATAAATAAAAAATAAACTACAAATAAATAAATAATAAAACACAATAATATAGAAAATTGTCCATTTTGAGCCAAACTAAGCTTGACGAGCTTTAAGCCCAATAATATTATTTTCGAGCCGAACTCGAGCCTAAAATTCCGAATTCGATGAACCCCGAATCGAACCCAGATATACCTATTTCCGAGCAAGTCTAGCTTGTTTCGGCTCGTTATCACTCCTACCCAACCCCCCGTGAAAAGACATGCATGCATAATTTGAATCCCCCTTAAGTTCATGTAGGATTTTTGTTATTGTCTCATCGTTTTGTCTTTCTTGTGCTAGGATGATCAATTCATTGACATGTTCTACCAGACATTGCAAAAGTTACATCATTTATGAGCTCTAAAGTAGATCCTCAAAATTTCAAATTTCCATTTGCTCAATTCACTAGTCTTTTCTTCAGTCAGGTATCTCAACCTTGACACTG
The DNA here is from genome assembly GCA_035048815.1 of Abelmoschus esculentus. NCBI lineage: Eukaryota > Viridiplantae > Streptophyta > Magnoliopsida > Malvales > Malvaceae > Abelmoschus > Abelmoschus esculentus. The sequence continues at coordinate 15,839,455 of JAUCBN010000027.1, read as the reverse complement.
GATTCAATACTACCCTAAATGTTAATGGAGGACAGTGTGAAACACTACCCTGTTACCATTCAAGCTTGTATGGCTCGAGTTGATGCAGAAAATTAAAATGCGGCTCAAGTTTGCTGACATGGCAAAAAGTTTGGCCTCCAGGATAAAAATAACCCTAAAGTTTCAACATGCACCAACAAAACTGAAATTATAGGCTGAGAGAAGATGTAGAAAGTATAAACCACCTTCATTTCCTCCAGCAAATAGTTCACCATCACTCCATCCATGTCAACATTAACCTTGCTCTCACCATTCCCTCTTTGTACACTTGAGCTTTCCTTCAGGAGGGAAGAGAGCCAAGTAATTGATATCTAGAGTGTGTTCATTTTCTCCACTTTTTAGTATTTTCATGATGTAGGGTGGTGGAGTACTGCAGCTATGGTGAGTAGAAGATTAAGGGGAATGTGTGTTAAAGATCCGATCAAATTCGATTTATTTGACCTAAGATCTAATATGGACCTAAATATGATGGTCCAAATTTAACCCAAAATTTGAAATAAATTGAACTGAACTGAATTTGACCTGAAATTTAGTTGGATAGATATAGATTTGTACCGATACAACTTGAACCGAAAGTGATACCAGATGAGATACTCAGAATTAACCATCATATTCGCAGCATGAAAAAAAATGAGATGGAGCTTGTTGCAATCCTTTAATGTAGTCTATCAAGCCGAAACCAATGAGTGTGCATCCATCTGCTACATGGGCTTGATCGGTGACCGGTATTCAGTGGGTTCTGGACGAGCGCAATAGAAATGATCACACAAGGCCCCTGAAAAATAAGGGTCTCAAAATATTGATAAACTATATTCATTAGATGATGTTAATCTCGAAATTTATTATAAAAATCTTGAAAATACTCTTAAAAAATACGAGTTATAATTGTTAAAACATTATAATTATTTTTTTCTTTAAATGTGACAATTGATTATAGAATGTTATTGATTATTCTTATTACTATTGCTTATGTAAAATCATTGGGATTCTAAACAATCGTAATAGAAATGGTCACACAATGACCTCTAAAAAAGACAATTACTTCTAAAAGCCACAATTTTAGTTCTAGTAAGGGTTATAAACAACTATTTTAAAGGATCATATTTTAATAAATTACACAAGACCTTAAAAATCTTTGAACCGTCCCTATCGGTGTTAGGCAATAAAGCCATGACAGATACGTAGTAAAAATATCAATAATTTTTTATTAGTAATAATAAAATTATTGTTTTGCATAAAAATTAATAAATCAACACTTGTAAATGAGTATTTGTCAATAAAAACATTATATATAACAGGCAAAATGATTTTTTTAAAAAAATAATTATTTTTATTTGATTCATCATCAACTAATTTAAATCATATTTTACTGAGATTTAATATGAGTGATACTTTTAATTTAGTTTTCTTCATTTACAATATCAAGACTTGCACTAAGGCTTAGTTAACGGACCTATTGATTCATGCAATTAGACCAATTAATTATTAATAAAAAAAACCATAAAAATTAAAGAAACATACTCAGAACTGACTAAAGAATGAAACATGAGAGATTATTTAATTTTTTTAACAAGTTAATAGTGATTAAAGTAGTATTTGTTCTAGAATATAGTTTTTATCATTTGATATTGATCGCTCAATAACTCTACTGAGAGAGCTGGTGCTCGAACCCGTAACCTCTAAAAAGAACAACCATTCCGTTAATCACTTGGGCTAAAAGGTTTGTGCAAATTGTTTAATTCTTTTAAATGATGGTCACAAATTTTAAAAATATTTTAAATTTAAGATAAGAATCGATTTTCAACCATTGGTTAAGGTCAATAAATTATATCATGGGCTATATTATCTATAAGATCAACAAATCAAATGTATCTATTTTATTAGTTCTTTTTTCTCTGATTTTTTTACCAAATGAATCTTTATTTTAAATTAATTTTAAAAACAGTTTTTACCAAATAAAGATTTATTTTATAAAAAAAATTTAAAATTAATAAAATAAATATATTTAATTGATTGTCTAATAAATGACATGACGTGAATAACTCATGATATAATTTTTCGGTTAAGATTATAAAAACCTTTACTATCTTACCTAATTTATAATATTATACAAATATTTTTTTTTGTGTTGTTATATAAGAAAAATTCTACAATGGACGTTGAACATTATTGAACATCACTAATGTTAAACATTGTTAAACATCATTAAATTAATTAATAAAAATTAACAATCTCAAGGACTCAATATGTAATTAATAAAAGAGTGATAGACTCGACATATAATTAATAATTGTGTGTTCAGTCCTTAAGATTTATAATCTCTATTAATTAATATAGTAATATTTATCGATGTTCAACATTAATAGTATTTAACGGTGTTCGACGCCTATCGTAGACTCATCCGTTGTATAAACAATACGAAAGATGCCTTTCCCACCAAAGCAGATGCCTATTCCCATATGCTTTTCGTCGTCTCCCTGATCTTCCCTTTCACAAGCATCTTGAATTTAGCAGTATTTTATTTCTCAAACTCATCGGCAAAGGTGCTTTGACCGACCCACCACCATTAAAATAAACCATCCAGTTTGTTAGTTGCTTGTACTATTCAAAACAAAGTTTATTCTTGTTTACGGACAAGGAGGAAGGGTTAGAATAGCAGAAAGACAATAAAATCTGTAAGAACGGATTTACACGTGCGTCGAACATTACTGAATATCATTAATATTTTATGTTGAATATTATTAAATTAATTAATAAAGTTTAAAAATTTCAAGGACTCAACATACAATTAATAATTATATGTTGAGTCTATCACTCTTTTATTATTGCATATTGAGCCTGTGAAATTTTAAAAAAATAATTTTTATAATAACCCATATCTAATTAATTAGTTGATTAATTTAGATCGATAAATATTATTATGGGCAATTTTTTTCATTTAATTTGGTAGTTCACAATATTAAAGATTCTAACATATCTTATTTAAGGATTTAGTGTCTTATTATCTATATCAACTAATTGCAGGTAAAAAATTTTAAAAATATTCCAAATATACAATTATTTAAATCCTTCCCTTCCCTTAAATAAACTCAGTTTCTATATCTAATTATCTATATATATTGTAATTGTATCTTGTGGCTGATTTCTAAAAGACTAGTCCTTACAATTTTGAAAAATTTGAAATTTGTTTTTAATTTTTAAATATTTAGTTTATTTTCTTAAATATTTTAAAATTTATATTAAATTTTAGAGGATTTTTAAATCTCTTAAAATTATTAAAATTTTAATTAAACTTTTAAAAATTTTAAATTTTTTTATTTAAATATCTAAAATTTTAAAATTTAAGTTTGACTCGTCAAATTCTTACACCAATTTCACCGATGATCATATTAATATCAATTAAAAATCAATTATAAAAAATAAAAAAATAATGGGTTCTAGACAGGCGCGATCGTACAGGGTCTCTAAAAAAGATAGGCACAAAATTTTGATAAACTATATTTATTAGATAATATTAATTTCGAAATTCGTTATATTATGTTCTAAATATGACAATTGATTCTAGAATCTTATTGATTATTTTTATTCCTATTGTTTCTATAGAAACGACCCACAAGGACCTAAAAAGGATAATTACTTCTAAAATTCACATTTTTAGAACTAGTGAGAGTTATGAACAATTACTTCTAAGGGACACATTTTTAGAACTAATGAGAGTTATGAACAATTATTTCTAAGGGACACATTTTAATAAATTACACAGGACCCCAAATCTTTGAACCGCCTTAAAAACCAGTGTTTTTAAATAACAACAAATAATATATAATACTTGTGTAAGTACTCATCAAACAATAATGATATTGATGAAACCAATGACGAAATGTAGCACGGCTTGATTTTTAAAAAAATTCATATTTGACTTTTTGCTATACAATTTTTCCTTAAAAATATCTTAGGGTGTAAACCTAACTTTTAAAGAAAATTTTAGAGAAAAAACGTTATTTTATGCAAATTTGTATCTTTCCTTGTTGCTCCGTAAATACCATTAAAAGATGACAAGCCGGAGAGAGAGTCCTATAAGAAGTCATCTCCTTCATTGTCATTTCCTAGGAATTGCAGGAAACCATGGCAGCTGCTTCATCGTCTTTGATTTCAGCACTTACAAAGAGGTGAGAGTTTCTCTTAGGTTTTGTTTTCCGTTAAAGTTTTAAGACGTTAGCAGAAATTAGATTTTCTAGTTGTTTTAAAATGACCGTTTAAGAGAAAAACCGACGGATAAACAGGCGTTGGATTGTTCGGGGTTACCGACTCGCCGGTGAACGAGCATTTACCATCGCAACAACAACAAAAAAAAGTCTTAAACTCTTAATTTCTCTTAATTTCTCTTATTTTTTCGTTTAATGTTCTGCAACAACGCATGCTGACATGTCGTTATTGTTATTTAGCGGCCGTTATTATGATAGTGAACCGGTATTTGAATCCTTGGAAACACTACACTTGACGTTTCTTATTGTTCTTGAACCATCAAGTGCAGGCTGGAAGGGAAGGTAGCTCTAATTACAGGAGGAGCTAGTGGCATTGGGCAATGCACAGCTAAAGTATTTGCACACCATGGGGCCAAAGTTGTAATTGCTGATATCCAAGATGATTTAGGTCATTCCGTTTGTAAGGACATAGACCCCTCAAACTGTTCCTACGTTCACTGCAACGTCACCGATGAAGACCAAATCAAAAACGCCGTCGACAAAGCTGTCGCCACTCACGGAAAGCTGGACATCATGTTCAACAACGCCGGCATTGTTGATCCCAACAAGGCTCGTATAATCGACAACGAGAAGTCCGATTTCGAACGTGTTATTAATGTCAACGTAACCGGTGTTTTCCTAGGAATCAAGCACGCTGCTAGGGTCATGGTTCCTGCTCGAAGTGGCAGCATAATTTCTACATCGAGTGTAAGCTCAATGATTGGTGCTGCCGCATCACATGCCTATTGTGCTTCAAAGCATGCAGTCCTGGGACTCACTAGAAACGCTGCAGTTGAGCTCGGACAATTCGGGGTCCGAGTTAACTGCTTGTCCCCCTATGCTCTTGCGACGCCTTTGGCGACGAAGTTTATCGGGTTTGATAACGACGAGGAACTGGAAAACACCATGAGTCTGTTCGCTAATCTTAAGGGTGTGCATCTTAAGGCCGAGGATGTAGCCAATGCAGCACTTTACCTAGCAAGTGACGAGGGCAGATATGTTAGTGGTCATAATCTGTTCATAGATGGGGGCTTTAGTGTAGCCAATCCGACGCTCAACATGTTCCAATACCCCAACGACTCTTGAGTACAATATTTTACTAAGAAAATACCTGCCTTCTTTTTCAAGTAACTTCAATTTAAAGTATTACTTGTATGAATAATATCTTATTTATTAAGGAATTTAGGTTATGTTTCTATCTAAAAAATATAATGATCTTATTTAATAATAATTTTTTATTTTATTTTTTATTATAAATTTTTATATATTTTTTAAGATAAATCCTCAATTCTTTTTTACGTATCATAAACGGAGTATTAATTTTTTATTTAAATAAAAAATTATATCATAAATTTTTTATGTTATTTATAAGATTAATAAATAAGATTGTATCTATTTTATTATTTTTTTATATTATTTTTGTATTGACTGAATCTTCACTCATTTGTTATAAATTAAATATATATATTATTTTATTTATCAAGTGAAGATTCATCTTTCCCACACTAACTCCGGTCCATTCATATTTTTTATTCTAACTTGATTTTTAATTATTTTATTTTAAAATCATATAAAAATATGAAAAATAAATATATATTAGATTTTTCAACAATAAAAATAATTTTATCATATGTTATATTTTCTTTTTTTGATATATTTTATAATTTTATTATTAATTATTTTATTTTTTATTTTTATAATTAAATTTGATTTTATTTAAACTAATTAAGATGATATTTATTTAATTATAATATTGTTTCTCTTATTTTGAATAAGATGGGTTTAAATAATTGTTATTATAATTTAATCGTGAATAAAAAATAATAATTATGAGTTTAAATAAAAAATAATCTTCTCCTTGCATGATTTTTTATAATCTCTAATGGATAATTTATTGTTTCAATTATTATAGAAATTTCTCTAAATCATGTTTTTATATTATTTTTTATTGTAATCTTGAATATTTTTATTTTAATAGAACTCCGACTCCTATAAAAAAATAATTCAAAAAATTAATATAGGTGAAGTTCTAAAGGTCTATATATATATGGATTTATATTTCTTCTATTAAACCCTCAAAAAATAATTTTAATTTTTTAGTTTAAATTTATATAAAAATTTGAGAAGACAAAATATTATTATTATAATCAAAGATAAATACGTGAATTTATGTTAGAGACGAACTCGTAAAATATAAAAAAAATTATAAATTTTAGGGCTAAATGTAAAATATATTTTAAATAAAAAATATATAATTTTTTAAAATTATAATTATATAAGGATTTAAATTTCAAAGAGGCGATCACCCCTCTAAGTTCTTCTCAATCCATCCTTGATTATAATAATATTAATTGTATAATTTTTATTGCTTTTTCGGTTTCAGGGTTTGGCCCTGACTAACCTGGACTAATCCGTGTCGTATACTTAGTTTTGGTGAGTGAGTCTTTCAAGATAGACTTTTTGCGTACACAACGTCTCAAATCTATGATTAACTTAAACAAAATCAAATTGCTTACCAGGACCAACCCTATATTTAAAAAAACTATATTATTTAAAATATTTTCTTTCTCTAATTGAGTTGATATGTATTAAACCCATGCCCCAATCAGTTTTACCTACACAACGTTTCGAATCTGAGATTGACTTAAACAAAACCCAATTACTTACCACTTGGATTAATCTCATATTTAAAAAAATTATATTATTTAAAATATTTTTCTTTCTCTAGTTGAGTTGATATGTACTAACCCATGTCTCAATCAGTTTTTTGTACACAACGTCTCAAATTTAAAATTAACTTAAACAGAATCAAATTGCTTACCAGGACCAATCCTATATTTAAAATATTTTTCTTTCTCTAATTGAGTTGATATGTATTAACTCAATCCCCAATCCATGGTGCTACTTAGAGATGAATAAAGCTGATTTGTTAGGTTGTCCGCTACCGAATTAAAGACAATTAAGGAGAAATGGTCGATTAATTTAATTCATTGAATACATATCCAAATCATGGACAGTTCATTATTAGAAAAAAATAATCAAACCTATGTATTTAATTGGAAAACGATATATTTTTTAATTTTAATAGATATTAAAGGATTCTTGGTTATTTCCATTTCCAAAATTTTGAAGTGAAAATATTTATTTTAAATTTTTTAAGTGATTTTTTTCTCAGTAAATATTTATTTGGAAAAATATTCCTTTTACGGAAAATTTTACTTAGGTGAATTTATTTTAGGAGCATAAGGTTTAGTTTTAAATTTAGAGTTTAAAGATTTAAGTTTCAGTATTTAGTTTTAAAATTTAAATAGACATATTTGTAAAAAATAATTTAATGTTTATGCATAAAATAATATTAAACCTATTTATTAATATAAAACTAATTATATATGAGAAAATATTCTATATACCGACGGTAGAAATAAAAAAATCTATAATTATTATAATTTTAGGGTTTATGGATTTAGTTTAAGGTTTAGAGTTTAGGTGTATATACATGTTTAGAACTTAAAGATTGAGATTAGGGTTTAAGGTTTAAAATAGAAGTTTAAGTTTTAGGGTAATATGTTAGAGATTTAAGTTTTAACGTATAAATCTTAAATCCTAATTAACGATTCTCAAAATTCTAAACCTTTAAATCATAAACCTTAAACTAAATTCTTAAACCCTAAAACTGAAATACTTGTAGATTTTTGGATCGATGAAAATAAAATAAAATAAATCAATGATGTAAAGTCAGACCATTAACAAGATCACATGGATGCTGAAAAAGATTTAAATTGGCAGAGCAATTAAGGTGAAAGGGGAAATGTCATATATCCATGCAAGGTTTGTGGATGAAAATTTCTGTAATTATCTTGTTTGGAAGGAAAGGGAAACATGATTTCTTTTAATGGGAAAAAAGCTTCACTGCCTTTAATCAAAGAATGGACTCTTCACTTGCTCCCAATAGCTGAACCGTGAAGCAAGCAACTGGAAAATCCAAGGGTTAGATACATAGACAGATGAAGGAGATTGTAATTTACCAAATCTCAAGCCATTAATATAATGGATTCTGGGTGTTCTTCATCTTTAAATTACAATCTGTTTAATGGGGTTGCCATTAAATTTGTTGGTGTTTGATATTAAATTCTTAGGTGGTCTTTTCTGCTGGTTTCTTAAAGGTTTTAGCCATTAAAGCTGTTGAGGGTTTCTCTTAAAACTTGAAAACCTAATGCAATGAATCCTTCTCTGCAGATTTGTTAAATTGTAATAAAATTTACTGCCATTTTCTCCTTCCTGCATACTTACTTCATGGGGTGTTTTTTTTCAGACATTAATACATTTCCTGGTCTGAATTTACACTCTTCTTCTACCAATCCTTCAATTCCATTTCCTTCTCTCCCCACTGTGGTTTAATTATGCTTTAATTAAGACCCCTTCTTCTCTCCCTTTATATACTTTCTTCTTTCTGCTTCAATCTACTCACCAGTTCCCCTTCTTCAAGAATTATCTCTTCCATTCCTGCAACTTGTTTTGATTCTTCATCAACAAGGGTTTCTTGACCTTTAAGGTAACTGATATTTCCATTGTTTGATGTTGTCTGTTTGTTTTATGTTTCTGGTTTGTGTTCTAAGGCGGTTCCATTCTGGTTTAGATTTTTACGTGGAAAGAAGGATGAGTCGCAGAAATGGACCTAAGCTAGAGTTGAAGCTGAACCTATCGCCACCCAGGGTTAATCCAAGGGTGGAATCGCCTATCCGATCGGCAACCATGTCGCCGACATCTCCTCCAAGCTCATGCGTGTCGTCTGAGATGAACCAGGACGTTGATAATACCGGTCATGTCAGATACTCGAGCAGCCCTGAGGCGACATCCATGGTTCTGGTAGGGTGCCCGAGGTGCTTGATGTACGTTATGCTTTCAGAAGATGACCCTAAATTCCCCAAATGCAAGAGTGCCGTTTTGCTTGATTTCCTCCATGACACCGCCGCCACAACCACCACTGGCAAGACCAGGAAGGGCTGAGCAGGAACTAGGAACCAACCCCATCCCCTTTCTTCTCTCCCTTGGCTAATATTAATGTTGACTAGTAGAAAAACTGGTGCTTTTGGGGTGGGTGGGGGTGGGGGAGTTTTCCTAATCATATAACATAGATATGAGCGTTTATGGTCAGTAGGTGTCTTAGTTTAGGTCTGGTTTTTAGGTTTCTTCCTTTAGCAGATGACCATGTAAACTGGTTTAACTGCAACTGCCCATGTTTTTTTTAATAAAGAAAGTCTATATTTTATATTATTTCCCAAATAGTGTTTTACATGAACACGTTTCATCACTTACGATACGATCTCAATTAATAAATTAATATATATTATATTTTTTATAATATATTCACAAAAAAATATTATATGAACCCTTTCCACCACCTAAGATATGGTCTCATCCAATTAAATTAAGACACATAATATATTTTTTTAATATCAAATTTACACATAAGCATTGGCCAAACCATCTAATTTAATGTCTTTGATTTAAAAAAAAGGAAAAAAAATATTATTAAAGATTTCTTGTGTGATCTTTCTTTTTGTATTTTAAAATTTTCCTAATTATTTTTTTATATAGATTTGGGGTTTAGGATTTAAAGTTTAGGGTTTAAGGTTAGGGATTAGTGGTTTAGGGTTTATATGGTTTAGGTTTAGGAGATTTATGTGGTTTAGGTTTAAGGTTTAGGGTTAAAGTTATGGTTTAGGGTTATGTGTTATTATTTAGGTTAGTGTTAGGGTTTAGGGTTAGGGTTAGGGTTTAGGGTTGAGATTTAGGATTTAGTGTTTAGGGTTAAGATTAGGGTTACGGGTTAGGGGTTAGGGTTAGGGTTTAGGGTTAGGGTTAAGGTTTAGGTTAGGGTTAGGGTTTAGGATTAAGGTTTAAGGTTAGGGATTAAAAAAAATTAAATAAAAAAATTGAACAATAAAAAGGAAGACAATATAAAAAATCTTTGGTAATATTTTTTTCTATTTTTAAATCAAATGCACTAAAGTGGATGATTTGGGTGATGCTTATGTGTAAATATGATATGGAAAAAATATATTATGTGTATTATTTTAATTGGTTGGGACCATATCCTAGGTGGTGGAAATGGTTCATGTAATAATTTCTCCATATTCACATATAAATATCGTTCAAATCATCCATTTTAATGCGTTTAATTTAAGAAATAAAAAATATTACCAAAATTTTTTATGTTATCTTCCTCTTTATTCTTTAAATTAATTATTTTTTTAAACCAAAAAACCCTAACCTTAAACTCTAAACCCTAAACTACAATCAATAAACCCTAAATTATAGTCCTTAACCCTAACAATAAACCATAAACTCTAAACCTAAACTTAAACCCTAAACCTAAACACTAACCCTAACCCTAACCCTTAAACACTAAACCCCAAATTTATAAAGAAGAAGAAATTAATTAAGAAAAATTTTAAAAAATAAAGAGAAAGATAGCACAAGAAAATTTTGGTAATATTTTTTTTCTTTTTTCAAATTAAATGCATTAAAGTGAATAGTTTGGACAATATTTATGTGTGAATATGATATAAAAAAATATATAATGTGTATTAATTTAATTGGTTGGTGACATATCTTAAATGGTAGAACGAGTTCATTTAATATTTTTTTTATATCATATAAGTAGCTGATGTGGCAGTGACGCAATGCTAAGCTAAAATGGTGGATGAAAATTTACTTGAAATTCCCCTGAAAAAATGGGTAAAAATTCCATGACAGAAAGGTTATTTTTTATTGTACTTGAGAATGAAGGGGAACTCTGGTAGTACTAGTAATATATTTGCTTGGCTTTGGCTCACATGGTCATGATTGGCTTCAAAGTTCTTACCTAATTACATTGTAAAGTTGTGAATATGTTAGTTAAATAAAAAAGCATTATTTTACTTTTATAAGTATAGTTAAATTTAGGATAAATTATATAAATGATTATTGAATTTTAGGATAGATTAATTTTAATTATTATATTTTAAAAATATTTAATAAAATTATTTAATTTTTAATTTATATTCAATATGGTTCTTACCGTTACCTTTTTTTGTTAGAAGTCATTGTTAGTTTTTATTTTCTCTTAATAAAAAATAATAAATTATACCGATCATTACTCATTTTTTCTTTCATTGCTATTTTGATCACTGAAGTTTATTTTTTTTAATTTAATAATTAAAATTTTGAATTGTTTATATTTTTATCACTTTCAAACGACATGTTTATACAAATAGAAAAAATGATAATTTTTTTAAAAATATTTTGGTTATTTTATAATTTCAAGTTATTCCATTCTTGATCTTATATTATATCAATTAAATCATATAATCTATTATTAACCATTTAATCGGATTATTTAATTCTAAAATGAATTTTATACTTTATTTATTAAAATATTAAATATGATAATATGATAAATCTAATTATTCGATTGTGATAAAAGTGAAAACAAGTAAAAAGTCAAAAATTAAAAGTTTACACCTATTAATCTTATAAAGCCAAAACTTTAAAAAAATCAGAAGGATATCAAAATTATTAGACTATAAGAATTGTAATACATAAAATTACTAGACTTTAAATATGATAATATGGTAAGTCTAGTAATTATCCGCTTAAAATTGTGAATTATAACCGAATTAAAATAATTTACTTTAAAATTTTATACTAAAATTGGATTCAATTAAATCTTAAAAAAATATTATTTTAATTATTAATTTTAGATTATTTAACTCTCGATAATATATTATATTAATTAAATCAGATAATTTAAATATTTTAATCGAGTAATAATTTTATTTCGTTTATTAAAATATAAAATATGATAAATTTAATAAGAAAAAAAATATTTAGTATTTTTTTAAGAATTAATCAAAATTTTTAATTTGTAAACCATGTCAGTTAAGAGTGACTAAAATATAAATAATTTAAAAATTAAGTTATTAATTAAAAAATTTTAAACTCTAGTGATCAGTGACGGAGTTGCGTATATCATGGGAGGGGCTCTAGCCCCTCTCAATTTTTTTTTGTATAATTGCACTTAAGGTCCCTTTTAGTTTAAATAGTATTAAAATAAAACTTTTGCCCCTCCCAATTTTTAGATTTAAAAGCTTAATAGATATTTATCCCTCCCAATGCTTGATCCTAGCTCCGTCCCTGCTAGTGATCATAAAAATGAGAAAAAAATTAAGTGATGATTGTTGTAATTTATTATTATTTTTGTTAAGAAAAAAATAAAAATTATTAATAATTTTTAACCAAAGGTAACAACATAGATCATATCAAATGCTAACTAAAAATTGAATAATTTTATTAAATATTTTAAAGGTGTGATGATTAAAATGAATCCATCCTAAAATTTCAGTATCATATCTTAAATTTATCTAAACCGAGCCAAGGCAACTAAGAAAAAAAATGAAAGGCGTTTAGGTAAAGAAATGTGAATGATGTTTTGGCAGTTCCAGCATCGAAAAAGAAAATATCAGGGGAGGCTTGTTCAGATTGAAACGGCCATTAAAACACATAAATGCCAGAGTCCTTGAGACGGTTGAGGATATAATGAAAGGGGTGAAGCCGAAGGGGAGAGATATTACATCAGAATCAGATGATAAATACAAATTAAATTCCTCAACAGTTGTTCATAGAATCATAATCTCTCTTTTCATCACTCACTAAATGCAACCTTTCTGCTGACATGGTCTATTTTGGAAACTTATTTCTCCATTTTTCTGTTCACTCTTGGCAACCCTCTTGAAGCTTGTACTTGTAGCATAGGGAAGATAAACTAGACATCAGAATCATAGTTTCAGTCAGGAAAAATAATGATGATTTTCTGAAAATAATCTTAGGGAAAAAGTTTGCAGCATAGGAGCTCATAAATGGCAAGTAAGGCACCAATGGGGAGAGGGTTCAGGGAGAAGAGAGTAACCAGTAAGCAGGGAGGCACATGTTCCAATTGGAGTGACAAAGGCCACTGGTTGACAGTTGACAGTTGACACACTTCCCTGCCCTTGGATTGTTGGTGGAAGATCCTGTAGGAACATATCTTCCTTCCCTAAGTAACATAGACCAGATGAACTACATGGATGCTAAAGGCCTACCAAATGCTACAGGTGAAGGAAGAGCAGGATGTTGGAGAGCTCAACCTTGAGATAGAATTTGAACTTCTGGATCTAGAATAATGTGATATTGAACTCAACATTAGTCTTTTTAGATGGCGAGCGTGTTCTTGATGAAATGGACCTTGATCTAGCCTTGGCATATGCATTATGGTTTTACATTTTGAGTGTGATCTGGATGCACTGTAACCAGGATGAAATGCAGAAGAAACTGGCCTTGCATTCTTTGCATTATGTCTTTATCGAGTTCGACCTCTCATCCTACTTCACTTATTTCCTTCATGATCCTTTCCTCAAGCTCTATCAATCTCCCACTCTTTCCTGAACTAGATTCTTTTCCTGTATCCTCGAACCGATTTGCTTGTCGAGGATCCTTGTCTTGCTGCAACTTTGCCCAAGAACTAGATCCAAAACTTCTGAATCCTTAGGCAATTATGCTTTTTGTGGCCTAAGGCACCACAAATGTAACAAGCTTGCAGCACTTTTGAATCATTAGGATGGTTTAGAGTTTCTTTACCTATCAGCTCTGTGGCTATTTTCTCTTGTGGGCTTGTTTCAGCAGGAGAACCTCTGGAATACACAATTTGGTGTATTTTCAGCGTCAGCTTTTCTGCCTTAACCTACACAGCAGTCAAACTCCAGTTCATGCTCAATGGCATTACCATCAGAATGGTCATGACGTTGCCCATCCCACCTATCTTCCATCTGATTAGGTTCATCCTGACCATTTCCATTCGGCGAAGTTTCCTTATTGTCATGATTGTCTTCCATTATAAGTTGTTTAACATGTTCTTCATGGTAGCCTACATCAGAATTTCTAGCATCATAATTAGGGCGGTTAACGAGTTGAGCAGCTTGTGAATTGTTCGAATTCGACTCGATAAAAACTCGACTTGATACTTTAACGATATATTATTATATATATATATATATATATATGACATGTCATCATTATTACATATATATATATATGACATGTCATCATTATTAAATTTTTAACGGTTCAGTTATTATGGTAGTTAAAAAATGAGTTATTTGTTAAAAAGACATAGGTCAAGGGCTAAATTTATCCCAAAAAAGAATGAGGCCAAAATGACAAAAATTATAAACGTTAAGGGTGAAAATTATATTTATGCCTTTTAATTTTAATATGCTAGTTTGGTGTATTTATGGAATGCTACTTTTGAATTTAGACTTTAAAAATATTTTATGCACTTTTTTGTTATTTTTGGTTAAATTTGTTAATTTAAGTTAATATTAAGCCTCGTATGGTATTATTAAATTTTACTTTTAGTTAAAAATATGATAAGTTTTTTAATGAGCTTAACGAGCAACGAGTCGAGTTGAACAACAAAATATTTTAACGAGCATGAGTCAAACATAATTTTAACGAACTTAACGAGTAACGAGTCGAATCGAATAATAATTTTTTAACAAACACGAATCGAACAATATTTAACTCGTAATCGACTCGCTAGATAGCACCCCTAATCATAATCTCCACTTCTACCGGAACTATTTTATAAAAAAAAACAAATTTAATTCTAATTATGTAATTTTTAAAAGATTAATGAATATTTTATATTTTTTTATAATTGTTTAGTTACCATTTATGTAAAAGAAACTATTTAGAAGAAATGAAAATGACCCCTTTATTCTCCGCGTACCACAGCTTGGCCTTTCGCCATTCTTTCACCAGATTCTTTGCTCCGACTCCCCCATCTCTCTTTAGATATATTTCCCTCTCTTTTCTGTCAGATCTCTCCAAACCCATTTATCAAAACCCTCCAGTGAACCACCAATGACGCTTGGCTCAGGAGGATCGAGTGTCGTGGGTTCGTTCCTGGATCCCTTCTCCCTGCTTCTCTTTATTTTTATACCCCTTTGTTTCTTCACTCGATCGTGCGTTTTTATTGATCATTAGTAGATTCCGTTCATGGGTTTTATAGTTTTTTTTTTGTTTCATCGTTTCTTTCCTGTATAACCAGTTATTATTTGTGTGTTTGATCAAATTATCTGGATGCGGATGAGTTATTGAAGGGGGTTTCCTCTAACTTTCGATTTTTATTGATTTAAAGCTTTGGGTAGCTGTTAAATTTTGCTTTTGTCTTCGGGCTGGTTGTATTTTTGTTATATTCGATGTAAAGTGTGGGCATTTTTTGTCCAGTTTGAGTCTTTAATAAGCAATTCAAAGTATTTTGTTGTGTCTGTCTATCTCACAATGTTTTGGTTTCCTGATGAATGCTTGTTATGGTGTATTAGTAATTATTATTGAAATATTAAGATTTTTTTGATTGCCTATCTGAAATTTTGTACGAGTGGTCCACCAGTTGTTTGAACCTTGAATGTGATTTTCATGTAAAATCTTGACTTAGAGAACCTGGAAATTGTGCTTTGTATTTGCCAGCTTTTAATCTCTTAAAAATACATGATATTGGTATTGATAATTTTTCTCTTTTGATGTATTAAAGTATTGTTGCTTTTTGCTTCTAGAGTTGTAATCTGTAGCTTATACGAATGGTTGCGATATCGGAGGACTGAAACATATTGATTAATTGATAGCTTTACATAACTAATCATTTGTGTGTACCTGCGGCTCATCGGATTCTTTAAACTAGTACATTAGGATAAACCATTCTTGCCATTATCGGTCTCACTTCATTTTCTTTTGTATGCCACCCTGGACCTTCAAACTTTGAAAGAGGTTCAGTGTGAACCTTGAACTACCGGAGAATGTATGTAATAAATGAGGACTAGAATGTTTTTAATTATATTCACTGCTAAGTGTTTATGCCATCTAATTGCAAGGAAATTTTGCTACTATTTTACAATAAATGGAACTTTGTGCTGATATAATATGATATACAAGAAGCATTTGGAGCTGCCTCATCCATGATGTTGATAAGTGAGACAGAATTAATTTATGTTAGGTGTAATATGATTGTGCTTGTGGAATCTAATTGTTCTTACATTATTGAAATTAAAAGTTATATGGTTTTCAAATTAATTACCTTTCTTAGCCTTTTCCGGAAACAGGAATTATTTGCCATTAATTCCAATACTATGACAGTTTACGCTATTAGCACAAAGGATCTTAAGTTTTATTGATTATTATATGTTCTTTTTGCAGTGCCTCGGAACTTCAGATTGTTGGAGGAGCTTGAGCGTGGAGAAAAAGGTATTGGAGATGGTACTGTAAGCTATGGAATGGATGATGGAGATGATATTTACATGCGCTCTTGGACTGGCACAGTTATTGGTCCTCACAATGTAATTGCTTTTTTTAGTAAACATATTACTGGTGTTGTTCCTAAGTTAAAACTTTGTGTTTGTGTGGACAATCATACATGAATCTCCTGAGTTCAAAAGCATAAAGTATCTTGCTGTCGCTCATAACTTTTTTCACGGCATTCTTATTACTTTCTTGTTTTTGGAATTGCCCTACTCTTCTTGATTTTGAAGTGATTGAAAACTATGATATCGTACATGCATTTATGTTGCTTTCATTGTTTTGATTTTTATTGTCATGTTCTCAGTCTGTACATGAAGGTCGAATCTATCAGCTGAAGTTGTTCTGTGATAAAGATTATCCAGAGAAGCCACCAAGTGTCCGTTTTCATTCAAGGATCAACATGACTTGTGTTAACCATGAACATGGAATGGTATACCAATAATGTTAATATATCCATTTGATCCTATAATCAGTTAATTTTTGCTGCTTTTTATTGATTAGCCATTTTAGCTACCGGGTGCATTTTGATTCATGCAACTCTATTTCGTTATATTGTTACGAGTGTGATGACTAGCGACATGGATTTGATTGTATCCAATGACAACAGGTGGACCCCAAGAAGTTTAGCCTTCTTGCGAATTGGCAGAGGGAGTATACCATGGAGGATATACTGACACAGCTGAAGAAAGAAATGGCAGCCTCGTATAACCGAAAGCTGGTACAACCTCCCGAGGGTACCTACTTCTAGCTCTCAAGGTCATAAATATATATATTTATATAGATATGCTGGATCTAACTGGATTCTCAGTTTGCAATCCTATAGTTTGTAATGCTTGTTGATCCTGTTTAAGGTAAGAACATACAAGTGGGGAGTGCCTTCTCCTTGGCCTCATTTTCATTATCCTATTTTGTCAAGACTTTGTTGAAGGTATGCTGTTTTGGTTAATGGGATTTTATCAGTGTGTCCAACCTTTTCAATTATTCCATTACGGTTAATTAGTTGAATTATACATATATCACACACACACACACACACACACAAAGTGTACAGTGTACTATATTTCTTAATTGTATGAATCAGTGTACATTGTACTTACTATATTTCTTAAATTTTTTAATGATCGGGTTAGGTCGGGTCAGATTTTAAAACTTGAAAATTGTGTTGGGTTGGGTCGGATTTTTTCACTCTAAACCCGGATCGGATGACAGGCGGAGGGTATGATTCTTCGGGTCGATTGTGGGTGGGCCGAAATCCGATCCGACCTGTGACATCTCTGGACATTCAAATCTCATTTTGTGATCAAACAACTTCATCTGTTTATAGACTAATAATTATGAGATTCTGAGAAAAGAAAAAGGAAAAAAAACAAAGTGATTGAAGAAACTGACCATTGTCATTGCACACTTAATCTAGATTATTGTTTCCTAGGTATAATATGAATGAACTATAAAATAAATGTTTTTCATAATAAATATTTTTAATTGATATAGGTATTTAAGTAGGTATTTCAGTTGATTTTAAAACAATTAAAAATTAAACTTTAAACACTTAGTTTAATTAAAAAATATTTTAGATATCTATTATAAAAAATATAATTTAAATATTTATTTTGTATTTAAATTTTACAATATATATTAAATATTTGGAGAACTCAGTTTCAGCGCATTTTTCTTTTTTTTTTTGCTTTAGCTACAGTGATTATAGTAGTATATGTTCTAGAATTACTCTCAACCATGGATATTAATCGCTCAATCACTGTACTGACAATACTGATGCTCGAACCCGTGACCTCTAGGAACAACTATTCCTTCCGATGATACTAGATGGTAGTATTTTTTTTTTTGCTTTTGTAATTTCTAACTAACGTGGTGAGATTGCATATGGTTTTGTTGATGGTCGAAAAAGAATAGTAGTGGTAAGAGTTT
This sequence comes from Abelmoschus esculentus, assembly GCA_035048815.1. Classification (NCBI taxonomy): domain Eukaryota; kingdom Viridiplantae; phylum Streptophyta; class Magnoliopsida; order Malvales; family Malvaceae; genus Abelmoschus; species Abelmoschus esculentus. Next base: position 15,820,874 of record JAUCBN010000027.1, on the reverse strand, counting down.
CAAGCAGCTTATTTAGGTTTGTTGGATCATTATATACTAGCAAGAAATTGATAGTTATATATATATATATATATTTCGTAAAATTTAATGTTAGTGTCAAGTTTAATCTTGGTAAAATATAATGATAGGAAAGAGTGGTTTTGTTTTTCATTTGATAGGTTTAGCTGCTGGGTTAATAGACTTGATATAATCTCGGAATGAATTTATTATGAAAATCCTTGATATATCTTTACTTCGGATGCCCGTTTAACATGTGTTCATTGATCATAGCCAAATAAATAATTTCATAGAGTCACGTTCGAATACCTTGGTGATTAGGAAAACAATTAACGCGAAGAAGTTACGATAAAAATCGTTAGAAGTATAACAAATTGTAATTATTTTTTAAAATATAGAAATAAATTACAAAATTTCATTTCAGAATTTTAATTTCGATCTAAATCTGGCTGAAACATTAACAAATTACTTTTATGGGTAAAATATAGGGAATTTGGGGGCACAACATGGGAACTGTTTTTTTTTGTTAATATAGATTTGAGAGCGAAGCTAAAGATCAATATCAACTTCTATATTCATTAAGTCTATTATCATATGCGGTGTTGTAGTAAACTCTAAAGTACCAGTGGGTGCATTACGGTTCAAGGAAGCGAGACTATCGGTCACTCCATTATTTTCTCTAAATATAAGTCGAACATGTATATTTTTTTCACGATTAAGAAGTTCTTGAATAACCGTAACTAAAACATTACCTATAAGTGTCTCAAATTCACCACCTAAAATCATGACAACCTCACGACTATCCATCTCTAACTCAATTTGTCTGAATCCAAGCCTCCACGCTAGGGGTGTTCAAAAATACTCGACCCGAACTACCTGACCCGTTGACCCGCCTACCTGATTAAAAATTATCGGGTATTAAAAATAAAATACCCAAATTTTTCGGGCAGGATACCCGACCTGTATTTTTTTCCAGGTAGTTGATCCGGGTCAGGGCCGAATTTTTTAAGAACCGTGTACCCGACTTGACCAGGTAATTTTAATAAATATATATTTTTAAATTTTAAATTATATTTTTATTATTTTTCTCTAAAATTAATTTTAAATTCTTAACTTCTTTTTATACTTGTATTATATATTTTTAAGTTTTGAATTTTTTATAAATATTTATATTAATTTATCAATATGAGATTTGAAAGAAAAATTTTGATCGAGAATAATATATTCTTTTATTGATAGACTTTAATATATGTATATATATATGAATATTTATCTTTAAAATTTATCTCAAATCAAATAATTTTATGATTGAAATATATATCATAAAATTTTAAGTATTTCTTATATATTTTTTTAAAAAATAAATTTTAAAAAAAATATATATATAAAATTAAACCTGATACCCGGTACCCGATTTTGCGGGTATCCAAATTTTACGGGTAACCGATTTACGGGTACCCTATTTTTATGTGCTGGGTCATGGGCCGATGTCAGATACCTGATTTTTTTGAGCTGGGTCATATGCCGATATTTTGGTACCAAAATTTTGAGTACCCAAAATTTCGAATAACCGGTTGTGAACACCCCTTCTCCGTGCATTAACAAGAGCACCATGTGCCCCTAAAGTTCAGCCAATAATACAAGTATTTTTTTAAATGTTAATAACAGAATTGGGCTAAGAGACCAAAAAATCTAAAAAAAAATGAGCTAAATCGCCGGTTTGCCCAAAATGTATGGAGGCGGGTAACCCAATATAAAACCCAACCCGATCCCGAAAACCCATGCCCTGCCCTTATCCTCTTTACATTCATTTCTCCGCCTTGTTGCAATCCTCCAGTCCAGTGCCAGAGAGATTAAAGAGTGAAGGACAGACATGGCTTGCTCAGCCACTTCAACCACCGCGGCCCTCATCGCATCAAAACCCAGGCCCAGGGCTTTCACTGTCTCCCCCAAATCCCACTCTCCCACTCTCCCTAATCCCTTCACTGGTCTCCGTGCTCCTCTCCTTTCGCGTGTCGCCCGCTCCGTTTCCCTCTCTCGCTCCTCGCATCCTCGGACGAGTCTCGTCGTCAAAGCCAGCGTATGATATGGATTTCATTTTTATCCCCTTATTTTTCTAAATTTCATCAATAAATTGTGATAATTGTTTGGGTTAAATTTGGAGAGAGGGCATTGTAATGTGATGTTTAGTATGTTTAATTTTTTAGTTTTGTTAATGTGATCTGCTAAGAAGATTTATTGGGCTGTCTCTAGGCTTTAGCGCTGCTTAGTGAACATTTTTGTCATTATACAAAGGACTTGGTTAGAACAAGCTTAAAATGAGGAATTGGTAACCGGTTTTGATTTTAAATTATTCAATTATGATGAGCATATTCAGTATTGTTTGGTTCGATTATTATGGGTCTTTGACTCCATTGAAATTGTGATAGTGTAAGCTAAAGCTATCTGCATTTGTGAATGCAGTTTTAAATGAATTAATATGTTTAAATTCAATAGCTCATTACAGATGTGAGTGAAATTCAAAAAGTATAGGAATATGATGTGTTCTGAGCATATTCTTAAAGTTTTGATGACATCGTCTTATCTTCTGTCTTATGTCTTTGGCTTCTCATTGTGAGCATTTTCTTGCAGGGTGAGTTGCCACTAGTGGGAAATACTGCTCCCGATTTCGAGGCAGAGGCTGTCTTTGACCAGGAGTTCATTAAGGTATATTATGTGTATGTTTGTTGAAGCATATTTAGGTTAGTCACTGTTTTCCTCTTTTGGTATGAAACTTTTTTTCCAACTTAATTCTGGATTGTGCATTGTTGTTTCAGGTCAAGCTATCTGAATACATTGGGAAGAAATATGTGATTCTCTTCTTCTACCCTTTGGATTTCACATTTGTTTGCCCCACAGGTTTGTTTCGGTCTGAACATTTATGCTGGAGTTTTGTATGATATTGGATTCTTATTTGTACTTTACCTCCCTAGTTTATTTCTTCTCGCAGAGATTACTGCTTTCAGTGACCGTTATGAAGAATTTGAGAAGTTAAACACTGAAGTACTAGGTGTTTCTATTGACAGTGTTGTAAGCTCCTTGTCACTGAAAACCTCTGCTTCAATGATGTATTAGTGCTCTACAATCAATTAGAGATTTGTTACTTTATCATCTCGAAAGTTGCATAAGCTCCAGTAATCTGCTTATTTGCATATAGAATATGGAAAAGTTGATATTATACTAAGGGCTAAGCTGGTGCGTAGTATTTTAGTTTTCTTTTTCGTCTATGTAATTGTATTTATAATAGCTTACATTATTGTGTTGCAACATCTGTATTTGTAATTTTCCAATGAAGTTTACTTTGTTACATTATAGTTTAGTACATGTTTATGTATCCTGGGTAAATAAAACTTAACCTCAGCTTACCCTTTATGCAGTTCTCTCACCTTGCCTGGGTTCAAACAGATAGAAAGTCTGGTGGCCTTGGTGACTTGAAGTATCCACTTGTATCTGATGTCACCAAGTCAATTTCAAAATCTTATGGAGTGCTGATTCCTGATCAGGTATGCAATAATTTCATGTTTTCTAGCATCTATTCCTGGGTTGGCAAACTGTCAGTTTTTCTTTAACGTTTTGAATATGTTGCATAAAGAATGTTGCATTTCACATTTGATAGGTTTTCCATTTGGTAATTACTGGGTTGTCACCAAAGGGTTGCATTATTGCTTTACATGTGCATCTATATATATATATTTGTGTGTGTGTGTATATATATTTCTTATTCCTCTGGGTTCAATTGTTTTGTCTAATGGAACTGATTTTTCTTCTTTTCTTTTAACGTTTGGTAAGCCAAGATTGTTGGGATCAAACATGAAGGTTTTGTATTAAAAAAGTGAACCAAGCAGTTTTTCGAGAAACCTTGATAAACTGAGGTCTGGAGGTTGTTTTCCGGACCCATGTCATCTTACTCATTCTCTCTATCATTTCAAGCTGAAATTATAGCTGAATGGCTTTCAATCTTATGGTATTTTAAATGCTGGTATTGCTTGTTCTACACTCTACCAACAAGGAGTCTATGTGCTTCATTCTAATGCTTAAATTAAGAAAAAACAGCATAGATTCTTTTAAAAGGAATTTAGGGGTTTTGTTTCTGTAGTTGATGATTCTCGACTTCTATCACTTCAGCTTTAGCAGAGACTAATTTCTGCAAAGACATATTTCCTTTCCAATCATTTTCTGTATTGATGTTTAGGATATCAACTATTCTCATTTTCTGTGTGTCTGTATGCTAGTTTCATATGAGGGCCTTCTTTGCTTTCGAGGGTAGGATGGATGTTAGATTTGCTGAAATGGATTTAGCAAGTTAAGGATTTATCTGGACCAATGAAGTGCCTACATAACATAACTTGTGTGCCTATCCCCATGGTGAGCATTGCTCTATTGAAAATGTGATTCTTACATGTTCGTTTTGATGTTAGGGAATTGCATTGAGAGGACTTTTCATCATAGATAAGGAGGGAGTTATCCAACACTCTACTATTAACAACCTTGCAATTGGTCGAAGTGTTGATGAAACAATGCGGACACTCCAGGTAATTATATTTTACTAGGCCGATCAGACCTAAACATCCATTTTGATGCATGTTCTTAGTGCCATTTATGGAGGCCAGTGTTGGGAACCTCTCCCAGCTGCCAACTGATATCAAAATGGGTTTAAGAGTTGAATTTTAAGATTTTGCATGCTTTATGGTTAAGTTTCCTTTGTGACATGCTGCCTTATAATATGATTTTTGCCACTTCCTTTTTTGGCTTGCACTTCCTGCAGGCCTTACAGTATGTGCAGGAAAATCCTGATGAAGTTTGCCCAGCTGGGTGGAAGCCCGGAGAGAAATCCATGAAACCAGACCCTAAACTCAGCAAAGATTACTTTGCAGCAATTTGAAGGTAATTAAGGTGGTTTTACTTCTATGTAACTGTTAGCAATCATGAGCTTTGGATACCAATCTATGGCGAATATTTAAGCATGTTTTTGTGTTTTTCCGGATGCGTTTATGCAGACAACTATGTCATATTTTTTCACCCATGTTTTACTGAGCAATCACTTTTTTGTCAAAATGGCCTTGATGGGTTGACCTCAAAGAATCTTGACGTTGGATTTGTAGTGATCTAATAGTATTTTGAAGTAAACCAAAACACACATTAGTTGGATCAACAATCAATCATGCGTGTGGTGTTATATTTAGAGGTGGCAATCAAGTCGTTCAAATCTGGTTTGAATCATTTTATTTCGGGTCTAGATTTTGGTTGGATTTGGTTCCAATTTAGTTTGGGTTTACAAGGAGTTGTTTCAGTCGGGTATTAGATTGAGTTATTATTTATTTATGTCAATTTGGGTAGGGCTAATATTGAATCGTTTGACTCTTGGATCGGATTAGCATACTGGTAGGCTGTCGTGTCGAATCAATATCGGATTGGTCGACTATTTGTCGGGCCAATATTGGATTGATTGTCTTTTAGGTTTCATATCGAATCAGCTAATTTTTGTGTTTGGTCAATCTTGAAATGACACACTTTTGGGTTAGGTCAATCTTGCATTAGTCAGTTTTTTGGATTAGATAGAGATTATATTCTCATACCGAGATTCAAGCACGTATAAGATGAGATAATGTGAGTATTTTAAACATTTAGGCCAATCAATGGATCTCTGGATTAGTCAAATTTTGTCTGGTTAATCTTTGAATTTTTGAGTCGATTTGGGTTGTGTCGAGTATAAGTCCAATTAAATAAACTTCTTTTCACTGCCTTTGCGACTACTAAACTCCCCTTGATAAATCTTAAATATAATTTTGGTCTTATTTAGAGGGGAGAGGAATGGAGACCCTAAAGAAGGAAAGAGAATACTTCTTATGGGTCTAGAACCACTCAAGGAAATATAAAGAAACAAAGATGAGGAGTAGTTTATAAGTGACAAATGTGCTTGCCCTCCTATTCTATATTTGTGTATATGTAAGCTTTTGTGATTTTTATTAGTGGATACCATAAACTTTATCTTATTATTTTTTAATATTTTTTGTGCTATTTTATATATATTCACATGCTTATGTCTTGATAAAACATCCTATGCACTATCAATGGTTATATCTTTCAAGTACATAAGGTGACATTTTAACTTGTTTGTCAATGCATATGTGATGGTACTTGAACAAAGTGTGAATTATACAAAGGAAAGAGGACATGTTTAGTGTTTGTTGAGACTTTGTAGGCGCCATCCGACATAAAAGTTTGGCTCCCAATGCCATATGGATATGGCCTATGGCCTATGGGAATGGGACACTACTAGTACTACCTTGGTTTGTAGTTTGGACTTTCTTACAGTGACACAAATATGAAAGTGACAACCACACCATCTCCAATGCCTACTCACATGCATACTTTATTTTCATCTCTTAATGGATTTGATGACATTTCATCTAGGCTGTACATTGGGTACTTAAAAGTTTAATAGATTTATAATACAAGTTTAATAAATAGTGAAGAGAGAATGAACCATAACAATAGAGTAATGATATTGGACCTATTATCATTTTAAGTATTCATTGAACCGGATTTAAACATCCTTAATTTCATCATTTAGTCTCGACTCGAAACTCGCTTACCTCATCATCCATATGTTTTTTTTAAAAGACACGTTATCTCATCATCCATATGTTTTTTTTAAAAGACACGCTTGATAGGACGTGTAACATTAACCCATTTATACGGAAAGATTTTGTCATGACCTTGAGAGAGGAATTGGACGAGCTAGGGATTGCAATTGAAACAATTGGGGAAAAAGGGAAGATTAGGGCTCAGATGCGAAGTGATTCAGGTAAGGGAGCCTACGACGCCGTTTCAATAAAGCCAGGAAACGGTTCGGTTTTGAAGACTGCAACAATCCCAGCACGTGATGGATTAATGAAGGCACAGGGGAGCTCAGCAGAGTAGTATACACCTGACCACATGCAATCCAAAGGACAATCAGTTATTCCAGCTGTCACAAAAGGATGAAATCTGTTAGGGAGGTATCTAGAATAATACAGGCAGGATTGTAATGTTCTCCATTATCGAACTTTTGAATGAACTTACTCAGTATTTTCTTCTCTGAAATCTATCAATTCCTCTATTTTCTGTAATCCTTTCTTATTTTCTTGGAGTGAACATCACAATTGGTATCGAGAGCCAGGTTATTTGGATCCAAAAGACACACTGAGAATACCAAAGAAAACACAGCAGATGGCTGATAATATGGATCTAGCTGCAGTTCAACGTCAGCTGGATGAGTTGAAAGGTGACAAGGATAGCTGGGAGAGGAGAATGGAGAAGCTGGAGAATCGGATTGAAGATACCCAAGCTGACCTGAAGAAACTTATTGGGTTGATAACTAAGGAAGTAGAAGCTGTAGACACCATTACTCCTGAAAAGAAAAATCCATCTACATCAAGTGAACCTTCGAAGCAGGAAGGCAAAAGGCCAGTCCAGGTAACCATTTTGAATGAAAAAGAAAGATACTCTATGAAACTAGATGAACCTGGAATTTTTGCTAAAAAACCACATAATGCATTTAACCCTGTTGAAAAGAAGAGGTTTGGAGAGTCTTGGTCTGAAAAAGGGAATATGTCCATGTTACAAGAAGGAGGCAGTTCAGATATTAATATTTTAAATGATGGGTGGAAATCCCTCAATCTGAAACCTAAGGTGGAACTGGGCACCTTTGATGGAGAAAACTCTAGAAGCTGGATAAGGAAGTGTGAAAAGTACTTTTCCATTTTCTCTGTACCAGAAGAGGGCAAGGTGGAAATAGCATCTATGCATCTGGTTGGTAGAGCAGAGGTCTGGTTTGATGGATACATCATGCAGAAGAACAAAGTATCTTGGCATGAGTTTGTGGCTGACTTGAGTCATAGATTTGAGGACAAAACTATGAATGATGTGATAGAGGAGTTTAATAAGTTGCAACAGAGAGGAACAGTGGAGGAGTATCAGGAAAGGTTTGAAGAACTCAAGCCATATATGATTCAATTGAATCCCAGTGCAGAAGAGAGCTATTATGTATCCAGCTTTATAAGTGGGCTGAAGGAAGAGCTAAAGCATAAAGTGAAGGTACATGAACCAACAACAGTGTCTGCTGCTTCCAGACAGGCTAAGCTATATGAGTTGGCCATAGAAGTAGAGAACAAAAGATTCAAGTACCAGGCAAAAAATGTGAGTACCTCCCAAAGTTTAAACACAAGGATAAACAATTCACCTGCTACAATGAAGAAACAGAATGTTGTGTTACCAACAAATAGGCAGTCACTGATTGATTACAGGAGAACCCACAATTTGTGTTTCAAGAAAAGTTTAGTCCTGGTCATTAGTGCAATGGCAAACAACTGAATGCCATGGAGGAAGAGGTGATGCAAGAGGAGGAAAATGAAGAGATTGAAGAGCAGGAGGAAGTGGCAGTAGATGTGGAACAAGGAGAGGCAAACTTGGAGATATCTATGAATGCCTTGACTGGGAATGTGGGCTATAATACACTGAGAATTCCAGGACTGATTAAAGGCAAGCTCATCAATATATTGGTTGATAGTGGTAGCACTCACAGTTTTGTAACACCTTTATGGGCTAAGGAAGGTATGGAGGTGGAACAAACCCACCCATTAGCCGTTACTGTTGCTAATGGTGAGAAATTATACAGCACTTCAAAAAGCAATCAATTATGTTGGAAGATGCAAGGCCAGCTGTTTGAACATGATTTTAGAGTGATTAATATGGGAGGCAGTGACATGGTGTTGGGGGTGGATTGGATGAGGAAGTTCAGCCTTATTCAATTAGACTTCAATGAGATGACAATCAGTTTTGAGAAAGAAGGAAAAAGAGTGGTGTTGCATGGAGGACAGAAACCAGCAGTTTTTAAATTAATCTCAGAGAAAAAAATGCAGAAACTGAGAGAGAAAGATGCTGAACTACTAGGGGAATTGTATCTACTGAGTCTAGAAGAGGAAAATGGCAATATTCCAGAAGCTCTTGTACCATTATTAGAGGAATATCAAGGAGTCTTTGAGGAGCCTAAAGGGATGCCCCCAAGAAGGTCTCATGATCATGCTATCAAGTTAAAACCTGGGTCTACCCCAACTAATCTTAGGCCTTACAGGTACCCCTATTTTCAGAAAACTGAGATAGAGAGACAAGTTAAAGATATGCTGGCAGCATCCATAATTCAAACTAGCAAAAGTCCCTTTGCATCCCCATGTTTGTTGGTGAAGAAAAAGGATGGATCTTGGAGAATGTGTGTGGACTATAGACAGCTAAATGAAGTAACTGAGAAGGACAAATTCCCAATTCCAGTTGTAGATGATCTGTTGGATGAACTAGGAGGAGCTAATTATTTTTCAAAGATGGATTTAAGAACAGGCTATTGGCAGATTAGGCTCAAGGAGGAGGATATTCCAAAGACAGCCTTTAGAACTCATCATGGACATTTTGAGTTCAAGGTTATGCCATTTGGACTCACTAATGCTCCAACCACATTTCAAGCATTAATGAATGAAATTTTTGGGCCCTATCTTAGAAGGTTTGTGTTGGTGTTTTTTGATGACATTCTAATCTATAGTCCTACTATGGAAGAACATGTCATTCACCTCAGACAAGTCTTGAAGATTCTCCAAGAACAACAGTTATATGCTAAGAGGAGTAAATGTTTTTTTTGGACAGCAACAGGTGGAATATTTGGGCCACATTATCTCTCCAAAAGGAGTATCAACTGACCCTTCAAAAATTGAAGCCATGAAGGAGTGGCCCTTGCCCCAAAATATCAAGTCTTTGAGGGGATTTCTGGGGCTAACTGGATACTATAGAAAGTTTATCAAGGGGTATGGGGAAATCAGCAAACCCCTCACTGAAATGCTTAAAAAAGATGGGTTTGAGTGATCTGAAAAATCCATCAAGGCCTTTGAGAAGCTGAGGACAGCTATGTGCAACTCTCCAGTGTTGGCTCTACCTAACTTTAATGAGACTTTCTACTTAGAGACAGATGCAAGTGCTAAAGGTGTAGGGGCAGTCCTGAGTCAACAAGGCAGACCTATAGCCTATTTGAGCAAAGCTTTGGGACCAAGGGAAGCAGATTTGTCCATCTATGAAAAGGAATACATTGCTATTCTTATGGCTGTTACAAAGTGGAGGCATTATCTAGAAGGAAATCAATTTGTGGTCAAAACTGACCATGAACCATTGAGACACTTATTGAACCAAAAGATCACTACCACTATACAGAAAAAAGGGCTAACCAAACTGCTAGGGTTAGACTATGTGATCCAGTACAGGAAGGGGAGACACAATGTTGTAGCTGATACTTTGTCAAGAAAACATGAGGTGGAGACTGAATTATTTCAGATAACAGCAACGGTGATGATGCCTACTTGGGTGCAAGAAGTGGAAAAAGCTATCAAGGTGATGATAAGGCCAAGGAGATTATTACAATTCTGTCTGTAGATAAGGAGGCTGAAAAAGATTGGAGTTACAACAAAGGAGTCTTGAGACACAAGAAAAAGGTTTATATAGGAGAAGGAAGTAACCTCAGGGAGCAGCTAATTGCTTGGATGCATGATTCTCCCCAAGGTGGGCATTCTGGTATACAGGCCACCTATCAAAGGATTAAACCTTATTTTTACTGGAAGGGATTAAAGAGAATGGTAAAAAATTATGTTCAAAGGTGTGAAACCTGTCAGAGGACCAAGAGTGAGCATGTGGCCTCCCCTGGGTTGTTACAGCCCCTCCCAATTCCTAAAGAAGCTTGGGAGTTCATATCTATGGACTTTATAGAAGGGCTTCCTAAATCTGGGAAATATAATTGTGTCTTAGTGGTGGTTGACAGGTACACAAAGTATGAACATTTTATTGCTATTTCTCATCCCTACACTGTGAAGGATATTGCTAAGCTATACTTAGACAATATTTATAAGTTGCATGGTCAGCCAAAGGTAGCATTGTCAGATAGGGATAAAACTTTTACAAGTGTGTTTTGGAGAGAATTGTTGAAACAGACAGGGACCACTGCAGTTTACAGCACTGCCTACCATCCAGAGACAGATGGTCAGACAGAAAGGGTAAACCAATGTGTGGAGCAGTATTTAAGGAGTATGAGTTTTCTTAAGCCTAAGGATTGGTCTAAGTGGTTGCCATTAGCTGAGTGGTGGTACAATACCAATTACCACACAGCCATAGGGCTTACACTATTTGAAGCCTTATATGGTTATAAGGCCCCAATGTTGGTATGGAATCCTAACACTCCTGTGGACAGTGTGCAAGTGGAGATGAAAGACAGAGAATTAATGCAGAAAACACTTAAGGAACAGTTGGAAAAAGCGCAACAAAGATGAAACACTATGCTGACCAGAAAAGAAGTGAAAGAGAGTTTCGAGTGGGTGATGAAGTTTACCTGAAGTTGCAACCCTATCGACAGACGTCCTTGGCAGTGAGAACAAACCTGAAATTGGCAGCAAGATATTATGGGCCATATAAGGTGATTCAAAGAATTGGGAAGGTCGCGTATAAGTTGCTCTTACCAGATCAAGCACAGATTCACCCGGTTTTTCATGTGAGTTTGCTGAAGAAGAAGGTGGGAGATGGGGTAGTCACTTCATTGGATCCTCCAGATGTGGACAATGAAGGGAAGATGAAGATCTATCCTGCCAAGATATTGGACAAAAGGATGGTTAAACGACAAAACAAGGCAGTCACGCAATTACTTGTTTAGTGGACAAACTTGGGAGTAGAAAATGCTACCTGAGAAGATTATAGTGTACTGAAGACTCAGTTCCCTAAGTTCGATCCTTGGGGACAAGAATCGACCAAAGAGGGCGGCATTGTCATGACCTTGAGAGAGGAATTGGACGAGCTAGGGATTGCAATCGAAACAATTGGGGAAAAAGGGAAGATTAGGGCTCAGATGCGAAGTGATTCAGGTAAGGGAGCCTACGACGCCGTTTCAATAAAGCCAGGAAACGGTCCCGTTTCGAAGACTGCAACAATCCCAGCACGTGATGGATTAATGAAGGCATAGGGGAGCTCAGCAGAGTAGTATACACCTGACCACATGCAATCCAAAGGACAATCAGTTATTCCAGCTGTCACAAAAGGATGAAATCTGTTAGGGAGGTATCTAGAATAATACAGGCAGGATTGTAATGTTCTCCATTATCGAACTTTTGAATGAACTTACTCAATATTTTCTTCTCTGAAATCTATCAATTCCTCTATTTTCTGTAATCCTTTCTTATTTTCTCTGTAATCCTTTCTGAAATCTATCAATTATTAGACGAAACTTTATGACGTTATAAAGAGAAAAGTATATTTTATTAAAAAACATTCATGACAGAAACACGTGATTTTCGACATGATGGAGCGTGACTGGGAACTGTTTATACATAAAAATATTGCTTTGAAGCATGGCCAATAGTACAAAAGGGTCACCTCAACACCAACGGTACCATGAAACCATCGTCAACGCTTTAAACGGCTATTTAATTATGCTTCTCTAACAGGAGAAATTATTATACAATATTACGTTATTTATAATCTTATCTAATAAAATTTATTTATTTAATAGTATATAAAAAATAAATAAAGATTTAACTTATAAAAGAATGTAAAATTTTATCTTGAAAAATATAGATATAAATTTATTATTAGATAAGATCATGATTCGGGGCGTATCTAGGAATTTAAGCTTCATAGTTCATTCTCAAATAATAAAAAAATCGTATATAAAATAAAAATAAATTAAATAAATCATCAAAAGTTATTTAAGATGTTCATAATTTATATAAAAAGACCGTGCTCAAAGAGATTATTTTAACATGAGTTCTTTTACACATTACTTAAAAGCTTGAAAGTTTTAGATTTTTAGGTCATTTAGAACTTTTATTTGTATAAATAGGATGTTTAAAGTTTATTTTAAAATATAGGCCAAAGGTTACAGTAAACTTAGGAGAACGCCACCTTCAGGCGGCGATTTGGGGGAAGGTCGCCACCTGCAGGCGGCGTTCTCTTTTATTTTAATATTTTTTTTATTAATTTTGAAGGGAAAACGTCACCTGCAGGTGTCGACTTTCTCCAAATTGTCACCTGCAGGTGGCGTTCTCTATTTGCACTATTCATTTTAGCTTAGATTCCCAAATATCAATTTGGGACCCTTATTTTCTTAATTAAAAAAAAGAGAGATTATCCAGCCAATTTTACGTAAAAGCTTTCTATAAAAAATAATTAAATCATTAAAAGAAACAGTATAATAATACGAAAATTTTAAGTTTCATAGAAAAATACAAGATAGTAATAACTAAAATCGAAGGGTTTTACAAAAAATTTTAAATAGAATTTAATAATTATAGATATTAAATATGGATTTAATATAAAAAATAATTATGAATATATTTATATTATAAAGTTATGTATTAGATTAATTAATAATTTTAAATAAAATATTCTAGTATTAACAATGGTATACATGCGATTTAGGAGAAAAATAATCAAATTAACCTTTTTTAAAAATATTCAACGTTACATCTTTTAAATTATTTCGAACTAAGACTATATTGGTAAAAATAATTAAGTTTTAGGATTAAAATTGTCAATATACTATATTTTGTTAGATGTCGGATAATGATCCAATAATAACTAAATCTTTAATTGAGTGACCTAGTTATAATTTTTAATAATTAAATGACCTAACCGTAACTTTATAAATGATTAAATGGCTTATAGTATAAAAATTCTATATAATTTTTTAAAAAGTGATATAAAAAATATTATTCATAAAATTAGTTTTGCAAGAAAGGGTAAGATTTTTTTTTATAAACTAATATAATAGGATAAGTATATTGGAACTTATATTTGATTAATTAATAGTGTATATTTAATTTTGTTTTTTGGTATTAATCTTCCTCATTCAACTTATTAATCTATATTAAATATTATAAAAATTTATTTTTAGATAATTTTCACAATTCAATTACTCTATTTATAATACAGAACCCAAATTCTCAATGATGCAGATTTTTATATTTATAAATTTAACGAATAAAATAAAATCATATTATTTAAAATACATTAAATTTGAGTGAATAAATTAAAAGTATCCTAGCTTTTGTAGTAAATCTCTAATTAATGCACTTAAGTGCAGTTAGTTTCTTTAAGAAAGTTCAGTTGGTTCTTAACCAAAGATATATTGATTAATCATAGTTGGAACTTGGAATTTTAAAAAATACATATTTTAGGAATTTTAATTTTTTTGAAATTATTTAAACATTAAATTAAAAAATACATAACGTTGGAAAGATTTTTTTTAATATTTGATTAAATAATTATTTTAATTTATATTTGTTTTTAAGCAACATAATTTTTAATATTTTATTTGCATCAAAATAGATATTTTTACGAGAAAAAAATAGTCAGCTGACAATAAAATAACTTGAAATGATTTAAAAATAACGTATTAACATAAATTTATATTTTATATAATTATTTTTTATTAATATGATATTCTTTTAAGTAAACATATTTGTCTATATAATATTATCATGTCACTGTGTACTGTTATGTAGGTTTATTAAGTCTCTATTATTAGCTGACTAATGACTATAATTTTTATCTGTAAAAGAATTATTTTGACTTAAAATAAAATATTAAGAGTTAAAAATAATTTTAAAAAAAATAAAGACTAAAATAACTATTATGTTAAATGTTGAAGAGATATTTTCACTTTATGCCAAAAATCAACTTTGTAAACTTTTCATCTAATTTTGTAATTTTTTGGCTTAAGGGTTTAATAAGCCCTTAAACTTTTATGAAAAATCAATTAAGCCTTTAAACTTTTTTTTACACCCAATAAAGTTCTCAAACTCACTAAAAAAAATGATTTGGCCCTTAAACTGTTGTAAAAAATCAATTAAGCCTTTTTTTTTTGCATCCAATTAAACCCTCAAACTCAAGAAAAAAAATTAATTTGGTCCTTTGATCAACTATGACCATTAACTTTAACGTTTTTTTTTTAATTTTTTTTAACACTTGTCGCAACAAGATAATACCGTTTATCGTTTTAAGAAATTTTAAAATTTTAAAAATATAAAAAATTTAAAAAATTTATAAAAAATATTGAAAATTTTAAGTTATTTAAAAATATAAAAATATTTTTTTATAATTGTAAACTAATATTTAATTTTTTTATTTTTTATTTTTAATCTTTTTTAAAAAATATTATTTATCATTTTAAATTAAATTTTGAAATTATTTTTTTATATTTTAAAAATAATTTTTCATGATTTTTATATAATTTTAAAATTTTTTAAAAACGAAAAAGTAATGTTATTTTATTGCAACATGTGTTAAAAAATAAAAAATAAAAAAGGTTAAAGTTAACGGTTAAAGTTGGTAAATGGGTCAAATTGATTTTTTTCTTGAGTTTGAGGGTTTAATTGGGTGTTAAAAAAGTTTAAGGGCTGAATTAATATTTTTTAGAGTTTAAGGGCTTAATTGAATATAAAAAAATTAAAGGTTTAATTAATTTTTTATAAAAGTTTAAGGAATTATTAAACCTTCAGCCTAATTTTTTTAACAATTTCTACGTAAGAAAAGAGAAGAAAAAAGTTACTCCTAATAAATTTTAAACATATAACTTAAAAGAAAAGAGAATATATTAGCCAAAAATTTTAACATCTACTCAAAAAATTATTTGTATCTAATTTTTATTTTTAATTTATAGTGTGTCAAAATGCATTTTGTATAAATAACATAATTTTTAAAAAATATTACGACTTACCAATTCCTATGTTTTTTTATATTTTTTTCTAATATGTTTTAATTAAATTTATTAAAAATAATATGCTGATAAGTTTCAATACAATCCCTATTCTTTCCTTAAATATTAATAATGTAATTTGAATTGTTATAGGACGGGTTTTTGCCTGTACCGACCCCAACTTAATTTATTAATCTTTAAACTTATATTAATTTTTAAATTTAACTTCGACTTAATCCAACTCGAAAAATTAAAAAATATTAATATTCATCGAAGAAATGATAAAAAAAATAGATTGGATCATTCATTTCATAAATTATGATTTTTAAGTAATTTTAAATTTATATAAAAAATAAAATAAAATAAATTTTAAATTACTCCCATATTAAATTATATATTTAAAAAAAAAACTTAAATCATCGACTGACAAAATCGAATATATTAAAATTTAAATAATATCTAATAATTTTTTTATTATAAAAAACAAACTTCAAAAATAAAAAAAAATAATTTGAAACCCATAACATTGCGTATATATAATAACTTTTTTATAAATATAATAAAATATATAACAATAAATAAAAATATACCGTGACACGAAAAGATAAAGATTTCAAATAAATACCCAAACTCGACTTAATAATTTTTAAACTCCGTCCCGTTCTGATCTTCAAAATTAAAAAAAAAAAATCAATTAAATCAGATCGAAACACACTAGATCGAATCGAGATTTTTACGATCCTTAGTTATATTCGATAATTCCTTCCTTCTAATGTGAAAAGAATATCAGCCTGATCGAACATGATTCCTCGGTCCTATTGTGTTGCCTGCCGTTGGTAGTGTAGTCTAGAAAACAAAGGAAGAAACATCAACAGACCCACCGCTATGCCAATCGCCAAGGTCACTTCAAAACAAATACGAAGACAATTGAAAAAGCAGAGAAAAAACAGAGAACCAGTCCCTTGCTTCTTTTCATGGCTTCTCTCCCTTTCATATACTCCTTATCTTTCCTTATCATCTGCACAACATTGACATCCACCGCCATCAAACTCTCCCTCTCTCCTTTCCCCCACCACCCTTCTTCCAATGCCTACCAAATTCTCAATAACTTGGCGACTTATTCAGTGGCAAGAGCACATCACTTAAAATACTACAACCCCAAAACCAGTAGTACTCCATCTTCTCTTCTCAAGACTCCTCTTGTTCCTCACAGTTATGGCGGATATACCATGTCTCTCAGCTTTGGCACTCCGCCTCAACCACTTACTTTCATCATGGACACCGGAAGCAGCCTCTCCTGGTTCCCTTGCACCTCTCGTTACCTCTGTTCACAGTGCGCTTTCCCTAATGTTGATCCGGCGAAAATCCCCACTTTTGCCCCAAAACTTTCGTCTTCCAAGAAGCTTGTGGGTTGCAGAAACCCAAAGTGTAGTTGGCTTTTCGGCCCCAACGTCGAGTCTCGTTGCCAAGACTGTGAACCCACGTCCAAAAACTGTACCCAGACTTGCCCTCCTTACCTAATTCAATACGGTTTAGGTTCCACCGGTGGACTTCTGTTAGTTGAGAACCTTGTTTTCCCTCAGAAAACGTTCCAAAATTTCCTTGTCGGATGCTCCATTGTCTCCAACCGACAGCCCGCTGGGATAGCCGGGTTTGGTCGGAGTGCCGAGTCTTTACCATCCCAATTAGGCCTCAATAAATTCTCCTACTGCCTTGTTTCTCGCCAGTTCGATGACACAGGCATCAACAGCAACATGTTGCTGGAAATCGGATCGGGAACCGGTGATGCCAAGACTCCGGATCTTAGCTACACACCGTTCTACAAGAACCAAGCCACCTCAAACCAAGCTTTCAAAGACTTCTACTACGTAGCACTCCGTAAAATCGTCGTCGGCCATAAGCACATCAAAGTTCCGTACAGTTTCTTGGTCCCGGGATCCGACGGTAATGGAGGCACCATCGTGGACTCAGGGTCAACGTTCACTTTCATGGAGAGGCCAGTCTTCGAACTCGTCTCGAAAGAGTTCGAGAAACAGATGGGAAATTATAGCAGGGCACAGGAAGTGGAAAACATGTCCGGTTTAGCCCCATGCTTCAATATTTCAGGCTATAAATCAGTAAAATTCCCTGAATTAACTTTCCAATTCAAAGGAGGAGCCAAAATGGTATTGCCTCCGACTAATTATTTCTCATTCGTCGGCGACGATAACGTCGTCTGTTTGACGGTCATTACCGACAATGTCGTCGACCAAGGTTCACAAGGCGGGCCGGCGATTATACTAGGCAACTTTCAGCAACAGAATTATCATATTGAATTCGATTTAGCAAACAATAGGTTTGGATTTGTTAAAAAACAATGTGCATGATCTGCATTTTGGCCTTGAAGATGAAGATGGTGGTTCTGGAATAACATTACTTTATAATTCAAACAATTTCATTGCTTTCTAGCTTAAATTTTTCCAATTTCTGGTGAATTTCTTCCTCAGTAAGTAATTCCTTTCCTCTTCCTTTTTAGGCATCATTTTCTCCTTTTTTTAACTTTATGTGAAGATGATGGGACAAAGCCTTCTTTATCATCTTCCTTTTTAGGTGATTTCGTTTTATTTCCGTGTTAGAACTTTCCTGTGAAACATCCAGGCCTATAGGGATAAAGTTACTTCCCAAACTTACCTGGTTTTACAGCAAATGTTTCTTCCCTGCTGATATCCTGAACCAACCCAGAGTTTATCGTCCCATTTCTGACTAAGTTCATCAGACTCAGTTTCTAGGGGTGAATGTTCGATCGAGTCGAGTCAAAAAATTTCGAGTTATTCGAGTTGACGAGTCATGTTTTACAACTCAAACTTTATTTGAAATTTTTTTCGGTTCGAGTCGATTTTAAGAAATTCGAGTTGAGTCAAATCGAGTCGAGTTTCGAGTTACTATAAATATTTAATTATAATTACTTATCATGTTATAGTATGATTTGATTCCAATTTAGACGAATTTCTCTAATCATATAAGATATACATGTATATTTTTTCGTATATAATAATATTTCTTTATATTTTTATATATCAATATATATATATATATCATATAAAATTGAGAGATTCGTCTTAAACTTAAAAATTATTCCTTTAATTACTAAAAATTTCGAGTTGTTCGAGTTTTTATTTTATAACTCAAACTTTATTTGAAATCTTTTCGAGTCGAGTCTATGAAATTTCGAGTCGAGTTAAAACGAGTCGAGTATTTTTGCCTCGAATAGAGTCGAGTTATTCGGTTTTTTTCGAGTCGAGTCGAGTTTTGCCCACCCCTATCAGTTTCTGTACAATTGTTTCAGCACATTTCTAGTACAGACGAGGAATTTGAGAACGGTAAGTAAGTTTAGGGGTGATAATAAGTCAAGGCGAGTCATGTAAGTTCGGTTTAAAAGTAATTATATTATGATTAATTCGGGTTTAACGAGTTTAAAATTTTATGCTTGAACATACTTTAAAAATAATATTATAATTTTTAGTTCAGGCTTAAAACTTATCAAGCTCAGTTTAACTTCTCTCGGAATGAACAGTTCTATTATATTTTCTTATAAAAGATACGATCTCGTTAAAGAACTTTTTTATAACCAATACTAGAATAAAAATCAATGCCGTGAAAGAAAAAATATCTAAAAAGTAAATTAATCCAATTAATCAAAAAATATTCTTATAATATAAACACAACACATAATATTTAATTTATTTTAATTAATTTATTTTTAATAAATTTCTTCTAATTTATTTTATTGTTTTTACAAAAGAATTACTTTTAGTATGTATAATTATTTTGAATTTGTTAACAATCCCTTTAAATCAAATTTAAATTGATTCAGTTTAATTTATTAAAATTTCGATTCAAATTCAAATTAACTTTTCTAAGATCAAACTTTAATTAAACTAAACTCGATTAACTCGTAAGTGAGTCAATTTAACCTAGGTACCTAAGTAAAGCGTGAGAAATAATAACAAATCTTCTGAAATTCTTGCAGAAAGTAATCTGCCACCGTGAGAATAGAAATGAGATTTAATCGTAACAGGAGAGAAAGGCATGAAAAGAGCAGGGGGGAAGGTTGGAAATGGTGATGGAATTCAGAAGAAAACAAATGACTTTTGTTACGATGTAAATTATTATAATAAAATTTATACAGAAAATCAAAAATTTAATTTAACTTAAATCATTAAATAAAAGATATAAAGATAATTTTAACTCTTAACGTTTATAATTTTTGTCGTTTTGGCCTTTATTCTTTTTTTGGATAAATTTAACCCTTAACCTATATCTTTTTGACAAATAATTTATTTTTTAACACCATGATAACTAGACCGTTAAAAATCTAACAATAATTACATGTTATATGCATATAATAATATATTTTAAATAATATGACATTTAACCTATAAAATACATATATATAATATAATTTTATTCTAATATAAAATATAAAACAATTAAAATTCAAATAAAATATTAAAAATTTAATTAATTTTAAAATAAAATATTATTAAACATTCTTAACCCTAACTATGATAGAATTAAAATCTTACCTAAAAAGTTAATTAATTTCGAACCGTGTTCATACTTTTTTAAGATAGGACTTTGATTCTATCATAGTTAGGGTTGAAAATGTTTAATAGTCTTTTATTTTAGAATTAATTAATTTTTAAAATTTTATTTGAATTTTAATTATTTTATATTTTATATCGGAATAAAATTATATTTTATATATATATATATATGTATTTGATAGGTTAAATGTCATTTCATTTAAAATATATTATCATATTCATATGACATATCACCATTGTTAGATTTTTAACGGCACGGTTATCATAGTAGTTAAAAAATAAATTATTTGTTAAAAAGATATAAGTTAAGGGTTAAATTTATCAAAAGAAAAGAATAAATACCAAAACAACAAAAATTATGAACGTTAAAAGTCAATATTATCTTTATGCCTAAATAAAACTTATAAAATTAACTCAAAAAATTTTAACAGCTCCTTCTATCCCCCGCCTTCCCAACTTACCCAGCCGATCTCCAGCATCGTCCTTGCCAAGCCATCACTGTTTGACACCGCTAAAAAAACACCTTGATCCAACGGTAAAAATTTGAGATTCAGACTAAGGAAGGTTTGAACCCCAACGTATGATTTACAGGTCGGTGAGGGTTGAGTTTTGCTTCACACATTATGAATCAGACAATTTTATTAGTAAACAAAAATAAAATTAAAATATTGTAATTAAAAAATAAAAATATAATATTTTAGAACATTCAAAAAAATAATTTTTAAAATATTTAAGCGTTAAACCAATTAGATTAGATATTTTTATTTTATATTAAAAAATATTTATAATCTACTGTAGTAGAGGTCCGTAAAGAATTGTTAAAATACGGAATAGTAAAATTCTCAAAATCAGTAACCACCTTTCATATACATTTTTAGAAAATAATAAGATGCAAAATTAAATAATCAATTATGTTTTATGTATCATATATTAAAATATTATAAAAATTTTAAAAATATCAAAAAATATTTATAATTTAATAACTATAAAAATTCAACGACTAAAATAAAAAAAAATAAAAATAGTTTTGTAAATAATGATTTAGTTGTTGTGTTTAATGTTTTTTATTTTTGAATCAGCTACAGTGTTACAGTAATATTTATTCTAAAATAAAATAATTAGATGATAACATGTGTTATCATCTTATTGAAAGACATTATTTATATATGTTTTTGTTTAATATTGGTTCTCAAAATTGTTTTTCAAGTTAACACCAACTTTTCGATCCATAAGCTACTAAATAAACAGCTTTTAAACCCAAATGTATTTTTATCTTGATTTTTAAGGGCGGAATGATTAAAATATTGTTATTGAAAATTTTAATTCCAAAAATATAGTTCACACCTAATTATTTTACGGAATATAGTAAAATATTGTAGAGATCAGAAGACCAAAGTCTTGTAACCCGACTTTGAACAGTAACACGAATAAAAAATAATATTTTTGTGAAGAACAAGGGTTTATAACCCGACTTTGAACAATATTATAAAAAAAGGCCACAAGTTCACACCCCGTCTTTCAATAGTGTTTTGGCACTATTCCAACACCTTTCACACTCCGTCTTTGACAGGGTCTTTGGCAACCATGTAGTCTTTGACATATTCAAAGTCATTGGGTTTACAACCCGTTTTTATGGCACAACCTTTAGGCCGTTAGAACACAAAAGGATAGGGGGCAGTGTTGATGGGAAAGGGCAGGGTAGGGGTGTTGAATAAGGGTGTCAGGATGCTGTGAAAATATTTTTTTATAGTATTTTAGATAATAAGTAAGTATTTTTTAATTATTATAATAATTTAAAATTTTATAGGGGTATTAAATATTTTCTGATTTCAAGGTTATTAGTGTTTTTTAAAATTCGCATAGGGGTAATTAAGTAAAATTCATTAATCTTTATTTTAAATATGTATGTTGAGGATGGTGAAAAATTTGTTTGATATCATTTTGTGTAAAGAGGAAGAAGGAAGAAAGAAGAGGAGTTTGAGCAGAAAATTCTGTAAGTATTTTTAGATCAATTTATTTATTTATTTATTTTTTAAAATGTTTGTTTCTTTGTGTAAAAAATTAGAGATTGATAATTTAGATGAATATTGTTCATATATATATTTATTTTTTAATTCGAACAATGAAGCGTTTTATGTTAGAAAATTTGTATAGTTTTAGAAAGTTATTTCGAATATATTTGTGGATTATTTTTCTAATCTAAAAATGTTAGTATTATTTTTTAAATTTAATCTCATTTTATTTTTTTTATATTATGTATTATTATTTATATTATTTCTCAAAAAAATACAGTCAAAATGAGCAACAATAGCTCTGTTATTCCACATATATATAGTCTGCATGAACAATTTCCCATTGCACGTCAGCTCTACCACGTACATCCAACTCATGCAGAAAGTCATGCTTAAATGAACTACTCGGAATTGGTTGGTGGAAGCCAAACTGCCTTAGCACCCTATCGACGAAAGCGAACTCAATAAAGGCGAAGTGTATTAATGGTGTAACAGAACACCACAAAAAAGAATTCACCAACAGTTCTTCAGGTATCAAATTCATATCATCGGTGTTGTACGACATCCAAATAAACTACAAAATAAAATATTATTTTAGTCAGACATAGAATATAAATAATAATTTATTTTAAAATTTAAATTAAATATAAATAATACCTAATCTTGAGCATACAGATCGATTTGAACTCGAAAAAATTTTATATTGTTATGTACCAACCCCGTGTGAGCTTTTTTGCCGCACCATCTGAACAAAATAAAGATTTTCTTAAATAATTAAATTAAAATAAAAATATAAAATTAAAAGAAGAAGAATAAAATTACCGAGACATAAGAGGGAACTGAAACGATGCCCGTGTAACTGGTGTCCAAAAAGGTAATCGTTGCCAAGCCCACGCTTGCAACAACAATAAACATCCACCGATACCACGAACCTTATGGCCATTGATGAGTGTTCAAAAGTATTGTTTTTATTACCCTTTTTACTCATTATTATTGTTATACTTAAGCACATAATTAATTGTATTTTATTATTTTCATACATTTTCCTTTTATTTCCTTGGTTGCCACTTTAATTCCTTAGTTGGTTAATTTTCGGTAGAAAAGATGTTGTTGTGGTTTATTTCTTTATTTTTCAGAAGGAAAGCCTTGATGAAGGAGCTAGCTATGGAAAGAAATAATGGGAGATATGGAAAGATTGAAGGATCAAAGCAAAGAAGGAAATATATATTAGAAAGGGAAATATTCTAGCATGATTATTTCCATCTCTATATTATTCCTTCAACCTTGTTGATCGAAAAACTCCATAAAAGGAGGAGTTTGTCGTCCAAGAGGGATGAACCGATCGTGAGAGAAAGCCGATCATGAGAGAAAGCCGATCATAGGAGAGAAGCACACAAAGGGGCTACCGAATTCTCCTTTTTATTTTCTTGTTTACTCGAGTGATGATAGATTATTTTAGGATATTTTGCCTAGCCATGAACTAATCTTAAGTTGTCTTGGGTTATTCTTATGTTATGAATACTTAGTTTGATTTTTATTAAGTGTTTGGTGTATTCTAAATTGAGGTTTATCTACTCTTGGTAATTAAATTTGTTTGCGAGAGAATCGGGAGAGGACTCGATAAACGATTTATTTATCCAGATCCGAGAGGATGAGATTCACGAAACGAGTAGGTATGGTTCAATCCAAGTGCAAAGAACTAATCCGTCTTAGGAATAAGTACAAGATTTCAACGGCTAAGAAAAGCTACGCTTTGCCGAACCTCAAGGATAGTTGCCTAACATTGCCCAGGCAAATCCCTCGTCGCCATTGCCCAAACAATCTACGAACTGACAACTCAGAGAAATACCATAAGCAATCGATTGAGCCCAATTGCCATGGCAAGTATGGTGGTGCGAGCACCCATTCACGAAGAAAAAATCATTCGACAGTCATTTATAATTTGGAATAACTTAGCCACGCATCTCTCATCGATTGCTCTAATCTATTTTACTTTTTTGTTTTGTTATTTAATTTTAATATCAATTCTATCAAACAATTGTGTCTTTATTTTTCAGTGCAAGAAATTAAAGTTCGGAAGAAGCATCAATCTTTGTTGATACGATACTTTTTATACTATAACTTGAACGTGTACACTTACACGCAATCGCGGAGTACATTTACACGCAACAAGTTTTTGGCGCCGTTGCCGGGGATTGACAATAGCATCTTTGTTTTTAGTTTCTTGCATTCTTTATTATTATTATTTTTACTATTTTTTTTCTTTTTAAAAAAAATCAAAAAAAATTATAGGTGTACATCAAGTTGAAGGAGCCTCAAGATGCAGAACGATAAAAAGAAGTCTATTCGGGAATTGATATGAATCAGTTCAATCAAGAATTTCTTGATGATTATCTATGCCAACCAAGAGAAACCCAACAAGTTCATGCCACGACAATGTTTTGGTTTTATTGTGGAGAAAATCATTGGTTTAGAAATTGCCCTTACAATACTGAAACACATGGCCACATGGAGGACCAAAGATAGAACCAACAACAAAATTATTCATGTTTAACAAAGGAGTTGCAAGATCAAATAAAGTCCTTGAATGCGATTATAGCTAAATTAGATGCACCCTTGAGGGATTCGAAGGATCAATTGAGGAGATCTATATATGCCATGGATAACATGCCTCGACAATCAGTTCTTAGAAATACTGATGTCCCAACACTAGAGGACAAAGAGGAAATTTTGAACCCTCCGAGTCCAGAACATGTTGATGAGAAAGACTGTCACACGCTGGATGAGTCCACAGAAATAATTACCACGACAATGGAGAAGCCTGCACAAGGCAATGTCATAATACCATTCAATGAGGCAGAGGAAAGTAATGCTACAAAAAATTCTGAGGAGTCTGATTCCCAGGATGTTACATCAGCACTGATGCTGAAGAAGGAATTTGAGTATTACTCTTACTCACAGTTGCCTAGGCAATTACATGCCGGCATGCTCGATCAACAAGATGAAAATATCTTGTTAATGGAATATGAGAAGGTAACGATCAAACCTTTTGAGTTCTTTCAAAACTCACCTTTTCCATTGCAAGTATCTTCTGAGGAATCAACGCTACAAGATTTGCAGCCATCAAAAGTAAGGAATGATTGTTTGGAAGATGATAATCTATCTTTGGTAATTCAATCCAATATTAGTTCAATGCCAAAATTTCTACTGATGGAGATGTTTGAGAGTCATACATAACCAGGTGGGTTGATTCTTAAAGACTTCGAGAAAGAAGATGGATCTTCACTTAACTTACACAGAATTTTGGTAAAGGATTGCCACGATAATTGGCTAGCACACCAATTGCTTGACAACGAAGGCTATATCCAACCATTCTAGATATCAACGAGACTAAGGTAATTAAATGGTTAGATGTTGATATAATTTTTTCTAATAATTTATTTTTGCCTTCAGGAACAATATCAAGGTGGAGGATTTACATGGATTACAAGAGAACTCGAAAGAAAGACACTTCTACCATGATAGCACAAAGGGGAATATTCGTACCCATTTTGGCCCAACCCTTTTTGGGTAGAATTATCACTCGATGGAGGGTGCAGATGAACTATAAGAAATATCAGAAATGACCCTCCATGAGTTTTCCTGATATTTTTTTATTTACTATTGTTTTTAATCTTTTATTTTATTTTGATTTTTTTTGAATTTTCTTTATTATAATTTTTATGAATAATTACCCTCTCATTACTTGAATGATTCTTGCTTTGTTGATGTTTATCTTTTTAGGAAAGGAAATCAAGATCAAGGGAGATTTGATTGCAGATTTGGATAGACTTTAATATGGGTCAAACTTTGAATAGATTAATTCCATAATTAACTCTAAAAAGTTACCCATATTTTTGGTTTATTTATTTCCTTTTATTTCTAGCCGAAATTCTTTCATTCCACTAATGATCTTTTTCACCTACCTTCCTCAATATTATTTCCGTATTTCTTGACAGGCAAGTGGAGTTGTGATTATATTGGACATTCTAGATCAATTGGCTGTGATGTTATGCTCGCAACTTCACATGCCCAGGCAATTGTTGTTGCTTAGGCAAGTACTGCTCAAGAAAATGGAAAAGCATCAATGAAGGACTTAATCCATCAGCACAACAACCACGAGGATAGAAAGTTAAATCTATCGACAAGTAGGAAATTACTAACTCAAGGTGACGACCTTTCTAACTCATTTATATTTTTTATTTTTGTATGCATTGGGGACAATGCTCATCTCGAGTTTAGGAGGGTGTTTACCTTTAATTGATTCATGATAGTTGTATTCATAATTAGTTGCATTCATAGTTAGTTTTTGCATATAGATTGCATATAATATTTGCAAAGAATTTCAATTTGATCTAATTGCTTTAAATTTGATGGATAACTAATGATGAGATTTATGCCGTTGTACTTAATTGAAATTGCCTTTGATTTTAGAATTGCATGAAAGGGATCTAGAATGTTACTATGATGCTGGAATTTTTGTCACACGGTTGTGACTTGTTGATTAATAGAATTTTGGGCAAATAAAAAAAAGAAAAAAATGGACAAGCAATATCATTCTAGAGGTACCCGAAATTGGCTCTAGTTTGTTTGCATTGAAGAATCACTAGAGGTGCCTAAAACTGGCTCTAGTTGATAAAATTAAAGGAATTGCTTGATTACTAGAGGTACCTGAAACTGGCTCTAGTAAAATTGAGATTTATCCCCAGACAATCACTGTGTTAAACTGATTGTTCACATAGAATCTTGAAAATTAACTTGTACACAACTACGCACACACTTTGTCACGAGCATTATAGTTTGATTCTGGAAAATTTCTTTGCTTTTCGAAAAATTTAAAGGTGATCATACTTTGTGCCTCGGTTCTGAGGTTAGAAGTTAAATTTTGAAGCATGTTTGTGAAGATTGAATGCTTTGACAATTAATTGTTAGGTTTGCATTACTTGAGGACAATAAATAATTCGAGTTTGGGGGTGTGATGAGTGTTCAAAAGTATTGTTTTTATTACCCTTTTTACTCATTATTATTGTTATACTTAAGCACATAATTAGTTGTATTTTATTATTTTCATACATTTTCCTTTTATTTCCTTGGTTGCCACTTTAATTCCTTGGTTAATTTTCGGTAGAAAAGATGTTGTTGTGGTTTATTTCTTTATTTTGCAGAAGGAAAACCTTGATGAAGGAGCTAGCTATGGAAAGAAATAATGGGAGATACGGAAAGATTGAAGGATCAAAGCAAGGAAGGAAATATATATTAAAAAGAAAAATATTCTAGCATGATTATTTTCATCTCTATATTATTCCTTCAACCTTGTTGACCGAGAAACTCCATAAAAGGAGGAGCTTGTCGTCCAAGAGGGATGAGCCGATCGTGAGAGAGAGCCGATCGTAGGAGAGAAGTACACAAAGGGGCTGCCGAATTCTCCTTTTTATTTTCTTGTTTACTCGAGTGATGAAAGATTATTTTAGGATATTTTGCCTAGCCATGAACTAATCTTAAGTTGTCTTAGGTTATTCTTATGTTATGAATACTTAGTTTGATTTTTATTAAGTGTTTAGTGTATTCTAAATTGAGGTTTATCTACTCTTGGTAATTAAATTTATTTGCGAGAGAATCGGGAGATGACTCGATAAACGATTTATTTATTCAGATCCAAGAGGATTGGATTCATGAAACGAGTAGGTATTGTTCAATCCAAGTGCGAAAGAACTAATCCGTCTTAGGGATAAGTGCAGGATTTCAACGGCTAAAAAAAGCTACGCTTTGCCGAACCTCAAGGATAGTTACCCAACATTGCCCAGGCAATTCCCCCGTCGCCATTGCCCAAATAATCTACGAACTGACAACTCGGAAAAATGCCATAAGCAATCGATTGAGCCCAATTACCGTGGCAAGTAGGGTGGTGCAAGCACCCATTCACGAAGAAAAATCATTCGACTGTCATTTATAATTCGGAATAACTTAGCCACGCATCTCTTATCGATTCCTCCAATCTATTTTACTTTTTTGTTTTGTTATTTAATTTTAGGGTAAACTACACAGATAGTCACCATACTATGAGGTTGATATCAATCTGACCACAATGCTTTAAAAAGAATCAAATACACTTGTAAACTATTGTTTTGGTATTAAAATAGCCATTTGTCGTTAAAGGAGTAACGGACTGATGACATGGCAGTTAAATATAAAATGGAATAATTACACATTTAGTCTCTATTATTCATAAATTTTTATAATTTAGTCATAAATTTATTATAAAAAATAATATAATTATTTAATAGGTGGTGACATGTGATTAAAGAAGAAAACAAAATATTTGGGACCTTGCAAGTGGTAGGAATCAAACTTGAGCATCCAAGTTGGATACCCTATGGGTTAACCATCAAGCCAAGTACTAATTTAGTCTATGAAGTACCAGTTTTAATATATATTTAGGTATATTTTACATTTATTTTTCACATTCACATATATAATGTAATATTTATTTTTATTTTAATTATAAATATTAATCAAATTATTAAATAATAAATTAAAAAATTTAAATAATAAACTTTTAATAAAAAATCTCTAAACCTAACCATAAACCTAAACACTAAACCTAACCCTAAATCCTAAATTATTTTTTTATTTAATTAAATTATTAAATAATAAATTAAAAAAATTACATGATAAAATTTTAATTAAAATTCCCTAAACCTAACCTTAAACCTAAACCTTAACTTTAAGTCATAAAATTTTAGAGATTTTTTATTAAAAGTTTATTATTTAATTTTTTTAATTTATTATTTAACAATTGATTAATATTTATAATTAAAATAAAAAAATAAATATTACATTATATATGTGAATGTAAAAAATAAATATAAAATATACCTAAATATATATTAAAACTGGTACTTCATAGCTTAAGTTAGCATTTGGCTTGATGATTAACCTATGAGGTTTCCAACCTAAATGCCTAGGTTTGATTCTTTTTAAAGCATTGTAGTCAGATCGATACCAACCCCATAGTATGGTGACTATCTATGTAGTTTACCCTTAATTTTAATATCAATTCTATCAAACAATTGTGTCTTTATTTTTCAATGTAAGAAATTAAAGTTCGGAAGACGCACCAATCTCTGTGGATACGATATTTTTTATGCTATAACTTGAACGTGTAAACTTGCACGCAATCGCGGAGTACTTTTACACGCAATAAGTTTTTGACGCCTTCCGAACTTTAGTTTCTTGCACTTAAAAATAAAGACACAATTATTTGAGAGAATTGATATTAAAATTAAATAACAAAACAAATAAGTAAGATAGCTTGGAGCAATCAATGAGAGAGGTGTGGCTAGGTTATTTCGAATTATGAATGACTGTCAAATGATTTCTTCTTCGTGAATGGATGCTCGCACCACCCTACTTACCGCGACAATTGAGCTCAATCGATTGCTTATGGCATTTCTCCGAGTTGTCAGTTCTTAAATTGTTTGGGCAATGGCGACGAGGGAATTGCTTGGGCAATGTTGGGCGACTATCCTTGAGG
Organism: Abelmoschus esculentus; assembly: GCA_035048815.1. Lineage (NCBI taxonomy): Eukaryota > Viridiplantae > Streptophyta > Magnoliopsida > Malvales > Malvaceae > Abelmoschus > Abelmoschus esculentus. The sequence goes on along the minus strand of JAUCBN010000027.1, from coordinate 15,790,913 downwards.
TTCAGCAAAGCGTAGCTTTTCTTAGCCGTTGAAATCCTACATTTATCCCTAAGTCGAATTAGTTCTTTCGCACTTGGATCGAACCATATCTACTTATTTCGTGAATCCAATCCTCCCGGATCTAGATAAATAAATTGTTTATCGAGTTTTCTCTCGATTCTCTCGCAAACAAATTTAATTGCCAAGAGTATATAAACCCTAATTTAGAACACACTAAACACTTAATAAAATCAAACTAAGTATTCATAACATAGAAATAACCCAAGCCAACTAAAATTAGTTCATGGCTGGGCAAAATATCCTAAAATAATCTCTCATCACTCGAATAAACAAGAAAATAAAAAATTCTAACAGAGTTACTTCATCTGCCAGCTTTGTATAAGAGGTTTCTTTAGGTTGGATATCAATTTATGTCCAGTCAACTATCCAAAATATAGTACTAAAACTATATATCCTCATTCTTCCTTTTTAAACTTTTACAGGATCAAGAATCCCTTGTAGGATTGCTTTCTCGTATGCTGGAGTCAGGGATGTTTACCTAGCGGCAGTGGGGCGTGGAATTTCTGGGAAATTAATTCTTGCAGAGAAGCATCCTTTCCAGAGTCAACATGGTGTTGTAATTGCCACTGCTGCAGTGGCTGAGTGAAGTGTAAGTCAGGATTTTACTGATTTGATTGTTTGTTTTCCCTCTTTTACAATTGATGTGATTCTAATAAGGAAATTGAGCATATGTTTGGTATGCCCACTTTGGAATATTCTTTTATATCTAAAACATGATCAACAAATAATTATGTGTCTCTTGGTTGGTTTCTGAAATTTCCTAATACATCTCTTAATCGTCTCCTTTCTCAGTGCTGTCCTGTATCTTTGATCTATTATTCGTCATAAAATTGGTGAACCTGAAAGGTTATGCTTCTTGCAAAAGAACAGACAAATATTGTCAGCTACCTACTCAATCTTTACCCTTGCACATCTTTACTACATAGGTTAGATCTTGTTGTCAGAGATCAATTGCTGGCAAATTTATGAGTAGACCTAAGAGTGTGAATTGCCCAAGTTAACAATTTGAGAAGTAAACACAGAAACTGTGGAACCCTCGATATATTTATGTAAGATTATATATATATATATATAAATAAGTCTATAGGAATTTGAGTTAGGATCTATTACTTAGAGATAATTTTAGTAGAATTAAAAGTCTTAAGTTAATAGGATTAAAAGTTTAAATTAATTAGGACTTCTAATCCTATTCAAAGTCTTATTCTAAAGCCTATAAAAAGGCATTAACTTGTGTAAACAAATTTATTCATTCAACAATAGAAAATCAATTATGTTTTTTTGCTTCTTTTCACAAAAAGCTTAAATTTTCTTTTTTCTTTTTTTATATTATTTTATTTTTCCATAAAGTTGAAAGCTTATTTTCTATAATTTATTCCTTTCTATTTACTTATGGTAGTTACTAGTATTGATTGCTTTGGATACTTGTAGCTTGAATTGAATAATTGATTCTCTGATAACTTTGCAACGTTGTTTCTTGCTTTGTAAAGTATGAGTGAGAATGTGAATGAGTGAGAGTTGTGGTTGAGTGTGGTTGTGGTGAGTGTGAGAGAAAATAGAAGAGATTTAAAGGAATAAATGAAAAGTATTTCAAAATAGTATTACATTTGTCAATTGCCCGAGCAATTTTCATTCTGCGGATAATTTCATTTTGTGGGTAATTTTTATTTCTGGGTAATTTTATTCAAATTCTATTTAATTTAAAGTTTTCAATTGGTATCAGAGCTAATGACGAATATGATTGGTCAAATATCGTTACCACGTCTGACAAAAACGAACTATGAAAATTGGAGCATTCAAATGAAAGCTCTTCTTGGATCTCAAGATGCATGGGAGTTAGTCGAAGAAGGGTTCAAAGAACCAACAACTGCCGCAGGATATACGGCTGCTCAAACCAAGACGTTGAAAGAGACGTGATCGAAGGATAACGCGACACTATACATGATATTCAGAGCCGTTGACGAATCAAGCTTTGAGAAAATTGTCGGGGCAACTACTTTAAAAGAAGCGTGTGACACTTTAAAAATGGTTTTCAAAGGAGCCGACCGAGTCAAGAAAGTACGTCTCTAAACTCTTTGTGGCGAGTTGGAGAGCATGAAGATGGAGTCGGAAAATGTATCCGACTTTATTGTCCGTGTACAAGCCGTGGCAAACCAACTCATTCATAATGGTGAAACGTTAACCGATGCACGAATTATGGAGAAGATCTTGAGATCGTTAACCGATAATTTTGAGAATATTGTATACGCGATAGAAGAGTCAAAGGATCTTAAAACTCTCATAGTTGATGAACTCACTGATTCTCTTGAGGCATATGAACAACGTAAGAAGAAAAAGAAAGAGGAGACGCTCAAGCAAGCAGTTCAAGCAAAGGCGTCAATCAGAGATGAGAAAGTACTTTATTCTCAAATTTTTCGATGTAGAGGACATGGTCGTGGAGGTCGTGGAAATGGTCGTGATAGTCAAAGAGATAGTCATGAAGGATATTATAAGGAGAAGGGATAGTCGAGCCAACCAAATTGGCGTGAGAGAGGATGCAATCGATGAAAAGGCGGTTGATCAAATTATTCCAACATCAAGTGCTACAAGTGTTACAAGTATGGTCACTATGCGAAGGATTGCAACCCCGATAAATGTTATAATTATGGAAAAGTGGGGCATTATGCAAAAGATTGTCGAGCCGATAAAAAGATGGAAGAGACAACCAACATAGCCTTGGAAGATGAAGCGAATTAAGGTATTCTCTTGATTGCTAAAAATGAAGTCAACATCGACAATGATATGTGATACCTCGATTCAGGCACAAAAAACCATATGTGTGGTCACGAGTACTTATTCAAAAAGATGCAAAAGATTGAAGGTGAATATGTGTCGTTTGGTGATACATCAAAAGTTGAGGTCAAAGGCCAATGTATAATTTGCTACATACAAAAGGATGGCTTAATAGGGTCAATCCAATATGTGTATTACGTTCCAAATCTTAAGACAAATATTTTGAGTATAGGGCAACTCACGGAGAAAGGATATTTAGTATTTTTGAAAGACCGAGTACTACTCTTGAAGGATAAGCAAGGGCGTCTAATTGCCAGAGTTAAAATGGGCAAAAATCGGATGTATGAATTGAATTTGAGAAGCGTGCAAGAAAAATATTTATGAGTCGATGTAAAAGACAAGGCATCGTTATGACATCTTCGTTTTGGTCACCTATATATGGTGGTCTAAAAGAGTTAGCAAAGAAGAACATGGTGCACGGATTGTCGAACATGGATTATGATGGCAAATTTTGTGAAGAATGTGTGATTAGCAAGCAAGCAAGAACATTATTTCAAAAAAAGGCAGAATATCGAGCAAAACATCCACTCGACTTGATTCATACTGACATATGTGGACCAATCACCCATGAATCTTTTAACGGTAAAAGATATTTCATTTCGTTTATTGATGACTTCTCACAAAAACTTGGGTGTATTTTTTGAAAGAAAAATCTGATACATTTGAGGTGTTCAAAAAGTTCAAAGTGATGGTGGAGAAGACAACTAGTAGACATATCAAAGCCGTACGATCTGACAGAGGTAAGAGTATACTTTAAAGGCTTTCATGGAGTATTACGAGGAGCAAGGGATAAAGAGATTTCTAACCGCACCATACTCTCCTCAATAAAACCGTGTGGCTGAAAGGAAGAATCGGACCATTCTTGACATGGTTCGATCAATGCTCAAGTGTAAAAATTGTTGAGGCAATTCTGGGCAAAAGCTGTGCAATGTACTGTCTATATACAAATTCGATGTCCACATGTAAAGTTAGATAATCAAACACCATAAGAAGCATGGAGCGGACAAAAGCTGACAGTTTCTCATCTCAAAGTTTTTGGTAGTGTGGCGTATGCACATATATCGGATCAACAAAGAACAAAGCTCGAAGACAAAAGTAAAAAGTTTATTTTTATTGGGTATGATGAGAAGACAAAAGAGTACAAGCTACTCGATTCAATAAACAAGAAGTGTAAACTTGTCATGGAGGAGGAGATTAAGGCAATTGATGGAAAGTTAGCCTATTGTCGAAAGGAATTACCTGAAAAAAGTCACAAAGCGTGTATTCAAGAAAAAGATGAACGATCAAGACGAGATAGAAAGGTATAAGAAAGGATACAAGCGAGTCAGGATCAAATTGCGATAAATGCAAGAAGATGAATGGCATGACGGATGAAAGAAACATTTAAGTTTACGTGGGAGTTTTGTTGAATAAACTTAAATAGAATATTAAGTGAGTCATAAAATTTAAGAGTTAATGAGAAATTACAAGTTTAAAATGTCAAAAAGTTAATATATGAGTTACTAGTCTTTATAGAGTTTAATATAGGAGTTATATGAGTTACAAGAGTTATGATTTTTATTAGGTTTTATTGTGTAATAATGCCTAGTATCTATATAAAGGCATTGTCTATTGCTTTGTAAAGTTTGAGTGAGAATGTGAATGAGTGAGAGTTGTGGTTGAGTGTGACTCTGGTGAGTGTGAGAGACAATAGAAGAGATTTAAAGGAATAAATGAAAATTATTTCAAAATAGTATTGCATTTGTCAATTGCCGAGCAATTTTCATTCTGCGGGCAATTTCATTTTGTGGGTAATTTTTATTTTTGGGCAATTCTATTCGAACTCTATTTGAATTAGAGTCTTCAAAGATTATCTAGAAAGTATTCTGGATAGCCAAGGCGATTAAAGCTCCAGCCCAAGTTCTAGGTTTGCTTACTAATTAAAAATAATGGCTAAATGTAAGGAGAAAAAAAATCTAATACAGGTGACTGTGTCAACTGAGAAGGGACGTTATTTTGTTCTTTAGGCATTATTCTTGGTTGTAAGAATTTCGGTATCAATTTTTCGATATATCAATTTTTTTACAAAAAGTGTAAGTATTTCGGTACATACCAAATTTCTTACAAAAAGTGTAAGAATTTTAATATATATCGAAAAATCGATACTGGAATTCTTACAACTTTTGTAACAATCTCGGTAGACTCATTTTAGTCTCATTTTAACTTGTCTCACGTTAGAAAAACTCAGGCTCAAATAGATTATCCATATGATTTTGTTCTTTTGGTTACCGTCTTGTACAAAGCATCTCATATACAAATCCATTTCCTGTCTAATCTTCCTCAGGAATGCAACTACCTAGGAAGCACGGGTACGGTAATCCTATGCCGTTTATCCGAAACATTTTTGGGACGGGTACAACACGGGTACGGCTTGGGTACGTACCGTAGACGCTCCACGTCGATAGGGTACGGTCGAAAACGACGGGAGACGACTAACATATTTTTGGGGACGTTTGAGAGATGATATTCGATCTCTATGAACATCCCCAAGGTTGTTTAAAAGTTTAGAGACTTGCGTGCTTTAACATAAAGGTTGAAGAACGAACTCACAAAGTCACCAGAAAAACAAACTCAAAAAATCAGGAAGAAGGTTGAAGAAGAAAGACAAACCACGTGACAAAATAAATTTTTTAATTCTTAAATATGTTGTGGGGCCCAATATAATAAATATTATAATATTCAATATTTATATAATTATAGATAATTTTTTAATAAATATATTATTAAAAAATATAAAAGTATTTTTATATTAATTTTTTATTACTATTTTGTTATTATTATTATTATTATTATTATTATTATAATATTATTATTAAAGTTGGATTTTTTTAATATTTGTGTCAATTGCTTATGTATTTTTTTTTGAATATTTTTCTCATATTTTTTATTTTTATAAATATAAAATGAGATTTTTCACCTTGATAAATAAATGATTAATTTTGAATTTATTGTCAGACGAGTTTAAGTCAAATTCGAACTCGAAAATGAATTGACTTTAAAAGATATTAATAATGCTTAACTTATGTTTTTTAATATTGTTCTAGACTTTTTTATTTGAGATTTTACTCTTTAATATTTGATTCTTTAATATTATAAGCCTTTATATTTTTTTAATTTTCTATAAAGTATAAAATTTAGTGATTATTTATATTTATTTATTTATTTAATATTTTAAATTTATTTTATATGTCGTATTCTTACCGTACCCGTACTCTATAATTTTAGAAATTATTGTTTTTCATCTTCATTCCTGTTCCCGTATCCGTCCCCGTATCTATATCGGTGTAACATATTCAGCTGTGCGTCTTCTCTCTCTTATTCCTTGCATTTCATTTTCAGCTTTGCATGACATCAAAAGTTGCATTAGTCAAAATCAAACTACTTGGAATCTTCTGTTCATATCATCTAAATTCGCCATTTACCAAATAGTAAATCTTCTTTGTCATCGAGTTTACTCAGGAGTAAAGTTTAGGAACAATAACATTGTTCTAACTTGTTTAGCAAGTAAATAACAATCTTTTTCTTTATTCAATTATGAGTGATTACAGTAATATCTGTTGTAGAGTATACTGTCAACTATTAAACATTGATCGCTCAATCACTCTGTTGATATTATTGATGCTCAAATTCGTAACTTTTAAAAACAACAATCGTTCTTTTAACCACTGAGTTAGATAAATCGTGCAGTAAATAACAATCTCAGTTAACCATGTAACTGTTCATTTAGGTGAGATTCTGTAACCAGTAGCCAGGAACCAGTTTATTCAGCCTAATATATTCCTGTACGAGCATAAAGTAATTCTTTCAGCAATACAAGGCTTGTATAAGGAAGAGTAATTGTTTGTTCAGTTGATTTCTCAATCAAACCGACTTAAATGACAAAAACAACCCGACCAGGGATTTAAAAAAACAACTTGATACCATTATAACGATTGTTATTTAGTGTAAATATCATCAACTGAAACTGTTATTAGTATAAATAATGATAGAATTAGAATCATACTAATAACAGTTGATAACGAATTTAAAGTTAACGGTTAATAACGGTGATAACGGTTTATTATTCCCGTCACTTCAAAAACTCTTAAGAAAATAAGAATCATTGGTCATACTTCATTTCAGAGGTTTAAAAATTAAAAAATCATAAATAAATTTATTATATTTATATCTATTATGATATACAATAAATTATGTAAATTTAAAAAAAAATTATGATCGTAATTCTTGTAATAATCTTAATAACATTGTTATATCTACAATCATGATTAACACACGCAAACGTAAATGCTTTTTTAAGTCCTCGAACCCGACACAAATTTTATACTCTATGCAAACAGAATTGAACCAACTTAAAGTCGGTCAATTAGGTCGGTTAACCTTCCTAATTTAAAGAAATAATTTATTTATAATATTTATGTAACTTATAGATTTAAAATATTGTATATCTCGTTTTTTTTTTCTTTTCTTTTCTGTTGGACCAACTTTGGAAGTTCAAAATTTTATAACCGATTGAAATAGCCAACAAAATTGACCATATCCGTTTTATAGGTTTAAACCACCCTAAATCATAAATTTTAAATTCTAACATTGAACTTAATTTCTGTATTTTATAACCTAAAGCTCTAGACTACAACCAAAATCCTAAAGGGATAAAATTTAAATACTTGCCTAAATTAAAATTTAGGCATAAAGATAATTTTCACCCTTAACGTTTATAATTTTTGTCCTTTTGGCCTTTATTCTTTTTTTTGGAAAAATTTAGCCCTTAACCTATGTTTTTTAACAAATAACTCATTTTTTAATTACCATTATAACTGAAACGTTAAAAATTTAATAATGATAACTTGTCATATATATGTGATAATATAATTTAAATAACATAGAATCTAACCTATTAAACATATACATATATATAGAATATAATTTTATTACAATCTAAAAATATAAAACAATTAAAATTAAAATTAAAATGAAATATTAAAAATTAATTTTTTATTCATTAAAAATTAATTAAATCTAAAATAAAAGGCTACTAAATATTTTCAACCTTAATTATAGTAATCAAAATTTTATCTGAAAAAAGTATGAACATAATCTGAAAAGAAAGGGTTTTGTAGAGTTTGTTACCGATGGATCAAAGATAATGATTTTGGTAATAATCAATTGGATTATTATTATTTTAGTTTAGAATTTAAGTATTTTAGTTTTAATCTAAATCGTATTTTTAGGGTTTTATAAAGATATTTTAGTTTAGTTAGGGTTGAGAATATTTATTAAATTTTTGTTTTGGATTTAATTAATTTTTAATATTTTATTTAAATTTTAATTATTTTATATTTTATACTGGAATAAAATTATATTATATATATGTATATATTTAATAGGTTAGATTCTATGTCATTTAAAATATATTAGTATCACATATATATGATAAGTTATCATTATTAAATTTTTAACGATTCAGTTATCATGATAGTTAAAAAATGAGTTATTTGTTAAAAATACATAGGTTAAGGGTTAAATTTATCCAAAAAAAAAAGAATAAGGGACAAAATGACAAAAATTATAAACGTTAAGGGTAAAAACTATCTTTATGCCTAAAATTTACCATGAATGAATTAAGGTTTCCATAGTTCATATTGAAATGCTTGTGTTAAAATATTTTTCTTAAAAGAATTAGGTTATTTAATGTATAAGGTTCACTTGTTGGGTTAGACTAAAAAAATCTTTTATGTTTTAGGGGTTAGATATTATTATTATTATTATTATTATTATTTAATTAGTTATAGTGATTACAGTAGTTTTTGTTCTAGAGTATACTTTCAACCATTGAACATTGATCACTCGGTCATTGTGCTGCATTATTAGTATTTAAACACGTGACCTCTAAGAACAACAATTGTTTAATTTCTTTAATCACATAGGCAAGATGGTTCGAGCAGAGATTAGATATTATATTTAGTGTTGAAGGGTAGTTTATAGAATTTATAATTTAGGATTATAGATTTAATTTTTAGTTTTTAAGGAATAAAATATAAATTTATACAACTTTTTTACATAATATGTGTTTTAAAAAATTAAGGTATAAATTATTTTTATACATAACCTGCATTAAAATATGTCTATTTTACACAAAATCTTAAAACTCTAAAATCTAAATTTAAACTCTTAACTCTAAATATAACCATTAAACCATAAATTTATTTTTTAAATTCTAAAATTGATATACTTGTGTGAATTAAACTTTTTTAAAAAATTAGTTATTAATATAGCTAATAATTTTCTCCAAGAATATGAGTGATTATAGAATAATGGTAACTTTTTAGAAAAGGAGTGTGTGGTACGTAATTCCATTACCTTTTAGGCTTTTACATTAACAAAGCTGTCATGTCAAAATTAGAGCAACTTTTTTGAAAGAAAGAAATTTCTTCAGTGTTAAACCCTTTAAAAGTCTGGGCGGCCACCATGAAACACTATTTAACAAGTCTCTTGTAGAGGGTATTGTTCCCCCTCCTGGATATTGCTTTCCTCCACATGGCCACGTATAGACCAAAAGATGCTCATTTGAAGCTTAAAAGCATAAAATGAGCGGCCCTTTTGAGTAGATAATGCCATAGTTTACTTTTAATATTTGCTTTGATGAGAGAGTGCTTTACTTTAAGCAAAAGAAGAAATGAAAATTATGTATACATGTATGATATAGTATATATGCAACTATAGAAGGAGCTTCCAATGCAATGTGTTGTTCCCTTGGTAAAAGAAAATTAAAGGATTTGATAGGGAAATAATAGAAAAGATAACCCTCTGAGCTTTCACTTTGAGTGTGAAACCCATATCTCTTTTAGTCTTCTAAACAAAGATTACCACGAAATAGTTGGGGTTGAGCTGTTATTATCTTCTTAAAAGATAAGTTTAATAGATTATGTACGATTATTGTTTATGTGTCTTAAGAAATCTCTTTTTTTTCTATGTGGGATTAATGACTTTATCTCTAGTTAGATGTAACATTCCCCTCCACTCAACCTCGTGACGTATTGTCACGAACTTTCACTATTATGATTGACCAATTGTCATGGTTGTCCACCCTGCATACTCCATTCGACGTAAAATCGAACAATTAAAGGGTAACTTTGATATCACTTGTCACGGGATCAATGTCCTCTTCCTAAAAGACATGTCTAGTAGAATGTACATCTCTATTGTTTATATATTCTAAGACTTTTTTTTTTCATTTTTAATTCTTTTTAAACGTGACAATAAACTTAAGCTTCTTTAAACAAAGCTTAACCGTTATAGTTGGGGTATGGCCTAAGAAACTGCATATATTCCTCTCCCACTTTCATTCAAACGCTCCCTTTCTAGCCTTTCAGAATTGCTTTGCGTTCAAATAATTTGGTGCCCCCCTTTGTATGTCTTTTTAGGCCAACAAAGGTAGAGAAGACCCTTTTTGACTGGAAGGGGCTGAGAAAAATACTCACTGGGAGGAAAAGAATAAACAGTCGAGAGTTTTGGATTATTTGTTGTTGTAAAGAATTCCTTGGGTCCTACTTCTCTATAATTTGTCTATAACACTCGGTTACGGATCATATAATTTGGTTAATAGGGATATTCCCGGATTATTTGAGGATCTAGTTCATTTTTTACAATAACTCGTGAACCACGTCACTTGCACATGACGTTGCAGCCACTGGCCATTTCGCTACCTGCACATGGCGATAAATTGACACAAAACTCAGACTGAGAAAGAACCTAGATCCCTAAATAATTTTGCCTGATAAATACTGTTTTTCCTTTTGTTTATTTTAGTTTCCTGCTCAATTGTTTGTTTCTAAAACGAGAGTATAAGCATTAACGGTAAGCAAGGTTTTGTGAAGGAATGTTTTGCATTAAAAAAACTCGGTAAAAGTTGGACATAGATGATTGAAGAATGAAAGGTATATCTCTCGTTTTGTGTGTTATGAAAATATGTTTTGATTTTAGTCGTATAGAATTCCAAGATTTAGATAGTGTTGCTCTTCTTTCTATGCAAGGGCACGCTGTCATGGAGGAATATAAGAGCAGGGCCAAAACACACAGAAACTGCAGAAGAAGGCAGACACCATTTTTATACTATATATTTTGCATGGTGGATATACATAAGAGAGAATAATCAAATTCTTAACCAATTCCATGCAGGTTTTTCTCTGTGTTACACAAGCATGTAGGGACGGAGCTAGAATTTAAAGTTAAGGAGATAAAATATAAATGTTTAAAAGTAGGAGGGTAAATTCATAAAAAAAAACAAATTCTTTTAAAAAAATCTTCGGGGAGGCGATTGCCCTTCCCCACCCCTTAGTAGTTTTATCCCTGCGAGCATATACTATGAATAGAAATTCTATACACTTTTTTATCTCTATTTATACTCGTATTAAAAAAATAAGTTTATGGTTAAAGCTTAGTATTAGAGTTTAGGATTAATGTTTGAAGAATTAGAGAATGTACTTTTTAGGGTTTAGTGTTTAAAGTTTAAGATTTAAAATTAACGCCTAAACTTTGATTTTTTTAGTGTTAAAAGTTTGATATATTAGATACTCAATTAAAAATAAAGTTTTTATGGAAAAGCATATGTTCATCGGAGATCCGAATTTAATCACTTTGTATACAAAATATGTATATTATTAAAGAGTTAAGAATATATATAAACGTATATTATCTTATAATTATATTTACACTTAAAAATTTTTAACAATGGTAAATCACACACATGTTTTTCTCTTTTCTGTATATAAGATAATTATTTAGTATAATGACGATAGAATTATGGTATTTTAAAATCCCCTATTCTCATTTCGCACAGTCAATCCCATGTTTCACTTATTTTGTCTTTGGTAAGAGTATGTATAATTAATATAACTGTTAATCGATATACTTGTTATATTTATTGGTTAATAATTAAACTATTAAAGTTAAACTGTTTTGATTAACTGAATCGTTAAAAATAATAGTTAATAATTAATTAATAAATTAATTATTATTAAATTATGGTTTAATATCAAAATAAGCGTCTGAACTATTCTGTTTTCTCTTTAGGTATTCAAAATATCACTTTTGGTTAAGATACGTGTCTTAATTAGTCTTAAAAAATGATAATTCGGTCATCTAAAATAATAAAAAAATACCTAAAAAATAGATAATTTATACGTTTATTTTGAATTGAACCTTAAATTAAGTTATGTCAATTTCAAAATCTATTTATAATTTAATATTTATCAAACAAATAATTTTATTATTCTTAAAAGAATCCACAACATAATAAAAACTATAATAAGTTATATGTTAATTTTTAATCGAACTATTTTTAATAGTTAATTTATAACTCAATAACCGTTGTAACGATTTATCTACCATTTAAATTAAACAATATGGTTTGTACACCCTTGGTCCTTAGTTCTTTTAACATTTTTAAAATATCATGTATCAAATTTTAATTGATTCGTGTCTAAATATAAAAATGTGGTTTAATAAATAAAAAGACATGTCCGTAAGAATACGGTACTTTGGAACTCGATATCATATGAATGATATAATTTTTTTTATTGTTCTTCTGGTTTTTAGGTTCTTATCCTAATTAATTCAGATTGAACCGAATTATACACTTTATTTTGGTGGGTGAGACTCTCTCAACATAATTTTTTTACATATACAATATTTTAAATTTAAAATTTATTTAAACAAAATTAAATTATTTACTACTTAAACCGAGATCAATTGATGATACGATTTTCCTTTAAAACTTTGCCATTTTACTTGGCTTGTCCTTCCTTTTATGTATCCGGGGTCCAAAAGCTCCTCTAACTTTACGAATTAATGAAGAGAGAGAAAGAGTGAGATTATGGGAATTGTTTTAGTAATTTAAAATATTTTATATTTATTTAAGATATGAAATAATACGATTATATCTAATTTTATTAATATTATCATGGGATAATATATAAAAAATAGGGTAAACTATCCCAGTGACCACTCAACTAATTGAGGATGTCTATTTTGGTCATCCAACTAACGAACTCGTCAATCAGGTTACCCAATTTTAAAACCTACCTATTTGGGTTACTGCCGTTAAAATTCTAACAGAAAAGTTAACGGTGGTGACGTGACTGTTTAATAAAAATATGTAAAATTACACACTTAATCTATGTAATTTATTTATTATTTTAATTTAATCATAATTTTAAAATAATTGTGTATTTAACATTCAAATCAAATTTATTAATTTAAATTATGATTAAATTAAAATAATAAATAAATTACATGAATTAAATGTGTAATTTTACAGATTTTAATTAAACAGCCACGTCACCACCGTAAAAGTCGTGATGCGATTCCTTTATTGCGTTGCGCTTAAAATATGTCGCGATAACTTTAAAAAACATTACGATGCGACCGTTACACTGCGTTGCAACCACATTTTAATACTATGAGATAAAGACCCAGAGTTGCTTGTTGATCATTTTTAGGGTAAATATACCATGATGTTCATTTACTAACTACATAAATGATGCATAGAAGAGAGAGATCCACTTAGCTCAGCAGTCCCATATAGACTATATATTTTATCAAAATTAACATACAAAAGAGAAAGCTGAGTTGCCTTTGAGACTGCTGCATCCTTCCTGCTTGTCAGCACATGCATGCCACTTTCCTATACAAAATCGACTTTGGACCCCAAAATTTAACCTCACCTACAAGAAAAGCATAGCCCACCATCTGATATATTTCACTCTCTTAACCATCAACAACAACAAATCTCTCCAGCTGCACCAGCTGATCACATAACTCAAATCTCACAACCCCTTCCTAGTTCCAATCTCATGAATTAGACCCTTTTTCCTTTTTGTTCAAGCACCAGCATCCATGAAGCTTGAAGTTTACAAACTTTCTTTTATCTGATTGTTTTGTTTCAAGTGTCCTTTCCCTTCATACTTTCGGGGAAATATAGGTTTTGGGAGAGACAAGATGAGAGCCGGGGGTTGTACAGTGCAACAAGCTCTAACCAACGAGGCTGCTAACGTTGTAAAGCAAGCTGTTACTCTTGCTAGGCGGCGTGGCCATGCCCAAGTTACTCCCCTACATGTAGCTAATACCATGCTTTCTGCTTCCACGGGTCTGCTGCGTACGGCTTGTATTCAGTCCCACTCCCATCCCCTTCAGTGTCGAGCCTTGGAGCTTTGTTTCAACGTTGCCCTCAATCGCCTCCCGGCTTCGTCTTCGAGTCCTATGTTGGGACCTCATTCCCAATACCCTTCCATCTCTAATGCCTTGGTTGCTGCCTTCAAGCGTGCTCAGGCTCACCAAAGGCGTGGATCCATTGAAAACCAGCAACAACCTCTCTTGGCTGTTAAGATAGAGCTGGAGCAGCTTATCATATCTATTTTAGACGATCCTAGCGTGAGTAGAGTCATGCGAGAAGCTGGTTTCTCTAGCACACAAGTCAAAAGCAACGTGGAACAAGCTGTTTCCTTAGAAATATGTTCTCAAAACGCTCCTTCAGTAAACAGTAAATCTAAGGAAAGCAGCAACGCTGATTTAGTACTCTCTCAATCTCCTACTGTTTCTCAAGTTGCAGGTGACAAAGCAGGGAAACCAAGAGGATCAGATCCGATAATAAGAGAAGAAGATGTCATGTTCGTGATAGAGAACTTGATGAACGAAAAGAGAAGAAGTTTAGTGGTGGTCGGAGAGTGTGTATCCACCATAGAAGGTGTAGTTAAAGCTGTGATAGACAAAGCTGATAAAGGAGATGTTCCTCAGTCTTGGAGGGATGCTAAGTTTGTAAACCTTTCTTTCTCATCTTTCGGGCATCTAAATAGAGTAGAAGTTGAGCAAAAACTAGAAGAGTTAAAGAACCATGTCAGGAATTGTTTAAGCACAGGGATTGTTTTGAATCTGGGAGATCTCAAATGGGCGATCGAGTATAGAGCAAGTTCAAGTGAACAAAGTAGAGGCTATTACTGTCCAGTGGAGCATATGATCATGGAGCTTGGGAAATTATTGGTATCCAACATTGGAGAAAGTGGAAGGTTTAAGCTCATGGGGTCTGCCACTTTCCAAACTTACATGAGATGCAAATCTGGCCATCCATCGCTGGAAACTGTCTGGGGTTTGCATCCTCTAACAATTCCTGCAGGCAGCCTACGCTTCAGTCTCATCACTGATAGGTAAACAAACTACAATATTCTTGAATCAAGGCTTTGAAATATAAATACATACTTTGATTCTATCTTTCTTTTTCTTTCTTCAGCGATCTACAAAGTCAGGCCACTAGCAAGAAAGTTGAGAAGGTGTCAAGCTGGTGGATTTCGGTTGATAATGGAGGAGATGAGAAACAACAGCTGACATGCTGTGCTGATTGCTCCACCATGTTCGAAAATGAAGTTCGAAGCTTGCAAAACAGTGCATGTAACAGTGAGTCCACTACTGCAAGTCTCCCTCCATGGTTTAAGCCATACAAGGATGACAACCGAGGAGTTGTTACCAATGATAAGGTTATAATCACATTCCCAAGATATCTTCAAACTGAATTATTGTGTCCAAACCATATACAAAGTTGAAAACTTAACTTTTACTTTTGCAATTTGTTTTCTTTTTCTTCTACTAGGACTGTGCCACGGTTGCAGAACTTTGCAAAAAGTGGAATTCATTCTGCAATTCAGTTCATAAATTACAACCCTATTCAACACCAGAAAGAAGCCATACATTCTCTTCTCCTTCTCCACTTTCCTCTACTTCTTGCTTTTCACATGACAAGCAACACCCTCATTTGCAACCCCAACACCATGACTGGCCTGTGGTTGAACCGAGACAGTCTTGGAAAGACCACCATTTTTGGATTTCCGAAACAGTTGAAAAGACTGTTGAGCCCACCAGTTCTTTGAGATTATATATCCCAGAACATAATTACAAGGACCCTAAACCACACCTTTCCTCAAACCCTAGTTCCACCCCTAACTCAGCTTCTTCCAGTGATGTGATGGAGATGGAATACGTTCACAAGTTCAAGGAACTAAATGCTGAGAACTTGACTACCCTTTGCACTGCATTGGAGAAGAAGGTGCCATGGCAGAAGGATATAGTTCCGGAGATCGTCAGCACAATCTTAAAATGCAGGTCCGGGATGATACGAAGGAAAAGGAAGTTGAGAGATGGTGAGTCCAACTCTAAAGAAGAAACTTGGCTGTTTTTCCAAGGTGTTGACGTTCAAGGTAAAGAGAAGATAGCGAGGGAGTTGGCTAGGCTTGTTTTTGGATCACAAAACAACTTCGTCTCCATTGAATTAAGCAGTTTCTCATCTACAAGAGCCGACTCGACAGAAGATAGTCGAAGCAAGAGATCAAGAGACGAACAAAGCTGTAGTTATATCGAGAGATTTGCTGAAGCAGTTTCAAGTAACCCACATCGAGTGTTCTTCATTGAAGATATTGAGCAATCAGATTACTGCTCTCAAATGGGTTTCAAAAGAGCTATAGAAAGAGGAAGAATAAGCAAAGGAAATGGAGAAGAAGCTATCCTTAGCGATGGCATCATCATTTTGAGCTGTGAAAGCTTCAGCTCAAGATCAAGAGCATGCTCTCCTCCTGCAAAGCTAAGACCGGACGGTTCTTCCGAGGAAGAAAAGGTGGCTGCACCGGAGGAGACAACCGGTCCTTGCGTGTCATTAGACTTGAATATGTCCATTGACGATGATAGTTTCGAAGAGCAATCGATCCATGATATCGGTCTTCTTGAATCTGTTGACAGGAGGATCGTTTTCAAAATTCAGGAATTGTAGAGGACTAAAAAAGAAATAAACCCTTCAAGTGGTTAACTTCACCATTTCGGTTTTCTTTTCTTCTTTTTTGTGAAAATTCTCTTTGCTCAAATTGTCTTTAGATTCTCTGACATTCCTTAGGACTGAATTAATAGAAATTAGAAATTTTCCTGTTTCTGTAAAATTACTTTCTTTAATAATCTTCTATTTTATTATTTGAAATAAATTCTAAAACATGGAAATAAAACAATAGTACATTCACTTTAATAAATTATTTGGATATAATGATATTAATTTTTTTCGGTTAAAATAATTTTTTTACGAATAAAAATTATCAGTCAACTAACGATAAATAATTTAATATAATATTATAAACCTATATGACGGTACACGCTTCGATAGTTGTATCATATAACCAGTTATCTTGACTTTACAAAATAACACATCAATCAAAACTAATTTTATAAAATTATATAAAATATAAAATATTTTTTTATGCATCGTTATGTCAAGTTATTTATCTTCAATTGACTAATAATTTTTATTTATAAAAATCATTTTAACCATAAATAAAACATTAAAAATAAATTGCTTCAAAAAAGAATTTGAATCGAAATAATTATCCAGTCAAACATTAAAGATATTTTCTTATGTCATGCCTATCGTTTATACCACTAAACTTTTAATTGATTTAATTATAAGCAATAAATTCTTATTTTACTTCAATTATATTATTTTACTTCAATTATATTAGTGGGTTTAGGGTTTAAAGTTAAGGATTTGGTTAAGGTTTAGGAAATTAGGGTATGATATATTTTTTAAAATGTAGGATTTATGATTTAAGCTGAGTTAGAATTTAAAATTTAATTTTTTAAAAATTTTTAATAAGAGACATGAGAGGAGACATGATTAGAAGACATAAGATTTCTACTTGTATGGAACAAGTATGAATTCTGAGGACTTAGAAGCAAAAATCTTTTGCCTCTTTTCTGTGTCTCTCTTTATATTTCCTTTGAAAATTTACTAAAAAATTAAATTTTGAACCCTAACTCTTATTTTCTATATCCTAAAACCTAAACCCTATACCAAAAAATTACACCATACCCTAATTCTCTAAACCCTAATTAAAACTCTTAAACTAAAATCCTAAACCCTAAACCTTAAATCCTCTAATTTAAAATGGAGACATAAGTAGAAACATAAAAAGAGAAAGACGATTTACACTCCAGTAAAACGTAAAGAAGTGTCGTTTTCCTCATATCACCCCTTTGAGCAATAAAGGATATAATTCCAGTCTCTGCATGTACTCTATTTTATTACTATATCTATAGAGATTGCTGGGAAAAAAAGTTGTTTCTCAAAGAGACTTTCTTCCGAAGTTGCAAATAGGGCAATCAGCTATGGAACCTTAGTTATCGGAATTTACGACGATGATAACGACGATAACGACGACGATTCAATACAGAAACACCATTATAATCGTGTTTTTATCATAATATAATAATATGATCATTTATTCAATAAAACTGGAAATTATTATTAATTTTTTAAAAAATATTATACAAAAATAGTTTTAAAATTTTTAATCTATCTTATATTTTACAAAAATGAATCTAATGAGACATCAACACATGTGTACGTAGATATCAACGTGGTAATGATAATTTTTCATCTATTTTATATTTAAGTACTGGTGTAAACGAACCGAGCTTAAACGGACAAAGGTATGTCTGTGTTCGTTTATTTATTTTTGAAGATGTTCAAACTCTGTTCGTGTTTATTTAAATTTTTAATGGTACGTTCAAGTTTGGTTCGTTTATTTTTTGTCGTGTTCGGGCTCGGTTCGTTTAATGTTCACGAACGTGTTCGTTTATATGTTCGATAATTTGTTCGTTTAACGTTCGTGAACATGTTCATTAAGCGTTCGCGAACGAGTTCGTTTGTATATATTCATCAACTTGTCTATTTAACGTTCACGAACATGTTTGTTTAGTGTTCATGAACATATTTGTTTACCGGTTGTATATAAAAGAACATAAACAAGCCTATAAATGAGCTTATAGATGAGTATATAAACGAGCTTATAAACGAACATAAACGAGTTTGTTCGTAAACATAAACGAGCCGAATACACTTATGTTCGTGTTCGTTCGTTTATTAATCGATCATAAAATATTTGTTCATACTCGTTTATTTAACTTAATAGACGAACATAAATGAACATTATACAAACGATTCACGAACAACTCGCCGAACACACTGTTCATTTTAGTCTGACTTTTCTATACTTAAACCGAAATAGACCCATATTTTTATAATTTTTATAATTTAATCCAACATTTTAAATATAATTATATTTTTATTTAATTTATCCTAAAAATATTTATTTAACCCAAAATTAACCTCAATTTCTTTTAATTTTGTTCAATTTAGTCCTAAATATTTTAAACATACTTATATTTTGGGTTAAAAACTAGAAAGCTTGTATGATAAATATATTTAGTCGAGCTGTGAATCTCGAAATGGCATATAATTTATAAAAAAAAATAAAGCAGTAAGATTTGATGCATTAATTTGGGGTACCCTTCTCGGTGCTTATCGAATTTGTGGAAACGTGGATATAATTATATATTTAGTCTAATTATGATTAAAAATAATTAAATTAAAATTAAAACCAAATTAATATGATGTATAAATAATAGGATTAGATATATAATTATACTAATTTTAAACTATCATTTCGGTTTTTCCATTAGTTTTTAATAATCATTTCCTTGATTGATATCATTTAAATAGTTTAGTTCTCTAATTGACAAAATTCATAGTTCAATGACTAAAATAAAACCACCCTTATAATTTAGTGTCACAAGTGTAATTTACCCTAAAATCAATAAACTTCGCAAGAAGAAAAGAATGTCCTGTTAAATATTCAAACAATACACGTAATAATATGAATATTGTGAACTTGGATTGTTGTTCTATTAAGGAAGAAGCCTCACATATTTATACAAGAAAATCCTTAATGCTTGGATTGCTGATGCAACAGCAAAACAAACCCTAAAGAATAATCTGGAATGTTTGCATGAAATAAGGACAAAATACATGAGAAATGGACCCCCTCTTAGCTGGTGTCGTGGTGTATTGATGAGCTGGTGATGAGGTTGGTTATGGAATTCATAACCTCCTGACATTCACCCGGTTTCGTTTCTTTCTTCTTCTTGAAGTCAACGAAAGAAACAACATGAAATTTATCTCTGAGCTTGATGAATTGTTGAGCTGACAGAGGTTTAGTGAGTATGTCTGCAACTTGACATTCGGCTGGGACATATCCGACTTTCATTAGTCGACTCATGACTTTTTCACGAACAAAATGGAGATCCAAGTCGACATGCTTTGTCTTGGCATGCATGACTGGGTTGGTAGCCATGGCTACTGTGCTGGTGTTGTCACACCAAGCTTTTGGAACATCAGATAGTTGAACCCCAATGTCTTGGAGCAAATTTTGAACCCATACCATTTCAGATGTCCCATCTGTTAAGCTTCGATACTCAGCCTCTGCTGTGGATCTTGAGACTGAACGTTGCTTTTTCGAGTTCCAGGACAATAGGTGATTGCCATAACACACACAATAACCGGTGATGGATCGTCTGTCGTCTTCCTCGCTTCCCCAATCTGCGTCTGAAAAGACAACAAGTTGAGACAACGATGAGGTTTTTGTAGCATCAAAAAATAGGCCATAGTCCATTGTTCCCTTGAGGTAGCGAAGAATTCGTTTGATGGCAGTCCAGTGGATAGACATGGGATACTGCATGTACTGAGCGATTTTATTCACTGCATAAGATATGTCTGGCCGAGTGTGACAGATGTACAGAAGAGCACCTACCACACTTCTGAATAAAGTAGGTTGAGGGAAAGATTCTCCTCTTAGCTTCTGAAGTTTTGGGGAGACAACCATGGGGGTGTCAACAGGTTTGGCATTAGACATTTCTGTTTTTTCAAGCAGGTCAGCTATGTACTTTTTTTGAGTAAGAAACATACCCTTGGCACTGGTGAGAACTTGAATGCCTAAGAAGTAATCAACATGTCCAAGATCCTTCAGAGAGAACTGACGATGGAGATGGGTTTTGAAAGTAGTTATGTGATCTTCAGAACTTCCTGTTAGGAGAATATCATCGACATAGATAACTACATAGGTAACAACAGTGCTTGTCATGTACTTGAAAAGAGAGACATCTGCTGAAGAGTGTTGAAAATGAAGAGACTCAAGAAATCCTTTGAGGCGAAAGAACCATCTCCTTGGAGCTTGTCGCAGGCCATATAGTGCTTTGGACAACTTGCAAACCAGAATATCGCCAGTATCAGTTGCTTGTTCGAATCCTAGAGGTTGGCTCACGAAAATTTCTTCATGAAGTTCACCCTTTAGGAAAGCATTGTTAACATCAACTTGATGAACAACCCAACTACGTGTGACTGCAAGAGAAAACAACACATTGATGGTGAGAGATCGGACGACAGGACTAAATGTGTCTGTATAGTCATGACCTGCTATCTGAGAATAGCCTTTGACAACAAGGCGTGCTTTATAACGAACGATCTTTCCAGTAACATCCCTTTTGATTTTGAAAAGCCACTTGCAGCCAATGATTTGTCGATTAGCAGGTGCTGCAACCAAGGTCCAAGTGCCATTGGTTTGGAGAGCTGAGAATTCTTCCATAACAACTGCACGCCACTCAAGATGATCAAGGGCTTCATAAATATTAGTAGGAATGTCATCACAGTTAAGCAGGTAGAGCTTAGATTTAAAAATTCCTCGTTTGCTCCGAGTTGTCATGCTATGAGTGTTGGTAGGAGGCAAAGGTGGCTCAATTGTGGGAGCAAGGAGAACAGAAAACTCAGATGAACTGTAGAAGCAGCTGGTGGATCATTAGTAGGTGGATGGGGTGAATCAGCTGATGGATCATCAGTAGGTGGATGGGGTGAAGCAGCTGGTGGATCAGCAGCAGTATGCTCAGTAAAATTGTCAGCAGCTTCTTCCACAATAGGTTCAGGTGGAAAAGGAGGCACGACTGAATCAGGTGTAGCAGAAGGTGGCACAACTGGTACTGGCTCAGAAACAAACTCCTTGGGTTTGTTTTGAGGAGGAGATATAAGCTTGTCAAGAAAGGGAAAAACCTGTTCATCGAATAAAGCATGTCGAGTAACATATATTCGACCATCAGGATCGAGACACTGGTAGCCATGATGCCTGGGTGAATAACCCAGAAACACGCATTGTTTGGAGCGGAAGTCGAGCTTGTGTCTATTGTAGGGTCGAAGATATAGATAGCAAGCACACCCAAAGACTCGAAAGAAGCTGTAATCAAGTTTCTTCTTCATGAGTTTTTCATAGGGAGATAGATTTCCAAGAGCCACAGAGGGCAGTCTGTTAATGATGTAGGTTGCACTCAACACAGAATGAGACCAAAACCTTAAGGGTATGGAGGCATGAGCTAGGAGACACAAAGTTGTCTCAATAAGTTGTCTATGTTTGCGCTCAACAACTCCGTTTTGTTGAGAGGTATGCGGGCAAGTAACTCGGTGTTGAATGCCCAGTGCTTGAAGTTTGGGGGAAAAAACTTGAAATTCACCACCTTCATCGGTTTGAATAGCTTTAGGTGTACAAGTAAATTGAGTTTTTACTAAAGCCAGAAATAAGTCAAGTACATGGATAGTTTCACTCTTGGTTCGGAGTAAATATGTCCAACAACAACGAGAGAACATGTCAACAAAGGAGACATAGTATCTAAAGCCAGAGGAGGTAATAGGGGCAGGTCCCCAAACATCGACCTCAACTAGTTCAAAAGGAGTTGAATACACTGTAGTAGAATCTTTGAATGGTTGAGCATGTGTTTTTCCCATTTGACAAGCCGAACATAAAGTATCCTTGACAAGAGAAACTTCTTTGGGGAAGATGAGCCTAAGGACATTCGGTGTTGAATGTCCCAACCTTTTATGCCAGAGCCAATAGAGGAGAACATCTTTATTAGACAAAGTAGAAGCTGAAATTGTATGAACCTGAGGCTGAAAGGGAAAGTGATATAGACCTCCTTCCTGGATCCCTTTTATCAGCACAAGACCTATTCTTTTATCCTTCACATAGCAGACATCAGAGTGAAACTTGAGAAATACATCATTATCATTGGTAAATTTTGAAACAGACGAGTGGAGAGGTAAGGACAGTAGTATGGCCTAAATGAGTGATCGAGAGAGGTGTATTATCACCTAAATGGACCTTACCCTGACCAGAGTAGGGAGCAACAGGCGTCATTGCTGAAAGATCCTTAGTGACATGGTGTGTAGCTCCTGAGTCTGGGTACCACCAGAGAGTATTGCCTTCAGGTTCTACAGCAACGAGGGAGTTAACCTGAATTGTTTCATCAGCAGGAGCTTTATCAAGAGTGGGTGTTGGAGCAGGTGCAAGATACGGCTCATAGAGTTGAGCAAGCTGCTCAGTATCCCAGATGGCATTAGCCTGAAGAGAAGAGTCTGTGGTAGGTTGAGAAGAAGAAGTGACACCTTTGAAGTTTTCATCAAAACGATGCCAACAAGCATCAACCAAGTGACCAAACTTGCCACATAATTGGCATTGAGCTCGGTTAGATGTACGACCACGAGATCGACCCTAGAAAGAAACAACAGGAGAATGACCACCTCGGCCACGTTGATAATTGGTAAGATTAATGCCAACTGGAGACTCAACGAAATCTGTGAGGCGAGATTCAGCGTCAGCAAGAACGAAAACAACCCTTTCGAGAGTGTAGGGAACCTGACTTGCAGTAATAACAACAATAAAAGGAGCATACTCAGGGGGTAGTCCATTAAGAATGGTAGCAATGTGCTCCATATCTGAAACCCGATGACCAGAAATGGCGAGCAAGTCACAAATCTCTTTCACCTTGGTTGTATACTCACGCATGCGAAAAGTACCTTTACGCATAGACCGGAGCTTATAGTGGAGATGCATGATTTTGGTAGTGGAAAGCTTCGAGTAGAGTCGATTAAGCATGGACCAGATGTCAATGGAGGTATCGGCACCAACCAGTTGAGGAAGAATATCAGTGCTCACGGTTAAAAGGAGCCAAGAGGCTAAGGAGTTGTCTTGCTTCAGAAAAGATGAATAGGCAAGATTGAGGACTCGCTCACCAGGTGCTCGAGAGATGAAATTTGTCGGACGGTCAAAGTCAGGATCAATATAGTCTTGTAACCGAAGCCCTCGAATTGTAAGGAGAACCTGTTGTTTCCATAGTAAGAAGTTGGAATCATCCAGGCAGACATTTATGCGTTTGTTGGAAAACATCTA
The DNA here is from genome assembly GCA_035048815.1 of Abelmoschus esculentus. Lineage (NCBI taxonomy): Eukaryota > Viridiplantae > Streptophyta > Magnoliopsida > Malvales > Malvaceae > Abelmoschus > Abelmoschus esculentus. Next base: position 15,766,860 of record JAUCBN010000027.1, on the reverse strand, counting down.
TGAGGTAGAATCTTCATTGGAGACAACAGGAGTCGCAGCAGGTTCGGGGAGAGCCATAGAAAACACAGTCCAGAGAAGACCACCGAAATAACTGAGAAAGGAGAACTAGAGAGCAGCTACGAGAAGAATGACACAGAATCACCAAAGGCAACTGATACCATGTTGAATATTCAAACAATACACGTAATAATATGAATATTATGAACTTGGATTGTTGTTCTATTAAGGAAGAAGCCTCATATATTTATACAAGAAAATCCTTAATGCTTGGATTGCTGATGCAACAACAAAACAAACCCTAAAGAATAATCTGGAATGTTTGCATGAAATAAGGACAAAATACATGAGAAATGGACCTCCTCTTAGCTGGTGTCGTGGTGTATTAATGAGCTGGTGATGAGGTTGGTTATGAAATTCATAACCTCCTGACATGTCCTGTTTAGCTTATCCCTTAGAAAATCTTGCTTCTCTAAGGTAGAAATGAAATTGAAGTTGCTCTTATGTCATGTCTATTAGACCTGTTAACATATATATGGTAGGAACTAGGGGCGGACAAGCCAGGTATTCGGCTAATTTGAATAGAATTGGTCTTGGTTTCGATTCTTGTAACCATCGGTTTCTAAAAATTAAAATCAGTCCTAATTTCAGTCACATCGAGTCTTAAATTTTAAAAATCGGTCCCGTTATTGGTGGAAATCGGTTTCAATATCGTGTATCTGATCAATTAGTTTATTCTTAAAAAAATTGAGTAATTGAATAATATTTTTTCAACCACCAATAATAATATTAAATAATAAAATTAAAATATTGTAGGCTTGAAAATTAAAGTTTTTAAACTAGTAATAGTCATAATATTCAATTATTTATACATAAAGAGAAAGTTTGATAAGAAAAAACAAAAGAAAACCAATATCAAATATTTGGTATTGGTCTAAGTCCTATTAGGTACCCATCGGGTACCGGATCCAAAAAATTAAGATCCAGTCTCGATTATGACCAGGACCTAAATTTTGGATCCTGTCCCAGTCTCATCAGAACCAATACCAGATAAAAATTTACCGAATCTTATCGGGTTCGAGACCGGGACCAGGACCGGGTAATCGAGTTTTTTGCCCACCACTAATAGGAACAACTTTCGATGCATGAATTAATTTTTGATAATTTTTTATAATTATCGATATTTAAATTTATTGATTGATTGATTCGCGCAATGGATACTGTAGAAGTCTATTACGGAGACAATCCTTCTAAACCAATTACTCTTATTTTTAATATCAAGATTTAAACTTTTAATCTCATTTAAAAAATCTATTATCTTATCCCGTTATACTAACAAATCAGAAAGTTATATCTTTTGCCCAAGTAAAGATCAAGGCTGAGGGTATCATCCCAAACGTAAGGGTTGTGCAAAGGAGGAACAACTTTTATGTGCTTTAAGGTTTAAGACTTGGAATGAAAAAATAAAATGCAAAGGGAAAAAGAGATGAACACTTCTTTTTAGGATGAATTTTCTGATACGGTTTGTTCCTAAAAGAATATATTTTTCTTTTTCTTTTTTATTTTCACAAGCCCCAAACAGAGGGAAAGTAATTATATAATTTACTGATAGTAAAAGGGAAAGGGAACTAACAAGAAAAAGTGATTTCAAATTAAGAGAAATAAAAAAAATGTTTTTATTGAATCGAAAAGTTTTATATATAAGATTTAAACTTATACAAAATGTGATAATATAAGTATCTTAAAATTAATTTTTTATAAAAGAATGATAATTTCAGATAGTAAAATTATTTTAAAAAAATTAATACGTAGATTGTATTAGGCCTTTTTAATTTAAGAGTTAGGTGATTAATTTAGGATTTAAAATTTATAGGTTCAAGTAATGACTTAAAATTTAGTGTTAGTATTTAAAATTTAGAGTATATAGTTTAGAATCTAGATTTTAAAATTCGAAATTTAGATCTGAGTTTTAGTGTAAATATGCATGTTTGTGTAAAATAAATATTACACATCCTATATGTGTCAAAATTTTACCCTTTAAAGTTATCTCAGAATTAAATATTTTATAACTCTGAATCTTGGAAAAATTAACGGATGAACTCTATTCATCATGTCATCCGTGGTCCTAATCAATCAAATTCGTCAACATCATTTTTTAAGGTGAATCATCACTTCTTTTCTTTATGTAATTAAATAGTAGATAATTATTAAGTAATTATTTTGAGATGAATTGATCAAATTAATTATACCACGGATGACGTAATAAACATAATTCATCTAATAACTTTTCATAAATTTTAATAAAAAAACTCGCGAAAATGTAAAATAGTACCATTAAATACATTAAAATCAATATTATGTTACTTAAAATTTACAAAGCGAGAGATTCAATATTTAACTGAATTATCGATAATATTTATATTAATCTCGTTTTATGTGAGTTCAAATTCTAATATCACCTTAAAAATATAATATCTATATTTAATAAAAGATTGATAAAATAAAAATAATAATAATTATTTTACGTGGTATATATATAATCATTTCTTTCTTTAACCCTTAAAGATGTTTCTACTTTAGAATCATAAAAAGATTATAATCTCATGACAACTTTAAATAAAAAATTAAAAATCCTTGAGCATAAGTATGGAATTTGTCGTTTTTAGCTTTTTAAAAAGATTAGGGTTTTAGAGATGAGTGCGGGTTAAGATTCCACAACCCTAATCCTTCTTTCTAACTAATCCAGCTCAATGGAGATATAATATAAGTAATTATTATTATTTTTTAATATAAAATTAATCCTTTTTTAAAAGATACAAGCCTCCATTGAAGACTGCCTTTCTCCTCTTCTTCTTAATTCTTCTTCTTCTCCCTTTTTCTTTTGTTCTTTCAACTTTTCTTGCAAACAACTAATTTTGATTTGCTTAATGAGGTGGCAACATTATGGAAACTTTGATGACTTGTTCCATATTAATGCCTTTTGCATTGCCTTTATTTTCAACTATATCTTAATTTTTTTACTTTAATTTTAGAGATTGTTACTTTATTTATAGACACCGATTTTAATTTAATTCGAAATAATTAGATGCCGTTTAAGAGAGGTGAAGAAAGAAGATCAAGATCGTTGGAGACAATTTTAGACTGTTCATTTTAATAAATTTAGAGTCACGATCAATACAATGATAATCAGAGTTAGAAAAAAAAAGATTTAAAAATAGAAAAAAAAAATTTAACTCAAATTTTCGATCGCCAAGATTTTTTTAAGTCTTTTGGTATTCAAACCAACCATTTTGATAACTGGGTACTGATACGGCCAGACTAAATATTTTACGGGTCAATACAATTATATGTGTACCAGTACATCCTTTTAAATATGTTATCCAAAATTAATATCGAGTACCGATAGGACCTATGTGTATCAGTACAAAGACTAAATATTCTAAAATATATTTTAAATGATCTTAACAATTAAACTTGTTAGTTTTTTTAGTCAAACTCTGAACAATTTTATATATATACCGATATAGATATACATGTATAGATATTCGAGTTGAGTCAAATTTTATCAATCCTACGATTATATAAAAAATTAACAAAACACTACATGTATGGGTGAAATATTTGTTTAAACAAATATTTGGTCTGTCAAAATATGTGGGTAAATCATGAAGTACCATACTTTATTTTTATGATTATCTGAATGATAGCTTTTGTAAGAAAAGTGTATGTTATCTTAATTATTAAGCTGCAAACATTAGGGAATCTATTTTTTCCTCAAAAGCAGGAAGGTAAGAAGAAAAATAAAGTCATTTACCCAAAAAACAAATAAAAGAAAAGGCAAATAAAGCTGAAATAGATTTAATAAAAAATAATAAAGCACTAAAAAACACTGTTCAAAATATTTATATTTTTAATAACTACATTGTTACAGTAATATCTGTTCTAAAGCATACTCTTAAATATTAGACATTGATCGTTCAATCACTGTATTAATATTACTGGTGCTCGAACCCATAACGTTAGAAACAATAATCGTTCCTTTAACCACTGAAACTAAACGGTTCGTGGTTCAAAATGTTTATTAAACCTGCAGAAAGTGAGTGTCCCTTTAAAAGCAAAAGCTATTTGCTTTTCTTTCTTTCTTTGTGTAATATTTTTATTTCCAGCACTCTCCTTCTGGTTGGAAATGAAAACTTCCTAGCAGAGGTAAACTTTTGATCTATATACTCATATTATTTTTGTACATTCTCCTTTTACTTTTACTTTATCTTTTTATTTTTCCTTATGTGACAAGTGGAAAAAATTTATTGTTATCTTTTATTTTTATTAGATAATAAATTGATCTGAAATAGGTACTTAAAGTTTTATTCTGTTAATATTTTAAGGTAACATCGTTAAAAAAATTATTCAATTTAAAAATAGGTTCCCAAATTATACATTTTTCTAAAATAAGTGCCTAATGTTTTTTTACTTGAATAAAAAATTAAAAAAATAACCAATTAAAAAATTAAAAAAAAAATAATTTCACTTCAATCGTTCTCTTTGGATTCCCACCCTGTTAATCCATTCCGGACTATTTATAATATTATTAATATACGAGATTCAAAAGCTTTCATTTTTTATTAAATTTAGTTAGATTGATTTTATTATTAGTATAATATATAAAATAATATAAAATTAATTATATTCAAATACTCAATGTTTTTTAATTATAAGTAGAAAAAATCATAATATAAATATTAAATTAAATTATATATTCTAATAACTTTTTATTTTTATTTTCATTTTCATTGACTACCAGAAATATATGAAAAAATAAAAAGATCAAGAAAAAAGAAGAACGTGATCAAGGGTTGAGAAATTATCTGGTATAAACCCATATTTGTGCATTGCAGATTTCCTTCTATTTAGCCGCGAAGCTTTGTTATCGGTTAAGATCCATTAATTTGAACTAATAATTAATGAATCTAAAATTATTTTTATTCAAATTTTAGTTGGTTATTTTTATTTTTAATTTCAATAAAAAAATATTAGACATCTATCTCAGGAAAATGGATAATTTGGGCATCTATTTATAAATCAAACAAAAATTTTAACGGTGTTACCTTAAAACACTAACGGGATGAAATTTTAGGCACCTATTTCAGCTAAAAATAGCATTAGGCACCTATTTCAGAAAAAAACATATAGTTAAAGTATTTATTTTAGCCGAAACAAATATTAAGTATCTATTTCAAGAAAAGTGTATAATTTAGACACTTATTTCTGAGTTAAGCCGAGGTTTTATTGAGTATTCACTCCAAAATTAAAATTTAAACAAAATATTATGTTAAGAACTTTACCTAACCTTTTGCTTTCATATTAATTTTTCGAACAACATAAACAGTGGAAGTGGAAATAAATTTTAGACAGAGAATAAGAATATAATCCCAAAAAAATATCTTTTATTGTTTTTTTATGTCTCAACATTAAAAAATTATACTATGCCAGGAACGAAACTACGTGGGAAAGTTTTTTTTTTAATTTTTTTCCTATATTTAAATTTTAGACAGAAAATATAAATATAAATTTATTCCCTTACTTGAAACATTTATATTTTGACTCTTTTAACCCTAAATCCTACTTTCGTCCCTGAAACATATATTCTAACTTTAAGTTTTATGCCTTAAATATTAAACATTAAAAACTAAACCCTGCATTTTAAGCCTTAAATCTTAATTTTAAATCTTAATATTAAATTTTATTTTTAATGTCGGGGCATATATAGTGATACTAAAAAATAGATTCTATTCTATAACAAAATGTTCCTATTGTATGCACCTGCTATTTTCAAGTCTCTTGATTGACAGAGGAACCAAATTAAAAGGTGATAGACTTTATCCTTAACCTAACCTAACCTAACCTAATCCCAAACTTTCTTTTCCTTAGCCAATACATCTATAGATAGAAATTAAAACAAAAACCAGGGAACCAGAAAATTAGATTGAGAGCTAAGCAATTAGGACCAGCCTTCCAACCTACTTTGGAGAGGGCAGTGGCCTCATATAAAAGGCTACAACTTCATTTATATAATTAGGGGTAATAATGAGCTTGGCCGACTCGCAAGTTATTCGGGTTCGGTTTGGTCAAAGCTTAGTTCGAGTAAATTCAATTTGAACTCGGGTTCGGCTCGGAATTTAAATAAATCGAACCGAGTTTACCTAAGCTCGGCTCGAAAAGCTCGTGAATAAGCTCGAAATAATTATATATAAATATATATACATTAAAAATAATTTGTTCAGCAAAAAAAAATAATAAAATAATTAAAGAGTAAATCCACTAAAAATAAATTGAATATCATCAATTAAAACAAATTTACAAAACTAAAAATAATAAATAAAAAATAAACTACAAATAAATAAATAAATAAAACACAATAATATAGAAAATTATCCATTTAGAGCCAAACTGAGCCGAGCTTGACGAGCTTTGAGCCTGAGCTGAGCCCAGTAATATTACTTTCGAACCAAGCTTGAGCCTAAAATTCTGAGCTCGGATCAGTTATGTACAATTCTTTTTAGCATAAAAAAACCACAAACTTATCAAATTGTTACAAAAGTATCACTTTAGTGTAGGGGTGAGTATTCGATCAAGTCAAGTCAGAAAAATTTCGAGTTATTCGAGTTGATGAGTCATATTTTACAACTCAAACTTTATTTAAAAGAATTTCGGTTCGAGTCGAGTTTTCGAGTTCCTATAAATATTTAATTATAATTATTTATCATGTTATAGTACGACTTGATTCCAATTTAAACGTCTTTCTCTAATTATATAAGATATATATATGTTTTTTTTTCATATATAGTAATATTTCTTTATATTTTTATATATCAATGTATATATCATAAAAATTAAGAGACGCATCTTAAACATAAAAACAAATCCTTTAATTACTAAAATTTTGAGTTATTCGAGTTATTCGAATTTTCATTTTATAACTCGAACTTTATTTGAAATTTTTCGTGTCGAGTCTATAAAATTTCGAGTTGAGTCAAAACAAGTAGGGTATTTTCACTTTGAGTCGAATTGAGTTATTCGATTTTTTGAGTCGAGTCAAGTTTTGCTCACCCCTACTTCAGTGTTTTGATAATGATAAAATTTTATAATTTTAATGACCATTTTGTAACATTGTGGTGATCAATTTGTAAAATTTGGTAAATTTAGTGATTAGTTTATAAATTTTAAAAGTTGAGTAGCTATATAATGATTATTTTATTAAAGTTTAATGACCTCTAGTGTAATTTATCCTTTTTATTTTTCTTAGGTTTGTGAGGAACTTTTAGATTGGGAATAATCGTGTCTCTTTCTTTTGAAACACATCAGTTTTATGAGTCCAAAAATTCCCTAACACTGAGGAATAAAAGGACTCAAATTCGACCCATAAAAATGAGTGGAGCCCTTTAATTTCTCTCATTCGAATCAAAATTTATTATTTTTTTTCTTTTCTGATTGTTGTCTCGAAGAAGATATAATTTTTAGAGTAATACATTATACTGAAAAAAATATTATATGATGTCAGTTCACTACGTTCATTTATAATCTCTTTTAATAAGATTTATACATTCGATAACATGTAAGAAAGATATAAAAATTCGTCACGTAAATAAGGATAATAGACATACTCATTAAGAAAACACCCCCTTTCTTTGCTTTTTTGAACTCAATTAAGCTTATTCTTAACCTTTAAGTAATTTTACTTTTCCAGGTGCCATTGGTTTATTCATCTCTTTTTCCTCTTATTTGGATTTTTTTTCAAAAATAAATCCAAATTTTGATATTATAAATCGAAAAAATTAAATTAAGAGAATCATCCAGATTAATCAATCAATGAGTCAAATATTACTGGTTAATGATTAAAAAACCTTTGGAAAACTCTAATCATGTAGATATCTTTCTTTATATCTGGGTTTTTATCTGTTTTTCGTTAGGTTTATTATTCAAACAATGGTGGCTCTTTTATCATAAAGTTTTGATATATATTCTTTTAAGACCCTTGAAGCATATATTGCTTTTACACCTAGCATCAAAGATTTTGTTTATTATAATTGTATTATGATATGATATATAAAAGAATAATAGGGTAAAGTGCAATAGAAATCACTTAATTATGGGTAGGGTTATATTTGAGTTACTCAATTATTAAAAGTTACGTTTGAGCCACTTAACTATGGGTAATATTACATTTAGGTCACCCAATTAATAAATGTTACATTTAGATCACTCAATTATAGGTAGGTTACATTTGGGTCACTCTTCATATTTAAAAAAGAGTTTATCAATTCATGTATTAGATTAATTAATGATTTCAAATGAAGTACTATAATTTTAACAAGGGTATATAAGTGATTTAGAAGAAAAAACGACCAAATTGATATATTTTTTTCAAATATGAAGGGTGAACCAAATGTAACATTACTTATAATTGAGTGACTTAAATGTAACCTTTAATAATTGGGTGACCCAAATGTAACCTTATCCATAAATGAGTGACTCAAATGTAACCTTACCCATAAATGAGTGAGTCAAATGTAACTTTCAATAATTAGGTGACCCAAATATAACTATACCCATAATTAAGTGATATTTGTGGTAGTTTACCCATAATAATATTGCTAATGTCTTTTTTGGATTGCCTAAAATGAATATTAATGAAAGAAATCATAGTGAACTTCAATTTGATATCACTTAACCATACTTTGTAAAGCATTCTCTAACAAACAAGAAGGAAGCAATGGGTGTGGGATAGCAGTAGTTTACATTGAATTCTATGTTTTATGAACAAACAAAAGAAAAGAAGGCAGACCACCTCTTTAAAACCCCACCAATCAGTTGTTGTCATGTCCAAAAAGACAACCTAAGCATGGAGACAAAGTTTCCACACACCCCTTTTGCAGACTTCAAGAAAAGAGGATCTAACTGTAGCATATGGTTTTTGCCATAAGGTCATTGTCCCCATGACAGACTGAAGTTTTCCATTGCATGAAAGTAAGGGAAATCTGGGGATCCCATAACAATCCCATGCATAGATATTCCCTCTCCCACCCTCTGGTCTGCATGCATTGCTTCTTTCGGGATAAACTGTTGCTTTTATGTGTTTTTCATCATTTGAAAGTGATGAGGAGCGAGGGATCCGAGGAACAGGCTCAGCTAAAGTCTAAAGAGATGCAATATTACTTCATGTGCTGCTGTTTTCTGTTATCTAGGTTACTTCCTTTTGGTCAAAAAGATGGTTCTGGGACAACAGACACGCCTGTAAATCAACAAAAACACACACTCAACAATCTTGATGCTGCTTTTGATGGTTGTTGGGTCGTTTTACCAAAGCATTTTCGAACGTGAGAGGATGATAGTGGGTAAATTGCTGATTAGGGGTGTAAACAAGCCGAGTGAGTAGTGCTAAACTCGGCTCGACTCGTTAAGATTTCGAGTCGAGTTCGAGATTGAGTAATTTTAAAGCAGCCTAAAAAATCTGAGTTCGGCTCGACTCGTTTAGAACTCGAGTCGAGTTCGAGCTTTTTTCGAGCCTAATCGAGCTAAGTATTAATTGATCTTTGACCATGTTAGACTTGAGTGACTCTTATCTCTTACGTCTCATTTAAAGCCTAACGGAGAAAAAACTTTGATACACAAATTGTGTAAACTCAAGCTTGTTAATTTTAGGTTTTAGTATGTTAATTTAGAGTGTAAGACTTATGTTTAGGGTTTAGATTTTAGGGTTTTATAGTATATTTATATTTTTAAGTAGTTCGTGAGCTTTTCGAGTCGAGTATCATGTAGTTCGACTCGGCTCGTCAAGAATTCGAGTCGAGTTTTGACCTAACTTTGACCGAGTCAAACTCGAATAACTCGCAATCTATCTTGTCTCATTTACGGCCCTAACCCAGGGAATGTTGTCTGTAAATGATATTTGCTGAAGTGGTGTGGTCTGTGGATTATTTGCTCTATTTGATCATCTAAGGATAAAACTATCAAATCAATGGGTAAACAATGAAGTTGTTAAAATGACCTATAATCGAATATGTTTTATATCTAAAATCGGTTTATAATGCTATTGATTTCTCTTTGTACCGTAACGGTGTGTTACGGAATTATTACCCTCTTTTTAAAAGATATGTTTGAGAGGATCTGTAATGTTATTGTTTATATATTTTAAAACCTTTTTAATATGAGATTAATGATTTCATCTTTTTTACCCGTGACAAACATTTTTAGTTCAAAAAATAATTTCTGACTCACCCTATTTCGCCCATTATTTTAGCCCAAGAAACCAACATGCTGTCGAATCCATTGGTAACATGCTGTCGATGTTAAAACTAAGCCCATGCCCACAACTAGCTGCATCATTGGGCCTATACTTCAAGAGATGATTAAACAATATGTTCCAAGCTTTCGGACCGGATAGAAATCATTTGTTCTTTAATTATGTCTTTTTTGATATTTTATATAATTTTTAGATTCAGTAAAAATTGTTTGCTCTTTAATTATATTTTTTGTATCTCGTATTAAAGTAATTAGTTTAGGGTTTATGATTATAATTTAAAAAATAAAGGTAAAGAATATTTTTTAAGATTTAGAGTTTATGGTATAAAAGTTAGAGTTTTTAAATTTTTATTTTTAAGTGTTTTTAATGTGGAGTATACTTTTTAAATAAAGTCATAATCTGGTAGGATACAATTGATCTACTTTATACTTATTTTGTGAATCACACAATCTAATAGAGATATAAACAAATAATTGGATGGATTTTAGGTCAGGTCATATTAAGTCGAATAAAATTAAATAAACATGTTTGATTCTGACGTAAACAAATTTTAATCGTATTTTCAAATCGACTCAACTTCTTACATCCCTATAACTTAATAGGTTTCCATTTTTATGTATAAACGGTCACCACACTAATACAAGTATCCTAGGGTTTAGCATTGCTTTTGAAAAGTACGGTGAAAAAGTATGGTGAAAAAGTGTAATAAAAAAGTTCTTTTAAAATTTTTAGATTAAAATATATGTGTTTAGTATTGCTGTCAAAAAGTGCTTTTAAAAAAGTAAATGACTATTTTAGACATGATGTTATAAGTTAAAAAATATATATTTAAATGATAATCAAATTATTTCATATTGTAATATATGAATATATAATAAATTATGATAAAATATAAAAATATTAATAAATGAATATATAAATTATTTTTAAAAAGTGCTTTTGAGAAAATATATAATTTTTATATGAATATATATAATTTTTAAATTAAAAAATAATTTATGTTAAATATAATTATGTATTTGTAAAAATTAAATTATAATAAAACATAGTAAATGAAGGTTAAAATTGTAATCTGACTCTTAAAAGTATTTTTCCAATAGCAAAAACTAAAAATTTTAACTTTTGCGTTTGGGTTGAAAATCACTTTTCAAATATAATTTTTTTTCTAAATTTTAACTGTTTAGCATTGCTTCTGCGTTTTAATCCAGCTTTCGACCTAAAAACTGGTTTGAAAAGCAATCCTAAATTGGACCTTAGGCTCGTGGCCGTTCACCCCCACCGCAAGCTGTACTCGTTAAAGTAACTAAAACAAAGGACTAAACATTCACGGGAACCAGACCGGTTGATGTGCCAACTTCATATTTGTTTGGTTGAATAGAAAAATGGGAAGGGGGAAAAGTGGGAAAGAAAATATGGACAGCTTGAAAGAAAAGAAGAGAAAGAAAAAATATTTAATGTTAGATTAGTAAATTTATGGTTTTAGATAAAAGAACACTAAATTCGTATTTAGAATGTAATTAAATTTAGTAAAAAATTTAGGATTATCGGTTATCGTCGATCGCAATCGACGGTGATCAAAAAATAAACATCTTAAAATTTTTTATAAGAATCCAAAACGATAGTATTTTATCTTAATTTTCAATAAAAAATTTACCCTTATATGTATGATGAATCCTCTATGTTATTAGGTAAAAAGTTTAATAAAAAAAATTAGGTAGAAAGTTGAGATTAGGTTGGATAAAAAGTCTAATTAGTAATACAAAAATGAAGCTAAAAGGGTACTAAGACTAATTTAATTAATGGGAATAAAAATTATTAATTAATGTTTATATTGAATAGTTTTATCTTTAGAGATTTTATTTTTTTAATGAACTTAATGAATTTGATGTTAACATTTGACATATTTTTTTTTTCAAATATAATAAATATTACATATTAATTATTTTTTTAATATGACAGTATGATTACAAGTTATTATATATTTAATATTTTTTAATATTTTTAATGTTTGAATCTCAGTCACTTGGATAAATTATACATCATCCTTTATCACTGAGACTATTTCACGAGCTCACGTTAATTAAATTTGGCTTAACATACAACGCAATAAATACTAGTTAAATAAATTATAGTAAGCTATAAGTTAAAATTATTTCATTTAAATTGTTATTTTGAAATCTCCAACAATTTTTATGCGATATATTTATTTTTATTTAATTTTAATAACAAAAATTATTTTTAAAGATAAATTTATTTTTTAAATATTTTATATCATATAATTTAAATTTTTTAAAATTTCGTGAAAAATCAACAAATAATAATATAAGTGAGACGGATATAAAAATACCTGTACTTAGTATTTGAAGAAATATTATTTTAGACGTCTGCTTCATTGTAATGCTTGTTTTATTGTACATGTTGATTACAATTTATATATATATTTTAATAAAAATAGTTAATCTTATTGAAATAAGAAAACATTTAAAATCATAATAAAAAATTGTTATTTATATATTATTTATAATTGATTTTTCGATATAATATCATTATATCAAATCATTGGCGGATCTATTTATTTATAATTGGATGGGACCGTATTTACTCTGAACTTTTTAAAGTTTATATATTTACCCTTAATTTTTTTTCAATTTTTATGAATTAATCTTTAAGATTTTATAATATTTAAGCTTTGTGATCATTCTGAGATTTTAAAATTTTATACGTGCTCACCCTCAAATAAATTTTTGGATCCGTCACTATATCAAATGCAAATATATAAGTTAAAACATGTTACTAAAAATCCACTTGTCGCACATATAATTATTTCTTGAATTTAAAATGTAATGGCAAATATTAGTAATTAAGAATAGAGTAAATTATAACAGAGGTGATTCAATTATAAATAAAGTTTTATTTAAATCATATTATTATTAAAATTTATATTTTGGTCACTTAATTATGGGAAATATTACATTTGAGTCATTAAATTATTAAAGGTTATATTTAGGTCACTCAATTACGAGAAGTTACATTTAAGTCACCCTGCATATGTATGAATATATAGATATACATCAATTTGTGTATAAAAATAATTAATAATTTAAAATAAAGTATTTAATGTTAACAAGGATATACAAATGATTTTTAAAAAAATGAACAAATTAATATATTTTTTAAATATAATATTTAATAATTAAGTAATCTAAATATAATTTTACACTTAATTAAATAATTCAAATATAAATTTTAATAATTAGATGATACAAATATAATCTTACCTATAAATAAAAAACCTTTATTATAATTTACCCTTAAAAATAAAAAAAAAAACAAATACAAACTTCGATACCAAAGCATATAAAGAAACAAACTTTTCAAAAATCTATATTATACAAATTAAAAAAACATTTTTATTTATAAAAATAAATATTATTTTATTTATGGCTAGTAAATATAAAATTCCATAAACGGATAATACTTACCTTTCAAAATTTATAAAATTCAAAAAAAGTGTTCGGACGTTAATTAATTTAAAAATATTTTAATCCAGAAAGAAAGAAATGATGGATTCCCCTCTCACCTCCACGTCATCACAATCTCTTACCTTTCCTGTTTTTCCATGACTCATGAGAAATTATTCTATAGACCGATTTTAATATATAATCTATAGTTCATAACTATTAAAAATTAGTTAATTAATTTTAAATTTTTTATATATTATTTTATTTAATCTTTTAATAATTATTCATTATTTATTTATATGATAATAAAAAATTAAAAATTTATATTTAAAAAATATAAAATTAATTAATTAAATTTTAGTAATTACTTGATAAAAACAATCTATAGAATAATTTCTCTTATGCGCCATACATTTTCCGAGAAACCAACTCCATCATTTTCATCACTAAAACCAAAGGAGAGAAGAAGAAAAACCTCCACAAATCCTCAGTTGACTCTTGGTTGTGTAACATCACCTGAAACAGTTAATCGCCATGAATGCTCCGACTAACCTTGGAATAGCACTCATCGTTATCTTCGCGGCGTGTCTTTTAGCTCTTTTCATACAGCTGGTCTACGTTCTTTGGCGGAAACGGAGCTTCCGTCAGCGCAGCGTTATCAGCGGCGGCGCACGTTCTATTGACTCTGAGTTCTCGGGCTCACCTTTCTACGCTGCTCCCTCGAAAGAACTTCTCTACTTTTTCTGCTGGAAAAACCAGCTGGCTCTTGTTGAGCCTTCCTCTGGGGTGGTGTCCTTGACGCCAACGGAGGCTGCTGCGGCGCCGGAATCAGAGGCGGGAGCGACGGATGATGATGACGATGAGCTGGCGAAGTTGCAGGCGTTGTACGGACAGTCTAGGGCCTTGTATACGATAAAAGAAGAGGAACGGGAAGGGAACGACAGCGTCGAGAATTCCGCTGATCAGAGTGAAGCGAGGAACAAGAAGCGGGTTTGTCTGAAGGACTGTTTCTCTGGTGGGATCGAATCGACGGGTGACGTGGCGATTGCAGTTGACTTGGAGACTCCGTTTTCGACGCCGTGCGCATCGCCTCCTTATTTCACACCGTCGCCTTCTCCTGACCGCGATCGTGATTCTGGGCTTTTGACATTTTCACCGGAAATTGATGAAGTAAGCTCGCCGGAAAATAACGTTTGGTCGGATAGAGAAGTCGGTTTTGTAAGTTTAACAGTTGAAGGATAGTGGAAAAAATAGTCATATTTATTCAATAAACATATATTAGCGTGTAAATGTAATTCATTAACATTCGGTTAAACTACAACAAAGACAGCTCAATTATATATAAAATTATATTTAAATCATTTAATTATTAAAAACTATTTTTAAATTATTTAATTATAGATAAAATTACAAGTTAAATATAAAACTAAATAAACGGTGCTTGAATTTATTGTGTTTATTCTAACTTTTTAAACCGGGGTAAATCTGTCATTCTATCATAAATAGTAGATTGAGTAAAACTCGATTTGACTCGACTAAAAAAAATCAAATAATTTATTTTGATTTGTTTCGGTTCGGCTCAAAATTTCATAAACTCATTTCGATTTAATTTTTTAAATAAAATTCAAGTTGTAAAATAAAAATTCGAGTAACTCGAAATTTTAGTAATTAAAGAATTTATTTTTAAAGTTTGAAATGAGTCTCTCAATTTTTTATGATATATACAATGATATATATATATATAAAGAAATATATATATATAACTTATATGATTAGAGAAAATAATTTAAATTTGAATCAAATTGTACTATAACATGATAAATAATTACAATTAAATTTCTTAAACTAGACTTAAAAAATTTTAAATAAAGTTTGAATTGTAAAATATGAGTCATCAACTAGAATAACTCAATTTTTTTATTCAACCCGACTCGACTCGATCGAAACCTTAATAAATAATATATTGAATTTTATCTTAATATTTATATTTAAAAATTAATGTAACACCCCACCTATAAACCGAGTAGGAGGAAAACCTCACCAGGTAGAGACAAAATTCTAATTTCATTGCTTGAATTCAAACTCAATGTTCAAAAACAAACAACCTCACGCCTTATTTAATTGTTTCTAATCAACACCTTTTTACAAATTTATTTGAATTTTACTTCCTCCAGTTTTGTAAGAATAGTAAAAAAGATAACAAATTTTTGGTGTACTTAATATTGTCTAAATGTAATTATATGAGAAATTAGACGTCAAATTAGTGGACTTGGCAAAAACACAAAATTTAAAGTATAATAAAAAATACGATACTTTCTTAATAAAATTAAAAAAAGAATTGCACTCAATCTAACTAAATTTTTGTTGTTGTTGTTGTTTCTTTTTCCCTAACGCTAAATAACTAAATCTCTTAATCTAAACTTAATTTTTAAACCTTAAATCATAAACTTAAATCATAATATTTAATTTAATTTTAAAATTAAATTTTACTTTTTAATAATGATACATAAGAGGTACAAATTTTCTACCTCCTAATCGTGTCTTTATTGATGTTTTCACTTTAAATTAGTGAGTTTAAGACTTATGAGTTATGGTTAGAGTTTAGAGAATTAGGGAAAGTGTGTATTTTTTAAGGTGTAGAGTTTAAGGTTTAGGATATAAAAAATTAAAATTAGAGTTGAAATTTTAATTTTTTAAGATTTTTAACTGGAGGCATGAAAAGAGGTACGATTAAAAGATAAGGGATTTTTACTCTCATAAAGACATTATAAAATAGGTGCAAATCATCCACCTCTTTTTCATGGGTGTAAATCGTCTATCTCTTTCTCATGCATCCATTTGTGCCTCCACTTTAAATTAGAGGGTTTAGGGTGTAAGGTTAGGGTTTAACGAATTAGGGGTAGTGTATATTTTTTAAGGTCTGGGGTTTAGAATTCATAATATACAAAATTAGAATTAGGGTTTAAAATTTAATTTTTTTTAAAAATTCAATAGAGGCATAAAAGGATGAAAGAAGTAGAAGATTTTTGCTTCTTTTTCATACCTCCATTTGTGTCTCCGCTTTAAATTAGAGGGGTAGGGTTTAATGTTATGGGTTGTGGTTAGGGTTTAGGGAATTATGGGTAGCGTGTGTTTTTTAAGGTTTAGGGTTTAGGATATTGAAAATAAAGTTTAGAGTTGTAATCACTAATTTTATTCAAGGTGTTAAATCTCGGTTTTAATTTTCGATTCGGATAACGGGCTTGTAGTTATCAAAACTGCAAAAAATATTATATATATTATACTTATTTTCCTTTTAATTTTGGTTCCATCTCCTTTTTATTTTGTTATTAAAGAACTGAAATACAAAAATATTAATATATTGTATTTATATAATATGCTTTAAAAATAAAAAAAAAAATACAAAAATACAAAAATATTATAGAATATATTTATTTATTTATTTCCTTTTAATTTTCGGTTTTTATTATTGCTTTATTTGCTATTTTATTATTTATTATTATTACTATTATTATTATTATCTTATTATCATTATTTTATTATTATTACTATATTACAAATAAATAAAACAGATTTATATAAACAAAATCCAAATATTAAATAAAAGCCCTTTTTATTAATCTATATCAGCAACCCATATTATTTATAATTACAGTTCACTATGAATACAAGCTCGTTTTAATAAAACTATTACAACCCAATAAAAATTAATATTATATTTAGCTCAATTCGTGAGCCCAAACCGAATGCTCAAGCTAAATCCCATCTGATAACAGAAACCCTAATAATCTAATGCCTTGTTTCTCCCTTGCGCAACCCACTGTGGGTCGTTAGATCAAATTTTGATCTAACGGTCCCGAAGCAAGAAGGGGAAGGTTCTAGATCCAGCCACGCGCCACGCGCCTATCGCTTCGGTGCCCCACGCGCGACTGAAGACCACGCGTCGTCCTTTCGAATGCCTATCGAACCCTTCAGATTCTCCAATCGCCGTCGCTGTTCTCCGATTGACGTCCGATGACCTTCATTCGAGCCACCTCACACAAGCAAACAAATAATGCATAAGAATTGTATTGATTTTACAGAACAAAAACAAAAAAAAAATTCAGAATCTCAGAGCCAAACCGACGATAATTTCAGAGAATTTTAGAGTGTACGAGCAACAATTATAAAAATATTCAGAGGCCAAATATCAGAATCCTAAAGCACACACATGAATACATCCAAGAATCGTACCAGAGAGCCAAATAGCAAATAGAGGATTTTCTTTTTTTTTTGAATGATTTTGGCTATAAAACCGAAAGAGAACCACAATGTAAGGGATCCTTTTTCCCACAATCAAATCAATAGAGAAAAAAAACATTTCAGAGGTGAATCCTCTTTGTCTATTTCGCATACAATAATAAAAATAAAGGAAATTAGTTTTTTTTTACCTTTCGAATACAACCACACCGGTTCGAATCCCCTTTCCAGCGATAAGCCTTACGCCCTTGTGGTTGTAGATGGTGATTCGAAAGGAGGAACTCTGAAACCGAAGTCTTCGCTTCGTTTTCTTAAACGAAAAATCTTATTTTTTTCCTTTTTTTTGGTTTCGTCTTCGGGTTTAAAGAAGGGGAAAAGAATCATTTTTAAGAAGGGTTGCAAAAGGGGTTTAAAAGAGTTTTTTTGTCGTTTTAGCCTCACGGTGGCCGAAAACTAGGTATTGCGGCCTCTTTCTAGAGAAATACGACGGAGCTGATGAACATTCAAAGTTGTTCTTCAGCTCCTGGGTTTTAAAAAAGAGCAATAAGAGGATTTCCTCCTTTTCTTTCGTTTTCATTTCAAAAATGAGCAATGGGGCTTTTTTGTTTTTCAAGTATCTTATATACTTACTCCTCAATTTAAGAATGGACTATTTATATTTTTAAATCCCTCCATGTGGAGGATATCAGTCTCGAAGCCCTCGGAGTTTGGTTTCATTTTTCATTTTAGTCCCGATTGGACCATAATCGTAATTTTAAAAATGATTTTACTTTCCGCAAGTTCCTCTGTATTTCTGACTTAATTTTTGGGGCCTTTCCGCCTCTTTAAATACTCTTTTCGGTCCCTATAGGTTTTCAAACAGTTTCAATTTGGTCACTGACCAGTAATAAACTTCTTTTGATTTTGATTTTCACTCAATTTGAATTCAATTTTATTTTTCTTTTGTTTTAGTCCTTTACCAATAGCTATTTTTATGTATTAGATTTATTTGCTTTTTATTAATCCTTATTTTATTTATTTTTTTATTTATTTCATCATGCATTTGTTCCTTTATTTGCATTATATATTTATGTTTTTATTATTCATGTATTTTTTTATATTGGTCTATTTATACTTTGTATTTATTACGTCATATTTTTACTTTAATGTTCATGTATTAGCATATTTTTTTATTGTTGCATTTTGCTATATTATGTCATGCATTGTTTTTATTTATTCATGAACATATATGTATTTATTTATGCTTTAACTTTTTTCTCATGCATGTTTTTATTTATGTGTTTATATATTTGTTGTGTTTATTTGTACATTTATTTTATATTTTGTATATATATTGCTTGTATTGATTTTGCTTAATCACACTTCTTAATTAATGAATTTATTAAATACTTCTTTATTCAATTGTAGCGGGACCGTCTTTTAACGTATTGGTGGCAGTGTATGCGTTTACCTTTGAATAAAGATACGGTAAAAATAAAATTAATTCGAACCTTAAAAAACATTAATTTAAATGCCACTTTAAATCATAAAATCTAAAATTAATTAAGCGGTTATTTTGTAAAGGTGCTAATTTTGGGTGTTTTTTAACGCTAACCCTATTTTAAATTGTAACCGACTCTCGAACCTGTTTTCTTTCGAATCTCAGATTTCCCGATGTTCAGTCTACCAAAAATGACCGGTGGCGACTCCAACCATTTTTCAATTATTTTTCAACCCCTTTTTAAAACCCTTTTTCAATTTCTAAAATTCCCAAATTATTTTTTAAAATCCCTAACCCTAATTTCAATTCCATTTTTTTGAACTAAAATCCCCAAATTCATTCTTAGCCCTAATCTTCAATTTTGTCATCCATTTTCAAATTAATTTTTATTTTAAACCCTAAACTTTAATTTTTGAGACTTTCAATTTTCTCAATTTCAAACCCTAGTTTTCAAACCTAATTTCTATTTTTTTATTTTCAAGTTTCAATCTCTAATTTTTCACCTTTTTTCACTAGTGACCCTCTTTTTCCCTTTTTACTACACCTATTAATTTAAGAAATTTAAGGTCTCTACAAGAGTTAAAAAAATCAATTTTTATTTTTTTTCAAATGAGCCATAAATTGAGGTATGATAAAGAAGTAAAGGATTCCAACTTCTATAAAATAACGAAAGATTTTCTATTCAATCTTATATGATAAAATTTGGTGAATTGTGGCCATTAGGGATGGGCACGGAACCTGAAGGGTTGCGACCCGACATAGTTAGGGATGTAAAAACAGTTACTCGGATGAGTTTCAGGTCGGGTACTGTCAGGTCGGGTAAAATCGGGTACAAGTCATTTCAGGTTGATTTGATGTTTTGACTCGATTCGGGTCAGGTGCGGGTCTATTTCAGGTTGGTTTCGTTTCAGGTCGGATCTATTTTAGGTCGAATTCATTTCAGGTTGGGTTCAAACGATTCGGGTCCAAATCGGATAATTGACAGTTTCATTTCAGGTCGGGTAGATTTCAGGTCGGGTCCATTTCAATTCGGTTGTATTTCAGGTCAGATTCATTTCAAGTCGGTTTTGTTTCAGGTCGAATTAATTTTGATTTTATATTCATAATAATTTAAATTAATAATTTTGATTTTGTATAAATACATAAAAACGAATAAATATTAAACTATAAAGTTAAAGATTAAATTATGAAATTTTAAAAAATCAACATTAATTTGTAAGGATTCAATTATAAAAATTAAAAATTAGAAACATTAAAGTAAATTAGAAAAATCAGTAATAATCAATTCAAATAAATTAACTTGTAAGTTATAAGGACTAAATTATAAAAAGAAATATATATTAATTATAAGTATTAAAAATCTAACTTTAATATATTATAAAATAATTATACTATAGTTTAATATATTTTAAAAATGAAAAAAAAAATAGATAATATATAGAATTTATACTATAAATGGAGTAATAGTTATATAAAATTAATATTATATAAGAAATTTATACTATATGCAGAGAATATATTATATATGGAATAATACTATAAATGGACTAATACTATTTTTACAAGTAGAATAATACTATATATGTATCAATAATATATATGAAATAATACTATTTTTTGAAGTAAAATAATTCTAGAATAAGTAATAATAATATTTATGGCATAATATCATTTATGAAATAATATTATTTTTGTAAATAAAATAATACCATAAATAAATTAATCTATATCTGAAAAATAAAATTATAATATATATTAAAATATGATATATATAACACTATAGTCTATACATATAATACATTAATAATTTACTAACTAATATAAGTATTTATATTATATATATTGATATTAGATGTCTAGTAATTATATATGTATAATGTATACAATTATTAATTATACATAGTACATAACTACATAACATAAGTATATTCTAACATTCATATGTATGTATCAATGTATGTTATATGTATACATGAAGAATTAGTGATAGTAGTAGTACTTTACATAGTATATTAATATATTATATATATATCAATACATCATATATGTATGCTAATGTTATATGTATATATAATAATTAGTAAATGTATTATGTATATTATATACTATGTACATATAACATATGTATATGTATAATTGTATATAATAATTAGTATATAGTATATGTATATATGTATATATATCATATATACGTTATAACTTATATCAATATGTAATTATGTATCATGTATGCTATAATCTATGTATATGTATTATATATATGTTAATATGTATATTAATTTTAGTACATGTATTATATATGTATTTTAATATGTCACATGTGTTAGTATGTATTAGTACATTATATATGTATATTAATATATATGTATTATACATAATACATATATTCATTACATATATTATACATGTATATTAATTTTTAATGTATATATCATATTATATTATTATATATATATAATATGTATTATATTTATACATATATTATATATACATATATACATATATGATATATATGTACTATGTATATTAATTTTTAATGTATATATATGTAATATGTATCATATATATATTATATATACATATCTAATATATTAATTATTATACATATTTAATATGTATATATATATATTATATAAATAATATATTATAAATATTATATTAATAATATATAAATACATATTATATAAATACTATATTATATATACATATATAATAATAATATAATATATACATATTAATATACTATATAATTAAAAATTTAGATCTCTCCCTCAAATTTAAATATAATTCCCGCCCTAAAATCAAATTTTCCTCCCCCAAATTTTCCTCCCGCCTCCCCCCAAATTTCCTTTCCCCACCCAAATTTCCTTCCCGCCTCCCCTGACTAAATTCAAATTCCCCCTACCCCGCTAAAATCAAAAATTTCTCATTCCCCTAAAATAAAAAATTTTACTTCAAAATTTTAATTTTAAATTTATTTTAAAAATCAAATCAAGTATTATTTTTTAAAATTGAAATATTTAATAAAAATATATGTATATTTATTATGATATTTATATATATTATTAATATATGTATACTTATTATTTATATATATGTATATATACTAGATTTATATATTAATATACATTTAATATATATATAATATACATTAATATATGATATACATATATAATATATTAATATATGATATACTTATATATAATATATTTTATGTATTAATGTATTATATGTAATGTATAATATACTTTAATATATAATATCTATTATATATACTTAAATGTATATTAATATATGTATTTAATTTAAAATTATAATTTTAATTAAATATGTAATACTATATTTAAATATTAATCATAAATTAATTCTCATGTCTAATTCTATTTTTTAAGCCTAGTTATATTTATTAATATTTTAAATTTTTTAAATTATAGATATATTTAATTATATGTCATGTAAATATTAAGTTTTGTTAATATTAGTTCAGGTCAATAACAGGTCGGGTCATTTATCAGATCGGGTTCCAAACAGGTCGAGTTCAAAATAAGTAGGGTAAAATCAGGTCTCAAGTCTACAGTAACAGGTTGAAATCGGGTTTAGGTCATTTTCGGTTCGGATACAGTTCGGGTTCAGTTACTACAGTAACAGGTCCAATTTGGGTTCGGGTCAACAACAGTCGGATACAGATCAGGTTCGGGTCATTACATCCTCGTGTCAAACCAAGTTCTGACTCGAACAGGTTTTAGGCTGGTTTTCAAGTCAGGTCAGCTTTTTACATCCCTAGACACGGTTGGGTTGGTTTTTTTTCAAGTTTGATTTCGGGTTGGGTTGGGTTCGGGTTTAGGATGAAAAAATTAGACTCGACCCGCGACTAATAGTTTTAGGGATATTTGAATAATAATTCATCTTTATATATTTTTTATACAATTAGGTCACTAAAATTAATTTTTTACAATTAGGTCACTAAAAATTTATTTTATTTACAATTAAATCTCTAAAATTTTATTTTTTACAATTAAGTCCTTAAAATTTAATTTTTTTGGTGATTCAGGTCGGGTCAAATTTTAAAGCTTAAAAATCGGGTTGGGTATGGTCAGATTTTTTTCACCCTAACCTCGGGTTGGGTCGGGTGGAGAGTATGTTTTTTTGGGTCGGGTACGTGTGGGCCGAAAATCCGACCCGACTAGACCCTTACCCATCTCTAGCAGCCATGTACCGTAAAATCTAAAAAATTATTATATACTCTGATTCATCACTTGATCTATAATCCCATCAAATAAAATTTATTTATGTATATGATATATTGATACGTAAGAAAAATAAAAATTTATCGTAAAAAATAAAATAAAAAATTATTGTTAAATAAAACCATAAATAACCTATCAAACCAATTCATCTATTATTTTTTCGTAAAATCTTATAGACACGTCAGATTATGTCCTTGTCTTTAATAATTTGTGGCGTAGCATAGACAAAGTGACAGCAACTACTATTCAATCGGAAGATCAAACATGTTTTTCCAATTTTAAAATCCCAATTACGTACGCCATGGATGTTTGGACTTTTAAACGATTGAAATCATCAGCTTCTGCAGATTATAATTCAAAACCAGCAACTAATCTCTGTGCTTAAGGACAAAAAGAAGATTAAGCAACCAAAGATCAACTCAACATCATCATCAAGGTACAAAAAAATAATACAAAACCTCATTATTTATTATTCACACCAACGATACAATATGTAACCCAAGAAACAATGAAAAATGAAACCCTAATCGTCTGTGTAGATATCTGGAAAGTGGAAACCAAGAACAGTGATTATAGTACAGGGAAATGAAGAAACAAAAGAATAAATATCATCCAAGAGAAGATCAGTAATCCCAATCACATCTCTTGGGGGTGAAAGGAGTAGCAGCCATGGTAGAACCATTCAATGGAACCTTCAGGTCACACTCAATCCTAGGCCTGAACCTGCTA
This sequence comes from Abelmoschus esculentus, assembly GCA_035048815.1. Lineage (NCBI taxonomy): Eukaryota > Viridiplantae > Streptophyta > Magnoliopsida > Malvales > Malvaceae > Abelmoschus > Abelmoschus esculentus. Next base: position 15,742,407 of record JAUCBN010000027.1, on the reverse strand, counting down.
GTCCTCACCCTGCCGACCTTGAACCTGATCCTCAAATGCAGATTCACATCGATACTGTATATACCACTAGCACTCTCTTCAGTAAAATCAGCAGCTTCATCTGCGCCAAGCCTCACAAATTGTTCACCGCTGAACACAGGGTTCAAGAAACTGGTGTTTTTGTGTCCTTGATAGAACGGGGTCAAAGGTACGGATTGGAGTCTTTGGCCCTCGTAGTAAGCTCTTGCCTCGATTCGGTCATAGTGGATGCCGATTCTCCTGTTGGGGTTACGCACGGTGATGTTAACAGCAAGGTTGTAACGCATGGTACTGTTGTTGTCGAGGCTGAATTCAGTGAGCCTGACGTCGGTGACATGGAACTTGATCTCGTTGGGGCGGAAGATGAGCCAGAAGATGAGAACAGCAAGACCAATGATGACAACAAGAGAGATTATGATCTTCAAGAGTAGCTTCAGAAGACAGCAGCCGCATCCGCAACCAGAGCTACGACTAGGGCGATGGTAATTCGCTGCAGGTGGAACAGAAGGGCCATAGTAAGCTCCATTGAGATGGGGTTGTTTATCCGCCATTGTAAACTGCAAAAACACTGATGAAATCTGTTTCTTTTGCAAATTGAGAGAAGAATGAATGGAAGAATATGAGAAGAATGAAAGGTATATATAGAGGCTAAGCAAACGAGTGGGAACGGGGAAGCGTAGTGCCAGCACACGTTAAGAAACTAGATACATGGCGCGCGGTCAATTTGACGCGGTTGCTTTGGGGGATTGATTCGTCTAGTGTGGGCGAGATGAGACTTTTGGTGGCGAGGGTTTGGGTCAGGGGATGCTTGGAAACATCCAAGTTCATTTTCTTTGACTTTGATGCTCTATTCTTTGTAGTGGTTTAGAGGGAAAGGTAATTGTATAATGGAAAATTTGGTTGGGTTGACGTGTATGATTGATAAAATTATATACCCAATAGTTTGAATTAGTCAAATTTCATGTTTCAAACATGGGTAAAAATCATCTCTCTTTTTTATGTATCCTATGAAATTTTTATGAAAAATTAATTTTTCAACCATAACCATTATTTTCTATATCTCAAACCCTAAATCATATACTCTATTCTTAATTTCTTAAATCCTAACCTAAAACCCTAAATCCTAAATTAAGAGATAAATGATTTTCACCTTTTCAACACAATTAAATTACAAACGAGTTTATGATACATTAACTTAATTTACTGTTAAAAAATGACATAATAAAAATGTAACATTATAGTTTCATGTTAAGTTTCGAAACTTGCCGTATACCCAAAAAATAAATTTCAAAATTTATCATAAAATTATTAATTTAAAGTATTATATTATTTGATAATATTTTAATTATGTTATAATAATTTAAGTTTTATATTTTTTAATATTTTGATTGTGTCATTTTATGTGTATTTAATTTGTTTGATTGATAGGTCAGTCTGAAGAGGGAACTTCAGTTTTTGTGTGGCTCCACCTTCAATAGCACCGGTCATCAAGGTGCGTTCCTGAAAATCTCCGATTAGGTGAAGAAAATTCTTTGATGATGTGGGTATTGACTATTGACTTAAAAAATATCATTTAAAAGAAATTAAAATTCCAAAAAATAAATTACTAAAGTAAATAAAATTAATATTTAAATATATAGTTTAAATTTAGATTAAAATGATTGTATATTTTAAACACCTTTTATAATTGTGTATGTAGAAAATTATTATAGAGAGATATCTGTAAAAATTAAGTGTATGACACAGATTAATCTAAAGAGCACAAATCGTCTACTTCCTAATCATATTTTTATTTGTGTCTCTACTTTAAATTAGTGGGTTTAGGATTTATGGTTAGACTTTAAGAAATTAAAGGTAAGGCTGTAACTTTTAAGACGTAGAGTTTAAGGTTTAGGATGTAAAAAAATAGAATTAAAGTTTAAAATTCAATTTTTTACGATTTTTAACCGTAGGCATAGAAGGAGACATAATTAGGAGACAGAAGATTTTTACTCCATTTTAAATTAGTCACTACAAAAATCCTAAAAACTAAAAGAATAATTAAAAAAATAAATTGACATCTAGATAATCATTTTAAATAAATGATCTGCAAATATATATTAAATTATAAATAAAATAAAGATATATATTTTCTCAAAATTTAGTTACATGAAAAATTATTTAATTTTAGAAATCAAGTTACTATTAAATCATGAAAATTCATATATAGTTATGAGAATAAATCTACAGTGGATTATTGACAGGTCATTTAAAATATTTTAAAATTAAAAAGAGAATATAATAAATTATACATTTTAAAGTTCAAAAATTAATTTTCAATATTCTTTTGTCTAACCTTTTTACATAAAATAAATCAAAACAAATAATTTAAATATTGTGGATTAATCCATGATTGATGAAAGGTACCCAACTCATTTAAAATATCATTGAAAGAGAACAAATTATATATATTGAAAGTAATTATTTGAATATTTTATTTTTCTTCGGTCCTAACTTGTTCAGTAAGATAAATATTTTTATTTATTTTAAAAAATAAAGATAGATCTATTATATACATCGAATATTATTATCACTAACATTAAATATTATTAAATATAATTAACACTGAAAATACTGATTATTGAATATTACTAAAATTTATGGTTAGAGTTTTAGAATCTCAAAAAAATTAAAATCTAGATTAAAAATAAGCTTACTTGTGTATTTTTTGTACTTATAAGTTATAATGTGTCAAATATTAACCATAATTTTTTAATATAATTTTTAAATAACTAATAGTAATTATAGTTAGGGATGACAATGGATCAGATTTGAATCGAATTTTATAAAATTTAAATCTAATCTAACTAATAATCGGAATTTTAATAGAATCCAAGTTTGAATCCAAATCCAATCCAATAAAATATCTAAAATCTAAATCCAAATCCAAAAGTCCAAATCCGATTAATTTTTTAAAGTAACGTGAACGTATATCTTTTAAAAAATATTTTTTATCAAACAAATATATTTAAATTTATAACACAAACAAATCTCAACAAATACTAAAATTCAATATAAAATAAATCAAAGTAACAACTCAAACTGCAATTAAAAATTCAACAATAAATAAATTATCTTTACATAAACTACTATTATCTTATAGTCTACTAACATATCTACTTGTCACATCATAATTATAAAATGTCTAATAAATATTACAATTTAAAGAAATAAATTAAAAATATAATCAAAATATTCAACTATTAGTATTGTACATAGAGAAAAAGTTTGTAGCGATCAAACCTTAATTGTTCTACTAAAGTTCAACAAAAGCCTATAAAATAAGAGAAAAACATAAATAGAATTATAGAAGATATTAATCGTCTAAAATATTAACCCTATATAAACTTAATTAGGATTTTAATATATATCTATATTTTTAAATCTAAAAATTTTAAATATTTTTATTCGAATTTATATATGGATCAGATTCAAATCGGATATAAATTTGGATCGAATCATGATAGTACCCATATCTGATCCACCTCTTATTAGGACTCAAATTTTTTTAATCGAATTTAAATCAAATTTTTTTCTTCAGTCTCCATCGTTTGACATTGATGGCTCAATCACTCTACTGACATCACTGATACTCTAACCCGTGACCATTAGAAACAACAATTATTCTTTTAACCATTTGGACTATAGTGCTCGAGCTATGATTTTTAATATTAATTTCAATGATATATTTACATATAATTTTATATTTGTTATTATTTAAATTGCAAGATATCGATTATTAATAGCATATTTTTATAATTATCAGAATCTAAATCACTAATTAAGTAATTAACTACAGATTCATTATAAAATTGACCCTTTTAACATTATATGTGTTATTTATAACATTAAAATTTAAATATATTTATTTATAATAAATTTAAATATCTGACATTGCTTAAAAAATCTAACTCATTATCGAACTAAATTAACTGAACGTCAATAATTATAAATTCATTTTAAAAATATAAATTTCTACCATTTTAATTTTTAGATTTTTCATCGTAAGTTTTTGCTATCTGCCTCTCCTTTCAATTTTTCTCCATTTATTCTATAGCAAAGTGTACAATTTCCTCATAAAAAAAACTAACGGCACCAAACGATGGGACTTACCGGCGTTAGTTTCTTCTTCTTCTTCTTCTTCTTCCTCAATCCTCAGTGTGTTCGAACTTCAAACACTAACACTGCATCCAGTTACAAACTGTAACTTAACAGCATTATCGCCGATAGCGCCGTTACTTTTGCTGCCGAAAGTAATATAAGCCGGGCATCTAACGTATAGATGGTATCTCCCAGAAACGAAAGCTCCGACTTTCCATCTCACCCGACCATCAAGCTTGAGGGTTATGAGAACCGAGCCGGCAGCCTGTTCGGACCCCAAAGCCACAGAGAATTCCTGCGAGACAGGAACCATGTTCCCGTTAATGAAAGGTGACCAAACGTCGACCTCCTTGTGACCCTGGTAAGTGGGAGGGATTGCAGTGCGGGGTGTGATTTGTTGGTTCCTGTAAGTTGCGTAGATGTCGAGCCTGTCGTAGTAGATTCCGATTCTATCGTTCGGGTTCCGAGACGAGACAGTGACATGGAAGCTGGAAGTTAGGAAATTAGGGACGGAGGCGTTGAAACCGTAGACGGTTGTGTCCTGGAGGATGAACCTTGGCTTGTTGGGACGAAGGATAGCCCAAATGATAAGGATTGTGATGAGAACAATCAGGAGGAAGACGATAATGCCGGCTATGATCCTTCGTAATAATTTCCCACGGCCTTTTCTGTGTCGGCTACAATCCTTTGGCGACATGGTAGCATCCTTTGCCGACATGGTAGCGTAGGAAATGAAGTAAGGAGACAGAGAGTGAGAGGGACCTCTCTGTGTTTGGTTTGTGTAATGAAATGAAAGTGTTGGCTGTCTTTGCTGATTTATATTATAAGCATCTTATTAATATAAAATAAGTACAGAACCAGGATTTAAGATTAATAAAATAAAATATAAATATTTAAAAATAAAAGATAAATTTATAAAAGCAGTGCTGACATGAAATACAAAACTGAGATGCAGAAGGCAAGGATATACCCTTGGGAACAAGTTGTCGGTAGGGATATTAGGATACAGAAAAGACAGAGTTTTGGGCATTGAGGTTGAAGATGATTCCATACGGATAAAAATTCTGTCTTTTTAAATTTTTAACCCAATTCTTATTTTTTTATATCCTAAACTCTACGTCCTAAAAACTATACCTACCCCTAATTCCCTAAACCTTAACTATAACCTTAATCTTAAACCCTATACCATAAATCCTAAACCCTCTAATTTAAAACGGATGCACGAATAGAGGTATGAGAAAGAGGTAGACGATATGCACTCATTCCATACCTCCTAGACACATAGTTTAAGAAAGTCTTAAAAAAATTGAAAATACGGTTATTATTTTTATTAATTGAATAAAAAATTATATAAATTTTATCTTAAATAAAAATTTATATTGTTTTACAAATTTTTATATTATAACAAAATTCTTACTCCCTCCGTTTCACAAATAATGTCTTTTATTGATTTTTTGAAAGTTAATTTTTTAAAACTTTGACTATAATTATATTAAATATTTTAAATAATTAAATTTTACAAAATATATATTTAAAATCTACTCAATTAGAAGTTTTTAAAATATATTTTTTATATTTTTATCAATAATAAATTTAAATAATTAATAGTCAAAGTTTAAAAGTTTAACCCTAAAAAATCAATAAGAGATATTATTTTTTGGAGGGAGTAATTCATATAAATTATAAAAGTTGTAAGCCGCAGGGTGCAAGCTTGTAAAAGTGCCCATCAAGAATCTTCTTTGAACCTTTCAAATTCTAATTCTATCCTTTCATTTCTTTGGTATATTCTTTTTCAAAACTTTTTTATTTCTTATATTATTTTTCATCTCTCTCTTTCTTTTATTACTTTCATGTAATCATTTATAAAATTTTATGATATTTATTGACTGAGTGAAAAAATGTTTTAAAATTAATTATATTATTAAAGTCATTTTATTGAAAAATATTTAATTAAAGTATTATAAAATAAATTTTTACAAAAAAAATATTTTCAATGCTAGGTATTTCTTAGTACGAATAAAAATAGATCAATGATAGTTATTTTTGGTTTAAGTAAAGTTATCCAACACCTTGGAATTTGTTTATTAAAGTAACTTTTATATAAAAAAATAATAATAATAACAATTACTTTAGAATTATATTAAAGTATTATAAAATTATTTTTTTAATAATAAGGAAAAGCATAGGTTCCTTTTAAAAATCCATAACATTTTTGAGGGACCATATGTCAATTTACCCATTTTTTCTACCCATGGGTGATTTCATTTGTTTTACAAGGAGACAAAAAGAAAAAATTATTAGATGAATCATATTCAGCATGTTATTATTGATCCCATTTAATGAGAATTTTTCGTCTTATTTTTTCAAGGTAAATTTCATCTATTTCTTACATATCATTAAAGAATGAGTAGTTATTGAAAGTTACTTTAAAATGAATGAATCTCAGATAAACCAGAAATGACAGTGATTAATAAGGTCTATCTAATAATTTCTCGACAAAAAGGGACATGTAATCTAGAAGTACTCAGTTAAATAGTATAAAGCAAAATTGAAGAGCTACATGTAATCTAGCAGCACAAATTCCCAGTTTTATACACCAAGAAAGAGGTGGTACCTATATAGTTGGACGCCAATGCTTGTCCATCTGAACTTGGTTGAGAAAATGCCATCTCGGATTTTCCAATGGCATATCCCCTACAGAAGCTTTCCCTGCATTACATGTTTCAGTTTAATCACCAAAATCCACATAGCAAGAATTGAAAACAAGGTATACTCGGTGGGTGCAAGACAATCAGACATCCCCAGAAGTTGAAGCTTTCATTCCATGAAAAATATTAGCTAAAAAGCTCAAGGATTTACCTTACTGCTTCCAACAATTGACTGGCAATGCCTTTTCTCCTGTTGCAGGGAGTCACCCAGATAGCCCTAATGCCGCAAACAGCGTGTACTGCTTCCTTTTTACACAGAATTGCTCGGTTGCAGCGTTCGTGTGATATCTCGGAAGGTGCTCTTTTTATGACTTCCCTCTGGAAAACAATATCCCCAAACTGAAGCTTGCCTGAGTTTGACTTTGCTTTCTTTGCTGTTGCACCATCACCTTTTTCACCAACCGAACACGAGAGGACTTCAAAAGCTTCGTTTATGGGTTCTGCAACCAGGCATCCGGCAATCCGTTGGGACAAAATGAATAGGTATACCTGTAAACAGTATAATGAAGAAGAAAAATAACAAAAATCTCAATATTGCAGTTTAGAAATGGTTCAACTTTGACACTATTGGATTGTACTACAGTGTAACAGTAACATGGAGTTAGATTAAACGTCAGCAACAAAGCAAAATTCAATATGTTAAGTATGGCTCATATGCTGGTAAAAGACAGATGCTGGAGCGGGATTTCTCTTCTATATATACATTATGATTGTAACCTAATTTGATTATTAAAGTTAATACGAGAACAGCCGCTCCCAACCAAGTAAGCACATTGCTTATCCTCGTTAAAATCACGTGTTCTTGCATGATCTCTTGTTCGTTTGTCGTTTATTCCTTAACAAAATACTATACAAAACAAAGCAGACTCGAGTAAATGCTGAACTTTTGGAAGAATGTAAGAACTAAGAAGCATTTACATACAATTGTGCCGAATTGTCAATATGGAAATGCTGAACTTTTGGAAGAATGTAAGAACTAAGAAGCATTTACATACAGTTGTGCTGAATTGTCAATATGGAAATACAATCAGCTCACCTTGCAAAGCTTGTGAAAAATCCAGCCCTCACCAAGCTCAGTCTCCATCATCTTCACAACTTCTTGCACCTGCTAAACCAAACACCATTGCAATGAAGAACCCCCACAATCATGAAGTTGAAACAAATTGTAAAAGATAATTTCAAAACCCCAAAATCTTGACCTTATTCCTCTGAGCCACAGGATCAGAATCTAAAACCAAAATGACTCGACCACCCTCACCATTGGGCTTATGAACAACCCTCTCATTTCTCCATCCCTGCAAAACAAAGCTCATCGTTAAAAAACCCAATGAAATTTTGATTTTCAATTCTTCAAATATTAGCTTTTGGATCAAAACAAACCTTTTTGTTCTTTTTAAATTGCAGAAAGCGAATACATATTGTTTTATGAGTAATTTACGCGTACCTTGAATTGAATCCCAAGAGTGAAATTCTTATGAAAAACTGTATGGTTCTTTTCATCAGCTTCATCTCCTGGAGAATACTTTATCCCACAAATTGAACAGTCATGGAGAAGAAAATTAGATTGACCTAACTCCAAATGGAACTGCGCATAACTTCTCTTCTTATTCAAATTTCTCCCATTAGAACTGCATTCTTCCCTTGAAACCCTATTCTCTGAAATGGGGTTTTCCGATTTCTCATCGCTTGATTCTTTTTTCTTGCCAATCCTTTAAATAAATAAATAAATAAATAAATAAACTTTAAAAAGATCAAAACCTGTCTCAGAAAAGACATTACTTCTATGGAATGAAGAAACAAATACCCTTGAAATTCCGAAGCTCTACGCGTGTATGTGTTGACAATGGTGTGTTGACTCTTCTCCCAGATGGCTAATTCATCGTTCTCGCCATCGCTGAACTGTGGAAGTGAATTCGAGCTCTCAGTTAACATAGATGAAGAAGAAGGCGGTGGTGGCTTGAAGAAGGAATTTATTTTGGATTGCATTTTCGATTTTATTATCTTTTGGATGACTGAATTGGTGGAGATTTTGTTCTTAAAGAATTGGCGTTGAGTTTACAATTTCCCGCTAAAAACTTCCCGCCTTACAGCAATTACTCATTTATAAATTTTAGGGTAAAGTACATAAAAAATAGGAGTACATTTGGTTGGGTTCGATTTAATTCGATAAATTATTTTAGTAATTATCGATTTTTAATTCGATTAATCTCGATTTTTGATTTTTTATATTTATGTTAGTTCTTAATAAAACAACTTTATTTATGATTTTTAAACATTAAAAGGTAAAATTTTAAGATACTTTTTCATAAATATTTTTAAAATATATATATATATATATATATTAAGTAAAAATAAAAATATATCTATAATATTTTAAATTATAAAATATATACTTTTATCTTATAAAAATAAAAAAATCAAATTCAATTAACCACAATTCATAAATTTATGAACTATATTATCTCGGTTTGAATTGGTTCGATTTTTGTTTTTACAATTAATCATGCTCAACCCTAATAAAAAATCATCTAATTATGAAATTTATATCAAAATAGTCACTATACTTTAAAAGTGATATCTAAATAGTCAATATTTTTTAAAAAAACAATAAATCTATTATTTAACTATTAAAATTGTTTCAATATAATCACTCATCATTAAAAATTAACAAAATGGTGATATAATAATTAAAATAAAATAATTATACATTTAATTTTTATTATTTATAATTTTTAATTTAATCTTAATTTTATTCTATAAAATAATTTATTTATCTAATTAAACAATGTCTTAAAAAATAAAATTTTAAATCAAATAAACTGATAAGACTCGAACCTATGAAAAAACTTAATAACAAATAATTTAACCACTAAACCAAACATTATTTTAATATGTAAATCGCTAACATTTAATATATATGTATTGTTTGTTATATTTGTTCATATAATTTTATATTATTTTTTAAATTTAATTAAAAATAATAATTAAATTATTATATAATAAATTAAAAATTTTAATTAAATAAAATTTTATTTAAAAACCTTAAATTGTTAAACTCTAAAACTTAAATACTAAACCCTAAATTCATTTAAAAGCTTTAAATTACAATAAAAGGGTACTTAAAATATTACAAAGCAAACCATAATTAAATTAAAACCCAAATTTTATTTTTTATCGGCAAAACCACACACAGGAGTTCAAGGTTCATATGGAGGGCATAAAAAAAACAAGTTCATCAAGCAAACGACTGTCTTAAGAACATTTATTAAGCAGACAGCAAATGACAGATTTGAATATCCTTAAGCTTTCACCAGATTGAACATTTGTAGCAAGCAGATGCTAATTGGTGGGGGATGCCAGAAGTTGGGGCTCGATCACCTGAAGCAACCCGGTCGCCAGTCTTGCTGTAAGATCCTCCACAGAAACTTTCACTGCATCCCTCCTCATGCCAATATCAGCAGCATATCGACTGGCACAGTAGACACCAACCGCTGTCGCTGCCATACCATATATGTTTGTAGTTACAAGGCGTAGTGGAGTTGACAATACAGCTGCAAGAGGACCACCTATGATCGATATTGCTTGACCACTTTGTCCAATGGTTAATTGATCTAGAACAAGCAGCCCAGTTTTGCAGTAGATTGCAAAATCTTCGCAATTGTTCTTGAAAACATTATAGCAACCAAATCCATTTTCAAGCAAGTATTTTGCTCGATGCACCACTAAATCATCTGGATCGGAGACTGCGAGAGAGCAAGTACCACCTCGTGCTTTGGCTATAAAGAGAGCAGGACTGACTGCATACTCGAAACGGTACAAAATACCACCGGCAAGGAAGCAGTTCAAGCATGAGGAAACAACACCATTAACTTCTTCTTGAGGAGTGCAGGTAGGGCAATGCAGTTGAGATCGAGCTGGCCCTGAGCTTACCAAGAGAAGATCCAGAACAGTTCCTGTACCAACTTCTTGGCCACGCCTTGTAAAATGAACGACCGTATCGTTTCCAACATAGATGCCTACTCTCATACCAAAACATAAAGATACAATTAGAAGAACAATTCCAGGCTCCAGCACAATATAAGTGGAAAATGAAAACCATAAAAGTAAGCACGTTTTCAAGAGATACTCTGTAAACAGCAAAACTAACAAAAGCCAATTTTAAGTAAACACGATTTAACGAAAAACTAATCTTAATAAGAACATGCACACCATTCCCAAATCCCAATTCATTCATATCACCCAAAGCCTCCAGCACAGGTTAAAAATCAGCTGGACATCCTTTTGGGAACTTCCTATTTCCCAATTCCTAGCCTCAAATTTAACATTAGTAGCACCATGAAACAAATAATTCAACGCGGTCACCCATTATTCATGGAAATCTTCTTAATATAGTAGTCCTTTAGAGCATTACAGCAACAATAAATGATCATATACTTCAAAACAATACCTAGAAGCTAGAAAACAAACCTAGCCACCATTCATTTGGAACACATAGTTATAAATAAACTAATTGCAGATAAAATACTGTCAAATATCGCATAATGCAATGCTTACTACACTAAATTTATAAATAGTATATTAACTGAACAAAAAATGGTATAGGATTCAAGTTAGGTACCAGAGTAACTCCTAGTTCTAAGCAATCATCATGTCATTACAGTATATTACAGAATGGTCCTAAGCAATCTTATTTGGGAATTTGGGAAGTAAAGAAGCAATGATACTGAGCTACACCCTTAGTTCAATATTCCAAAATTTCAAACTTTCTTATCCATCAGATCACTCTTAAATTCAATTCTAAGATCAACCCATTTTTACACAGGGCACAAATTTCAAACCCAAATCAACGAAGAACAAGAAATGGGTGAAAAAGAAGAAAAGGGTAGAAGTAAAGAACCATGGTGGGCATAGATATAAGCAGTCCTCCATGAATAAATGTGATCCCCTGGTTTCAGGCTCTCCTTACCGATTCTGTTTCATTTGTTCATAAAAAAAGAATGGTTTTTGAATCAGCAAATGAATCTCTAAAGAAAAAGGAAATGAAAGGGAAAATTAGATGAGAACCTGTTAGAAAGCAGCCCCATGCTTAATCCTTACTTCCTTAACTAAAATTGGAGAGTCGATTCGTCTGGGATTATAACGCTGAGAATCTGGTTCTTCTTCGTGTTTTCCCTTTATGTATCGGATTTTAACATAAAAAAAAAATGAAGAAAAAAAATGTTTTTTCCGTTGTCAGACGTGACTTAAATTTTCCGTTTGGTCGCGAATTCCCGATTTCCCGTAACCTAGATTTACGTGTAATAATCGAGTTAAGATAGTATACGTATTGATTAGGTATAATATTAGATACATAAATTATACCATCTGTCCCATAAATTATACATAAATAAAATATTAATTTTTTGTTAATATTTTTGTTAATTTTGATTTATGATTATTTAAAATTTATTATTGATAAAAATATATATTTTAAAAAATTTTATTGAGTGACTCATTCATCAAAGTTAAATGTAAGATGTTGATCGATTTAGATTAGTTAGGACGAAATCTTAAAAATTTAAAAAATATTAAAAAATTTTAATATTAACAAAGAATGATATAATTTGATTTTATCCCATAAATTAAATAAAAAATATAAAACAGTACGAACTAATAATTTATTTATTGCATATTAATGTTTAATTTTACTATTGTAGTTTTTATTTTATAAGTAAATCTTCAAAAGTAGCAAAAATAAAAACTAATACCTTTATTAAAAGAAAATAAATTAACTCGATCAATATGATTTTAACTGTAAATCAAAGTTGATTCGTTTATTTATTTTTATAATTTCTTAAATTTTAATATAAAATCTGAAAGCATAAATGCACACCCTAATTTTATTGAGAATTTAGTTTTGAATAGTTTTTTTTTTTTGAATTTGTAGAATAATTAACTTAATATTTTTATTTGGTATTTAGGGATTTTCAAGTGATATTTAAGGATTCAAGTATTTTCTATAGTATCACACACAAAAATATCATATTCATATAGTTTTTATCCAACGTTACCTATACATAGCGTTTTATGTGTGATAAAAAACGTAATATACAAAAACTGGCGGATCTATATGGTGACAAGGGTGGGCCCATTTTCACCCCGAATATTTTAAAATTCATACATTTGGTTTTGATTTTTTAAAATTTTTATGTTTGTGCCCACCCTAAATTTTTAAAATTTTATGATTTGTGTCCACCCTAAAATATATTTTGATTGGTGTTCATCCTCATAAATATTTCTAGATCCATCATTATGTACATGTAGCGTTGAATAAAAAAATTATATACAACCAGGTGATGTTTTTTGTATGATACTATAAAAAGTAGTCAAGATTCCCAAATATCATTTGAAGATCTTATATACTAAATAAAAATATTTTATTAAATTATTCTGTAAATTTTGTTAATTTTTAAAAGGTTTAGATTTTTTTTGTAATGTATGTCTAAAATTATTTAAAAATAATAAAATTTATCATGATAAAGTAAAATGCTTTGCTTCGTTTTTAAGTAAAAGGAGGGCTACAATGGACACGTGTCATTATCATATGGTTTAGGGTTGATTACGTGTCATCTAACTCCGATTTTAAAATTATTAGAAAAAATATAAATTTCTTAAGATTTCATGAGAATTGAAAAGATTACTTACCTTATGAGATTTAATGAAAACACCCTAACTTAATTATATTTAAACAAATAAATATACTAATTAAACCTCTTGTTTTTTATAAAAAATAATAAAATAATCCCTCATTTAAAAAATTCATATTATTCTATTTTTTCTTAAAAATATTTTTTTCTCAAACTATATTATTAAAATTCATCATCATTGTGACTGTACATATCTTGTTTATAAACAAAATATAATTTAATTGTTTAAATTTTATGTTATTAAATTCATTTTTTTAAAAGTTTGATTTAATTGTTTAATTTTTATTTTATTCTTACTTTCCTAATATATAATGAAAATTATGATAAAATCCATAATAATTATAAACTGGAATGTTTCTAGTTTCTTTATTTCTTTGATTAAAAGAAAAATTAAATTAAACAAAGGAAAAGCTTTAATGTAGTGGGCCTTAAGGCCTCTAGAATACACGAGAAAAGCCCAGTGAGTTGGTCATAAATTGGACTACACTAAAAATAAAATAAAAATAATAATAAAAAATGTATTCACAATTATTTCCATTAAAACGCAAAAATTATCCATTAAAAAATAAAATAATATCATTGATGTTTATTTACATATATTTTTATATCGTTAATGATTTAAACATCATTAACGATATAAAAATATATATAAATATAAATTGATTTTATCACAATCCTACTTAATCTATCTTTAATGATTACGAGTATATATTAATGAAAAAACAACAACTGGAGGGTTTAAAGCAGGATATAACAACAAAATAGTCGAATAGAGAGGTGACATCAAACACAACCTTGAAGAAAGAGAAATTATGCTACAAGTGTAACAATTCTTGGTCCCTTTACTTATAAGTATTAATCATACGAGTTTAAACTCTAAATTTAAATTCTAATTTAGTGAATCTTAGCTTCAGTATCTGAATGTAGTATTTACGGTTCGGTTTTAACTTTCGAGTTGATGAGTAAGACGGATTTGAAGTGTTACAGACACTTGATTATGGTGTCCTGATTATATATATAAAGAGACAAGAAACTAATACCTTCATGAACTGAGACAGAAGAAACTGCTGTCACTTTAACCTCTTTTGTGCGTGCGTTTCACGTGTGAATCCTGTGTTATTAGGACAAAATTGGAGTTATAGGCCATGTGCTTCCCATTTACTACCCCCAGCTGACTCTTGAACAAGCTCTGAGATGGATACAAAAAGGAACAGCAGTAAGGTTTATAGCGGTCAAACTACAAGGATAGACAAAGTTTAGTTCAGCCTTAGCCCATACACAACTTTATTTGTCTCAACAAACGACTTAAATTAAGGAAGAATAAACATAAGGAACCAAAAAGAATATGGTATCTTCTTCCTATGAAAAATAAATAAACTATATAAATTATTGTTGAATTTTAGTATTTTGGTTATTAAAATTTTAAAAATTTAATTTATTTATCGAAGTTTAGATATTTAACAATTTTGATCACTTTTATATTAACTTTTATTTTTGGTTTATACTGCAGAAGGAGAGAGCATTTAGAATTTCTCCTGAATTATCGTAAGGATATCATTTGGTGCATCAGAGAATATTGTTTCTCCTACAAGTAAACCTTTGCTTATTGCTGTCAATGCATCTACAACTCTATTACACTTATGGTAAATTTTACAAATTTTAACTTTCCACTCAAGACTAAGAACATGACGAATCTGTGAAACGAGCGTGTTACCATGAAGGGCATCTTGTTGATGGTTGAGAATATCTACAACATCAACACTATCAGTTTCTAAAGTTAAATGTTTATAACCCATACTCCAGGCATGTTTGATTGCGTCATGAACATCCCACAATTCAACAATAAGTAAGGGACAACACCCAATACTTTTAGAGAAGTCGATCAACTATCTCTCTTCCTCATTACTAAGTAAACCACCACAAGAAGCAACGGAATCATGTAATCAAACTGCTCCATCAATATTTGCCTTCACCCAACCTTGTTGAGGGTCAGATCACTTGGTTGGTTGAGAATTCGTCTTTGGCGTAATAAACTTTGTAAAGTTCATAACATTTAAAAGCTCTTTACATTCTGAAAAACCGATCCGACTGATAGAAAGCTTTACTAGTAAAGAGAAATGAGTTTCATCCGACAAAAGTAAAGAGATTATTAAGAGAAAAATTGAAAGATTTTTACCCAATTTACGAATTTTGAGGTACTTTTTGACAAGATAAAAGTCGAATTTAGATTAAGAGACGAGACGAAATGACTGGTGAAATTTGATATCGAAAGATCATCATCTATGATTTAGTGACAAAAACATTTATGTCTAAAATTTAATACCAAAAAAGTTTTAATATCTAAATTATAATAAATAAATTAAATATTTTAAAATTTTATTGATTAAAATAAAATTCAATAATAATTTACGTAAATTAAAAAAAATACCTTCTTAAAATAGTGAGAGGTCTCCACTGATGCTCTCTTTGATGCAGAGATCCTTAGAACCCTTTATTTCATCAATGTCTAGATTCATCCTTCAACATTTCCATCATCTACTTTTCTAAACTTTTTCCTGATTCTATGACTAAGACTTACTCTACAGTGACATCACAATTTACAGCTGGTTTTAGCAACGGGATTGCAGCCTACAAATTCTACTCAAAGTGGTAACCTAGCTAAAAAAGTATAAAACATTACTGAATTACTGACATCTACCTAACAAACACAGACACATTGTGCATACCACGTTCATTGCCCATATGAAGGTAACTCAGTCATGTAAAATATTCATATAAATCATAAAACTTTTATGCTGTTCCCGGTTTAAAGAATTGCGGGTGATCGGACAAAATCAGGATTTAGGGTTAAAAATAAATAAATTCGAGGTGAAGATGATTGTTTGTCTCCACTCTATATGATTTTGTCTCTAGCGATACCTAGTATATTTTGTCCTACCTAAAGATTACAGCATGGGGAGTGTTTTTTTTCATACATTAGTGGAGAGATTGTTAGGTGAATCGTGTTTACCACGTCATTCGTGTTCTGAGTAATGATCAGGATCGTTCATCTTTAAATAACTATCCACCCACTAATTACCTGTAGGAAAGAGGTGATGATTCACCTTAAAAAACTGAGATGGACAAATCTAATTCGTTAAAACCATGGATAACGTAATGAACGGGTTCACTTGATAATTTTTATATGGTAGTGAGCCAAAAGTAATTACATGCTTCACGTGCATGTTGATGGCTGAATTATACAAAAATGGAAGTTTAAAACAAGTCAATGGGAGAAGAATATTGACTGTAGCAAAACAAGTTTTGTTGGGATGTAAAGTTACAATTCGTACCCCAACCCCTTGGATGTATTGTCTTATTATTTCTTTGTCCTTTGGGATCAATAAACAACGCCCACTTGCTTGGAGTTTTTAGTGGCGACCAACTCAAAACTCAGAACACAAATATTGAATGTAGGGATGGTATTTTCAACTGAGTTACTGCCTGACGGCCCATGGTTTTTGATAATCCCAAGAGCAGTCTTACATATATTTTTTATTCGGTTATACTAATTGCAGTGATATCTATTCTATAATATGTTCTCAATCAATGGATAGTGACCGTTCAATCAGTGTTGATATTACTGGTGTTTGAACTCGTGATCTCTAAAATTAACTATTCTTTTAGTCAATGAAACTAGATGGTTTGTGCAGTCTTGCATCATTAAATAGAATTGGATTAGGGCACTTCAAATCTTCAATTTTGTGATTAATTTTTGTTTTAGATTGGGATTTTTAATCTCTTGAAAGTTATGTAAAATATTTTGTTGAAGTTGATTACATGAGTACGAAGACGATGACGACGATAATCAGGGACAGAGTCAGGATTTAGAGTTAAGGGGGTAAAATATAAATGTTTAGAAGTTGGAGGAACAAATTAAAAAAATAAATTTAAAAAAATTTAAATAAAAAAATAAAAAAAATCTTAGAGCGGTGGAAAACGATTGCTTCTCCCAATTTGGGTGTAGTTTCGTCCCTGACGATAATATAGATAGATGTGAATCTTCTATGGAGTTAGAAAAGTCTTAGACTCTCCAAAATTTGAAATTTTGTTCTATGGTCTTCTAAATTTTTAAATTTTTTCTTTGTTATATATAATAATTCTCTCATAAAATTAAAAATGTATTTTAATGTCTCACATATTTTTAAATTCTTTTAATTTTATAGTTGCCTCTTTAAAATTTAATGTCAAAATTCGTCCCTCATAATTGATCATCGCCTTATAAGAGATAATATATAAGACAAGCTAGTACAAACAGAATACAGATTTACACCAGAGCAACTTACAAAGATGATGATTAAATCCCTAGGAGCACTACACAATAATAAGTTGATTAGCTTCAATGGAAACTCCATTTCTCCCAAACATCAGTAGATTTCTGGGTTTCCATGAGAAACAATATTGTGGTTTGTGTTTAGTAGAAAATGGTGATAAATTAGAGTTTTCGAGCCATATTTTCTGTGGGTAAAGTCGGAGATTTAGACAAATTTATCGGTTCATATTCTGTTTTACGAGACCTTTATAACGGTATCTCACATGCTCAAAACAATTGAGTGAATGAGAAATTAGTGCTTAAACCGGTACCGGTGAATTGTTCATGGAAAATGAAAAACTCATGTTTGAGACTATGCCTCATGCGTAGGCGTAGAGGGTGCAAATCGAAGCTCGCCGAACACATCAGGATCGGAGGTGCACCAGTATGACGCGAATGTTCGGACCGGTCTTAGCTCAATTAAACCATGTTAGTAAGTAACAATACAAAAGAAAGGGCTGCCAGTTATTTAAAGGAGACTGGATTATTATATATAAAAACGGGAAGGATTTGTTAATATTTTCTACTTTGATTAGCACAATAAAAGCTAATCACATGTTAGCAACAAATATTTACACTACTTCCACTTTTTGTCCAGGCTTTGGCGCTTGATTCTGATCAACACCCTTCCCATCCTCTGGCGAATCAGTAGCTATAATTTCATGTACCGTGATGACAACATCATCGTTGCTATCAGCATCCGCAACAGGTTGGATTATTCCCCGGTGAAGCAACTGCGGTGGTTTCTCGGGCGAAACAGTTGCTTCCACTGTCTTCTTTTCAAACTTAGCTGCTTGGGATAGTTCCTGGACAGCTTCGGATATTTTCTCAACGCATTTCACTATCTCAACCAAGATTGAACCCACGGTGGCAGCTGGTAATATTGCTGCCAAGTCTGCATTCTCTAAGGTGGCAGCTTTGAGGGCGAACTTAAGGTCTTTCATAGCAGCTTTGGAGTTCTCCACATGGGAATTGGATGAAGAGTATGGATCTGTCATTGTTTTCATGGATGTGGCTAATGCTTTTAGTGCCTTCCCACATTCTGAACTCATTCTGGTGCACGATCCTTCGATTTTACCTTTGAATTCGTCTGATGCCTGCAAACATATCAAGCACAAATTAAATGTGTTCTTTTTACCATATCGGCATCGTTTAAAGCTTGAACAGTGGAGGAGGAGGAGTACTTGGATATGATCATCAGAGACAATGCAGCCATTAATGGCTTCAATCTGGTATGCACATTGTCGAGCAAGAGCTCCAATCTTCAAGTATTGTCTCCATGGGTGACGGAGGCCAAACCGGCCATGTCCAGGTTCCCATCTTGCAAAATTTGCCTGTTAGCCATTAAGGAAAAGGTTAATTATTTTCATTACAGGAAGTACAAAAGTTAGTGGCATGCATGCATGCAAATTGCAGAGGCAAAGTTTAGTGGAGAGAAGCCAAACTCACCAAAGATTCTTCACTGCTCTTTGAGTTGAGAATACTTTTATATCCCTGAGGATATGACTTGCCATTGCCATTGCCATCATTTTCAGAGGATTGAAAATATACACCTCCAAATCCTTCAAGGTAAGTAGCAAGCTTTTCCAGGTTGGAAGAGACAGCCTTGTGAAGATCTTCACCAGCCCATACTGGACAGACAAATATAGATATAAGCATGCAGGTTGCTCCTCCCATTATGATTGTTGATAGTCTCTGATGAGCCAAAATCACCAGCTCATTCACTCGGTACCCCGAAACAGCTACCAAGCTGAATGTCAGTATAAATATCATCACTCCATAATCATATCTTGCCTTTATCCTAGGAAAAAACCTTGAAAATGTTGCTGCTGCAGCTGCAATAATTAAGCACCAAATCAACAATGGCATGAGTACATCAAAACATATGTACATATTTCATTTGTTTTAACTTTTGAGTCTTTGACATACACATTTTACGTATATATAACATACCTAGTAGAAAGACAAGGATTCCCAGGACAATGGGTTCTCCATCCTTTCCAAAGAGACTCGCAAAGTAATCGACACCGAGTCCGAGCGCACCGGCGAGAAACGTTGCAAAGCCTCTATTTAAAGTCTTGCTTAGTGTTCCACCTGGTTATATAGGGTAAAGATACATGTTACGATCAGTATTATTCAACATTTTTACTATAAAATAATGTTTCAAGTTTTGAGATTCTTACCTACTGTGAATTCAAATACAACCACAACAGTCAGCACTGCCCACATTCCGGACTCACCAAAACCATCATAGATAGGTCGAGCATAGTACAAGAGGGACACCAATGTGAGAGCAAGTCCCACTTTCAAAGAGTGAGTGAGCCTTCTCGGATCATTTTGTCCAAGCTGCTTGATGCTCTTTGCTGTTGATATAACCTTGGCCTTCAACTTTCCAGGCAAGGCCTTAACCCTGCCCCAAGCACCCACGAAAAACCCTGGTTTTCCTTGAGCTGTTGACTCAATATCCATGGCTGGATAAGTTAAAGCTTTTCTTTTTCTTCTTTACTACAGGGCACCTAGGAAGAGGGAATGTGTATGAAGATTGTCCTCGTCTAGCCTCATATTTATAAGCAGAAAAGTTTGGTACCAAGAATAAATTATTGGGAAAATGAAAGACAAGGATTTTATTTTGAGGAATTCCTACTTTCTAGTGCTGACTAGACCTAACATATTGTTTATTAGTACAGAAAGCAGCGCACTATTCATTACAAGACATGGAGAGTTTGGCCCCCCTACCACACCATAAAGATATTGTTAGTGGCTGAGTGGGTTAACTTAGCCCACTAAGATTCAGGAGTCTGGAACCAGAGGTTTAGAATCCTTTGCCTTTATACACTATCTATCTAGGGTACTTCCCATATGAATGAGCATTGCCAAACTTGCATTTCCATCATCTTCTTCTTTGTTTTTTTTGTCTTTTGGATCTCTCTAAACGCCTCTTTTAGTTGAGTTTCTGATGCGCTAATTTCCTGAACTCATCTGGATAATAAGACTTGGCTAACTCAGTTTATCATATTTTTATATCTGTTTTAAGATTTGTTTTTGAATTATCCAAATTCCAAATTTATTTATTCATGTTGTTTTTTTTATTAAGAAAGTGGAAGGATGACGAGGCAAAAGCTTTAAACTATTGTGAAAATAATCTAATCAAAAAATATGTTGTGTTAAAGGCCTTGGAGACTATAACCAGTCTTGCCCCTTCATCTTTATCCCAAGCCAAGGGTGGATCGAGGGTATCGCAGTTGACTAGGGGTGATAACGAGTCGAGTCGAATCCAAGTTTAGTCAGGTTTAGCTTGACTTAAAAACAATATTATTGGGTTTGGTTCGGACTCGAGGCTCACCAAATTCAAAATTTTAGGTTAAGGTTCGGAAATAAAATTATTGGGCTCGGCTCGAGCTCGACCAAAAATAGATAATTTTGTTATATTTTTATATAAAAGATAGGGTCTTGTTAAAAACCCTTTTCATATCCGACACCGAAACAAAATTCAATATTAAGAAAGAGAAAAAAAGTGTCCAATTTATTTTTATTTATTTATTTTTAGTGTTTTTCTCCTATTTTATTTTATTGTTTTTCTTTTGCTAAAACGATTACTTTTAATATATATGTAGCGTATATATAATATAATTATTTCAAGCTTGTTCACGAGCTTTTCGAGCCGAGCTTGGGTAGGCTCGGCTCAGCTCGTTTAGGTTTTGAGCCGAACTCACTCGAGTCGAGCTTTGACTGAACTTTAATCGAACTGAGCCAGAGTAGCTTGCGAGCCGGTTAGGCTCATTATCACCCCTACAGATGACAGACCGACAGTCGTTTCATAAAAATTTAATATTTGTATAAGATTTATTTATTTTTTAAAAGAAATATGCATTTTTTATTGAATATCTATTTTTCGTTTCTCTTGATATAAAATTCTTCGTTCGTCCCTACCCATACCAAAGTATATTAGAAAAAAATAGACATACATCGGAAACTATCAAGCTGGAATTAGAGGTGAACGTTCGACTGATTCAAGTCGAGTCGAGTTAAAATTTTTTGAATTATTCGAATTAATGTGTCATATTTTACATCTCAAACTTTATTTGATTTTTTTGATTCAACTCGAGTTTAAAAATTTCAAGTCGAGTTGAGTTTTTTAGTTCTTATAAAAGTTTAATTTTTATTATTTATCATGTTATAGTAGAATTTGATTGCAATTTAAACATTTTTTTATGATCATATAAGATATACATATATATATATATATATTCATATTTTTTATATATTGGTATATATAAAAATTTAAGAGACTCATCTCAGACCTAAAAACAAATCCTCTAATTACTAAAAATTTTGAGTTATTCGATTTAATTAAAATTTTATTTTATAACTTAAACTTTATTTGAAATTTTTCGAGTCAAGTTAAAACGATCAAGTATTTTTGCCTCGAGTCGAGTTATTTAATTTTTTTCGAATTGAGTCGAGTTTTGCTCACCCCTAATTGGAGTACGATAGAGGTGGAGGGAATTTCGAATGGAACGATGAAATGTGTAGAGATCGGAAAGAACCCCTCAAAGCAATCTTGGAAGGTTTGGTTTATCCCTTCAGTGGGGTTCTGGACAGGCGCAATAGGAGCGACCGCACAGGGGCCCCTAAAAAACAGGTCCCAAAATTTCTATAAACTACATTCTTTAATGATGTTAATCTAAAAAATTATTGTAAAAAATTTAGAAAAGCTCTTAAGAAATATAAGTTATAATTCTTAAAATGTTATAATTATGTCCTAAATGTGACAATTGATTATAGAATTTTATTGCTTATTCCTATTACTATTGCTTTCGTAGAATTAGTGAGATTTTGAAAAGACATAACAGAAACAACCGCACAGGGGCCCTAAAAAGGACAATTGCTTTTAAGGCCACATTTTTAGAATTAGTGTGATTATAGACAATTACTTCTAAGGGTCACATTTTAATAAATTACACAGGCCCCCAAAATCTTTGAACCGCCCCTGTATCCCTCCATGCATCAAACTAAATGTTGATCAACTTGTTCAGTTGAACACATATAATAGATTCAAGTTTCAAACACAAGAACACCATGTGTAATAACTTGGGAGTAAATTTAAGAAATTAAAACAAAAAAAATCCAACAAAACATAGTGCATGTCTGTAGTTCTCATCAGAACAGAAAGTTGAGAATTAAGTCCACTATTCCCTGCATCAAGTCATTAATGGCGACTTTGGCAAAAAAATAAAATTAAAAAATGTGAAACATGTAGTGTAAGAAATGAAACGATAGGAAATGAAGAACAGCCGACAGAGATGTACTATTAAATTGCAGCTTAGAAGTTAGAACTCTCTAATCCATACCATATTTTCCAGCTTTTGGACATTAATAAACAATGAAAATAACAGAACTCAATATTCAATTATTTTAAATGATGTAAACCCAGAAAATCCCATATATATTTGTTACTACTTTTTGCTTTCTTGACCCACTGAGTCAGGTTCATTTGATGTTGTAAGGTCAGCAATCCACTAGTGAGTAGGATCTGATGCAACCAGACTTGTATTTCTCTTCACTAGGAGGGAAAAATGGATATTCTTTTGCTATGGTATTAATATATTACATAAAGAATTATTATATGATCTGATTCATCACGTCATTTATAGTTTCATCCAAGCTTTATAGGCTATAAGCTACGTTAAAGCTTTATACATTCAATATCTTTTGTTTTACGGGTAAACTACAATAGAAGTTAATCAATATGAGTAGTTTATATTTGGATCACTTATTTACTAAAAGTTATATTTGAGTTAATTATTTATGAGTAAAATTATATTTAGGTCACTCAATTATGAGTAAGTTTACGATCGGGTCACTCTTTATGTTTATAAAGATAAATCAATTTGGTCGTTTTTTCTTCTAAATCACTTGTATACATGAATTGATATTAGAGTAATACATGAATTGATATTTTTTTTAAATATGAAAGATGACTCAAATATTACCTTAGTTATAATTGAGTGATTATAATTGATTGATTCAAATATAACCTTTATTAATTGGATGACCCAAATGTAACCTTATCCATAATTAAGTGACCTAAACATAAATTTTAATAATTGAGTGATCCAAATATAATCTTCCTTATAATTGAGTGACGTATTGTAGTTTACCTTTTTTATTCATATGAAAAATTTCACAACACATCTTGCCCATAGAAATCCAAGAAATTATCTCATAAAAATTGGTACGAAGGGTTGACAAAAAAAATCTCATATTAAGACAACCAAAGTGAGTAAAACTCGATTCGATTCTAAAAAATCGAATAACTCGGTTTGACTACAGGTGAAAATACTCGATTCGTTTTGATCGAATCGAAATTTTATGGACCTAACTCGACTCGAAAAAATTTCAAATAAAGTTCAAATTATAAAATAAAAATTCGAATAACTTGAAATTTTTAATAATTAAATGATTAATTTTTAAGTTTGAGACGAGTCTATTAATTTTTATGATATGTATACATTGATATATAAAACTATAAAGAAATATTGCTACATATGAAAAATATATGTATCTTATATATTAGAGAAAGTCGTTTAAATTAGAATCAAATCATATTATAACATGATAAATAATTACAATTAAATACTTATAGGAACTCGAAAACTTGACTTGATTTGACTCAACTTAAATTTCTTAAATTTGAATCAAATAGAAAAAATTTCAAATGAAGTTTGAGTTGTAAAAAGTAACTCATCAACTCCAATAACTCAAAATTTTTTAACTCGATTCGACTTGATCGAATATTCATCCCTAGAGACAACGTGTAATCTTAAGAAAAGGGATGTCTTTGTCATAAAAGCAAACATTAGCAATAACCATCAACCACCAAACCATATTACCTGAACCGATGCATTGGTTTCCTATAACCCTCATTTTGTCTCTCCCAGATAAATTGACCAATCTCAACGCACATTAAATCTAACGAATTATAATTTGAGCCATATAAAATTAAAGTAAAATAATATGAATAAATATTATTATTATTATTATTATTATTATTATTATATAATTATATTAGCATATTTATATAAAAAAAATAAAAAAATATATGTGGGCGCTAGAGGAGATGGAGACGGGTTGAATACTTCATTTATATATACTCGGCGTAAACATAATTTTAACCCTTAACGTTTATAATTTTTATAATTTTGGTCTTTATTTTTTTAAGATAAATTTAACCTTTAATCTATGTTTTTTTAACAAATATTTCATTTTCAACTACCATAATGACTAAGCCGTTAAAAATTTAAAGATGATAATATTAACATATGATAATATATTTTAAATGACATGACATCTAAGTTATCAAATAAATACACGTGAAATATAATTTTATTCTAATATAAGATATAAACTAATTAAAATTCAAATAAAATATTAAAAATTATTTAAATTTAAAATAAAAGTATACTAAAAATTCTCAACCCTAACTACACTAGAATCAAAAATCCATCTAAAAAATATGAACACAATCTGAAAATGGAAAATTTTGTAAAGATTGAAACCGATAAATCAAAGGTAAGGGATTTTGATACTAATCAATTGGGTTTTGTTATTTTAGTTTAGAATTTAGGTATTTTAGTGCTTAATCTAAATTAAAAGTTTAGGTTTTTGATTTATAGTTTAATATTTAAATTTAAAAGTAGTGAATTTGAGGTTTTAGGTTGAGTTTTAATTAAATCTAAAAAAACCAAAATTATATAAAAAATAGAGTAATAAATTTATTTAAGGTTTAATAGCCAAAATATTTTAGATTTAATTAAGTTTTAATATTTTATTTAAATTTTAATTATTTTATATTTTATATTTGAATAAAATAATATTTCATATGTATGTATTTGATAGGTTAGATGTCATATCATTTAAAATAGGGTAAATAACACAGATAGTCACCATATTATGAAGTTCGTATCGATCTGACCATAATACTTTAAAAAGAATCAAATACACCGGTAAACTATTAATTTGATATTAAAATAGCCATCGACCTTTAAAAACCAAATGGACTGATGACGTGGCCGTTAAAATTAAAATAGAATAATTATATATTTACTCATGTTATTCATATATTTTTAATTTAATCCTAATTTTATTATAATAAAATAATATAATTATTTAATTAGGTGGTGACAAGTGTTATTACTTTATTGGAGGATTATATTTATATATATTTAATTTATTTTTTTCCCTCCAATCAGGTGATAACACGTGTTATCACCTGATTAAAGGAAGAAAATAAAATATCTCGAGTTTGCAATTAGGGGGAATCAAATCCACCCCCTCCCAACATGATTGAACATTGCTCAAAGCCACTGAACCAAGCTAAATTATGTTATACATAACTCTATAAAAAAATATATATAGAATAATATTTTCTATATATTTGGATTTAAAATATTTGAATAAAATATTTAAATTTTAAATATTCGAATAAAAAATGGAATATTCAAATAAAATACGCAAATAATAAATATACGAATAAAAATATTAGTATAATAAATATTCAAATAAAAATAAAAAATATTTGAATAAAAAATTTATATATTTAAATAAAAATATTTGAATAATAAATATACAAATAAAAATATTCATATAATAAATATTCGAATAAAAATATTCTAATACTTATGATTTTTATTCTTATATTTTAATACTTATGATTTTTATTCCAATAATTTTTATTTAAAAATACGAATAAAAATCATAAGTTTTTGAATATTTTTATTCTAATATTTTTATTTGAATATACGAATTTTTTATTTGAATATTTAAAATTCAAATATTTATTCGAATATTTTTAAATCTAAATATTCAAATTTTTATAATTTTATTCAAATATTTATTATACGAATATTTTATTCATATATTTATTATTTGAATATTTTTATTTGAATATATGAATTTTATATTTAAATATTTAAAATTTAAATATTTTATTCGAATATTTTTAAATCCAAATATATAGAAAATATTTTTAATTAATATTTTAATTAAATTAAAAAATAAATATAATATTATATGTGGAATTAATATAATACATATAGAAAACTGTATTCAATATATATAGGTTATGGAAACTTTTTTTTTACGGAAGGTTATGGAAACTTAAATCACAACAATCACCTTGTTTCATTGTTTTAGGTGTTGCCCATTCATTCCTAAGGTCATGGGTCCAACACCTATTGCAAGCATGTTGTGGGATTTTCTTTTCTTCCTTTAATCTGGTGGTGACACGTGTCACCACCTGATTGGAGGAGGAAAATTAATTTAATAAATTAAATAATATATAAATATAATCCTCCAATTAGGTGGTGACTTCCTTTAATCTGGTGGTGACACATGTCACCACCTGATTGGAGGAGGAAAATTAATTTAATAAATTAAATAATATATAAATATAATCTACATGTCACCACCTAATTAAATAATAATTTTATTTTATTATAATAAAATTAGGATTAAATTAAAAAACGTATGAATAACAAGGAGTAAATGTGTAATTATTCCATTTTAATTTTAACGGCCACGTCATCAGTTCGTTTGGTTTTAACGATTGGTGGCTATTTTAATACCAAATTAATAGTTTACCGGTTTATTTTATTCTTTTTAAAGTATTATGGTCAGATCAATACTAACCCCATAATATGATGACTATCTGTGTAGTTTACCCTTTAAAATATATTATCACATGTTTACTATATGTCATTATCTTTGAATTTTTAACGATGCGGTTGTCGTGATAATTAAAAAATGAGATATTTATAAAAAAAATCAGGTTAAGGGCTAAATTTATCCTAAATAAAAAATTAGGACTAAAATGATATCATGTTGTGGGATTTTCTTTTCTTCCTTTAATCTGATGGTGACACGTGTCATCACCTAATTTGAAGGAGGAAAATTAATTTAATAAATTAAATAATATATAAATATAATCCTCCAATTAGGTGGTGACTTCTTTTAATCTGGTGGTGACACGTGTCATCACCTGATTAGAGGAGGAAAATTAATTTAATAAATTAAATAATATATAAATATAATCTCCAATTAGGTGGTGACACATGTCACCGTCTAATTAAATAATAATTTTATTTTATTATAGTAAAATTAGGATTAAATTAAAAAATGTATGAATAACAATAAGTAAATGTGTAATTATTCCATTTTAATTTTAACGACCACGTCATCAATTCGTTTGGTTTTAACGGTCGATGGGTATTTTAATACCAAATTAATATTTTACCGGTATATTTTATTTTTTTAAGTATTGTGGTCAGATCGATACTAACCCCATAATATGGTGACTATCTGTGTAGTTTACCCTTTAAAATATATTATCACATGTTTACTATATGTCATTATCATTCAATTTTTAACGGTGCGGTTATCATGACAGTTAAAAAATGAGATATTTGTCAAAAAAATTAGGTTAAGGGCTAAATTTATCCTAAATAAAAAATAAGGACTAAAATGATAAAAACTATAAACATCAAGGGTTAAATTTATCTTTATACCTTTTTCTTATTCAAACAATCAAACAACTATCAACAAATTTTATCAAATACTTATAGAATCAATTAATGTAAAATCTTAATCACCTAAGTGTAAAAATCCTTTGCCTCTTAATCATGCCTCCTATTGAAAATTTTTAAAAATTGAATTTTAAACTTTAACCCTTATTTTCTATATCCTAAACCCTATACTCTAAAAAAGACACCTTACCCCCAATTTTCTAAACCCTAACTATAATCCTTAAACCCTAAACCTTTAATTTGAAACGGAGATACAAATGAAAAAATAAAAAAAAAATGGACGATTTGAACCCATTAACTAATACTATTAGTTACTGTAATCCCTTATCTGTTATATACTAATTATCGAACAATGACTGTGATATTTAATATCTTAAATACAACTATAACGTAAACAAAAATATGAATGCATGACAAATATGAAAGGATGATTTTGTTACGAGGCATTTGTCTTTTCTTTATTGATTTTTCATGCATCAGGAATATATTTCTCACATGGCTGAATTTCCAAGAAGATATCGCCTAGTTGCTGCATAGTTTTCGACAGATCATCATCAACCTACTGACGGCATAAATATGTATATATATATATATCGGTTGTGAGGAACGGTACTCGAACCAAAACATGTCTGCAATTCCATGTTATCTCCTTCACCATCTCAATACTCAATGCTTTTTTGTTATCCTCATCATCCAACTTTTTCTTCCATTTTCGTATTCAGTATCTTTTGATATCACTAGTTTCGTTCATTCAGAAAATAACGTAGTTTACGAACGCGATGCCCATCCTTCACTCGGAAATATCGAACTCAACACCGTTGATTCTCTATGCCGTGTTGGTCGGGTGATGTACTCGGAGCCTATTCAGATATGGGATTCATCTACCAGGACACTTGCAGACTTCACTACTCATTTCTCTTTCACCATCGACACCGGAAATGTGTCTGTTTATGGCAATGGATTTGCATTTTTTCTTGCTCCTGTGGGCTATCAAATGCCACCCAATTCGGCGGGTGGCTATCTTGGGTTATTGAATAGCACCATCATGGCTGACTCGTTGCCAGTTCAGGTGGTCTTCATTGAGTTTGACAGCTATGTTAATGAGAAGTGGGATCCAGCAACAGAACATGTTGGGATCAATCACAACTCGATGAACTCATCTGTTTATGTCCAATGGGATGCTGGCTCAAACAGTGGGAAAGTGGCTAATGTTTGGATTACTTACAATGCCACTACCAAAAACCTGAGTGTGTTTTGGACATATGATGAACATATTGTTTTGATGGGGGACTCTGTTCTTTCTTATGTGATTGATCTAATGGAAACTCTCCCACAGTGGGTTCAAATTGGATTTTCTGCAGGTACAGGCCAGTATACAGAATACAACACCATTAAATCATGGAAATTCACTTCGAATCTCGAAACCAAGCGAGCAAAGCATAGTAAATGGAACACCATAAGAGCATATGTGATTGTGATTGTTCCAGTTTGCTCAGCCGTGTTGTTGCTTGGCCTATTTACAGCTTGGTTCTTCCTCCTGCGGCCAAAGAAGGACATTACATGTTGGTCACGGTGGAACAGGATGCGACTGCGAGACAGCGGTCCGGCGGTCGACAAGAATGGTCATATAAATGGAGCACATGAAGTGGGAGGAGGCATACCGAAAAGATTTACCTACCAACAACTACTGAAAGCTACCAAAAGCTTTGCAGAAGACAAAAGATTGGGGCGAGGAGCATCGACGCATGTTTATAAAGGAGAATTGGACGATCGTAGCGTAGTTGCTGTGAAGAGAATATTTGCAGAATCGGAGAGTTTCTTTATAAACGAACTTAATATAATAAGTCGTTTAAAACATCGAAACTTGGTACGGTTCATCGGTTATTGTCATGAACAAGACCAGCTCTTACTTGTTTATGAGTACATGCCAAACGGCTGCCTCGACAATCATCTTCATGGCGATAAGCCAACGTTTTCTTGGCATACAAGGCATAAGATAGCTATTGAATTAGCATCAGCTCTTAACTATCTTCATGAAGGCGCGGAGCAGTGTGTCATCCATAGAGATATCAAATCAGATAATGTATTGCTAGACCTTGATTTCACAACCAAGCTCGGCGATTTCGGGGTTTCGAAGCTTGTGGAGCGGAGACGGAGGACGGAGACAACGAGGATTATCGGGACATACGGATACTTAGCACCTGAATACGAGCGAGAAGGCAAAGCTCGGAAAGAAACAGACATGTACAGCTTTGGTATTGTGGCGTTGGAAATTTGCTGTGGGAGAAAGCCTAATCAAAGGGGCACACTGGTTCGGTTGGTGTGGCAGTTGTACCTTGCTGGTTGTGTCGTCGATGCTGCCGATGCACGGTTAGAACATTTCGACGAGAACGAAATGAGACGGTTGATGACCGTGGGGTTATGGTGTACTAATCCTAATGATAGGGAAAGGCCTACTGCAGGAGAAGTTGTCAAAGTTCTTAAGAAGGAATCTCCATTGCCGGAGCTTCCACGAGATATGTATCCACCACCTTTACCTCCACCGCAAACCGACACCTTGGGCTTAGACCTGATTGGGGATCAAGATGAAGTGTTGATTAAAAAATCAACCAATTATAGGGAACCCTTTTAAAATTTAAATGTAAACGTGAGGGGATTGAAATTGGGTTCGTTAATAAAAATTTTATTATTATAAAAATTAGAAATTATTTAAAACATTAAGGATTGAAAATTTAGGTTTAAAATTAGTGATTTAAGGATTTATAAAAAAAATGGGGTTTAAATCGATAAATTGGGGGGTTTTAAAATTTGAGATCAATTTAGAAAATTAGGGTTTTCAAAAATAATTGGGGACATAATTTAAAAATTAGGGTTTAGAAATAAAAGAATTTAAAATTATTTAAAAATAAAATTAGAATTTATTTTAAAAAGGAATGGAGTCGCCACCGGCCATTTTAGTAGGTCGAACACCGTTAAAATTAAAGATTCTAGAAAAAGAGTTCGAGAGTCGGTTACGGAGGGATATAAAAATACCCTACACCGTCCAAAAATTGGTACCTAATCATATACAATTGTCCGAATTGGAAATTTGCAAGTTCATATTTTTATTAATTATTATCCGTTTAATAATGCGAACAAATTTTAAAGACCTCGATATTCGAAGGTAAACGCATACACTGCCACCATTACGTTTGGTGTCGGGCCCGTTACGATCGAATATTGAGATACCGTATTTTTTATTAATTAAATTGATTAAGTGTTAAATGTTACATGTTGAACAAAATATATGCAAGCATGAAATAAATAAAATACAACATATAAATTACAAGGAAAGAAAAAAAAATTAGATTGCATAATTTAAATACGAAAACTAAATGCGGTAAAATAAATTGTAAGAAAAATAAATACAGAAAATTAAATGTTAAGTGTTAGGTGTTAGATGTTAGATGAAACGGGTTATAAATAATATAGATCATTCTCTATTGCGAGTCATCGTAAAACCAGTCGAATGAATAAATAAAATTAATTAATTAATTAAATCAAGAAATAAATAAACATAAACATTATAATATATATACAATAATATGAGAAACTTGTAATAGATAATAGACATAGTATATACATATAAAATATAACATAATAATATGACATGCCATAATAGTATAATATATACAGAAATATAAAATTATCATAAAATATGTGTTGCATGAACTTTATAATAAAGAAAAATAAATTTAATATATATTTAACATGTAACTATTAGATATCAAGAAAATAAGAAAAGAAAGAAAATGTATACAAGTCCCCTTTTTACGGTAATGGAAAAATTAGAAATTAAAACTAATAAATATTGTTTAAAAAATAAAGAAAATCAATAAAAAATAAAATAGATTTTTATGAATTTGAATTTTTTTAAGGGAATAAACTAAAAATTACGGCTTTTAAATCCCCAAATCAATGTATTTTCTTTTAAAAAAATCAATTAAATAAATAAAATAAAAAATATATATATAAATGGTCAACGTTTTTAAGGAAATTAGTTGCCATTAATAACAAAGTCAATAAAATTTAATAAATAATTAAATAAAATAATAAAAAAATTAGGAAATAAAATCAGGGGGCAAAATAAAAAATAAATAAATTACATGGTTGATTAAAAATAAAATAAAACGAAATGGACGAAATTAAATGAAAAAACTTATTTGAAGGACTAAAAGAGTGACTACCTTGTGACTGGAAGCCAAATGTCTCAAAGCTTGAGGGACTGATCCAGTAATTAGCTCACTAACCATAATACGCAGATCCTTGCCTCCGGGTCGAGTCACCACGCGCGGGTTAAGAGTTAAAACGACGTAGTTTCGCGGTTGATATATATCGGAAAAATTTAGTCTAAAACCGGCCATTCGAAATCATTTCCTTTCACTTTCATTTGAAACCAAGAAATGAGAGTTGAAACTCTCTGTCAAACCGATGAACCCTAGCGTTAACCTCAGAAACCGATCGTCGTCATGGCTGACGCCGAAACCACCTTTCGTTTTAAAATCCAGATTTCAAAAACCCTTTTTAGATTCAAAAAAATTAACCTTTTTTAAACCCCAAAACTGAAAAGAAGAGGATGATGAGGACAAACAATACCGGCGATGGAAAATCGACTTCAACCATTAAAGGTAATAACAAAAACCCTAAGCTATTTGATGCGTAAATGTTGCTCTGAAATTTTCTTTGTTCTTATTTCTTTGGAGAAATCCCATATAGGGTTACAATTGATTCTTGCTTTGGCTTTGTAGCCGATTCTACATTGATTTAAAATAAAAATGAAAAAGAAATGGCTCTGAGATTTTGTTGTGCTCTTTTGTTTGTTTGTTCATTGCTGGTGGTGAATAGGTGCTGAAGTGGTGACTATCGCGGAGGTGGCAGCAGACATGGCTCCGAGATGGCAAAGATATGGCCGGTGACATGGAGGCTGTAGGAGATGATCAGTGTTCTAGAAGCTTTTGGAATGTGAGGGGTCTGTCTGAGGAGCTGAACAGTCTCCGGATCTCTATCTAGGTCGTGGGTTGTATTCGGGTAAATGGTTAGATATCCGGTTATGAGTATTGGATTTAGTAATCGGGTTAAGGTTTAATGGGTTAAAGGGTATGTAATTGGGTTAGGTGGTAATTGGATTTGTTGAATATATGGGCTTGGCAGATTTGGTGTAATATATTTGTAATTTGTAAGGATTTTTTATTTAATAATATATTTTAATTATTTTTTATGTTATGGTTTATTATATTTAAATTTAATATATAATATTAAGGTTTAGGGTTTTAGTTTAGAGTTATGGATTTAGTTTAGGGTTTGTTCGATTTCTGGATAAAAATGGTTGTTACAAAGTTCTATAGATCAATTATTGAAATAGACACAACTAATCATAAATTATAATGGATACCTAATTGTGGGTAGGATTATATTTGGGTCATTTAATTATTAATAATTACATTTAAATCATTCAATTATGGGTGATGTTATATTTTAATCACTTAATTTTATAAACATACTTATAATTGAGTGACCAAATGTAACCTTTAATGATTTGGTGTTTAATACCCTAAAACCGTGCTAGGAGAATGATACAAATAAGTTATAGACCAATCGAATCATATGCCATTTAGATTAGAAAGATTGGACTTAATTAAAAAGAAAAGAGAACAAAGAGCTAAATCAAAGTGACTAAAGTGAAACAAAAACAAAACCTAAGGCTTGCATGCTAAACATTTGAAACATGGTAAGTGAAAATACATGTGGCATAGATGAGTCAATAGGATTTGTTATAAAAGATTATTATTCTATTAATTTAACAAAAAGATAAAAGAAATAAAAATGGGGGAGGGTTTTTTTGGACAACAACTTGTGGGAGGAAAGAGAATAATACATGGTCATCTTTTTTTTTGTTTTTCTTCATTGATAAGAGTTGCAAAGAGGGTTAGAGAGAGAGTTCATTTTCTTACCAAAACTTTCTCAAATAACTTAGTATTTAGTGAGTGAAAAGGAGGATTGTGCCGACTGTAAAAGCTAAGAAAGCTAAACAAGCTTGAAAGGTGTCTATCTTGTCTCATTGGACAAATTTAAAATTAGGTAATGTTTGTTGCTTTCCTTGATGATTTGGTACTGATTTTGTTAGTTAGAAGTTTGGTTTAAGATTAGTTGCTACTTGGTTTTGATTTTAGAAGCATGAGATGATAGATTAAAAAGCTAGAGTTAAGATTTAAACCCATGGAATGGGAGATAGTCAAATCTGCCATAACATGCAATTCCGAGTAGTGATTTTGGAAAAAGTCTCAAGGACAAAATTGATGGAATTAAGAGGCTAAAATTTTGCAGTCTAATATCCCCATGAATCTAGTTTAAGTAAAAATTTACGGCACCTCGTTTAGAGTTGTGTAGGGAAAGTTATAAACCAATTAGTGAAGGTTGTTCGGGTTATTCCGAAAACAAACATATTTGAATTTAAGTGAAATCTGGTGCTAATTGGTCAGCAATTAAAATGTAAGGTTAATATAATCATGTAGAGGACCTCCTTATCTTTCTAAGGGTATAAAATAAGCTAAATTCGGATAAGAGAGTTAAAAGATATGACAAATTTTTTAAAGGGTAGTAAAGCTGACCCTAGTGTACAGATTTGAGTTTTGCAATTGTTACGTATTTGAACACTTGAATTAAGAGGTTTAATTGCATTCTAATGAATGGTTGTATGTGTGTGGTTTATTAGAAAATTCAAGAGAAAGAGATAACGAAGAAGAGGAAAGGCTAAAGCTAGCAAAGAGAAAGAGCAAAGGGATCACCTTATACAACCCTTGATTTGCTTGAAAATTGTCTGTCAACACGAATTTAATAAAATGAAATAATAAAATATAATAAATAATTAATAAAATATAAATAATAAAATATTAAAAAATCGTGAAAAACAGAAACAGAGTTTGAACGTGGGTGAGTCCCGGTTTTGAAGGGATTGGATTCGGTTTGATTGAGTTGAGGGATTTTTGTTTTGGTTGTTGAGCTTTTTTAGGGATTTAGATAATGTTTGATCTAAGTACGATTGTTGAATCGAATCCCTTTAAATAGGGATTCGATCGGCAGTAGCTGGGGGTGGAAATCGGAGAGTAGATACGTGAATCGGAGACTGAAATCGGGAATTAATCTGAAAAGAGGGAGGCAATCGGAAAGCTAGGTCCAAATCGGAGCAACATAGAAGGTAAACTTGTTTAAGATCTCGCTTTAATTTTGTTTTCAATTAGTTTCGGTGATCCTCAATTTTGGGTAGATTTAAGATGTCTTAGTAGTTAGGGGGCTGAGTTTTGATTAGTTTAGGGGTTTAAGTAGAAGAAACTAGGTTTTCTGGCGGTTTTTAGGGCGTTTTAGGGCTTCTGATGGCTTCACCGGTGTCGAAAATGGGGTGACTTCTGGGCGACGACCGACGTAATTCGTGGTGGTCGGCGAACACGCCGGAGCGGCACCGACCGGTGGCAGAATGGATCGAGGGGCGGTTGGTGCGGCGGCTTCAAGGCTTGTTCTTGATGTTCTTCATATTCTTCCAAGAACATGAAGAACACCAAGCAAAAGGGGGTGATTTTGATCCGTTTTGGCCTCGGTTTTCTGGGCTGGGGTGTTTGTCTCAGAGAAAAGTGAGTCAGGCCGAGTTAGTCTCGGTGCAAATGGTCGAGCCAACTCGGCACTTGTGGTTTTGTTACAGGGTGAAACGATACCGTTTAAGGTGCGGGTACGCGGGTCGGATCCGGGTTTAACCCGGATCCGCGCGTTTCTGAATGGGTAGGGGTTATTTGCTTCTTTAGTCCTCTCTAGTTTGAGCTGTCATTCAATTTAGTCCCTAAAACCTTCAATTAGGTCCCTAAAACTTTAGTTTTCACCTAATTAGGTCCCTAAACCCCTAATTAGACCCCTAGTATTAAAATTAGTTAATTTTAGATTTTAATTAGGATAAAAATTAATTTTAAGACTTAAAAATTTATTAATTAGGTTCTAAATAGAATTTAATTTAATTTTTTTAAGATAATTTAAAATTAATTTAACCTAGTTAGATCTAATATAAAATTAATTTAACCCCTTAAAACCTAAAAATTAGACTTCAATTAGGTTTAATTTAAGAGTAAACTACTGCGGAAGTCACTTTCGTTTACTCCCAGTACACTTTTGGTCACCGAATTTGAAAAACGACCAGTAAAATCACTTTTCTTTTCAGGATGTAAATATTTGGTCACTCCGTCGTTAAGGGACGTTAAACTTAAACGGAAAATTGATCTGGCAACTGATAAAAATTTTTTTTTCCACCTGTCATCCACGTAAGTCTCCTCCATGAAACCACCCCAACCTCTCTTCCTCCTTCATCATTTCCTTCTTTATTGATCTGACAATAAAAGTAAAAAAAAAACTGATCCATTTAGCTGCAAAATTCACGAGAGAAAGGAAATATAGAGTAAATTTTCTTGCGATGTTGCGACGAAATATAGGAAATCGGTGCTATAATATGCAGCTCAAGTCATCAACTACTGAAAATTTGACTCAGAGTGGCCACCCATTATCATTTACGCGCAAAATTTTCATCGAAGCAACAAAGCAAAACCAAAATGTTCAGATCTGAAATGTATTTGGTGCCTATAAAGCTTTTAAGATCCGAGTTTCCTATACCTTAAATTTCAGAGAAAAACAACGAGAAAGGAGATTTTGGTCTCAGCCTACGCTTATTAAACCTATTACCTATATTTATGGACGCACTGAAAATTTGAAGATCAAAAGCAGAACTGTATTCAGATCAAAAGGCATAAAAAAGCAAAAGGGTAACCAGGAATGGAACCAAGTGTAAAAACAGCGAACAAGCAATTTTTTACCAGGAGGAATCCTGCTCGGTGATCTCCGCTACTTTAACTTTCTGTGGAACAACCTGAAACGATAAATCGGTAAAAACTAAAACAATATTGGAGTAGTGAGAATGTGAAGAAAGCGTGAAATCATGAAGATGGACGGGAAACGAATTGATCCAACGCAAATTCAGACCTCACCATTGTTGGATAATTTTTGTGGAAACCGAGAATTCCAAAACGAGAAGAGAAGGAGAATTTTTATAGAGAAAATCAGAGTGTTTGGCTTGGAATTTTGAATCACCGTGAGCAATGGCGGTAGAGAAATGAGCTTGGAGAGTTGCTAATTACAGAAAGGTCGGTATATGGAATTAATGAACATCCAAATCAGAGCTTATAATGAAAAGCTTTTTCAAAGTAAAATTTATTTTAAAGCAAGACAAGAAAATTTTCCTACCAATGACTCTTGAAAATGCTAGAAGGTACAGTGATCTTTGTAAATGAGTCCACTTCCAGTATAATAAATACTGGACATAATATTCACACTGGAATACTCATAAACCCCTCAAAAACTGGATTGGTCAAAGGTAAAGTCGAAAAGAACCAAGCTATGCTAAACAACCTACGGATACAGATCAACATGGTGATGCCAAATATTGGAGAAGAAGAAGGGGAGAGTGGGGGTTGTTGGAGTGGGGGCTTTTGTGGTAAAAGCGGCGGTGGTGGTGAAAAGAAGGAAATGATGGAGGAAGAGAGGTTGGGGTGGTTTCATGGAGGAGGAGACTTACGTGGATGACATGTGGAAAAAAAAACTTTATCAGTTGCCAGATCAATTTTCCGTTTAAATTTAACGTCCCTTAACGACGGAGTGACCAAATATTTACATCCTGAAAAGAAAAGTGATTTTACTGGTCGTTTTTCAAATCCGGTGACCAAAAGTGTACTGGGAGTAAACGAAAGTGACTTCCGCAGTAGTTTACCCTTAATTTAATTCTTAAAATTTGGAAATAATTTTAATTAATTATTTTAATTAATTTTTAAGATAAGTCTTAAAATTAGCCTAATTTAATTAGATCTAATTAACCCCAATTAAACCTTAAATCATTAGACTTTAATTAGGTTTTAATTAAAATTTAAAGATTAGGAAAATTTAGTTAAATAATTAATTTAATTAAAAATCCCAAACTTTAAAATTAATTACACACTTAATTAAATCTAATTCATCCTTCGGTTCGACTACTCTTCCTTTTATCTTTACCAATGCAAGTCCCTTTTGTACTCACTTATGATGACAATTTTGATGTAATTTGTACTCTCATGATTTAATAAAAAAATATCAAGTTCCTTTTATCTTGTTTGTTTTATTTATTAAATGCCTTTTAATATCGCATAGCATATTTTAGGGAGATCACCTAATAAACATTTAGTTAATTAATACCTCTAGGACTAGTCGCTTTAATTAATTAATTAATTAAATAGGAAGATAATTAGTAAATAATGGTATTTGAATCTTATATCTCGGATACACTAAAGAGGCTGATGTTTTGACGTACCATGATGTTGGCCTAAAGAGTGTACCTTGGTATCGAATTCATGTGCTATTAAAACCTAGAATTTTGAACAAATAACTTAGGCTTAATATTAAATAAAATTGATAGGTAAACAACTAGCAACATTAGTAACTTAGGTTTTAACACTTAATCAATGAAGCCTCTGTAGGATTAGAACTTAAAATGAACAAGATAAAAAAACGGTCATGCATTTTATTTTAACCTTTTGAGGCGAAAATTACATTCCTTTGAATTTGGGTGAGATTTCCTATCTAGAGGACGTCTCGTTCAACCCAAGTTTAAAGGTGATGTAATTTCTAAATCAAAAGGATACCTTCAATTCAAATAATGTTTGATTAACAATGGAGAATTAAATTAATATCTATCTTCGAAATATCAAAATGCCACGTGAAATTAATAAGGTGCCAATTTTTTGGGCGTTTGTAAGGACTGTCCTTACACGTAACCGACTCCCGAACCCAAAAGTTTTTAAATGAATCTCTGGTTTGTTTTATGGTGTCTGGCCTACCAAAGTGGCCAGTGGCGACTCCAATCAATTTTCAAAATTAAATTATATATTTTTCTAAAATTTGGGTTTTTCAAGATTAAAAGCGATAAAATTTAGATTTTTTTTCAAAATCAATTGCCAAGCTACTTTTCACACTTATCGTGTTTTTAAAGTGGTCGCGACAAAAACTTTATGAGTGTGGTAAACTTTAGGGTTAGGACCTAGGTCCTAACCACCCTTTTATTATTTAAATTGTCATGTAATTGGACTAAACTATATTTTGTAATAAGAGAAGGAGGCTAAATGATTTGATAACTTGTGTGATGACATGAATTGATTGCTAAAACTAGCTTAATACATGTGCATACCTCAAAAATGTCGAGGTAAGTTACGGTACGCGACTATGGGATGTCAGGTATGTGAATCATGCATGAAGCATGTATATGATAATATGAACATTTTTATTTGATATCATGATATGGATGTTTGTTTGATAGCATGAGATAAATGTTTTGTTGGTAGCATGATAAGAATACTCTTGTTGATAGTATGTTATGGACACTTACTTTTGTGATAAGAAACTTGATTAATACGAATTGAAAGATGATCAAATGAATAATGAAATTCTTATTGAACCTTGTTCAATAGTTGGTCATAGGCATTACGACATGTCTAGGGTCTGAGCTCGTT
Organism: Abelmoschus esculentus; assembly: GCA_035048815.1. Lineage (NCBI taxonomy): Eukaryota > Viridiplantae > Streptophyta > Magnoliopsida > Malvales > Malvaceae > Abelmoschus > Abelmoschus esculentus. The sequence continues at coordinate 15,702,318 of JAUCBN010000027.1, read as the reverse complement.
ATTAGTATTCCAGTAATTTTACCTAGTACACCAGTACTTCTATTTAGTACTTCGGTACTTTTGTTCAGTACTTCGTGTACTTTTGGTTGATGGTTAGTCACCATTTGTTAGATATCTTGAGTATCTTTTGTTAGTGTCTTTGTGGTACTTTTGTTGACTCGCTTACCTAGTCTAACTAACACCAAGGCATCGTATAGAACTAATTTGAAAGTTTAAAGCTTAATTTATGAAAACCATGTGTATATGTACTTGCTTGTGAAACATTTAGATTGGTTCAAAATTGCTAATAAGAGTAATTAAATGAATTTATTGTTATATGTAACATTTGGATATGTCTTTGCCTTAAGAAAGCTTGATATGTGGTATTTGACCAATGAGACATAAGCATTGATGTATGCTAGCTAGAGCATGAGCATACATATTGAACTTAGATTGCATGCTAGATGCCTGATAAGTATGACAAGTATGATAATTATGACAAACATGATATTTGATGATTGATAATCATTATATATTTGGTTAAATTGTTGTTATGAATTTGATCTATTGTTTACTTGGAGCATGTTATCTTTGTTATATAAAAATGTCTAAAATGGTTAGACGTAGGCCTGCCTCACTAAGTACCTAAAAAGTACTTACCACTGGTTTGCTTTCATCCTTCCTAAAAAAATAGGTTATCGAGCCAAGGAGCTAGATTGAGATCGATTGAAGACAAGCATAACAAGCAAGACAAGTATGATATTTTGTAGCTCTTGTAACTCCTAGAATTTAGTGACATTAGTGATCATATTTATGCTAGCATTTTGTATTTTGAGACTTGATCCATAGTTTGTATATATTTTCATTTGAGCATTTGGTATGTAAGCCTTAAGGCCAAGTTATGCTTAGTTTAGTTGCCATAGTGAACTTATTATGTTAGCATTATGCATCTTGGGGACCCATTAAATGGTATATAATGCCTTTGTGCCTTTGGCATGCAATCTAGTGAATCAAACATGTTGGCTTGTGAGTTTAGGTTGGTATTAGTTTGCCTTAGTAAATTTATGACCTGAATGTTAGTGAATGATGTTTTGATTAAAGGTCATTGAATTGACAAATTTACTATTATTGTCTAAAAATGATAGGATTATTCCCTAGAGAATAGAATTTGGTTTGAGGCTAGATAGAAGCCTTGTGAATAGAGTATAAGTGAATTAGAGGCTTAGAACCTACAAAATGGTATAGAGGTATCGATACCATTTGTATGTATATTGATACCCCTCGAAAATCCTAAGCATGAAAGACAGGCGTTTCGAACGCCTAACCTCGATTTCGATACTCAATCCTCCAGTAGCAAATTGGATCGATACCTCTTTGGGGGTGTATCGAAACAAAGTCGAGTATCGATACATCACTTAGGTGTATCGATACAAGTAAACTATCCTAGCCTTAAGTCATCAAGTAGGCGTATCGAAACATTGAGGGAGTGTTTCGATACCACCAGTTTCGATACTACTCTATGAGTGTATCGATACTGTTGGCCGTTTTGGTTCAACCCTTTGGGTTGAAGTTGGAAGTCTCATACCTTGCTTTAGAGGTTCCTTACGTTAGTTTAAAGTTTAGAATTGACCCAAATTTTAGATTAAAGTTCAAGATGAAGTATTAAGCAAATTTGCAATTGAAAAACTATATGAGTTTAAGATTTAACAATAAATCAAATTATAATTTGGAAAAATTTTAAATTGACACCAATATTCGATATTTGTATCACATATGTGTGTCTTCTAATGTCTACAAATACAATGATTCAAAAAGTATTACATAAGTTTGACTTGAAATATCTTAAAATAAATACAAAGACCGGTTTAGTTACAAGTTTATAGTTATGGTTGACGCTACTGTCTCCTAACCGGGACGACGGTGTCACGTGATGATCCATATGTTTCCTTAACCATAAATAAAAATGAGTGATCCTATTCTATACAAAGAATAGTATTAATATGATCTATACACTTAATTTTTAATATAGATATTATATATATTATTTTATAATTATGTGTATAAAAAATAATTTAACATTAAATTATAATTAAATAATAAAAGATAATTATCTTGAAATCAATTTTTATTTTTCCTAAATATTTTATTCAATCAACTAATATATTTCGTTAATCAGATCAACTAATGTAATCCCTTATCAGTTTTATATTAATTGACGAACATGACCATAATATTTATCTTAAATACAATTTTAACATAAACAAAAATATGAATGCATGACAAATATGGATGGATGATTTTGTTACGAGGCATTGTCTTTTGTTTTTTGATTTTTCATGCATCAGGAATATATTTCTCACATGGCTGAATTTCCAAGAAGATATCGCCTAGTTGCTGCATTGTTTTCTACTGATAATCAACCTGACGGCATATATATATATATATGTCGGCTCTGAGGAACAGTACTCGAACCAAAACATGTCTGCAATTCCATGTTATCATCGCCTTCACCATCTCAATACTCAATGCTTTTTTGTTATCCTCATCATCCAACTTTTTCTTCCATTTTCGCATTCAGTATCTTTTGATATCACTAGTTTCGTTCCTTCAGCAAATAACGTTGTTTACGAAGGCGATGGCCAACCTTCACTCGGAAATATTGAACTCGACACCGTTGATTCTCTATGCCGTGTTGGACGGGTGATGTACTCGGAGCCTATTCAGATATGGGATTCATCTACCATGACACTTGCAGACTTCACTACCCATTTCTCCTTAACCGTCTACGCCAGCAATGTGTCTGTTTATGGCAATGGATTTGCATTTTTCCTTGCTCCTGTGGGCTATCACATACCACCCAATTCGGCAGGTGGCTATCTTGGGTTATTGAATAGCACCATCATGGCTGACTCGTTGCCAGTTCAGGTGGTTTTCATTGAGTTTGACAGCTATGTTAATGAGAAGTGGGATCCAGCAACAGAACATGTTGGTATCAATCACAACTCCATGAACTCATCTGTTTATGCACAATGGGATGCTGACTCGAACAGAGGGAAAGTGGCTAACGTTTGGATTACTTACAATGCCACTACCAAAAACCTGAGTGTATTTTGGACATATGATGAACAGATTGTTTTGATGGGCGACTCTTCTCTTTCTAATGTGATTAATCTAATGGAAACTCTCCCACAGTGGGTTAAAATTGGATTTTCTGCAAGTACTTGCCAGAAAACAGAATACAACATTAAATCATGGAATTTCACTTCGAATCTCGAAACAAAGCAAGCAAAGCATAGTAAATGGAACACCATAAGAGCATATGTGATTGTGGTTGTTCCAGTTTGCTCAGCCGTGTTGTTGCTTGGCCTATTTACAGCTTGGTTCTTCCTCCTGCGGCCAAACAAGGGCATTACATGTCGGTCACGGTGGAACAAGATGCAAGACAGCAGTCGGGCTGTCGACAGGAATGGTCATTCAAATGGAGCACATGAAGTGGCTACAGTAGAACAGGTTTATAGCGGCGTTTTTTTATATATACAGTGGCGTTTTTTAGCGCCGCTAAAAGTACTTGCAACACAATGAAAAACGTCACAAAAAACGTCGCTACAAGCTGCGCCGCTAAAAATAGCGGCGTTTATTTTAAAAAAACGCCGCTATAGTACACGATCTATAACGACGTTTGTTTATTAAAACGCCGCTAATGTACATTCTTTTGCGGTATTTGTTAAAAGCAAACGCCGCTAAAGATTGTGTACTATAGCAGCGTTTATTTAAAACAAACGACGCTAGTGTTCTGTACTTTTGTGGCGATTTTAAAAAAACGTCACTAAAGTTAATGGGTTTTTAGTGGCGTTTGTCCCAAACGCCGCTATAGATACTGTATTTTAAAAAAATAATTTTAAATTATTATTACTACCAAAAGCTTCCTTGTAATTAATATTTCAACAATAATACAATTAAACAACAACAATAAAATAATCCAAAATACTTAACCATGAAAAATATATTAAAGTCTAATATCAAATAAATTGAAATATAATAATTCAGAGTTTAAGTAAAATAAAGTTCAGTAATAAGTACAAACCAAATGAACCTAAAATCATCTAAGGCGACGGATTCCTAGGTTGATTTTGCTTTAACATCACCATCATATCTTGAAATTGTTGTTGAAGATTTTGATATGCTGCTTTTCTCTCTGTTTCCCTTGATGCTCTCTCAGCTTCTCTTCGTTCTCTCTCAGCTTCTTTAGCTTTCATCTCTGCTTGGAATTGAGTTAATTGTTGTTTTAAACGTTGAATTTTCGCTTGAGAAGACTAACTTTGTGATGGCATGTATTGAGACGATTTGGATCCAAAATATTTAGTTGGTGTCACAAATGACCCTTGACAGCGCACTCGACCATATCTTTCAGGACCCAAAACTTCAGTAAAAACTTGATTCTCGATATCAGCAATATTAGCAGAACCATCAGTTGAAGCCGTAGCTTCTATCTCTGTCCTTTTTTCCTTCATTCTCGTCTGATAATCATTTGTTAAAAATAATAAATGAAAACAAGATTCATTATACCAGAATACCAAATACAACATAATACAAAATAATAGATGAAAACATTATACTAAAATTTCTTCAGCTTCAGGATTCATTGGAGAGCCATCCTTTTGGGTGTATTTTCTTTAAGAAACGGAGAAACTGTACAGGAATTGAGTACAAAAACTTACTATGTAAGGAACGGGTGCATCTAAAAAGTCCAGCATATCATCCGGCAAAACCTGAAAATTTATATAGAATTATTAACGGTATAAATATCAATTTAAAAATCTGAAGACATCATTATGAAATATACCGGCATCAGAAGGCTTTTCCATTGGTATGGACGGATCAGAGGGATAATTGACAGAACTATAGCCGATAAGATTCCCTGCAAATGATTTCAACTTCAATAAATGCAGAAGCTCTTCATTTTCCGACTATCAACCAGTGAAGAACAAAAATACAACATAAATGATATCATTCAAATATGTCATGAATATCAAACATGAAAAACTCAAAATATGGATCCTCCTTTATGCTTCTAAATATGCAAACTCCAGGTTACGATCTGATTATAGAACACTCCAGGCAAATAGATACAACACGGCCTAGTGGCCAAGGAAGGAAATATAGTTAACTTATGACTGGGATAGACAGACTCTCCGATTTCAAGATAAAGATTGGTAATTGAAAAAAATTTGACTAGTAAAAGACCACGATTAGCTAAGGTGGATGTAACCTACCAAGTTCGAGCACACAACCACAATATGTTTCTCCAGCAATGCTCCGGCAATGATTGTTAGAACCTTCAGGGTAGAAAAATCAATTTGTCAACTTCTCCATAGTCTATACAAGATCAAGCATGATATCAACAATCAACTTAGACAAAAACCTAAGACATAAAACAGCATGTTATGCTTACATGTTCAAGCCGCAGATATCCACACATGCACGGAACAGTCCATGTTGATAAAGAGGTTCCTTCTTCTTCAGCCACAATTTGAGACACAACTGAACAAACAAGTCTGAAAAGAGAAATGCAACAGTTTTTGAAAGCAAATGAAACCACTTATCCTAAACATAAATGCCAATCTTAGTTAGTCCTATGGTAATAATAATACTCAGAGACATTGATTTATTCAGATTTTGAGTCTGTACTTCGGATATGAAACGCGAATTTCAAGTAAATCCCCATTAACTATTTCGAACATATATACATGTATATCAATGTTTTACTATCATTTTTTACAGTGACTACACTTGTCCTAAAAATCCATGGAGAACAAAGAAACCAAATTGAAGATCCCAAAAATCTGTTTCTAGACAAAGAACAACTTCAAGTTCAACATTAATTTTCTTCAAAGAACTGTATCACGCAGATCTGTAGCAACCGCAACAAGAGAATTAGATGAAAATTATAGCTCATTAAGCAAGAAAAAGACAAGAACATACACATCAAAAACAATCTTTTCTCCATTCCCCTTTCAAGTCTGAAAAGAGAAATGCAACAGTTTTTGTCCTATGAAACTAATAACAGTCAACAGAAACCTCAGCTAATTCAAGGCTAAATTATTCAAGTCTAAAACCATAAAATATTCAAGTAAAATATACCTGCTACCAGACTTCTGTTCGCCGGTGGAAGAAACTGCGGTGGACGGCCCAGGCGATTGAAGACAAGGCGACTCCGGTGGACGGACGACGAAACTGCGGTGGATGGATGACGCGACTGCGTCGGAAGACAGAGGCACGGCAAAGATGACTAAGGGAGGGAGACGGAGATAAGGTTTAACCTTTTGTTTCGATGATTTGGGGATTTTTGAGTTTTGGGAATATTAGATATTACAACATTGCGGCGTTTGTTCGAAAAACGCCACTGTTATATGTTATTTGTGACGTTTATTGTAGAAACGCTACAATAGATAATTGTTGTTGTGGCATTTTACTCAAAAACGTTGCAATAGATATTGTCATTCTGGCGTTTTTCTCAAAAACGCCGCAATAGGTATTGTATCTTTGACGTTTTCTTTACAAACGCCGCAATAAGTATTGTTGTTGTGGCGATTACCATAAAAACGCCGCAATGTGTGTACTGTACCGGCGTTTGCTCTTTAAGCGCCACAATATGTAAATGGTTAGCGGCGTTTTCTCCAAAAACGCCACAAAGATCACTGCTATATATCAAATTTGGTGTAGTGTGGGAGGAGACATACCGAAAAGATTTACCTACCAACAACTACTGAAAGCTACAAAAAGCTTTGCAGAAGACAAAAGACTGGGGCGAGGAGCGTCGGCGCATGTTTATAAAGGAGAATTAGACGATCTTAGCGTAGTTGCTGTGAAGAGAATATTTGCTGAATCGGAGAGTTTCTTTATAAACGAACTTAATGTAATAAGCCGTTTAAAACATCGAAACTTGGTACGGTTCATCGGTTATTGTCATGAACAAGACCAGGTCTTACTTGTTTATGAGTACATGCCCAACGGCTGCCTCGACAATCATCTTCATGGCGACAAGCCAACGCTTTCTTGGCATACAAGGCATAACATAGCTATTGAATTAGCATCAGCTCTTAACTATCTTCATGAAGGCGCGGAGCAGTGTGTCATCCATAGAGATATCAAATCAGATAATGTATTGCTAGACCTTGATTTCACAACCAAGCTCGGCGATTTCGGGGTTTCGAAGCTTGTGGAGCGGGGACGGAGGACGGAGACAACGAGGATTATCGGGACATACGGATACTTAGCACCTGAATACGAGCGAGAAGGCAAAGCTCGGAAAGAAACAGACATGTACAGCTTTGGTATTGTGGCGTTGGAAATTTGCTGTGGGAGAAAGCCTAATCGAAGGGGCACACTGGTTCGGTTGGTGTGGCAATTGTACCTTGCTGGTTGTGTCATCGATGCTGCCGATGCACGGTTAGAACATTTCGACGAGATCGAACTGAGACGGTTGATGACTGTGGGGTTATGGTGTACTAATCCTAATGATAGGGAAAGGCCTACTGCAGGAGAAGTTGTCAAAGTTCTTAAGAAGGAATCTCCATTACCGGAGCTTCCACGAGATATGTATCCTAATGATTGAGGGATCAAGATGAAGTGTTGATTAAAAAATCAACCAATTGTAGGGAAAATGTGATTAATATCAATCAAGTTTCATAGATCAATCATTGAAATACACACAACTAATCATAAATTATAATGGAGATCCCTCAATTATGGGTAAGATTATATTTAAGTTATTTAATTATTAGTAATTACGTTTAAATCATTCAATTATAGGTAATATTATATTTTAGTCACCTAATTTCATAAACATACTTATAATTAAGTGACCCAAATATAACTTTTAATAATTAAGTGGCCCAAATATAATTATGTCCATAATTAAATAACTTTTATTATAGTTTACTCTAATATATTTATTAATTTAATAAAAACATAAAATATATCTCGTTAAAATCTTCTTTAAAAATAAAAATACACACAACCAAATAACAAATTAAACCCATACAAGGACAGCATTTCCGAGACATCTCCCAAATTGCTCAAGCCAGCTAGTGTTGATTTGGTGTAATTATACTTATGAAACTTTGATTTATAATCAACCGTATAAATTAAAGTTTGATTTTTATTTAATTATATATTTTTAAAGAATAAATACATTCAATTTTTTCATATCGAATATATATAGTTATGTGTATACAATATTTAAACGTAAAATGATGTTCTGTAAATAATAATTTTAATAATTTATTAAAATTGAATAAAATCAAAACTTCGTATAGATAATTACTTAAAATCAAAGCTTATATTCTTTCTGGTCCACTTATATTGTCACATGTTGACTTTTTATAGAATTTTAAGAAAAAAAATTATATAGTGTAAAATAATTTAAAGGCATAAAGATAATTTTAACCCTTAACGTTTATAATTTTTATTATTTTGGCTCTTATTTTATTTTTAGGATAAATTTAGCCCTTAACATGTGATAAATAACTTATTGACATAATAATTGAGCCGTTAAAAATTTAATTATAATGACTTATTATGCATATGATAATATATTTTAAATTACATGACATCTAAGCTTATATTCTATTTTTGACATAATATTTTTATCTTTTTGACAAATAACTTATTTTTAACTGACATAATAATTGAGCCGTTAAAAATTTAATGATAATGACTTGTCATATGCATATGATAATATATTTTAAATTACATGACATCTAACTTATCAAATACATATATATATGTGAAATATAATTTTATTTTAATATAAAATAATTAAAATTCAAATAAAATATTAAAAATTAATTAATTCTGAAATATAAGGTTACTAAACATTCTCAACCCTAACTACGATAAAATCAAAACCCTATCTTAAAAAAAAAATAAGAACACAGTTCGAAATTAATTAATTTTTATGATAAGATTTTGATTCTATCGTAGTTAGGGTTGAGAATATTTAGTAGTATTTTATTTTAGAATTAATTAATTTTTTAATATTTTATTTGAATTTTAATTATTTTATATTTTATATTAGAATAAAATTATATTATATATATATATTTAATGTGTTAAATACCATGTTATTTAAAATATATTATCATATGCATATGACATATCATCAATGTTAGATTTTTAATGGTCCAGTTATCATGGTAGTTAAAAAATAAGCTATTTGTCAAAAAGATATAGACAAAAGGCTAAATTTATCCAAAAAAAAATAAAAGCCAAAACGATAAAAATTATAAATGTTAAATGTCAAAATTATCTTTATGCCTAATTTAAACGATAAGTACTTTACTCTTATAGAGTTAACTTTTTAGTTAGAAAACTAAATAATGATAAAAATAAATTTATTTTAAAAAATTATATAATTTTGTAAAGTGACAATTTGAGTGACACGTTTCTTAAGTGATAAACCCACTAAATCTCTCGTGAACACCCATAGGCCTAAAAACTTGACTCGACTCAACTCACTAGGCTCATAGCTCTGGTTTAATTGATCCATGGATGTAAGATTTGGATCGTTACATTATAAGTTATAAAAAGCTAATCATCAATGTCAAATAGTTGAGATTATATTTTAGAACAAATATTATTGTAATCACTATTAGCTTGTTCAAGAAAAAGTTTAATGATCGTATTAAAAAGGCATAAAGATAATTTTAACCCTTAATGTTTATAATTTTTATCGTTTTGACCCTTATTTTTTTGGATAAATTTAGCCCTTAACCTATATCTTTTTGACAAATAGCTTATTTATTTAACTATCATGATAACTGGACCGTTAAAAATCTAACAATGATGACATATCATATGCATATGATAATATATTTTAAATAACATGACATCTAACCTATCAAATACATATATATGTATATATGAAATATAATTTTATTTTAATATAAAATATAAAAAAATTCAAATTTAAATAAAATATTAAAAAATTAATTAATTCTAAAATAAAATACTACTAAACATCTCAACCCTGACTACGATAGAATCAAAGTCTTGTCTTAAAAAAAATAATTAATTTTAAATTGTGTTCATATTTTTTTTAAATAAGACTTTGATTCTATCGTAGTCAGGATTAAGAATGTTTAGTAGTATTTTATTTTAGAATTAATTAATTTTTTAATATTTTATTTGAATTTAATTATTTTATATTTTATATTAGAATAAAATTATATTTCAGATATACATATATATGTATTTGATAAGTTAAATTCTATGTTATTTAAAATATATTATCATATGCATATGACATGTCATCATTGTTAGATTTTTTAACGATCCAGTTATCATGGTAGTTAAAAAATAAGCTATTTGTCAAAATAATATAGGTTAAGGGCTAAATTTATCCCAAAATAAGAATAAAGGGCAAAACGATAAAAAAAATATAAACATTAAGGGTTAAAATTATCTTTATGCCTATTAAAAATATCTTAAAAATTTAGATATCAGTATAATTTATCCTAATATAAAATATATGGTAAGTAATCTAGCCTACATTCATGTATATATATTACCTATTTAGGTATTGATTCGTTGCCTTATACACAATATTTATTTTGATTTAATTATATTCATGAAATTTTGATTTTTATTCGATTATCAAGATTAATGTTCACGAAAAATGGATCGAGCTTCTAAATTTTTATACTCCCTTCGTTTCTATAAATAATGTCTCTTATTGACTTTTTGAGAATCAAATTTTTAAACTTTAACTATAATTATATTAAATATTTTAAATAATTAAATTTTATAAAATATATATTTGAAATTTATTCTATTAGAGGTTTCTAAAATATATTTCTTCATATTTTTATCAATAATAAATTTTAAATAATCATTAGTCAAAGTTCAAAAAGTTTGACAAAAAAAGACAATAAAGGACACTATTTTTAGGACAGAAGGAGTATTATTTTTTTTTACAGCTTAATTTCTATTTCCACCTAAAGGAGGAGTAAGACTTTAGGGAAGGAACGTTCCTGGAGGGTCTTAAACCCGAGACCTAAGAAAATTAATGTGAGTAGTTTAGATTAACCGATCATCAACCGTTACTCACATTAGTTGGAATTAAAGCTTACATGTTTTTGTATCTCTCCTTAAACATACACGCTTATATTATTTAACACGTGACACATGATAATGTTTATTATAGACAATATTTACTTATTTTGAAAGAGCGGTTGAGTGGTCGGTTTTTTCGTTATGAAATAATTAAACAGTCAAGTGAGATTATAATTAAATTTGATGTACTTCAATAATAACGAGTACGTCTATCTCTTGTTCAAACAAAACAATTTTACCTAAAAGAAATCAACCGACAAATCGACCGAACTCATTCTAGATTTGTTATGCGATACGATAAATAAATCAACGTATTAAATGAAATAGTTTTTTTAAGGTTAATCTTAAAATAAATCATGACAATAATTGTGTTGAGATTTAGTACAGGTAAATTACAATATAAATGGTAAATTTTGTTACCATAATAAGCAACAAATTTATATTATCCAACCAACCACCATTTTCTATTTTTATTTACCTAATATGGAAATGCCTGTCTCAGGCCTCCAAACCTAATAATCTGTGCCTGCTCACTCACTACATAAAGGCTCATTGGCACTGGTTTAGGGCATCACAAATCTCTCCTTCACCTAAGAGAAACTTGCCTTAGCAATCACAAATATTCAAGCTTTTCAAAGCCATAATCATGACAAGAAGAAAGGTTACCCTTGCCTGGATTGCAAACAACAGCGCCCGTCGAGCGAGTCTTAAGAAACGCCGATTAGGGTTGATTAAGAAGGTTTCGGAGCTGGCCACTCTATGTGGCATTGAAGCTTGTATAATCATATACAGCCCGCAGGAGCATGACCCGATGGCGTGGCCCTCGCTTGAGGAGGTAAAAAGGCTGATTGAAAAGTTTTATCTTGTTCCAGAGATGGAACGCACCAAGAAGACAATGAACATGGAAATATATATGAAAGATAAGCTCTCCAAGGAGCAAGAACATCTGATGAAGATGAATAGGAAAAATAAGGAGGTGGAGGTGGGGAAGCTGATGCTTCAGATGCATCGAGGAAAGATCATGGATGCGTTCAATGTTACTGAACTTGACGCGTTGATTTGGTTCGGAGAGACCAGGAGGACTAGCATAAGGAAGCGGATTGAGTATCATAAGCAAGTTCCTTATGCAGCAGCTGCTGTTGCTCCCCCTGAGGGAGATGTTGGTTTACAGTTGCAGCCACCACACGAACTCCCTGCAACTGCAAATTTTGATGTTGGCGGTCCTAATGCTGGAGGGATTGGAGACACTAATCAAAGAGCAACCGGCGAATTCTTTCTGTGGGACAATTGGTTCCACAATATAATGAACTCTGATGAGTTCAGAGCTGGAACTAGCGGCGTCGGCAGAGGGAGTGACATAGGGTTAACTCATTATAACCCATATCTTCCCTCCTCTAGTGTCTCTCTTCACCTTGGTCTGCCAGGAACTTCATATGGTGGCAGCAGCTCAACTGTTGCAGCTGAACTGGGTCTACCAGGATCCTCAGTTGCTGGCAGCTCAAGGGCTGCCACAGAACATGGGCCACCAAGACATCCATTCGGTGGTGGTAGCTCCTCAACTGTTGCTGCTTCTGACGGAGGGCTGCCAAGATCGTCCTTCGGAGGTAGCTCTAGACCTCCATTCGGGACTTTCAGCAGCCCTATCGCAGATACGACTCTGCCAGAAGATGGCTATTTTGGCCCTTTCGGGGGTCATGATATGGGGCCGGGACATTTCCCGTTGGGTCCCGTCGGAAGTGGTTCCCCTGCGGCTGCAAGTGAGTTCGGAGGGAACCCTTTCGAGCTTTTTGGCGGTGAAACCAGCAACAGCGCCGCAGCCGACAAGGAAACAGGACCATCGGACAGCAACAAGTAATCCACCAGCTTCCCCCCCTCCGACTCCGAAGTTTTTTTCTGCCAAGGTGATGAATCCACATGAATAGTTATATTCTTGAATATAACTTCAACTATCTGTTTTTTTTCTTCTTTCATGACGAGATTGTTATTTTCTTTTCTTTTTTTTTTTCTTTTTTTTTCAATTTGTTTTTATGGTTCAATAAAATATAATGTTCTCGTCTTCAAATTCTTTCTTTGAAAAGCATATGAATACATTCCTTGAGACATACATAGCATATAATTCTATTGACTAAATAGAGAAAAATTAGAATAAAAGTATGTTCCTAGAAAGAAAAATTATAAAATTTGAAGTAGATTAGTCGCATTAAACGATCTCTTCTTAAACCGTCAAAGAACAAATGTTAATCATTTAATAATGAAAATAAGATCGTACAAGGAAAGAATTAAAAACTTAATCCAAAACTCGAAAAAAATTAATAGATATAAACAATCATCATTATCGACTAACATACTAATAAAACATGACATCATATTAACGACCAACTTTATCATAACGCAAGCACGATATAACTGAGGTAACTATAAACACGTATCAAGATGAGAGAAATAATTTGAGGGTCCACAATAACGATAGCTAAGCACAATAATCAAATAAAAGTTAATCTATAAGAAAATTTAATTAAATAGTTAATCCTAACATATTTGAGTTTATTTTTATGTTAAATTAGTAAATAAGAAAAAAAATTAAATAAAAAGCCTATATATCATGTAATTAAAATATGTATATATTAACTATAAATAAAAAGCTATAAACAGTCATCACTATCGACTAACATACTAATAAAACATGACATCATATTGACGACTAACTTTATCATAACGCAAGCACGATATAACTGAAGTAACTATAAACACGTATCAAGATGAGAGAAATAATTTGAGGGTCCACAATAACGATAGCTGAGCACAATAATCAAATAACAGTTAATCTATAAGGAAATTTAATTAAATAGTTAATCCTAACATATTTGAGTTTATTTTTATGTTAAATTAGTAAATAAGAAAAAAAATTAAATAAAAACCCTATATATCATGTGATTAAAATATGTATATATTAACTATAAATAAAAAGATATAAACAATCATCACCATCGACTAACATACTAATACAACATGACATCATATTGACGACTAACTTTATCATAACGCAAGCATGATATAACTGAAGTAACTATAAACACGTATCAAGATGAGAGAAATAATTTGAGGGTCCATAATAACGATAGCTGAGCATAATAATCAAATAACAGTTAATCTATAAGGAAATTTAATTAAATAGTTAATCCTAACAGATTTGAGTTTATTTTTATGTTAAATTAGTAAATAAGAAAAAAAATTAAATAAAAAGCCTATATATCATGTAATTAAAATATGTATATATTAACTATAAATAAAAAGATATAAACAGTCATCATTATCGACTAACATACTAATAAAATATGACATCATATTGACAACTAACTTTATCATAACGCAAGCACGATATAACTGAAGTAACTATAAACATGTATCAAGATGAGAGAAATAATTTGAGGGTCCACAATAACGATAACTGAGCACAATAATCAAATAACAGTTAATCTATAAGAAAATTTAATTAAATAGTTAACCCTAACAGATTTGAGTTTATTTTTATGTTAAATTAGTAAATAAGAAAAAAATTAAATAAAAAGCCTATATATCATGTAATTAAAATATGTATATATTAACTATAAATAAAAAGATATAAACAGTCATCACTATCGACTAACATACTAATAAAACATGATATCATATTGACGACTAACTTTATCATAACGCAAGCACGATATAACTGAAGTAACTATAAACACGTATCAAGATGAGAGAAATAATTTGAGGGTCCATAATAACGATAGCTGAGCACAATAATCAAATAACAGTTAATCTATAAGGAAATTTAATTAAATAGTTAATCCTAACAGATTTGAGTTTATTTTTATGTTAAATTAGTAAATAAGAAAAAAAAATTAAATAAAAAGCCTATATATCATGTAATTAAAATATGTATATATTAACTATAAATAAAAAGATATAAACAGTCATTACTATCGACTAACATACTAATAAAACATGACATCATATTGACGACTAATTTTATCATAACGCAAGCACGATATAACTGAAGTAACTATAAACACGTATCAAGATGAGAGAAATAATTTGAGGGTCCACAATAACGATAGCTGAGCACAATAATCAAATAACAGTTAATCTATAAGGAAATTTAATTAAATAGTTAATCCTAACAGATTTGAGTTTATTTTTATGTTAAATTAGTAAATAAGAAAAAAAATTTAATAAAAAGCCTATATATCATGTAATTAAAATATGTATATATTAACTATAAATAAAAAGATATAAACAGTCATCACTATCGACTAACATACTAATAAAACATGACATCATATTGACGACTAACTTTATCATAACGCAAGCACAATATAACTGAAGTAACTATAAACACGTATCAAGATGAGAGAAATAATTTGAGGGTCTACAATAACGATAGTTGAGCACAATAATCAAATAACAGTTAATCTATAAGGAAATTTAATTAAATAGTTAATCCTAACAGATTTGAGTAATTCAATTATTTTTATGTTAAATTAGTAAATAAGAATAAATAAATAAATAAATAAAAATCCTATATATCATGTAATTAAAATATGTATATATTAACTATAAATAAAAAATAGAACTCCATGTTTTTTTATAATTTTTATTATTTTTACTTTTTCTGGTTTAAATTATTTCCCAGCCCCCAATATTTATTTATTTATACCACCACCACCACCATGCCAGTGGTTGCACCTCGAATTCTTCTCGTGACCAAGACTTGTTAGAATAAATGGTTCATACATTACAGGATAGGGAACGATCCTTGATAAATTTAGTATGATTATGTGTGGTAGGACAAAACTGCTAACGACCTTCCATTATCGAACATCAAACTATAATCATAATCGTGTTTTCAGTTACGTTGCAATTGTTACTGTATTATTTTTCGACGGAAAATGTTCGAATAATCAAACTATACATTATATCAAATCAATGATCTCTTGAAACATAATGAATTCACATGTATGGCTATGGATATATCCACTTTCTTTACTTAAACAGCAAGTGCACCTTCCCTTAATTAAAACTCCACCAGTTTTATTCACTTTCTCTCTCTTTCGTGGCTATAGTTGACTTTCTAAACACTGAAAATCCACATCAAATAACCTATTTCCATGGCTGACCAACGGACCAACCCCATTCTTGTCGTCTCTCAAATTCCTTGTTTGTCTTCTCTCATTCTTCCATTGTTAGATCATGAACACCACATTGGGTTCTGATGGAGATGGACTTCTTGAATCCAACAACATTGGTGGCTTTGGATATGGCATAGGAGTGTCAGTTGGAATCCTATTCCTTATCACAACTATCACTTTGGCCTCCTATTTCTGCACCAGGACTCTACCGTCGCAAGAAACACCGTCGAGAAGGACTAGAGAAGCGCGTAATATCGATTCTGATAGCTTCGTTGTCGAGGTAGGACTTGATGAGGATACGATAAAGAGCTACCCGAAGCTGCTTTACTCGGAGGCCAAGCTCCAGAAGAAAGATTCTACGGCTTCATGTTGTTCCATATGCTTAGCGGATTACAAGAGCAGTGACAGGCTAAGGTTGTTGCCCGACTGCAATCATCTATTCCATGTCAAGTGTATTGACCCTTGGTTGAGGTTGAAACCTACATGTCCGGTTTGCCGTACGTCTCCGATCCCGACGCCCTTGTCCACGCCTATTGTGGAGGTGGTTCCGTTGTCAAGCAGACAAGGTGGTTGATGTCAACAAAACTGTTGGTTGTACATTTACTCAATTCCTCATATTGTTCACTCAATGTATAACTTTTTTTTTCTTCTGGATTTTGGATTGTAATTCAGACAATTTTGTTATTGATATAAATTCAATACAGTTGTAGGAAATAGGAATCAGATCAAACTTATGAACCAGATGTGACCATTGAATTTTGATATGGAGGAAATACAAGAAGAACCAACAACCCGAAGGGTTACCAACCACAGACACCAGCCTCCATCCTCGAGCTAAACCAGCACAAATTGAAAAATAAATAATAACACCAATGCGGATAATGCTGAGCCTCAGTATACTGTAAAGGTTCATGGAGTTAAGATTTGCCTGATCCAATCGCTAGGGGAAAGCCTGCAACCTTCCGTATCTCTGCAACCACAGGTAAACTAATCAATATTTCCAGTAAATCTATATCGTTACTTGATGTTAGGTGTTATGATGATGCTGGAGACTGTATGTGTCTGTATATACAGCATTTGTTTGCAGGGTGTCTAGTAGTTCCGAAACTCGATACCGTTTATTATCGGTTAATTATATGAGAGCTTTGTGTCTCATCCAATGATTGATGATGGTATTTGTAGTTACTAGTTATGCAACCAAAACCGATGGTGTTTCTAGCTTTTGGTCGCATGTGCCTTTCCTTTCCTTATCCATGTAAAGTACCATATATGCTGTATGCTACTACCATCTGTGTTCATAATATGCATGTACAACTTGAATTATTGCAGTGAATTATTACTGTGAAAATTTAAAGGTTTTATGTAACTTATTGAATAGGAGTGACTACGGATGGCAACTTTCCAGTGGAAGTGGCTGTCGGCTGATATTCGAATCTCACACCCTCTTTTCCTGGCTGATTTTCACACCATCAATTGCAGATCACCATGTTATCAATAAATCTTGGGGCAACAACTGTTCATACAAATTATTTGCAGGTAGGGCAGGGGCCTGGCAGTATGATGCATGCTCTTGCCCTGAAGCCATGAAGAGGCAACCAAAAATGTTGGTTATGTGGTCAGGTTGAGTGGACTCCAATGGTGATAGGGTACCCCACGCTTTCAGTGATCATTGAAAACTTTTAAAAGCAACCAACAAACACCCTTTTCAGTTTACAGTCCCTACTTTTCCTTCCATAAGAGAAGCTTCATCATCCCATTTTCCTCACCAATATCTACTGATCTCTTTATCATTTTCATTCAAAGATCCATTCTCTTCCATGATATCCCTTCTCAATTTCTTCAAGTGGTTCCAGTGCATTTGTAGGGCTTTCTTGTATTTCATCACTGTCTTAAGAGATGAAAGGTGTGAAGGGAAGATTTCTAGAGAAACTCAAATTTGTACTGTCAACACTTCGAAACAGGGCTCAGTCCTTGAGCTTAACCTATCAGTTCACAAAGAGAAAGACTGCAATGAAGATTCAGAAGTCGGTTTTAAAGATCAGCAGGATGAAGAAACCGAGTTGGAATTCGATGTTGGCAATGAAGATATCATTACACCCTGCAGAGAGTTGAAAAGCACAGTGCCTAGAGAGGATGATTCTCAGCGTCCAACCTCTTCAAAGACCATTATCAATGATGAACATAGCATACAAGAAGTGAAAGAGGACCATGAAGAACATCCAGCGGTATCAGATTTTGAAGAGAAATGTCCTCCAGGAGGAGAAGATTCAGTGGTTTTTTACACAACAAGCCTGAAGGGAATCAGAAAAACATTTGATGATTGCAGCAATATAAGGTTTCTTTTAGACAGTTTCAAGATATCTGTCCAGGAGAGAGATGTTTCAATGGACATGAAATTCAGGGAAGAACTGTGGAGGATATTGGGTGGCAGAGTGATTCCTCCAATGCTCTTCATCAAGGGCAGATACATAGGAGGAGCCGACCAAGTTTTTCAACTTCACGAGCAAGGAAAGCTGAAGAAACTCTTGGAAGGGATACCTCCAAACTGCCACTGCACTGATTGTGCTAACATCAGGTTCCTGGTCTGCTCAAACTGCAATGGCAGCCGCAAGGTTTTTGCAGAAAAAGAAGGTGATGGATTGTCCATGAAATGCCTTGATTGTAATGAGAATGGATTGGTTAAGTGCCCTGTTTGCTGCTGAAACATCTACTTACTATAATTCTATCCTTTTTTTCTTAATGTTTTTCATATTTTCCTTGCTTTATCTAACATATTCTTACATAGAATCAAATGGTCACTGTTTCAAGCTTTCAAGTCCCATTTGAAGGTATGATGAACTATGTACAAATCTCCTTTAATTTGTATAAATTACCAAGTTAATGCTTATTTATGATTTAGTTGATCAAAACTAAATTACCATGTGTTAGGTAAATCCTATTCCATTCATTTCTTTGTTCAGCTACTACAATCAATGCTTGGAAATGGTACTTTGATGCATCAAATGAGTTTAGTTGAGAAACTATTTCAAGTCTTTTTTAATAGAACCCCTTATTTTCAATGCAATTGTTACGGTAACGGGTGCAAATCGTCTGCCTTAATCGTGCTCCATTGTTATTCTCATTTTAAATTAGTAGATTTAGGGTTTAGGGTCCAATGTTAAGGGTTAGGGTTTAGAGAATTAGACGTAGAATGTATTTTTAGAGGGTAGGGTTTAGGATGTAGAAGGGTTAAGGTTTAAAATTTAAATTTTTAAGAACTTTTAACAGGAGCATGAAAGGATGTACGATTAGGGACAGAAGATTTTTACTCTATGATAACATGTTTGATCAGGAACAGAATTAAGAATTAGAACTAAAAAATAAAATATAACTGTTTAAAATAAAAAAAAAATCATAAATAAACAAATATTTTAAAAAATTAAATAGGAGGAAGGTGTTTAGCTTTTGCCATAACTTTAGTGTAAAAGTTTTAACAAAGTTAATGGTATTTTTCACTTTTGAGAAGAGTACAAGCCATTACATTTACCAACCAGTTCCTCTCACTTTCTTCTCTTTCCAAAAGTAAAAGTAAAGTCAAGTCTTAATCAACCAGACCTAAATAATTTGTGATCTCAACCACATTTAAGGTAGGATCAGAGGTGTTTATTCGATTAAATCGAGTTGAGTTAATTTTTTTGAATTAATCGAGTTAAAAAATTATATTTTATAACTTAAATTTTATTTTAAATTTATAAAATTCAAATCAAGAAAGTTTTTCATGTTTCTACATAAATTTAATTCTAAACATTTATGATATTATATTATTAATTAATTTAAATTTAAATCACTAAATCTTAAACCGAAATTTTAAACCTTAAAACTAAAGTATCCGTAAAACATTTTTTTCCTGCGCCATGAGATAATTAACCTCAATTAATAGTATTAATGTTCAAAATTATTCGATCCGACGATCCGAAACAAAAATAACGGGTAATTCCTGAAAAAAATACCCAACCCGAGAATTAATGGGCCGGGCTTGGACCAAAATTTTTTAATTTTCGGGTACCCGACCAGACTAGTTTTATTATATATTTTTTTTTAATTTTAAATTATATTTTTATTTTAGATTCCTTTAATATTTATACATAAAATTAAATTTAAATCTTTAAATTAATTTTATGTTTGTGTTATATATTTTTAAGTTTCAAAATTTCTAAATATATTTTTATTAATTTACTAATACCGAAAAAAATGAGATTAATATTTTTAACGTTATTTTAGTGATAAAATTTAATAAATATAGATGTTTATATACATTCAAATATTTTAAAATTAACTTTAAATCACTTATTTTTATATTTGTTTATGTATTATAAAATTTATATATTTAATATATATTTTTTTAATTTTAAAATAAAAATAATAATTGTGAACCGGGTACCTGAGTTTTACAGGTATCCGGTAACAAATATCCGATTTAAATGGGCCGAGATAGGGACCAAATTTTATGACCCGAAGGAATCGAGTACCCGATAATGAACGCCCCCGATTAATTCGACAACTACTTATAAAGTTATAATTATATTTTTTAGTTTTCTAAACATATTTAATTAATAAAATATAATTATATATAGCTGTATAGTGAAATTCATTAATTAAAAAATAAATAAAAGACGTAAAAATTCATTAATAAAAATATCTACACGTGATTCGGCTCATAAATATTGGATACTCGTAATTTAGGGTCATAGGGTGTTCAGATTAAACTTATATAATACTTTTATAAATAATATAATTTAAAGTAATTTAAAAGAAAAATAAAATAAAATTTAGAACTCTAAATTGCATAATGACAAAATCCAAAGATAATTTTAAATCCAAAATACATATTAAAAAAAATAAAAATTCAAAAAATAAAATTAAAGATAAAATATAAATTATGTATTCATCGTCAACTTAAGATATTTGAAAACGAGATTTAGAAATTAGTGTAAAATATTTATGATTAAAATATTTTATTTTTTAATTAAAATTTTTAATAATCTAAAATTAAATATAGATAATTAGGTTAGATGTTCATATATTATAAAATTGAGTCTTGAACCAGACTCGTGACTTAAAAAAATTAACAGATCAGATATCTTACCTGAAAGTTTTTAAAAATAATATATATATTTACAAAATTGATGAATCAACGAATTAAATATCTTAAATTGGATAATTTTAAACATCTTAACCTAATAAAATAACAATAACTAATTACATATATATTTTATAATTTATAATTTATATAAAAATTAAAATGTAATTTAAATATTTCGATTAAAAATTAAAATGTAATTTGAAAAAGCCGACAATGACATCCTTTACGTGGAGACTGGCCTGCCAACTACATTTGTTGGGTTCATTGACTTGAAAACTTATTTAAATTTTTATTTATAATTCTAATTAATATAATTTATTTTTTATTTTTAAAAATATTTATGTTTTTATATAAAAATAAAAAATAATTAATTATTTTATTTTTTAAAATAAATTAGTTTTATTAAATTAAACTATTAATAATATAATAATTAATTTCATCTAATAATTTTTCATTTACCTCATTATGTCATCCCAACTGACTCCAAGTTGAGGGGGTCCATACTTTATTATTTTTTTTTCATGGAATTCGTTTCTATACTAAATGTAATTTAATATATTTTCCCAATGATTTTAACTTTTAATAGATTTTTAACATCGAAATTTAGACCAAGATAAATAAATGAAAAGAATACAAAATTAATTGTATCACGTGTCTCTAAATTATGGCTTTTATTATAAATTAATTTTTAATATTTTTAATGATTTAATTTCATCTTTAAATTACTATTTATACCATATTATATTATTACATAATTCACATCAATATTTATATTGCGATTATAATTTTTTATAATAAATTTATTACATTGGTATATGATTAACATATACTAATAATTTAAATATTAAATTATAAAATTCAAAATAAAGTTGAATATTCAAAAATTTAAAAATTAATTTAAAATAAAAATAATAGTTTAATGATAAAATTAAAATATTTAAAAATTTAAAAATTAATTCAAAATAAAAATTAAAATCTCATATAAACCCATTTTATTACTCTTGATTAATTTTCGAATATTTTTTTAAATATATTTTTTACATTGAAAAAACTAACAAAATGCAGTATTAAAATAGTGTGTAACATTTTACATGCTAATCATTTATAATTTAATAATATATTGTTATTATTTTAATAAAATTGCTACCTAAAGAATGGAAGAAAAATTTACTCCTAATCAATTATTATTTAATAACATAAAGTTATTTAAAAATAAAAACATATTTTTAATTATAATCTCACACTTACCTTAATTTAATCTTATTTTTAATTACATATACATATTAGATAATCATTCAAACAACACTATTTTATATAAATAAATAATACTATAAATTGATCTCATAGATTCAAAATAAAATTATAAATTAAGAGTGAAAAGAGAAACAAAATGGTAAAAAATTCAATGTTTACTTTTTTTTAATTGTTCATTTAAGGTTTTATTTTATAATTCTTAATGTGGTCTTAAGATAATATTACAAATGACAATGGATCAGACTTCGTTCGAATTTATAAAATTTAAATTCAATCCGATTAATAATTAGACTTTCAAAAAAATTCAAGTCCGAATCTAAGTCTATTTACATAAATCAAATTTAATCTAATAAAATATCTAAAATTCGTTCAAATCCAAAAGTTCAAATTCAATTATTTTTTAAAATAACAACTTAAATTAATATTTTTAAATAAAAAAATATTTTTTATCAAACAAATATTTTTAAATTTGTAGCACAAAAAACAAATATTACAATACAATATAAAACAAAGTAACAACTCAAACTTTTTAAATATAAAAATTTTAAATATTTTTATTCGGGTTTATATATTGATCGAATTCATATCAGATATAGATTCAGATCAGATCATGGCAATATCCATATTCGAACTACCTCCTATTAGGACAAATATTTTTTGGATTTGGATTCAAACTTTTCTTAACCGAATTTGGATCAATTTTTTTTTTTCAAATTGAATCGGATTCAGATTGAATTCGGATTATATTGTCATCCCTAGATAATATCCGAGCAAATTTAAATTTTTGATAAAATCCACATACACCTTATAGGAAAAAAATTACTTAAATTGGAATATCTTAAAGAACACTATTTTTTTGTATATTGATACTTAGAGGTATACGTGATTCAGTTAGATAATTTTTTAATAATTTATCAATTTTTATTCGGTTAATATCGATAAATATTTTTATATTAACGTTAAATTTTTATATTTTATTCTGACTAAAATAGTTTTATTCAATAACTTTTAAACACTATTTAATAATTTATATTTCTATTTGATTTTTCATAGATATTTCTTTAAAATTGATTTTTTAAGTATATAAAAAATAATTAATAATTCGTATATAATATTTTAAATTATTTCATTATTTTTATGTATAAAATATAGATTTTACATCATAAAATATTTAAATTTAAATAAAAATAAAAATTTAATAATATTAACTATAATTTTTAAATTTATAAATTATAAATCATTCAAACACTTTGATTCATATAGATAATTCTATTTGACATACCCGTCTTATTGATACCATTCCTTGGATTTCTTATCTCTATGTTGCGATTTCTATATATATAAAAAAAAACATATTTTTCCTAAGAAATAAATACAAAAATCAATTTTTATAATTTTAATTTTAACATTGTCTTTCAAAATTTTTAGGTCCCTATTAGGTATACAATAATTAATTTTTATAATTTTTTATGATCCTCTTTTCTTTAGGATTTTATCTTTATCAATTCGAATCGATTTCTATCATATATCTAATTTTAATAAATAAATTTTATAACATTTTTTTATTTACAAAACCTTAAAACAATAGCGAAACCACATAAGAACCTGATAGAAGCCTGATCCCGCAGCTTCAGTCAATTGTTTTTTTATTTTAAATCAGCTATAATGATTATAATAATATATGTTCTAGTGTATACTTTCAACCATTAAACATTGATCGCTCAATCATTATGTTGATATTACTGATGCTTGAACCCGTGACCTCTAAGAACAATAATCATTCCCTTAACCATTGAGGATAGATGTCTCTTGCTCAGGGATGGAGCTACTTAGGGGTGGGGTAGGCCAATCGCACTCCACTCCCGAAGAATTTTTTTCACTTTTGTCCCCCTACTTAAATTTTTTAAAAATTATTTTTTTATTAATTTATCCTCTTACTTTTAATCATTTATGTTTTGTCTCTCTCAACGTCAAATCCTGACTTTGCCACTAGTGTTACCTCTAAATAAAAACACTCACTTGCCTTTGTTTCATTTCTAAAATATACAAAATTCACTTGGGATATTTTAATAAATATAAATTTTTAAATTAATACAAAAAATAAGTAATTTCTAGGTATAAAGATAATTTTAACCCCTAATATTTATAATTTTTGTCGTTTTGGCCCTTATTCTTTTTTTTAGATAAATTTAGCCCTTAACCTATATCTTTTTGACAAATAACTTATTTTTTAACTAGCTTGATGATTGGACCGTTAAAAATTTAACGATGATATATATATGGAATATAATTTTAAATGACATGAAATGTAACATATCAAATACATATATATATGGAATATAATTTTATTCTAATATAAAATATAAAATAATTAAAATTCAAATAAAATATTAAAAATTAATTAATTTTAAAATAAAAGATTATTAAACATTTTTAACCCTAACTACGATAAAATCAAAATCTTATTAAATAAAAATATAAACACAATTCGAATAAGATTTTGATTTTATCGTAGTTAGGGTTAAGAA
This sequence comes from Abelmoschus esculentus, assembly GCA_035048815.1. Classification (NCBI taxonomy): domain Eukaryota; kingdom Viridiplantae; phylum Streptophyta; class Magnoliopsida; order Malvales; family Malvaceae; genus Abelmoschus; species Abelmoschus esculentus. The sequence goes on along the minus strand of JAUCBN010000027.1, from coordinate 15,677,149 downwards.
TGTTTAATAATATTTTATTTTAGAATTAATTAATTTTTAATATTTTATTTGAATTTTAATTATTTTATATTTTATATTAAAATAAAATTATATTCCATATATATATGTATTTGATATGTTACATTTCATGTCATTTAAAATTATATTCCATATATATATCATCGTTAAATTTTTAACGGTCCAATCATCAAGCTAGTTAAAAAATAAGTTATTTGTCAAAAAGATATAGGTTAAGGGCTAAATTTATCCCTAAAAAAGAATAAGAGTCAAAACGACAAAAACTATAAACATTAAGGGTTAAAATTATCTTTATGCCTAATTTTTAAAGGTTTAAAAATAATAAATTTTCTTTTTCATTTTCCTAATAATTATGAAGTTATATGACTTTATAAAACAGTTGGAAGAAGGTTTGGTTTGGTAAAGTTTTTAAGTGCTGGTGGGACCCACTTTCTAGTTGTCCGAAAACCCGTCTCCTATCCAAATTCCAAAACCAATACTTTTTATTAATAAAAATGGAATAAAAAAACAATATTCTTTATCTCTGTGTCTAGCATAAACGAAGAAAGCTGTAATTTTTGATTCAGTGATTCTGCCGATTGTCGTGTATCCATTCCGGTATACCCGAGAAGGGAAAGGGTGGCATGCTGATTTTGCGTTCAAATCAAGTGGCTTTTTGTCCCTTGCTTTGTTTAACACGATCAAGCTGTAGATTTTTCTTGGAACTTTAAAGGAAGTGATTTTTTCATTGAGATCTGCAGCATCCCGTTTTGGGGTTGTGGGATTCTACTTTTCTGATTCTGGTTTCTTCTTAGACTTCTCCTTGGAGAACGAATTCTTGGTTTCCGGTGTGATTTTCATTGAGCTTCATGTAAGTTCAACTTCTTTGATGGCTTGCTGGCTTTTACTTCAACTCTTGTTCTTTCTTTCTTGTGATTGACTTTTGTTTGTTTGTTTGTTAAAGTATGTGTTTCCGACAATTTGGGTAAGTTTGGTTTCCTCTGTTCTTTCCAAGTTTCTGTTCCTGTTGTCCATTTCATGTTGCTGATCTTATGAGGTTAGAGATATGAATGTTTTGGAGGTGTTTTTAATGGTTTCATGTTCTCGTTTTATTACATTCCTAGCAGCCATGGTCCCCCTCTAGATTTTTGCAGTTTTTTTTTCTGTTTTAATTCATGGTTTCCTTTTATTTAGTTTGTTTTTCAGATGAGGACTTTTGCCTGAACAAGTCACATGGAGATCTTAATTGTCTTTTACTGTTGCATATTCTGCAGATAGATCAATCTTGTTCTTGAGTTTTGTCATTGAGGCTGTGTCATTAACTGTTTGACTGAGAATTTAATGCATGTATTTACAAAAATGGTTTTTTAGTTGCAAGGTTAGCTGATCCTTCAAGTGCTTGAGTGGGAGCTGGGTGCTGTTTTCTTTTAGATGTAAATATGGAAAAGAAAAAGACAATCTCTCAATACAGAGAGAGGCTGGATAATACTCTGTCTTCTGCTGAACTGACCGATCCCGAGACACTTAAAACCCTTGTCAAGAATCAGATTTTAAGATATGCACAAGATGAGAAAGAAGGTTTTAGAGCATATTTTTCCACTTTTATTGTATAAGCTTCCATGTGTACTTTGGATCCTTCAATGGACATTACTTACTGAATTTAAGAGTTTCTTCGCTTTGGTCAACAGAGTTTAGTGATCATTTAATGGAGAAAAGGGCTCAGGAAGTATCCAATTTTCTCGACATGTTAAGGAGCACTTCTGTTGATGAGCATCAACTGTCAGAAACCAGTGAGACATCACATGGTCAATGGAAAGTATGCTCTATTAGCTAGTTTTCCTTATTTCTTTTATACCAATGACTTTATTGAGCAGATCCTAGTGGAATTAACTTTGTTTTTGTTCTGAATCATGATTATTGTTCTCTAAAATGCATGGTCAACCTTTTTTTTTACAGTTGAAGCATGATAATGAAGAGTTCCGTGTTATGTACCGTGAAGGACCTCATGGTACCCCTTTTCATACGTTACTTGTCGAAGGCTATGTAGATGGACCTGTGGATGTTTGTAAGTTCTGCTCATGTTTCAATTGTTTTTAACTTTTAAGTACCAATAATGGTATAAGAAACTTTTTTCATCAGCTATTTCAATGCAGGTATGTGTATCTCTTGGGAGTCAGCCCTCTACAAGAAATGGTGAGAATTGTTTCTGGTGTTTCACTTGATTACAAAGTAGAATTAACATACTATTTATCGACTGATAAAACGGTGTAACCTTCATAATTTCGTTCTCTTTTATATCATCTGGTGAGCTATGTGTCGCGTATCAGTGGCCTTGGTTGTGTGTTGTTGAAGAAAATCTCTCTACAATTCTATAGTTGTTTACTTTTGGATCTGATACCGAACCATGGTGCCTGAAATTTTGTAAATCAGAATGTTTTTTTGACACCTATTTCTACTTTGTTCTTGCATGAAAACACGACAAGTATATCTACATAAATACATGTATAATTAAAAATCAATAACCGGTGAGAGTTTACCACATAATGTTAATGGAAGGAGAGGGTCACTTGATGTATAAGAATAGCATGCAGATTCCAGCAGACTTATGATTTCATCCAATTTAAATCGAAATGTGTTCAATACTAATCTTCTTTTACTCTTCCTAGGTGGCCTCAGTCTAGCTTTCCACCTTTCAAAGTAACTAGTTCCACCTGTGTACGAAAGATCCGAATTGGTGAACAGATAGCTCTAGTGAGGTTTGTCACTATAACAGTTTATTTAAACATGTTTCCTTCTTTTGTAATACATTGAAGTCTGAAATTGTAAACTGCACACTTGATTTTGTATTTTCGGAAGAAAGGGTGAAGGTTGCGTGGCCACTGTCAGCTAGGGAGGCTCTAGTACACTTTTTTTCCTTTGAGTTCTTTCAAGATGATCTGATTGTTATTCTCGTGAACACGGTAGCCACTTCAAAGACTTGAATATGTCCTTGCAATTTACTTTCTTCACATAGACTTGAAATTTATCGAAATATTTATATGATTTATGCTTTTAGATCTCGGATGTGAGTAATATCGATAGAGCAACACACGGGTTCACTAATGATGGGATCCCTGAAGCAAAGGATGTTGTAAGGATTGATGTAGTTGGAGGCTTTGCTTTGCAGAAGGTGAACAATGAAAGAAGCTACTTTAGGTAAGTTGTAAGTCTTTAAATTGTCATATTAGAATAGGAACATAAATTTTACCTTATGCATTTCGGGGAGACAATAGGGTCAAGGATTTAGATCCCTCGGACAAGCACCAAGGCTTTGCTGTTTTGTCTTGTTTGGATCTGAATTGGGAGGACATGTAGATTTATTTTGAACAGTTGTCTTATTTTTCCTCGTCGTATGTGGCATTAAGTGTCAAGTCAGCATTGCGAAGTATTTTCTTTCTGACAGACAACTTTCTGTAGATACTGTAAGGACAATAGCAATTATGGCTGTAGAAACCGTGTCCATGGAACGTATTGAAATTCATATTCCTCTCATAATTTTCCTTTTATCCTCTCACTGTTAAAAGATTGTTAACTTTGTAGGACAATAGCAAATATGGATATGAAGCTGGATTTTGTCCCACCATCCCTTATAAATTTCATCGCAAGGCAGCTTATCGGAAACGGTTTCAGACTTTACCAAAAGGTCATGCATTCTTCTGACATGACATCCTAATTTCCCGCGCGTAGTTTAAGTCTAAGATTTATTTTTCTTTTTAATTGGTATCAATAAGTGTAACTCATTTGAGTTGCCACCATATGCAATGAAGTGATGGGTATAAATCGATGCAACTCGTCATATATCTTAAAATGTACCATTGCTGAGAGCTTCTCGGTTAGGAACTTCATTTTTCATGATGCTGATTATTACCATCCTGCCAACTTGTCTCTCACATTCTCAATATACAATGCTTTGCAGACTGTGGCTTCTGTCACTAATATCGATGAAGATTACAGCAAGGCCTTGGGAGAGCCTCTGTTTTGTCTGATACGTGACGCTCTTTACTCCGGTAACAAATCAGGAAAAGTTTTTGAAGCACAAGAGCTCAAAAGTGAACCTGAAATTTTGCTTAATGAGAATGTAATTGAAGGCATACAAGACAACGTGGATGATGCTGAACCGATGGTTCATGCAGCTAATGATCGTGCTGCTGAATCTCCACCGAAGGAAGCACAAGACAAAAAGATAAAAGCTTTTGGTGAAATTGAGGAAGAAGAAAGTGAAGAGAGTGCATGCTTGGAGGAGGGCACTACGGCTGCCAATCAACCTTCAACCAATAAATTTTCGGATTCAAACGGTGTACATGCTCAACGAAAGATCCCTATTCGTCCAGAGGTGGAAGAAGCTCTAGGAACATTGGAGAAGGCCATTTCATTAGTACGACGATACGGATTTAATTCCCAAAGCAGATCTTCTAGTTTCTACGACGAAGAAACTCCAAATCATGGAGAGGGTGCTGTAAAAGACTCCACTTATGCTGCAGAAGACAAAGTTTCTTTACAAGTGGAGATTGGTCATGATGCTGGCTGCAAAAAGTTAGAGAATCTGGAGATTGCATTGGATGACACCAAGAATAGCAATGACATTAATGACACAAGGTAATAACATTAAGACATTTCCGCATATATCGCGTGTTTTCATTTCAAACCAAATCACACTTGCGAATTGACGGATTTTATGGCCTACTGATGTACTTGCAGGTCTGCAAGATCGAATTCGTTGTCAAGGGAAGTAAACCATAACAAAGTAGTACCAGCCTCACCTCAGCTAAATGTGATACCAGTGGAGACTAACCAAGTTGGTTTGAACCCTCATGGAAATGGAACTTTCAAGACCAATGGGTTCCACGAGAAGAGCGTAAACGATGTCGCGAAGTTGAGTAACTCGAGAAAGAATAGGTTCTGTTGCTTTGGCTTCTATTCAGGGTAGCTTGATGCCTCCACTACGGAAGAAGACAACCTCGGATGGACAGACGGACGGACGGAAAGCAAGGAACTTCATTTTCAGCCTTGAGCATAGTAAAATACTTGAAGAGAGTGGATTTTGTAACATCTTATACAGAAAAGGAAAGAACTTGTCCTATTTTTCTGCAACTCCAGTTAATTACATGATATGATATATGTTGTAACTTGTAGCTATAAATAAGTTTAAACAAATTGTCTTGGTTTATTCTAGACAAGTCATAAACCATGAGAATAATGTTTCCGATAAATATTAAACTGCTTATTATTTAAATAAATTCCGTTAATAAATATGCCTATTATTGATTACTCATTATCTATATATTATTTTTATATTTTTAAAATAATATTTTTAGACAATTTTATAAAATACAAAATTATTAAATTTTAAAATTTAAAATTAGTGACATAAAAGTATAATCACTTTTTTAAAAGCTATTCATTATGACTTGTTTTATATTTTCAAAATTGTTATGAATATTCATATATTAAGTTAAAGTTTAATGGGATTTATTATTAGGATCTAATACTTATTGAATTAGAGTTTTCATCTTATGCCTATAAATATAGACTTTTGAACAAAGCATTGTACACACAACCCTACTTTGAGAATATAATAAAAGTCTTTCTTTTTTATCTCTCATCTTTGTTCTTCTACTTTGTTCTTATTCTTTACTTTATTCACAACACGTTATCAGCACGAGACTCTAACCAACAGAGGTATTTATCGTTTGAATCTTAAAGGGTTTATTGACAAGAATTTGTTACTAGCATAAATCAAAGATAAATTTTTTTCCCTCAATTATATTTTAATTACCGGTTATTTTTCTCTCTTGATCTTTAATTTGATTTTTAATTTATTAAAAATCTTTGGTTGTTTGGTGTTTATGTAGCGATAAAGTGACTCAATTCTTGTGGTATTTGTCGACAATTCTCGAAAAAGATTTTAACAAAATATTGGTAATTAAACTTTTCACATATTCAAATTAGTAGAAAGTTCGGTATGTTTTATTTATTTAATTTAAGATTTTTTTATCTTTATTCATAATCAATATTTGTTTATTTTATTATTATGATAAAAGTGTATGTTTTAATCATGTTCTAAGTATTACATGATATTAGAAGAAATATTAAACCTTTAATTAATAGGCTGGACATCCCGTTCTGCAAGGCTACTGATCTCAAAGGAGGTTCTTTTTAAAGGATCTTGTGGATTGGTTTAACGACGCCGCGCATAAGGATTAAATTTTTGTTCCTCATTGTATATATATATATATTGGTTGATCAATTACTATTTAATAGTATGAATATTATAAAATCTATATTTGCTTGAAATTAATATTTTTGTGTCGAAAACTCGACTATAGATTTCTCCCAATTCAAGTTACGAAAATCGTCTTGATTAAAAAAATTTTATGGGAGGCATTCCCTGAAGTGAATGCATGGATGATGCTTATTCCATGCAATTATTGGATTTATGACATTTCTTGAAGTGAATGCAAGCATGATGATTATTCCATACGATTATTTGATTTATGTCATTCCCTGAAGTGAATGCAAGCATGATGTTTATTCCATGCGATTATTGAATTTGTTTCATTCCTTGAAGTGAATGTAAACATGATAATTCACTATAGTTTTAGTGAATAAAACTCAATTATGTGTCAGAGTATCATTGATGAGGATATGTTAGAAAAACATACTCCGCTTTTCACACATTAATGTTGTCTTACAGACATAATATCATAAAAAGGTTTTAAATACCTATTAGTCTTTGCTCCATTCCTGAAGTGAATGTGATATTTTATAGCGGAATGAATAAAAGCCACATTAGTAATTGTGGTTGCGATTGAGGTCATAAAATAAACATGAATAAAATGATTCTTTTGAGAATGTTTATATCCACCAGAAGTGAAATTATAAGAATGACAAGAATGATAGAGATCATATCAAATCTTTATGTTATCAATGCGATGGTACAAATCATTGATCTCGTACTTATCAAACGTCGAAGTATTATGGACTTTATTCATAATCATGAATGATAAATTAAAGAAATATAAACATATTTTCTTTGTGGCGAAAATAATGACGTTATTGATCCAACTCAATTGGATATTGATAATTTTTCATATAACCCTTGAAGGGAATAATTCGCCATTTATTTCTTTTATAAATTCTAAAAAGAATAATTGATATTTAATTTATTTTGTTTAATGTTAATTTATTTATTTATGTTAATTTAATTTAATTTATTATTTATTTATGTTAGCTTACTTTATATATTATTTATTTATCTTATATGTTAATTTTTCCTTTAAAAGAATATGATTACTTCCGGAATAAAATATGCAATAATTTATGGCGATTTATGCTTAGCAGACAGTGCAAGTACTCATACAATATTTAAGCATAAGAAATATTTTTCCATTTAAATACAAGGGAAATATGAGTATTATATCTCAAAGTACTAAAATATCAGTACTTCGGAAGAGCTCTTGAGAGCTTATCTTTGATCCGATTTGATATGATGTGCTATTTTTTTAATATTTTTTCATTCCTCGAAGTGAATGGTACAGAGCATATATTTTTTATTTCCCGAAGTGATTGAAATAAAGCACGTATTAAAAGGTGCATAATTATGTATATTTTCTCATTTAAAATGTAAGGGAATGATATGAGTACTATATCCGGAAGTACTAATATCACATAAAGCTCCGATTGAGTAAATATGTTATTTGTCAAATAAGAATTTATCTCATATTTACAGTGCATTATGCTCGTTGAGCAAATATGTTATTGCCAAATGAGATTTTATCTCATATTTACAGTGCATTATGCTCGTCAAAGTTGCAAAGAGACTTATTGAATTTTAAAGATATTTGAAGAAATATATTGAGAATATTAGTCAAGGGGATGCTGACTATCTCAATATTACGAGTATAACTCAAGGCAATAATGAAATTTTGATAAAATTACATGCACTATCATCCATATGGTACTACATAAGAATTAGTACAAATTGAAGTTCATGATATTGTAAACTAGATGTTTACTGATAATTTTATTTAGCATGACCGGTTAGACCATCCCGGTTCAATTATGATGCGAAAATTTGTTGACACTGTTATGTGATCATTTATTGAAGAACTAAGATATTCTTCATGGTATTATTTCACGTGATACTTGCTTGAATGTTCTCAAACATTTTCAATCTGGTCCTTAAACCGATTTAAATATATTTTTAAACTTCTAGACTTCCAATTTGTTTTATTTTGAGCTATTTATTTTCCTTTTATTTTATTTTGGTCTTTTTTACAGTCTTAGAATTCTTTTTATTCGTTTATTTACTTATTCATCTATTTATTTATTTATTTAATGTTTATTTGCTTTTATTTATTCTTTTTTTGGATTATTCATTCATGCACATATGTATGCATTTATCTTGGTTAGTTTTTATTTATCATGCGTTGTGTAAGTAGTTTTTATACTTGTTTCAAGCTTTTATGATGTTCTCTTCCCGTTCATTATTATATTTATTTGTCTTTATTCCTCATCTCATATCTATCCATTTTAAGCATGCCTCTACTTTTTATTATGCTAAGTGTTTTTTATTTAATTTCCCATGCATATTATTTTCATGCATCATGCATTTTTAGTCTAATAAAATAATAAAAAGAACTCCACATAATATGGCATTTTATACGGTTAATTTTTAATAACATGCATCATGTCATTAGGAGCATCTAACTCATATTTTTTTAATAAATCACAGTAGCTTAATACCCCTTTGTTTGACCTCTTCAAGCTCGTTTTCTTTTCGTTTTTAAATAATATTGCTATTAATGTTTAATTTATTTTTGAGCACCAGTTCATTACCTTTTTTATTTTGTTTGAATTCTTAATCTGTTTTTATGATATATGAATATGTATATTTAGGGGTGAATAGGCTACCTTTTTTAGTTGTAGTTGTTTTTTCCCCTTAATTTTAATAATTTGTTTTATATTTAGTTTATTTTGTCTCTTTAAAATTGTTGTTATGATTTCCTTCTTTTGTTATATTGCCATGAATATTCATTTTTCCTTTATCTCATAGGTTATTTTTGGTATACATATTTATCATTTATTTTGTTCTATATTTTGTTTAAATTATATTTTATTTATAGCTAGATTTGTGACATACATTTTATTACTATATTTTTTTTATTTTATTTTAATGACATGTGTATTTTAGTCAATTAAATATTTTTGACCTTATTTCTCATGTAATCTTTAATTTTATTCTTATTTTATTGTATTTTAATAATGTTTAGGTCCATGAATCTTCATTTAGTTTTACCTTATTACATGCATGTATTTCCTTTTTTTCAATTATTTATATTTTATCTTGCTTATTTATTTATATTCATGTTTCTGATTGTTTAGGTTGCATTTTTATTTGTGCATATTTACTTTATTATGTCTTTTATTGTGTCATGTTTTGTCTTTTTTTAATTTTGTTTGCTTTACATTTATTTATGCCTTGTATATTTATTTTTATGCATTTTAGCTTATCATTTATAGATTTTGCTCATACTTATTTTGATATCGTATGACATATAAATATTTTGTATTTATATGCTTGTATATTTTGCTTATATTTATTTTGCCCAACTCACATTTCACCACAATAATTAATGAATTTAATTTCAAACTTTTTTCGGTCGTAACGGGCCCGTGTTCCGACGTATCGGTCGCGTTGTGTACGTTGCCTCCGAGTAAAGACACGATGAAAATAAAATTGATTCGAATCTTTAAACAAAAATTAATTTAAATGTCACTTTAATCAGAAAAATCTAAAATTAGTTAAGCGGTTATTTTAAAGGTGCCAATTTTTTGAGCGGTTTTTAAACACTAAACCCATTTTTAAACCGTAACCGACTCTCGAACCCAAACATTTCGAATCTCTGGTTTTCCGGTGTCCGGTCTACCAAAAGTGACCGATGACGACTCAATTCCGTTTTTTAAAAATTATTCGCTCCCAATTTCCGAATTTTAAAACCTAATCTCAACCCTTTTTAAATTATTTTCCAACTTTTTCAAAGAATCAATTTTAAAATCAATTTCAACTTCTAAAATTCCCAAACCCTTTTCAACCCTAATTTTAGAAACCCTTAATTCAAAATTCCCTTTTTCAATTTCAAACCCTAAATTCTTAAATTTTAGATCTAAATTCCCCTTTTAAGGCACCTTAAATATTTTGTTTTTAGATATTTTAAGTCCTAACTTTTTAATCATTTCAAAATTAGCACCCTATTCGCCTAATTAATTAATAACTCGATTTCTAAAAGGGTCGCTACACATATTGAATATATCTTTTATGGATTGAAACAATTTAGGCGTATTTGATATAACCGCCTCATTGAATACTTATTAGCATAATACTATATAAATTATTTTCCCCGAGTAATTTTATTAAGAGGTTTAGCTCTGAATTTTTATTGTTGTGTATATTGATGATTTGAATATCGTTGAGACTCGTGAAGAGATCTCCTCAAATCCTTGAGCATCTATCGACATACAAAAAAATGTTGAAAGAGACTTTACATACATAACGCATATTCATTGATCACCCTTATGGTTGTTTCTAGGTCTCTTACTATAAACAAAGATTTTTTTTGCCTCACGAAAAGGGTAATGATATTTTTGGTCTAAAGCATAATATACACATTATTTGATCTAGAAGGATCATATCTTAGCTGATCCAGAAATATTATTTAAGTGCTACGAGATCATTACCTTTAAATAATTGTTATACATGAGGCAAAGCTGAAATATGTGTTTGGCTAAACATATCCTGAAGATATGTGAATGTTTTTCACAAGATAAGATGCAAGCTATCTTGTACAGAGATAATACAAAATTTATATCTCAAGGTGAATATATCAAATATGATAAAACGAAACATATTTCTTCAAGTTTCGTCCCTCATGATTTTCAGATGAATATTATTTAGTGAATCATTTCAAGCAATGATTTGGAAGATTTATCCACTATTGCATGATCTACTTCAACATTTGAAGATTGTATTCAATATTGAATTATGAAAATTCAAAGATCTTATGTGATATTTTCATGAGAGAGAGTAAATACGCGTTGCACTTTTTTTCCCTTAACAGAGGTTTTATCCCAATGGGTTTTCCTAGTAAGGTTTTTAACGAGGCAACATGTATGCGTATCAAAGATGTGTGTACTCTTTTTCCTTCACTAAGAATATTTTTTCCCACAGGTTTTTTATCTTAGTAAGGTTTTAACGAGGCACATTATCTTCATGGATATCCAAGGGGAGTGTTATGAATATATTTATTCATGGAAGATGTCTATATATTAAGTTAAAGTTTAATGAGCTTTATTATTAGGGTTTAATAAACATTAGAATTAGGGTTTCCATCTTATGCCTATAAATATAGACTTTTGGACAAAGCATTGTACACACAACCCTACTTTGAGAATATAATAAAAGTTTTTCTCTTTTATCTCTCATCTTTGTTCTTGTACTTTGTTCTTCTACTTTGTTCTTATTCTTTACTTTATTCACAACAAAAATAATATTTTTACACAATTTTATAAAATGCATAAATTAGAAGTTAATGTGTACTTAATTAAATTTAAATCCATGATATTCAAAATATTATAACATTAAGAATTCTAAACTGAATTAACATAATTTTTCATTACTTTAGAAGTTATAGCAAAATAAAAATATTTTAAAAAATTTAAAATAATAATATTTCAATTTTAAACTCATCCTCGTCCCATTGACCGACAAGAATATTATATTAGCCCATTGAGTTTAGTTAAATTGATGAATTTTTTTGTTTAACTACCGTTATTTGATTTATGAGTCGATTAATCTAAACGAGTTTTGTAAAGATTTTTATGCGGGGATCCTCTCAACTTAGTTTTTTCTATTAGGTGTGTGTAAAATTGGATTCGGTTAACCATTAGCAAATTATTTTGGTTAACCGGTAAATTTGGATCACCCAATTCTCGATCCTAAACCGTAACCATTCAACCGGTTAACCGTTTATCTGGTTAACCGAAAACTTTGGTTTGAATCGATTCGGGTAAGAAATTTTTTTATTTTATTTATTAACGATATAAATTTTAATAACATGTTAGAAAAAAAATATATAATTTTAAAAAATAACACATGATATTAGTATATTTTTTAATATTAGCAAGTTAAACACTTAAATTTTATAAAATGAAATTATAAATTTAATTTTCTAAAATTAGAAAATAAATTAAAATAAAATTGTTTAATATAAAATATTAAAATAATATATAATATAATAATATATTATATAACCGATCAGTTCAGTTAACTATTTTTTCTTAAAATCGTAAACCGTAACCAAATCGGGTTTTATAAAAGGAATAAAAATCTAATCATAAATCAAATTTTTCGATTCGGTTAACCATTTTTTTTTTGAGTTTTAGAATCGATTTCGGTTCATCGATTTTTTTGTATACCCCTATTCTCTATTCACAATATCAAAATTCAAATCTCTAATATTATATAAAAGATCTAACGTCTTATCTTTCTAGATCAATCAGCTGTGGGCACAATTTTGTAGTAATAAATCAAATAACCATATAATTTCATGGATGAATTCTTAAATATTGAAAAAAAGTTACCGGTTCAGTACCGGTCCAACAAGTCTGTCAATCAAACAAAACCGAAAAAACGACCAACAGAATAACCAGAAACCTGTAACGTAAGCCGTCCATCCATGATCATGCCAGGCCAAGGGCCAACACAACACTAACGTTGTAATAACTAACTAATCAGCACTGGAAAACCAAACTGTTGGTTAGCTAAACCCTGTCACAAGAACCCATTTAACGCATCAATTTTTTTTTCCAAAACAATTCTGCCATTCATTATTTTCTCTTTCCTTTCCTTTCCCTTCCCGGGAAAATAACAAAAAGGGGCAGAGAATCCAGCCATCTTTCTCTTTTTCGTCTTTGATTAAAACCCTAATATATACATTGTTGTTATCTCATATATGTTAACCTGCCTTAACCAAAAAAAAAATCTCATTATCCATTTCCCTTGCTTCTGTTTCATCTGGTTTGAATCATTTCCCAATTATTCTGATATCAAATCATTGTTTTGACATCAAAGTTTTCAACTTTGATCTTTTTTTTCTATTGGGTCGTTGAAAGTTTCCTTCATTTTTATGTATATGATTATTGATCATTCCATTTACGTGGGAAGATTTCTGAGATTAAAGGGTACAATTCAAAGGCTTTAATTTTAATTTTTTTTTGACGAAATTGTGTTTTTTTGAGATAATTCTTCTCCTGGATTCATTACATTGATTGTTGAATCATTGGTATCTGGTTCAATTGTGTTTTTAATCGAAGCCTAGACAATAATTTACCCTTTAGGGAAATGAGGCTATAGCATTAGGCTATGTTGGATGTATGTTTATGTAAGAAAAAGTTTAAGAATCAATAGTAGTTTCAGATGGGAAACAATTGTTTTAAAAATGGTTTCTTCCAAACAATCTCAAATTCCATTTGGGGGAGTGGATCGGCCGAAGATGCGAAAACGGATAAAGCGAAGGAGGGTGAAGAAAATGGAGAGGTTGCAGCCAATGCAGCTGTTGAGTCTGGAAGTGAAGAAAAAGAAGCTCCTATTGTTGTAAAGCAGCCCCCTGAAGAAATAAAGATTGATAAGGATGAACTCCAAAGGCAACAATCGAAGTGTGCCCTTCAAAGACTTGACTCGAAACCGGCATTACAGGTGCAGATTGCTGTGAATAAAGAGGATGATCCTAAGGTTGAGCCTAAGAAAACACCAAGGAGACCCCATAATGTTAAAAGGCAGTCCTGTGCTGGACTCAAGATAGATTCGGTTTTACAAACGAAAACTGGACAATTGAAGGAGTACTATAACTTGGGGACTAAGCTTGGGAATGGACAGTTTGGAATAACTTTTGTATGCACGGAGAAAGGCACCGGGAAGCGGTATGCTTGCAAATCGATTGCTAAAAGGAAATTGGCAACTGAAGCTGATGTTAATGATGTGAGGAGGGAAATTCAGATAATGCATCACATGTCAGGGCACCCTAATATTGTATCCATTAAAGGGGCTTATGAAGATCCCACGACGGTTCATGTTGTCATGGATTTGTGTACAGGGGGAGAACTCTTTGAAAGGATTGTTAAGAAAGGCCATTATTCCGAAAGAAAAGCAGCAGAACTAGGAAGGACTATAGTTGGTGTTGTTGAAGCCTGTCATTCCATGGGAGTCATGCATAGGGACCTTAAGCCTGAAAACTTCCTTTTTGTGAATGAGGAAGAGGATTCACCTCTTAAACTCATTGATTTTGGATTGTCAATATTCCTAAAGCCTGGTATGTCTGAAATTCTTTGTTATGTATCAAGTGAAAGTTTAAAATTATTGTAGGTAGAAGTTGAATGTTTATGTCTAGGAGGATGCAGCTGACTTTGATATGTACCAAGTATTCTTGGTAGGCTGCTGTTCCTACGGGAAAACAAAATTAGAGAAATCTCTACAATATTGTGAAGCTGTCTATGCAATCAGCAATGAGTTTGTTAATGAAGGTCTTAAAAATTTCAGGGGGTAAGTTATCTGCTGTTGTTGGAAGCCCATACTATGTTGCACCTGAGGTTTTGAAGAAGAGTTACGGTCCAGAAGCCGATGTGTGGAGTGCTGGGGTGATCATTTACGTTCTCTTATCCGGGGTGCCTCCATTTTGGGGTGGTAAGACTTCATCCTATACCATTCTTTTGTTTAAAACATGAGATAGTATTTAGCCTTTCTTGTTTAACTCTGCATTTTTTTTTATAATTTACAGAAAGTGAACAAGAAATATTTGATGAGATTTTGAAAGGTGAACTTGACTTCAAATCTGATCCTTGGCCTAGTATATCTCAAAGTGCAAAAGATCTAGTGTCGAAAATGCTTACGAAAGACCCCCAAAAGCGGATAACTGCATACCAAGTACTATGTAAGTCCCTTTTACCTCTGCTATGGGAGAGCTGTTCACAATGATGTCAGATTGTAATGTCGGGTTGCTAATTCGATTTCGGTTCCTTGCAGGCCACAGTTGGATTCAGGTTGATGGAGGTGCACCAGACAAGCCACTTGATTATTTAGTCTTACGCCGAATGAAGCAATTTTCTGCAATGAAAAAGCTCAAGAAAATGGCCTTAAGAGTAAGTTCATGCCACTGAGACATTAGCCTGTCTATTTCAAACATTGGTCTCTGAAACTTCTTCAAAGATCTATGTTAGGTACCCCTGTCTGACACGTATATAAATATGTATACATCGGAAAAAAAATCGAACATATCCATGTCGAACACATACCCTGTGACTTTCATCCCATGTCCAAGTAACATAAGAAGAAATACTGTGAAATCTTCAATGCACAAAGACCAGTATCTAAAATGACTTAACCCTTCATCATTTCTTTCATTTTCAACTGTTCTTTTAGGTCATTGCACAAAGACTTTCCCATGAAGAACTAGCCGGATTGAAGGAAATGTTCATGATGATAGACACAGATAACAGTGGTCAAATCACTTACGAAGAACTCGAAGCTGGATTAAAAAGATTCGGTGCTAATCTCGGCGAATCAGAATGCCGTGCTCTAATGCAGGCTGTAAGTTCCATTTCACAATCCTCTCACACTACTTATCCATCCTTCATATTCCAATCAACTTCATTTTGGAAATCACAGGCAGACGTAAATAACAGTGGTACAATCGATTACCAAGAGTTCGTAGCTGCAACGTTGCATCTAAACATGATCGACAGAGAAGATAATCTGTTGGCTGCCTTCACGTATTTCGACAGAGACGGCAGTGGCTACATCACTCAAGATGAGCTTCAAAACGCTTGCCAAGAGTTTGGCATCAAGGATTTTCACATCGACGAACTCATGCGCGAAGTCGACCAGGACAATGTAAGTCCTCTAATCCATATGAACACACCAAGATAGTTGCATTCCCTTCTCCTCCTCCTCCTCCTCCTCCTCATCATCATCATCATTATTTTCTTTTTTCAGGACGGGCGAATAGATTACAATGAATTTGTGACCATGATGCGCATAGGGGATCCGGAATTCGGAATGAATCTACAGGGTAAAGGTTTGAGCATTGTTTCTTGACATAGGACATATTTACTTTAGTTTCTTCCAAACTTTTTAGAGTTTAGCATTAGTTTAGCTCTTCAAAGTTTGAGATCACCAAGATTAACCACCCATTCTTTTGATGGTTTCAGATTGGGTTTCCTGCATGATATATTGTACAGATTTTGCTTTTCATTTTTATTGGTAAAAAAAAGATAAATCACAAAGTTGGATTATAAAAAGGATTGTAGATGTTGACATAGTAAAAGTAGTTGTATGAAGTAATGTATGAATAAAACAATACATGATTTTAAGAGTACAAGAACATTGCATTATTTCCTTTGGAAATAAACATAAGATTATGATTTTTTTTAATAATTTTAAGATAACTTTTTTAAATACAAAAGCCGACTTAAATATATCGTTACTTATAATTAAGTGATCCAAATATAATCTTTATTAATTAAGTAATTTAAATGTAATTTTATTCATAATTAAATGATCTAAAGATAATTTTTGACCCAAATATGAATTATTTCTTTTGGCTAAGGCAGAGGCATTGGCCATGTTGAAAAGAAAATATACAAAATGTGATTGTATGTATAGGTTATATTAAAGTACTGATAAAGTACATAAATAATCATTAAATTATCTTTGAAAGTATAAAATGGTCAATAAATTTTTAAAAATTATATAATAGTCATTAAAGTTTATTTTTTTATAAAATGGTTACTAAGCGGTTAATTACCATTAAGTGGGTGATGTGACAGTTACGAAAATGTGAATAGTAATATGTTTATTCTTCAATATTTACACATTTAATCAATTTAATTATAATTTAACCCTCATTATTAATATCTAAATTGATTGAATGTATATAATAGAATATTAAATATTTTATTATACATGTTTCTGTAACTGTGACGTCATTCACTTAACGATAATTAATGGTCCAATGACCATTTTATAATAAAAATTAAATTTTAATGATCATTATATAATATTTAAAAGTTTGATGATTATTTTATATTTTTGAAAATAGTTTAATGATAACCTGGATATTAAAGTACTTAATGTTGTTGTATATAACTTTATATAACAACATACGTAATCATTCATATTTACGAGCAAAAATTTTCTGACTCTTTTGAAAATTTACTAAAAAGTTAAATTTAAACCCTAACTCTTATTTTTTATATCCTAAACCCTAAACCCTACAGCCAAAAAATACATTCTACCCTTAATTCCCTAAACCTTAACCAGAACCCCTAAACTAAAACCCTAAACCCTCTAATTTAAAGTAGAGACATAAATGGACGCATGAGAAAGGAATGGACGATTTGCACCCATATTTACGTATTAAATTAACTTAGTTTTAATTTAAAATAAATTATTAAATTTAACTCGTTTATTTACACATTTTTTTTAATTTGATCCTATTTAAAATTACTGCCTTTTGTTTCAATGATTCGCTATGCTTTTCCCCTCCCTGTATCTTATTCATCCTTCTTAACCAGGAAATGGACCATTCGAAGATGGCATAGCAAAGTAGGTGTAACGACCTGAACTCTCGGTTTAGGGTGTCGGGCTAACCCGTGATGTTGGGCCTCGGGTTAGTGTGATTGTGGGTCTTGTTGGGCCATAGGCTTGTTGGGCTTGAGTGGTTTGGGCTTTAAGAGTTTTAGGATGGTGGCATTTTTGTAAATGCCTAAATGGATGAAAAGAGGGGAGGGAGGTTTTATTTCTCCTGCAGAGATGATATCATCTCCTTCTTCCTTTTTCTTCCCATCTTTAAACCCCTTGGTTGCAAGAAGACTTAGTTAAAGGTAAGATCTTTAAGAGCTATGTTTGAAATCTCGTTTTTATGGTAGAGGAGATGTTATAGAGCAGTAAAGGATCTATAAAACAAGGTAAGAATGTATGGTTTTGGTGTTAGATGGAGGTTCTTGTGGGGTTTTAGGTTGAGCTCGGGATTGAGTTTTAGGGCTTTAATCTCAGTCCCTTTTTGTGTTCTTAGACCTTGAGGAATCATCCTAAGTCCTTCCTAATCCGTTCTTCATCCTTCTCTTGTAGAGAAAGAGGCTTGTGAGCCATCAACTAGCCTTGGAGGGGGAAAAGCTTGAGGAAGAAAGGGGAGCTCTTTTGCTGTTGTTTTTGCTTGAGGTTGGTACTCCCAACTCTTCTAAACTTCATGCATTTCATGGTAGAGTGCATGACATGTAGAGATAATCATGCTTGTATGTTGTGTTGCTTGGTTGCTTGAAAATGGGTCTTTAATGGTGAAATCCGTGATAATGTGATTAAGGGTTGAAAATTGGTGTTAAAACACTTTAAACATCATTAATATTGAGTAAGAACACTTTAGGATCGATTAGGTTGAGTTTGGGATTGAAAATCTAGAATTTCTAAGTGCAGAATCGTCCTTAGTGCAGGGGGTATCGATACTCGGGCTACCGATATCGATACCAGTGAGTATATTTTGGCTTGTTGTTCAGGGGTATCGAACCTTGTTTCGATACCGTGGGTTCCAGAAACTTTTTGTATCGATATCTGTATCGAAATGAGTCCTCCCCTTTTTGTTGACTTTTGGAGTTAGTCAACGGTATCGATACTTGTTTCGATACCTGTGTTTCGATACCCTCTTTGGGTGGGCATCGATAAAGGGTGTTTCGATACCCTACTTAAGGGTATCGATACCCCTATGTGTTTTGGCTAAGATGGGTAGAATTTAAGGCTTCGGTGACCTTAATAAGTAAATACTCTAATCTAAAAGCTATAGAATGAATCATTGAATTAAGATTGATAATCATAACCCCGAAAGACCTAAGTATGATAAGAATTTATATTTCTTGTTGTGATAGATCCTAGGTGGATCGTTTGTGTGGTTTGAGTCCTTTGTGTTGGAAATCCGGATATCTATAAGTGTTGCAACACGTTGAAGACCATCTGATGTAACATGCCGGGTGATGATTGAAGACTTTTATTCCGAGTGTTGGGCGGCCTCACTCGAAGATATTCGATGTAACATTCCGAGCATAGGGTTGGTTGGGCGGCCTCCACCCTTTCCGAACGTTGGGCGGCCTCGTTCGAAGATGTCCGATGTAACATTCCGGGCATAGGATTTGAGGGCGGCCTCAATCCTGAGTGTAGGATCCCGATGCTGTGTGGACGCGGGCCTCACTCTTGTGTGATGACTTATATGACTGTATATGTTGTGTGCGATAGTATACACTCATTTATGCCATGTGTTAGGCAAGCATGCTAGACCTTCATATCATGCATGTGATTTATATGACATGCTTTACTGCTTTGATATGCATGATGTTGGCCGAGTTTGGCGTATCCACTGAGCTTGTGTGGCTTAGAGTTCGAAATCTGTTTTCGTGCATAGGTTAGGTGGAGCGGGATTTGTGGAGCACCATCAAGGTTTGGACTTTCAGCATCGACCGTGTTGTCAGAGTACAGTTATTAGATGTAGTGGACTTAGTAATATGTTGAACCCTATATGTATTGTAACTCTGTTATTTTATTTGGGTCGAATGTTTTAAAACAGTCTGTAATATATATTTGGAGCTCCGATTTACTTGAATTATTTTGGACTTGTTTTTATTTAATTGGATTATGAACTTGATTTTGGACTTATATGATTTTTATTATTGGGCTTTTAAAACGAAATTTTGAAATATGGGTTTTGGGCCGGAGGCCCGTTGTGGCATCCGGGTCGAGTGTTACAGTAGGTGCATAGCAATCCAACATCTTCTGGTAAACAAATCAGTTTCCCAATATACCAGCTGTGAGAAGTCATGGTTTCGTAGGCTCGAATTCGGAATTGTTTAGCTAATATATTAAGTAAACATGTTCGTAAATGTTAAATGAATATGTTTATAGGTACTAAACAAATGAGGAAGAATATGGTATTAAAAATTTAAATAAATATGAATCGAGCAAGATATTTAAAAATAAACAAACGAATATAAACACAAATTTAATTCATTTACGTCTCTCCGATTTAATTTTTATTTTAATTTTAAATACAAACCTAAATAATAATCTCTTAAAAAAGTGTTAAGAGACTCTCTTTGATTTAACCCTAAATATTCTAAGATTTTTTTATTTCGGGTCAAGAGAGATAAATAGATACTTTTCATTGCACTGATCCAGGACGTTCATAGTGATTGAGAGAGTTTAAGACCAAGAAGATAATTATTTATCTGTCAAGCACTTTTCTTACGGCTAGATCCAATATCCTGATCCCTGTAAAAGAAAAAGAAAAAATTCACATTCCTTTTTTCGAGAGAGGATGATTAGAAAAGTTGTATTGATTGCAATTTTATCCGAACCCCTGGGAAAAACATAAAAAAATGGTAAGATCCCTCTATTATCCCAAAATAAAAAAATAAAGCGAATTTGACATTGTTTTTGAAAAAGAAATTACTTTTAAAAAAGTGATTTAAAAAATATATTTTGATTATTTAATTTAAATATGTATGTTTGATATTGTTGTCAAAATTTATTTTTAAGTAGATAAAATATATATTTTAAATATTTTTAAAATATAAAAAATGAATGATATAAATAAAAATAAATAGATAATTATATTTAAAAATATTTTAAAAATACTAAAATATTAAATTTTAAAAAACACTTCCAATTCAAACTAAAAACTACATATTTTATATTACTTTTAGTCTTAAAATTACTTTTAACTCTATAATTTTTTTAAAAGCATTCTCAATTAGAGCCAATGTCTCCGGAAGATGCAAACCCACAATGATTCCAGTCGTGTAGTTTAATTGAAGATGTAGACAGTAGAGCAGGAGTGTTTAAAAATATTTGATTTGATCAATTAGATTCGATTATCTGTTGATTTTATCCGAAAATTAGAATATCTGATTCGATTTTTATTTTTAGATCGAATATTCGATCCAATTTTAAGTTTTCCAGATTGAATACGAATCATAATATTTTAAGTTTTGGATTATTCGAAAACCCAAAAATCCAAAAATTCAATTTTTTATTAATATATTAATCTTATTATATTCAATAGTTTAGTGCATGTTATATTCAAAATTTTAAAAAAATGAAACTTTTATTAATGTAAATCTTGTTGTATTTAATAATTTTTTTGTTTATTTTATTCAAAATTTTAAATTTTAAATTTTTTATATATACAATCTTCAAATTCGAAAAATTAATTTAATCAAATTATATTTTTGGATAATCGAATATCCGACTATCTGATATTCAAATATATAAACATCCGTTTTTCAAATCAAATATAGATTATTTTATCATCAATTCAAAAATCCAAATATTAAAAAAAATTAAATCTAATCCAATCTAATATCCGATAATCAACACCCTTACCGTAAAGTTGGTCCCCAAGAGCAGACACATATTTCAGAAACTTATGCGGCAGCCGAAGGGTCCCCAAGGTCCAACAGATGGGACAGCAACTCAAACATAACAGCATTTATTTGTTGTAAAAATTACCAGAACGTTAGATGATACAACTATACTTACCATTTTTTACCTGCACCTAAAATAATGATAATCCCCAAAGATTACGAGATTAAGGGTTCGTTCAACGATACTTCTTTGATAAATATTAAAATATCGAATAAAAAAATAATGTTAAACGTATTCTTAAACAGATCTTAGTATCGATATTCTCTTATGATTTGATGTTTAAAAAAATATTTTAGTGATGCGTCTGCACCCTACAACGCCCCTTAGATTCATCCTTGATTTAACCCTCGCCGGACGTTACCTGCGACTTATTAATTGGTATGGTCATTACTCATCTTATTTTGAAACAAATGATTTTCAAAGTTTGGGGGGAATTGTGTTACAGACAGTAACAAAAGTGACAAATCCCAGTTGCAGACATAGAAAGTATTGGAACAGATACTCTGCAACAGGGTGGTTGAGTTGAACTACAGAACAAGAATTGAGGGACAGGGAGAAAATTCAAGCCTTTGGAATTATTTAAGGGAAATTGGGTTTTTTTGTTGGAAAATGTGTCAAATATCAGAAGATTAACTTCCAATTAAGCTTAACTAAGACTGGTAATAAGATTAACTTCCAATTAAGGATCCTAACACAGAAAACATGAAGAATTGAAGGCAACACCAGCAGGCAGCACCAGAATATATAAGAATTATATATTTATATACACCCAGATGGAGTTGTCTGTTTTCTTGTCATGGTTGTTTAATTCTTCTGGGTGATTCTCCTTCTCTCTGAGATGGACTTCTCCAAAACCCAGTGGCATAGAATCTTTGCCACATCTCTTTTTCCAGTTCTGCCACAGCTTTTTCAGCTTCTTCAGAGGTCTTCACGTCCGGGAAAACATCCTCCATACATATCTGCAAGTCTCTATTATCGTCCAATCCACAATGGCCTTGACTCTTCGGCTGAATCAACCCTTTTTTCTGCAACTTACGCCGGCGTTTCAGACGGAGAGTGCAGCGGACTAGCCCGACGGGAACCTTGTAAAATGCTAAAACTAGAAGGTTTGCTATGGAACAAGGACAACAGCAACAAATAGCAGCACACGCGGCTGTCGTACCCCCGCAAAACTCCCCGAACTTGGCACTGTTCCTGGAGGTGCTCCTTGTGCAGGTGCTACCGCCACCGCCTTCGACACAGTAGGAAACATCCTCCATACAAAGCTGTTCCTAGAGCTTAGGAACCCTCTCAAGAATCAAACAGAGGTGAGTAGAAGAAGTAGAAGAATATTAATCTATCCACTATATTTCATGTTATTTTTGTTTGTGGAGTCAAAGACCGGGCAGCTGAGCCTGAGGGTGATAAAAGTGTTCCTTTGGGCCAGTGTTTCAGGTGAAAAGAGATGTAGGAATCAGTGTTTTGTTGAGGGTGATGATTACTGTGGATACAGAGGGGTTCTATGTGGGGATGGGCAATGCATGACTGGGCTGCCACGGAACACTTTTGGAAGAGTTTCAAGTGTACTCGATTATATCATGAACCATTTTCATTACGTTATAAGTAGTTTTAACTAATTAAATTTATTTAATTTATTATTTTTATATATAATTAATGAATAAATAATTATTTTAAAAATAAACGAACATAATTATTTATAAATAACGTGATGAATATAATTTATGATATAATCGTTTCTTTGACATCATGTTTTTCCTAACGACGTGCTTTCACACCTCCCATTGATCTTTCGGCTGGACGGCTTCTTTAATCTAAACAAATGTAACATAAACTCTTGTCATCCGGTTGTACGGTCACATCTAAAAAAACAATATTATTATATTTATAAAAATGAATTCTCAATAATCGCGAATTTAATGTATTAATTATTGGTAATATATGAAAAATATTTATTTAATTTATATTTCGTAAAACTTTAACTAGTTAACTTAGATCAATTTGTATCTAACGAAAGACATGTATCATATGTAGAGGTGAATAATATTTAAGATTAAATTGTCTAAATGAACCTATATTAGGGATGAGTATTTTATTTAATTCGATCATGTCAGATTTTTTTAAGAAAATCAAAGTCGGATCGGGTGTTTTTTTGAGAATGGTGTCGGGTTTGGGTTAAAATATAAAATACTTGACCTGATCCATCCTTGGATTAAATATGTAATTTTTTATAAATTATTTAGAGATATTTATAATAATAGTCCTTGATCTATATTTTTTTATAACTAGGTCTTAAAATTATTTTTTAATTTATAATTTAATCTTTAAAATTATATTTTTTTACAATTAAGTCCCCTATTTTTTTATAATTTAGTTCCTAAAATTATCTTTTGTAAGTCAGGTCAGAATCAAATTTAATATAATTATTTTTGGATTGGATAAATTTAAAAAATAGTCAAATTATAATCGGGTCGAATTTAGTATAGTTATTTTTCAACCCGACCTATGTCTATCTCTAACCAAGATATATGTTTATGCTTTAATGATTTTTATGTGTATTTTAAAATATTGAAATATTGATATCAAATATTGTACTTTCCATAAGTATTAGTAGTTTATAATTTTATGTTTTCGTCAAGAACAGAAACATTTAAACTAATTTTAATCCCTAATTGTCACTTTTATTATTATGTTAATTATATAGTCTTAAGCGTGAACGTAAACATTTAAGTGGTTTTTAGTTTTAACTTTGGGTAAATTACATAAAAAAAAATCAATTATAAGATTAGTGTTGAAATGGTCATCATTTTTAAAAACAAAAAATATACTATTTAATTATTAAAATGATTTTAATATAATCATCTGACGTTAAAGACTAATGAAATGATGATGTGACAGTTAAAAATAAAATAATATAATTACATATTTAATTCCTATTATTTATATATTTTTAATTTAATCTTAATTTTATTTTAATAAAATAATATAATTATTTAATTAAACGACTACATGTGTCATCTTTATTGGACAATTATATATATATCAACGGCATCTAACAATTCAATATCAATTTTGCAACAAATATAAAGTGTCTATTTTTAAACTTTTTAAAGTTCAATGTCTAAAAAGATATTTTAAAATATCTCAGTGTCTGTATATAAACTTTACCCATTAAAAATGTCTTAAAGATTTGGAGGAGTGAGCCACATATAAAATAAGTCGTGGCTGCATTCATTCTATGACTATATTAATAATAATTGCTTTTTAAATAACCAAGCGCGTAAGGAAAAGCCATAAATATATTATCTTAGAGTGGGGTCCGTTTCCACGGTCTGACTTGTATTATAAAAAGTAAAATCTAGCGTTTGATAGAGTCGAATTAAACTAAAAAATTAAATTATTTAAATTTTTAAATTATATTTTAAGGTTTAAATTTTATTATTATTTTTAATTAAATAAATTTATAAAGTTTGAGTTAATTTAAATTTTTTATTTTTTACAAATTTACTTATATTTATTTAGAATGTTATAATAAATATTAATTTTAATTTTAATGATTTTTATATGTATTTATAATATATATTTTTTTATACTTTGATATGATAAAAATAATATATTATGTAGAATTAAAATATTTGATCAAATATAAAAATTAATTAAAAAATTATAAAAAATTTAAATTATTCTAATTTTTATTTTATATATAGTTTAAATTTTTTTTAATTTTTTTAGTTAAATTAAATTTATAAATTATAAATTAAATCAAAATAAATTAATTTTTTCATCTTAAATTGAATAAAAAATCCCCTTAAATTAAATAAAATATTTTAAATTTTTAGAGTTGAGTTTAATTTTGTTCGTTCCTACCGGACAGTACTAACCTGTGCTATTCCCATGGAATGTTCATGTCACGCGCGGCCTCCGCATTTGGTACAAGCATCGGCTTCCCCCAGAGGTGTACGAATGAGTGAAAGAAAGACGTCCGAACATTTACTGTGCAAACACGTGTAAAACCAGCAGTACAGAAGTGAACTGTCATTATTAGGTACATTACGAGTTAGGTCAATTATAAATAAAATTATATTTAAATTATTTAATTATTAAAATTTATATTTAAATTATTTAATTATTGATAAAATTATATTTGAGTTATTAAATTATTAAATGTTATATTTGGATTATTAATTATGAATAATATTATATTTGAGTCATCTTTCATAATTTAAAAAATACGTTAATTTAATTATTTTTTCTTTCAATTCATGTTTATACCGTTAACAATAGAATATTTCATTTAAAATTATTAATTATTCTAATATACAAATTGATATATATATTAAATATAAAATATAACACAAATATAACCATACTCATAATTTTATAATCAAAATATAATTTTTAATAATTAAGTGTCTCAAATATAATCTTATCAATAATTAAGTGACTTAAATATAACTTTTAATAATTAAATAATTCAAATATAATTTTATTTATAATTAAATGATATTTTTTATTTTTTTATAATTATCGACTTGTTAGTGATGAACATAAGTGAGTATATAACAAAGGTTAATTACATGAGAAACTATATCATAAATTGTTTTTATCATCTTATTTATAAAATTAATCAATTAAATATATTTATTTAATTATTTTTTTAGTTTATCTCTTTATTAAATAAATCTAATTAAATAGATATATTTAATTAATTGGTCCATAAATAACGTGATATGAATAATCTATAATATAGTTTCTTTAATTAAAAAATTAATCTTTTAAATTTAATCTGATTTAGTTATAATTTTAAAATTTAAATTGTTGATTATATTTTAAAATATTTAAGAATTTATCCTCTTAAATTATGTGATATTTGATTATTAGACTAATATTGTATGCCATCAGCCATGTAGCTCGTGACGTAATACATCTATAATAAAAATTTTCATACAATTTTTTAAAATTATATATAAACCCTAAATTCTAACATTAAACACTAAAATTTAAACTATTAAACATAAATTCTTAATCTCTAAAAATTAATTATAAACCTTAAAACTAAATTATTTATATGTATTTTTAATTTTTATCGTTTATGTAAAAAATAATACCCAATCTAAAATACCTAAATAATAATAAATATTTAAAATTAATTTTTTAAAATATTTTAATTTAATTACATACTAATACCTTTTTTATCGCTAGATCCAATAGAATAATCTATATGAATAAGTCGTGCCACCATCTTAGTCAAGTGTTTATAAAAATCTAATGGAAATGCCGAGCACCTCACACAGTCACATGACCCAATCATCCACGTAAGCCTCTTTTAGATTTTGAGAAATTATATCATGAGTTTAGCTTATTATATTAGTTATAGTCTCATTCAATTATAATTATTGATTTTATTATTATTATTTTAATTATTTTATTTTCAATCATAAATTTTTATTTATTTTTCTGTCATTTAAAAAGTATAATTTTTAAAAATTATATTAATAACATAAATAATTAATAATAAAATATATATTTTTATTAATTAAAAACTACGACTGACGTAACGAACCGAACTTACGATATAATTTCTCGTTTCTTAGATTCTAATCATGTGACAAACAAAAATTGTTGTTTTCTAATTTTTCTCCTATTTAACACGTGTACGTTTCTATATATCTTAATAGGCATTCATAAACTTTTCTGCAAAAGTTAGAAGGGTAAATTACAATATAAGTCACTTAATTATAAGTAAGTTTATAATTGAGTCATTATCTTAATAATTTATAATTTGGTTATTCCATTTATTCTTTTGTAAAACATAAGTTACTGCATTAACTTTTAAATGAACTACATAGGAGATCACTCAATAATGTGTAACTTCACATTTTGGGCACACAATTTTTGAATTTTACATTTTTGTCACTCTACTATAATTAAATTTACATTTTGATCATTTAATTTTAGGTGTTGATCTAACTTTGTTGGGTTTTCTTTCTTAACTTCTTACAGGTTGGTGCAAAATTAATTTATCGTTGACTTGTTGTTCTTTTCAAACAAAAATTCCCTGATGCTGTAATACGTTGAAATGGTTAATTTGGTTAATTGTTCAAACTTAACTAACTAAAATCCATTAATCGATTTCAATTTGTCAACACGATTCTTTAATAACATAATAATAATAATATATAAATAAATAAAATTAATATATATAATATAAATAAATAATATAATAATATTAAAAAAATCAAAAAAAAAAAGAAAACTGAAAATTTCAAAAGCAGAAACCGAAGAACAAGGAGATCATGAAGGTTGTTCTGCCGATTCCTTAGGGATTAGGTGGTTGATCGGAGTGTTTTGAGATTAGCTAGGAGTTTGAGTTTGATTAGGGACCTAGGGTTGAATTCCTTTAAAAGAGATTCAACCGTTCGGGTTTAGGGGGAGGCTTAATCGGAGAGATTTTTGGAGTATTCGATCAGCAGAGGAGCTTGAATCGGAAGTGACTGGAATTTGAACGGGTTCAATCGGGAGCAAGGAGTTGAGATTAAGGGCGATTTCAGAGTTGGAATCAAGGAGGGCGATCAGAGGAGAGGATTGAAGCAGGTAACTCTTTTTGTTTGGTCCCTTTTCGGTTATTATTTCTGTCGATTGGGAGGTTTTGTTTCGATTGCTGCTGGTTGGTTTAGAGGTGTTTAGGGTTGTTTTTAGAGGTTTAGATTCGACTTAGATTGCTTCTAGGTAGCTGAACTGATGTTTTTAGGCGTTTTTTCGGGTGCTTAAGTGTTACCGGAGGGTTCACCGGCGTCGGAAACTCTTTCCGGCGTCGAAAACGCCGTCGAAGCTTCGGTCGGAACCTTCGGTGTGGTGGCCGGAAAACTCACCGGAGCGACGCCCCACGGTGGCGCTTCGGATCTAGAGGCGGTGCAGACGGTGGTTGGTGACCGTGTTCTTCGTGTTCTTCATGAACACGAAGAACACGTTTGGATTTAAGGGTTTTTGATCCGTTTAGGATCAGTTTCTGGTTTGTGGTGTGTTTCCCTCAGAGAAAACCGAGTCGACCGAGTCATGGACAGAGACAAATGGCCGAGTGAACTCGGTTCAAGGGAGTTTTGATCCTGGGTGAAACGGCGCCGTTTCAGGCAGCCGGGTCGTGGGCCGGATCCGGGTTCAACCCGGATCCGCGCGTTTTTAAACGGGCGTGGGTTAATTGCTCTTTAGGTCCTCCAACTTTAAGCCGTAATACATTCTGGCCCCAAACCTTAGTCTTTCATTCAATTTAGTCCTTGAACTCTCAATTTAACCCCTAGAACTTTAGGATTTATACAATTAGGCCCCCAGAACATCAATTAGGACCCTAGAACTATAGAATTCATTCAATTAGGTCCTCAAGCCCCTAGATTAAACCCTTAAGACATTAATTAATTAATTTTAGATCTAATTAGGTTAAAAAATTTTAATTTTAGAGTCTTAAAAGATTAATTAATTCTTGATTTAAGA
Source organism: Abelmoschus esculentus (assembly GCA_035048815.1). Taxonomy (NCBI): domain Eukaryota; kingdom Viridiplantae; phylum Streptophyta; class Magnoliopsida; order Malvales; family Malvaceae; genus Abelmoschus; species Abelmoschus esculentus. The sequence goes on along the minus strand of JAUCBN010000027.1, from coordinate 15,648,111 downwards.
TTTAATTTAATTTTAATAAACTTTAAAATTAATTTAACCCAATTTAACTCTAATTTAAAATTAATTAAACCCTTAAGCCTTAAAAATTAGACTCTAATAGGTTTAATTTAATTCTTAAGAATAGAAAATAATTTTAATTAATTATCCTAATTAATTTTAATTAATTTCTAAAAATTAAGTCTTAAAATTAATCCAAATTAGGTTTAGTTTTTGCCCTACTTTAAAACACACTCCAAATTAGACTTTAGTTAGGTTCTTAAAATTCTTAAAAATTAGAAAATAATTTTAATTAATTATTTTAATTAATTTTAATTAAATTCTAAGATTTAAAAATTAAACTAAGTTAGGTCTAATTTTGCCTTAAAATTCTAAAACATTCACCCAACTTAGACTTTAATTAGGTTTTTAATTCTTAAAATTTAAGAAATAATTTTAATTAATTAATTTAATTAATTTTAATTAATTCCTAAAATGTTAAGATTTAAAATTGATTAAGTCTAATAAACCTTAATTTCACCAAAACTTTAATTAAGTTAAAATTAATTCTTAAAAAACTTAGAGATTATTTTAATTAAAACTTTTAATTAATCTAAAATTTCTAAGTCAAGGTTTAAAAATCAACTTAATTAAGTTCCACCTAACATTAAACCTTTGAACCTAAAATTCACTAGACTTTAATTAAGATTTAAAATTTGAAGTTAAGAAAGATTTAATTAACTTAATTAAAATTTTCTAAAGGCTTTAAAGTTTAATTTCACCTTAATTAAGTCTTATCCTTTGTTCAAGGTGTGTTCTCGAATCCCTTGTAATCTCTTTCATTCAAGTCCCTTTTTGTACTCATGTGAAGAGAGATTTTTGATGTAATGTGATGTACACCAATGATTATAATAAAAGTGGAAGTTCCTTTATCTTGCCTTCTTATTTTATGTTGTTTTGCATAACATACTTTAGGAAGGTCACCTAATAAACTTAGGTTAATTAATTTAGTGCCTTTTTAGGATTAGTCACTTAAATTAATTAATTTAATTAGGGAGAAAATCTAGTAACATAGCATGTGAATCATATGTCTCAGATACACTAAAGAGGTTGGTGTTTTGACGCACTAAGATGTTGACCTAGAGAGTGTACCTTGGCATCGAATTTATGTGTTATTAAAAACCTAGAATTTTGATAAAAACTAAAGTTTAGAATTAAAAATGGATAGGTAAGTAACTAGTGAACGCTAGTAACTTAGGTTTTAAAAGCTTAAGTAATGGAGCCTTTCCTAGGATTAGAACTTAAAATGAACAAGATAAAAAATAATCATGCATTTTTTACTTTAGCCTTTTGAGGCGGAAGTTACACTCTTTTAAATTTGGGTGAGGTTTCCTATATAGAGGACGTCTCGATCAATTCAAGTTTAAAAAGTAGTGTAACTTTTAAATCAAAAGGATATCCAAATTCAAATAATGTTCATTTAACAATGGGAATTAAATTAATATCTTTCTCCAAAATGTCAAATGTCACGTAATGTTTTTAAAGGTACCAATTTTTTGGGCCTTTGTAAGGGTCGTCCTTACACGTAACCGACTCCCGAACCCAACTTTTTCAAAACGAATCTCTGGTTTATTTTTACGGTGTCTGGCCTACTTAAGTGGCCGGTGGCGACTCCAAGTCAATCTTTTTCAAAATTAATTATGTTTTTCCTAAAATTTGAGTTTTTTCAAGATTAAAAATGAGAAATTCAGATTTTTCAAAAACCAATCGCCGAACACACTTTTTCAAACCTAAAAACCGCGTTTTTTAAAAGAGGTTGCGACACAATTAATAAGATCTCGGTTTAAATCGAGTTTATTTTAAAATTTAATAAGTGATGGAAAGGTTGATGAAACAAATTGAATAGTTTGCACAAAAGAAATCCTTGCTTGGTAATTATCCCCAAAGCTTCTATGTATGATAAAGGAGAATTGAATGAAGATTGAAGCTTAAGTTCTTATATGATAATTATTTTTAAAAAATCAAATAAAATTGAAATGATATTAAATTTATTGATGACATTTGTGATTTATTAGATTTATTTATTGACTTCAATATAATCAAATTAATTTATAAATAATAAAAATTAAAATGATATAATTGGATTAAATTATAGATTTATGATGTAAATGAAAATAAATATTAAATTTAGTGATTTGAAATGTAAATTACCCTCTCCTATTAGTTTCCTTAACTTTTTCTTGGATCTAGACTCGGCCCATTAAGTACTAAGAGTCCAATTCTACTATTAGTCCTTATATTTAACATAACTTATGAATTTAGTCCTTTTCATTCAAATTTGGTCACAGTCTATACTTGTAGTTTTCAAATTTTGGTCTTGAGCCAAACAATAACCATTAAATGTATTAAGTCAAATTAAATTATTAGTTTTTAATTGTGCATAAGTTGTAAAATAAAATTTTTTATTTTTAAATTTTATCATTTTAAATCCTTGTCGTTTAGATATATCGTTTTTGTATTTTTATGTTAGGATTAAAATTTTAAAATTCGAAATAATATAAGAACTAAAGTTGATCAAAATTCATCCTCATCACTCATTGTTTTCTATGTTGATATAAATGAAGGCTCAATCATCGGTGCGAGTGGGTCGAAATACGATAAATTATTTTATTTTAATAATCTAGCTTTGTTCTATAATACTTTTAAAAAGTGATTTTAAGATAAAAAATGTAAAATGTTTTTTTAATTTGATTTGGAAAGTATTTTTTTAAATCGAAAATTTTAGTTTTCTAATATATTTTAAAATATTTTTAAATAAAATTATTTCCTAAGACAGGTATGGCAGGAGACGGTAACCAAAGATCATTGCTACCAAGGCACCAACTATTTGGGCTAAAGAACTTATACAAATTACCCGTAACATATCATATATTATGCAATATTATTATAATAAAACTTCAAAAAATATCTAAAATATAAATCTTTATAAATAAAATACGAATATAAATTTCTCATTGCATAATCTAACTTTAAATAAAATTAATAAATTATTTTAAGGTTTTTATTTCAACTAACTAAATACATATTATCCTATATAAGATTCTTAAGGTTACAAAATATACATATAAATAATATTTTAAAAATATTATAAATTTTTAAAAATAAATCACGATTACATCAACAATTATACGTTATATAATAATTAACAAAAAATTATGTAACAATTAACAAAAAGACAAATGAAATTCATTGAGGGATTAAGTGGTAAATATATATATATATATATATTTAAGTGGTTTAAATTCTAGTAATATAGTTTATAAATACATATAATTAAATGAGATCATATAAAAACCATATTATAAATAAAATAAAAGATAAAAATTAAATTAAAAAATAAAAAACTGTATTATATTCTTAACGTATTATTATGTATATCATCACAATTGATATTTTTATGAAAAAATATATTTAATCTCTATTCTTAATTTATGAATATTTTAAATAATAATTTTAATTCTATTGAAAGATTACTTCTTCAGAACAGCAACGTGGCATTGAACGGTTGTCCTTAGATCTCTCTTCCCAGTTCCCTGCTGTGCTACGCCACTGATCGGAAATTGAAACCTGTTAGCCGTTTATCTTCACCACCGACTTCAAACCGGAACAAGAGAAAACCAAGCAATGGAGGACAGAAACTGTGATACAATCCCTCTCATCAACCCATCAACACAAGGAACTGCTTCAAAACTTCAAACCATAGGGAACATCATAGTTTCAATAGTTGGAACCGGAGTTCTAGGCATTCCGTATGCTTTCCGATTCGCCGGTTGGATCGCCGGATCACTCGGTGCCATCATTGTTGGCTTGACCACTTTCTACTGCATGCTCCTTCTTGTTAGTATCAATTCTTTCTTATTTTTCACTTACATGAATTTTCTTAGGATTAACATTTTACCTGCAAATTTGGTTAGTTTTGTCTTGGGGAAATAGATTTTAGAAAGTTGAACGTATCAGTCATGAATGGTACAGAATCTTGATTCTTAGCAATAGTGGAACCTTTTTCTGTTCCTTTTCTTATTAAAGACTTGCCATTAACATTGGATCACAGATTGAGTGCAGGCATAAATTAGCATCAGAAGAAGAATTGAAGGGAACAACAACGTATGGTGATTTGGGTTTCAGGTGCATAGGAAAAACAGGACGTTATCTCACAGAATTCCTCATATGTATCTCCCAGTGTGGAGGATCCGTAGCATACTTGGTATTCATTGGCCAAAACCTTGCATCACTTTTCAAACTCCATGGCCTCACCTTTGCATCTTACATATTCTTGTTAGTCCCTATTGAAATTGCACTGTCGTGGATCGGATCCCTCTCGGCTTTTGCACCCTTCAGCATTTTCGCCGATGTATGCAATCTGTTGGCAATGGGGTTTGTTGCTAAAGAAGATATACAACAGGCAATTGGGGGAGGTTTTTCATTTAGAGATAGGAAAGCATTCAACTTGGGAGGGTTGCCATTTGCAGGGGGGATGGCAGTGTACTGTTTCGAAGGCTTCGGAATGACACTGGCTCTTGAGCAATCCATGAGGGAGAGGAAAGCATTTCCTAAGGTGTTGGCCATTTCTTTTGCATGGATCACACTCGTGTATATTTTGTTTGGGACTTTTGGGTACATGGCTTATGGTGATGACACAAAAGATATCATAACACTAAATCTTCCCAATGATTGGACAGCCATTGCAGTCCAGGTAAATTTGCTGAAATCTTCAAGCATACATTTACTTTTCAAGAAGCTTAATCTATTCCTTGGGAACATTTTCAATATACAAAATCCTTATCATCTATTGCTACACATAATGATCTTCCCTGCTTATCTATCTACTTTGAAATTGTCCCCATTGTTTTTAGTTACTGCTGGTATAAGAACTTGTATTGTCTTTTGCATGTTATTATCTCATTCTAGAGAACGAAATATTAATATAAAGATCTAATGGATCATCTCAGAAAGAAGAGAATTTCTAAAAGGAAGACATAGATAATGGAAAATTTATATGCAGTTTTAGATCTTTATTGCCATTTATATTTGTCATCATAGCATATTTACTGCTAAACAAAGATCATAAGCATAGCATACCACTTGGATTATAATACTCTTCAGATTCTAGCACATCGTGGATTAGCACTTTATTTTGTGTAATTGTTCAAGATAAGACCGGGAAGTTGCATCCACAACTCAGAGACTAATTCAGGTTGCTTCTAGGCCTTTCCCAGTTAGAAACAACAATTTCAAGGTTCTCTGCCAAACCTTGCCCTGCATTTTTCATATGCAACTTCGTGAGTTTAAACCAAACTAAATTTTGTTTAATTTACAAAAACTTTTAGAGCTTCTTTCATCCTACATGTGATGCTGACACTTCATAGTTAACAGTATGACATAATGAATTTCTGGTCTTATTGCAACAGATTGGCATGTGCCTGGGGTTAGTATTTACATTCCCAATAATGGTTCATCCTGTTTGTGAAATCATGGAAGGGAAGTTGAAGAGAAAAAATTGGTTTCAGAAGCTTCACAACAATGATGCTGAAAGTTCAATTACGAGAATAGGAAAGTTTGGAATATACATCGGTAGAGCAGTTCTGATAATCAGTTTGGCGGTGTTGGCTTCATACGTCCCCGGTTTTGGTGTCTTAGTCTCATTCATTGGGAGTACTGTATGTGCATTGATCTCTTTTGTTTTGCCAGCCTCATTTCACCTAACATTGTTAGGCTCATCTTTGAGTTTCTGGCAGAAAGGCTTGGATGTTTTCATTTTGTTTTGTGGATTGCTTTTTGCAGTTTATGGTACATATACCACCGTAGTTGGAGTCTGAAACATAAAAAAGAAGTATTGAAATAAACAAATGTTGGTTCGAAATATTTCATATCAAAAATTCAGTTCTTCGATTAGATGAACAGACAGCAACAACATAAACATAGTTGAGAATCTTGGAAAATGTCTTGGTTTCAGGTAAGAACTCAAATCAAACAAGTTATTCAACTATATCAACAGATTTTATTATGGCATTGGCAAGAAAATTAAAATGTAGCTATAATATTTCATTTACTTCCTCTTTTTCCAAAGGAATAGATTCCACCATTTCCATACTTCCTTTTTGATTTTGAATGTAGTATCAATGAACAATGATTGAGTTGCTTTTTTCTTTTTTAGTTGTAAATATTTAGCAGAATTCTACAAGTGGCTAAATGAAAAAATCCTGTAAACTCATTTCTCTTGGTACAATTCTAGGTGTGAGGTAAGCCTTGATTCATGCTTAAACTCTTCACAGACTACCTTTCAAAGTGCTGACTCATTCTTGTTCGAGCTAACATGAATCGTTGTGATCGGACATCGAAATCATCTCTTTAACAGAACTGTGTGTTTTGAAAAGGTACCCCTCTGAAAAAAAAGTAAAGGAAAAAGAAAAAAGCAAAGCCATCTTCATTCCTCCATGATTGCATTATTTATATGTTGGCTTTTATCTTTTTCAGGTGAGGGACGTTTTGGACTGTGCATCAAAGCTATTGCGCTCCCTACTCAACCGAGCATGGGGCATCCACTTCAGGCTGAAAGCATCCTGCTTTTCCAGCAAAGGGAAAGGGAAAGACCATAAGTTCAAAACACACAAAAACAAAACCTCAAGTTCCTTTCACCAACAATGTCATCACAGAACTTCTTTTGTTCATTTATGACCACAAGTTGTTTGTCCTTGGTATCTTTTGAAAGACATGTCACTGAAACAAAGATATTCATGTGGGGAAAACTTTTCCAGTATGTATTCTTTTACATGATTATCTATGGATTTTAGATGAGATGTGCACATTTCTTCTGGTTGGGGACATCTATTACACCAGTAACTCCCATTACCCCATCTCTATGCCTGCTATTGACATCGATGCAGTCCCTTTAACAATATATGCCTTTTCCCAGTTGCTACAAAGCAATCTTGGTTAAAATTTCCTGCTGGTTCTTATGAATATCTATCAGACTTGATTGGGACATTCGTGTATACGTGTCGTGTTATTATTTTTTATTGATCGTATAAACATAAACATGAACATGAAGTCGATAGATAGTATCTTAAATGATTGGATCTAATCTAGTTAGTGGTAGCAAAGTTTTCTGATCAATCTTGTGGAAAGGAGCTTTGGGTCTATTCTACATTCCTGATTCCACTAGAGATTAAAAATGAAAAGGAAGAAGCTTGCTTTAGGCCATTTTTATTGCACGTAATCCCAATCATTGAACTCTATAGAGAAATCATGATCCAAAAGGGGCTTTAGAAAAAGGGTATATTTTAATACTCACGCTGTTTAAAAAAAATTACACCAACACTCCATATCTAAACTATAAAATCTAAAACATAAATTATTAGCTCTAACGTTTAAAACTTAATCCTTAAATTTTAAATTCTATGCCCTATACCCCCTTAAACCCTTAAATTTTAAACCACAAATTAAATTTCTAAACTCTAAAATTGAAAGGGTTTATCAAAGTATTTTCTTAGGAAAAATGCAGGGGAAAAAGAGAGTTTCAAGTGGCCTTTAGATCCAAAAGCTGCATTAGAGTTAGAGGGTTAGCTTATGTACTATTAGGGCATATTTCTGAAACTTAATGAATAAATAGTTATTAAAAGGACATATAGCAACCATTTAACCTCACTTGCAGAGCTTAAAAAATTCATTTCAATGTGATGACTATTGAAACATCACACTGCAAAAGCTAGTAACCATCTTCCATGTTATCTGTTTTCTGATGACATAGGGTTACATGAGGGGAAAGTTTAAGTGTAGATGTGATGCATATAGTTTTCCAGTTTTGTGAGGTCACAAAGAAGGTAGACATGCAAGGTGGAAAAAGTACATTACTTCTCAAGACTTGGTTTATTATACCTTACAATTGACATTTAAACTAATTTCAGGTCAAGGATCCAGATTCAGAGATTGCTACAATATATGAAAAATGGAAAACAATGAATGAAAAGGAAAACAATGTAAGGCCATACAATCTTTGTCTTTCTAGATGTTGTGTTCATTTGTTTAGCTTATAAGTACGACATAACAAACATATAGATCATCCTTTCCCATGATTATGCATTCTCTCTGGAACTGCATGTATATTCTGGTAAAGTAGCTTGGACCTTATCATGTCACAAGCTTCTATTATTTTCATGTTTTTTTGTTTACTTCATTTTGGGGTTGTGGGGTACAAGTGTTGGGCATTTTTGCCACCGGAAAAAGCAACTTTATTATTATGATGTGATCTGGGTGAATGATTGATTAGAAGCAAAAGACAGATGCCCGCTTCATCTGGTTACCATTTTCTTTGTGATGGATAGTCCTTTAGGTTTGCCTTATATCACAAAGGTGACCTATTAAAAGGGAAAATGCTGCTCTTCATTTACTATGTGGACTGACCACTTGAATTGTACTTCATTTCATGTGTTCTGATACAAAATTAAAGTTAACATAGAGATGAATTTGCAGATTGAAAGACTCACTGGTGTGGATTATGATTCTGCAGCAGTCTTGCAACATGCTGGGGTTCCTTCTGTTGACATTTACTATGGAAGAGATGCATCGTTATCACAACACTTTCTTTTGAAAGTTTGAAGCAGTTACAATTCTTTCTTTTATCCAGATTTATACTAATATTCTCTATGGAACATCTTTCTTTTATCCAGATTTTCCTGTATACCACACTGCCTTTGATTCCTTCAACTGGATAATCAAACTGTAAAAAACACTCAAGATGACACTTTTTTTTGTTCAATATGTTAGTGGGTGATGTTTGGAGTCTTTTAGGCCTATCATCCAATTACTTCCCTATGCAGAACAGTTGCAGGTATGGGGTTATTCTCTTAGGGGGAAGCGTTCAATTGAGTTGAATCTATTCAAGAATCTATTCAAGATGACACATCATATTTCATAACTTAAACTTTATTTTAAGCTTTTTAGAATCGAATTAAGTTTAAGAAATTCAAGTCAACAGGAAAAGTTTTCGAATTCTTATAAAAATTTAATTGTAATTATTTATCATATTATAATACGATCACATAATATATATATTTCTTTATTTTTTTGGAAAGGAATGGTTCAAGCATTTCGTAAAGATCTTTTTGATAATGATATTTTTTTAACATACTCTTAGGACAGATTTTTTTAACTAGTCTAGGAGTGTAGGAGTAGGCATGAAGGGCAAAAGAAAGGAAAAGGAGCAGTATCTGCAAACCACTATACTCGGTATTGGTATACACTGTACTGCTAAATGGCAGAACAAACCCCAACATGAAACATACCAGAGCTGTGGCAAAAAACACTATACCAAAACCAAACATGATAATAATAATATCCCTACAAAGCAACAAATAATGACTCTTTCCTCAAATGTGCAAATCCCACCGTGCCACTGCAACTAACCTGGAGAATGGATAAACTAGATTCTTGTCTTTAGTTGTAGATTTTAACCGGTTTCTCAAAGGCATGGCGGCTCTGAAACAGTTATGGGAAATTTATAATTAGAACCACTGCAATATTGAAAAAGACAAATACAAAATGCGCGAGGTAACGGTATCTCTAACATACCTGATTTACGTAAGCCCTCTTAGGACTGGTATCAGAGTGCTCTAACCCAAGGTATTGCTCCCAGGCACCATAGACATCTCTTCTCTGAAGAGTAAACACAAATAAATACTACATATACACGATGATCAAATGTGAGGACAAAACAAAACTGAAAATCCAAGACAAACCTGAAAACGATTGAACAAAATGTCAGAGTCCTCTAGGTACTCTGGTCGCGTCAAAGACAACAATGCAAACTTCCACTGAACAAAGAGATGGGTAAAAGCATCAGGATAGGAAAGTCAAAAACTGATTTTCGGAATCCATATACGTGCATCAAACAAATAGTGCAAGTTAAGAATAATAAAGGCTAAATTTGTATGTGGGGAAAGAGAGGAAAGAAAGATATAGCATATATGAGTAAACATTAGCATTAAAATACCTTGGAGAACACTTCATCAGGAACCTGCAATTTCGCTTGTATCCGCACTTTAACATCTCCTAGAGTTTCACCTTCGTGAATGACCAAGAAAAAGGGCTCACCAAAGTTTTGTACTTGCTGTTCAGAAAAGAGAAACAAAAACAATAATTCTTAGAACATCCAAATTGTGTTATACACCGGATATCTCGTTAAGCCAAAACAGATCATGAATATTTGCCAATTCGTTCATAATTGATTACCATCTGATTTGGGCCAGTCTCTTTGATGAAGTGGTAGACATGAATCAACCTGTCCTGGGGACCAAGATTCTTTTCTTCTTCTGGGATCTGCAATTTATTAAAATGAAAAAGGGATGTTATATTAATAGATGTTACAGACATCTATAGCATATTATCAAAGATACTCCGTTTTTGACTAACCATTTCCAAAGTTATTCCCTTATAATTTCAATTAAAAAACAGTATGACATTGTCTGGCATTTTAGCCATGTTCAGCTTAAACAGGGCAGAAAAAAGAAAACTTGCCTCTTCAGCACGCAATGTCCAATACTGGTCATTTATGCTCTCAATCTTTTCATTGGATGGGAAAATCTGAAAAAACACGTGATTGAATAACAATAGTCACATAAGAAAAGAATAAACTTTCTTTCATTCCAAAAGGACATTTAAAATTGAGTTCAAAATATCTCTATAAACAACTGAAATTGCAACTACCAATAAAATATTAAACAAATTCTACCTTATAGATCTTGTGATGGAAGACTTCAAGCAGTCTAAGCTCTGCAGTTGGATGCGATAACTCCACCTGTTTCATAATCCAGTATCAATAAGCAGAACTATTATTTACTGTGAACTTAAAGTTCTGTGAGAAGTCAAAAACGAAATACTACAAAGATGAACTCCTTGGATGGGAGATAATGCATCAACAAAAAATAACCAGAATATTTCAGATAAATTTCCAGCAAACTTATGATATGGGAAAATGAACAAGATTCTAGTTCGTTCTCAAATGCATATTCAAAAGATTATTATTTTTCCTATAACAAAGCTAGAAAAAAGTAGCAAAAACTCACCTTTTTCTTAAGTTCGTCAAGTACATCTCCTACAGTGCTCTGTTTAGGTAATCTAATATTGTGAATCACCACCTAAAAATCATATTAAACATTATTACAGAAAGGCCAATAAGAATTAAATGATCCTAAAAGAACGGGAATGCTGAGGGATAATTGCAGATATTTACTTACTTCATCTTTAGTAGCATGATAGAAAGCAACTTTCAGGTTCTTCAGACCTTGCAATTCTGGTAAAGGAATATCCAAAACTTCATAATACAAAATGTCAGATGTCTGTAAAGGAAGAAAAAATAATCAGTCAATAAATTTTGCATAAATGGAACAAACATAGAAATATCCTATACCGTATTGGCTACCTGGTTATAGTGGGCCAACATATCTGACAGATGCTCTACACCTCGGTATTTAATAGATTGAGGCTTAGGTTGTTGAGTGTGACAGTTGTGAGATGTGAGCCTGATTTTGGATGGATCATCCACACCAACTTTGCAAGCAACTCTTTCCACAACATCATCATAAGTATGCATCTTTGATCTTGCATGTTAAATAGGAAACTTGACTATAAGTATCTGACAAAAATAATGGATAATTCTACAGAACAGAAGTTTGCATTAGAGGTTCTTACAATTCTAGACAAAAGTCATCTTCCTTTGGTTTATCCAGAGACCGAAAACGAACAATCTAAGAACATCAAATCACAGAAGCAACTTAATTGATTTAAATCAATCACACAACAAACTGAACTAGACCTAATGAAAATAAGGGGGGAAATGCTTCTTAGGAGAGAAAAATCAAGAATGTGATTGACTACAAAATCAATCTAAAACATTTTGCAAAAAGGAAGCTATGTTGTGCAAGTTTATCCGAGTAAGAAGTAGTGTTGCAAATAATTCTGGTTTATTAATTGTACTTAAAGAGATTAGAGTTAGTAGTTAAATGTATATAGGACTCCTAATGTAACTAAAAGTCCTACTCATTAAAAGAGTTTACAACTAAGTATTACGTGGTGAAAATAAACTGAATGCAGAATACACAAATTTTGTTTCTTTACATGTTAGGTTAAATTACAGTTTCTAGTCTTAAACAAAACATAATGATGATAGCTTTCTTGTCAACCAACTGATTAAACTAGCCATAAAAAATTGACAATACACTAGACTCTATTTTCCTTTTAAGATCCCAACAATCAGTTATAGCTAAAATGACTTTCATGTCAGGGAAAATGATATTCTAGGAACTCAGTTTAGATACCACTTTAGCTCTCATGCACTAGATTATAAACTTCTATTAGGAATTCTATTACTTCACATGAATGAGGACAGAGGGGATACAGATGTAAATATGAACCCATCAGCCTGCCAGAAAAAAATCAGTTAACAAAAAACTGTGAAAGATCAATAGCAGGTTCAGCAAGTCACCAGAGACAACGGTTCAGGAAACTGTACCTGGCGGTTGTGCACATATTCCAGAAATGAAGGCACGTATGGATACTGGCATGCTTCTACCTTTTCAATCGGAGACTTCTGAAAGCATATGATATCCCCATCTTCTATCTGCAAACAAAGATAGAATCACTGGATATTTACACTAAAGAAAAGAAGTTAACATTATAAAACAAAATATACCTGACTAGACCGGAAAGAGCATCTCTTATCCAGGTGCTCACACATCACACAAGGCTCAAACTTAATTTCCTAAAAGTCGCAAAATTATCAAGCAAGAGAAATTGATTTAGAAAAAAAAACATTGTCATCTGTATGCAAACACACAGTTAAGCAGTAACAAACCTCGTAAAGTTCTACTTCATCATCAGGAGCAAAGTTGGCCATTTGATTTATCTTCGTTATATATTCTAAAGGCTTACCAGAAAGTTTTACCATAAGCCTACCAACATAACTGTAAAAGAATAAAATGCATGTCAGGAAGAATGAGGAAAGACATGGCATACAAGATAAAAAGAAAAGCTTAGATACCGTAATTCTCCTTTCGTTGGATCATAAAGCTTGAAGAAAAGCAGAATATCTTCCCTTGTTTTATCAGGTAGAGGAAGAGGACGTAGATCCTGAAGTTAAACTTGATAAGACAACAAACATACGTTATATTTTAAAAACTTAAAACAATGTACCTGTCCACGCTCAACTTCCAAAAATAGTTTTAGTTCTGCATTCTGTGCCTTATTTGACACTTCCCTCAACTGTCCAACCTAAAATAACCAAACAAAAAGCATTAACCCACATGATTAATCAAAGGCCCAATTTTTGGGCAGACAGTGGTCATCAACTAAAGCATCCTATAACAGTGTCCCATTTAATGTACTTGACTGTTTCCTATGGAAAACTCCTCTTATAGACTAAATAATAAATACTTTCTAAACAAAAAAATACTACTACTGGTAAGGGACAAAAGTTACTATGATTTTGGCCATACCCATGGAACCCCCCCCCCCCCCCCATTATATTTCCCTTTGATTACAGAGTTCAGAAAGTATGTTTACACAACAGTGGAAGAGATTAGATGCAAAGGAAGACTAGAAAGTGTTACTACTTACAGATTGAGCCTCCTCCTGAGGGGTTAATGGTCTATTTGGACGATATGTATGGTTCTGCCGCTTAGCCCAAATCCAGAAACGCTGATACTGAACTGGAATGCCAAACTCTTTGGCAGCTTCCACCTGTGAACCAGCTTCGAATTACACATGTAAGAAAATGAACTTAAATAACAAAGTTCCGAAACAGTCTTTTGTTTATTAGTATGGTAAAACAGAACAAAAACCATATCAGACATAGGCATTCGGTGTAAGCTTTAAACACCGACTTCAGATTGCAATACTATATTTTAAAGGTGAAACTCTATTTGACTAACATCTTATGAAGCACTCCAACTAATAGCACCATCAAATTGCATTAGGTCAATAAGACTAATATTCACATGCCAAGTTCCAAAAAAAATTCCCCTCGCAACACCACCATTCCCCATAACCTATCTTAAAAACTCAACTGCATATCAGAATTCAATATGGGATTCATAATATGCTGTTGGAAAATAAGAGGAAGAAAAGAAAAAGTGAAGTTCAAGACCACAGACAGATATATGACTGATTACAAATTCACAACAGTATTATATCACATAATTTGATTAAACTGCATTTTAAATACAATATACGAGTACAAGCAAAAGAAAATTGTAAATGGTACCTTGAAAACATGGAAGGGGGTCTGCTTCCGAATGTGGAAACTCCTAACCTTTTCATGATCCACAAGATCAAAATATATGTCCTTTCCAATTTGTTCTAGAAGATCTTCATCTCTTGCAACCTAATGCATCAATGATACACACTAATGCAATTATTGGAAGGAAGAAAGGTCTGAGAAAGCCACGATCTTGATTGTAATAGATAGGTAGGTCTTAAAATGCATAACCTTGATTGTAATATATAGTTAGGTCTTAAAATGCATAATCTTGATTGTAATACCTTTATAATGGTATAAAGGTGGGCCTGTGCTTTATATTTCCTTTTCTCTTCCTTCTCTTCTTGTTCTTTCTTTAATCTTATCTGATACCAAACATTGAATACATCAGTCTAGATCAACAGAGAATACATTAGAAAGAGCTTAAAGCCAAAAATTAGATGTTTCTCATCATATTCAAGCAAATAAAGAAATTACCCTCAAGTGTTGAGCAATGTCCTTCTCATCAACATTGCAAATTATTTTGTCCTTATCACTTTCGCGTATATACACAAGCATGTATGCATTTGAGTATTTTGTAAACTTGAAAGGAGTGTTATTGAAGCCAGGATTGGTCGGTGGTAACTATTGAATAGAACAGAACAATTCAACAAAGAGAATTAAATTTTACATACCGAACAAGAACAGATGAGGCTTTTCGAAGTAGAACATAGAAACATTACCTCTTCCTCACCACCATACTGCTCTTCCAATGCCCTCTTCGGATCTTCTTTTGTTACTCGTTCATCATCAAATTTATACCTGTCAAAATGGGAAGATCATTCAAAGGTTCCAACATGTTTTTTCTCCATTTATAAACATGGATTAAAGACAATGTCAGATTGAAAAGTGCATGATTATAAATCCAAATAATCTTTATATATGATAACGTAATCAACAATGAAAATCTACAATCAATTCACCATAAAATGTACATCTGAAGATGATGATGATGATGATGATAATCTGATCAATTAAGATGTGACTGAGTTAAAACCAAAAATATTTCAAACATGTCTCAGAAGAACTTCATGATGCTGCTGTTGTTCCAATGTTCACAGAATAGAAGCACTGAAATTGCAAACCAAAGGGCAAAATAGAATACTAAAAAGTAATAATTGAGGAAATGTGATCTTAAGTTATTCACTTCTATTCTTAAAAAGCTGTTCTTACAGTTCAATAAGAAAATAGGAAAAATATACAAGGCTACTAAGATTGTAATCAATTTAGTCAACTATCAAGTTAAAATATTATGCTCACCACTGATCAGAAAGAGTTGGCCTGATAAACGCATAGTAATGTCCACCGTGCACTCCTCCACTATGAACTAAGACACTGTCCGAGAAAACAAGACATGCAAAACAAAAGTTCCTCTAAGCAAGGGTAGTAAAGCAGGGAAACAACTAGTAGTTTCTTACTAACTTGCATAACTTAAGAACAGAAAATAAGTGCAAGCTAGTGGTGCAAATTATAGAACAATCCTGAGACAAGTAATACCTGTGAAGTGTGTAAAGGTTGCGAACTGTCCTATCTGCTTCAGGAGATAAGTACTTCCTATTTTCTCTATCAAGGTCAAGTTGAAGAGGAAATTCATAGCGATCATTTATCTACAAAATGAGATTAAGTATTAAAACAAACATGCAAAGTGCCTATCAGGTAGGGTCGGGATCCGACAGGGACGGGTTATTTTGCCATCCCTAAAATCATGCAGTCAACATGGATGATTTCCATATGGTCCATGTGTATAGTTAAATACTCAGATATTGTTAAGTGTAGATTGATATGTACTTATCTTACTAGTAAAGGTATATCTAATGAAAAGGTGAAAAGTAAAGATATTGAAGAGAACTTCAATCAGGCAAGTTTTTATCATGCCTATCACATCACAAAAAGTGCATCTAGGTGCACCAGGCATCTGTTGTCTAGTGATATGGCACAGATGTGTCATGCCAAATGCCTTGACAAAATTATGTAGGCCCTATGAGCTACACTTGAGGGCAAGTGTTAAGTGGTATTTGTTAAGTATCAGCCATCAGGTTCACAATGGTTTTATACTAAAATTGAATCCCTCCATCTATTACAAATTGGTTTTAGGTTGGATGCTTAACAATATTGATCACAGAAAAGTAGGTTCACAAAAGTGACATATTTGGCAAAAAAATCAAGTAATATTGGATAATAATAGAGAATTCAACCACACAAAGAAGAGATAGAACAGGCATGGCTAAATATAGAAAATTTTGAAAGGATATATAGCTATTTATATATTTTCTCCAATCACTAGCAGCAATACCGTTGTAGCATGTGTTGTGTTGTTTTACATAGAGAAGAGTTTGTCAATATTTTGGGAGAACCTCACTATGTTTTGTCAATATTAATGAAAAGGGGTAGAAGGAAACTTGACAGGGAAAAGGAAATGTTCAACTAACAGAAAAGAATCTGCTATTGAATGTACAAGAATAAGATTTGGTGCATCAGGGAAAGGAATCATTAGAAGTGTTTTTCTCACGTCACATACAATGGTCTGAACCGTTGGAATTGCAAAATATACTAAAATGCAGGTAAGAAAAGCAATCCAACTATCCAGTGAATTTGATAATATATTGATTTTCAGTACTGACCTTCACCATCGTATCCCGCATAAAATCGTATTCAAATCTCTTTAGCTGAAGTTGAAGAACAGGGGGAAAGTCAACAAACAAGACACCTTTCTTCGCATCCTGAAAGATACAGAATTTCAGCACACAATTAAGAAATGTCATTTGGAAAATATTAGCTTTGCTGCACCAGTATAACAGTTTTTATGTTGAATCCGATGAGTCAAAACCTTCAGTCCAGATTTCAAACCAAAAAAATTGCAGATGAACTCTAGCCATAAAATAAATTGTCAAGCATGGCACTGTCTATCATTGATTCTAACCTTGATGATCCTTTATTGAAACAACATTTCCATTGAGTAAATTCTCATTGTCTCCGGAAAACTAAAAGATCAACTAACCTGTAAGCCATGCTCCTCAGCATGATATTTGTTGTCACCCTCGAGGCGCTCAACTTCCACATACTTATCGAAAGAAGCATAAACATCCTGACAACCTTTCACATCAAGCTGAAGGTCTGCCACCCAAATTTCACATTCATTTTCAGTATTCCAAACTAATGTTGGAACATGTATCAAATATCAATAAAGAGTAAATACCATAAAATGATTCTTTTCTTGTCGACTTGTAATCCACATTGATGCATTCAATATAATTCATATGATGACCCTCAAACAACTGCTGTATTGTTCCCTCTACAACAGTTCCCTGAAAACAAAAAGGGATGTAAACAGTAACATAATTTGTTATGCAAACACCAAAATAGAACTAAATAAATCGAGTACCTTCATCTTATCTTCAAGCTTTTCGCACAGGACCCTGTTGAGCTCTTGAACATCATGTTGCATAAAAGAATCATATGTATCCCATCCAAAGGATTTGGTCAACTCCTTTGTTGAAACACTAGTGTCATTATATTGAAGCTTATAAAATAAACTCTGCAGAGCCAGAGGAATACTTCCTACAGGCATGTCATTTTCAGTTGTTGGCATGTGGTATACAGCCTAAAATAGAACAGGAAAAAGAATGAGACATTTCACTCCAAGTCACAAATGCAAGCTGAAAGAAAATGAAAAATGAGCAAAAACTCACACCTTTCTGATGTATGGTATGTGGTATAAAGTCTGTAGGAGTGAGTTCATGTAACAAGTTGCTCCTTGGTTCTTGAGGCCAACATATCCAGTTTCTTTCTTTGAGTCATATGACCAATAATCTTGTATCCTACGAACAGCAACCTCAGCTTCAATAACAACAATATCATTCACAAGATATCCTCTACTAGGGTCATAAATATCGCTGAGAGGCATAAATGAAGTGAAACCCCAGTCACTTTCTCTTGCATTGAACTGGTGTTGGGTATCTGCAAATGAAAGTGAAAAACAAGGCACTATATAAGTTTCACTCAACACCAGGTTGCCGTATAATAATGATGACAAGAAAAAAATGATTTGATCAAGAGTGGAAAGGGTCTAAACATTAGCATATCCTGGAAGGTTGCATTACCCTATCCTGGAACAAGTAAACAGCGTAGAACGATATTTCAAAATTATAACCCATTCAGGTTAATTTCACTTTTAAAATTAACCACGAGATGCTTTTTCCAGTTTTGCAATACTAACGTAGCATAAAACTTGAAAGATTGGAATTTGTTGGTTGTGCAGAATACAATTGGAACATAATATATTTTCAACAAGAATACAAGATATAAAATAAAACAGTGATGATAAAAACTAGAATGCAGGCAAAAGCCAACCACAAAAGCTATCAATTTTGGACAAGATTTCAATACATTAAAAGCTTGCTGTAAAAATCTAAATTTAGTTCAATAAAAGGTTGTATAGATGGAATGTAAAAAGGAAGTAGCTATTTTATTGAGAAATGGGACAGATTTACCAATAAATTTTCATTATCTTTAAAAGGAAGACCCTAATATCTTAAACAATAGGACAGTTTTGAGCACCACAAATCAAAATCTCCCTAATTTTGGAATTTAATAGATCTTACAAGAGGTTCTCCTCAAAGTCCTATTTCTTCTAGAAAATTCCTCTGATCATCCAAGTGAAATAAATAGATAGATGAAATCAAAACTTGAATCTCACATTATTGTTTCTATAAGCCCCCAGCTAAAAAGGAGCAAAGTTGGAGCTGAAACAAGTTCAAAGTATAACCATAACCTATTGTGCAACGCCAACAAATGAACACCACATAACAAAAGACATGACCAAGAACAGATGACAGGAGCAGGAAACAGATTCTTTGTAGGCAATGCAAGATTCAATTGAATTGAAGCCTCCAGATATAGGAATGAAAAGTTTAGTGTTTTCACAATAAAGCTGTTGTCATAAAATATTACTTAAGATGATCAGAGAAACTTGGTAACAGTAAGAATATACCCTTTCTTATTGAATATCTGTGGTTGATTTGATTAACCACTGCCAAGCTAAATTGAGCATATCTAGTCCAACCATACGGCAGTGAAGAAGAATCTGCAACATCTAAATACATTGACAAGTGATCGACATTGTTTCCCTTAGGAAAAATTAGTATCCGCCTGCACAGAAAAATCAATGGCGCGTCCAAATATCAATCACATGACAATCTGCACCGGACCAAATCAAACATATGCTAATAATAACCAACATAAAAAAGGACCTCCTTTACCATTTATAGTCACCAATGATAAATGTATCGGAATAGTGCTTCTTGGTGTTGAGCCTAGAAAATTTGTCAATTGTCCAAGTGAATTTAATTGATGAAGGCTCTTCCGCTTGCTGATTTTCAACTGTACTAGGCGGCTCGACTTGAGCAACTAAATCAATGAAAATTAACAAATGAACATTAAATGTCAAAACCCTAACAACCAAAGTAATCAAATTATTAATGCAAAAAAGGGGAACAACCCGATGTTACAAATAAATAATATAAATTAGAGCATATTAAAAACTCTACAAAATAAAAAAGATAAACCTTCCATTGGCTGAGGTCCTTCGACTATATCTGAATGCGGAACGAGCATCTCCTCGTCTTGTTGCTGTTTCAAAATCCAAACATCAAAACAATCAAAGCTCTGATCAACCAAAACCTAACCTCAACTCCCTCAAACAAAACCCTAATGACCATACAGTAAACATATTAATAAAAGTAAAATCAAATCCACGAAGTCCACGTCTAACGAATCACTTCTAAATTTAAAAACAAACAAAACTTAAAAAAAGTTCAATCAGTTCCACAAGTAAAAGAAATAAAGAAAAATGTAACGCATTCATCGAAAACAAATAGAGGCAAGAGAGGAGGTACGTACATCTAACGGCGGAGTAGCCATCAAAGTCATATGATGCAGCGGAAAATGAACCGTCGGATCAGAAATCGGAAAAGAAACAGAAATTGAAGAGGGGAATGAAATGAAACAGAGAAACAGAGAGGGAAACAACGAACAATGAAATCAAAGGGGACGGGGAGGAAGCGCGCAGTGCAAAGCGACGCGAGTGGCGAAACAAGTCTCTTTTGGAGCACAGCTGGGAAATAGAGACGAGCTCGAAAGTTCGTTGGCCATTGGAGTCTATTGACGATCTCAACTTAAATGGAGTGAAATTTTAGATTAAAAACATTCGAGTATCTGGTAGGCCCAAATCGAGCTAGGCCCAATACTTAGATCTATACATTAGGGCACATAAGAGTAAAAAAAAAAAAACGAAAGGCGGTCATTGATAGAGGTGAGTATTTGATCGAGTCGAGTCAATAAAATTCGTATTATTTGAGCTGAAGAGTCATATTTTATAACTCAAACCTTATTTGAAATTTTTCCGTTTTGAGTCAAGTCTTTGAGTTTCTATGAATATTTAATTGTAATTATTTATCATGTTATAGTAGGATTTGATTTCAATTTAAACATTTTTTTAATCATATAAGATACGTATATATATATATATATTTATATATCAATGTATATATATCATAAAAAGTTAATAGATTCGTCTCAAACATACAAATTAATTTTTTAATTGCTAAATATTTTGAGTTATTCAAATTTTCATTTTACAACTCAAATTTTATTTAAAATTTTTTCGAGTCGAATCCAGTTATTTGATTTTTTCGAGTCAAGTTCTACTTACCCCTAATCGTTGAGAATAAAAAAGGAAAAAATTGAGGGGTCAAATGGTAATTTCCGTTTTAAAAAAAATAGATAGGCTCATCTGGCCTCGATTATCGTCTAATTTTACCGACCAAGGATATTAATGGTTAATAGTATTTTAATTAACTATAATAATTAATAAGATAAATATATTATCTTTAAATATTATTTAATTATATTAAAAACAAATTTTATAAGTCAACAAAAAAAGGTCTTGTAGGATCGGAAGTTTAGTTGCCATTTCTGAACCATATGCCTCATTTATCTAAGGTATCATGTTAGTTCGGATAAATATGATAAACAATTCTAATATTTTAAAAGTAAGAGTGATTAAAGGAACGATTATTGTTTTTAGAGATTAAAGATTCGAATATTAGTGATGTCAGCACAGTGATTAAACGATAATATCAAATGATGAAGATTATATTTTAAAACAGATATTCTTATACTCGTTACTAGCTAATTCAAAAAAATTGAGGTAAAATTAATTAGTGGTTAAGAGGTGGAATACTGTAAAAATAGAAGCCACCCACTATAGGAAAGAAATACGTTAAAACAGAATTTGTCCTTTCTTGGAAGTTTAAGAATTTAAGTATTCTACACAAATTATTTAGGATCATTGGTTAAAGTAATGATTGTTGTTTTTAAAAGTTATTGGTTCGAACACTAATAATATCAGTACTGTGATTGATCGATCAATGTCTAATAGTTGAGAATATCCTCCAAAATATATATTATTATAATCATTGTAACTGAATAAAAAATTCAGAACACTTTCATAAAATATAAAATATAAATTTATACAGACGGAAGATCTTAAAATCCCATTGGTTTTGTGGAAAACTAAAAGACACCTATAAACAATTAAGTTTATATTCTAACAAGAGATTTTAAATTTTGGAGATTTTTTTTTTGAAATGTGTAATTTTAAAATGTAACATATATGATTATTAATTTTCTTGAAATATTTAGGTTATTAGCATTTATGAGTTCAAAAAATTGTTAAAAGGGAAAAAAATGATATTAGAAATAAATAATACAAAAACATGCAATGTCGATATCATTAGATTTGTAAGATTATATAAATAATTTTAATAATATAAAAATATGTACTAGAATTAAATAAAAAAAAAGTTGAAGTTTAAATTTTTTATGTTATAGTGAGACTAGGTGCACCACATTAAACAAGATTACGAGAAATCTTTTAAAAAAAATCTTTGTTTAAGTGGAACTGAAACGAAGAGTATTTAAAAATATCCGACAAGATTAACTTGATCCAATTACCCAATACAAATAATTAGGTATTTACCTGAAATTTTTTTACTCCGGTTCAGGTACCCAACCCTAGGGGTGAGTGTTCAGGCGAGTGAAGTCGAGTAAAAAATTTTGAGTTATTCGAGTTGAGTTAATATATTTTACAATTTGAATTCTTTTTGAAATTTATTCGAATTGATTTTTACGAGTTCGAGTCAATTTGATTTTTTTAATTTTATGTATAAATTTTAATTACATTATTTATAATATTATTGTACATTTTGATTATAATTTAAATAACTATCTTTATATCTACATACATATTTTTTCATATTATTTTTTACATGTATAAATAAGATTTTAAATTATTATTATTATTATTATTATTACTATTATTATTATCATCATATACCTTAGGTATGAATATGTCGTTTCATTGAATTACAAGTCTCATTAAAAAAAAAATTATTTATAAAAGACCAAAACAAGATAAAAATAATAATAAATTAAATACAATAATATAAATATAAAAATTAAAATATATAAAATAATTAAAATAATTTAAATAAAAATTGTATTAAATAAAAATAAAAAATAAATTTGAAAAATGATCATATTGTAAAGAAATAAAAATTAAAAGGTAAAAATAATAAAAGAGAGAAGATAAGACTAAAATAAAACTTGAATAACTTAAAATTAAAAAAAAATAATAATTTTTTCGATTCAAGTTTTATTCAATTCACCCCTACCCGACCATCATTGGCAAAAGGCAAGCTAAAATTTCTTCCGCTTAACTACCAACCGGAAGCCTGATAGGAAGCTTTCAGTTTCGAGATCGACTCTTCCTTCTTCTGAAATTCGGGTTAGATTCGAGTCATTATACAACAACTTCCAACTAATAGATTAAGGGCGTGTTTGGATGTTTTCGTTTATGTGTTGTGTTACATCTTTCATTCTTTCTTTTCCCTCGTTGCTTAACCGTAAGATATGTTTCGAATGTATATAATTTTTAAAGTTTGTTCACTAACGTTTATTTTAGATTATTTAAATATTTAATATTTTAGTTTTTACAATTTAAATTCGATCACTCTTATCAACATAATAATCTAAAATATATATGATGATCTACGGCAAGACCATTGACAATAAAATAAATTTAAATCGAAAATTAGCTTTTGAGAAGGTCAAAAAAAAATAAAATAAAACCAATATTATATTTTGATTGGCAAGACAATTTTTTAAACAATCAT
The DNA here is from genome assembly GCA_035048815.1 of Abelmoschus esculentus. Taxonomy (NCBI): domain Eukaryota; kingdom Viridiplantae; phylum Streptophyta; class Magnoliopsida; order Malvales; family Malvaceae; genus Abelmoschus; species Abelmoschus esculentus. The sequence continues at coordinate 15,624,555 of JAUCBN010000027.1, read as the reverse complement.
TAATGACCGTACACAAAAAATTAAAAAAAATTATTACATTTTTTTAATAAAAAACGGTTAAGGGTAAAATTAAATAATTTTTATTAAATCAAAACATGTAATTCAGTTTGTAACTAGTTATACGAGATTGCATCATCAGTTTGCAAATAAACTAGGAACAAGAAACGACGAATGAAAACAAATGATAAGCTCGAACCACCTCATCGATTAAAGGAATGATTGTTCCTAGAGTTCACGGGTTCGAAAACACCAGTAATTTCAGCAAAGTGATTGATCGATCAATGTCTAAGAGTTAAGATTATACTTTAGACCAGATACTCGTGTAAGAACTGTAGCTAAATAAAAAAAAATCCAATGATTATTTTCTACCAAAACAGAAGTTAACCAATTTTGAACGTCATTAAACCATTGCATACCACAAAATCAATATGAAAAATTCGATAATATTGACTGAACTAAATTGTCAATTACTCGAATAAACAAAACACGTTCATAGCATGGTCCGCATAAAAAACAACTTATAATGAACTCACCAAGACAGCAAAATTCTCCAACGCCATGGCAAACCATTCTTACAAGACCTCAACGGTTAGCCTTGGCAACTCTTTCAATTTCGTCCTTCTTCTTGATGGCATAGCTGCACAAACACGAACATTGTCAATATCATCGAAATGGCAGGATCAATAACAAGTGAGTGAAATAAAAAATTTGATAATTGAGAGAAAATTCCAGCTTACCTGTTAGATGATCCCTTGGCAGCATTAATTAGCTCATCAGCCAAACATTCAGCAATGGTCTTAATGTTTCTGAATGCAGACTCCCGTGCACCAGTGGTCAGGAGATAGATGGCCTGATTCACACGGCGAAGAGGAGAAATATCAACAGCTTGACGCCTGACAACACCGGCAGAACCAATTCGAGTAGCATCTTCACGAGGTCCACTGTTACATCAATAAAAAAGCAACAAACCCAATTAAAACTTAAACTAAATGAAAGAGAAAACACTGAACTTTACATTACACAGATTACCTGTTGATAATAGCATCAACAATGACTTGAATTGGATTCTGATCAGTCAGGAGATATATGATTTCCATAGCATGCTTTATAATCCTGGTTGCCATAAGTTTCTTACCATTGTTTCTGCCATGCATCATGAGTGAGTTTGTGAGCCTTTCAACGATCGGGCACTGAGCCTTTCTGAACCGCTTAACTGAGTATCTTCCAGCAGTGTGAGGCACATAGGTGGCATGCTTGGAAGCTTGAACACCAATGTAATCACTCAAGGACATATCAGCAACCTAAGGAGATAAACCATTCAAGCAAATGATCAAAGCAACCAAGTTTTGTAAAGAATCACAGGGACAGTACAATGAAAAGATAATTCTTCCAAATCAAGAATCTTAAAAACACCTGGAAACACAATCTAACATAATGATTCGTTTCTGATTCAACAACAATTAACAGAATCAGCATTTACTTAGCAATAATAAATATTCAAATTAAATTCATTTCTTCGCTACAACTCTCCAATTCACCTATACAGTATCCTTGGAAACAGAATTATGTTTGCAGTTCAACTTATATAACATTTAAGGGAGAAAAAAACGCAATAACCCAAAAGAAATAATGATGAAAAGAGGGAGGGAAAGAATTAAAACCTGAACTTCCTCGAAGCTCCAGCGGTTGAAGAGCTTGACTTCCAAGTGAGGTTGGGATGGATCTTTAGGTCCGGAGGTCACGGGGGCTGCCACTTCCGTCGCCATGCTTACTGCTCCGTAATAGAGAGAAGAAAAGGAAAAGAACGGCAGAAAAAGAGGGGCAGTTTGGCAGGAAGCGGGTTGAGGAAATGTGGAAACCCTAGTTGTACGAATTTATACTCATCTTCTGACTAGGGTTTTCACTCACAATAATAAAATGGACCTAACCATCCAATTTCTTTTCTGATAGGCCCAACACATAGTATATTTAATATTTATATGGCATTTTTCAACATTATTTTGAAACTGGCTTTATTTAAAAAAATATACTTTACGACATAAGATGAGTGAAAATTATAACCTTTTTATAAAATTAAAATTTTAAACCTTAAATTCTAATCATAGACTTTACATTTTACATATTACACATTAAACCCTTAAACCCTTAATATTAACTGAATTATGTAAATTTATTTTATACAATTTTATATATAAAAAAATTTTGAATTTAAAGAATAAAAATTTGATATGATCTTGGAATGGACTAACTTGAAGAAAAGGAGACCCTTTTGGATCTTGTTGCAAAATATCTAGTAATAATAAATAAATAAATAACTCATAACCTTGCTCTCTTTGCGCTCTAATTTTTAGGCACCCACCTTGGAGATGGAGATGGACTCTCACTTCTCTTTTTAGCTAAATTATTTAAGATCACTAATTTTATACTCAATATTTATATTAATAACAAATATAATTAATTACACCACAATCTCCAAATTATATATTTTTTATTTTAAATTGATCTTTTAAATTTTAAATATTTTAATTTTATCCTCAAATTATAGTCTTTCATTCTAAATTGATTTTAAAATTTTTGGTATTCTAATTTTATTTTAAAACTACAATTCACATTTTAAATTTATCTTTGAACTTTTTGAGTATTTTAATTTCATCCTCAATTTATCATTATACGTTAATTATGTCTTAAGCTAAAAATATTATATAATTTGTTAATTGTTTAGATAAAAATTATTAATCGTTATGAAATATTGATGTGTTATAAACAATAATTTGATTATAAAATTAAAACATTCAATAAGTATGATATTCAATAAATATGACACCGATTTAAATTTTTATAGTTTATGAAAGAAAATAAAACATTCAAAAATACGAAAACTAATTTAAAATTACTACATTCAAAAGAACGAGTAAAGGGAAGTGTCTATATAGTTCATTTGTATCCGCAAAAAGGTTATTTTTACTTATTTTTGGTCTTTAAGGATCAGGAGGGAGCAAAACTCGACTCAACTCAAAAGAAATTAAATAATTTGATTCTATTTGAAATGAAAATATTTAATTCGTTTTGACTCGACTAGAAAAAATTTAAATAAAATTTGAGTTATTAAATGAAAATTAGAATAACTCGAATAATTCAAAATTTTTGATAATTAAAAAATTATTTTTAAGTTTAAGATGAACCTCTCAACTTTTTATAATATATATATATACATTGATATATAAAAATATAAAAAAATATTACTATATATGAAAAATATATACATATCTTGTATCATTAGAGAAAGTCGTTTAAATTAAAATCAAGTTGTACTATAACATGATAAATAATTATAATTAAATATTTATAAGAACTTAAAAACTCAATTCGATTAAATGCGACTCAAATTTTTTAAACTTAACTTAAACAAAAAAAATTCAATTAAAGTTTGAGTTGTAAAATATGACTCATTAACTCTAATAATTCAAAAAAAAAATATTCAATTCGATAAAAGCTCACCCTTAACAGAGGTAATTTTTTTTGATTATATTGATTTTGAGGATTTTGGATGAAATGAAGTTGAAAAACTAATTTAGAATGAGAAGAATAAAGTTAAAACATTTAAGAATTTAAAATTTTAATAATTATATCTAAATATTTGAAGCATACTTTCTCTCTGCCTTTATTCTTCCCTTAAGACTCACCTTTTTTAAAATAATAATGACAGCATTTCTTGCGGCTTCCAAGTATGGCACCAAATACAATCTTCCAAGAAATAAAAATTACATCTAACAATAGCATATTGAGATATTGTGTAAGCAAAGATTACCGGTCAAACTAGCAAAATTTCTCAAGAAACACTAAAACACACAAAAGTTGTTATTGGTAGATAAAAATCATAATCTCAAAACCAAGTTCATTTCAACATCATGATTTAAGTTTTAAAAACCACTCATCCATCTAATGCAGACTCAACAAATCCAAGTTTTGATTTGAAGTATTGGATACCTTTCAGAAATATCAAGACTAAGAACGTAATAACTAGTTACTTGCAACATGAACATCAATCCGATCAACGAAGCCTCCTGGCTTCCCTCTCGGACTCAAGCAGTGTGAGGATATCTCCCTCCCTGACTGGTCCCTTAACATTCCTCATAATGAAACGGTTCTGATCATCCAAAAACTTGACTCTCACTTGAGTCACCTGACCTCTAGATCCTGTTCTTCCCATGATTTTCACCACAACAGCAAACTTGATTTGGGAATCCATTTCTGCAAACAATCAAACAAAGTTCCAACACCATGACCCCCATAACTTAGAATCTAAGATTTTTAGATCAAAGCTAATCTACCTGAAAACTTGATTACAGAACTCAAATAAATAAGATTATTGGTAGTGATTTTGAAAACCCATTTCACCATTTTTATACAAAAACAAGCAAAACAGAAGTTGGCAAGGTTATCCTGAAACAACATTACTTATATATTCGAAAACCCGTTGTGCCAAATTTTATAGAAAGAAAAGGCTCTAGCAAAACGCCAATTGCCTATAAAGATCCATAGACCTCCACTTTAGCAACTTAACGCATACTTCAGCAGACAATAAAGCAATCCGACTCTAGAAAACAGATTAAACAGTAATGTCGCTACTTAAATTTAAACAATAACTTAAAACATGATTAATAGTCAAACATTCCAGAACCAATTTCGCCAAATCGAACAAAAACACTTCAGAAAAAGCAAGAAGTGTTCATTATGATCGATAAACTTGCTTTTTCACAACATCTAAGTTCAGCAGATACTCAAATAATCTACTCTTAAATAATTTGAACAGCAATAGTGTTGATTAAACTTGATCTAAAACAATAATCACATAAGCAGCTTCAAAAAGCAAAAAGAGAGAAGCAACAACAGATTCATAAACAGCAAAGAAGCAGCAGATTAAACGCTAAACATAAAGTAAAACAAACAACAAATAATTGTAACAGAAAATATAAACCGACCTGAATTTGGCTTCAGACGAGCAAGGGAAGCGGCTGCTGCTTCTCTTCTGATTTTCAGAGTGAGGAACGAGAAAGCCCTAAGATTAGTTATATATAGGCAGTGTTTTGAAATGACCCTTGTGGTCAGGAGATTAGGAGTTGTAATTTGGGGTATTATTGTCATTTCCGGATTCAGTTAGGGCTTTAGAAGATATATGGGTTAGGTGTGGGTGACGTCCACGTTTGTTGAATGGTACGGCCTTGATTTGGCATGTTTAAACCGTCGGATCATTTTACTTTTAAAAACCAAAATTTATGTTTATCTTTCTTATTTTGTTTCCTAAGTTTTCCAATTTTCTATTTTGCAATATGCTTCCTTCTTATCATTTTATTACTAAAATTTAATTAATTTGATATTTAAATTATTAAAAGATACTCATGTTAATGGTTAAAGGAACAATTGTTATTCCTAGAGGTCATGGGTTCGAGCACCAATAATACTAGTACAATGATTGAGCAATCAATATGTAATGGTTGAGAGTATATTTTAGAACAAATACTACTGTAACATTATAACTGATTTTAAAAAATATTCACGTTAAAAATTTTAGTTTTTACAGGTGTCGTGGACCTTTAAAGTTAATGAATTCAATTTAGGATAAGAGATTTTAGGGTTCTAAGTGTAATTCTTTAAAATTTAAGGGTGATTTTAAAATTATTGTTAAAATTTAGGGTTTAGATTTATGGTAATATATTAAGGATTTAAATTTTAATTTATAAACTCTATATTATAACTCTAAACTCAAATTATATTCACAATCACCGAATTTTAAACTATTAGACATAATTTTAAAATTAATACTTTAAATTAAAATTTTAAACCTTAGATACTTAAACAAAATGTTAGTAAATGAAAAAATTATCGTTTTCTAGTTTTGCAATATGCTTCTTTATATAATCATTGTATTGCTAAAATTTATTTACTTTGATATTTAAATGTTATTATATTTTATTTATATTTTACTTAATCTATATAATCATGAAAATTTCACTTATAAAACATCTACTAAAAAATGTCTAACGCAAAAAAATTATACCTATAATTTAAAATTATTCCCGTTAAAAGTTCTTATAAAATTAACTTCTACGATGTTAATAGTCTTAATAAAAAGAAAATATATTATGGATAAGTCTCGTCACGTATCCATGAGACTTACTACTAAAAATCATCTATCTCATCATTTTTTATATCATGTTTTTTCAAAATTAATCTTCACTTGGAAAAACTGTTTTTAAAATGAATCAACAATCAATATAAGTAAAGATTCACTTACGAAAAATATGACATAAAAAAATAAAATCAATAATTTTTAATAATTAATCTCATAAATATTGTGATAAAACTTACTCATAATATATTTTTTCCGTAATAATATCAATATCTATCAATTTTAGGGTTGGAATCATTTACAAGAGAGACACAATTAACAACATAGGTAATGCTAAAAAAATACTCTCAAATTCCGTTCCATTGTTTACCTTTCTCTTCGGTCCTCTTTATATATGTTGGTTAAGTAGACTGTAAAACAAGACGTTAATACTGTCAGAAAATAATAATAAACGAATATGAACAATAAATGAATCGTGTCGTGATATGAAGATCATTGCTTTAAAAATAATTTACCCCGATATGTATGCTCGTTGCTTTAAGCAGTTGTCCACCAAAAGTTAACGCGGTTGTTCTAAACAACATATACTCAAAATTTGGAGTAAACTACGACGATAATAATCGTTTAAGTAAATGGAAAAACTCCAGTAAAACAAAACCCTCGGGCTCTACGAAGAAGCTCTCTAAATAATATATATACATGGTTTTGAACTTTCTCATAATCATCTTCTTTTATGTTATTCACAATTCGAATAACTTCTCTCTTCTAATGAAATTATCTTCGAGTGTTACTTAAATAAAAAAAAATTATAAAAAAAAATTCTTAAAAATTAATTAAAATCGAGTATAGATACAATTTAACCATAGCTTAAACATTACTCTAACAAAATCCCTTTAATTATGGCAGACTGGAACTTGGTAGGAATCCATTTAATTATGTTGAGTTGGTAATCTTTCAACTGAAAATAAATTAATTTAAAAAATAATAAAAATAAATAAACACAGAAATTTATATAAATTTTACTAAAATGATAAAAATTTATATAAATTAAATAAAATTTTATATAATTACATAATTTTTTGTTATTATAAAAATTTAATTAATTATATGATTTTTTATCGATCAATTTTATAAAATTTTACCTAAATAATACACAAATACTTATAAGATAAATAAATATTTATTTTATTAGTGTAAAATGTCTCATCCGAATCAGCCCAATAACAAAAGAATTTACAGATCCAATTCAATTCTCTTTCTTTTTATGTCTCTAAAACCTAGCCAATATCTCACATTCCTCGTCTTTTTGAACCCCTTCTCTGTTGCTGCCCAACGATTCTCCTTCGAGATCCAGGTAAACATTTTTTTTCCTTCGGTTGAAAAATCGGTATCGCAGCTGTTAGCGGCGGCGATATATATATATATATATATATATATTCATTTTTTTTCTGTCGATGCGGTTTTGTGTTTGATAGGCGTTTATATCTTTTAGATCGGTGAACTTTTGTTTTTTGGTTGATTGACAGATTAACCGAAAGTTGAGAACATATTTTGTCTTTTCTCGTGTGAATATGTACAAAAATCGAATACTTTCCTGAATCGCTGTATATAATTATTATCTTTTGGCTAATTTTAAGCTCATATGATGATTAACCAGCTTCTCATATAATTTTTTAATTAAAAAGCATGAATTTTGTTTTCCTTTTGCAGTTTTCAAATTCAACATAAAAAAGGAAAAGCTAATGGCATCCAAGTTCTGGACTCAGGTTTGTTTTTATTTTATTGCTGTAAGCATGAATTTAGACTAAATAACTTTTACATAGTATTCTAGCGAGGAGCTTGGAATTCTAGACATTTTGTCAAATTTTCTGAATTATATAACTTGCCAATTTACTACAGGGTGGTAGTGATACCGAGGAAGAGGAGACTGATATTGAGGACGAAATTGAGAATGGAGGAGCCGGAGAAACCACAGCTGCTGCTGCTGGAAGCAGATATCTTCAAGCGAATGCAAGTGATAGTGATGATTCTGATGGGCAAAAGAGGGTGGTTAGATCTGCTAAAGATAAGCGATTTGAGGAGATGGCAAGTACGGTTGATCAGATGAAAAATGCAATGAAAATCAATGATTGGGTTAGCTTGCAGGAGAGTTTTGACAAGATTAATAAACAGCTGGAGAAGGTTATGCGTGTCACCGAGTCAGAACGAGTTCCAAGTCTTTATATCAAGTGTCTTGTGATGTTGGAGGATTTCTTAGCAGAAGCTTTGGCTAATAAGGAGGCCAAAAAGAAAATGAGTAGTAGTAATCACAAGGCTTTGAATGCAATGAAACAGAAGCTCAAGAAGAATAATAAGCAGTATGAGGAATTGATTAATAAGTATAGGGAGAATCCTGAAAGTGAAGAAGAGAAGTTCGAAGATGGGGAAGAAGATGAAGATGAAGATGAATCTGGGTCTGAGGTGGAGGATCCAACACAAATTGCTGAGTCTAGTGATGAGGATGATGAGGTGGATGAACTGGATGATGCTGATGGGGCTTGGGAGAAGAAACTGAGCGAGAAAGAAAAACTGATGGATCGGGAGTTTAAGAAGGATCCTAGTGAGATCACCTGGGATACAGTTAACAAAAAGTTTAAAGAGGTTGTGGCTGCTAGAGGAAGGAAGGGAACTGGAAGATTTGAACAGGTTGAGCAACTTACCTTCTTGACAAAGGTTGCCAAGACTCCCGCTCAGAAACTTGAGATCCTTTTCAGTGTTATATCTGCGCAGTTCGATGTTAATCCTGGTCTTAGTGGGCACATGCCTATAAATGTATGGAAGAAGTGTGTACAGAATATGCTTGCTATCTTGGACATTCTTGTTCAGTATCCGAACATTGTGGTCGATGATATGGTTGAGCCTGATGAGAATGAATCCCAAAAGGGAGCAGACTATGATGGCACTATCCGTGTTTGGGGGAATTTGGTTGCCTTTCTTGAGAGAATAGATAATGAATTCTTCAAGAGCTTGCAGTGCATTGATCCACATACTCGTGAATATGTCGAGAGACTGAGAGATGAACCTTTGTTTTTGGTCCTTGCACAAAACGTCCAGGAATATTTGGAGCGTATTGGTGATTTGAAGTCTGCTGCTAAGGTTGCTCTAAGGTGTGTTGAACTTGTGTATTACAAGCCACAAGAGGTTTATGATGCTATGAGGAAACTTGCTGAGCTATCGGAAGATGGAGAAAAAGATGGCGATGAGGCTAAAGTTGAGGAAACTCGGGGTCCATCCTCATTTGTTGTTACTCCAGAGCTTGTGTCTCGGAAGCCCACATTCCCTGATAATAGCAGAGCATTGATGGATATCCTAGTGACACTCATATACAAAAGTGGAGATGAGAGGACCAAAGCCCGTGCCATGCTTTGTGATATTTATCACCATGCTCTTTTTGATGAATTTTCAATAGCTCGTGATTTGCTGCTGATGAGTCATTTGCAGGATAATATCCAGCACATGGATGTTTCAACACAGATACTCTTTAACCGGGCGATGGCCCATCCGTGTTGGGCTAATTACTGAAGGACATGGTTGCCTTTCGGAACTCTATTCTGGTGGCAGGGTGAAGGAATTGCTAGCACAGGGTGTTTCACAAAGTCGGTATCATGAGAAAACCCCAGAACAGGTATTGATCATTATATAATTCCTTGACAGATCATAATCCAGAATAGCTTTAATTAATAATCCTTGATCCTGCACATTATTTTTTTTTACTGTTTACACATGATATTTCCCTTTGGGTTGAAAAGATCTCTCTTTTTACACCATGTTTCTATTGGGAATTGGATGTTTAAGTTATGGAAACAAATGAAGTAGCGAATGTTACAAGAAGACAAACTTGTAAGAAAATCTAGTTGTTGAAGCATGTTTGCCACTGACCAGTTCCTTTTTATTAGGAAATAAATACTATATCTGGCCATTATGTTGATCTATGAACATTTATTCAGACCATAAATGCGTGCAAGTCATACCTTTCATTCGTAAACATCTAAACATTGTGATATTGCAAGCTCTTACATGCTATTATGCAATTATTTGAGGACTGACCCGCTTTTACTTTGGTTTATATCAGGAAAGGTTGGAAAGGAGGCGTCAGATGCCTTACCACATGCACATAAACCCTGAGCTTCTAGAGGCTGTGCATTTGATATGTGCCATGCTTCTTGAGGTCCCTAACATGGCAGCCAATGCTGTTGATGCCAAGCGCAAAGTGATAAGTAAAACATTCAGGCGGTTGCTTGAGGTGAGTGAGAGGCAGACGTTTACAGGTCCCCCAGAAAATGTGCGGGACCATGTCATGGCTGCCACCAGGGCCCTTTGCAAGGGAGATTTTCAGAAGGCCTTTGATGTCATTAGTTCTCTTGATGTTTGGAAGCTCCTTAGAAATCGGGAGAATGTGCTTGAAATGCTGAAAGCTAAGATCAAGGAAGAGGCTTTGAGAACCTACCTTTTTACTTACTGTTCATCATATGATACACTAAGCTTGGATCAGCTCACCAGAATGTTTGACCTCTCAGAAGCCCAGATTCATAGCATAGTTAGCAAGATGTTGATAAATGAAGAACTCCATGCAAGCTGGGATCAGCCGACACAGTGCATTGTCTTCCATGATGTTGAATACTCAAGGTTGCAGGCTTTGGCATTCCAATTGACAGAAAAGCTTTCAATACTTGCTGAGAGCAATGAAAGGGCAGTAGAGGGAAGAATTGGTGGTGGTGGATTGGATCTGCCTCCAAGGCGACGAGATAACCAGGAATATACTGCTGGGACTGGTGGTGGCAAGTGGCCGGACTTGTCCTACAATCAGGGTAGACAAGGTGGTTCCGGACGTTCAGCATACGGTGGCGGTGGCAGACCAATGGCATTAGGACAGACTTCAAGGGATCGGTCAGGTCAGTCACGAGGAACAGATGGGTATTCTGGGAGAACCGGTTCAGGCATGAGAGGTTCCCAGATGGACGCTTCTGCTCGCATGGTCAGTCTCAACAGGGGTGTCCGTGGTTAGTTCTTATCAATAATCTTGAACCTAGTTTTGGTCGGTCTCGGACGCGGAGCTCACCGTCAATTATTCTTGGCTGCAATACTCTTGAACTGAAATTTGTTATCTATTTTAAGTAATTTACTTGTAGAACTTTAAGAATGCTTTTTGAACTTTGATTATTGCATTTTTTGTATTTTTTCCCTTTGTGGATGGTGACTATGCGAGAGTCGTTGGACTAATCTTGTGGGTTCTTTCGTTGGAAATGTCATTGAATTATGGTAAATATTTGCTTTATTCTTAAGTGAGTCCAGTAAACCTAAACCTATCAGCCATGAGAAAACATATCCACCAAGCTTCTACAAAATTTAAGTGTAAAATTAAATTTAGGACTTAATTAAAATTTATCTTTTAATCACAACACTTACAATCTAAACCTAATTATTAACATAAAGAACATTTTTATTTTCTGATCTGTGCACGGAATAATTAGCCTAAATCTATATTATTTTAAGTCTATAATTTTTAATACTAATGTTACTTTTAATTGTTTTTACATTTATAATATTAATTATAATTTAATATTTATAAATTGTTTCGTTAAAAATACTTCTGGACAACTATTATATATGAGATTTGCAGAGTCTTTGAAGGAAGAAAGAAAAAGAAGCGAAAACTTAGATTTCTGCTCATTTCACACCGCCTGAACCAAGCTTTCCTCCAATCTTAACCTGAAAGAAAATCAAAATCATAAACATTCAAGTTAAGGGAATTCGAAATCTCAAAATACTCCAATCAGGAAAAACCCTAGCTCCTTCATTCCTTCCAGACAATAATAAAAGGGAGGGAAATGGCGCTTTCCGAGGAAGAGTGCTCAACGGCGAAGTCATCTTCCTCTTCACCGTCATCCTCCTCGGAGGCTTCTTCTTCTCAAGGCGTTAACTACCTTGCCAAGTGTGTGCTTAGAGGAAGTGTTATCCTCCATCTCACTTACGGCCACCTCCGCTCTCCTTCATCCTTGGACATCGTTTTCGGAAAGGTCCTTTCTCTTTTTCATTTACTTTTCTATATCAATTTTAATATTTTAATAATGGAATTCGATCAATTTACATAGTACAAAGAATAATGAACTGGCATTTAGGTTGTGTTTTCCTTTTCTCCCGTTCTGTTTTAATCAGCTTATTTTAGGGTTTAAATTTTATACTTAAGCTGCCCTCTTTTGTTTAATCTTATTTCGTAAGTGATAAATTCTAATAGGAAACGAGTTCAAATATTCATTGTAATTTCTTTAATTTTTTTGTTTAGTTCTATATATGAACTAGAAATTGTTTGATATTTACACAGTTCATCCAAGCCCTTGTGATGTTATTAACATTTCCTATCACATTTCACAACGTCAGCCTTTTTTCTTTATGTTACCTTCCTCAAAAATGATACTGTAACTTTGACTTTTAATTTGCAATTCCTCGTTTTGAATATATAGCCACTTAGTTATTTGTATGTAGTTTTATCATCCTATTGTATAACTTGCTTTTGATACTGTATGGTGATAATTTAATCTTATTAAGTTTGATCATAAATTCCTTCAATTTCATTTTAATTAATCATATCAACACACACCTGCTTACCTGCAAGCAGATATGCACTTTCAGCTATTAATATAAAAATTTCCTTTGAAAATTGGGAGAACTGTAGAGTGTAGACAATGGAGATAGAATAATGTTGAAAAAGGAAAGCAAATTTAATTCGCTTGTATAAAACAGTTAATATAAATGTAGTTCTTGGAGATAATTAAGTCAAAAAGATCATGTCAATCTATGGTTGAGACTCAGTACAACTGTAGCTGTAGAATTGTATTTGGAAATCAATCTCAAAAAAAGAAGAAAAATAAGTGGGTCTTCATTGTTGTGGAATAGTGGCATCATGAGCTGTATTCAAATTTGGTTGGAATTGCCGAATTGGTTTTCAAGAAATGAGATATAATAACAAATAAATGTAGATAATTCTTTTCAATTGAATCCCACACTCACACAGGTTTCGGTAAAAGGATAAAGGGTCATGGATTAGTTTTTAAGACTGTTGATCTTATCCTTGAAGAAAGCTGATTGGGACTGCTCACCTTTGAGTGGGACTCTGTTGTATTTTATGAACTTCTTCCTTCTGAAACTAAAGTGAATTTATGCCATTTACGGGAAAAGATGGCTAATTTAACTGATTGTTTACTGATGTTTTATTCACGAGACATCCATCGAGTAGGTAATAATTAAAGATGTAAATGTAACATCCATAAATATTGATTTTTTCCCAATCGAAAATCACACTCACATAGGTTTAGATTTAAATAATAAGGGTTATGGATTAGTTTTTTGGATCATTGATCTTATCTCCCTAAAGGGCCATCTAGTTTGCTCTGTTTTCGTGTGACTATTTTGTCAGAGGAAATTACCTCCGAAGTCACATTGAATTTGTGTTGTTTCCGTAAAATGGATAGCTAACCTCACTGATTGTTTGGTGGTGTTTTATTCAGGAGACATCCATAGAGTTGGTAATAATCGGTGAAGATGGTATTGCAACTTCTGTCTGTGAACAGACTGTTTTTGGTACGATAAAGGATCTTGCCATTCTACCTTGGAATGAGAAGGTCCATGCCCAAAATACACAGGTCTATACCAAAACTCATAATGGAAGCATTGTAGGATACATCCTCTTGTTTTTAATTTGTCAGAGAGGACATTTTCTTTATTTCTTTAAGAATGGATTTTCTAAAGTGGAGAAAAGTTGATATGATTTGAAGCAGGTTTTGTAATAAATTTTTTCTATAATTTTGTTTTAAATTAACTTGATTCCTTCCTTTTTTCTTTATTTAGATGCGAGGGAAAGACCTGTTGGTCGTCATTTCTGATTCTGGAAAGCTATCATTTCTCACATTTTGCAATGAGATGCACAGGTTTTATTTTCTATCACACAGTGCAGTTTTCCATGTTGAAAGTGAACATGACTAATATCATTACTGTTGAATTTTGGTATGTTTATTTACACGGTAATGATACATATTTTTTTAAATAGGTTTTTTCCGGTGGACCATGTTCAGCTTTCTGACCCTGGAAATGCAAGGCATCAGCTTGGAAGAATGCTAGCTGTTGATTCCACGTAAGTCCAATTATGCCAGAGGTTGAACTTTGTGCATGTTATTTACTTATCTCTGAGCATGTGGAACATGGATTCATATTAAAAACAAAAGAGATATTGTGTCTGGCAATGCAATGGATTCCCCTAACTTTCTTGATTTTCCTTTGACAGTGGCCGTTTCATTGCTACCAGTGCTTATGAAGACAGATTAGCTCTTTTTTCCATTTCAATGTCTGCCGGAGATGATATTGTTGACAAGGTATTGTTATTTTCAGACTGGATTCAATATTCTGGCAGCACTTTGTGAAGGAAATTTGTTTGACTCTGTATATGGAATTATGAGATCTTATCTATGGTCATTTCAGAAAATATTGTATCATCCTGAGAATGAAGACAGTGACAGTTCTTCCAGAAATCCCCAAAGAACTAGTATACGTGGTACAATATGGAGCATGTGTTTTGTTTCAAATGATTCAGACCAAACAAATAAGGAGCTTAGTCCTGTTTTAGCCATTGTTCTAAATAGGTAAGACTGAATGTATAATGACCATCTAAGAAATAATTACATATGTAGTTTTTTTTTGTCTTACCATGGATAATTTATATATATAATATTTACTTGGGCTAGTCTAAGCAAGGGCTACATATTGTTACTGCAGGAAAGGTAATACCCTCAATGAACTGGTATTGCTGGGATGGAATATTAAAGAGAATGCTGTTCACATCCTTTCACAATATCTTGAAGCTGGACCACTAGCACATAGCATTGTTGAAGTTCCTCATTCTTGTGGATATGCATTCGTATTTAGGGTTGGTGATGCTCTCTTGATGGATCTTAGAGATGCACATAATCCTCATTGCGTGTATAGAACAACCTTAGACTTTTCAGTTCATGCACCTGAGGAACATATATGTGTTGAAGAGTTATGTACATCTCATGAATTTGACGACGACGGTTTATTTAATGTTGCGGCATGTGCTTTACTTCAGCTAAGTGATTATGATCCAATGTGTATAGATGGTGAAAGTGGAAGTGGAAAAACGACCTGCAAACATGTATGCTCATTTAGTTGGGGACCGAAAAGTGATAGAAGTTCGAGGGTGATCATTTGTCTTGATACTGGAGAACTTTACATGATTGATATTTCATTTGATTCTGACGGTCCTAAAGTAAATATATCTGATTGCCTCTACAAAAGTCAACCTTGCAAGTCCCTTTTGTGGGTCGATGGTGGGTTCCTAGTGGCAATTGTAGAGATGGGGGATGGTTTGGTCCTTAAGGTAGAAAACGAGAAGCTAATATACAAAAGTCCTGTTCAAAATATAGCTCCAATATTGGACATGTCTATAGTGGATTACCATGGAGAGAAACGTGATAAAATGTTCGCATGCTGTGGTGTCGCATCTGAGGGGTCATTAAGAATCATACAAAGTGGTATTAGTGTAGAAAAGCTTCTAAGAACTGCTCCTATTTACCAAGGCATAAGTGGAACCTGGGCAGTTCAGATGAAAGTTACAAATTCTTATCATTCTTTTCTCGTGCTATCTTTTGTTGAAGAGACCAGAGTACTATCAGTTGGATTAAGCTTTACTGATGTTACTGATTCCATTGGTTTCCAACCAGATGTTTGTACTTTGGCATGTGGTCTTGTTGGTGATGGCCAGCTTGTCCAAATTCACCCAAAAGCAGTTAGGCTTTGTTTTCCTACAAAGGCAGCCCATTCCGAAGGCATCCCTGTGTCTTCTCCAGTCTGCACAACTTGGTCCCCAGATAACATGAGTATCAGTTTAGGGGCAGTTGGGCAAAGTTTGATAGTTGTCTCCACTTCTTGTCCATATTTTCTTTTTATTCTTGGGGTCAGATCACTATCAGCATATAATTGTGAAATATATGAATTGCAGCGTGTGAGTTTGCAGTATGAGTTATCATGTATATCAATACCTCAAAAGCATTTTGAGATGAGGCATTTAAGCTCTAATTTAAACCTGGTGGGTGATATTGGGAGAACTGTTCTTCCTGTTGGAATTGGCATGGGTATTACCTTTGTTATTGGTACCCATAAACCTTCCGTGGAAATTCTGTCATTTACACCCCAAGGTCTAAGAGTTCTTGGTACTGGAATAATTTCACTAGCAACTACTATGGAAACTGCTATTAGTGGTTGCATTCCTCAGGACGTAAGGCTAGTGCTAGTTGATCAGTTTTATGTTCTAGCAGGTTTGAGGAATGGAATGCTGCTTCGGTTTGAATGGCCTTCTGCCTTTGCTACTTCTTCGGAACTATGTGCACGTTGTTCTTCTACTCCTTTGCCAGGAAAGGCTGAGAGTTTTTTTTTGAATACAAAAAGAAATTTGCTTGGTTCACAAACAGGTTCTGTTAATATGTGTGAGAAAGATGGCTTTCCTGTTAGTCTTCAATTGATCGCGACTCGTAGAATTGGCATTACCCCAGTTTTCCTGGTTCCCTTGAGCAATTCACTTGATGCAGATATTATAGCTCTCAGTGACAGGCCTTGGTTATTGCATACAGCTAGACACAGTCTTTCTTATACTTCTATATCATTTCAACCTTCCACACATGCAACCTCTGTGTGTTCTGGTGAATGCCCTAAAGGAATTTTATTTGTTGCAGAAAACAGTTTACATTTGGTAAGAATCATTATCTTTAGGACATTGAATTATTTGTTTAGCCGTTGTACTATTAAGGATACCCAGTTATTATTTCCAGCCTTGAACATTTGCTTTTTGACTAATTGGACCTGTTGGGAATAAATGTTGTGAAGCAAATCTGGATGATGAACTATTTTCCATGATGTTTTTGGCATTTTTTTAATGTCTAAAGTTTTTGGTTCATATATTTTTATGCTTTATTGGATTATTGTACAATATTATTGAACTTAAACGCTTTATTGTGGATTATATATATTCTTTGGGATATATCACAAAAATTAGGTTCCCTACATATTATTGTGGAACTTCAACTCTTACAATTATCGAAATGGACGCAAATAAAGCTGATTGGCTGTTCAAAATAGAAAAGTTTGCAGAGTTCTATGTTAGCGAACTGCCTTTTATAAGTTTAGGATGCAATGTTCTCATTTCTTTCACTGATGCTGATGATCCCGTGTCTTACCGAATATTTCTCATTGCATCCATAATCATCTATCCCTAACATTTGAATAACTGCCAAATACTTGGATATTTTTCTTATCTCTATGTTTTGGATACACACACATACTGCATTTGTTGAACCTATTTGTCACGTAAAGGAAATCCAAGCACATGGTTTAATAGCTCTGTAAAGGTAGAATAACAACTACAGAGGATAAAAACTGCTTTCTGACTTTAAATATTTTTTTGATCAGTTAAACATATAACTTTGTTTAAGTTCTATGTTTGTGAAACTTTGGTTAATATTTGCTGCTGGTGGATGGTGTGAAGACTGTAGAAATGAACGAATGGGTTCATTAGGGAACTGAATGGTTGATTGACATTTGAGTGATGGGCAGTTGTAATTTAGTAAAGGGTCTCTAACATGACTTAATTGATATATCTAATTTCTCATCTTCTCAGAAAAGAACCATGGTAGTATTAGCTGCAGTTTTCAGAAAATTGTATTTTTTATTTATTTATTTAAAACCAGCCCAATTGCAAAGTGGTTAATGATTGGCCCAGTCACTTGCTCTAATTTTGTGTTCTAATTTCTAAGTATTGCTTTCAAATGATTCTTTTATTTTTCATTTTGGATTATTTACATTATCACTTGCATAATGTTTTAGGTGGAGATGGTGCACAGTCAAAGGCTTAATGTGCAGAAGTTTCATATTGAAGGCACTCCACGGAAGGTCCTGTATCATAGTGATAGCAAACTTTTAATTGTGATGAGGACTGATCTAAGTTACGACACATGTTCTTCTGAAATTTGTAGTGTAGACCCCCACAGTGGGTCTGTGGTGGCATCTTTCAAACTTGAACTTGGTGAAACCGGAAAATGCATGGAGCTAGTTAAGGCTGGAAAGGAACAAGTTCTGGTTGTTGGGACTAGCCTGTCTTCTGGTCCAGCAATAATGCCCAGTGGTGAAGCTGAAAGGTTCATTTACTTTGTTATCCCTATTTTCATATTTTTCGGTATTGAGTGCTGAAGTTTGTACCTTTGCTTGAAGTGTGGTGACTTATATTGGATAACTATTTTCCAGAAGAGGGCTTGAGTCCTTATAATTGACGAAAATATTCTGCTTTTCCTTTTAAAGTTTTTGTTATATATAACTGGATATTATTGCTGCAGTACCAGGGGACGTCTAATTGTCCTCTGCATCAAACATGTACAAAATTCAGATAGTGGTTCAATGACGTTCTCTTCTATGGCTGGTTCATCTTCTCAACGGAACTCACCGTTTCGTGAAATTGTCGGTCATGCCACCGAACAACTATCAAGTAGTAGCATCTGCAGCAGTCCAGATGATGCTAGTTGTGATGGAGTAAAACTGGAAGAAACTGAAGCATGGCAGTTTCGGTTGGCTTACACAACCAATTGCCCTGGAATTGTTCTTGCAATATGTCCATATCTAGACCGTTACTTCTTGGCCTCTGCTGGTAGTTCTGTAAGTTGGAAACCACAATGTATTCCTTTAAGATGCCAGAGTCATGCTGTTAATTAGCTTATAAAGATTTTGATCCTTTTTTTCTTCTTGCAGTTATTTGTATGTGGTTTTCCAGGTGATAATCCTCAAAGGGTGAGAAGATTTGCAGTAGCAAGGACACGGTTTATGATAACATCATTGACTGCATGTTGTACTAGAATTGCTGTCGGCGATTGCCGTGATGGTATTCTTTTCTATTCATATAATGAGGTGAGAAACTTTTGCAGACTGTTGAGGGTAAATCTGTTTCTGATGTCAACTGTGCCCTTTAATGCTTATAGGTAGTGTTTGCATCTTTTTCAAGATTAACATTGTAATTTAATCATTATGGTGGTCTATCATTCACGATCTTGAGTCTAGTTTGGTTAACAATCATAAATTTTACTAAATTGTTAGTAACTATAAAAACATTTTTACTGATGGATAAACTAACATTTACAAAATAAATGTAACAGAATCAAAATTAGATCTATAATCTATTAAAAATAATAATAAAGAAGGAAAAAAAACACTTAAAAGGCCAACAAAAAGAAACAAATTTTGTTTAACTTTTGCTGCAGCTAATGTTATTTTTGGAAGTTAAAACTTTATAATATAAAACAATTACAATTTTGAGAGGGAGCAAGTTTTTAACTCAAACTAGGGAAAGGGTTACATTGGTATATCTGAATTTTATTTATCATTTCACATTGGTAATAAGGATGGGAACTAAATCACCCTACAAGAGATTACTAATTCCTGAGGAGTATCAATTTCTTGCTACATGATGATCTAGTTCCCATGTGTACCATTTATTTAGGGTGATCATTCCATACTACACCATCATGGTGTAAAGCACTTTTTTTTTAAACTATAACATCCTTGCCAGTTGCATTCTGCAATTATGGTCTTTGATCTGTTGTGAACCAACTTCGCTTTCTTATATGCTAGGAAACCAAGAAACTGGACCAGACCTATTGTGACCCATCTCAGAGGTTGGTTGCTGATTGTGTTCTTGCAGATGTTGATACTGCTGTTGTTTCAGATCGTAAGGGCAGCATTGCTATCTTGTCTTGTTCCGATCATCTTGAAGGTAAACAATGATTCTTTTTACAGTGTATAGTTGTATGTATGATTACATTTATGTGTTTTTTGTTTATTCTTCAAGTTTTGTTGAGTCACTTTTGATATGATCACAATGTTGTGAACATATTGTGCTAGGGGGAATATCATTTTGTCTTTAGGTATTTTATTTATTTATCACAAACCTTATTGACCTGATCGTTGCAGTGACTCTTAAATAGAAAGTTATATTGAAATTAAATTTCATAAATTTGTTATAAGTTTTTGATGTAAATCAGTTATAGTTTAGTAGTTGTAGAAACTAGGAATTTCTGGAACGTAGAAGTTGTTTTTTCTACTTTTTCTTACTCATCTAATAGACTAATACAGAGGAAAAGCCTATTAAAATACGCTAATTACAACAGTCTAAGTACTTTAGGATCAGTATAATGATCTTTGGTTACATTTGTGGCTAAGTGTAAAGGGAGTTCATGGTTGCTTGGTAAGTCTATCAGCCTGTGTCAATGAAATAATGGAGATGGACTCCTCAGCCTAAACAATCAAAGAGATGAAGGAAATAAATGATAAATGTGTGATAATCTAACTTATTAATTTTTATTTTAGCTGCTTCTATGTTTGTGTTTCTGGCTGGGATAACTTTATTTATTATTCATGTGTCAGATAATGCAAGTCCTGAACGCAACTTAACGCTGTCTTGTGCATATTATATGGGTGAGGTTGCCATGAACATCAGGAGGGTAAGATCTTGCACCTCATAATTATCAGTGGTATTGGAATGTGCCTTGGATTTTATGAGTTTCTGCTAGTGTAGGTCAAATAAAGATCATTAGCCTTGGTGGTATTATCAACATTATTCCATTTAGTATCATCAATGTAACTGTAAAAGCTGATGTAAAGTCCGGGTTCTACCTAAAACTCTGCTACCTTCGCAGGAAATATTGAATTAAATTTGTTAGGCAATGGTCTAAATTAGAGAAGTCTTGCATGGAAACGTAGTGCTTATATTATTACTTAGCAACTATATCGTATAGTTTTTTCTTGGTATAGAATCACATAAGATGTGATTTTACAATAATTTTGCTAGGTTGTGGTGGAAATTTGCTTTCTATTCTTCAAGGAAGAAGGTAGATATTGTCTTTAATGATTATTTGCTATCACGCTTTGCCAGCTTATGTTATGTTTGTGATTTTTTCTTGGAGTTCTTTTGGAGCTTTCATCATGAGGGAAAGCTTTTTTTGATCTAGCAGTTTTCATCTCACAAAAGTAAATAATACACTTAAAAGAGTTTTTAGTCTGCTACATTTTCTTTTCAATTGATTTATCGAAATCAAAATATTTCTTGCATTGTGGCATCCCTCTTTTTGATACGTGAGGCTAATACGCTAAATTCTGATTTTCCCTGCATGCAATAGATTCCTTTTTGTGCTTAAATGCTAAGCAGTGTACTCATGGTTATGTTGTTTGTTGTTGTATCGTTTTTGGACAAATAATTTATGTTATTAGTTTTTTGACATGATTTTTCTTTTTAGTGAGGCCATTGACCATATTCCATATATTTCTTGTAGGGTTCATTTATTTACAAGCTTCCTGGTGATGATATGTTAAGCAACTGTGAGGCTCTGAATGCAAGCGTAGATCCTTCACACAGTGCTATAATGGCCAGCACACTCCTCGGAAGCATAATAATCTTCATTCCTATATCAAGGTATGGATTAATGCTTCTCCTCACCTTTTACACTGTTGAAGGATGTTATTATTTCTTGTTGACAATTAGAGAAATGAAATAGGGAGAAAGAAAATGATTCACTTTTGCATTTGAACTCAAGAGTCACAAGGTATCTATACAAGTAGAGTAAGCATATGCCTATCTAAGGAAACACAAAATCTGTACATGAATAAAAAACCTTAATATTAAGTAATATAATCCCTAAGAATCAATAACATTATCCCCAAGAAT
Source organism: Abelmoschus esculentus (assembly GCA_035048815.1). Classification (NCBI taxonomy): domain Eukaryota; kingdom Viridiplantae; phylum Streptophyta; class Magnoliopsida; order Malvales; family Malvaceae; genus Abelmoschus; species Abelmoschus esculentus. Next base: position 15,602,620 of record JAUCBN010000027.1, on the reverse strand, counting down.
CAACTTGGTAAAGCTGTAAGATGATTTGCTATCAACAGAACACTATCCCTCAAGTTGGTGCATGGATATCACACATGCCCTGTAGATCGATCTCTGTTTTTTGTGCAATCATGTTGAACTGGATTTTGAGCAATGCTGATGGTAGCTTTAGTATCACAGTACAAGGATAACTTGTTTTCTTCTAACGAACTTGATTCTTTCAACAATTTTAGTAACCGCAGAAGTTCACAAATGCTATGAGCCATAGTTATGTGTGAGAAAGGGGCTATGGTGGTCGTAGATGCAACGGATGGTGGTGGTTTCTGTGTGATCGGTGGTTAGCGATTTGTTGTTTGAAAAAGATGAACAAAGATATTTTCTAGAGAGAACAATGTGTTTCTCTGTATTTTCTTTTTCTTCTGTCTCAAATGCTTACAGAGTAAGCCTTTAAATAGACTAATATAGAGTTTTAATATAACTAAAACTAAACTTTATCTCTAATTTAAATAATATTTATTCCTAATTTAAATAAGACTTCTAATAAATCTAAACTACTAATTAGGAATAAACTCTAATTACATATTAAATTAACACGCCTTAATTTAAGGTTTCTCCTTAAGCTCTAACACTTCTTGGATAACTAAGACTATGTATTCTGCATCAACATTTGATTGAGCAACTACAATCTACTTGCTTCTCCAAGTATCTAGGTTCCCCCACCCCCCACAACCACAAGTGGTGCAATATTTAGATACGGATCTCCTATCATGCTGAAATCCAACCTGGTCTGCATCTGTAAAGCTTCTATTTGGAGATTACATGTTCTTAGAATAGGTCTTTTCCTAGAGCGGACTTTAGATAACTTCGAATGAAAAACAGCATGCATGTGAGGTTCTCGAGGATCATGCATGAACTATCTCACCAAGCAAACTGCATAAGCTATGTCTGGTCTCATGTGTGAGAGATAAATCATTCTTCATTTAATCTTTGATAACTCTTTATTCACGGACTTTCTAATCCCTGCTTGTAGAATATAATTACTCTCCATAGGAAGTCTGCTGGTTTACTCCCCATCATGCCAATTTCTGTTAAAAGATTCAAAATGTATTTTCTAAAGGAAATAAAATCTTTTTGAATACCAATGTTAGAATGTTAATGCTAATCAATGTGGTTGGTCTTTACTGTTACCCTGGCTCCCCATATTCTGATAAATTGATTAATGTCTAGATTTTGTGTTTGTGTTTGATAACTTGAATGCTTTTTGTAGGGAGGAATATGAACTGTTGGAAGCTGTCCAAGCTAGACTCGTTGTTCATCCATTAACTGCTCCTGTACTAGGGAATGATCTTAATGAGTATCGTAGCCGTGAAAACCCGGTAAGAATAGCATTAGCTACTTTAACTACCAAGCTTGAGACGACAAGTGAGTCTTTATGCCAGTCATTTGCGGTGCTCTGTTTCTTCTTTCATTAATTATTTTTGCCGGTCATGCTCTTTCTTTTTAGATGTTATTTTTCTTTTTTTGATCATTTGGTGATTGTTTGTAGGATGGGGTGATTAGTTTTTCTATAGGGCTTTTTGTCTGCCATTTCTTGTTATTTCAGGTGTTAAACAAAGCATACCTCTTTAGTCTTTATTCTAACTGTTCTTTTGTTTTTGATTATTGGGATAAAGGCCGGAGTCCGGAAAATACTCGACGGTGACATGTTAGCTCAATTCTTGGAGCTTACTAGCATGCATCAAGAGGCTGTATTATCATTTCCCATTGTTTCTCCAGATACACAAAAGGCGAGTTCGAAATTACCATCCCCACCTATCCCAGTCAACAAGGTTGTGCAACTTCTCGAACGAGTCCATTATGCCTTGAACTAGTAACAGCTTCCTGTTCTTCGTCTAATATTTTATTGCAAGACGACGACCCCGAGATCAACAGACAAATGGTTTGTGATTGTAATTCCCACTTGATCTCTAAGGGTCATCAGAAAAGCCAATATACCGGCCTGGGCTGCAATCATGCTTGTGTTGGTGTTATAATTTGTTAGCATGCAGGTTTGGCAACACAGCTGCAGCACAGGGAATAAATATTGAAAGCTAATGGGTAAAGTTGGTGTTTTTTCCCACTGTAAGTGAAAGTAATAGCATTGTATAGGTGTTTCAAATGGAAAATGTAAGGTCTGAAAAGCAGCCACTGAATTGGGAACTTTTCTTCTGCAACACTATAGGAAATTCTGGTGTATGAAGCAGAAAAAAAATATATTTCATGAAAACCCTAAAATTTCATATTACCCTTAAATTTTAAATCTTTACCCTTAAATCATACGCCCTAAATTAAGTCCCTAAACTTAAAATTAAAGCGTTCATGAAAATTAATAATAATCCAAATTTTAATAGTTCTATATCTTTTCTTTTTAACATGATCAGAACAAAATAAAATCCCCTGATTGTAGCAACAGAGAAATTATATCATGAGTAAGTTTCACATGTCCATTAGATCAACTACTAAAAATAACTTATATCATTATTTTTCATGTCATATATTTTTTAAAGTGAATCTTTATTCATGTTTATTGTTAATTCATTTCAAAAATAGTTTTTTAAGTGAAGATTTATTTTAAAAATATACGATATAAAAAATAATGATATAGATGATTTTTAGTGATTAGTCCCATGAAGATACGATAGAAATATACGATAAAATTTACCCATGATATAATTTCTCTTTGCAATAGTTATTTTTCAAAAGCAATTGAGAGAAAAATAACGGGATTGATCCGGTACGAGTTTAATATCAATTAAATATGTCTCAAATTTAAAATTATATATAAAAATAAATTTATTAAAATGTTTTTTATTAAATTTTAAATGCATAATATAAATTCGTTTAAATTAATTAAAACAAAATTGTAAAGAATATGAAAAAGAAATTACAAACGTACTAGTGTCTCAAGTATCCCTGCCCTTCCAACCAAACTGTAAGTCAAGCCATAAGTGGTCATGAGACTAGATATGGACACGTCACCAGCAGCCTTGCCTCCCTTAAAAGCTCTTCTTGGGGAATCCAACAATTTGCTACGACAGTCTCAACACACGCGCCAATCTATACAGTAATTGTCATTTTTTTAACGAAATAAACTTGTTTTATAATGTAGCTTAATTAAGTAATAAGTGTTTAAAATATATTTTTTAAATAAGTGTTTTATATTTTTTATTAAAATAAATATTTAAATTGTATATTTTTCTGAGATTAGTGTAAAATGTATTTCTTACTAAAATATGTACCTAAACTAAGGGATCAATTATAATAAATAACAATTTTTTAACGATATTACCTTAAAACACTAAGAGAATAAAATTTTAGGCACTTATTTCAGCTAAAAAAATAAATTAGGCACATATCTCAGAAAATATATAGATTAGACACTTATTTTAACAAAAAAAATATTATACACCTATTTTCAAAAAAAAGTATATACTTTAAGTACCTATTATTGAGTTAAACCTATAATATATATTGCCATATAAAAAATAAGAGTCTAAAATAATTTTTAAATTAATTTAAAAATTAATTCTATATTTTTATTTATCGATAACATAAAATTTTATTTATCAACACCAATCTAAGCCTCTAAAAATTTTGAAACTCAATTTTAAACGGAGTACAACCTTCCCTATTTTAATCACAACAAAATATAGAATTTAATGCATCAAAATACATTCACAAACTTCAGTTAACATCGATCTTAACCAAATTACCTTTTCTCAATAACACAAATCATCTTTTAATTACTTCTAAACTTAACTTAGTTATCGCCTATAAATCTCAACTATTATTTAACATCAATTAGTACCAACCATCTAGCCGGTTGAAGGAATAATTGTTATTTCTGAAGGTCACGGGTTTGAACACCAATACTGTCAGCACAGTGATTGAGCGATCGATATCCAATAATTGAAAGTATATACTCTAAAACAGATACTACTGTAATCACTGTAGTTAAATAAAAGAAATATTTAACATCAATTAATATCCAAATATATAATATTTTAGGGCTCAACTATTAAAATCGATCTCTTAACATTATAAAATATCAAAATCATGTTCTAATATAAACAAAAACATAACAAAACAGATTAAGAACGTGATCTCATTAATTTTCATAATTAAACTTTAATTAAAGTATTTAATTATATTGTAATTATTAAAACTCATAAGAAAACATATATAAAATGAAAAATAATTTTATAATTTTAATAAAAAACTTGTATTAGAGTGAAAGAATGAAATCACCTATAATGTGAAATTCCCCCCTTAATTAGATTGATTTACGTGAGAAAATAAAACAAAAATCATAGATTTTTTAAGTTAGTTAAGATCAAATTTGCTTTAAAAAAATTAATAAAGTAATTAATTCTCCTAGCCTATTTATTGCATTTTAAAATCTTTTAAAATAGTCAATTAAGGTGAAAAATATGATATTATACTTTAAAAATAAATCCTTAAAAATTTAAACTTTTGATCCTTTACATTTTAGTCACTAGGAAAATAATTTTTCAACTCATACATTTTGGTCACTAATTCAAAATATCATTTTTTAAATTAATTTTTTTTAAATTGGTTTCACTCAAAATCTTTATATATTAATTTTTTTTTCAAAGATATATCCACAATTTTTTTTCACTGATTCAAATATTTTAAAATATTTTTTTCATATTTTTACCACTAGTAATTTTTTATAAATTAATCTTAAAATTAACTCGAATTTTTAATCTAGTCCTTTGAATCGTCTATCCAACCTATAAAATACCCAGGCTTAAAACCACTAGTCAATATTTGATCCAATATTGACTAACCAAAAAATCAACAAACCTGACATTGAGTTGAACCGAAAACCAATCAATCCAACATTGGCTTGACCCAAAATTAAACTGATCTGATATCGATCTGATCAAATGTCTGACCCAACTCGAATCAAGCTTGATCTAACTCGAATTAAACCTGAATCAAAAGCAATCTAAATAAAAATCAACCTGAATCAAACAATCCAATTGCCACTTCTATTAAAACATAATGATAGTGACAATTTTATTAAAATAATATATTGAATGACCAAATCAGAAATAAAATTATAGTTAGGTGACCAAATAGTTGGTTTCCCCTTTCTTTTTATATAAAAAACAAAGAAAGAAAAAGAAAGCTGAACAGCACGCACTAAAACTGCGTGTATGGGAATTTGACAAACCAAAAGCAACTTCCTTTTAAGTACTGCTTCTCTCATCTTCTTCCCTCTGCCTGCCGTATTAAGATCATTACTTCAATTTCTTCTTCTCTGTCATTCTTTGTCTGGAAACAGAGACCAAAACGCAGGCAGATGAGTCGGTTGGCACCGCTATCAGAAGAACCCATTAACGAAGAAGACTCTGCAAACTGTTCGAAGAAAGGCCTGTCATGGAAAAACTGGTTCAAAACTCATCTCTCTCTTGTCTTCAACAAGAAGTCCGACCTTAGAATCCTCTTGAGCGTTCTGGGTTGCCCTCTTTTCCCAGTTTCTGCACTTTCTAAGCCACCCATCAACGAGGTAAACCAATCTCTTTTCTCTTTTCTTTAGCATTTTGCGGTTGCCATTTCGTGAAATGCTGATCAATGTCTCACTTGTTTTGTTTTCTGATGTTTACTAAATATTTCTTGTGCATGAGGTTTATTGGTGTGCGGATCACTTGATATTAGATTCATACTTCAAGGTTTTAGTCTTGTTGGAGCTTGGTTTTCTGGGACCTTTTTGCTTATTCTTTGTAGCCAAAGGTTATATTATATCATGCTTATTTAGTTATTAGTTTTTTAAGTTGGAATCTGTGAAAAGTAACAACTGGCATGGTGATAAAGTGTTACTGACAAAGATAACAAAGTATGGTTGGCTGGGTTGGTTTCTGTAGTGCTTCCCCATTGATACGGCCTCAAGTCCCCACCGGCTTCCCACCATGAAAGCAACAGCTTTTATAGGGTTGTGTAAAAAGTAGGCGATTTAATTATTTACGTTTTCTTTTCCTTAAAATAAACACTTTCTGAATCCAACTAGTTTGTCCTGTGGAAAAAGGATAATCTTTATAGTAAGATATTTATAATTAACTTTAGATTATTCAAGAAAAAAAAAACTTTAGATTATTCAATAGTTTTGTTTGTAAAGTGTATATCGTTAAAGGGTTTAAAATTTTTATGAATATATTATCTTATAATTAACTTTAGATTATTAAAAAAAAAAACCTTTGATCCTTTTCCTTGTCTGTTAAAAGGATGTTTACCAAGGAATCATTGTTAAATAGCGTCCAAAAGTCTCGACAGGGGTTGTTCAAGTGATAAGCAGTATGGTTCCACTTAAGTAAGTCTCATGTTTAAAATGTTGTGTAGGCAAAAAAATCCTTGTTGGGGGGACTCACCCACCAAAACTAGGTGTGTGACGCGGGTCGGTTTAGATTAGTCAGGGCTAAATTCTAAAACCAGAATAGTAATAAAAAAATAGCCTCCAGAAGTCTTTGGCTTCCTCTAACTAATTGTTTCCTTTTTATGGATGGACCCCTTGAGTTGTTATTGTTGGATTTCAATTTTCAAGTATATTTTGTTTGAAGATATGATGGAAAATAAGATTCCAAATTTGTAGGGACCAAGAAAATGAAAAAACAATGCCGTGCTGATAACTATGTCTAACTTTGATCTGTTGTCCTTTTAGGTTGATTTTAATTAAAACTGTTGTGCATAGCAGGTATCATCCTCAGCTCAATACATTATACAACATTTTACAGCAGCAACAGGATGCCGGAGAACGGAAGGGACAGTGAGGAACATTTTTGTGACCGGAAAAGTAACAATGGCGATGGTAGACGAGTTAGGTGCCACAGTAGGCTCGGTGGCTGGAGCTGCCGGAGTTGCCAAAAAAGGCTGTTTTGTCATGTGGCAAATGGTACCTAATAAATGGCTAATTGAATTAGTTGTGGGTGGTCACAAGGTTATAGCAGGTAGTGATGGCAATGTGGCTTGGCGCCGCACACCATGGCTAGGAGCACATGCAGCCAAAGGTGGTGTTCGTCCTCTACGCCGAGCTCTTCAGGTTAGTGCTCCTTGTTTGGAATAATTTCATGTTCATTTTCTCATGGCTTCCCATTGATCTAGCAATTAGTAGTGGTCCCTTTTATTAGCTTAAAACCATCACACCGGTCCCATTTGTAGGTATAAACAATTATTGGAGCACTTTTCTTTACTTTTTAATAATTTCCGAATTTACATAGATCTATTCTATCTTGACCTGTGTTGTTTAGTTGTAGCGTGACAACTGCTTTACATATAATTTCCGGTTTCGTAACGTTTCGATTACGACCTAAAATGTTACTAATATCTTTAAGGTATAACATTTTAAGTTTCGTGTTTTCTAACATTTCTATCCAACCTTAAAAAGACTGTTGGGAAAGGTGTAATTAGACTGTTGTATATTAGGATGTTAGCTTGTGTAAAGTTAGTGTTTTTTTAACATAAAAAATCACTTGTGGAGTTGTGGTTACCATATGAAAAGCCAGTCTAGGCCTCTTTATTCTGTAATGGATCTTACCCTAAAACTAGATCCAACAACCCAAGATACCGGATCTGGTTTCTCTGACATATTCTAGGATTTAAAATTGTCTTGTCATTTCTTAGAGAGAACTTAATTGTATTATTCTATCACATTTCACATAATTGAAGATCCTACTGGCTACTAGTTGTGAAAACATTTCTTTGGTAAGGTTGCCAACTTTCCCTTTAACTTGACTCATTATGGTGTGAAACTTTTGGATTTATGTCACCATACTTCTCGATTTTCTTAAAATATTCGTGTTCGACTCATCTATGATCGCCAAATGGTAACCATTTTGCTTTAGAAGCAGAGAAAAGTAGTTTTGAGTTTTAACTATCAACCACCACTACCTAAAATTTTCATTTATAGATGGCTCCTTTTTATGATAAGAAATATCAAATAATTTTTGTAGGGACTGGATCCTATGGCAATATCAGCTGTATTTTCCTCTGCTCAGTACATGGGAGAGAAGCGAATCTCCGGCACCGATTGCTTCGTGTTGAAACTATCCGCTGATCAAGTGGACTTGGCTGATCGGAGCGATAACACTGCCGAGATGATCAAGCATGTCATATTCGGCTACTTCAGCCAAAGAAGTGGGTTGCTGGTGTTTCTTGAAGACTCATACTTGACCAGGATTCAATCACCTGGAACACACCCTACATACTGGGAAACAACAATGGCAACCAAAATCGAAGACTATAGGTTAGTGGAAGGTGTCATGGTTTCACATTCCGGTCAGTCGAATGTTATCATCACGAGATTCGGCGATAATTTAAAGGCAGGCCTCTCGGTTACTCGCATGGAGGAGATATGGACCATCGACGACGTTGCATTCAACGTCCCTGGGCTCTCCGTCGATTGCTTCATCCCTCCCAAAGAAGTTCAGAGAGATTTTCCGGACGAAAACTTGGATTGGCAATCCCCTTTACATCGATGATAACAACTAATATTACTCTTACTAATTGCTTTCAATAAAAAGGCATTTGGTTTCTATGCCATTTTAACTTTTGACTAGAGTAGGCCTGGTACTCATCTATAACTATAAGCATGTGTATATCAAATCACATTATATATACTTTTCGGGGTCCGTGTTTAGTAACGGATTTAAAAATATATTTTAAAAGTTTAGGGTGGATCACCTACGTTCAACGTACATCCGCCCCCGTATAGAAGGCTTTCATATTGATTTAGCTGATTGTGGAATCGTTTTGTATCATCTACATAAGGAAAAAAAGAAAGAGAGTATATTTCAGCAATTTACAGTCCTCAGATCTTTGCAAAATTATTTTTGTATCCTTAATTTATATAACAAATGTGACAAAATAATGGATAATTATAATTTGCCCCCTAAAGTTTTAAATATATATATTACCCTTTCAAGTAGATATTCTAACTAAGGGTGATAACGAGCTGAGCCCGAGCCTGGCTAGGCTTGGCTCGGGCTCGAGGTTTAGAATGTTAGGTTCGACTTGGGTTCGAAACTCGTCGGGCTCGACTCGACTCAAAATAGACAATTTTGTTATATTTTTTAATAAAAGATAGAAACTAGTTAAAAACTATTTTCATAACCAACACCGAAACGAAATTTAATATTGAGAAATAGAAAAAATGTCTAATTTATTTTTAGTGGATATATTTTTCTTTTGCTAAAGAGATTGCTTTTATTGTATATGCAGTATATATAATATAATTATTCCGAGTATATTCTCGAATTTTTCGAACCGAGCTTGAGTAGACTTAGCTCGATTCATTAATGTCTTAAATCAAACTCGAACCCGAATCAAGTTTAATTAAGACGAACTTTAACCGAACCGAATTTGAATAACTTGTGAGCGGATGAGGCTCATTATAACCCCTATTTCTGACTGTCCATCCTGTGAAGAGTCCAGTAGATCCTAAGATGTGGTCTTGTTTTAGGATAATTTACTTAAAAGAGCAGGTAGGAATGATTGTTGCTCTGAAATTTTGAACAGGCAGTAGGTGAATCGACTGACAAATCAGGTGCTTAACAACCTCTAATCTGAATATAAAAATGATTCAAGTTATGTCTTGTTTTTCAGTGTGGCTAATGCATTAGGGAAAGTCTGACATAAGATTTAGAATCTTAATATTAATATGTCTTAATTTCTTTTTTGTACGCTTAATATTGATAGTGTATGCATATTTTTTGATTGAGCATATTTCCAGTGTGGCTACATGATTTTTTCAGAATAAAAAAACAATATCAGTACAGGCTTTGATCGTACTGATATAAAGAGACAAATTTAAAAATTTAAATTTAATAATTCACTGACCAATAATAAATATAATCATACGTAAATAAAAAATAATTTAAATAAATCATCAAAAGTTAAAGTAAAAAGTCATATGACATTCAAATTCTTTACTTTTCTTGCTAAATTGATTTTCAAGTTCCTGCAATAATAAATCAATTACATTAAAAAATATTTCAACAAAAAAATATTAAGATTTATAATTTGTGATGGAATTCTTCTATGATTATAACTCTTTATCATGATATAACATATTTTGATGAGTGTAAATCATCTACCCATTTCTTATACCTTCATTTATACTTTCACTTCAAATTAGAGGTTTAGGGTTTATGATTTAAGGTTTTAGTTAGGGGTTTTGGTTAGAGTTTAGGGAATTAGGGGTAGAGTGTATTTTTTGGGTATAGGGTTTAGGATTTAGGATATAGAAAATAAGGGTTAGGGTTTAAAATTTAATTTTTTTAATAAATTTTAAATGAGACATAAATGGAGGCGCAAAAAAAAACAGAAGATTTTTACTCTATTTTAACTCCTTATTAAGAATACGTGGATAATACTTAATCATAAATGATATAATTTTTTATAAGATATTTTAATATCTTAAATTATTTTCTCTTAGTAATACACTCAGATGAAGAAAATAAAAAATCAATTATATGAGTGTATATTATATAAAAACTAACTAAATATCAATAGATAAATACATTTAATATTAAAATTCGTGAGAACAATAAAATGTAAAATTGACACACAATTCACTATCATTATATAAATTTATTTATTAATTCACTATATAAATTTGAAATTAGAATATGTAAAGTTTCATCAATTTATTTTTATTTTAACCTTATTTAAAAAAATATGAATAGAACTGTTAAGTTTTTTAATTGAACTCTTTTTTTAATCAACTACAATGGTTACAGTAGTATCTATTCTAAAATATATTATTAACCATCGAATATCGATCGCTCAATCACTGTACTGCAATATTAATGCTCAAATCTATAACTCTGAAAATAATAATTATTTTCTTAACTATCGATATAAGATGATTAGTATTTTTTAATTAAACTCTAGTTAAGAGACATTGGGCCTAAATAATTTATCTTTTTGTTTAAAGTGGATAAAGCACCATCTTTTGGGAGTTAAACTATTGAAAGTAAAAAAGCCCAAATTAAAAATACAGATGAGGGTCGCCATGACCACAAACTAAATTTTTATTTGTGCGACTGCTCTTTTGCTGTTTGATGGAGCTTAAATCGATAAATGTAGAAAGAGAAAGAATTTCAAGCAGTTTCAGGATCTAAGGTGAAGGAAAATATTTTTTTTAATGGTAGATCATTTGACTTAGGAGGCACAATATTAGATTCGTCCTTGTCGATACATCTATAGGCGTATCGAAATTATTTGTTTTAAAATTTTTATAGCTATTTTTTGTGTAGGTGCACCGTATCCATACAAACAACTAGTGTACCAATACGAATCGAGACGTATTGATATGACACGTATCAATATACAAAGGTAAAAATGCGTACAACGATTACTTCCTAAAGTAACATTTTGTACCGATACACACACGTGTGTACTGATATTAACATCACCAGGAGAGGAAATTCAATATAAAAATGTACCTTACACACACGTGTGTACTGATATTAACATCACCAGGAGAGGAAATTCAATATAAAAATGTACCTTAATCTCTACAGTGTTCAACGTTTAAGAACTCATTACACAACATAAAAGAAGATCTTGAACATTTAAAGACGATTACAGAATATATCCATAAAATATTAATCAAGAGAATTTGAGTTCAAAACTTATTTCTCTTTTTTTTACATATTTTAAAGAGTGTCAATTTTTATATATTTTGTACGCTTTGAGCTTAAATTTTATGTAAAACTAATGTTTTGATATAATAATTGAAAAATAGTTTTGGACTAATTTGAAAAGATTTCAAAAATGGTTCTTATGTCCAAACTACTTGGAAATATATTTAAGATGTTTTTAAGTAATTTTAAATATGTTTTAAATGATTTAAAGAAACCAAATAAGTGTTTTTAACCCAAGTGTTTCGATACACCCTTAAGGTGTTTCGATACCTGTTCATCAATGCAAGGTTTTCAAAGGCAAAATCATAGTGGTATCGATACTGGTATCGATACCCTTTCACCACTGTGATGTTTGGTTTCTATACCGGTATCTATACTGTAGCGATGTAAAAAATCTACGAATAAGTGTTATCGCTAAAAATATTCTTTTTCAAGTTGAAAAACATTTTTTGATGTGTCGATTTGAAATAATGTCTTCTATATGGGGTTTTCGGTTTAAAAATGATTTTTAGAAAGTTGGAGTCGCCACCGGCCGTTTTGGTAGACCGGACACCATAAAATCAGAGATTTAAAAGTTAGGGTTCGGGAGTCGATTACGGATGGGGAAGGATTAGCAGCCCCACACCGTCCAAAAATTGATACTTTGTTTAATTACCGCTTTACTAATATTAAATTTTTTGAGCTAATTTGATGATCGAATCAATTTAATTAAACGTGCACAATTATTTTAAAGCACCTAAACCCGAAGATAAGGGTCCGAACCACTACCACCATATTGGTACTGGCCTCGCTTACGACTGAATTTAGGGGCCGCATTAACAAAATTAAATATTCATTCATGCAACTTAAGCAAAATAATTAAATATATCATATAAAAAATAAATACATAAAACATAAATATTAATCTAACAAATTTAATACTATTTTAAAATATAAATTAAAACATACATAAATATTAATCTAAAACATAAACATAAATTAATATTAATATACAACATAAATTAAAAATAACTATTTTCATTAAAAATATTCAAAATACAAAGATAAAAATTATACCTAAAAATACGAACGACTAACTCCGATAAAATCCCCACCGAGATCTACCACGATCCTTCTAAAATTTTTAACTAAATCGAATCTTAAAAATAGAACCCGATCGAACCGGATAAAACCGAGGGTATTCACCCGGTCCTTAGCTAGCCGAGAGCACTGCTCTCTTATACGGCCTACCAATGCCCGGCTCTCCATTTTGTTGAAATGAGGCCCTCACAACCTATTTATAGGCGTGGGGCAAAAAGGTGGGGAAGATTTAAGGGGTGTGGGATATGAGGGGGGTGTACCTCCCAAGTCCACGTAAATTCCCTAATTTTTTTTACCTTTTTTACACTTTTTATAATAATAGTATTATTATTAAAATAACACTAAAATACTAAAAATTTGGTTAAAAAATGAGTGATTACAGTTGTCCTTCTTTGCTTTTTCTTGTGAAACGAGAAAAAAACAAAGATAAAAAAACACTCATTTTTTCTTACTCTTCGATTTTGGCTTCAGAAATCACAGGTTCTTCTGGAACTTTCTGCTCTTTTTTGACTGAATCTTCAGGCTTGTAAGTCCTTCCTGTATTGAACTTCTTCACCTTCTGATCTTGGAGCTACAGATCACTTCGGTTATATGACCTTTTGCCTTTCGAGCAGATCTTGCAAAACAAAAGCTTCTCCTATATAAAACCATCACCCTGAAGCCTCGAGTTATGTGCCCCTCTTGTATGAAGCTTTCGCTCAGAGACGGTGACGAAGATAGGGGGTTCGTCTTGTATGAGACTCTATGTCTTCTACGTTGTTGATTTCTCCTATATAAAACCTTCTGCGTTAGGACAGATCTTGCAAAATAAGGTTCATCCTGTATAGAACTCTTACTTCTAGATTCAGAATTAGGGTTTCTCCTATATTAGACCTTTCACTTTGAAGTCTCGAGATGTGTGTCTTTCCTATATGAAGCTTCGTTCTCAAAAACAAAAATGAAGATAGGGTCTCTCCTATATATAACCCCTCTTCTTTGATGATGTCGGTTTCTCATGTATAAAACCGTTACGTCATGGATGAACTTATCCAGTGGTAGCTCTTTTCGTATAGAGCTTCAAATTTTTGTGTTTAGTGTGTGCAAGTTCTTTCTATATAAAACTGCTGTAAATTCTATTTTTTTGGGACTCGAATCATGTTGGTACCCTCTGTATAGAACCTTCATCTCCAAGTCTTTCGGGACTTACTTCAAAAGACTGTGAATCTTCTTTCCAAATCAGGGCTCACGCTAGAGTGACTGTCAATCTTCTTTTTGAATCGGGATTCACGCCTTCATAGGCTGTCAATCTTCTTTTTGTATCGGGACTCGCGCTAGAGTGGCTGCCAATCTTCTTTTTGAATCGGGACTCATGCCTTCATAGGCTGTCAACCATCTTTCAAAATCGGGACTCACGTCAAGTGGTTGCCGATGTTTTCTCTGAATCGGGACTCATGCTGGGAAGGTTGCCAATATTTTCTCTAAATCGGGACTCACGTCTATAGAGACTACCAAAAAATCTATTTCTTTGGGACTCGCGCTAGAAAGACTACCAATCTTTTTTTTGAATCGGGACTCATACCAAAGTGGTTGTCAATCTTCTTTTTGAATCGGGACTCACGCCTTCAAAGGCTGTCAATCTTCTTTTAAAAACATTTGAGTTTCTGGATTGCCTCAGTGCCTTGATCTCTATGCTCGATTTTTCTTTTGTTTTAGTGACATACTCACTGTCTGTCAAGTTTCGTATCGAGATTTTTTTTCTTTTTTTTTTTTTCCTTTTTTACATTCTTCTTCTTCTTCTTTTTTTTCATGATGTTCCGGTTCTACCGGTCTGGTTCTGCAAATTTGAAATGTTGACCTCTCTGACTTGATCTCTTTTTTTCTTTTTTTCTAAAACGTGCATGAAATCTCTATTACGACCATCTTTTTGACCACTATCTGTCTTTTATTGTAAGACAATTTTAAAAAATGATGATAAATGAGCATTTTCACTATGCATGTGTTCGTGATGTATGTTTGAGATACGCATGTGCAGTCTATCTGTGGGTATGCATTGATGCATGAAGTTCTGTTCTCTGTTTCAAAAAGGTTAGTGCCCCAATCCTCATTCGGTTGACCATATAGGCTTCGTTAAATAAACTTTGTCAGTCCTCATTACACCTTTGGTCATTTCTGATCTGAGCTCTGGTTTTGTCATTTTGTGGACAATGACGCCCCACTCATATTCTTTGTATCCTTGTCTGGATCGGTATGACGGTTGACCAAACATTTTTGTGTCCTGACTTCATTGATGTGTTCGTCGAGGTTCCTCAAAGGAGGTTGACTCCCAGTTTTATTTAATTGAAAAAAGATTTTATTTGCATGTATTTTTTATGCAAGAAAGATTTAAAATGTATGTAATTTCAGAGAATGTTGCAAAATAATTTAAGAAAAAGTTTGCTCTCATGAATGTCAAATGTAATAACATATTTGCCCCAATCCGGCAAAGCTCAACTCTAATGAAGAGCATATTTAGAGGATCCTCGACTATTACGGGGATATAGGCAAATATGTAGCCTTTTCTAGACTTATCGGGCTTTCAAAAGGAACAATACCTTTCCTAGAGGCTACCCCTTTTTGGTGGCACTCATTACCTTACTTTCTCATCCAACCCCATCTTTCCCTCATTTAGGTGTCGATCAAGCACTTCGAAGTTCGACCTTCCTTGAAGCAAGGTAAACTTTGGGGCGGAAATATGATCTGAAGACAATCTCATTTAGTTTGGACATCCCTGAATGATCAAAATGATCTTTGAAAGCTTATATGACTTGGATCAATGACTGGTATAAAGATGCTTCTGTATTTGTGATCTATCTTTTTGAGTCACTCTAGACTGTCTGTTTTAGGTTTTCACCCTAGAGTTTATTCTCTTTTTTCGAAATTGATAATCTTCAGGTCGACTTGTCTTAGATGGGCTTCGATGTTCACTTCTGTGCCAATCTGTGAGATCTTGAGGTGTTCAAAGTGAAGATTTCTTTGTTTATCTTTGTCTCGTTTCTTCTGGTTGAATTTTTGCTTCTGAATTGTTTGATCTAAATATGAAGTGTGTACAGTAAATGTATTTGTATTTGTGATATGTGTATTTCTAACATTATTCTCTCTTTTTTCTTTCATCTATTTTCTCTTTTCTTTTCTTTTCTTTTTTTTTTGCTTTTTCTTCTATTTTTTACTAAAATGACAATCTTCAGGCCGATTTATCTTTGATGTGCTTCGATATTTGCTTTTGTGCAAATCTGTGTGATCGTGAGACGTTCAAAATAAAGATTCTTCGCTTATCTTTACCTTGTTTCTTCTAGATGAGTTTTTATTTCCGGATTGTCTGATCTGAATAAAGTGTGTATAACACTGTTTCTCCTTTTCGTCTCTCTTTTAAGTTTACGAGTGTACCACCAAATTGAAGTGTTTCTCGGTTATCCACTATTTTTATTTGATAACATTTTTGCAACTTTTTGATATTGCTTGGATTTGGTCACCTTTCTTGTAATTTTCTGATATTGTAATCTACAAAAATCCTCTTTTACTTGATTCAGGCTGGTTTCGGCCTTCTGATTGTCATTCTGAGACTCTTTCCTTATTCTTTTTTTTTCTTTCTTTTCTTTTTCTTTTTCTTTTTCTTTTCCTTTTCCTTTCCTTTTTTTGTGTGTGTCTTAGATTTTGACTATTTCCTACTGATAGTTTTTCGATTTTAATATCTAATTTGTCTGATCTTGCCCTCATCTTTTGGTGAGGTGAGAGAATGTCATTCATCGTCTCATTCAAGGATGTCCTGAGAAGGTCTTCAGGGGATAGATGTTTAAGATTGACTCTCGATTCAATAATCTTGAACAACAAATGCATGAGAAGGGATTTCCCTAAAAATGAGAACTGCCCATTATCTATTCGCTCATATTGTTCTTCTGTTGGCCTAAATAGACTAGCAAAGACTCTTATTCACAATATCCCCGCAACATTCAGTCTCTTCTGAATATGCAAAACTTAGAGTCGGTCTTTGAGTTTGAAGCAAAGATGCTATCACACTTGAAATTTCTAGGACCACATGTATAATGATGTGTACATGTATGTTCAAAAATATTTATTATGTGTACATAGGAGAGCAAGGGCAACTCCTAAAAACGAATGAAAGAATTTAATAGTGTAAAAAATGAATTGCAACAAATATGCATGAAACTTTTGGTTTGATGTTCAATTGAGAAGTCAGAACCTCCTTAGGCCCATCTCTGTTATCAGTCTTCAAACCTCAAACCATCAGCTTCGATTAGGCTTTGGACGTTGTTCTTCAAGGCTCTATAATTCTCGATCGTGTGATTTATGCTTCTCACACGATATTGATATCATAATCAGCTGGATAAAGATGCCCCTTGTATGATAAAGATGCCCTTTGTAGGCTAAATATCATTGAGGGTAGTCGTGAGGACAACCATGGGCGAGCGTTTGCTTCTTGACCACCAAACACTTTGTTTTTAAGGGTTGCGCTATGGGAATCCTTGATCTTCCCTGTTTTAATTACATCCTCAATGCTTTCTTCAATCATGTCTGAGAAGTTGATAATATGGTGACTTACCAAGCCGTCATGATATGTAAATTGTCAAAATAATGTCTAAATACATGTATGATGCGAATGTCATGATGCAAAAATGCATGAAGATGAAGGTATTGATCCCTGTTGGTAATCACCCTACTGAACTACTTTCATGGGAAATAGAGGGTCCATTACAATATTAAGGAAAACTAATCATATACATGAGTACTAGCCCTAATTCTGATTTTCTATGGCCCTAAGGTGCTTGCTTGACAAAGGAATCTCCGTTACATTATGGGCTTCGGATGAAGAGCTTTGATCTTCACAACTAACCCGGTCTTCTAAACTTTGATTTTCAAGACCGTTTGCATTGGTCTTGGTCAAATATTACTTGAGCGGTCTTACCATGTTGGTGTTGCTAACAATGACTTCTTCCCGCTGATGTTACTTCCAAAATTCTGTATTATCTCCAATAATCCTGATTGATGATCCCAGTCCTTGTGAAATGGGTTAGTGAGGCACTGACCTCTCGTTATTCTTCTTGTATTCTTTTAAATTGGTGTTCTGTATCTGACTATAACTCGATATCTAGATGTCAAAATGGTGTCAATTCTGCATCTTTGACAAACTTTTCTGTTGTTGGATCTTTGGTGGTTTTTTGTTACATGTTTTGCATCGGTTTGGAACTGTCGGTGGTAAATTTGTTGTAGACTCGGGTAAGGCAAATCATTATTACCTGTTCTTGGTAGACTAATACTTGATTCTGACCCGACCTTTGGATGATGAGATGATGTCGGTTCTCTATGTCTACTAACCCTTTAATTAAACCTTGGCTTTCTGTTACGTCCTTTATGTTCGCTTGGAATCCTAGGCTGACATTCTATGAAGACCCGAATATATGCACGATCGTTACCTGGTCTTGACGTTTGGTAGAGTATTGTCTTAGGCTTTTCGGTTGTCCTATAACTGGTGTCCGATAAAAAGTGTCTGATAGATGTTGATCGAATCTTATCCCTTAATCGATGTCTTTGATCGATTTCTAACACTAGGGTTGAAGTTTTCAAATACCTCTCTTCCATGGTGAATGTTTCTTTTGTAGGATGAATCACTCGAATCAATACCCTTTAATGCAATGCAAGATGTAATGCATGCAAAAAAGAGAAATAAAAGCAAAAGAAACCATGTTAGTATCGGGTAAAAATAATAAACGCAAAAATAAATTTAGAAAATTAAATTGCGTAAAAGTAAACAGAGAAGGGAAACCCTAGATATCCCGTCTAGTTCACTTAGGGTATCCGCATGGCTCTAATGAGGTGGGTAGTCTAGTTCTCTATATACAATGTTGGTGCTAATAGGGGACCCGAATTGTCCGAACTGTCATCTACTAAGAGTAGCAAGGTCCCCGATCATCACCCATTATAGTCTCATCTTGACCGGGTTCATTTCAGACGGACCCGTTCGCTTATGCCCATACGAAAGAACGATATCCTCACGAAAGCATAAGGTAGTGGAGCCTTAAGGTACTTCGGCTAGGGCCCGTACGGGAGAACGATATCTCCATAAAAGTGTTAGCCTTTCCCCCCACTTAAAATGACGGGTTTAGATGTCAATTTTAAATGCGAAAAAATAAAAGCGCAAATTTAATTGAAAATTAATTTGATCGTCACTTTAGCCCGAAATCTTTAATATTAATAAAGCGATAATTAATTTAAAAAGCTTGACTCACTTCTTTTTGTTTATAAAAACAAAAATTTTATCCCCAGCGGAGTCGCCATCTGTCGAGATGTAAAAAAATCTACAAATAAGTGTTATCGCTAAAAATATTCTTTTTTGAGTTGAAAAACATTTTTCGATGTGTCGATTTGAAATAATGTCTTTCATATGGGGTTTTCGGTTTAAAAATGATTTTTGGAAAGTTGGAGTCGCCACCGGCCGTTTTGGTAGACCGGACACCATAAAACCAGAGATTTAAAAGTTGGGGTTCGGGAGTCGATTACGGGTAGGGAAGGATTGACACCCCCACACTGTCCAAAAATTGGTACTTTGTTTAATTACCGCTTTACTAATATTAAATTTTTTGGGCTAATTTGACGATCGAATCAATTTTTAATTAAACGTGCGCATTTATTATAAAGCACCTAAACCCGAAGGTAAGGGTCCGAACCACTATCACCATATTGGTACTGGCCTCGCTTACGACCGAATTTAGGGGCCGCATTAACAAAATTAAATATTCATTCATGCAACTTAAGCAAAATAATTAAATATATCACATAAAAAATAAATACATAAAACATAAATATTAATCTAACAAATTTAATACTATTTTAAAATATAAATTAAAACATACATAAATATTAATCTAAAACATAAACATAAATTAATATTAATATACAACATAAATTAAAAGTAACTATTTTCATTAAAAATATTCAAAATACAAAGATAAAAATTATATCTAAAAATACGAACGACTAACTCCGATAAAATCCCCACCGAGATCTACCACGATCCTTCTAAAATTTTTAACTAAATTGAATCTTAAAAATAGAACCCGATCGAACCGGATAAAACCGAAGGTATTCACCCCGGTCCTTGGCTAGCCGAGAGCACTGCTCTCTTATGCAGCCTACCAATGCCCGGCTCTCCATTCTATTGAAATGAAGCCCTCACAGCCTATTTATAGGTGTGAGGCAAAAGGGTGGGGGAGATTTAACGGATGTGGGATATGAGGTGTGTGAACCTCCCAAGTCCACGTAAACTCCCTAATTTTTTTTACCTTTCTTATACTTTTTATAATAATAGTATTATTATTAAAATAACACTAAAATACTAAAAATTTGGTTAAAAATGAGTGATTATATATACCACCTGTTTCTATACCAGTATCTATACCGCCTGTTTCTATACTGGTATCTATACCATTTTCTATACTGGTTTCGAAATACCCCCAACGGTCAAAACAATTTTATGAAAAACCCCAACGGCTAAGAGCGATATCGATATTAGAATCGATACCTGTTCATAAATGCAGATCAACGACTATTTCCCAAAGCAGCTGTTTTGAAACAACCTTCACGTGTTTCGATACCACCTACACCAGAAGTAGAAATAAGCCTTCTAATCAGCTTCAAACGACTCTAAAACATCCACAACGGTCACCAACGACTAGAAGCTCATTTGCGATGATTAAAGGAAGCCTCAAGCATCAAGAGAAGACTAATGCTTCACTTGTAACAACATTATGATCAAGAAATTGTCTTAGTGCTTAATTTCCTATTATTTAGGTAGACAAACACTTGTGAGCTTAATTGTCAATATATGCTCAAGTGTAATTAGGAATTGGGTGAGTGCTTAGTTGTAAATATTAACCTTATTAGAAGGATTCAAGTTTGCTAAGTTTCTTCTTGTTTGAGTGAATTCCCAAAGTTTGGTTGTGAACTTTGGATGCTAGATTCGGGTTTGAGTCTAGGATTGTAAGGTTATCCCTTTGGCTTCAAAGGTTGAAATTCTTAGTGAATTTGGAAATCCTTAGTGGGAAGCTAAGGTAGTGGATGTAGGTGCTTGTTCGAAGGTCGAACCACTCTAAAATCCTTGTATTCAACTCTTATAATTTTTGCTTCCTTAACCAACCACCCAAATTGTCACTTCTCCACCACTTGGCGAATTTAATCGGTTGTGCATCGAGCCACTCCAAGCCCAACATTTTATACCCACTTATTTTGGGAGGTACTTTATTTATTTTTTAATCCCTTATAAAAAGAGAGATTTTAGTTTAACTTTAGTGAAAAATTAGAGTGGTTCTATCCTAGTTAAAAAAAAAGATAAGGTTGTAAACGTTTCTTCTCTAACCTTGAAAATAAAAAAATCATAGTGAATTAGGAAATCTTTAGTAGTGTACTAAGGTAGTAGATGTAGGATTATGTTTATAACCGAACCATTCTAAAATTTTGGGTAAATTACAGAGATAGTCACTATACTATATGGTTAGTATCAAAATGATAATATTTTACAAAGCGTCAAATCTATTAGTCAACTATTAAAATGATATCAATATAACTATCAACCGTTAAAAATTAATAGACTGATGAGGTAACAATTAAAAATAAAATAGAAAGAATATATATAAAACAAAATAATAATTATTATTTTAATTAAATTAAATCTATGATTATGTGTGAGACTAGATATAAAACAAAATAGTAGTTATATATTTATTGTTTGGGTTTATATTACAATATCTTACTTAGCCAAGTGGTTTAGTTATTGTGTATATGTGTTAGAGGTCTTTGGTTTAATTCATTACATCAACATTCGAGAATTTTATTTTTTTCCTCCTCTAATCATGAATTTATATTTTTTATTATAATAAAATTAAGATTAAATTAAAAAAAATACATGAATAATAAGAAATAAATGTATAATTATTCTATTTTATTTTTAACTATCACGTCACCAGTCCGTTAATTTTAAACGATCGATGGTCATATTGATATCATTTTAATAATTGACTGAAAAATTTGACGTTTTTTAAAGTATTGTGATCATTTCTATACCAACCCCATAATATGGTGACTATATGTATAATTTACCCTAAAATTTTTGCTTAAATTATCTATTTTTATTGCTTTTAACTGATTTAAAAAAAAATCATTTCAACTCTCTTAACACAAAATCAAAAGGAAACATAATTTTTTTAATTAATCCGAAAATTATCCACGAGATCTTCAAGGGCATCAATCGGAGGATTTTAAGGTACATATTATAACCCAGTGGAGGAGGACGAGAAATAGGACAAAAAAATAGAACAATAGAAAAAGAACTTCCATGTTCCCATACAGTGGGAAAGATGACCCTTAGCCTTAGGACAAGCTCTACCATTTTTTATATCACATGGGATTTAGAATTTCGGATTAAATAAAATATAATATATTCTTTATTTTAAAAATATAAAATTATAAAAAAATAACAAAATCAATATAAGATATCTTTTAAAGAGTTTATTATAATAGTTTTAGACTCTGTGATTATTATAACAAAATCAATATCAACAGATCCAAAAAAATCATTTAACTTATTCTTGTCCTATTCTCACTCATTTTAATCGTAAAAATATAATTTATAGTCAAATTTCTTATAATCCGGATCTAAAAACACTATAAAATGCAATATATAAAAAATAATTTCAGATGTACAGTAAATTATTATATTTTTTCCAACCATAATCTTCTCCGATTTCAATATAAAATTAAAAATTATGATGTAGTGATAAAATTAAGGGCTCCAGCTGTAATTAATTAAAAAAATATAACATTCCATTTAGGTCCCAATTTTGCATTACTCGTAATCGATTCTCGAATTTGACGATAATCTCAATGTTGAGATAGATCAATATTACAAGTTTTTGGTTTTACCGTCAATTTTTTGAACAAGCTAATAATGATTACAGTAGTATCTGTTCTAGAATATAATCTTTCACCATTTGACATTGATCGCTCAATCACTCTGCTAACATCGTTGGTGCTCAAACTTGTGACTTCTAGGAAGAATAACCGTTCCTTTAACCACTTGGTCTAGAGAACTCATGCATAGCTTCAATTCAATTTTGTTTAACTAAAAAATGTATGAAAGTAAATATATTAAACATACTTTATCTAGTGAGATAATTGCAAAAAATATATGCCTTCAAATGCATCCATCAATATTTCAATGACAATATATCGATGATTCAGTAATAATAAATTGACCCTTAAGTTATTTTCAATGATCCAGTGAGTTCAATATCAATATCAATATAATTGATCAATATCAACAAGTTCAATAATCCAAAAACAACTCAATGATCAATAACAAAATTTATTAACATACCCTTCAAAAAAATCAATACAATCGTTTTAAGCTCAATGATTACTATAATCAAGTCATTATCAATGGAATCAAGAAAATCATCTAACTTAATCAATACTTTTTCTAGTTTATTTTAATATTTTAATAATAAAAATATAATTTATAATCGATTTTCTTATGATCCGATCTAAAAACACTAAAAAATGCAATAGATATAAAATAGATTCAGATGCAGAGTAAATTATATAATTTTCGACCACAATCTTCTCTAAATCCAATAAAAAATAAAAAATAAAAAAATTAGGCTGTAGATGTACAGTAAATTATATAATTTTCAGCCACAATCTTCTCTAAATCCAATAAAAATTAGGATTAAGATGCTCGAGTGTCTAGTTTTTCCTATTGGGAGGGAACCAGCCTGTCCTTTTTAGGTTTAGGGTAAATTTGCACTTAGGTCCTTCGGCTTTTAGGTAGCATTCTATTTAGATCATAATTTTGCATGCTAAGTTTAATTTCTATTCAATTGAGTCCTAGTTTTCATTCTTTTAGAATTAGATTTAATTCAATTAGGTCATGCATCATGAAATTGATTAATAATTAAGTCTCGTAATTTATTCTTTAATTCAGTTTGGTCCTTGTATTAGGATTTAGTGATTAATTAATTTTAATATTTAATTGATTTATGAATTAACCTTTGTTTAAAACCCATTAGGTCTCATTAGCTTGATTAATAACGTGACTTGAATTTGTTTATTTCTAGAACATAGCACATCATTTTTCATATATCTATCGACATCCCTTTTTGAGATTTTTTTACAGCAACATGAATCTTTAGATATCAATTTACGAGTTTAAAGATGATGTCATAATATTTTTTATTTGTAATCAATTTTTGAATCTGATAGTTATTTTAGTGTTGACGTAGATCACTATTATAGGTTTTGGGTTCTATCCAACTCAAAACGATAGATCACTAAACTGTAATGATGTCGACGATACATTTTAACTCTACTTTTGCGACCCACTTCACTTTTTTTGCATGGCTCAGCGTAGATTGACGATCATTTAAAAAATTTCACATTACTTGTATCTGATATATAAAGTTTGTAGATTTATTTTTGTCCGCTCATCACTCTTTGAATATCTTTAAAGTGTTCAATTGGATAAAAAAAATATTGTTGACGTTGTTAGGTTACCGTAAATGATGAACTTCATATTTAGAATCACTGACGGATGCACCCTTTAAATAGGGTGAGCCCGTATCCACTTTGAATTTTTTAAAATTCGTATATTTACCTTTAATTTTTTTTAATTTTTATGAATTGGTCCTTAAATTTTGTAATATTTAAGCTTCGTGCCCACCTTGAGATTTCGAAATTTTATATGTGCTTACCCTCAAATAAATTTATGGATCCGCCACTGTTTAGAATAAGGTTCTTAAGTAGCATCTTCAACACAATTTTGCTTGATATAAAAATAAATAAAAATAAATGCATTAGGCATATTTTACGTAGTGTAGTAGCCACAACAAAACAATAAACAATATAATTCAAACATATGCTTCAATCAATATTTAAATGACAATGTATCGATGGTCAATATCAATACAACGATATTAGATATTAATATTCTTTTAAATCAATAATAATCTTTCGATCGATCAAGGTAATAATACATAAATTTTTATGCCTCGTCAAATCAATAATGGTTTAATTTTTCAACCTCGCCACTTGACCAAGACCCTTCATCTGCCTTGCCAATATAAAAGATGTAATCTAAAAATTGTAGTTCACCTATACCAATAAGCTCATGAACCATATAATATGTCAATTATATCTAATATTCACTCGAATCTAAGATTTGATAACTTAGGCGAATAATCAATACAATGTTAATATAATTGGCCAATATCAACAAGTTCAGTAATTCAATGTCAATAATCAAGATTCAATATTCAATAACAATAACAATGATATTTTCTAATACTATTTTAATGCTAAATAATCAATGATTTAATAACAATGATCTATATTTAAATAAAAAAAATTATCAAAACTTACCGATATATCCTTTAGATCTAATATAATAACATTAAGCTCAATGATTATTATAACAAAGTCAATGGATTAAAAAAATCACCTAATTTAATCGAGTTTTTTCTTATTATTTTAATGGTAAAAACATAATTTATAATTGAATTCCATATAATCTGGATCTAGGAACACTAAAAAAATGCACTACATAAATTATTTTTCACATGTAGAGTAAATTATATATTTATTTCCACCAAAATCTTCTCTAATTCCAATAAAAAATAAAAAAAAAATATGATGTAGTAATAAAATTAAGGGCTCCAGCTGTAATTAATTAAAATGATTTTAAATCCTTTTTCATTAACCCAAAACGACGCAATCAGGATTCTGGTGCTCTTGCGTCTTGTTTTTTCCTTCCGCCTCACGCCAATTGAGGCGTAGGAGGAGGGAATCAGGTTTAGGGTAAATTTACCCTTAGGTCATTCTGACTTTAGGTAGTATTCCATTTAGGTCCCAATTTTGCATGCTAAGTTTAATTTCTATTCAATTAAGTCCTAGTTTTCATTCTTTTAGATTTGGATTTAATTCAAGTATCATGCGTCGTGAAATTGATTAATCATTAAGCCTTGTAATTTGTTCTTTAATTCAATTTGGTCCTTGTATTAGGATTTGGTGATTAATTATCTTTAATATTTGATTGATTTATGAACTTACCTTTATTTAAAATTGATTTGGTCTAATTAGCTTGATTAATAATGTGACTTGAATTTATTTAATTAAGTTTGATTTTGTGAGCATGCCACATCATTTTCATATATCTAGTGATATTTTTTTTAATAATATTGTTGAACTTTTTTGAGATTTTAGTGGTAACATAAACTTTTAGGTATTAATTTATGGATACAACGGGATATATATATATATATATATGTATTTTTACTCATAATCAACTCTTAAATCATACGATAATTTTAATGTTGATACAAATAATATTACAGATTTACGATAGGTATAGGTAATATTTGTTTTAAAATATACTCTTAACCATTAGATATTGATCTTTTAATCATTGTACTGTGTAATCGAACATATAACTTTCAAAAACAATAATTATTCTCTCAACTAATAGGACACGATGGTTTGTGCTAAAAGTTAAAAATTTTAACTTTTAGTTTTTCCAAATTAATTTTAAATAAAATTATTAATATATCCTCATTTATATCATAATTTTTTATATTTTAAGATATGTCTAAAATATATATTTTATCTACCTAAAAACACTTTTTGACAGTAATATCAAACACTCGTATTTTAAACAAAATAATCCAAATCACCTTTAAAATCATATTTCAAAAGGATAAATCTACAACAAGTATCGAACATCATTGAACAACACTAAGATTAAACACCGTTGAATATTATTAAATTAATTAATAAAGATTAAAAATCTTAAAAGATGTAAACTACACTTAATAATTATATATTACGTCTATCACATTTTATCATATTCAATGATGTTTAACGTTAGTTGTTCAATACTGTACGCCTGATATAAAATTTCCCATTTCAAAATCACTTTTCAATTGTATTTTCTAAAAACAATAACATACCAACCTTCAATATTCGACTTATCTCCATCCCCACACCCTTTCCTTGCAAACATTTAAAAATTCAAAGTACGAAAAATTATTAGGTGTACCCTCTTCACCACGTCATTTATGGTCCCAATTAATCAGGATCATTAATCTTAATTTTTTTTAAGTGAATCATCAACTCTTTCCTACATGAACTTAGTGGGTGGGTAGTTATTAGGTAGTTATTTAAAGATCAACGGTCCTGATTGCTTGGACCATGGATAACGTAGTGAACAGAATTCACCTAATAATCTCTCCCAAAGTACATCAAATACATGATCAAAACAATAAAGAAGTGGCGCCATGTTTGTCTCCTTGTCGAGAAGCATGAATTTTCTTAAAGAAATGGCATAAACAGAACCTCTGCATGGGAATATTAAAATTTAATATTAAAAAATACCTAATTCTCATCTCATTTTCCCCTTAAAT
The DNA here is from genome assembly GCA_035048815.1 of Abelmoschus esculentus. Lineage (NCBI taxonomy): Eukaryota > Viridiplantae > Streptophyta > Magnoliopsida > Malvales > Malvaceae > Abelmoschus > Abelmoschus esculentus. The sequence goes on along the minus strand of JAUCBN010000027.1, from coordinate 15,575,379 downwards.
TCACCCCATTCGGCTATTACTCCCATTTTTATGCCCACATCCAACTAATTTTCAATTATTTCTTCTTGTTGTTGTTTCTTATATTATAGGGCAGGGTTAGTTTACTAGTGTACAAGTTGTTTAAGCCAACCATTTTCTTTTGATTCAACCCACCAATCAAGCTTTAATTTGTTGATCATACTTTTCTTTCTTCCCATCTTCTCCTTTTTCTTGCAACTTGATGGGAGCCTTGTTCCTCAACTGTTTCTCTCTTTCACCAATCAAACGTGTCCATATATGTCACTCCAGGAACCACATCACCACCAACTGTAATCGTGTGCATTGCCAAGGCGGTAAGGTTGCAGGGGTTCCTTCGGCGGTGCGACAAAGATCGAAAACGGTTAACGGTGCTGACCGTAATGTGGAGCTTATGGATGCTGGGAGCTTAATCGTGTCGCCTAGTCCGAATGGCAATGCTCAGGCGGATATTGCAGTGAATGACTTGGTGCCTTATGGAGAGTCAACTAGCTTGGTGGAGTGGCAAGAGGGCATTGGCATTGTTAAGTTTCTTAGAGGGAAGGAGTTTTTCATTACTGGCTCAACTGGTTTTCTTGCCAAAGGTAGGTTTCTTTTCTTCGGGCTCAAGCTTCGAGTTTAATACGAGGTTCGAGTTAACTACCTGAATTACGTTAAACTCTGTCCTAGCATGCAGACATGTCTATGTCCAATTGAAATAAACTCTGTTCTATATATAATGTTTCCTATAGGTTTTTGGACACACCATATAATTTTCACTTCACTTCCATAACTGAACATCCTTACTTGAGACATCTACCAAGAAAGTTTCTGCTGTATAATCTTTTCGATATCGTTCTTATCCGCAGTTCTTATCGAGAAGATTTTCCGAACTGTGCCTGATGTTGGGAAGATTTTTGTGTTGGTGAAGGCTAAAAGCAAAGAAGCAGCAATGGAAAGATTGAAAACTGAAGTATGTTATGTATATAATTCTTGCTTTACTGCTTGATTATAGCATGTTTGAATGATTTTTCTGGCCTTTTTTCCTGTTATTGATTCAAATTCTAGTTTGTTTTTCCTCTTCTTCTTGTTCTTTTGTTTTAGATCATAAATGCAGAGATTTTCAAGTGTCTACAACAAACATATGGGAATAGTTACCAGAGTTTCATGTTGAGCAAACTTGTCCCTGTGGTAGGAAATGTTTGTGATTCTGATCTTGGATTGGATGCTGATGTAGCCGAGTCGATCGCACAAGAAGTCGACATTATTGTGAATTCTGCAGCTAATACAACATTTGATGAAAGGTTTTGGTCTTTAAGATTGTGGCACTGTGTTCAGATCAAGATCATTGCAAAATTTAATTGAAAGTAGTAAGTTGTTATTGAACTGCAGATATGATGTTGCCATGGACATAAATACAAGAGGAGCATGCCATCTCATGAGGTTTGCCAAGAAATGCAACAAGCTTAAACTCTTTCTGCAAGTTTCAACAGGTATGTAATGAAAATCAATACATAGAAAACTCGTGGATTTCGCCGAGGCTTGTCTGGTGCATGTATGAACCGAAGGATTTCGAGGTTTTAGCCCATGAGCAGATTGTTTTTGTGTGCAGCATATGTTAATGGACAAAGACAAGGAAGAGTTATGGAAAAGCCATTTGACATAGGAGATTGCATTGCAAGGGAAAATTTGATTTCTGAAACCGCAACGAGATCGGTACCCGAGTTAGATATAGAAGAAGAGTTTGTGTTGGCTCGAGATACCAAGGATGGTTGTCTTGAAAGTGAAGTGGCTCAGAAAATGAAAGAGTTGGGTTTGGAAAGGTGAGAATTCTCATTCCCTTCTTTCTGTAGGTGCAGCATGTGTTATGAACATTTAGAATCTTACTGAGAACTTAGAAACAATAATGCACACATCATTTCTTATCTGTTTCTCTATGATTAATGTAACTTTTCCACTTCATTTACGGATTAAATCGATGATTAACACGCGATCAGGGCTAGAAAACATGGATGGCAAGACACATATGTGTTCACCAAGGCTATGGGAGAAATGATGATCAATAACATGAGAGGAGAAATACCGGTGGTGATAATTCGACCGAGTGTCATCGAGAGCACCTGCAAAGAACCATTTCCTGGATGGATAGAAGGAAATAGGTATCTCTTGTTTAAGTTCATAGGTATAATGCCTAGGTTTCAAAGAAAAGATGACATTAGCCTTTTGTTTCTTAGGATGATGGATCCAATAGTATTATGCTATGGGAAAGGCCAGCTAACAGGTTTCCTTGCTGATCCCAATGGCGTTCTTGATGTTGTAAGTTCTTGTTGTCTAATTCATTCATCAATTCGGATACTGTTGTGTTCGATGACTTAAAACATCGGCGAAACCTTACAGGTTCCAGCAGATATGGTTGTGAATGCAACCTTGGCAGCAATTGCTAGACATGGTATGACTCCCAAACCAGATATTAACATCTACCACATTGCATCATCAGTTGTAAATCCACTGGTTTTCCAAGATCTAGTCAGAATATTGCACGAGCACTACAATTCGTGGCCTTTCCATGACTCGAAGGGTACCCCGATCCATGTCCCATCGATGAAGCTATTCAGTTCGATGGAGGATTTCTCTGCTCACCTCTGGAGAGACGCCATGCACAGAACCAGATCAACAGCACTGGCATCTTGGGGCGGAAGGATGTCACAGAAGCTGGAAACGGTATGCAGGAAGTCAGTAGAGCAGGCAAAGTACTTGGCCAACATATACGAACCATACACATTCTACGGTGGAAGGTAAGAAAACAGTTACATTAAATCCAAGTCCAGCCATGGACTGCACATTTGCATATAACCTAGACATCATGGTCAACTAACATACATGAACATAAAAAACAAAACAATTCATAGGTTTGACAACAGCAACACCAAGACATTACTGGAGACGATGTCGGAAGAAGAGAAGTCAAGCTTCGGATTCGACGTTGAAAGCATAGAATGGGAAGATTATATAAAGAATGTTCATATTCCAGGGTTAAGGAGGCATATTATGAAGGGCAGAGGGATGTGTTCTTCACTAAAAGCTAGATATTAGGCTAATCATGTAAGAAATAAATGGATTTTTATGCAATTTGTGTGTCATAAAAAATCCAAGGCAGAGCCTTATTATTTGTGATGTGTTGGTTTTATCAAGTAAAGTTCACCTGTGTTTGCTTCTCATGATTCAACTTCCATTACTTTCTCTTTAAACAAAGTGTATCGAATATAAATCGGTATAATACCGAGTGTATCGAATATAAATCCATATACTAATTATTAAGAAAGAGCATCATATTGTTGGAAATATGTAATGCTTGAATCCCACACTCTGTTTTTATAGGTTGTATGAGAGCAGTTTAGTTGATTTAAAATTCTCTTTGAATTTTAAATACTTAACCAAATAGATTTAATAACAAAATATCCGAGATTTAAATGGATATTTTCGGTTAGTAAATCTACTATTTTTAGATAGATATTAACAAATTATCTGAGATTTAATTAGATTTTATCTGTTAATAAATCTAATTTTGAATAGATTTTATCCAAGATTTAAATGGATATTTTCGGTTACCAAATCTACTTTTTTGGATATATATTATCTGATATTAAATTTAAAATTTAAATTTAAATCAGATTTTATTTGATTCTCGAACAGATTTGCCCCTGCTTTCAACCTATAAATAAGATGTTTTTCTCTCATTTTTAATCATCTCATTTAGAGTTCATCTGTCTTACTTGAGAGAGAATTAGAGAGCATCATTCTGTTCGACTCTGGTTCCGACGATCATTTCCTTTACAGTCCACTTCAAACTTTGGGTGTACACTGTTTGGAGGACCGTGCTAACCTTCGGGGGACAACCGCCTAAAGTAGCGAGTACACACATCGGGGCGATTTGTTTCTAAGGCAGTGACCTTCATACCACGACACGGTCAAACTTTTTATCAGTTCGTTCCTTTAATTTTTTCTGTCAGTGCTAACGCCCTGTTTTGCAGTCTATTTAACCAACAATTTAGAAACAAATCTACTGCAAAAATGATATTATTGTCAAGTTGGTTTTGGGTTTGATCAAGCTTGACGCACTTGACGGGTCAATAATCGAAGGTGATGGTGAAGTTTTCTTTAGGATAAAAACCAAAATCCTAAAGATAAGAATACTTACTATCAGTGAATTTTATTTATTTATTATTATTGTTAGTAAATTATTTTCGTGACTAACCATATATAATTTTATTTGAATTTTGTAGATTCAAAATGGTTATGAAATATCAGTCACGATGAATTTTGGGATCATGATACAAGGATTGGAGTTGCAGACATAATCAAAATAGACAAGGTCTACATGAATTATATTTCTACTTATAAGGTTAGATTATTTAAATCATAATTTATATTATATGAATTTACATTAAAGCCTTTACCTAGTCTATAAGCTTAGAGAGTATGGTTTAGACTAGGTTGTAAAAGAAGGCTAGATGACCTTTTTGAGTAAAAAACTTATTTTGAGTATGCTTAATAATTTTTTTTGTGTGAGGAATATATATATTAAGCATAACTTTTAAAAGACCTAAATGAGGAGAGAAATATTCATAAGACTTTAATTCGAAAGTAGTGAGATAGTTTAAAAATGCATGTCTAGGATTGGTTTCTGAAAGATTTGGTATTTAAGTATGCTTTATGCATCACCTCTCTTTCTAAATCTACCTAGTGCACTACTATGCTCATTATTCTAATTTATAAAATACTATGACTAAACAAATATTCTATACTTAGTGCAGAAGTTAGAATAATAATTTTAATAATTTTTAAGATATCTTTCTTTTAGTCATAGTAGATGAATATTTCTAGTGGTCTTTTAAGGTAAGAACCTTGTCTAAAATAAAGAGAAAATGATAGACATTAATGCTACTAAAAGATGTTTGTAGCTATTAAATCTCTTTGGGCTCTTTTCTTCAGATAATTAAGAAGGAAGAAAAGATTTGTCTATCTTAGGAGTATTAGGTCCGATAGAGGTGGTGAGTTTAGATCTAAATTTCTTAAAGAGGTATATGAGACGAATGACATAGTTCATGAAACTTCTGTCCCTTAATTTCCTCAACAAAACAACATAGTCGAGAGGAAAAACAAAACTTTAAAAGAGATGATAAATTCATTGTTGATAAGTTCTGAGTTAGCTAATAACATATCGGAGGAAGTCATTCTATCGGTAAATCTTAAATCGAGTACCTCATAAGAAATTAGACTCAACCCCATACGAACTGTGAAAAGGTTATGTACCTAACTTGCAATACCTAAAAGTGTGGGGGTGTCTGACTAAAGTATGTTTGTCTGACTTTAAGAAGTCCACCATCGGTGCCTAAACCGTTGATGTAGTATTTATTGAGTATGCTACCAACACTGTCGTATGATATGCTCTAGAGTTTGAGTTAGAGCCTAAACAAAGATAAAAATATTTTTTGGACCAGACTTTGTTACTTTCTTTATTTCTGAGATAAATAATTTAGACAACTTATCAGATCCTAAAACTTGTGAAGAAGTTATGAGATCTATTGACACTAGTTTTTGGAGGAGTAGTTAATGATAAACTAGAGTCAATAATGTCTAAATCATACTTGGGAATTGGTAGACTTGCCTAAAGGATTTAAACCTATCAGCAACAAATGAGTTAAGAAGAAACTCATACCAAATGGGTCAATCTAGAGTAAGGTAAGGCTAGTAGTTATAGGGTTCACTTAAAAATATTAAAGAGTTTTGACAGTTGAGATGTCATCTCTACTCGAACCCCTTTTGACTCTAGCACTCATCTCGTTAAAAATAAAGGAAGCTGTGTTTCCCAGGTTGAATATGCTAAAATTATTGAAAGCCTAATATTCTTAGTGAACTATACTCGGCCCGATATTTCCTATGTTATGAGTAGATTGAGTAGATATATTCATAATCTTAGTGGTGAATATTGAACGATTCTTAGATGCTTACTAAAGTACCTTAAGGGTACTATGGATTGTAAACTCAATTTTGTTGGCTATCCTATTTTTTTTAAAATGATGTTGTGATACCAACTAGGTTTCTAATAGTGATAAGGTAATCTCTAAGAATGAATATGTTTTCACTTTAGGTGGAATTGTAATCTTGTGAAAGTCTACCATGTAGACTTGTATTGCACGCTCCATCATAAAGTCAGAGTTTATAACTCTAGACTTAACTAGGTAAGAAACTGAGTGGCTAAAAAATCTTTTAGCAGAGATACCTTTGTGGGGAAAACCGACTCCTTTGATATCTTTATTGTGAGATTCGTAATTTACAATATATGTGACTCTAAATCAAGCTTACAATGGTAAGAAGAGACATATTCGCATAAGGTACGAATATGTGAGGCACCTAATAAAGAACGGAGTACTCACCTTAGAGTACGTTAAGTCGGAGATGAATTTGGCTGATCCTACTACCAAAGGATTGAGCAGGAAACAAATTCTGGATTCGTCGAGGGGGATGGGTCTTAAGCCCATTTGTTGAGAGATTCATGGTGGATACCCAACTTAGTTCTCTAAGTTCAATATGGTTAAACGAAACCATGAAAGAGACTCATAGTGTACATGTTCCTTTACCCAATCCCTATGACGTTTCATGTACATGCCTAGGTTGAGCTTAAATGCTCTTAATAAATTCATAGACCAAGTTTGGGTGGTCTTAGTAAGAAAGACTTGATGAATTTACCGATTTTGGTTGAATAACTACTCTTAATAAGTTCTTAGACCTATTGCGAAGGACTAATTGAACTTACCGCTCGGAAGGATGAGTTTATTTTTAAACTCTTAATAAATTCTATCCAAAGAGGTTGGATTGTTCTATTGAGAAGAACATTATTGAATTTACCGAACAAAGAGGTTGAGTTTTTATTCTTAATGATTTCTTAGCCCAGAGTTTGGGTGGTTCATTTAATAAAATCACCTTATTTTCTTGTGAGGTTGAGCTTTATACAAAGCTCTTAATTATTTCATAGCCCAATTTTAGGTAGTTTATGTTGAGACAAACTTGATGAAATAACCTATGTAAGTGAGAAGAGTTAGCCGCCTTCTATGAAAAACGATGGGCCATTTTTCTAGTACACTTACTAAAATCCCAAGGTAAGATGGCTAAATATATATACTTTATGTATATACACATCTTCACATCGCGGACTGTGATGGATGAAGGGATTGGCTATGTGTTATGAGTTCACCCCGATCTTAGAAAGTTCAAGACTAGTTTCACTTATCTAAGAGGAGGACTACTCATCATCACTACGTACTAGTTCAAGATTCGTTCACTATGTACTTAAGTAACTAATCTCGCAAATGCTCGTCTAGTGATAGTCGAACTTTGTCACATCATGAGGATTCTTTCGCATTAGTGGGGGATTGTTGGAAATATGTAATGCTTGAATCTCACACTCTGTTTTTATAGGTTGTATGAGAGCAGTTTAGTTGATTTAAAATTCTCTTTGAGTTTTAAATACTTAACCGAATAGATTTAATAACAAAATATCTGAGATTTAAATGAATATTTTCGGTTAGTAAATCTACTATTTTTAGATAGATATTAACAGATTATCTGAGATTTAATTAGATTTTATCTGTTAATAAATCTAATTTTGAATAGATTTTATCCGAGATTTAAATAGATATTTTCGATTACCAAATCTACTTTTTTGGATATATATTATCTGATATTAAATTTAAAATTTAAATTTAAATCAGATTTTATTTGATTCTCGGACAGATTTGCCCCTGCTTTCAACCTATAAATAAGATGCTTTTCTCTCATTTTTATTTATCTCATTCAGAGTTCATCTGTCTTACTTGAGAGAGAATTAGAGAGCATCATTCTGTTCAACTCTGGTTCTGACGATCATTTCTTCTACAGTCCACTCCAAACTTTGGGTGTACACTGTTTGGAGGACCGTGCTAACCTTCGGGGGACAACCGCCTAAAGTAACGAGTACACACATCAGGGCGATTTGTTTCTAAGGCAGTGGCCTCCATACCACGACACGGTCAAACTTTTTATCAGTTCGTTCCTTTAATTTTTTTTGTCAGTGCTAACGCCCTATTTTGCAGCCTATTTAATCAACACATATTTCCAAAGCATTCATTGTTTTTTTCATCTAAAGCAATCCCTCCTTCCCAACCGAATATGCTCTGTAGGTATGAGATGGTGAAGAACCTGCCAAATTAAATAATATAATAATAAGGAAAAATCATTTTATAAATAAATGTCAAAATCAATATTACATAAACCAAGTCATTTATATGCTTGAGATAATAGGTAGAAATCATGTCTCTTTATAGTATATATTTTGATTCAGGTATAATGATTAGAGTAATATCTGTTTTAAAGTATATTCTTAGTCATTAGACATTGATTGTTTAATTATTATATTATTATTACTGATGTTCGAGCTCGTAACCTCCAAAAATAGTAATTATTTCTTTAACTATTGAGGCAAATAGTTCGTGCCGTAATAATTTTTTTCTTAAAAAGTAAATTTAGATTATGATGTCAAAATAATTAAAATATCATAGAAAATATTGTAAATATATAAAATAATTTTAAATTTTAAAATATAATGTAACTATTTTTTTAATTTTTAAAATCATTTTTTAATGGAAAGTTCAATGAATTTTAAGACAAAGCAGATGGGTGGTTGTGAATTTTGTTGAGGTTAGGCCGATTCATTAAATCTGTGCCCAAAAAGCAAGAGAAGTAGGGAAAGTTTTATATATATATATATATATATATATATATATATAAATATTATTAATTTAAATATTTTATATATAGTATCATGTTTTAATTTTAAATTTTATTTAAAAGATTTAATATATCATCTGATTAGATATTTTAAAATAATTCAAAATAAAAGTGAAAGGATTAACATTAATTAATTTAAGTTTATATGATGTTACATGAGTTAGTCGTTTTTAAAGTTAATGTTTAAAGAGTTTTTATTCTTAAATTAGTATTTTTTTTCAATCGATTGTTAATTTATTTTATCTAAAGTTAATACTTAAATTAAGTACATTCTTTTACATTTATAATAAAAAATTTATATATTTCATCAAATTATTTCAAATTCGAAATAATTCAACCATTCATGTTTATAAAATTCAATAGTTCACTATTTTTCTTCTCTTAAATTATTTATTTTTCTATCATAATTTTATACTATTTTTTTTGATAAAAACTCTTTGTTATTTTATGATAAAATGTAATTATTTAATTATTGTTTAATCCAAAAATTTGTTTGGTTTACTAATCATAAAAATAAATTAAATTAATAAAAATTTAAATATAAAAAATTTTAAAATTATAAAATTATTTTAAATTTAGACCAAATTATCAAAAATAATAAATGAAATTAAATTTTGAATACTGAAAAAACATCTAATTCAAGTATCATCCTAGGAAAAAAAATCTTTAAATATTAATAAATAAAAATATGTCTAGTTTAAATATATATATTTAAACCATTAATTTAGAATGGTCTAGCTTCTAATTTCTAGGTTTCAATCCAGTGAGTGCTGACCATGCTCAATGGCTGACTGCCAGCCAAAATCCACCAAAGCCATGAACCTAAAAAATCTCGAATCTTTTTAAACCAGAAAATGCTTAATAGCTCAAACATGAATTTTTAATGCACGGAAAAAGCCAATTTCCTCAATCTTTCCTCCCCAACTTCTTGTTTCAATTTGGAAGACTGTTCAGTTGTGGTGGTTTCCTTTATTTCGTTTATTTCTTCTGATCCTCCATTTGCAGGAGGGAAAAGAAGTGAAAACACAGAGACAAGGAGAGATTGAATGGAGACTGTAGTGTGGCAAGGTTTGGCATTATCTGGAATTTTTTCATGGATTGTAATAGCTTGTTATTTCGATGTAACAAAAAAGTTTAGATCTTTGTTTCAACCTTGGGTCTCTCACCATGTTGTTAGAGGAACTTCTACCATCCTCAAGATCCAGGTTTTGACCAAAATTAACAATACCCTGATTGTCATTTTACTTTGGTTTGATCATTTTTGCTTTTGTTTGATCAGTTTTGATTTTTGTTCTTATTTTTTTTTTCAGAAACATCAACATAAATTCTTGGATGCTCTCTTTTCTGGGTTGTCCTGTGTGGTTTCCGTGCCCTTTTACACGGCGTTTCTTCCTCTGCTTTTCTGGGTATGTTTTCTGTTTTGCTTTCACTTTTTGGATACTTTTGATTTGTAATTTTTCTCGTTGGTTATTTCCTTTTATGATGTTTCCAGAGTGGGCATGGGAAATTGGCCAGGCAGATGACCCTGCTGATGGCTTTTTGTGATTATCTAGGAAACTGCATAAAGGTTCCTTTTTTTTGACATGGTTTTATCATTTTCTCTTGTGGTAATTTGTTTAATGAAGTGAATTTTAATATTGGTTTGCTTTCTGCTTGATGGTCTGTGTTTTTAGGATGTGGTATCAGCTCCTAGACCAAATTGTCCGCCTGTTAGAAGAATAACAGCCACAAAAGATGAGGAAGACAATGCTTTGGAATATGGGTTGCCTTCTTCTCATACCCTCAACACAGTATGCTTATCTGGGTATGGAGGCTTCCTATTTACATAAACCTTTTGATTTGGAAGCTGTGCAAGCATTTGTGGTTTCCATTTTATCAATGAGTCATTCTCTAAATGACTATAAGAAAATGGTTATGTAGACTATTAAATCGTGTAGGAAGTGTTTTTCAAAACACCTAGAGAGTCATATGCCTCAATTATTTAGAACATAATATATATATATATATATATTATATATATATATATATATTATATATATATATATATATTATATATATATATATATATACTTGCAAACTTCATGGTTCTCTTGTGTTGGTACTTGGTAGGATGGGTAAACAAGGCCGAAACTAAAAGAAGAGCTCTGGGAGGTCTGATAGAGTGATAGTTAGTCAGTCCCTTGCAATAAATTAAGCACTCTACTATGTTTACTTGTCAACTTATCAGCCGATGTTTTCCAGGTTCCTTGTATACTACGTTCTATCCTACATAGAGAGTGAAGATGCTTGTGTGGAACTTGGTGCAGTCACCCTTGCTTGCTTGCTTGTGAACTTCATTGGTTTTGGTAGGTTAATTTTCTTCAAAAATTCTTGGTGTTACTCTTGGCTTTCCTTATTGCAACATTCAACCGGTTTTATTTCATTGGTAGGAAGGATCTACCTTGGCATGCACAGCTTAATTGATATCATTGGCGGTCTGGTCATTGGGCTTGTGATTCTGGCGATGTGGCTAACAGTCCATGAATACGTGGATGCCTTTATTGTCTCTGGCCAAAATGGTAAGTTAATCTACATTCTGCACATTTGTGCTTTCATAGGCCAAAAGAATCTGTCTGAGCAGGTTGAATTGTCACCAATCCAATTTGGTGAATAGGGATCTAAACCAGGGAATTGACATTTCTGAATAAAGAGGGGACATGCTAGCTTGCAAATCCTGTAAAGATGGTAACTTTCAGGGATAGTTAATTTAGTCTTCTATTTCCCTGGTCTTGGTTCCATTGATCAAAATGACCAGAGGTTTTTTTGACTTACAAAATTTGACTGATAATCTTAATGCTCGAAACAAAATTATGTTCCTGGTTCTAGTTGAATGTTTGAATGTTGAAACATAATACAATTTTTTTCTATATTGCTTATGCTTACTTTTCTTGTTGTAGTTACATCATTTTGGGCTGCCTTGAGCTTCCTCTTACTTTTTGCTTATCCCACTCCTGAGTTTCCAACCCCAAGTTTTGAGTATCATACTGCCTTCGACGGTGTTGCATTTGGAATTGTAAGTAATTGATCACCCATATAACATTGATACAATTCTTAGCTACTTTCTTTTATCGCTGGTATTATTGTAGGAACGCATTTTTTGATGAATTATTGCCTCCAAAGTTCATTAACAATATTGAATGCAAAAAGTTAAAGATCATAAGCACATAGAAACAACAAATTGGTAATTTGGTATTCGAGAGAACTGAGATTCATTGCTATCATTGAAGAGGAAATTCTCTGGGGAAAACACTGTATCATCCTGTTTTGGTAAGATAGCTGACAGTGCTTGTGACTTGAATTGTTGAAGTTGGTCTATGCTGTTGGTGTCACATCATTTGCTTGTGTGAACTTCATGCTTGACAAACATCTATGGTTATGGTTAAAATTATTTAGAGGTGAAATTGTGGTATAAAATAGCTTATTTACCCCATTAGACTCTTATCTATCGTGTACAAGAAAAATCAGCTTTGGTTTGTCAAGTTCTTTCGGGAATTTTACCAAGGAGAAATTCCCCATCTTTCCCTCCCCAAAGCCTATGGTTTGATAGCAAATCAAAATCTCTCACAATTTCCATTCCTGATGGCATTAGGGAGTGGCAGCTGCTGTGTCAAGATATTTTCTGTAGCTGTTGGATCATTTAGAATATGCATCAAGATTTATTGTATGCCGGGTTCTGCATTTTGACATATTATTGGAATGAATAAATGGATACAGACACATGCCAACACAGAGAAGATGAAGCAAATATAAGTAGAAGAAAAGTATCAAAGTAGTTATGAAGGTGATGTGGGTTGGTGTTATTCAAACATGATGATTGGTGTTTGGTACCATTATAACTGTAAACAGCCTCATCTTGGGAATTTCTGAACTCTGTATCTTGTTATTGGCATATAGAATATAGTTATGGATTGTGACGAGTAATGTGCTCATCATCCAAGTGATATTGGGTTCTGTTCTATTGCATTGGTAGTTCATCTCCCTACCCCACAGATGAAGCGGGTCACTTTGCTTTAAGCTTGTATTTATAGGAGCTCAAAATTATACATAGACATGCATGCATGTTACTTCCTATGTGAGTATCATTCACTGATGGAGACAAGTAGAGTACAATATTTGCATTTACATCATGAAAATTATTAATTGATCCTCCCATTCGACTGCATCCACCAACAGAGATACAAGGTTTTGAATTTACACTCATCAATGTAACTCTTAAGTGTTAATGTTGAGCAGGTGGCCGGGATTCAGCAGACATACCACCAGTTCCATCACGAAGCCGTTCCACGAATATTTACCCCTCGACTTACATTTCCTGCTTTTTTGGGAAGAATGCTTGTTGGGATACCAACAATCCTGATCGTCAAGTTCTGCAGCAAGGCTCTAGCAAAATGGATTCTCCCAGTAGTATCAAACACATTGGGTATCCCAATAAAATCAACCAGCTATATCCCAATGCTTAGTGGTTCAACTCCAGAGAAGAAATCCAGTGAGATAAAGCAATCAAGTTATATCCACAAGATGTTATTCTTCTCTAACCAAGATTTATTCGATGTAGACACCGGTATCCGCTTCCTTCAGTATGCAGGCCTTGCGTGGTCGGTGGTAGATCTCGTCCCATCCCTCTTCTATCACCTGAGGTTGTGATGCTTGTCCTCAGTTTGGCACTACGTTATTAGCCTGTTTTAGTGGCAGGCACGCAGCATGCAGCTAATATGTAAATTCATTTTTGTTTGTTTGGCACTGAATTTGCCCATTTTGTTTTTGTTAAAGAAATGGTAAAAAAATATTAGCATCTTCCTCCCATTTGGAATTGTGTTTGCTCCTACTAGTTATTAGCCTCTACTTCTGCCCTTTCTGCTACTTTGTCTTCCATTTCCATTCCTACTAGTTACTCACAAGTTGTCAAAGAGAAATGTTGGCAGCAAACCATGCAGGAAGAATTACGTGCTCTTGAAGCTAATGAGACTTGGGAAATTATTGATTGTCCTGCCGGTATGACTTCACTTGGCTGCAAATGGGTCTATTCAGTTAAGGTTAAGTCTGATGGAAGTTTAGACAGGTATAAGGGAAACTTTTGCTCCGGTAGCCAAAATGACTACCATACGCACAATTTTGGCCATTGCTGCTTCCCAAAATTGGAATTTGTACCAAATGGACGTGAAGAATGCATTTCTTCACGGAGATCTCAAGGAAGATATTTATATGCGTCCTCCTGCAGGTTTAATTTCTAACTCTACTTCTGCAGTGTGCAAATTACGTCGCTCCTTGTATGGTCTAAAACAAGCTCCTCGTGCATGGTATGAGAAATTCACTTCTACCTTACTCAAGTTTGCTTTTCTCAAAAGCAAGTTTGATGCATCTTTATTTCTTTGGAAGACTGAGCAGGGTATTGTCATTCTGTTAGTATATGTTGACGACATCATAATAACGGATACTGATCTAGTTCTTATTTCTCAATTAAAGCAACATATACGGGATTCTTTTCACATGAAAGATTTGGGCTCTCTCACATATTTTCTTGGTATTGAGATTAATGTTGGTTCCCATGGTATTTTTCTTTCACAACACAAGTATGCTCAGGACTTGGTGGCAGCTGTTGGTCTCCAAGATTCTACTTACCTTGATACTCCGATGGAATTTAATCTCAAGTTGCGTAAAGAAGAAGGTGACTTGTTATCGGACCCTGCTGCTTATCGAACTCTTGTTGGCAGCCTAGTCTATCTTACTATCACTAGACCTGATATCTCTTACGCAGTCCAACAAGTTAGTCAGTTTATGGCTTCTCCTAGACATCTACACATGGGTGCCGTTCGTAGAATCATTCGCTATGTTCATGGGACAACTTCACATGGACTTTTTTATCCTGCCTCTACTACACTTGATCTTATAGCATATTCTGATGCTGATTATACAGGGTGTAGCGATACAAGGTGTTCTACTCCAGGATGGTGTATGTTGCTTGGACCAACACTTATTTCCTGGAAAAGTAAGAAACAAGATCGTGTTTCTAAGTCCTCAACTGAGTCTGAATACAGGGCTATGTCTCAAGCTTGTGCTGAGATACATTGGCTCCGTGGGCTACTAGCTGAGCTTGGTTTTCCTATATGCAGTCCTACTCCTCTTCATGCAGATAATACTAGTGTCATTCACATTTCTGCTAATCCCATTTTCCATGAACATACTAAACATATCGAAGTTGATTGTCACTTCATTCGTGAGGCTTATAAAGCTAAGATCATCTCTCTTCCTCATGTCTCTACCAATCTTCAAGTGGTCGGTATCTTTACTAAGGCTCTCACATGGCCTAGACATAAATTTCTTTCAAACAAATTGATGCTTGTAGATCTCCCGCATCAATTTGAGGGGGGATGTCAGTAAATAGCAATAATTATGATTGGTCAACAGCTAAATTACCTCTGTAAAATAATTGTAATTGATACACTAATATAGTTAGTATATATTATATTAAATAGGAGATTTAGGTTACCATATATAGTTTCCTAGGATTACTTCATGTAATCAACATGTACAACTTTATTTTCCTTGTATAGTTGGTAGTCTAGCCTATATAATGAAAGACCTTCTCAATATGAGAGGACAATTCGAACCATTTTGTTATATAATTGAGATGTAAAATGGAAAATACGGAGATTTTTATGGAAAATAATCGAGTATAATCTCAACTATTAATTTATACTCATCCAATATTCTTGTTTATGGATAAATAAGAAAGTCAACAATTATTTGATACATCCATTATGCCAAGTTAGGAGAGAGCCACGCCTTGTCCTTGTCCACAACAACTTATTATTAGACATGAAACAGCAAAACAATGCCAACTGGTTTCCTGCCATATCTATAAACAATGTTATTCTACTCCTTGAAGACTCTGTTGCTGCAATTTTTCTATGAAACAAAGATAAGTCCCTAAACTAAACTTATACTGATCCCCTGGACATTTGTATAGCCAAAAACAAAACTGAAAAAGACAATCATTTCTGTATGAAACAAAGGGGGGACATATAACAAAGTAAGGATCCCCCCATCAAAGAGAGTACCATAATTCTTACAAATACCTTTTATCTCTATCCATCAGCTTCTTGGGGGGTCATTATCTTGGCCATCTCAGAGACCTAAACAATGTATGTGTGCATATCAATAAGAAGTTGGTTGTAAATGTTGTGTCATTTAAAATCGAGGGTGCATCGCCCAAGAATTTGAAGTGTTGTCGTCTAGGCCTCGGCTGGAACAGGAATTCAACTAATAGTGCTATAGGATCGGAGGACGCTGTGTGTTTCCTCAAGCTATCCTATTGTTAAAAGTCTGCGACATTAGCCTAAACATTTTTAACATTATAACATTTTAGTGACTATTTTGTAACTTTTTAAAATGCAGCCGATTTAAAGATAGTTGAATGATAATTTGTTAACTTCATCAAACTATTTTACTCAACAAAAAAATACCCTATAGTCAGGGACTTTTTGCGTATTTTACCCTAAAAGTATTCATTTTTATAATACAACATCAATTACTAATGCCAGAACGGCACAACCATATCTGGATTCGCACTCGATTAACCGGTTACCCGAGTTCGTAAATACATACCGGTTTATTTTAAACTACTACAAATTACATTGATAATACATGACATAGCATGGATAAAATGCCAGAAAAGCACAACCGGAATCCCTGCAATATGAATCTATGATCCATGGCAACTTATAAAGGATTGTATATAATAAAGGAATAAGATCAATGTCTACAACCTGCGATGACGATAAACGGTATATTTACAGATGAAATTCTCTGTTGTCGGAGCTACAATCCTCAGCCGGATACATAATAATCCATCTTTTCCACCGGCAGATTCAGAACAGATGTTTCCACCTAAGCAAGGAAAGACGATGGCCGAATGATTAAGTACGAAAAACACGAATATAAAAAAGTTGTAAGAAATAATATTTTGTTTCATTGATCAGAAGATCACAGGCTAGAAACAAGGTTACCTCTTCAAATGGGATGAAGACAAATGGTGTTAAACCCCTTTTGTGAGATACAGCAGGGACATCTGGGTTGTGAGTTTCATCATCCTGCCACCCTTCGACAACTCCGAGGATGTCCTCTTCAGGACCACTGGCTTCATTATCATCCACACCACTTGTAACAAGGGAGAGTAAATCCATACGATTGTTAGCCCCTGTTATTGTTCCACGTAATCTGTACAAGTAGATAGGTAAGAGAGCGGACATAACTGCTAAATGGAGGAGATTTGGACAAAGGGGGGGATATTGAGGAAAATGAGAGTATGGGTTTTCAAAGAAGATACTTGATCAACTAATCATCCATCCATTAGCAACAGGGTAATCCCTAATTTGAAGATGGCATTATTTAAAATACCAGATATCTGATCACACTTTTATGGCATTCTGTTCATAATCCAGCATTAGGCATCCAATGATCCTTAGACAAACTCATATACTTTAGTCCATCAAAGAATTTTTTGTTTATACAAGGATAATAGTTTTAACTCCACAGAAAAAAACTAACAATGTATTACCTTAAACGGATTCTCAGCACAGTAGGACGCATGCCAGGGTACAAGACGGCAGCTTCAACCTGCATAATAGAATAATCATAAAACCTTTAAGATACATGTCAAGCTAAAGATACTAGGATGAGAGCAGGCAATGAATTGAACGATAAATTTAATGCCACATTCAACGGAAAATAAGTGCACTGCCTGTAAAAACTGAAAATCCAAACATTAATTTGAAGACAAGAAACTGGCCTTGTCATCTGACAAAGTGTAATGGCCACCAAAAACACAGTCTGCTTTGGATGAACGAAAATTCATGCATTTTGCTACATCCTTTACTTTTTGAGAAGAGTTCTAATAACAAACAAATAAAAATGTCATTAGATTCAAAAAATAGTATCATGTCCACGACTGAATAGTGTTATCATCAGTGCAACACAACCTTGTATAGAAATCTGCCAGAAGGGAAAAATCTCAAGTAACGAAAGTAGCAGACCTATACATGTGTTAACAAAACGAAAAATAAATCAGAAATAAATTCAAAATAAAGCATGTAAATAAATATTTTTCCATGTCAGGATAAATAGATGGGTTAGCATAATACTATGTGAACTGGATTTGTGATCTTCCACTCTGCAACTCCAACACGAATATAAGTGTTCCTACTCACATAAAGACCTGCAACAAGAAACGCAATGCAAGTTTACGGAACATAATCGGGAATCAAAAGGTTCAAAATGAAAAAGGACTAGCAAACGCAAAAGAAAACCAGTTTTGTTTCATGCCACTCCATATGCACCACAAATATAACACAAGCACTTGAGCATGGCAGTTTTTTCATGTACATCAGATTCAACAAATTTCAGGTTAAACTTAGTTTGTTGTTTATAGCATTAAAACATAGCTTTAAAAGCATTAGATCGTTCCTTTTTTTTTTTTTTTTTTTTGGGGGGGGGGGGGGGGGGGGATGTCTAGTTTTGTTCAAGTACCTTCAAGATCCCAAACATGAACTGTTAGATATTTATTACTCATGAATTCATGAAAGAGAGTCATATGGAATAGTTTTGAGATTCACAATGTCACTCAACTTATTTTGTCCCACCAATTATAGTATGCAAAGAATGCATTGTCGAATGGCCTTAAGATCCAACGAATCTTATGCTTGACGTCACTTTAATACAAGTGAAATCAAACCACTAAATGACTTAGAGACATAATTATATTTCTTATACTTTGTTCTCTACAGAAAACAAAGACTAAGAAACCTACTTTTAACTAAGAATGGTGTCATCCTACAAAGAGAGAAGATTAGAGGGATACAAATCCTCTTTGTTAGTTCTACAAAATACTTTCCAAACATTGTATTCAAATCACTTTAGAGAAGTATTTGAGTCCCCTTGTGTAAAATATCACAGAAGCTTATGAAAATGAATATTCGAGGGATACAAGTATTTGAGTCCCCTTGTGTCAAACTCAGGAATTTGACTCCCATCAATGAGAATTTGAATCCTCACCAAATCTCATACATCGTTTCTTATGTGCTAGTTACTAATGGATTGGTTATTTAATCAACAAAATATTAATTCCTTATTTTGAAAATTATTTCAAAAATATTTCCCAAACCAATCAATCTTTTAATAATCAATGGAATTATGAAAAATTAAAGAACACGATCATAAGAATTCTACCAAAACAATGGCAACTTGAGAAGCAATCACCAAAACCAGACACAGCAGAGTTGGGAATTTCAACCTAGATAAATGCAAATAAGATACTCTTCTCCCTTGCCACCAAATAGATTACACAGAAAGCTAAAACCAAGAAAAGAGTACAACTTACCATCAGTTCGTACCCGAGGTCTCAAAAGCCACATTTTCCTCCATGAACCTTCATATTTTGACTGCAACAACTTATAATTCTCTACCAGTCCAGAGAGCTTTATGAAAAGAGACATTAGTTTTGAGCATTAATAATTTGCAACAACAACGTAAAATTAGATTTCTGAAGGTCAAATTAACCTGCCAAGCCTTTAAGCATGCAGTGCGCCAAAACACAGGGTTGCGAACTGTATACCTCCATTTTCGACAAACGCATGATGCCCTTCCTAAGTCATATGGAGCCATTCGTACAAAGACCTGCACATTCATTTCCCGTCGTTACCCTCTGATTTAAGGCACAAGAATAACATGGGTTTATTTTTTATATTAGTCTTTTTTTAAACTTTTATGTTAAAGAATAAGTATTCTACCAATTCAAAGGTTGGAAATTTGGTAAGTTTGGCATTAAATTAGAATTTTCAGCTTTCAAGCAAATATAAAATAAACTTCAAGAGGTCTTTTTATCAACCAAGTCAGAATCCATTAATTAAAAATCCTATTTCCGCATTCACCATCTCAAAACCTAACATTTCTAAGTGAACATTAAGAAGCAGATAGAGAAAACCAAGATAATTAATATCAAGCTTGTAAAACTAAAGGGTTGCAATACCTCGAAAAGCAGCTCATCAGGCAAGCATCGATGGATAAGTGCAGGATCAACATATGATTTTCTGCTGGCGCTTCCAAAAGGAGCAACTGGTCGAACATGTTTTCCATAAAGATCTGAAATAAACAATTCACAAGTGATTTATACAGGAAATTGAAGCCAATTCCATCAAAACGAAAATTAAAAAAAATGAAATCGTTACAAGACAGAAATGCAAAGAAATGGTTAAATATATATAAATACCAAGCCAAGGCCTCTGCGTAACGAAATACTGAGCTGTCTTCAAGTGCAAAGTTGACTCTAATTCTACCTCAGACGGAACTGTTAAGGCAAATTCAGCAAAATTAAGGCTATTCCATAATCAATAATAACGCAATTGAAAAAAGAAGATAACAAGCAATCAAATGAAACCCAACAAAAATGAAGTTTAACTCTTTTTCATCTGTTCTTCCTAATTCTGTAGCTAAACAATTGGAAGACAAAATTCAACATAATTACCAGAAACAAAGAAAAAGATGATTGAATTGAATTTAGAAATGAAAGAATTCAAGCATGTAAATATAAATACCTGGATTCATGGGAATCGAATCAAAGTATGAATTGTATTATCTCAAAGGAAAATAGAAGAAAATCTTCAATGTTTTTCTTTCATTCTTGATTCTACTAACCCCCGAATTTTCCAAATTAAAAGGAAATCTGTGATGGGAAAATGTTGACAGGCTAAATGAATGACCCAAACCCAATCAGATTTAACTTGATATAAATTAGGTTGTTAACGCCTTAACGGGTCAAGTGAGTCGGCCCAGTTCCAATGTACTAAAACCAACCACTATAGCTGATAGGGGAGGGTGAAAATAAATCTAGTCAAATTTGAGTAATATTAAGGTCGATTCGGGTTATTAAAAATTTAAATCGTATTTAAACTCGAGTTAAGATCAATAGTTTTAAGTTTGATTTAATTTGTTAAGAATTTGAGTTGAATTTATAGAATCAAATTTTGATCGAATCAAGCTTAAATTTGTGATTTGTATCATTTTATTTATTATTATTATTACGATTATGATTATTGTCATCGTCCAACGAGAAACATTTTAATTCACTTTAATTTAAAGAATGATATAAGATTTTTGGGTACCTCACGATTTTTTTTAGTAAGATGTTTGATCTTGAGTCAAGTCTAATTAAATCGAGTTTGAATGACAATATAACTCATCTCATTTACAACCCTAAAAGTCAATATCTCACTATACATTCTTGCACGACTCATAAAATTTATGCTAGTGGCTTAGTGATTAAGGATACTCATGTTATTTTATTTTGTATAAGTTTGAATCCATATATATGCTTTAAAAATATTATACTTTTTTACTTGAACTGATACAGGCTCAAATCAATTTTCAATTAAATTAAAAACAACATGAATTAATTTCACACGAACTGAAAGCGACCCTAATCGAAAGTAACCCAAATTAATTTTACCCAAATTGGATTGGATCAAACAATTTTTTACTAGTGTGTTTTGAGATATATACCAATATTTTATATCTACTTCAATTGAACTCATACTCAACTCGAAGGTTTAAATATTGACCTAAATATAAAAAAAATCGATCGAAGACCTATATTGACCAGATATCGACCCAACCTGATATCAATTGGTATGATATTAACCCGACCGAACCTGATATCCAACATGGATTATCATAAACAAGCTAAAATCGAATTAAATCAGATCCGTTTCAAAACAAACCTAAACCAAAGTCAAACCCAAAATTACTCGATATGAATGATCCATTTATCACCTCTTACATTTAAATAGGGTTATATTTTAATACACAAGTTGTATAAAAAGAATCTACACAACTCTTCTATTAAAATTTAAAACCTAAATCGTAAGCTTTAACCTCCTAAAACCCAGTTCTTAAACTCTAAATTTTAACCATAAACCTTAAAATTTATCCTTATACAATAAATTTTTAAACACGTAAACCCTAACCCCATAATCAAAGTATTTTTCTTTAAATAGTTAATGGTTTGATCAACACATTTTATGGTACGATGGTGAAAATATAACTACCTTTAATTTTTTTAGCATAAAATCTTCAAAACAACTAATCTTTCTTTCGGTTTATCAAAAACACTAAAATCCCAGGCGAAAATACACCTAAGTTAATACTTAATGACACATCGAAATTTCATGTGCAGTTGCTTAGTGTTTCCTTGGGTGTGTTACGGATCAAATCAGATAAACCAGAAACTGATTGAATCAATCAAAAGAGTTTAACTCTGTGCAGATTAGCATCTGATGTTTTGACATCTGAAGATTCTTTTGATTTGCTGATAGTGTAAGACAACATGCAGAATATTAGCATCTTCCAAGAAGATGAATCAGTCAAAAGAGTTTAATGCAACCCTGATTAATCACCATTATATGGAGATCTATCAACAAGCTGCGTAGAAAGATCATTTCGACCATGGCTAATAAGTAATAATACTCCATGATTATTGTAGGAGTCCAATACAGTTGTCATACTCGTAGTCCATTCCATAAATGGCGGCCGAATCCAATAGCAGATCATCAGAGTTCTGAAATGCTAGGGGAGAGTCAGTCATTGGTGGTCCAAAAGAAATGCAGCACCCTGAGCAGACAAAAAATGGTGGCACAGCCTCGGAGTCCTCGATGCCACTGCAGCGTGTGTGTTGCCACACCTCGCAAACATCACATGCTATCATCCTCTCTCCATCATCATCCCGAGCCCCACATTCACATCTGACTATCCAATTACAAGAATCACCTTCATGCCTTAGATTACTGTCCAAATCTATTCCACTCCCTGTGACAAGAATTTCTGTGCCTGAATCAAGGGCTCCGAACAGCACATCTCTATCGTCCATTTCGCCTAGGTTGTCAATCTCTGTCACCACAAACTTATCCATAATACAATAAGTATCCCTCAATGCTTTTTCAGCAGCTTGTTTTAGGTCAAGAACTGTGGCATGTAACGGAACAATGACAAGTTCACCGGCAGGCCATGTCTCGGTAGACATATTCTCCACGTCAATCAAGCTGGGCATGACTCGGCAAAAGAATCTCAGCAACTGGCCATCTTCGTCACGAGATGGTAGATCCTTCACAAAGTGTTTGCTATCTAGAACTGCCTGAGTGGCAAGTTCCAGCAAGTCTGATTCCGGATAGTTCAGTAGTGTGTTATTATACAAATGCACCACATCATTATAAACATCAGTTCCAGGGACAGGAGCAAGAGCAGGAGCAGGAGCAGGCAAAACATCTGGTAGAGATTTTTGATGTATCTCCTCTTTTGCTTCTGATACCTTAACTGGATTGTCTACGTCGTCAATTGTATATTCTAAAACCTGAGCTGAGTTAATTCTAGGACGCACAATGTGGCATCCAACGATGACATTGTTCATTGATTTCAAAACATAATCCGGCAAGCCTGTATCACCAATATGTATCCGAGCTGCATCTCTTAGATCTTGTCTTGTCATCCCACCGTGACCAACTTCAGATTTGTGTTCCTTCAAAGCATCTGCAATAACATCTGCTGCAAATTCAATCCTTTTTGCAGGCCATCTGCTATCCATATGAGCTATGACACTGGTAAATCTCTTGCATCTCAAATATTTTTCCTTCGAATTGTCCTTGCGGAATGATATTCTGAAGGAATTTTTGTGTAAAGAAGCTGAAGGAGCAGTAGTAGCTGCTACCAATTTCTTCTGCAGCGCACTACGAGATTTTATAGTGAGCATAAACCTGAAAAGATCTCGAATTGTATCCAACTGGCTCTCACTTAGATCTCTATAATGCTGAACCATGCACTTGATTTGTCTGCTATACTCCCCATCATTGAAATCTTGAATGATTTTGTCAAGTTTCTGGGAGCTGAGAATTTCAATTGCTTCATCATAATTTTCCTCTAAAACACCATAGCTTCCGCGGCAGAACTTGTAACCCCATCGACCACACCATGTATGTCCATACGCAACTCCATGAAGCAAACGTAGATCCATACCGTGCTTCTTCGATGCATCCTCCACTGAGATTTTCCTAAAAAAACATGAAACAATTGTCACCAAAGCATTCTTAAATGTGAGCTAGGCTAATTTGGATGGTTCAATTATGGAGTTCTACCGTGCTCTAAGAATTTCACAAATACGATCCCACAGATCCATGATTTCTCTGCCATAGAGATACCTAGAACCACCTTCGATTCCATTGATGCAAAGGAGATGGCCAAATCCATTACAGTGAATCAACCCATGTAAGAGATGGGAGTGAATGTTTAATACATCATCTTCTAAAGGCTTATTCCAGTCTCGGTCATTTGGTATTACAACATGATACTTCCTTTTGGAAACTAACTGGTTGGTCCAACCTAAAAGGGCGTCAGCAGGGAAAATAAATGTCAGTTCACTGCAAGAATTAATAAATTGGGAAGAATTTTAGCATCCAGAGTTCTGTAGCAACAATTTTATCATGGAGCAAAAGCTTTCTTAAGCAGAATCCATTACATATATGAAAATTTGTATCAAATTTAGGCCTGGATAACGTAGAAAGTACATGAAAAAAAATGCAGACATAGGAACTTCCTCAAGCAAAACTCAGAATGCAGCAGCTAGTAAGAACTAAGAAGTTATAAGTTATAACCTTTTCTGTCTTGCAAGAAATTATGGAAAAGCTGCTGTTTTTATTTAATTATTTTACAAGCAACAAATGAAACCAAACCCGAAATCCAAATCTTGGTCTAAAGTTCATGTTCAACATAAATTCCCAGCTTTCTTCATATAAACAAGAAACCCAAAATCCAGTAAAAAAAAAACTGAACCATGTGAAGAAACGAGAAAACCCCACTATGTGACAAGAAAAGAAAGAAACAAAAGCTGAGAGAAAGGAGCAAACCTGTACATCTGCAGTGATCACAGAAAGTGTTTAGAGAGTGATCAACACTCTCTTCAATGGTGTAAAGAGGGACGACGATGGTCTTGTCACGAACGAGAAGGGTGCACCAAATGGACATTCCTTTGACGCAGTAATCTTCGGGCTCGGCACATTGTTCAAGGAAGAAACGAATGTTATCTCGGAAGGGACCGGTGGGGTTTATAGGGGAACCAGGCTCTGCAAATGAATGGAACCCGAATAACTTTGGCATTCTCTTTCTTTTCCTGCACGTCTCTAGGATTGGGATTGACATTGTTGAAGTAATGCCTTTTGGGGTCTTTGGTTTCTTCTTCTCGTTTAGAGCATGGGAAAAGCTGAAGAAATTCTCAACTTTTATGGGTTTTACCAGTAACTGACTTAAGTTTGCAGTCAGTTCGTTAAAGATGGGGACTTTCCGCGCTCAAATTTTGAGTAAAAAGCAATGAAAAAGGCACAAATCTTCGAGTCCAAACTGTATCTTTCTCGTATCCTCATTTATACCCCATTTCAAATGAAAGGTTAGAATTTAGAATTTTAGGTTAGAGGTTTTAATTAGGGTTTAAGGAATTAAAGGTAAAGTGTAGAATTTAGGATTTAAGATATAGAAAATAAGGGTTTAGGGTTTAAAATTAGATTTAAAAAAAACAAAAGAGACATAAAAGGAGTCACACAAAATGGCTGAAGATTTTTGTTCCAAATCTTCTATCTCTTTCCTATGCTTTCGTTTTAAATTAAAAGGTTTAAGGTATAGGGTTTAGGGTTTAGGGTTTAAGAAATTAGAAATATGGTGTATTTTTTAGGTGTAGGGTTTAGGGTTTAAGATATAGAAAATTAGGGTTAAGGTTTAAAAATCAATTTTTTAAAAAATTTTAACAGAAGACATGATAAAGAGACAGATGATTTTTACTCATGAAAAGAGACTCATTTATCTTATAATATTAGACTATAGTTCAACAAATTAATCGAAAGAATTCAATACTCAATAAACTAGAATCCACTCAAAAATTAATTATTTGACATGATTTAAAGCAAAAAAATTGACTCTTAAAATTATAAAATTGATTTTTAGAAATTTAAATAAAGTTTGAGTTATAAAATAAAAATTTAAATAATATAAAATCTTTTAATAATTATTAAATCTATTTTTAAGTTTCAATCGAGTCTTTCAATTATATATAATATATATCTATTTATCTATCTATAAGTGTTAATCGAATTTGCTCCGACAAACCTAATGCAAAAGCAATACAAGAAAGTGTTTTTGAGCAACTTCGTGTTGTTCCTGATGGTCAACTTGGATAGATTTCTCACCCGATTTGAAGGTCACAAATCAAAGCAATGGCTCTCTCAGTTTCGTGTTGTTCTTAAAAGTCACGGATTCGGATATCAGTAATATTAATACAATATTTGACTGATCAATATCTAACGATTGAGAATATACTTTAATGGTTAGATACGTGAATATTTTTCATCAAAATAAAATTTTAAAACACATATACATATTAATTAGGTATTTGTAAGTTGTCATGTGATATTGATTTTAAAAAATATATTAAATATCTATTTTAAAAAAAAAATATTTTATGTATCTATTTTAACAAATCTATATTGATAAAATAATATTATAGTTACATACTTTGATAAAAAAAATAGATATTTTTTTGTGAAAAAATACTTTAAATACTTAAATAAAAAATTAATAAACCTAGATACTGATATAAGCCTTAAAAGTTTCCAAACCAAATATAAAAAACTAATTTCATGGCATGATTCCAATAAACATATTTTCAACTCATTGGCTACACTAAATTATTTTTTTATTAAATATAGATGTATTATATTTTTATATCAGGATAAAATCTTTGTTTAGATTAATTAGTATATTATACAAATATTTTATGTTTCAAAACTTAAGTTTGAAAAGGCATAGAACATTCCGAGGTGTAAAAATTCTCAAATCGAGACGTAAGGTGTTAGGAAAAGGCGTTCATCTTTCAAAAGATATTTTTTATTCTAAAAATAATAAATCAATCGTATAATATATTTTATAATTAAAAATATCATAATTATATTATAGATATTAAAATATTAATAAATTATATTATTTAAATATATAATTTTAATATTTTATTTATATAAATAAATATTTAAAAATAAATATTATTTTATTATATTAATTTATATTAAAATTGACATGAATTTTAACTTATTCATCTAGAATAAATATATAAACAACAACAATAATAATAAGATAAGAAAAATCTTAATTTGTTTTGAAAAAAAAATACTATATTATCATTGTGAATTATAAATTATTATGGGAAATCTTAGAATATTTTGGTCAAATGAAAAAATAAAAAAGCTTTTATTTTTGGATGTAAAATAGACAATATTATACTTAAATATTTTATAGAAAATACTTGTTAAATAACATATAAAAAGGATATTATTGTTCGTTAATCAGATTTGATGGATCAAACTTAAAAAGTAGTTTCTGTCAAATAAATAATAAAAAAATAAAATAAATTTTAAAATGTTATTTATTTATTTATTTTCTTTGTGTTTCTTTTATGTGATTTTTTTTATTTTTTTATTTTTTACGATTTCTTTTGTTCTTGTTTTTCAATGAGACTTTTCCTATTCTTATTATTTTTTTTAACTACAAAAAGTGCAAAAGTGCTCACCTCATGCGAAGTGTCCCAGAGGCATGGGCTTCCTATACCTTGCTCCGCCTCGGCCCTTAGGGGAATTTTTTTTATAACTGAAATCAAATTGATTTAAATTTAACTCAAAAAATTCGTAAATATATACAAAATAATTATATATATACTTAACTAAAATAAATTGAACATTATGTGTTTATATTGTAAGAATATTTCGTAGATATTTGAATTAATCTACTTTTTAAACATTTTTTTCAACATTAAATTTTATTTCAATATTGGTTATTAAATGATTTTTTTTAACAGACTCCATCTTTTATAAAAAATATATTAAACTTTTTATTTCAAACTGAACCTAACAAACTTGAGCCGAGCATGACAAGCTTTAAGCCTAAATTAAGTCTTATAATATTATTTTCGAGCCGAACTCAATTTTAAAATTTTAAACTCATCAAGCCTCAAATCTAATATAATTATTTCCGAACCAAATCGAGCCTGGTCAGGTTCATTATCATCCTTAATTACACCCAATAATTAGGAGAATTCAAATAATAATATAATCATGACCCCACTAAAAACAAAAGCACAGTTAACCAATATTTGCATGGCATGAATGGGGTGAAAGACAAAGCAAACAGCAAATTCTTTGAAACTCTTTTTTTATTTAATTTCCAACTTTTTAGATGATGGAGCATCAATACTCAACATCCCGCAAAAAAGTCATGAAAATGCAAGAAAAATAACACCACAAGTTTTAAACTACTGTATCGGAAAAGCATTTACATATGCAAATAAACATGGAGAAAAAAACAATTCATTTCACCCACATAGAAGGTGAAGGATAAGCACTGATGCAAGATCATATGAGAATTC
This sequence comes from Abelmoschus esculentus, assembly GCA_035048815.1. Classification (NCBI taxonomy): domain Eukaryota; kingdom Viridiplantae; phylum Streptophyta; class Magnoliopsida; order Malvales; family Malvaceae; genus Abelmoschus; species Abelmoschus esculentus. The sequence goes on along the minus strand of JAUCBN010000027.1, from coordinate 15,547,025 downwards.
AAATCATCATCACTGCAAGTTTGCAACTGAAAACTAAAAAGACATGCATTAGTTCACCATCCAAAAGACTTGAACATCAATTTTGGCTAGAAGAAAATGGATACTGGTTAAGGCCATGGAAGATATCCAGCACGGGGGGGGGGGGGGGGGGTCAAAGGGTTAAGGTTCTACCAACTTCTCGTTTTCTCGCATTGACCATACTCAGAGAATTTCCTGATTACACTGAACAGAGGTTAGAAGGAATGACAATTTAGTCTAAACAATAATACCAGTGAAGGCTGAGGGATCAAGCTCCCAATATCCTCTCCAGCGACTATTGTCTCTTGTGTGCTGGAAAGCTGGAACCTGATGAGAAAATCTAGCAAATTCAGTCTCTGGAATCTCGAGAACACTGGCAGTTGATCTTTGACTTGTTGGAGCCCTATAAAGTGATTTAGACCTGTTTACACTTGAGAGAACTATAACTTTTTTGCTCTTTTCATTATCTTCCAAAACCTCCACAATGTCACATTCACCTTCACCCAAGTCTGAATCTGCGGAGTTCCAGCTCTTATATATTGCCCACACCTCACCGTTTCTGGGGTAAATTTTGTATCTGTTCTTTCCTATGGGCTCTGCTCTTACTTGATGCGAGACATCATTACAAGAGACAATCTTGATTTGACCACTTTTAACTTTGAATATCCCACAACAAAGGGGGCGTTTCAAGTCTTTGGGTCTTGAGCACACCTTCAGCAGTGCTACATGCAATCTGAAATCAGGAGTAGCTTCGATCTTCTTAACCTGAGCGTAGTCCTTTGGCAGTCCATCCCCACAATACAATGCCCATATCTGATCAACTGCAAACTTGTCCTTGGATTTCATCCTCTTAAAATCGTAGCACTCTAAATTTGAAGTTTTCTGTGTTGGAGACATTGGTGTAGAGACACTAGAGCTTTTAGTAAAATCAACCCTACTACCACCCCTGTTGTGTAAATGGGCGTTACCAACAGGAGGATTCAAGGAATCTCCTCCTTCTGTATTACCAAAACCACCACGCTTTTTATTTTTGTTGGAAACTGAATGCTTCTTGACATCTTCCCCAGTGTCATGTTGACTAGCATTTGCTTGACTGCTTCTGCTCAAATCTCTCAGTGATCTACAAGGTTTTAGACAATCTGGAGTGGGATAATTTTTCTCACACTTTTTTTTGGAGTTCATCTTCTCAAGAGCATCATCTGAAATAGAACTTTCTTTGGGCTGAGTCAAGCTGCAATCTCGTATAGCTTCAGTACTATCTTCCTCATTCTTATACTGAGCTGCATCAATTTGACCATGATCTTTAAGCATACAAGGTGATCCCCTTGTAGATTTTCTGGATTCTGAGGGTTCTTTTTCAATGTCACCCTTCTGATTATTTACAGGAGTGAGATTCCTCTCCGAATCTATTGTAGTTTTAGCTTGATTTTGAAGATGATTAGGACTAGAACAGTTTTCAGCATTGTGATCACCCAGCTCAAAAAGGTAGGCAGGAAGAGAAGCAGGATCTAACTCAAAAGATCCAACAGGAATGCCCTCTCTTTCATAGCCAGTCATTCTGAATGAGGGAACTCGATGTGAAAATCTATATACATCAGATGATGATATCTGAAATGAGATAACCCCATCACATTCAGTTTGTTGGAAAATGCTGACAAACCCTTTCACTTTACCCAAATGAGCAACCCCAATGCCAACTTCCTCATCAAAATCAGTGAGAACCTCCACAAAATCATATTGGTATGGTGGTTTATGCTTTTCTGGCTCTGAAAGCCATTTAACATCCCAATCTTTGAAGAGAGCCCAAGATTCCCCTTTTTTAGGATAAACAAAAAAGCATTTACTGTAACATTTTACGGGCTCAATCCGATGAGAGAACATTAGAGGATCAATGCATGTCTCTGATGACCCATTGCAGTACTTGCCACAAGAAACAGGCAGATCCAGATAGGCCCAATTCTGCTGATTTTCCTCATCCGGGTCAGGCTCTAGCCAAGTAATTTTTAGCTTGAAGCCAGGACTGTACACCTTCTTCACCCGAGCATAAAATCTTGGCATGCCATCCAAAGTGTCATATATAGCCCAGACTTGATTAACAGCAAAACAGTTCCCCGCCCTGTACTTCTCAAAATCAGTGAATTCTGGATCAGGGTATTCAAGTTCCCGAGGAGATGGATTCACATCTCTACTCGACTCAAAACCACTACCACTATTGAAATGGTGCACCGTATTATTATCAAGTATAACATTTTCCTCTTCCTTCCCTTTAGACTCTCCAGTTTTCCTTTTCTTGATCGGGACATCATCTTCAGGAGAGGCACTTGCTTTCAGTTCAACTTCTTTCTTACATACATCTGCAGCAGTGGTAAAGCAACCAGAATTATCCTTTTCCATTACCTCATCATCCACCTTTTCATCATTAGCATCAGGTGTTGTTACCTTATATTTTTTATAGGAGCTTTCAGAATCATCATCATCATCTGCAAACTTTTCCTGATAAGAAACAGGTTGTTTTTTCCTTGAAGATCTCCTAGGAGGATGGCCTTCATTCACATTTGAATTCGCCCCAGTATTATTATTGCAATCTTCCTTGCTAGCCACATTTTCAACTTTGACTCCACCAGTTTCACTACTTTCATCGGACTCCTCTACTGACTTTCTCCCTCTCTTCTTCTTGGCATTTCTTGAAGTTCCTTGTTCCTTGGGCTTTGCCACAGTGGGCTTAGGCATTTCAACACCTTTCTTTGTATCTCTCACGTTTGAAAACTCATCTACTTTTTGAGCTGTAAAACCCTCCTTAGACTGGTTCATTTCAACACCTACTTTCGCTTGTTTCTTAGAATCACCAACCTGAGAGCTTCTTTCCTTTGGAATAGGAGCAGTCCCACCAAATATATGCGGAAAGTGAACACCAGAAGGCGTGCCACTATTATGTTGCGAAGATGAGTTACAAGGGTCTGGATTGGAGAACTGACTCCACAAGCCTCCCTGAGGACCCAAATCATAGGCAATGAAGATAGATTGACATGAAAGACAATGTAACATCCTGTTCACAAAATCTTTGTTACACTGGAACTTGGAACCACAAGTACTGCAGCCGGTCCAAAATGATAGATGTTGTGCTTGCTGATAGGCATTTGAAGCTGTGGACTTTGAAGAACCATTGACAGAGGAGGCCCTATTTGATGGGTGAGAAGTTGGCTTTGGTATGGTGTTCACAGAGACTCTACACTTCAAATCATATTGACTTCGTGCCGTTTGGTCTGTAAGAACCCTGTTTGCTTCCCCAATCAGCTTAAAAGCTGCTTCAGCACCAGGAAATTTGTTCTTGTCCGGATGAAGCAATAGTGCGAGCTTTCTAAACTGCTTCTTGATTAAATTTTCATCAGCCGACTGTTCAATTTGAAGAATCCCATACCAATCCTTTTCTGACCCATATATGTTGTGTTTAGCACAATAGTGAACATTACATACAGCCATCAAACGTGCTATATTGTCAACCTCAGGGAACAATTTCTGAGCCTTCAGTGCAAACTTCTTTGCACCCTCAAAATCACCATTAAGCATCTTCTGTTCAGCTATTCCCCTTGCTCTGATAGCCTCCTCTTTGTTACATTCCATGGCTGATAGAACTTCAAGATTAAACACTCGAATTTCTGACTATTTATCCATTGTCCATTATCATCCAAAATATTCAACCTGCACCAATGCAACCAAACAAGTTTTCAAATGTATCCAATAATTCTTCATCTAAAATCTATACTTGAAACAACTCACACCAGACACCAACAATTATAGCAACAATCACCAAAAGATATGCTAGCCTCAACAGTCAAAACATCCAGTTTTAAATGAGATGCAAGGACCAGTCTTCAACACCGAAGAGTTCGAGTAAAATCACAACGTTCAGTCACAGAAGCTAAGAATCCAAAGTGTAAAGCCTGCATCAACATTCGAAAGATAAGAAGTAAAGCCATTAGCCAATACTAAATTTGATTAAGATTACAACCTCAAGGTATCTAAACATGTCAACCAAAACATAACAACTGAAGTCATAGAAAATCAATAAAAAAAATAAAGGAACCGGTTTCATGGTAAAAAAAATTGACACAAACTCATAGCAACCAACCAAGCAATCATATTAACAAGAAATTAATTTAAAATTAAATAAAACAAAATAGCCATAAAATTCAAACCACTACCTCTTGTCCACTTACCCTTTTTCTGGAGAACCAAACAAACCCCTCACACTCCACAGAAACCATAAAAATTCAAACTACGTCCACCTGAAAACAGATGAAAAAATAAATAAACACACGAAAACACAAAAAAAAAACATCTATGATTTAGCCATTGAATAAACAGTACATAAATCATATATAACAAAACAGCTAGCCACAAACAAAACCCAAAGTGCAGGAAACTTTGAAAATCAAAAAAAAAGAAGATCACAATCAGAATCAGATACTCGAAACAACCAAAAAGAAACTTACATCTAAAGAGTAATAATAAATGTTAGGCAGATTCTTACAGTACTGGGTACATAGAACTAGTGGTTGTATAGAGTGAGAGGGAACAAAAAAAATAAAGTAAACAAGAAAGAGGGAAAATTTCTAGGGTTAGGAGTAAATGTTGAGAAGAAAACTACCTTTCAAGAGACTGATCGCAAGATATTTCTCCTTTTTTATTTTTAGCAATTCGTTTCTGCAAGATATTGGGTTAACACCACATTCGATTCTGTTTTCTTAACTTAATTTCTTTGTGTTGTTAGTTTGAAATTCAAACCCTAACTTCAAAATTTCTAATTGGATAAAAACAAATCTTACAAAAATTCTCTTCAAAAGGAATTTGAAGTGGATTTCTTTTTAGGGTTTGATTTGGTTTCATTATGACAATCATCACGGATTGGATTTAAGAATTTCTCATCAAAATATTTCCTTAATGTTACAAAACTGTTTTTTTTCTTTAACTTATATTAACCCATTCAATATGATTTCAAGATATATAAGGCCTGTGGCCCTAACTATATTCGACTCATGATCAATTTATAAATATCGATAAAAATAATTAGGTATTTAAAATAAGTATATATTCGAGTATGAGTAATAAAGTTTTTTTATTAAAATATGCCATAAAGTTTAGTAACAGTGAATTAATGATCCAACATTGTGACTGTAAATATGTGTCAAATAGTTCTCATGCTCCCAAGTCTCATGGGTGATCTCTTTGTATCCACACTTTACTTTCTTGTTGCCTTGTAATTGCTTTGAGTACAAGTAGATTGCTACCTTGGATGAAGTTTTTTCAACTATGTTATACTACCAAGTTAACCTATAGTGATTATATCCTTGACTTGGCTATGCTTTCATCTTCTAGGCATGAGTTTGGTTGCTTTGTTACTCTGTGCTTCTAATCATTAGTCATATTGGGGCTAATCGACTTCAAATGGCATGTTTCTGCCATCATTAGGGATGGTCATTTGACCCAGACCTGATCCGGTCTTATATGGTTGGATTTTTTAAAGAAAATTTCGGGGTGGGGTCAAAGTTTTTTAGTACCCCAGTGTTTGTTATGTGCCACTTTCGGTATGTAATGTAGCCTTTGCAACACCATTTGCCAATAGCAACTCTCCATTGCAGCTGAGGGAGAGATTTTACCTTGTAGCTGTTAGATTTTTCAGAAGTGGTGAGTTCTCAAGGAGTGGACAAACTTGTGGAGGTTGGTTTGTTTTTCCTTTAACCCATTTCAATCTAAAAAGAGATTCTTGTTCTTGGTGATTATCTTACGTGGCTTGATTGTCTGCCCATCTTAAATCAGAGAAACAAGTAAGCAAGTACGCTCATGATGACAAGAGGATTATTTAACTTCCTAAGGAGTGGATGGTTGTGTTAGTACCAGATTTTTATAGTTGTGTCAACCAACTTCACATGGATGGTGAAAGTTATGATTTGGTTAGTATCAATACAAATGAAAACAGCTGCTTGATGGAGAAAAAACAAAAGATACAGACTTTATATAGACTTCAAAGTACAAAAGAATCCATAGGCAACTCAATCAGTGTTCATAAAGCAGCTAACAAACATTAGTCACCAGAGGCAGACCCATGGAAAGGTTTCAGAAAACACTAAAACAACAGGAAAATAAATCCTACAAGCTGCTCACTGTATTCATTTGTTTCATCACCAGACGCATCGGTAAGTAACATGGGACTCGGTGATTTCACCGTCGTAAGTAACTTTCACCACCTGACCCTTTTCGAAACCATAGTATCTTGCAATGGCATCTTTCTTTAACAGCCTAGGAAGCTGAAATCAAATATAATAAAAATTCAAATCAGATACCAAACACCAAGTATGCATATATAGACACACTATATTAAAGATGAAGCTACTGCCCTGAAATATGGTAGAGGTTTAAACGTTAAACCATAATGGCATAAGCAAATACTTTTAGCCCTTTTCAATCTGAATTATGATGTTCACAACTTCACATTAATACTAACATTCAATTAGAGCTCACTGACAACGAGCACTGTAATTTATTGATACAATGTTTACTGATAGTCTTAAAATCTTAGTTCCAATGACCAGAGATCAAAGCTGGAAATCTGAAATATATATATATATATATATATATATATATATATAAACACCAAAAATCCAAAGACGTTTTTTTGGACTGATCTGGAAAAATGGATTCTATATATAGCAAAGCTCTTAAACTTTTCTGACTAACCTGTTTCTCTTCTATACTGTATTTCTGCAAGAGCCTTTGTTTCTCATGCTCAGTTAGCACCTGGTGCCTGGGCTTTAACACATGCTTTGTGATATTAACTAGTAAGTCAGTGATCTGAGGACCAAGAAGGACAAAGAGTGGTATTAGGGTTATAAAATGGTTTAAAGAAGTTACATATAAGAGGGAAAAAAGAAGGCGGCCTACATGCACACTTGCTAAACTAAACCACAATGGATATAAAGAACTAATTTCTTAACAGACATTGCCATGATAGTCTTTTCAAAATTTAGAAAAATTTATCCGAGATTTAAAAAGGGATAAGGAACACATACTATTGTAAGATGTAATGATGAGACATGTTAACCAATTCCATAGACTAATGAAAGTTACTAGTAGTCAATCAGACTAGTTATATAAATATGAAAATTTCTTTCCTCTCATCCTTATCTCCCTCCCCTTCCTCTCAATAAAACAAGGCATTTCAAATGATCACACCAATCGTTCTAAAGATGAATTATCTATATCTATGTTGATGGTTTATTCAATTTGCTAGAGTGACTGTTGCAAGCTAAGAAACCAAAAATCTTATAGGGATAGAATCAATATCAACAAAATTCCTTAACTTGACACAATTGTCAGAAGAAATATGAGGCCAGTTGAATACCGCAAGCTGTAGTTAATACATTTTTGAAGCTTCTACATAAAATGACTTATCACCACCATTCACCCATGAAAAGTATTAGCAGGCATAATTACATAAAAATTTTGGTTAGTACAAAACATATGAAAAGATGCCAAACAAATTTTCATATACAAAAAGGCATGTCCCTGAGAGGTGTGTCAACAATTTTTATCAGCATGCAGGATGTCCAGAAACTAAAAGAAAATGTTTAAATCATTTCAAAATATCCAAAATTGAATTGCTCAATCCAGAACCAAAAGTAAACAAAACCCAGCACCCTGATTAGCATTTAATCTCTCAATATGCTTATCTTAACTACTTAAGTCCATGATTTACAGCACAAATAGACCAAAGAGATGTAACTGCATGAAGCATGGACTGACCATGAGAAGTGTACAACATTGAGTGGACAGTGACATAGCAAATTTCAGGATATGAAAGAACCAAAGGTCAAAGCTTTTGGTTATAAAAATGAGTTTCCTGCACACAATTGAATTTAGAGGACCAATGAACGGAAATAACAGACATGACTGGTAGTTCAAATTTTACCTGGAATATCTCCACCTTAAATGAGAAAAGGTCCAGAGCTTTCAAAGCTGCATTTGTTACGTGGTTTTGCACGATCAATATCAACCCACTCAAAGTTTCTTTGCTAGTGATTAGACCGGCAATGAGCCGAATTCCACTAATTTTAACTATACCAGGCCCATAGAAAACAACCATCATCTGATAGGAAAAGAGTCATTATAAGCTTCATAACACATTCACAAGCATCACTAGTTTTGTCACGCATATGTTTGAACTTAGGCTTAGTATATATTTTAGGATGGTTTAATAACTATAAAAGGAGGATAAGAAAACTTGTAAGCAAATTAAGAAAAACTCAAATCATTATAAGCTTGACTAACTTTCAAAACACTTCCCTAATTACCAAGCCTTGTATATTGGTTGCACAAACAACCATAATAGAAGGACCAGATACTAGGGTGTTGACCATGCTAAAATAATCTTAAAATTGCAAAGGAAATAGAACCAAACTTTTTCAGACTCAGAAAACATCCCAAATGAATCATTGGAACTTCTATTTATAGGCACACTAAGGAAAGAGGAAGAGTGACGTTATCAGGTTGTCATCTGGAATCAATCATAGGTAAAAAGATGGAGGTTAACAAATGTAATTGTATGAAATTGAAACAATGTGGAGCACAAACTAAAAAGTGTTTTGATCACAAACAGATAAAGGATAAATGACAGCACACTTACGAGTGTGTTGTCTGTTCAACCGAAAAGAGAATCATTTGTGTTCTAGGAAAAGGTTAAGATTCCGCATTTGAATCTTAAAGTCATACTCCCCAAGACATCCTAAGATCATAATGGAGTAAAACTAGGACTCCCACCATTCTTCTAAAATAAACACCAGAGTTTTCATGTAGTTATAGACCCTGGTCATCTATACCACATACTACAATAGTTGCTACAGTGTGAAGGGCATGGAACATATTGCAATGCTAGTGCTAGTGCTAGGATTAGTTGCAGCCCAATTGGCTACTGAATACCGGGAGATCTTAGACCAAACCAAAAAAAGTGCTAGTGCTAGGAAGCACTGCCACCACAAAATGACTTATAGAGAACGAAGTTGCCAGTGTCACTACTAGAGAGGTGTTTGCAAGTAACATTGTTGTTAAGGAAGGTTACCTGCTACTGCTATCTAACCAGCATGCAATTGCTTAACATGTTAATATCAAAAAACAAACATTTAGATAAAAAAAAAAACAAAAACAAATCAAAAGCATCGTTCCAATTATTTCTTTCCAGAAATCGAATACGCTAGGGTTAAAAAATGATATAATCTAAACTCAAACTTTTGGCGAGGAAAAGTATATTAAACAATTTAAAGGAACATGCAATGACTAGATACTCATCTAATCAATGCCATTTGAATAAACCAGCAAACAGAACATCAAGCAGAAAGGGGGGGTGGAGTTTACCCGCTTGGAAGGATCGCTTCTATGGGTAACAGAGAGTCTGAGACGATCAAAATCAGGGTTTTGTCCATGAATGGCGCGAAATTCTTGAAGAGAGAGGTCGATTTCAGAGCTGGGTACGGCATAGCCTCTGTCCCTGAGCATCTCCAGCGCGGTTCTCCGGGAGAGGTAGTACCGATGACTTTCGGTGCTTCCATTGTCCACCAACCCAGTCAAGCACTTCCCAAAGACTTCCCCATTTGACCCATCTCCTTCCAATCCATTTCCTTCCATTTTTCGCTTTTACTTAACTCACTCTATGAGTTTAACACCTCTGAACTGCGCCCTCGACTCGGACAAAAGTCTACTTTTTGTAGAGGTGATAACAGTCGTAGTCCTGGAGATGTCCGAGTTTGGGCTTATTGGTTTAAAATCTCTTATTCCAAGGCCTAGGCCCTTTAACTGCTGGTCTCATGAAAAAATAAAATCTTGAACCCTTCAAATGCGAATTGACCTTTATCGAATATACCACTAAACTTAAAATCGATATTATTTTAATATTAAAATTGATATACCACTAAACCTTTATCGAATATTATTTTAATATTAAGCTTTAGTTTAGGTTTTAATATTAAAATCGGGTTTAGTTAATCATTAGTAAATTATTTCGATTAACCGATAAATTTAGGTACCTAATTTTCGATCCTAAATTGTGACTATTTAACCGGTTAACCGTTTATCCGGTTAACCAAAAACTTCGGTTCGAATCGGTTCGGGTAATGATCATTTTATTTTATTTATTAATATATAAATTTTAATAACATGTTAGAAAAATATATAACTTTAAAAAATAACACATGATATTAGTATATTTTTTTAATATTAACAAGTTAAACATTTAAATTTTATAAAATGAAATTATAATTTTATTAAAAATAAATTAAAATATAATTTTTTTAATATAAAATATTAAAATAATATGTAATATAATAATATATATTATATAATCGTTTGGTTCGATTCACTGATTTTTCTTAAAATCGTAAACCGTAATCAAACCGAATTTTATAAAATAAAAAATAAAAATCCGATCCTAGATCAAATTTTTCGATTCGGTTAACCATTTTTTCAGTTCGTTTTTTTCAGGTTTCGAAATCGGTTTATCGATTTTTTTGCACATCCCCAATCATCGCACGTGAATCCACGTTATTAATTTTAATGATTTAATGATATATTTAAATATTCAAGTAGATATTATTAATATTCATTATATTAAATTGAATATTATTCTAAAAAAATACAAATTTGAGAGTTTTTAAAACTCGAAACATTCGTTAAAACTTAACTTTTGAAAATGTTTAAACAAATTTTTAAACATTTTTAGTTTATTAGTTTATGAAACTAAAGTTGAGTTTAGAGACATTATACATGTAAAGGACTAATATCTCATAATGATCGTAAAAACAATATTTATTTGATCATTATTATTTTAACGTGAGCAATGAGTTTTAAATTCTATATTAATACAAAATTTTTATATTTTAATCTGAATACAACATGTCCGATTTTATAAGGATTTTTATAAATTCCGAAAGATTTAACACTCTGTTTCAATAAAATTCTAATCTTTCCTGGGTTTGGAAGTGGGTTCTTTTTAACAAGACCCTTTTCCGTAAAAAAAATAAAACAAATTAAAAAATTATGCATTAATATATTAAAACTTGAAAGCATAGTATTTAGTGGAAATATATTTATAAAAAAATTATGCATTAGTTTATCAAATTCTCTAATGTATGTCATACTAATGAATTAAAATAATGAGAAATAAAATAAATTTACACTTTCAAGATAAATATCAAAATTAAAAATATGGGTATTAATCCAAGTAATAATGGATAAACAAGAACACCATTGCAGATAATGAACGCATTCCATGACACAAAAGTAAATAATAAAATTGTTCATGCAAAAACTACAATGAGAAACTGAAAACACTTCAGAAACGTTAATAATGGAGAACAAACAAGAGAAAATTGATTTCATTTCCTACTCAAAGGAACGTTCTAATACCTGAACAGCTACTCCTCCGCTGCATCTTTGGTTTTCTTCTTTTTCTTCTTTTCACTTTTAGTGTCTCCTTCATCATTTGCACCACCACCAGCAGCAGCCTCGGTCTCCTTGCTCTTCTTCTTCTTCTTCTCGGACTTCTCGGTATCTGGTGATGTAGTTTCAGACTTGTCTTTGTTCTTTTTCTTCTTTTCCTTCTTGACCTTCTCTTCAGTTTCTGTGTCAACACCATCTTCTTTATCCTTCTTGCTTTTCTTCTTCTTCTCTTTCTTCTCAACTTCAGCTTCAACTTCCTCAACTTTAGCTTTCTTGGCAACGACCGGAACAGGGCTGCTTTCGTCATGCTTGCGCTTATGCCCCTCTCCGTCTTCCTTTTCCACCACCGAAATCTCCTTCACTGCAGGTTCGGCAGATGCTGCTTGGCTGGCTATCATAGAATCCCCACCGGTTGGCAAGACAACATTTCGTAACCACTCTTTAGGAGTACTATCATTTGGCTTACCATGCTTACTTAATTTGCCTTCTGCAATCAGTTTCTTCTTCATGGATGCAGTCGGCCCCAAGCCCCATTTCCTCGGGTAAGTATCCCTGTCCATGACTACTCTCTTAATCTTTGCCACCACACCATGATCACAAGTAGCCATTACCGCAGTCGTCATTTCGGCAATTCCCAGAGCAATTGCCTCTCCTTTAGTAGTCATCAACACAACTTCCTCCCCAACCTCGATATCGTTCTCAAACCTCAGTAATCCCGGAATCATCAACTTCGCCCCATAACAAATAGCATTAACAGCAGAATCCTTCACAACCAACCTCTTATAACTAGTCAAAAGAACTTCCAAAGGCATAATAACCCTCCTCAAATAAGTCTCATCTCTGTAATTATCATAAACCCATTGAGCATCCATAACATCATGCATTGTCACCATATTATCTTTCTCCCCTAAAATCCCAGACCTAACCCTCCTAAGTTCCTGCATATGCCCACCAACACCAAGAATCAATCCCAAATGAACACACAAGGTCCTAACATAAGTACCAGCCTCGCAAGAAATCCAGAAAACAACTAAATGCCTATCAGCATCATACTCTAGAAGCTTACTTTCATAAATAGTTCTAATCCTAAGCTGTCTTTTAACGGCCGAAATCAACGGTGGTCTCTGAAAAACAGCTCCGGTTAAACTCTCAAGAGCTCTAGCAACCTTGGCCACATCGGGAACTTTGGAATGCAAACGAGCAACACAGACATACTCTTTTCCTGCACCCTGTTGGGATTTAACAAGCCGGGTGGCTCTATCGATACAGACGATGAGATTTCCGGTGACTTTGGGGTCCAAAGTCCCGCTATGCCCAGTTTTTTCAACGCGCAGAATGCGCTTAATCCAAGCTACAACTTCATGAGAGGAAGGGTTAGAGGGCTTATCAAGGTTCAAAATGCCGTACCTGATATACTCAGCAAGGGGTCGCTTGAGGGGAGAGAAACCGGAGGGAAGCGGAGTGTAGTGTCCGGTTCGAACGTTGAGGCGGTCGTAGTTTTTGAGAAGGATGGGCCACTGGGAAGTGTCGATGGAAGGGGTGGTGCTCTGTGGTTTGATCATGAAATCTTGGTCCGAATCCTTGGCTTCACCATCAGGACCGGGTTTTTTCTTGTGCTTTTTCTTTTCCGAACGAGACAGCTCAACCTCGGACATTTTTTTTGTTTGGTTTTTTGAGTGAGGAATTAGGGTTCAGACTGTGGTAGCCGGTGAGGAAGAAGAAAGGAAATGAAACATATATATTGCTAGGGTTTTAGAGGTTTTAAGGGTGGGAGCTGAGATGGGCTTTGTTTATTTAGGGCTTTTAGTCCTCCTCTCCCTTTTTAATATATGGGAGATTGGCCTTTTAACCTAATCCGTTTTCTGGCTAGTTTTAGTAAATACAATAAATAATTTTAATATTTTGAGAAATAAGATGTATTTTAAGATATATAATAAAAATTATAGTATAAGAGAAAACTGTCACCCATAGATAACGACTCGAGGAAAAATTATATCATAAATTATTTTTACCACGTCATTTGTGATTCAAACCAATTAGATTCATTTATTTTATTTTTTAAGGTAAATCATTACTTATTTTCTACATATAATTATTAAATGCTTTTTAAGAAAATAAGACTCAAGTATTATGCTAAAAATCCTTGATTTTTTTCCATTTACATCTAATTAATTCTCTGAATATATCATTTTATTCTTAAAATATTTAAATTTTAAAATATAAATAAAAATAATATTAAATATTATTTTATCAAAAATAATAATTAAATATCAAAACAATAATATAAACATAAATAAAAAAATAAATATATATTTTCCCATAACACAAATACTAGTACAACGGCAACACAAGCATGCTGCCGCCGTCTGACTCAGCTGGAGCTCACACGGTTTGCACTTGATTTTTTTCTTTCACGGAACAAAAATGTATTATTTTAATAAACCCCCCCTACTTTCCTCTTAATTACATATAGATCCCTTGAAAATTTTCAAAAGAGTAAAATTGAGAGAAAATAGAAACATATTCGTGAGAGAAACACAGCAGCAGCCATGGCAGCTCGCAGGAGAGCTTCAGCACAGTCAAGCCCCCCTCAAACCCTAGAAACAACCACCACCGGAATCGTCCCGCTTGTCGCTCCACCTAAGAAAGCCTTAATCTTTAAATTCTGTCTTTTCTTTTCAATCCCATACTTTTACCTCCTTTACCAACACTACAACATCGAGCAAGACCTCAGGAGATCTATCCTCATCAATGCGGCACTTTGTGTCGCTGGCTTCTTCCTTACTCAGAGAATGATACCTGTTGCTTCTAGATATGTTTCCAAACGCGGTTTATTTGGATTTGATATTAACAAGAAGGGTACACCTCAAGGCGAGCTTAAAGTGTAAGTCTCGAAACCTCTTCTTTTTCCCTTAATGGAAAAATTTTGGGTTTCAATTGCCTTTGAATTTTGTTGATTAGGGTATGTTTTAATTTGCAATTTTGATTGTATTAGCTAAAGTTTGGATTTTTGTTCAAGATCACAAGCTGAGTGTACTGGCTAGATCTTTGTCTATATGTATAAAACATTGCGTTGTTTGATAAATGTCTCTACTTTAACATATAATTGTCAAGTCCACGACTTCATGAATTGTCTGTGAGTTAGATCCTCAATGGTAGTTTAGAGGCTTTTTTATAGAACCTTTGTTTGCTACTATTAGTTTCTTTTTCTTTTCTAATTCTGTTGGTAGTGTGTGTAAATTCTCTGATATTATTTTCCATCATGCTTTAGAATGATGTGCTGAAGTTTGGTTTTCTTTTTCCATTCATGAAATTTATATGAAAAAGGGGAACACTCTAATTAGTGAAGGTTGCTTCGGATTTTGCAGGCCTGAGTCTCTGGGAATCGTTGTGGGCATTGTTTTCTTGGTTTTAACTATCTTGTTCCAGTATTTTAACTTCACGGCAGATTCAAATGCAAGTGTGACGTTTCCAAGACGTTTCATGCTGCTTTTTTGCATACTCTTCGATTTGCATTTTGCATTTGTATAGTTGTACTTTACAATATCGACAAATAGTTTTTGGAAAATACTAACATTAGCAAATGATATTAGTGGTTGAACTTGTATGGAAGTGAAATTGGTGGCGGATTGTAAAGGGCAGCAAGAGATTGAAAAATAAGAAAAAAGATGGTACATGGGAATTTTGAGTGTGTAAGAAAGACAAAATGATTATAGGCTTATAGTAAATATTTTCTTTTTACCAACTGAACCAGGTCATAGTAATATTTTTTTTCTCATTCTTATATTTTTATTGGATTCCCGCCATAATCCTTCCTTAAAGACTTAAAATGAACATGTATTTAGCGAAGGCATGCTGTTGAATTTCTGTAGACTGCTTCTAGTAGATGTTAAAAAAAGGAGAAGGATATTGATATATTATAGTTATTTGTGATTCGAGTAGAGTTAAATGTAAAACATTGCATGGTTGCAATCATTCTAGAATATGGTTTCACTTCTAAAGTTTTTCGTCAATTGTTAAGGCCCGTAATTGAATGGAACTCAGAGAAACTTTTATGTACTTGACATAAAGTAGCCTGCCTTAAGGTTTAGTTAAGTTGAGTATGATATTTGCAACACTAAATTTTGAGATAACTCCACTTTCTTCACAGAAACTTTTATTTCTTTCTCTTTTTCTGGTACATAACATGTTCTGTTGTTTTCTCCAACTTTAAGGTAATAAAGATTTTGGTTCTTGTATCATAATTTTAGTGCGAGTTCTCATTGCATTAGGTTTGATGTTAGCTTATTCATTCAGTGGTTAATGTTTTATACGATTTAAGAGCAATCTGTTGGCTGTTGTTTATTCAGTGGCTCGTTGAGTATAATGCAGCCTTAGCATCCATCTGCTTCATGATTTTACTTGGATTTGTAGATGATGTCCTCGATGTGCCTTGGAGAGTGTGAGTATTATTCTTAGCCTTAAGGTTTTCATGTAGTCCACAAAAGCCTGTAAATTATTTGGAAGGATGTCTATCGCTTCTGAATTAATGATTAACAAGATCCTCACTCTCCTTTTGTGAAGTGCAGGAAACTATTACTACCGTCAATTGCTGCACTTCCATTGTTGATGGCCTATGCTGGACATACAACTGTAATCATTCCAAAGCCTCTTGTTTCGTATTTTGGGCTAGAGGTGTTGGATCTAGGTATGGAACTGTACTAAGTTAATTTGGCCATAAGAATAAGTGCCTTTAGTGATGTTGATGGTGTTTATTCTGTTGATCTCACTTTCTTGTGGTACAATACCTTTTTTTAATGTCAACCTAACTCTAATAAAAATAATAATCTCAAAGATCAGGCTACTTGCCATGCTGGGCCATCTTTGGCTCAATCCATATAGGGTTTTCACCTTTTCAGATTATTTTAATTGAGGTTCCAAGTGTTGACCTTTGGTGTTAAATCAGGGTGTCAAGTAGAGCTGTCCAAATAAAGGGGACTTTGGGTTAATCCCCTACCAAGCGGCCCTTCCATTCGTAGATTAAGCAGGGGAACTCATCTGCAGTTATTTTTTGCGGTAAAAGTACGGTTGGATAACAATGAAGTTCTACTGTCCTCTTTTTTTTTTTTTGTGTGTGTGTGTGTGCGCGCGATATGTCTCAATTATAAGAATGGTAATTGAGGAGTTGAATATTTACCCGAAGATGATATCTTATGAAAGAAATTTGGTGTGGACCTGTGGTTTAATTACTAACCTAGCATCATCTAGCCATGCCAGGCAATCGATCAACATAGGTTGTTATCATTGATGAACCGCATCAAGTAAAGGATTCTGTTATTAGATACAGTGCCCCTCCCCCCCTATTTTCAGACAAATTTATCTGTCTTTGATGCAATGACACTCCAAATATTTACCATGCTAAAGTTATGCCAATGTTATCGTACATATGGGATGATATGTGAAGCTATAAAGGAATGTGTTGGGATATCTCTTGGATATAGTTAACATTAATAATCTTTTTTTGTGTGAAAAAACTGTGGGTCAAACGTTACTATATTTTTATGTAGTTTTTACAGTTCAATTTGGGCATAAAATTTCCTTATCTTTGTTCTCTTTACTTTCTCTCCCATCTTAAGTTACATTTTCATGATTTTTCGTTTTTGAGCTGGTATTTTTTTCATCTTCAATTCTGATTTCCTTTTATTTTTATTTTGAGAAAAAGAAGGAAATTCTGAATTTATTTGTGTATGGAGCACCAGCCAGTGAGCTGTTTATCCTTGCAAGGAACTTATGGTTGGGTTTGTTGTGGCAGGATGGGTGTATAAATTGTATATGGGGCTTTTGGCGGTATTCTGCACAAATTCCATTAATATTCATGCAGGTTTGAATGGCCTTGAAGTTGGGCAAACCGTCGTGATTGCATCAGCTGTAAGCATAAATGCCAATGATATTATATGAATCTGGCATTATAGCAGTCTAACTTCGTTTTGCAATTCACAGATTGTGATACATAACTTAACCCAAATTGGAGCGTCTTCAGATCCCGAGTATAAACAAGCTCATGCTTTCTCTATTTATCTTGTGCAACCCTTACTAGCCACTTCCTTGGCTTTACTTTCCTACAACTGGTAATAATTCTGGCATTTTACATCCAGCTATTTGCAGCTGCTACGTCTCGGCTAATAAAGTTTTGCTGATGACCTTTTACTTTTGTGTTTTAGGTATCCTTCTTCAGTTTTTGTTGGGGATACATACACATACTTTGCTGGAATGACCATGGCTGTAGTTGGAATTTTGGGACACTATAGGTGTGTGTTCCTTACAATAAGTTCCATTTTCCTGGTCTTTTGGTCACATTATTTCAGTATCTATATGCCCACATCTACACTCGTCAGCACAATTTTGATGATTTACCATTATCCTTTGTCATTTTGATGATTCAACACATATGATGATATGAATCAACTAAAAGCGGGTACATCTAAGTTCTAAGCTTCGTGCTGCCATCTGCTATTTTGCTGGACTTGCATGGCTTAATGTTCATTTTTTATGGTCAAAATAAAATATTTTCGCTTACCATCAGCAAGCTTTAATGTACAGGGGGATATGCTTATAAATATTGATTAATTTTCCTTGTCATTTTGTGCTTTAAATTTCTTATCCCAGTGAAACACTCTTGATTTTCTTTCTCCCTCAAGTGTTAAACTTCCTCTTGTCACTTCCTCAGGTTTGCCCCTCTCTGTTACTATTTAGAACTTGACTAAATAATATGCAAGATATCTAATTTGCATTTGCATCAATATTTACTTAGCTTTCTGGCTACGTCAAATGCCCCCGCCATCGTCTTCCAAGGTAAGTCTCGATACCCATATCATACTTGGATTGCACACATCAAAGTCTCGTCTCTTTCATCTTCAATGGCTTTTGTATCTCTAGGTTCAATCCTGATACCGGGCTACTTACTGGAACACGTGACGGTACACTCGTAAACTTTTACCTGAGAATAGTTGGGCCAAAATCAGAAAAGTCACTCTGTATCCACCTCCTCTTTGTTCAGGTGAGTTCTTGCATTCTGTCTTCACTTATCCTGCATTTTCTTTCATCCCCAAAGTACAAGGCACCCATCTCAACTCTACCATCTTACATACATGCCAGATGTGGAAAGATATGGTAGAATTTACCAGCCAAACAAATTCCAGTTTAGTATCATCAAATCCTAACAAATAGTTATCTATTTTCCGGTCTCCCTCCATAGATAAACCGATTTAAACAAAATGCCCTTCATAACATATAGTTTGTGATAAATAGTTGTAGTTACAGTTTATAAAGTTGAAAGAACCCCGAGTACCGTGCATCATCCATTTGTGGTTTAACCGTCTCGTGCGTTTCCGATTTCCGATAGGTCCTAGGATGCTGCTTCTGTTTCATGCTGAGACACCTCCTGGCTGGTTGGTACAAATAAGTTGACAACACGAAACAAGTTCAAAACATACTTTCTATAGGTGTTTTTGGTGTAGAATCATATAGTGAACATGGGAATATGTTTTCCAGCTGAAACAGATGAGCTGCTGTCTTGTTGAATGCCGACATAGTATTTACTTTCATGAATTTTAATTTTATACAATGTAAGCTACTACTTCTATAGTCACTTGATTATGGGGAATTTCTATTTTAATCATTTATCTTTCAGTTTTGTTAATAAGATTATTTAGTTATTTAAATAATATCAATACGGTTACGACCGTTTAAAGTTAACGAAAATGTTGATGTGGTAGTTAAATAAATATCTCGAATATAAAATAATATTTAATATTTCATAAATATTTTTGATCTTGATAGATAATAAATATATTTGTATGAAGATATATTTAATAGGGTAAACACATTGGTATTCTTTCAATTTTTAGGGTTACGATTCGTCGAATATTTTTTAAAAAAGAATCTTAAAATTATATTTGAGTAAAAATTCTTAAATGAAGCAATGTTTTTTTTTTCTAATGAAGATATATTTCGAGTTTTATTCATATTTATCTATCATCAACCGATATATTTAGACAAGCATACGATGTCATGGTTCAACTAATCATGTAATGGATTGAAATAATCTTTAAGAATTAAATAAAGTTCAAAATTAACATTAAACTACGTTAAAGTTAATAATTTTAATTATCAAAAATTTTAAATTATCAATTATTAAACTTTTAATTTAATTATAAAATAATTATCAAATTATTAGTTATTGTCTACTATCATAAAAAATAACGATGTAATATGTTAAATAAACAAGTCTGTTTCCTTTATTATTTTATTCCTTTTGTCGTAAGTTATTAGTTTAATTTTAATCTTAGTCTTCACTTTCCAAAGATAATACTTTATTTTATTATTTATCAACCACATATATTTATATATTAATTGTATTAAGGTATTATTTTCTCTTTATTATTATCTATTTGTCATAACATAACCAAGTCAACAAAATTTTGAAGACGACGTCGGAGAGTGAAGACAGTTTTACTTAAAATAATGGATTTTTTTAATTTTTTATCTTAAATATTTTGTCTTTGAGAATAAAATATAACCTTATAACTTTATTTTTTATGATAGTTAAGATAGAATCACTTTATCTTAATTAAACTTTATAAACCTTTAGTTTTTGCAAAAGTATTTTGTGTAAATTTTCTCATTTGTTCTTGTTTATATAATTAATCTTTTTGGATTTAGAAAAAAAAAAATCTAAATTAGTCTATGTTGTTAGTTGAATCCTTATCATTTCTAAATGTTAGTTTTTTATCGTCTAATTATGTCTTCTTTTAAGTAGGGATGTGCAAAAAAACCGCTAAACCGAAATCGATTCTAAAACCCGAAAAAATCAAACTGAAAAATGGTTAACCGAACTGAAAAATTTGATTCAGGGTCGGGGTTTTATTTTTTTAATAAAATCCGGTTCGGTTACGATTTTAGAAAAAATCGGTTAATCGAAACAACCGGTCATATAATATATTATTATATTATATATTATTTTAATATTTTATATTAAAAATTATATTTTAATTTATTTTATAATTTTAAAAAAGTAAAATTATAATTTCATTTTATAAAATTTAAGTATTTAACTTGCTAATATTAAAAATATATACTAATATCATGTGTTATTTTTTAAAATTATTTATTTTTTCTAATTTATAATTAAAATTTATATCGTTAATAAATAAAACAAAAAACCGTTACCCGAACCGGTCTGAATCGAAATTTTTGGTTAACCGGATAAATAGTTACGGTTTAGGGTCGAAAATTAGATGACCTGAATTTATCGGTTAACCGAAATAATTTACTAATGGTTAACCGAATCCGGTTTTGCACACCCCTACTTTTAGGGATGGTAATTTGACCCGTCCCATCGGGTCCCGACTTGACCCGATCGAGGTGTAATTTTTATTTAAAAAAATTAGTTTCAGGTCGGATGATAAAAATAAAATCAGGTCCGGTCATGGTCAGTTTTAGGGTAAAAATTTTACGATCCGACTTGACCTAACTCGATATATATTTTATATATAAGTGTATATTTAATATTTTTATTATTATTTTTGGGTTAGATCGAGTTTATTTGAGTTTTTTATTAAAATATTAGGATCGGGTTAGAGTCGGGTTATGTTTTTGTAATACCAGGTCAGGTCGAGAATAAAAAATATTGAAATTAGGTCAAGGTCGAGTTGAAACACTTAAGTTTTGAGTCGGGGTTGGACGGTCAACCCGTTGTCATATGTTTTACGTTAAAAGATATTTAAAAATTAAAACTTGAACGTCTTCAACCTTAGATTCTAAAATACATCATACATTTATTTTTCTAAACATTAATCTTAAAACTTAAATTATAAATTCTAAATTTATTGTTAAAAAAACATAATTAAATGATAGACGATTCTCATCCGATCTTTCTTAAACTATATGTTCAATACACGTCAGGAATATATTTTTCATTCTTTTTTCTGCTAGGTAATAATTATTATTTTTTAAGATTCAAATTTAACTTCTCTCATTAAAAATATAACGTGTTTCATTATACATTTGACAATTATTTGCAGTAAATAACGATGAAATTACTAAATCCACATTGTTCATGAAAAACATGGAAAATTCTAAAAAGAAAAAAAATTGATTATATATATCAATTTTTTTATAAAAAATATAAAAATTTTGATACATAACGTTTTTCTTATAAAAAATTATAAAAATTTAATATATTCAAAAGTATATACTAAAATTTTTATAAATTTTATAAAAAATATAATATTTTAACTGTTTTTTAAGATTGTCGTTCCGTAAAACTTCTCGAAAAATTTTCTTTCTTGTGATTTACCATCATCAAAGGTGCGGCAAAGAAACTCGTGCTGCTACATGGTCAAATTATAATCACATGAAACTGAATAAAAATCTAAGTTCCCTTTTTTCATGGTGTGTGGAACTCAAACTCTACGATGGAAAAATCTTTTACTTGTTTCCCTCAACATCACATTTCATCAGATGAAATATATCTCATCCCTTCCTCTCATTATCTGCTTGTATCAGTAGAGAGCTTTTAGAAATCCACTTCAGCCAATCAGATTCAAGCAAACTCCATCCTCAGAATCCAAACAGATAGATGAATCCACCCTTTCTCTATCCTTGCTGGTTTATGTAAGAATCTCAACCTCACAACCAGGTCCCATTTGCAATCTCTCTTTAAAAGTAGAACTCATTTGCCACGTGTTTGTTCCTGCAACCACTAAAAGAACAAACTTTTTCAATTCTCAAAATCTCAGAGTCCACAAAAAATATAAAACCAGCAGACCTTTCAGTATTCACAGAGGAGGAGGAGGAGAAGAAGGTGGAGCTCATGCTTGAGCAGAAATAACCCAAAAATCCTTGTTTTAGTTGAATCTCTGCTCTTTGTATTGATTTGTTTCCTTTCCTGTTCTCTTTCTCTTCTTTGTAAAGAAAGTGTTCTGGTTTTAGTTTTGATTACTGAGAATGGTTTCTCTTGTTTCTTCACCCTTCACTCTGCCAACTTCCAAGGCTGATCAGTTTTCTTCTCTTTCTCAAAAACAGTTTTTTCTTCACTCATTTCTTCCCAAGAAAGCAAGCAACAACCCCAACTCGAAATCTTCCTTGAAAGTAAAATGTGCTGCAATTGGTAATGGCCTTTTCACTCAAACCACACCAGAAGTTCGTAGAATTGTGCCAGAGAACAAAAATAATCTCCCCACTGTGAAGATTGTCTATGTTGTCCTGGAAGCTCAGTATCAGTCTTCCCTTTCAAGTGCAGTCCAGTCCTTGAACCAAAACTCCAGCTTTGCTTCATTTGAAGTCGTTGGCTATTTGGTGGAGGAGCTTAGAGATGAAAGTACTTATAAAACCTTCTGCAAAGATCTCCAAGACGCCAACATCTTTATTGGATCTTTGATTTTCGTTGAGGAGCTTGCCCTGAAAGTGAAGGATGCAGTGGAGAAAGAAAGGGATAGACTTGATGCTGTTTTGGTGTTCCCTTCAATGCCTGAAGTGATGAGGCTGAACAAGTTGGGTTCTTTCAGTATGTCACAGCTTGGTCAATCCAAGAGTCCATTTTTCCAGCTGTTCAAGAGAAAGAAGCAAGGGGCAGGTTTTGCTGATAGCATGTTGAAGCTAGTGAGGACATTGCCTAAGGTGTTGAAATACTTGCCTAGTGACAAGGCGCAAGATGCTAGGCTTTACATATTGAGTCTCCAATTTTGGCTCGGTGGTTCACCTGATAATCTTCAGAATTTCTTGAAAATGATTTCTAGCTCTTATGTGCCTGCACTCAAAGGGACAAAGGTTGACTATTCTGATCCAGTTTTGTTCTTAGACAGTGGAATTTGGCACCCGCTGGCTCCTTGCATGTATGATGACGTGAAGGAGTATTTGAATTGGTATGGTACTAGGAGGGATGTTGATGAGAAGCTCAGGGGGGCTGATGCACCGGTAATTGGATTGGTCTTGCAAAGGAGTCACATTGTAACTGGTGATGAGAGCCACTATGTAGCTGTGATTATGGAATTAGAGGCAAGAGGGGCCAAAGTGATACCAATTTTTGCCGGTGGACTTGATTTTTCAGGACCAGTTGAAAGGTTCTTGATCGATCCAGTTACCAAGAAACCAATGGTGAACTCAGTGGTGTCATTGACAGGCTTTGCCCTCGTTGGTGGACCTGCTAGGCAGGACCATCCAAGGGCCGTTGAGGCACTGATGAAGCTCGATGTTCCTTACATTGTTGCACTGCCTTTGGTTTTCCAGACAACCGAGGAGTGGCTAAACAGTACTTTGGGACTACATCCTATTCAAGTAGCTCTCCAAGTGGCCCTTCCAGAGCTTGATGGAGGCATGGAACCAATTGTTTTCGCAGGCCGTGACCCTAGAACAGGCGAGTGAAGTTACCCTTTTTGTTATTACTCATATTTAACGTCTCATTTTCCCTTTTTTACTGTTTGATTTTAGTTGCTTAAGTTTTAGCTAATGAGGTTTTGTTTTCCTTTGTATGATATTGGGATTCTGGTTCAAGTAAAAATTGCTTTCAGAGTTGAATAAAATGGTGCTTTGACTTTGATTTCAGGGAAATCCCATGCACTTCACAAGAGGGTGGAGCAGCTTTGCACCAGAGCTATCAAGTGGGCTGAATTGAAAAGGAAATCAAAGGTAACTGTTTTCCATGAGAGATAGCTCCAAATCGAATGGCTTTTTGAGTCTAGAGAGCATATATATCATGTCTATGTGGTCCACTTAAGATGCTATTAATTGTTGATTCTGGTTTTCAGCCTTTAATCTAAAAAGGGTCTTCAATAAACTATACATACACATATAAATCTTCAATAGGTCATAATGCTTAGATTGTGTTTGATGTTGATAATGATGATTGAATCTAAAATATCATGTTGTCTTTCTTCACATTCTATGACATACAACCTAGTAAAGCTTGAGAATATGTTGTTGCTAATGTTAGGATATTACTGTTTACTAGCACACAGGTGCTCCTTTGATTTCGTTCGTTATGGTAATTGTATTTGTATGAACCCTGCAGACTGAGAAGAAGTTAGCAATCACTGTCTTCAGCTTCCCTCCCGATAAGGGAAATGTTGGCACCGCTGCGTACCTTAATGTTTTTGCTTCCATCTATTCGGTTTTAAAAGACCTTCAGAAAGATGGTTACAGTGTCGAAGGCCTTCCAGAGACCGCGGAAGCTTTAATTGAAGATGTAATTCATGACAAGGAGGCACAATTTAACAGCCCAAATCTTAATGTTGCTTATAAAATGAGCGTCCGCGAATATCAGAACCTTACTCCTTATGCTCCTGCTTTGGAAGAAAACTGGGGTAAGCCTCCTGGAAATTTGAATTCTGATGGAGAGAATCTCTTGGTATATGGAAAGCAGTATGGTAATGTCTTCATTGGAGTACAGCCCACTTTTGGTTACGAGGGGGATCCTATGCGGTTACTCTTCTCGAAATCAGCTAGCCCGCATCACGGATTTGCAGCGTACTACTCCTTTGTTGAGAAGATCTTCCAAGCCGATGCTGTTCTTCATTTTGGTACTCATGGATCGCTTGAATTTATGCCCGGAAAGCAGGTGGGAATGAGTGATGTTTGCTACCCTGATAGTCTTATCGGGAACATTCCCAATGTTTACTACTATGCTGCTAATAACCCCTCTGAAGCTACCATAGCTAAGCGTCGCAGTTATGCTAATACTATTAGCTATCTGACTCCTCCGGCTGAAAATGCTGGGCTTTACAAGGGACTTAAGCAACTGAGTGAGCTGATCTCGTCATACCAGTCCCTTAAGGACTCAGGTCGTGGGCAACAAATAGTTAATTCGATCATCAGCACGGCCAGACAATGCAATCTTGACAAGGATGTAAAGCTTCCAGAAGAGGGAGAGGAAATTTCAGCGAAAGAGCGGGATCTTGTTGTTGGGAAAGTGTATTCCAAGATCATGGAGATTGAGTCCCGGCTATTACCCTGTGGACTTCATGTTATTGGTGAGCCTCCATCTGCTATGGAAGCAGTTGCAACACTGGTGAACATTGCTGCATTAGACCGACCAGAAGATGGAATCTTTTCACTCCCAGCCATATTAGCTGAGTCTGTTGGAAGAAACATAGAGGATGTGTACAGAGGAAGTGACAATGGCATCTTGAAGGATGTAGAGCTTTTGCGTCAAATTACCGAAGCCTCGCGTGGGGCAATTTCTTCCTTTGTGCAGCGAACCACCAACAAGAAGGGTCAAGTTGTTGACGTGTCTGATAAGTTAACATCGATCCTCGGGTTTGGTATCAATGAGCCCTGGGTTCAGCACTTATCAGACACAAAGTTTTACCGTGCAGATAGGGAAAAGCTTAGGGTATTGTTTGAGTTCCTAGGGGAGTGTTTGAAACTAATTGTTGCTGATAATGAGTTGGGAAGTCTAAAGCAAGCATTAGAGGGAAAATATGTTGAACCTGGACCTGGTGGCGATCCTATTCGAAACCCGAAAGTGTTGCCAACTGGAAAGAACATTCATGCATTGGATCCACAAGCTATTCCAACTACAGCTGCAATGCAGAGTGCAAAAATTGTGGTAGATAGGTTGGTTGAAAGACAAAAGGTTGACAATGGGGGGAAATATCCAGAGACAATTGCACTTGTATTATGGGGAACGGATAACATCAAAACATACGGTGAGTCACTCGCTCAGGTATTGTGGATGATTGGAGTAAGGCCAGTGGCTGATACATTTGGTCGAGTCAACAGAGTTGAACCAGTTAGCCTTGAAGAGCTTGGAAGACCCAGGATTGATGTTGTTGTTAACTGCTCTGGAGTTTTCAGAGATCTATTCATTAATCAGGTACCGGTCCTTGTGTGTTTAAAGTAGTTTCGGATATGCATTCAGTAACTCGTGATTAGATGTCATATTTTTCTTAGCATTCGCGAGTCTTTTCTTACTGTTTCGTGCTCTTATTTTCTATTTTGATTGACAGATGAACCTCCTTGACCGAGCTGTGAAGATGGTAGCTGAATTAGATGAACCACTGGAGCAGAACTATGTACGGAAGCACGCATTAGAGCAAGCCAAACTCTTGGGAATCGAGGTTAGAGAAGCTGCAACAAGGGTCTTCTCCAACGCTTCAGGATCATACTCTTCCAATGTCAACCTTGCTGTTGAGAACTCCTCATGGAATGATGAGAAACAGCTCCAAGATATGTACTTGAGCAGGAAATCATTTGCTTTCGACTGTGATACCCCAGGTGCAGGCATGACCGAGAAACGGAAAGTCTTCGAGATGGCTCTAAGCACAGCAGATGCCACATTCCAAAATCTTGATTCCTCTGAAATTTCACTCACCGATGTAAGTCACTACTTCGACTCCGATCCAACAAATCTAGTACAAAACCTAAGGAAGGATGGAAAGAAGCCGAGTGCATACATTGCAGACACTACCACCGCGAACGCCCAGGTATGCAACACAAAACTTTCCTATGAATGTTATAGGATTGTCTCCTAGACGTGCCCACTTTTTAAGCTGATTCTACAACTCTAATACCATTAATACATCTAAAAAATCCCATGTTGCTCTCCTTTAATAGGTTCGAACTCTGTCGGAAACTGTACGACTAGATGCACGAACCAAGTTGTTGAACCCAAAGTGGTACGAAGGCATGATGTCCAGTGGATACGAAGGAGTTCGCGAAATCGAGAAGCGCCTTACTAATACCGTAGGCTGGAGTGCTACTTCAGGGCAAGTGGACAACTGGGTGTACGAGGAGGCTAATTCTACATTCATTCAAGATGAGAACATGTTGAACAGGCTGATGAGCACCAATCCGAACTCATTCAGGAAGTTGGTTCAAACATTCCTGGAGGCCAACGGACGTGGTTACTGGGAAACTTCGGAGGAGAATATCGAGAGGTTGAGGCAGTTGTATTCCGAAGTCGAAGACAAGATCGAAGGCATTGAACGATGAAGTATAAACCGAAAAGGTTCTGAATTTGCAAATATTTGCTCCCATTGATGACTTGAGCCCCTCCTTTTGAATGAGCAGAAACACTCTTACAAACTTATGGAATGTAATTTCGTTCATAAAAAAAACTGCTTTGTGATTTGTCAATTCCATGAGTCGTACGTCTACCATCAACTGCCATTAGACATCAAAAGCAATATGAAAAATATGTAATAAAAGATCAGAAAAATTATATCATAAATCTTTTCTATCACGTAACTTACGACTCAAATAATCAAATTCGTTCATTTTATAATTATCCATTCATTAATTATTGTTGATAATAATAAAAAAATAGTCTGATTTTTATAGGATGATAAAAATTTTAAATTTTAGAGGACACTTTTTTTAAAAAAATCGATCTTTATTTCAATAAACTCTCATACAATAATTCTTTTAAAAAGCTTTCACAGCTAAAAGTAAGAGCAATACCATAAAAGTTCACTCCGATTTTGAGTGTACGAAATAAAGAGTAACCATATTAATTTCGGGGATAAACCGCCTATTGTAACAATTACACACATCGGGATAAATTTGTTTCTAAGACAGTAGTTAATAACATGATACGATTTAATTTTGAATGATTATTTTATTACTTCAGTATTAACGTTTCGTTTTGCAATGATCTATTTTTCTAACAACTATAAATAGGAATGATAATTTATTTAAAAAATAAAATAAATAAATTTGATTGATTGAGACAAATAACGTGATAAAAAATATTCATTATATAATTTCTATGCAATAGGGTCAATAATTATTTTATAATAAAATTTTATATTTTATAAAAAATTAAAAATTTCATTATAATTATTTTACTCGCCGATTTATTTTATTTAATATATTTTAGTGATTATCCCGTAATTATACTGGAGCCTTCCCTACCGTCGGATTGAGTATGCAGCCCTTGGATCTAAATGGTTATAAAATTAAATCCCCGTTTTCGAAGCCAATTCTTACAAAATCTATTCCTCTTTCGGGCAGTTGTGTACCCTTAATTTCTGCGTCTCCTTGACTCGAAACTCGGCCGCCCAGGTTTGTTCTATACGTTCATATCAGTGTAGATCCCCTTTTTGTATTTATTTTAGATTTATGGGTTGATTTCATATATCGTTTGATTCATTATGTGTGTTATTAGGAAGAAAAAGAAATGATTAATTTCTTGGTTTTTTGTATGGATTCTGTAAAGGGTCTGCTTTTCTATGACTTGGATTTGCAAGGATCTGAGTCAGATTAGGCTGAAGAAGGCTAGAAGATTAATAATTTCGGGTCTGGTTGATTGATTTTGTATTCTGTAGGGTTCTTTTTAAATTTTTTGTTTTTTCCTTTTGGGTTTCTAGTTTTGGTTTCTTTTTAAAAATGGAAGAAGAATATATAGGGATTCCTAGAGAATTAGGATTTTTGGGGTTGTTCTTAGTTTTTACTGCTTCTAGTTTATTTGGAAATTTGGATATTGATTTTGTTTTCTGCAAAAAGAAGTGGGAATTTGTTGGTGGGAGTAAGCTTCACTGCTAGAAGTGATTGAATCATACAATGAGGAGAACAATAATGCTGGAAATTGTTTGATAATAAATTTTTGACAGATCCGAGTCCGAAAAGAGCCAACACTCCTAGTTCAACAAGGATTTCCATGAATGTTTTAAGTTGAAAACTATCCAAGTGAGATCCCCAAATGAGACTTGATTAGAAATTTAGCAGAAAATAAATCTTTGTAACTTCAGCTTAAAGACATGTGGAACTATGATTCAAGAGGGAAAAAAAAGCCTAAAATAACTACCGAAATCCCCCTCTCCGAAATGAGATTCTTTTTAATAATAATGCCTACTGAAGTACCCATCCAAGCCATTCTTGATGAAGCATGTGCCATAAGGAACCAATCTAATAGAGGCTGCTGCCAGTGTGCTCCTTTGCGGGGCAACCCAACTTCTTTGGCAGGATCCAAATTATTGTTTTTTTTCCTCAACAGTGACTTGCTGAAATTAACAAGAAATTGAATGGAGGTTTTGTAGCTCGCCGTGCTTCACTGAGCCCTTTATGCACTTGAGTTATCTGTTTCATAAGTTAGAGGCTGGTTGCAATATCTGTGTAACATGATATGTGGAATTAGATATAGAAGATTACATTTCATATGTTTAAGAAAGACCTTGTCTTCATTCTTTAGAGTTGATCCCAATGGCTTTGTTTGTCGACTGGGTGTATAATATTTCATAAGCTAGTTGCTTCTATTTTTGGGTGTTATAACCTTTTATAAGTCGGTTATTTGCATAGAAACTTGGCTATGCCTGTCGATTGTTTGCTAGTACTTAAAGTTAAGTCCAAATGCATTAAACTAAGACTATAGAATTGGGTACTTATTGATCACTTTTATGAACTAATCTCTAGTGATTATAAGGAAGTTATTTGTGATGATCTTATGGGAGATTGCAGTTAGGGTTTTGTTTTGCATTAGAAGAGATCATATATTCGACTGAAAAGGAAGAAAAATTAAAAAAAAAATGGAGAGCATATAAGTTAAAATACCAACTTTGAGACCATCTACTATTTGCTAATTTTGTTAGTAGTAATCATTTCCTGTTTCTTTTTTCCCTATTTTTCTTTGGCAATATGTTTTTGTTGCATACCACATATGAACTTTTGCTCATTATTTATTTTCATGTCTTACTATTTCAGCTTGAAAATGGCAGCAAAATATATAATTGGTTCTATCGCGGCATCGTTTGCCGTTGCTTATGTAGCTGATAATCTTGTTGCTGATCAGAAGATTTTTGGAGGTAATTTGCTATATTTTCTGTAGATTTCGTGTTCTTGTTATTTCAGGGGGGTTTAACAATGACTTTTCCTCTCCAAATCAGGGACCACCCCTCACACCGTTTCAAACCAGGAATGGTGGTCGGAAACAGACAAGAAATTTCAGTCATGGCCACGCACTGCTGGTCCACCTGTGGTGATGAACCCCATCAGTCGCCAGAATTTCATTGTTAAGTCAGGATCTGAATCTTGAAGTTCTAATGTTTTTTCTCGATCCAACCAGAGGACCATTTGATGATGATGTCTATTTTAGTATATCTCAATAAGAATTTCCAAACTGCATTTTTTATACATTTCCAGATTTATGGTCACCAAATAAATTTTGGTGGTGTTAATTGTTTTTGTAACAGAAGGCTGATTATTATTTCCATGTCAGTGCCTACTGTGTTGCAGGGCTATTCTTGAGTGTTGTATTTTTTTAAATTTCATGATCTCATTTAGCATCACTTTTAAAAGTGCTTTTAGGTTAAAAAAAAACTTTTAGAGGTAAAAACAATGTTATACAAATAATTTTTGAGAAAAAACTGTATTTGATAAAAATAAATTATATCATAATTTTTTTATTATTTATGGTCTTAATTATTTAGATTCATTTATCTTTTTTTTCTTGCATGAGCTTTTTAGTCTACGAGATTAAAGGAACGAGGTTCGAGCATCAGCGATGCCAGTAGGGTGATTAAGCGATCAATGTTAAATGATGAAGATTATACAAATACTACTGTAATTACTATTAGCTTATTTTAAAAAAATCTATCTTATTTTTTAAGAGTGAATTGTCATTTTTTTCCTACATATAATAAGTGAGTGAATAATTATTAAAAAAAATAATGAATTTAATTATTTGAATCACAAATATTGCAGTAAAAAAGATTTATGATATAATTTTTTTAACGTAAACACTAAAACTCTAACTTTTTGTAATTGCAAAGTGATTTAGAGAATCAAATTATAATTTTATCTTTTATTTATTGTTATATTTATTTATAATTTACAAATTTATAAAAATTTTAGTAGACATAATTATATAATTAATGAGTTATTTACATATATTTATATCAGAATTTTTAAATAAAATATATTTTTTAATATTTTTATAGAATGTATATTACTATTAAAAAATATTATTATTTGTGTATCATTTAAATATATCTTTTAAGTTATAATATTATATTTAAAATAGTTATTTATTTTTTTATTATAATATTAAATATTTAAATATAAAATTTGAAAATTATTTTTAAGCAATGCTTTTTTATCATATTTTTTAAATACAATACTAAACTGGTCTTAACTTTGAAAATATAAAATGTTTGATTAAAAAATATTTAGAACAAGTTATACAAATCGTTAAATACATTAACACAACATACCGTTAAATATTAATAATTTTTTAATAATCTTTAAATATTTGTTAAAAATATTAAAGTCTCAACATACAATTAATTATATTTTAAAGTAAAATTAAAAAAAATATTCTATAGATTATTCTCACCACTTCATTAATAGTCCTACTCAATTAAATTATATTATATTATTTTATTTTATTTATAATATTTTTTAAAGTTTAAGATTTGTTCAATTAAATTTTATTACAATTTAAAATTTTAAATGAGTTTAAGGTTTTAATATTTAGAGTTTATTATTTAAGGTTTGGTGTTTAGAATTTGAGTTTGGGGTTTATGATTTTGGATTTAAAATTTTAAATCAAAATAATATAATTTTTATTCTTTTATATAAAAAATCAAAATATTTAAATTATATATCAATATCATGTTTAATCTATTAAAAAAACTAGATAAGAAATGTTAAATTTAGTAATTTATATACTAAAATTATTTTTGATTTAGTGGTAAACTTATGTTATTAGATCTTAAGGTCTTAAGTTTGAACCTCGTTATTGTTAATTTTCTTTTTTGTATTTTACTTAGCCGTATAAACCATATATAATCTTGGTTAATTCATATCTACCATCTTGTCCTAGGTTTCAATCCTTTTGAGGTAAAATCTTGTTTTTTATTTTTATTTTTGTCAATCAGCTAGTGACGATGAATAATGAAATAATTTTATTAAATTAAAATTAAAATTAAATTAATAGAATACGTAAACACCGAAGATTAAATATATAATTATATAAAATATTTTTTAACAATCACATTATCTTTATGTTAGTTTTTAATGATTTATGGTTTAATTGAAACTATTTAAATATTTATGTAGTATATTTATTAAAATTGAAAATATAATAGTCATATCAATACTAATTTTTTAGTTGATCATGAGTGTTTAAAACCGACTTAATAAGTATCTAACAGTCCAATAAATATAATATTAATCTAATATTATTATTATTATATTTTAACATTCTTTTTATTTTTAACTTGTATTATAGATTTATGGAACGTTAAATATTTAATGGATCAATTTTAAATCACTTATATAGTTTACCTTATGTTTTTTAGTCGAGGCATTTGTCGATAAGAATAAATTCAAGGTAGTTGTACTTTTTAGTTCTCAAGTACATCAAAGGTCAATGATATTTCATTTGAGAGTCGGTGTATATAAAATTTTAAAGTTCGTACAAATTATAAATATTATAAAAAAATTAAAGATTAATTTATAAAAATTTAAAAAATAAAGTAAAATATATAAATTTTGAAAAATTTAAGGCTGATACGGGCCTACTCTATTTCACATGTAAATTCTTCAATGCTCGATGACATTTCAGATTTTATGTAGTTTTACTTCAAGTCTATAATAATTCAGGGCGGTATCATATCATTTGGGATTAATTATCATTGAGTCAATTAATTTTAGATTTTATCAAACCATTTAGAGTTGTCATAATTTTCTGTTCTCACTCGATGATATTTCGAATTATGTATGATTTTTAGGTCGGATTTAGGACGTTACGTAACTGGTTTTTAAGCCTGTATTATTTTTCGTCTTTCTTTTATTTATAACTATGGAAAATTCTATAACGGGCGTCAAACACTACTGAACACCGCTAATGATAAACACCATTAAACAATATTAAACTAATTAATAATCTACCTTTTCTATTTCCAAATAAGGGGTGGTTTTATTGTTCTTTAAAATATAACAGTAATTTACAGAGCTAACCTACACTGTTGACTGTACTAGGAAACAATCTGTGCAACTTTATGAGTCCTTCAAGCAGGTCTAATCCCAGGTAAACCTGAACTTCTCCGAGAAATAATCGACAAATCATGAGACAACAAGCTCAAGAATGGAAGTGATTGTCTGTCTCACCCCTATCTGTAAACAAATAACCTATGATTCTGTTATTGACATACAATTGTGTATACAGTATACATTATTCTACATGCGAAAACCGATCTCGTAATCGACATCGATTGCTCGCAAGCTTAACAGCACCGTGGGGAAACAGTTCCTTCTTCACTCAATTTGACATTGTTGCAGATAGCTTTGGCAGTTGAATCTCCAAGTCCCTGTATGCTAACATTTTGCAGCAAAATTCCTTGGCAAGGATGAGTCTTACTGCAATCAAATTTTATAGCCACTTCAGAAGCACTAGTTCCTTTGATGTTCTTATACGCCACAGTTTTCACCTGAACCGCCGAGCTCTGCGCGGATTAAACAAAATCGATTCGTTCGACATTAGAGACAGTAGTAGATTACTCTTTGCATACAAAACACAAACAGGTTCATCACCTGTTCTTTGCATGGTTTGTCTTGGTCACAGTAGTTTTGGTTTATGATAATGGGGTTGGACACATTGAACATGTCAATGTTTTGAAATATGATGTTGCTTGCACTTCCTGACCCTCCCTGGCGATCAGTAAGTATAAAAACTGTATGTTAATATGGCATCAGAGTTATTACAGGATGTCGCGGTAATTATTTATGGTGTTGCACTTGCCTGCCATGTCTTGATTCGAACTCCGTTTTCGGTTCCAGAAATCTTAGCTCCGTCGACCGTCACATCCGAGACATAAGCCTTTGAATTTTTAGATCCCAAGCTCCCAATACTGTCCTCCCCATCATCACAATTATCAGATAGATGCAAGTGACAAATAGAAACATTGTAAAAGAAAGGGATATAAGTTTTTAGGGTTAAAGACCTGATTCCATGACCAGGGCCGCAAGTTATGTTCAAGGCTTGCACATTCCGGGAGCCACTTACAATGGAGATACAATCATCACCTTCGGTTAAAAAACAAAACACGATAGTTAGACCCGACAAATTTAACATGAGACCTTAGGTCTGAACTGATTTATTCGATTTGGTATATGATATTGACCTGAACCTATGATGTAAAACTCAAAATAAACCAACCCGAATTTTAGTTGAACTGAAATGAACTCGAATTGAAAACGATCCAACTCGAAGAATTTGACATGACTTGAAATGGACCCGAACATATGATGTAAATATATCAGATTTGCAAAGCCAATATATAGGGGTATAAAAAATTTGACATGACTTGAAAATCTGAATACAACAGGCGGATTTCCTAATGACTAAATCCAAAACTAAACGACTCGATATTAACCGACACTATATCGATACCCGCCTTGAATCACCAGAGACTCGAAGTAAACTGAACTGACTTAATCTAAATCTAAACCAAATCTAAATTAAACCCGAAATGATCTAAATCGAACGACCTATTTGCTGACTGTAATAATAGTTAAAATCAATATAGAACTCAATCAAACTTTTGGACCGTCGTGTAATGACAAAGGACATTAAACTTACATGTCATTACCTTATTCATGTACTCGATATCATTTACGGAGACTAATATTTTTGGTGGAAATTGTCTGTCTTTTTTCATGCCTTTATTTGTGTCTTCGTTTTAAATTAGAGGGTTTAGGATTAAAGGTTAGGGGTTGTGGTTAGGGCTTAGGGAATTGGGTAGGTGTATTTTTTAGGGTGTAGGGTTTAGGATATAGAAGGTGATAAAGGTTTGAGTTTAAAGTTCAATTTTTTAGAAATTTTCAACGAGAGACATGGATAGAATAACAATAAAGAGACAGTTTTTACTCAATATTTTTTTTAAATCTTTTCGAATATTAGACAGACAGACGAATTTTACTCGAACAAGTGTATATTTAGTTAGTAAATCGTATGCCATACCTGTTCCTATGATGGAGTCTGTAATCCGTATGTTTTGAGTATGGGTGACATGAATTCCATCAGTGTTGGGACTTGTTTCCGGGGCTGTCACTGTTAGAGCAGAAGCTAGAACATTGTTGCATTTCTCAAAAGAAACATGGATTTGTTGTGCATCTTGGATGTTCAGGTTTTGCACCATCAAGTTTTTGCTCTTGTAGAAGGTAAGAGCCTGAAACCACAGTTTTTATTTCACACCAAAACACTATTTATTACATGTTTTTATATAATTTAGTGATGGAAAAGCTGCTGGGACATCATCATTATTACATACAAGACAGAAAGGAAATGTTAACCTACCGTTGGTGCATCTTTGCATGGCTGCAAAACAGTAAAACAAAGCATTAATTTGGTAAGAAAAAGGGAGGATAATGAAGCAAATACAGACATATTAACTAGTGACTGTCGGGTAAACTTACAAGATCTTTATCGGTTTTGCAAGAGTTTTGCCACCATATCTTCCCATTACCATTAATATTCCCACCACCTTGGATTAACAAATTATCAACCTCGTCAAAGACAAGCCAGTGTCTCCTATCTTCCTTGTAATCAGACATATCATCAGATGCTTCTATACTTCCGTATATCTGCATCAAATTTTGATCAGACAATTATGTCTGAAACAGTAGGTAAACTGGTAAAGTCCAGAAACAAATCCGAAGACAACAAGCACAACCTGGATTGTAATATTGGACTTGCAGGGACCTGAAAATCTAATAGGCTTAAGATGATAGCACTTCCCTTGAGGCACCTCAAGCACCACTCCACCCTTGGAGGAACAAGCTTCTTCCCAAGCCTTTTCAAATGCCTGAAAAGCACCATTCATGCATAAATCAAACACCCTCGAATCGAATCCATTCGTGTATGTGACATATATTGTTAAAGTGTGTACGTATGGATCTAATTCTAACCGGAGTGTCGTCATCGGCATCACCGGTTGCTCCAAAGTGATCAACATTAACAGTTTTAATTGAAGGTGATGTGAGGGTAAGAAGTTGAGTGGTGTGTGAGATGAAATCCTTGAAGTTGCCATCTTGGATGGTGGTGGTGAGGTAGGAAGGGTAAGCTAGTGGATCATATCCAGCAGATACAACGTCTTCAAAGTAATTATATGGGTGAGGTGGGCCATCTTCCAAAGAGATGTAACGTGAGAATAAAGAGAAAATGGTTATTATGACAAGTTGTGTAACATGTCGACCCATTTGTATCTTGTTTTGTAAGAGAAAAAGAAAATAATGTACTAATTTGATGCAAGGCAAGGGAAAATGGTATAGTTGTGAGTTAGTTTAATGATGAGATTCTGTATTTATAGAGATTGTTTGGTGTCTTTGGGCAACACTCTTTGCGGTATGGTCTAAGATAGTAGAGATTGAGACGAAATAATCTCTGACTTTTGCCATCTCAAATATCCAATGTTGGGAGATATTTAATAATATAAAATTTAAATTTTATATTTTTAAATAATTTATATTTAAAAAAAATAAGTCTTAACTAAATTTTTTTAAATGAGAGACCTAACGAGAACTTTTAAAATGTTCAAAAATTTTAGAGTTCAATAAGAATTTTTAAATTTTTTTTTGTAAGAATCGAATTAGAATATTTAAAAATTTAATCAGCTAAATTTTAATTTTTTAAAGTTTTAAAAAATCATAATTGATGTCCCTTGCAAATCTCCAACAGGTTTTGCTGCTTACAAGAACAAAAATCATTTATCTTTTAATCATGTCTTCTTTTATGTCTTATCTTAAAAAATAATTAAAAATTAAATTTTAAATCTTAACTTTAATTTTCATAGCTCAAACCTTACACCCTAAAATACACTCTACCCATAATTTTCTAAATTCTTACGTCTAATCTTAAACTCTAAACCTTAAGCCACAGACCTACTATTTTATAGTAGGATACCAAAAGGTACATTATTAGAGGATAAACAATTTTCACCCATTCATAATAGTAATACCAACTATTTAATAATATCAATAATAAATATGGGATACACCAATAAATGGTGGTATGTCATATGGAGAGCTTATTAGGTGAACCTTGTTCACCACGTCATTTATGGTCCAAGCAATCAGGACCGTTGATCATTAAATAGCCATCTAATAACTATCCACTCACTAAGTATATATAAGAAAGAGGAGATGATTCACTTGAAAAAAAGTTAAGATCAACGATCTTGATTAATTGGGATCATGAAATAACATGGTGAACAAGATTCACCTAATAATTTTTCATGTCTTATGGGTTTAAAAAGAAAAAAAATGTAAAAAAAAAAAAACTTGCCTCTTATTGATATGAATACCTCCTGCATATTTTATGTAATTGTGTTGCTATGAAGTCTATTTGGTTTTCTTTTGGCTCCCCTTTTACCGAGCCTATTTTTTTTCCCTTACCCCTTTCCGACTGGATTTACTACGATGTCTCGGTTGCTAGGCATTGCGCTTTAACGTAGAGGCCTTGGAAAGTTTCTGCTTCATTGTGATGACATTCTCCTCCTTCAAATCTCCCCGAGCTTGAATCGATCCCGTGGCAGCCTCCTTCCCTGGCTGGGTGTGTTTGAACTTCGATGGTACCGCCTCTCACACGCCTGGCTTCGATTCCATTAGGGGTGTGCTTCGCCGTTGCAATGATCACTTTGGGGCGTGCTCGAAGGCCTTCGTCATGCATGAATCAAGGCCTTGATCGTTTACGTGTGCAACTTGATAATGCCGATACTTATAGACTCTTTGCTAATCCCTTGATGACTAGCCCATATGCCTTGGTCCGAAGCATAGCAGCTCTGCTCGACAGAGCCTGGTTCGTCGATTTTAAACTTGTTCGCCGCAAAGTGAATATGCCGCCATGCCGGCTGTCTTATGGCAAAGCTCGATCCTCGCTCGGATGGTTCTCTTGCGGTATTTTTGGTCGTCTTCACCGATATTTTTGGTCCTCCCTAGTCCCTACACTTGTTTCAAGGGAGCCTAATGTAATAGCTTCGGCCTCATTTTCATTAAAAAAAATATTGTTACATGAGTTAAAACAAACGGTAAACAAAAAATATACTATATTAATTATAGAATATTCTTACAGAAGAATATTTTAACCTAGGTTCTCTCATTATTTGTGTGATGTCTTCTTTTTAAATTTTTTCTTAGCCCACGTCAGCATTAATCTTAATCTTAATTATCGATATTCGGTATTTATTATTTTCTTATATTTATATTATCTTATTTGTTTTAGTTTTTTAAATTTTTTTTACCTTGTGACATTTTTTTTTTCTCTTGTAGCATAATTTTTATAGCTTTTGGTATATTTTTCGCATACATTTACGGTAGTGTTGATATTTATACAAAACTTACGATATTTTTTTATTGGTTTGTTGTGGTTACGCATAGATATATGTTAAACGTGTCATAGGTATTAAAATATCATGAAAATAAAAGTATAAATATCAAAATATATATTTATAATTTGATGAAGGACAATTATAAATATTGATTAGTTGATTATTAAATTAATTAATTGATTATTCCAGGTATGTTTCTGCATTTAATTTATTTAATTCATTGTTCGTGATAATTTAATATGATTGACCTTGGATTAGTTTTTATACCCGTTATATTTTAGGTATGCTTTAATTCTAATAATTGTGTCTTATTAAAATAAAAAAAATTATGATCGGATTAGACATGCATGAAGATAAAGAAGTTCCATATAAAACAAAGAGAGAAAATTCAATCGGGAATGATTGGGTACGGAATTAAAAATTTATGTTAACGGTAAGAACATTTAGAAAATTCTATTAAACATTTATGATTATAAACATTTTAAAATCTTATTAAAAACTTAAGAATATAAAATATCATCGATATAAAAAAGAACATAAATTGTATAACAATTTAAAAATTTATAATTCTAAATTTAGTCCACCATGACCATCAAACCCTAAACAACTCATGAAAGCAGGACATGGATTTTCACCATGTTGTCTTCCCTTGGTTGTAGAAACAATCATCTGACTCGTGTCAGTCTCTGATTGGTCCGTTCCTTTGTACCAAATCACAGTGTGTTGATGTCATAGTTTGTTTGAGTGCAGGAGATGGCTTTGAAGGTGGTTCATGCATAGAGTATGCATATTCTGGATGATATGATGAATGCAAAAGACTTTTGAGAAACCCTAATCCTAAAAGATTTTTTTATTATTAAGATTTAAGATCATGGTCTTCACCAAAATGATGGTGCACCAAGAATAAGCAACACGGAGGGACTGATTTTCTGTTGGGACATTCAGAAAACAAATCCCATGCCAACACGTGGTTTCTGCATCCTTTAACGTTAAATTCTTTCGTAACGGAAATAAATAATAGAGATTAATCTAAATAATAAATAATTTAATATCATTTAAACAACGAATTAAACCTATGAGTAATGTTTGAATCTCACATTCACTTTTTATTAATAGCGGTATGAGAGCAATTCATTTCTCTTTTTTGAATTTTAAATGTGTAACCGATTAAATTTAATATCAAATTTAATTAATTATCTGAAATTTGATTGGATATATTATCTGTTATTAAATTTAAATTTTAAATTTTAAATCAGGTTTTAATTTTCGAACGAATTTACTCTTGCATCAAACATATAAATAAAAGACTTCTCCTCTCATTTTTTACATCATCAGTGACGAAAACATTTTTCGTCTTTTATGAAATTTGAGAGTTTTTTTTTTTGTAGAGTCTGAATTTTTTTCTTTCACTTCAAATTATTATTATTGTCGTAGTTTATTCTAAACTTCTAAGTGTATGTTGTTTGAAATGATATGCTTACTTACGAGGACAGCTGTTTAAAACAGCGAATGCAAACATCAAGATTGGACAAAATCATGAGAAACCAAGAGTGAAATAGTGTCTTATTTGATTGTTTGTCTGACAGTTTTTCTTGTTCAACATGATGGCATGGGCAAAACATAACTTCCTTGCCATGATGGTCAAGTTATAACTGAGTTCAACGAGAGACTATTAGGTGAACCCAGTTCATCACGTCATCCATGGTTTAAGTAATCAGAACCGTTGATCTTTAAATAACTATCTAATAACTACCTACCCACTAAATCTATGTAGGAAAGAGACTTAAAAAAAAATAAGACCAACGATCCTGATTAATTGGGACTATAGATGACCTGATGAATAGGGTTCACCTAATAATTTTTCGAGTTAACAAAACAGTGTATAGTTTTTGTGTCATGTTTATCTCATCTTTTAACGTAACATTGAGATGATGTTATTTCAGATGCATGTGGAAGGTGAACCGAAACACATCATGCCATGGTCGTTCTTGAAATTCTTGGGAATAAGTACCACCAAATTCTATGCACGTTAAAATATACTTTACTTCTAATTTTTAAATTTATTTATTTTAATATAAAAAAATAAAGAATTTCTATTTCGTTGCCCTTAAGCAAATGCATGGCACCTAGATTACACATTAGGGTTGGGTGACAAATTTGATTAAGCCGATCAAATTCACTGGATTTTTGACTAAATAATGTAATGTTTGAATTAGTTATGTGGCCTCTCGCTTCAAAAGTTGGCAATAATGAATATCAAATGAAGCAGATTAATTAAGGGTTGTAGTTAAAATTTAGAAAATTAGTGGGTGGGGTGTGTTTTTTAAGATGCAGAGTTTAGGGTTTAAAATATAAAAAATAAGGGTTAAGGTTGAAAATTAAATTTTTAAAAATTTTTAAAAGAGACATGAGAGGATGGACCATAAAGAGGCAAATGATTTTTACTCTTAAATCTTAGGGTACAAATCGTCTACCTCTTTCTTATACCTCCATTTGTGCCCCAACTTCAAATTAGAGGGTTTAAGGTTAGGAGTTACGGTTAGGGTTTAGAAAATTAGGGGTAGAGTGTATTTTCTAGGTGCAGGGGTTAGGGTTTAGGATATAAAAAATAAGGATTATAATTTTAAATTTAATATTTTAAAAATTTTCAGTAGGAGACGTGATAAAGAGACCGAAAATTTTTACCCCAAATCTTATCCAATACAATAATTATTATGATCCATTTATAGCGAACACTTTGGTTGTAAGCCAGAATGAACTTCATATGAAATAACCCTAACCCATGATTAATTATTTTTAAATATATTAATATTTATTCAAAAAATTTAAATTTTAATAAAAATATATGCTTCTTACAAATACAAATACTCGACCAAAAATTTCATAAGATAAATACTATAATCTTTTTCACAACAATCACTCGTATTCGTTCTTAGTCCATAAATAATTAATTGATTTGATATATCTTATTACGAAGTATCCATCCCTCCCATGGGAGAAACTTAAAAGAATTTAGGGATATCCGATCTCCACCAATTATTATTTTTATATATTAAATAGAGATGACAAACTAAATGATACTATCTAAAAGAAGCATAAAACATTTAACACGGGATATTTAGTTAAATTAAATTATTTGTACATGAGTGGCGTTAAGTAAGGCTGTAAATGAGACGAGACAGATCGCGAGCTACTCGAGCTCGACTCGGTCAAAGCTCAGTCAAAACTCGACTTGATTAGATTCGGTTCAAGCTCGAACTCGGCTCGAGTTCTTGACGAGCTGAGCCGAGTTACATGATACTCGACTCGAAAGCTCACGAGCTACTCGAAAATATAAATATACTTTAAAACCCTAAAATCTAAACCCTAAACATAAGTCTTTACACTCTAAATTAACATACTAGAGCCTAAAATTAACAAGTTTGAGTTTACACAACTTGTGTATCAAAGTTTTTTCTCCATTAGACTTTAAATGAGACGTAAAAGATAAGAGTTACTCAAGTCTAACATGGTCAAAGATCAGTTAATACTTAACTTGATTAGGCTCGAAAAAAACTCGAGCTCGACTCGAGTTCTAAACGAGTCGACCCGAGCTCAGACTTTTTAGACTCGTTTAAAATTACTCAAGCTCGAACTCGACTCAAAATCTTAACGAGTCGAGCCGAGCTTAGCACTACTGGAGCTCGACTCGGCTCGTTTACACCCTTAGTGTTAAGTCATAATCCGATTTTATCATTTTTTTTTCGAGTTTTTCTTTTTCTTTTGAAATATATATTGATTTTTTAAAGGTTTAAATTTATATTTTTAATAAAATAATATATCTTATCATTATACC
The DNA here is from genome assembly GCA_035048815.1 of Abelmoschus esculentus. Taxonomy (NCBI): domain Eukaryota; kingdom Viridiplantae; phylum Streptophyta; class Magnoliopsida; order Malvales; family Malvaceae; genus Abelmoschus; species Abelmoschus esculentus. The sequence continues at coordinate 15,504,389 of JAUCBN010000027.1, read as the reverse complement.
AACACTTATTTATAAATATATATTTATATTTGTATTTTATTTGATCAAACTATTTATCGTGTTCTCTTATATTCTATTAAATTATCAGCTTTAGATTCACTAAAACCATTCATTCTTTTTTTTAGTCTTTGTTTCTTCTCTCCTTACGTAGAATTAGATTTGTCAAGTAAAAAATATGGATCACCCATAAAGATGGGTACGGATTGAGTTTTTGGCCTATCCAAACATAAATACTCTAAATTTGATTTGTCATAAACATTTTTGTAAAAAAAATTAATCCAACTTAAAATAAATACTCTAAATCTGACCACGACCTTGTCTGACTTATAGAAAAAATTTAAAAATTTAATTATAAAAAATATTTTTAAAAAATTTAATTATAAAACTATAATATAAAAAAAAAGATGAGTATTATTTTAAATATATTTAAAATTTTAAAAAAAAATCACATAATTAATTATGAACTAGTCGAATCAGATATTTTATACTTTAAATTTAAATTTGACTAGACTTGACCTATCCTTCAATAAAAACTGAAGTCAATTTTTCATTAAAAATTTTATCCGATTAAATTAAATCAAAATTCGACCGAATCAGGTAAAATACCTTCCCTAACCACCCGAAAATGAAAATATTCAACTCATAAAAAATAAAGAAATAAAGATATTGTATAAGCCCACAATGAATCCAAACCAGAAAATGAGGTCCATTTACCTTTTTTATCCATTGGGTTTCATAGATATGCAGGGTAAAATACATAAATGGTCAATAAATTATCTATAAAAATATAAAATAGTTATTAAATTTTAAACGTTATAGAATAATTATTAAATTTTAATTTTTTTAAAAAATAATTACTGAGTCGTTAATTATGGTTTGATTATTATTATTCAAGGTTTCACCCCAGATGACTGCATTTGGTTTCACAGAATTAAAATTTTAGTTACGACCGAGTCATGATGACATCTAAAAGAGACTAAAATGAAAGTCAGGGGCGGTTCAAAAATTTTGGGAGCTCTGTGCAATTTATTAGAATGTGACATGTAGAAGCAATTATTCATAGCCCCTATTAGTTCTAAAAATACGACCCTTAGAAACAATTATCTACAACTCCTACTATTTCTAAAAATGTGACCCTTAGAAGCAATTATCTATTTTAGGGGCCCTTGTGCGGTCTCTACTATCACGTTTTTCTAGTAGAATACTAGCTCTATAGAAGAAATAGTTCGTAATAGGAATAATTAATGAGATTCTATAATTAATTATCGCATTTAAAAAACAATTATAACATTTTAATAATTATAATTCATCTTTCTTTAGAGTATTTTTAAAAAAAATTATAATGAATTTCGAGATTAACATATCTAATGAATGTAGTTTATCAAAATTTAGAGGCCCTCTTTTTTAAGGACCCTTGTGCGGTCGCTCCTATTGCACATGTCCAGAAACCCCACTGACGAAAGCATTCCTTAACGATATAAACTAAAATGAAAGATTTTCAATTTAGATGACCAAAGTGCAAGCATCCTAAAATTTTAGTGACCATGGCTGCAAACACTGAACTGACATTATTGGTGCTCAAACTCGTGACTTTTAAGAACAACAACCGTTCGGACCGAATGATTTATACTTGTAGAAGCACTCAAACATCAATCATGGGTTAACTATTAACGATTGAGTGATCAAAATAATAGCATTCCTCGAAAACAGTGACCGAAATGAAAACACTCCGTAACAGTGGATGAAGTATAATCCAATCCAAAATGCTGCAGAAAAATGCATGACAAATTGACACAGAACAGTGGATGGGAAAAAATGGCATATGCATTCGGCATTCCCCACAGAGCCTCAGAATGTCATTGCAGTGAACGTTAGTCCTACTGTACAAAATTGGAAAAGAAAATAACACTTGTTACATTACATTCCTATGTCTCTGACTGAGCCTAACTCGGATGCGTCTTCCTCCTCCCTTGGTGATCTCCGGCAAGTAAATGGCAGTGGAGGAGGATCAACAGTAAGCGAGCCTTCCAACACCTTCACTACCTCCCCCATTGAAGGTTTTACACGTTCATCCACTTGAAGGCACCAAAAGGAAATCCTCAACAGACGTTCGAGTTCCTCCGGATCAACTTCGTCCTCAAGTCTTTTATCTACTACATTCTCCGGATGACCCTCGAACCATTCTTTATAAGCCCAATCAAACACATCATTGTCTTCTTTAACGCCACTAACCAGTGTCAAAACCATCTTGCCAAAATCCTCCACATCTTTCTGTGCTGAAGCCATATTAGAGGATGCCTCGCCATAAAGCATCCCCAATCCAAATTCGTTCACTTTAGCCTCGAGGTTTTCATCGAGAACCACATTTTCACATTTCAAATTTCCATGACATAAAAATTCTCGACACCCTGTGTGCAAGTAAAATATGGCTCGACCAACACTTACGCAGATTTCCATTCTCCTTCTCCAAGTCAGTCTCTCAGCCAGTGTTGAATCTACCATGTATTTCTCCACAGAGCCATTCTTGGCATATTCGTAGACTAAATACCTTCGATCCAACTCGCAACAATAGCCTTCCAGCTTGACAAGACCTTTGTGATAAATGCTTCCAACCTTTGACAATGCAGCTCGAAATTTTCTTGCTTCAATGGTTGCTTCAAGCTCTTTGATTGCGACAGGCTGGTTGTCGGGTAAGGTACCTTTGAACATCTTTGGCCCAATTGGGTGTTCGAAATTCTCCGTAACGTCCTTGATCTCGGTGAAGGAAAACATGATTAGACATTTGGAACCAGGGCTGGAATAAGCTAAAGAAGCAAGTCTCTTATAAGTGTTTCTTCTTTTATAAAGGTAAAATACAACTGCCAACTGAATCACAACAAACACAAAAATTGTGCCTGAGGCTGCTCCAACTAAACAAGGAATGCAACTATTATAAACCTCCTTACGTGCTTGCGGTGGAGACTTCAAGGGGAAGAAGGGGTCACCAGCTATGGGGTCTGAACAACTCTTAACAAAAGAGGTTGAACTAAGAGACGGATCTGAATAACCGCTAATGTACTGAGTTTTCATCATCCTGCATTTTGCACTGCCATCATTTATGAAGGTTACAGCAGTACAACTCGAGTCACTGAGGCACATGCTTTTGCATTTGTCTAAACTAGTTACGGTGATGGAATCATTGACAGGGTAAATTCCATAAAGAAACATATTGGCATGCTTAACCATAATCGACCCTGGTTTGCAATCGTTCTGAGATGAAACCAAACATTTTGTATTAGAGTGCCCCACACGATAGAATGGGCATATGCAAACAGGGGAACCAGATCCATTAAACGCGCAGATGCCTCGCTGGTCACAAGTTGCAAAGACATTACACTGATTCTCAACAGCTTGCCAAACTGATCTCCATGTTTGCGAAACACCCATCCATGAATATAACCGCAAATTACCATCCACATCCAGCCGGAGGAACCTAAACTTCACGGTGTCATTATGATCTTCTCCATACATAGACCATACACGTTCAGAATTTGGAGCCACAAGTTGCAGGCTACCATAAGAAGTCAGAATAGCACTTAGATTCAATTGAGAAGGCCTTCCAGTGCTCCAATAGATGATACTGCTTTCCCACCTTAACTGTAGCTGACCAGAAACATTCATGTAGAGGCTATATAAACTCGAAACATCATTTTGGCTCGCAGCTCTCAATGTTCTAAAGGGTGAAAGTCTCTGGCCGGGAAGAAGAGTATCGGTTGGATAATCAAAGCTTTGCCAAACCTCATCTTTCTTCTCATTTAGTAAGATAAGATTTCCATCATCTCGAAGGAAAGCTACCGCAACAGATAACTGGCTTGTTTTGCTGGACCACACTTGACCCTGCAGGGCATCAAAAAGAACCAATTCTCCATTCATCTGAAGCTCCAAATAGGAACTGTTACTAACAGCAACATCACCTCCGGCAACCCAAACCATTGTCTGTTTATCAACAGGGATTGACTTTGAATTGAAACGAATGCCAACACTAAACCGGTTTGGCATATCAGGACGACTATAGAATCCAACTGCAAAATCACCATTAGAAGAAACCCATGAATTATTTTCTCCCACAGAAAGTTTTGATCCCAATGGTATTTCTGAAATTACAACCCCAAATAGAAGAGATCCAAGAGAGATGCAAAGCAGGAGTGTAGAACCATAGATAAATCTCTGCTGTTCAAGCATATTTGCATATGCCTTGGAAATTCAAAAATAAATAAAAATCAGCACAGCAGCTCCTGCAAAATAAACAATTACGAAAAAAAGGCAGTAATTAAGTCATTGAACCTCATATAACATATATTTAAGCTAAAATAAAATAGGAAAGTAGGCAAAATCCATGGTATTCAAGAGTCAAGACCAAGCATTATGCAGCTCATAGAAAAACTATAAGTACAAGCTTCAAAAAATATGAACTAATCACCGTTATGGAACCAGATTTCAATGTTTGATAGGTAAAAAGCCTCTATTTCAAAGGATTGACAACAAAAAAAAAACACCCATAGCTTAAAATGGCTAAAAGAACCGAAATAACAATCATTCAAGAAAGGAAAGTGAGTATATTTCAGAGTTTGGTACCTCAAAACATAAGTGAAGTGCCACAGAATCAAGTTAGAACACCGCCTCGGGCATAAACCAGAAAAGAATTCAAGATGTGACCCAAATTTAGGAGAAGTATTGGGAGAATGCAACCATTTTCAAAGCTGGAAAATAAGGATTTTGAAGATGGGGGCTTGAAAGAAAGAAGTTGCAACTACTATAAGAGCTTATTAAAACAAGAATCACAGCCACTCAAGTCAAAGTTTGCCAGGGTTGATTGTGATTTGATTTTTTTGAGAAACACAAACCAGAAAAAGTAACAGTTTTTTTTTTCTTTGAAATTGGAAAAGGTAAACTTAAAGATGCTTCTTTTCTCTTTTCCTTGCTAAGACGAAAAGAACCCAGGAAAAATGCATTAAATGGATATGAAGAACTGAAATGTGGAATGGAGAAGGGGGAATCTGTAGGGAAGAAGAAGGCAGCAGAATGTTAATTAATGAAAAGAAGAACAACTGGTTTTGCCTTTCCTTTTCCCTTTTTATTATTTTTATTTTTTTGTTCAAAGTTTTTAAATATTATTTTTAAATATTTGTTGTTTTTGGGTATTTAAAATATGTTTTTTATTAAAATAAATATTTACATTATTTTTTAAATATATATTTTTATTTAAATTCTTAAAAGGTAATATACATTGATTAGAAAAATAATTTAAATATTTATTTTAATAAAAAATTATATTTTAATAAAAAATATTTTATACATCTAAATAAAAATATCTTATGTCTGTTCAACTAGACAGTGACTAATAATATAAATTATTATTTATAAAATTATATTTAATAACTTGAATAAAGTAATAATATATTAATCATAACTTAAATTATAAATTTTGTAAGAGTTTTTATAAAAATAATAGTTTATGAGAAAATAATTGTACCATGAATTAAAATAAATAAAAAGGAAGAGATAAGGTGAAAATAATTGGTATGCTAAGAAAGGTCCCCTCAAAATATAATATAAGAAGTCGGAGGCACTGAGGTACCGTAAAAGCGGTCAAAAATCATTTACCTTTTTTTTATATTTTTATTTTCAATCAAATAATTTAAAGTTTAAGATTAAAAATTATGGTTAGGGTTTAAAAAATTAAAGATATGATATATTTTTTAGAATTTATGATGTAAAAAATAAAGATTAAAATTAAAAGTAAATATTTAAATTTTTTTTAAAAGAAATATGAAAAAAATGTAGATATTTTTACCGTTAAAGTTTATTATACTAATATGTTTTTAGAAAATTATTCACACATTTGATTATTGGGATCCTAATTTTCCTTTTTCCTTTTTGGTAACGGAACTAAAGTGCGGATAAAAATGGACGTTTAATTAACGTTAGAGGATAAATTTTTAAAATTTTAGGGTTAAAATGAATATTTAGTAAAAAATGCATAGATGTTCTTTTTTTAAAAAAATAAAACATGTATAAATTTTATAAATTTAGAGGGTGATTGTGTCCTTTAACTCCTTTCTGGTAGGGATATTAAATTTTAGATTTGATCTGATTTTTATTTTTAGATTGAATATTTGATTCGATTTTAAAATTTTCGGATCGGATATAAATCACAATATTTCAAGTTTCAGATTATTTAAAATTTTTGAACTTTTTATTAATATTAATCTTGTTATATTTAATAATTTAGTGCTTGTTATATTAAAAGATTTTAAAATTTAAAAGTTTTATAAATATGAATCTTGTATTTAGTAATTTATTATTTATTATATTTGAAATTCTAAAATTTTTATAAATACAATCTTCAAATTTCGAAAGATTAGTTTAATCAAATTATATTTTTGGATAATCGGATATCCAAATATCTAATTCAAATATCAAATATCTAAATATGAGGATATCCTCTTTTTCCCGAGTCGGATATGAATCATTATATCATTGATCCAAAAACCTGAATAACCGAAAAATTAAATCAGATCAGATCCGGTATCTAATAATGAATACTCTTACTCTCTAAGTCCAGCACCAGAGGAGATTAAAATGTGATAAACTTTTTAAAAAAAAAATCAAAAACCGAAAATATTATTTTTTTTATAACATTTTAATAAAAAATCAAGTATTAAAACTTATAAAACACACAAAAAAATCAATCTAAAATATTTTTAAAAAATCAACAATTTAATATTTTTGACATTTTAAAATTTATCATGTTTTAATTACACCCACCCTCAAACATTGCATTCTTGTCTTTTTCAGTTTTTGTGTTATTGTTGTCATTGGTTTCGATGATGACTGATAAACATAAGGGTAAACTACATCGGATATCCCTTTTGTTCAAAACATGTTTTATTTTGGTATTTATATTTAAAAATATTATTTTTATCATTAACATTTTTAATTTATTTTATTTTAGTTACTATTTGTTAATACATATTAATTTGATGATGCGTTATATTAATCATAATTTTAATTGGCTCTTAAAGTTTAAATAAAATATTAATTTTAGTTGTCTTTGTTTCAGAATTATTTAGACTAATTAATCTTGTAGATACTATAATATGATCTATACGATCAAATTGCGTATCATTTTGACTAATCTTATAGATAGTTTCAGAATTATTTTTATATATAATGACAAAGAAAGACAACAATTGTTTGATAATTAAAACATCCAAACTGAAACGATTCAGGAAATCTAAACCTCGATGACCGTTGATTAATGAACTAATTATGTTTGTTAATTGATAATTACTCGTTCAAACTCAGCCTTAGGGTATCCAAATAGGTTTTGCCACGGAGCTCTCGGGAGTAAAAGCCTTTGAAGTAATCTGCCACGCCTATTCTCCTGAACAAGGGTGGAGTTTGTGGAGTAACCAGGCTCGGTGCTGGACCCATTTCTACATCCAACGCCGGGCTGTAGAATGTGGCAACTGATACTCTTTCTGTATCCGTGTTCACAGTCGCACGATGCTCCACACTTCGGTAAATCCCATTGGTTATGATCTGCAAGCTCAGAACACAAAATATTATGTTCATCTGCTAAGTCCTGACCACATGGAAATTAACAAATAACAATTACCTCCATGATGTCTCCGAGGTTGACGACAAAAGCATTTGGAAGTGGTTTGATGGGAACCCAAACCCCAGTTTTCCTGATCTGGAGACCTTGTATGTCGTTGACCTGGAGAAGAATGGTGAGGCCAGCGGAATCAGAATGAGAGTTGAAACCAATTGCAAGCTCTGGCTGTGGACATGGGGGATAATAGTTCATCCTTATCCCTTGGTAACCTTCTTCAAACAGAACTCTCATGTCATTAGGTTTCATCCCTAAAGCTTCTGTCATAAGGTCTAACAGTTTCATGGAAAGATGTTTCAGTTCTACACAATAAGCATCCAACGTTTCTCTGCAATCATTGTTTTTGTAAGATAACAAATTTAGCTCGCGATCGTAATATTAAAATACAGTCGCAACGGTCACATCGTAACGTTTTTTAGATAATTATGACGTATTATAAGCGCAACACAATGAAGAAACATATCACCACAATAAAACATCTAAAATGTAAATCTTCATTAATAAAATACTTTTATGATTTATTTGCAAGTTCATCATATTATAATCTAACTACAAATAATAATGAACTTAGTGAATTACCTTAAAGTTTTCATTCCTACCTGTCAAATTAATACATATTGTCCTACACAAGGTTCTCAATATTGTAAAATATACGTAAAAACAATATTTTAAAATCAAATCACGACCGTATTAGCCATTACGCGTTACATAACGTCCGCAACTTCAATACCGTGATTATAACTACGACGGAGACTGTAACCATAATTTAATACTATGTCGCATATAAAAGATACTATGAAATGAATTAATTGTACTTGACGGATGCAGATGCAGAACCTGAGGGAGATTGGGAGATTGTGGAATAAGTGAGGTTTTCTCAAATAAGTTGGCAGGGTCATCATGTAGAACCTATCTCCCCAATTAAGCTTCTGCTCTTCAGACACAACAAAGGCATGTCCAAATCCCTCTATCTCATCTGGTTTTTGCCAAAACTTCTCCTTCTCTTCCATTGGAAGATTGAACAACTCTTGGACCTCCGTCTTCATCTTCTCCACTAGCGAAGAGCTCACCCCATGGTTGATTAACTGCAACACGGTTGTTTCATCTTTAAAGTCTCATACAGAGCTAACAGCAAGGAGAAAACAAAACACGTACCTGGAAGAAACCCCATTCTTTGCATGCATGGTGCAACTGCTCCAGATCTTGTCCGGAAAGTAACTTCTGCATATCAATAACAGGAACTTGCCGTGACGGATCTGTGTGAGATACGATGGGAGAGTCTTCATCTGTGCGTACATATCGAGGTGGAACTTGCTTCAATGGCTTCTTTGCTAACTCTTGGACACAAGGCACCAAGAGTGAGCTTCCTAGTTTTGGTGCCGCTGAATTCATAGCTTTCAAGATAGCTTGGCTACCTCTCTATCTACATTGAAGACATCTAAATTTCAACAAGGGTAAGGGGTTCTTTAAAATAATGAAGAAGGCAAGTAGTGCCTAATAAATAATATCTCAACTCAACAAGCCAAAGATACGAATCTGAAATATAAATTATAATATGAAAGTAAATGATAAAAAAAATATTATTTTGATTTGGGGTTCATTTGTATATTTTATTAAAAATATTATTATCAAACATCTAAATTTAAACGAAGATTATACGAATAATCTACAAAGAATTTACTAAATAATTTCTTTATTTACATTTTTATATTAAAATAAACAGATCTGATTATATGAATCACAGATAACGCAATAAACAAAATTTATATATAAATTAAAAATTTAGCAACATTGCAGAGCAACCACAACTTTAGCTTGTCGGCTTTGGCAATGCTCGTTATTTAATTGTTTGTTTATTTGTTTATTTATCACGCTGTTTGAGTTTGGATTCCTTTTATAGAAAAATGTAATTAAGATATAATATTTATTTATCACGTTCGGATTTTATAATTATATATTTTTCAACAATATTACCTCATTGATTTGAATTTTTTATCCTAAAAAGGACAATATAATTTATTGCAATATACAACCCTTGTCGGTGCGCTAAAGAACATTTTTGTTATTAATAAAATATATGTTCATTAATTGAACCAATGTTATGATTTAATCGACTGCATTTAGTTGATTGAATATTAATTTAATTTGTATTATTATTTATTAGCATAAAATACAGATTTTATTAAAATCATTTAAAACTCGCAAAGTAAACTCCAAACATAAATCGTTTGAAAAATTGAATTAAGAATTTGGTATAATAATAAGTTAATTTTTTAAAATTTAGATATTTTGATAAATTATTTTTAATTTTAAATGATTTAATAAATTTAATCTTTCATGTTTAAAAGTTTTAGCATTGTATCATAACGTGCCCTTCGATTATTTATTATACTATGTGTTATTATTGATAAGAATGATAATTAATATATGTGATAGCTTGATAAATACAATTATTTTATTATTGGACATCTGACAGAATAATAAAATATATTTATTATGATCGTAACACGGTTGTTAGTAGACACAATCCTTTCTCTAATAAAAAATTTAAGATGAAGTGTTAAATTTATTAAATTATTCTAATTAGTAGACATAATCAAATTAATAGAATATATAATTTTTAAAGATTGAAATTGTTATTATACTAAACTTTTATTTTAATTTTAATGACAAAGTGTTGTGAATAAAGTAAAATATAAGAACAAAGTAGTAGAACAAAGATGAGAGACAAAAGAGAGAAATTTGTATTATATTCTCAAAGTAGAGTTGTGTACAATGATTTGTCAAAAGTCTATATTTATAGGCATAAGATGAAAACCTTAATTCCAATGGGTATTAAACCCTAATAATAAAGTCCACTAAAATTTAACTTAATATAGTGATATCCACCATAAATAAATATATTCATAACACTCCCCCTTGGATATCCATGAAGATAATGTGTCTCGTTAAAACCATACCAAGATAAAAACCCTGTGGAAAAAAATTCTTAGTGAAGGAAAAATAGTACACACATCTTTGATACGCATATCATGTTGTCTCATTAAAAACCTTACCAGGAAAAACCATTGGGACAAAATCTTGATTAAGGGAAAAATAGTGCAACGCGTATTTACTCCCCTCATGAAAAATCATATAAGATTTTTGAATCTTTATAATTGAATATTGAATATAATCTTCAAATGTTAAAGTAGATTATGCACTAGTGGATAAATCTTCCAAATTATTACTTGAAACGATTCATTGAATACCATTCTTATGAAGATCATAAGGGAGGAAACTTGAAAGAAATATGTTTCGTTTTATCACATTTGATATATCCATCATGAGATATAAATTGTGCATTATCTCTACACAAGATATCTTGCATCTTATCTTGTGAAAGTAATTCACACACTTCAAGATATGTTTAGCCAAACACATATTTCGGCTTTGCCTCATGCATAACAATTATTTAAAGGTAATGATCTCGTAGTACTTAAATAATATTTCTAGACAGCTAAGATATGATGCTTCCAGATCAAATAATGTATATATTGTGCTTTTAGACAAAGAATATAATTACCCTTTTCTTGAGGCAAAAAAAATCTTTATTTACATTAAGATACCTAACAACCATAAGGTTGATCAATGAATATGTGTTATGCATGTAAAATCTCTTTCAATATTTTTCTATATACCGATTTTTCGCGACCATTTTAAAACCGAAAAGTGTGAAAAATAGCCTGGCGAGTGAATTTGAGAAAATCGAGTTTTATTGCTTTTAAATATGAAAAACCAAAATTTTTGAAAACATTTGAATTTTAAAATTAATTTGGAGTCGCCACTGGTCACTTTGGTAGACCAGACACCATAAAACAAACCAGAGATTCATTTTAAAAATATTTGGGTTTGGGAGTCGGTTACGCGTAAGGACGACCCTTACGAGCGCCCAAAAATCGGTACCTTTTAATTACACGTGATATTTTGGCATTTCGAATAATAATATTAATTTAATTCATTATTGGCAAATAAATATCGCTCGAATAAGAATATCCTTTTGGATAAAAAGATACATTTCTTTTAAATACGAAATTTGAATAAGACGTCCTAAAATAGGAAACCTTGACTCGTATTTAAAGAAATATAAATTTTGACCCAAAAGGTTTTAAATGCATGACCGGTTATTATCTTGTTGATTTTAAGTTCTAACCTAAAAAAAGGCTCCATCAATTTAAATATTTAAATCCTATTAAATTATTAATTTTACCGGGTGTATTATGATAACATCCGAATGCACGGACACTACCATTTCGATACAAAACAAAATTAATAATTCTATTGGTGCTACTAATCTTTGCCTAATTAATTTTATTAAATTCTAACCTTAAAATATTTATTATTTTTTATGTTTCGATGACGCGCCGAATACGATACTGAAGTACACTCTTGGCCAACATAATGCCATTTCATAATACTGACCACTTCCAAGGTATAAGATTACATCATCGTTACTAAATTAACTCCCTATTTAATTATTTTAATTAGAGTGACTAACCCTAAAAGGCTCTAATTTAATTAATCTACATGAAAATTAAGTGATTTTCTAAACAAATATTTTGTATGATTTAAAATTTAAACGAATAAATTAAACACATAAAAAAAGAAATAAAGACTCAAACACAATCCATAGTAATTTTAAAAAATAATAATATATAAAAACAAAATTACACGAAAATAATTAAAAAAAATACCAGAATAATATCGCATACCTGTACTGCAATCGAAGGATCCAGTTACCATTCTGGTCGATGTCCGGCTTCGTCAATCTGCTGTTCCCCACCGCAGTAATCCTAATTGCATGGAGCCAATCATTGTTTCTTCATTTCTTCATCATTGCATCATTATTTTGCTAATCATTGTTTCAATAATTATTCCATCATTGCATCATCAACCTTCCTAATCAATTGCATCATCATTATCCATCATTGCATGATTATTATCCCATCACTGCATCATGATGGCAATCCATCATTGTACCATTATTGTCATCATTGTTCCATTATGAGCTTTTTCTCTATGCGTCTGTGCCTTTGACATAACCAAGAATACTAACCACCCTCAATTGTTTCATGTTTCCTTTTTTTTGGCCTGCACTTCGAATGAACCTCCTCCCTCTTTGCCGAAATCTTGGCTCCAAATAACTCCCACAAGTGACCAACTTCCATTAACCGTTCCCCTCTGATCACCCAAAACCACCTTTCATCTTATTTTTTATTTATTTTTTTATTTCTATTATTAATTTATATATATATATATTGAATTTTATTTATTTATTTATTATATATAAGATTATTTATTTATATTATTTTATATTTATATTTATATTTACTTACGGTCTTATTTTATATTCGAACTCGGACGAAATTCGGGTATTACAACTGCCCCTCTTTGTTCAATGCTGTGGAACAGTAGAAGAGCAAAGACTGAAAAGACACGAATTTCGTCTAGACTTCTTGGCCACTGTTACGCTAACAAAGCTTGAAGCTGTTCTTCTGATTACGAATTTCTTCAAGCAAAATACTTGTTATGGAATTCGATTTTGTTCTTCTTATTACGAAATTCCTCGTATCCCATAAAACCTGGAATTGTTGTTGCTTTGATTGGTTGTTTGAATTTTTTTTTAACCTTGAATCCTCCTCTGCCAAGAGAAACCATCAATTAATACAAATTCAACATGGATTAAGTTGAAAAATTATCTTTTCATTTGTCATCGTAATCGCTTCTCTACTCAAGCTTGAACATTTTCTTCTAAACCCATTGTTGGTTTAACTTGATTGATGTTGCTCAAGGTTTTATTTCCCTGCATAAAACACAAATCTTTAATACTTTTTATTTTTCTCTTATTTTTTCTTTTTTCATATATATTTTTTCATGTTTTTCTTTTCTTTATATTTTTTTTGTTATTTTATTTTTTTTATTTTTTTATTTATTTTACTTGTTATATTTACGTAGGCACTTGGGAAAAAATTCGGGTATGATAGTTGCTCCTCTTTGCTCAATATTGTGGAGCAGGAGACGAACAAAGACTGAAAAGACACAAATTTTGTTTAAGCTTCTTGGCCTCTATTACGCTAACAAATTTTGAAGTTGTTCTTCTTATTATGAATTTCTTCAAACTTAACATCATGCCCGCAGGACTTAATGATGACCCAGAGGATTTAACATCATGCCCGGAGGACTTAATGATGATCCAGAGGATTTAGGATCGTATTGCCTCCTTGATTATGCAAACGATATCATCACTCCCGAAGGTGACGGCCCAGAGGACTTAACATCATGCCTGGAGGACTTACTAATGACCCAGAGGATTTAGGATCGTATTGCCTCCTTGATTGTCCAAACGATATCATCACTCCTGAAGGTGACAGCCCAGAGGACTTAACATCATGCTCGAAGGACTTACTGATGACCTGGAGGATTTAACAATGGAATATGGAGTTGTTCTTCTTATTATGAAATTCTCCACCTCCATTGAAGAGTCTGAAACTATTTTTCTTATTATGAATTTCTTCAGACAAAAAGTGATGGAATCCGAAACTGTTTTTCTTATTATGAAATTCTTCGTATCTATAGAATTTGGTGTTGTTTCTTCATGTTGAATTTGGAGTTGTTCTACTGATTTGAACTTCTCCAAAGTTTGAAGTTGTTCTTATCATTTGAATTCCTTTAAACAAATCTTGGAATCCGAGGTTGTTCTTTCCATTTGAATTTCCTCAAAAATCTGGTAAACAAAGATTTTTGTTAAAAACCGCATCTTCAAGCGGAAAATCTTGTTTAACTTCATCTTCTTTGTTGAGATCTTTCTTCTCAAATAGAAATTTGTATTGGTCTCTGTCGACCTTCTAAAATGTTTCTTTTCAAATTTCCTTCCTCTGAGATCTTTGCATGTCCTGATCTGGATTGCTTTGCTAATCTTGCAAATTCTTGTTAAAATTAACCAAAAATGTTTTGAATGCATGAGTTAGCATGTTTTACCCTTTGGATGCCTGACAATATAATGTATGAACCGTGGTCATTGAGGGACATTTGGATGTACTTTGATCTTCTTTATTCTCTTCATTGAGCCTTTTTCTGTTATGACAACAGTTCACAATAACTTTGTATTCTGCCTGATCTTCTAGAGCTTCCTTTCTTAGACTCCTTTATTCATTTTGATCTGAAAATCTCACATGCAATAATATTTTGCTGATCTTTTATCATGCTGAGTTTGCCCTACTTTCATCATTTAGGTCATGCAAAATGTCATAGGTCCCTGAACTTTCTCCTGGTCCCTAAACCTTTTCTAGTCCCTGAACTTCCGTCAAGCTGGACTAATATTCATCATTATCACCATGAAATTCGGCAATGACTACATTCTGTACGTGATTGCCCATGTTTACTTGTGTCATCTTTGTTGTTCGATATCTTGCATTTCAAAGCTTCATTTGTTCCTCGTCATACCATTCATCATTAATCAAGTACCAAGGTCATCTCCTGTTCCGCCTGCACTTATAGGATTAATACATCATAGTAATTCCAATGAAATCCTTTGCTTTTTTGTATCTAATCAATTTATCTGCAAGATGCTTGTTAGAACAATATGCAAAAAAGCTCAAAAAATAATTTTACTAATTTTGAAAATATTAAAAAATTTTGACTGTAGTGGCAAACAATAAAATTGGGCATTTGAATACCAAGTGCGAAAAAGTCTTTGAACCAATTTGTAAAGATCAACTCTGATGTGACCATTTTCCAATTTATTAGACTTTCATGAGAAACATTTCCATTTTCCTAATTCTATCTCATTTAAGTGGCACTCTTTGCCTCATTAACTCATTATGACCGATCTTTCCCTCTTTTTTGATCTCGATCAAGCATTAGAAGACTGAAAATCTTTGAAGAAAGGTTAACCCTGATAGGCGAGATATATTCTGAAGACTAACTCTCCTTGTTCCAATATCCGTGTATGATCAAAATGGTCTTTTATGCCTTGTAATGTGGCTATGGTTCATGGTTACCAAAAAAAGGATATATAGGCTCAAATAATTATTTAAGGGTAATAAAACCAAGGATCATTGTTACACTGATCTGGATATGCTCTGATGAAATACTTTTCTCTCCTTTCTTTTTGGATCACTCTAAATTGCCCTTTTTGGGTTTTCACCCTAGAGGTCATTTCCTTTTCACCACTTATTTTTTCAGTGGTTCATCTCTTCAAAATATCTCACAAAACCTTCTGTTCATTTTTTTTGTCGTTTGCTTCAACTTTCATTTCAATCATTTTGAACTTGACTCCTTAGAAACAAACTTTTACTCTCTTTTTATTTTTTTCTGTGTTGATTTAGAATATTTCTCCCCACTCATCCTTTTTCTTGGTTTCTCATTTCACCTTTATTTTTGTCCCTTATTCACAAGGCATCCCAAATGTATTTCACTTTCGAACATATTTTCATCCACTTTGCCCCCAGTGTAGGGGTGATCCTTGGTTTGGGTTGTGTCGAAAGAAGAACAATATTAGGCTCAAAGGGGATAACAAATAATATTTTCTTATTTTCTTTCTTTGAGAAGGGAGATCAAGGAATGCCAAATACCGTCTCATACTTGGATATCTTTGAAGAAAATCAACCTTCAGTTGGATGAAGTTTTGAGTTATCACTTCATTCAAAAATCTTAATCAATAATGCTTGAGAGGAAATTCACTCAAAATTTGTCTGAGATTTTTCCGTGATTCCTAAACACTCATCAATATTTTTCTTTTGGCCTAAATAAAGTAGAAATGAGTCACATTATCAGTGTTGATCTCTGAATTTGGTTTAAGGTCAATCCTACAATTAGTATTCAAGACCTGAAAGAATGATGTTAGTGATGATATATATATATATAAATGTATGGGCGATCAAAAATTAACCTATAAAAAAGAATGTTTTTCTATGACAGTGAATAAAAGAATTAAATTATATACATTAAAGAATTAAGGAATTAAAGAATCAAAAAATATGAAATGCTTGCCACTTGAGAGAAAAATATATATGAAACAAACATCATGAGAAAATAAATTGAAATAGCTTCCCTTACAAAGGACCCCCAACGCTCGCGGGCAAAAGCAATTGAGATGATTCGGGGCATTATTCCGCAACAATCCCAAAAACACCTTTCCATTAAGATGAAAACTTTTTTGATGTTTTGACATGGACAAGACAGACTTTTCATAGCTCTAAACAATCTTGGAAGAGCTAATCCTGGCGCTCTGAATCTTCAACGGGCATATCATCTTGAACATTTTCTTTGGTCTTCCATTGTTGCACCAATTCCTTTATCAAAATTCTCTTATCAACTAGTTTCTTCATTTCTTCCAGCAAAGATCTACATTTATTAGTAGCATGACTTGTTAATTCCATATGAAACTCACAAACATTGTTGGGATCATAGCTTTGAGCGAAAGGGCTTGGCGCTTTCTTCATTGACTTGAGAGTAATATATTGAGCTTCAACAAGATAAGGAAATAAATCAGCAATAGACATTCCAAATATCTTCTGATTTGTATTTTTCTAGGGAATCTTTTGTTGTCGCCCTAAAGAACTGGGTGATCTTTTCCTTTTACGACTTCGGGAACCTCGAACATTATACTCATTTACCTTTTTTGGCTTATTGTCTTCTGTGGAACTTTTGATCCTGGGTTCAATTTTCGCTTGTTGGATTCTAACTTCTGTTACCCCATCAAGGGCCATAAAATCGTTAAAGTTGTCCCTTGAATTCGTAAGCATTTTATCGAAGAAAAGAGACGACAAGGTCTGATGAAACATTTCAGACATTTCCTCTTCTATCATGGGTGGTTGTACCTGAGATGCTAGCATCCTCCATCTCAATGCATAGTCCTTAAAGCTTTCATCATCTTTTATTCTCATATTCTGTAAAGCCCGATGATCTGGAGCCAAGTCCATGACATACCTGTATTGCCCCAAGAATTCTTTCGCTAAATCAACCCATGTTCGAATCTGCTCTCGACTCAATCTGTTATACTATATTGCAGCAGGTCCAGTCAAGCTATCATGAAAGTAGTGAATCATCATTTGGTCATTATCTAGATATCCTTCCATTTTTCGATAGTACATCGTCAAGTGAATTTTAGGATAACTAGACCCGTCATACTTCTCAAAAATATGGATCTTGAAGTTCGGTGGAATAACCAAATCAGGGACCAAATAAAACTTCCTTACACTAAACTCGGAGTTCACTCCTTTTTTACTTGCCTCAATTTTTCTCTGGATCTTTGTACACATATTTGTCAATTGATCAACACGTTCTAAGGAAAACATACTCATGCTCGAACTTGATACTCCTGGGTAGATAGTTAGACATGGCTTCGAGATTTGATCATTTGCCTTTGGTTGAGGCTTTGTTATCTGCTCTTGTAATTTTTCTTGAATACTTGCAACTTCTCTCATATTTTCATCCATGATGTCTGATTCTCGAACTTTTATTAATGTTGAGTTACTTTCATTGGAACCCTCGACCACTTTAGATTCATGTATGTTAATGCAATGTTGATAATTTATAATATCATGATATAAAATATAAACTAAACATATGCATGAATATAATAAAATATTAATCCCAAAAGTGATTTATACAATGTAATGTAAATATGTCAACTTGTCAGAATAATAAAATAATATTTATGAACAAAAATGTGTTAACAGAACTAAATGCATGAATGCAAGAGATATTGATTTCAAGAGCTAGTCATTAGACAACACTCAGATAACCAAAAGATCGAATACAAGGAGAAGTTAATTTGTTGATAGAAAATAGCTGGCCTGAGCGTCTTGGTTGATCACCTCGTTCGGTCTGGTTCGACATCTGTCCTGGTATGTCATTGAAAATTTGTTGACGGGTCTTCCACTTTATCGAGTAAAATTTACACATATCCGACATTTCTTGTACTTGGTTCTGAAGTGGATCATCGATTTTGTCTTTACATCATCTAGGTAAGTATCTCAGCTTGGCTTTTGACGTGTTATTCTTCACTTGAAACCCTGATTCTAAATTTGCAAACTGATTTTCCGTATGTCATGTTGTACTTTCTGAATCTGTCTCCTATTTCTCAGCTTCATCTTTCAATAGTTCTCATCATCCATGAAAGTTGAACATTAATCTTAGGCTCACAATTCTTTTTTTCTCTAAGTCTTCATTTGTCAACATTAATCTTAGGATTCCCCTAATTTATCCGCCAAATACCCGTTTTTTGACTATCTTCGCCTTCTAATTTTCGCGCCTCACTTATATCTAAACTTGCCCCGGAACCCGACTTGAAGTTTGAACGAATGCTAAACCCAATAAATCTAATTCTTTTCACCTACTGGAACGGTATAGTGAAACCTTGTAGTTGTTGGTGTTGTAACCATTCTCCTGACGATAACTAAGATACCTTATCGAATGACTCTTCATGTCATCATCGAAAAATTCCCATATTACCCTTTATTTTGGCAGACATGTCCCATGCTTTAAGTCTTCTGAAACATCCTTGTATTACTGGTACTCGGTCTCCCTCAACACTAACTCTGATCTTGCACCGAGTCTTCTCGAATATGGTCTATCCGACATATTGTCTTCCACTTGTATATCAAACCCTTTAGTTTATGACTATTGTCTATACAACTAGCTCATGAATCGATACTTCTAATGCATACTATATGAACTCACACACACACCACAAAAAAATGTTAGTATGGTGAATTAATAATCTAAGTGAAAATAAATTAAATCGTGAAAAATAACCAGAGAATAATTTATGTTGCATAAAAATTAACCAGAGAGCATATTATATTGTATAAAAAAAACCAGAGAGCAGTTTAACACAGAAATCTTAATTAACGGCATTTCGGCAGCATACCACCTTATCTTATGGTCCCTATCTGGCTCTAATAGGGGTAGGTTTCTACTCTACACATGTGAGTTTTGGTCTAGACTCTGGGTTCCCGAACTGTCGCTACCGCCTACTACGACGATAAGACATCGATTCGGTAGTATAGGTCCCTTACAACGGAGGTGAAGACCTCACGACGTGTAAGGTTAGTATATCGGAAGTAGATAAAAATTCAAAACTCGGAGCTGGATAGCATCACGTCGGACAATATCTAACTCTCACTCAAGGGTAAAAGCTTGGGTTGAGAGTTGATACATGAATGACAGATATATCAATCAAAATGAAAATACTACCCTTATCCGAACGATATTTATCTAACAATAATGAATTAAATTAATATCTATATTCAAAATACCGAAATGCCACGTGTAATTAATAATTAGGTCTGACTCGCAAAAATTTGTCCCCAGCGGAGTCGTCAAGCTGTCGCGACCATTTTAAAATCGAAAAGTGTGAAAAATAGCTTGGCGAGTGAATTTGAGAAAATCGAGTTTTATTGCTTTTAAATATGAAAAACCAAAATTTTTGAAAACATTTGAATTTTAAAATTAATTTGGAGTCGCCACTGGCCACTTTGGTAGACCAGACACCATAAAACAAATCAGAGATTCATTTTAAAAATATTTGGGTTTGGGAGTCGGTTACGCGTAAGGACGACCCTTACGAGCGCCCGAAAATTGGTACCCTTTAATTACACGTGGCATTTTGGTATTTCGAATAATAATATTAATTTAATTTGTTATTGGCAAATAAATATTGCTCGAATAAGAATATCCTTTTGGATAAATAGATACATTTCTTTTAAATACGAGCTTTGAATAAGACGTCCTAAAATAGGAAACCTTGACTCGTATTTAAAGAAATATAAATTTTGACCCAAAAGGTTTTAAATGCATGACCGGTTATTATCTTGTTGATTTTAAGTTCTAACCTAAAAAAAGGCTCCATCAATTTAAATATTTAAATCCTATTAAATTATTAATTTTACCGGGTGTATTATGATAACATCCGAATGCACGGACACTACCATTTCGACACAAAACAAAATTAATAATTCTATTGGTGCTACTAATCTTTGCCTAATTAATTTTATTAAATTCTAACCTTAAAATATTTATTATTTTCTATGTTTCGATGACGCGTCGAATACGATACCGAAGTACACTCTTGGCCAACATAATGCCATTTCATAATACTGACCACTTCCAAGGTATAAGATTAGAACGTCATCGTTACTAAATTAACTCCCTATTTAATTATTTTAATTAGAGTGACTAACCCTAAAAGGCTCTAATTTAATTAATCTACGTGAAAATTAAGTGATTTTCTAAACAAATATTTTGTATGATTTAAAATTTAAGCGAATAAATTAAACACATAAAAAAAAGAAATAAAGACTCAAACACAATCCATAGTAATTTTAAAAAATAATAATATATAAAAACAAAATTACACGAAAATAATTAAAAAATTACCAGAATAATATCGCATACTTTTACTGCAATCGAAGGATCCAGTTACCATTCTGGTCGATGTCCGGCTTCGTCAATCTGCTGTTCCCCACCGCAGTAATCCTAATTGCATGGATCCAATCATTGTTTCTTCATTTCTTCATCATTGCATCATCATTTTGCTAATCATTGTTTAAATAATTATTCCATCATTGCATCATCAACCTTCCTAATCAATTGCATCATCATTATCCATCATTGCATGATTATCATCCCATCACTGTATCATGATGGCAATCCATCATTGTACCATTATTGTCATCATTGTTCCATTATGAGTTTTTTGTTTATGCGTCTGTGCCTTTGAGATAACCAAGAAGACTAACCACCCTCAATTGTTTCCTGTTTCCTTTTTTTTTTTGGCCTGCACTTCGAATGAACCTCCTCCCTCTTTGCCGAAATCTTGGCTCCAAATAACCCCCACAAGTGACCAACTTCCATTAACCGTTCCCCTCTGATCACCCAAAACCACCTTCCATCTTATCTTTTATTTATTTTTTTATTTCTATTATTATTATATATATATTTTGAATTTATTTATTTATTCTATATAAGATTATTTATTTATTTTATTTAATATTTATATTTATATTTACTTGCGGCCTTATTTTATATTCGAACCCGAAAGAAATTCGGGTATTACACGATTGATGCACAAGGATTTGAGAAGATCTCTTCACGAGTCTCAACAATATTTAAATCATCGACATACATAACAAAAAATTCAGAGCTAAACCTCTTAATAAAAATACTCAGGGAAATTAAACAATTTATATAGCATTATGCTAATAAGTATTCAATGAGGTGATTATATCAAGTACGCCTAAATTATTTCAATCCATAAAAAGATATATTCAATATGATTGAATAATATTCTCGAGAATGGATTAATTGCTTATGGCAATTTAAATCTTTCCGGAAGTTTCATGTAAATATTACTATCAAGAGGCTCATTCAAATAGGATGTAACAACATCCATTAGGCAGAAATCGAGTAATTTTATTTATTGCCAGACTAATCAAAATCTAAAAGTAGTTTTATCCACCACCGAGGAATATATTTTCCTCATAATCAATTTCGTATTTTTCGAGAATCCTTGTGCAACCAAATGAGCTTATATCTCGTAATTTTCCCTTTTAATTTATCTTTCTCACAAATGCTCATTTATATCCACGAGCTTTATACATTTCAATGTACGAACTATATGTCCAAATACTTTTTTTTTTCAAAAGAGATTTTAGTTTCGCCTCAATTGCCTCTTTCATGTTGACCAATCATTTCTTTGTGTATATTGTCAATTGACAATGATTCATGATCCACGTCATCAAATAAAATCTCTAGTGTTATATTGCATGCAAATATATTAGCGACATCGATTTAATTTTAGTTCCACATATTACCAGATATGACATAATCTACTGAGATCTCTTTATTATCAAGTACTTGATTCATGCCAATGTCTCTGTTGGAGACCTTTTAATCTCTTATTGAGATTTTCATAATTCATTGATTTTTCGATCAGACCATCATAAAATATAGCTCATTTTCTTTATCGAGGATTCTTTATCTTTGAAACTTACTTGTCTACTACACTTCAAGCGTAAGTTAGACTCATTAGCAACTAGAGTTTGTCATTCTATGATATCAAATTTAATCGGAGCATTCATAGTTGGTATACGTAACTTAGTCACTCTTTAAGGTCAACAAAATTATCTGACAATTGATTTACTAAATGAATTATCCTTTGAACTTATAGTTCAAATTGTGTAATACGTCGACCAAAATGAGAAAATGATAATTCATTTCAACTTATTTATTTCTTCAGCTATTTATTTCCTCCTCCTAATGTTGGATAAACTAACTCATTAAAATGATAGTCAGTAAATCGGATTGTAAATAAATCCCCTATCAAAAGCTCAAGATTTAAATCTGATATATATTCCCAACAAAACTCATCTTTTTGCGTTATGATGGAGCAATTAGAACATATATCGCACACCTAAAAAAATCTAAGATGAGAAATATTTGGTTTCTGATCAAAAACCATTTATAATGGGAAGAACTTATGATCATTTGTTGGCTGGATGCGAATTAGTGATACTACATGTAAAATGACATGTCAAAAATATTATCATGACCGATTGTCTTTATAAGATAATCTGAAAAATGTACTCGTAATTTTATCAATTGAGCAAGTAGCCTCGTAAACACCAAGTTGCGGGTTAATAACAATGATACATATAACTATCTAGTCGATGCATTGGTAAAAATAGTAAAATATCTAGATGTACCATAAGAAATGTGTATGGGCCCACATATATCACATTGTATCTATTCTAGAAAAGTAATAGATGTACACTTTATCTTAGTTGTTGATGATTGAATAATCAAATTGCTTTTATAGCAAGTATCACATGAAAAATTACCATGAAGAAAATCTTAGTTCTTCGATAAATGACCATATGAAAGTGAGTAAATTTTCGCATCATAATTGAACCGGGATGATCTAACCGATTATGTCAAATAAAACTATCAGTAAACATTTAGTTTACAATAGCATAAGCTTCAATTTATACTAATTCTTTTGTAGTACAACATCTGGTGACACGTTCGGATTTTATAATTATATTTTTTTTCAACAATATTACCCCATTGATTTGAATTTTTCTTCACCTTAAAAGTACACTATAATTTATTGCAATATATACAACACTAGTCGGTGCGCTAAAGAACATTATTGCTATTAATAAAATATATGTTCATTAATTTATCCATTGATATGATTTCATCGTCTGCATTTCGTTTGATTGAGTATTAATTTAATTTGTATTATTATTTATTAGCATAAAATACAGTTTTTATTCAAATCATTTAAAGCAAACATAAATCGTTTGAAAAATTGAAATAAAAATTTGGTATAATAATAAAATAAGTTTTTTAAAATTTAAATATTTTGATAAATTATTTTTAATTTAAAATAATTTAATAAATTTAATTTTTCATGTTTAAAAATTTGGCACTGTATCGTACTAATGTATTCTTCGATTATTTATTGCACTCTATGTTATTGTCCATAAACATAATAACCAATATATGTGATAGCTTTGATAAACACAATTATTTTATTATTGGACATTTAACAGAATAATAAAATATACTTATTATGATCTTAACACAGGTTGTTAGTAGACACAATCTTTATATTAATGAATGAAAATTTTAAAATGAAGAGTTAAATTTATTAAATTATTCTAATTATGATCAAATTATTAGAATAAATAATTTTTAAAGACCGAAATTGTTATTATACTAAACTTTTATTTTTATTTTAACGATAAACTAACTTATTTGTCATAAAATTTCAAGTGAGTAAGATGTTTATTTCTAAACTTATAACTAAATGACTAAACTATTATTTTAAAACATAATTTATATAGGCATAAAGATAATTTTAACCCTTAACGTTTATAGTTTTTGTCGTTTTGACCCTTATTTTTTTTTTGGGATAAATTTAGCCCTTAACCTATATGTTTTTGACAAATAGCTTATTTTTTAACTAGCTTGATGACTAGACCGTTAAAAAATTAACGATGATATATATATGGAATATAATTTTAAATGACATGGAATGTAACCTATCAAATACATATATATATATGGAATATAATTTTATTCTAATATAAAATATAAAATAAATAAAATTCAAATAAAATATTAAAAATTAATTAATTCTAAAATAAAAATTATAAAACATTCTTAACCCTAACTACGATAAAATCAAAATCTTATTTGAATTGTGTTTATATTTTTTATTATATTTTAAAATTAAAAAATAAATAATATATTTTTTAAATTTTTTACATAATTATTGTGACACAATTGTCTCAGGGAAACATTTTTTCCGTAAATTTGGTTTATTGTATGTAATATTTAAGATTAAATGTGATGGATTTTATATTATTTAAATTATTTTCTAGAATTTAACATTTGAAATATTTGTTATATAATAAAAAATAAAATATTATATTAGTTTATGATATTTTATTTATATAATATTATTCCCGTTATTTTTTATTTATTCATACATCTCAAATAAAAAATAATTACAATACACTATGATTACAAATTCTAAAATAAAAATATAAATACAATTCGAATATGATTTTGATTTTATCGTAGTTAGGATTAAGAATGTTTAATAATATTTAATTTTAGAATTAATTAATTTTTAATATTTTATTTGAATTTTAGTTGTTTTATATTTTTATATTAGAATAAAATTATATTTCATATATATATATATGTATTTGATAGGTTATATTCCATATATATATCATCGTTAAATTTTTAATGGTCCAGTCATCAAGCTAGTTAAAAAATAAGCTATTTGTCAAAAAGATATAGGTTAAGGGTTAAATTTATCCAAAAAAAGAATAAGGGCCAAAACGACAAAAACAATAAACATTAAGGGTTAAAATTATCTTTATGCCATTTATTTATTCTTAAATTTATAATTGAATTAGACAATTGTTACTTAAAAAAAAAGAATGGTATATTTATTAATAAAACTATAACTAAGTACATCCGGTGTAATTTACACCGTCTGTCTTTTTCGAAAAATTATTAAGCGAATAATGTTCACTACGTTATCTGTAGTCTTAAATAATCAGAATAATTCATCTCAATTTTTTAAAGTGAATTATCACCTCTCTTTTTTTATATGTAATTAATGGATAAATAATTTTTAGCGTAAATAATCTCTCGTCTTCTTCTTAGTAATATTTTATATTTTCTTTACGTCATTTTGTATTATTCTATTTCTTTACACACTTCCACAACCTTACTAATAATCCATATTTTATAAGCAAGTAGTCGTAGAATCAATTCTCGCAGGGAAAAGATTTCCCATAATCTTCTCGTTCTTATAAATTATAATATAAAATCTCACTGCAAAACCTCCCTTGTCTGCAAATTTCCGGTGCTTCAGTGCTTGTAGTGTCCATGGTGATTGCAGCGGCAGCTGTCATCGTCCCATTGGGACTTCTTTTCTTCATCTCAGGCCTCGCTGTCAATACCATTCAGGTTCTTTTGAATACATTTGCTTCATGTTTTGATTCGATTTACTGGATTATTAATAAATTTGCATGTAATTTGGGTTAGGGCCGTAAATGAGACAAGACAAATCACGAACTATTCAAATTTTTGCTAGGTCAAAACTTAATTGGATTTGACTCGAGTTCGAACTTGACTTGAGTTCTTGACGAACCGAGCCAACTACGTAATACTCGATTTGAAAAACTCATGAACTACTCGAAAATATAAATCTACTATTTTTTATAATTTAAAATCTAAATTTTTAAACTTAAACCCTAAAATTTAAATTCTAAATATAAGTCTTAAATGAAGACTCTAAATCAAATAGAGTTCGAATGAAATTGCTCAGGAATAAAAATTGCCAACAAAATGAAATTGCCCGCAGAATGAAAATTGCTCGGGCAATTGACAAATGCAATACTATTTTGAAATACTTGTCTTTTATTCCTTTGAATCTCTTCTATTTTCTCTCACACTCACCACAGCCACACACAACTACCTTTGGCTCTCACTACCACATTCACTCACTCACTCACATTCTCACTCACCACTTTACAAAGCAATAAACAATGTCTTATATAGCCACTAGGCATTATTACATAATAAAACCAAATAAAAACTATAACTCATGTAACTACTATAACTCCTATATTAAACTCCATAACAACTAGTAACCCCTATTAACTTTTGACATTTCAAATTCATAACTCCTCATTAACTCCTAATTTTTCAGACTCACTAAAATTCTATTTAAGTTTATTCAAGAAAACTCCCCCGTAAACTTAAATCCTTCTTCCATCCATCATGTCAATCATCTTCTTGTTTTTTTTTTCTGTAACTTGATTCTGACTTGCTTGTATCCTTGCACAACATGTCGTTTCTTGAATTGTTCTATCTCGCCTTGAACTTTCTTCTTTTTTCTTGAACACCCACTTTACACCAATAGGGTGACTTCCTGTCGGCAATTCTGCTAGCTCTCATGTGTTGTTTCGTTCAATTGCCTTAATCTCCTCGTCCATGGCAATTTGTCATTTCTTGTCTCGTGACTCTTCAAAGCTAATATTTTCAGCATCTGCCAAAAGACATACATGATGTACCTCACTTGTCGAATCATACAAATCTCGTAAACTTCGCATTTTGGGTTCTTGTGGTTCATCTCCATCATCGGTAATTTTAGAACTTGCTGGTATGCTTGTTGGTGCAGCAACTGATTATTCTCCAACTTCTATGACAATCTCTATCGAATTGTTCCAATCCCATTCGCTCGTTTCATTTACTCGCACATCACGACTCACAATCACCTTCTTGCTTATCGGATCGAGTAGCTTGTACCCTTTTGTCTTCTCATCATACCCAGTAAAAATAAACTTTTTACTTTTGTCTTCGAGCTTCGTTCTTTGTTGATCCGGTACATGTGCATATGCCACACTACCAAACACTTTAAGATGAGAAACTGTCGACTTTTGTCCGCTCCATGCCTCTTATTATGTTTGATCATCTAGCTTTACATATGGACGATGATTTTGTATATAGACGGTACATTGCACAGCTTCTGCCCAGAATTGCCTCGGCAATTTCTTGCTCATAAGCATTGATCGAACCATGACAAGAATGGTCCGATTCTTCCTCTCAACCACACCATTTTGTTGATGAGAGTATGGTGCGGTTAGAAATCTCCTTATTCCTTGCTCCTCGTAATATTCCATGAAAGCCTTCGATGTATACTCGCCACCTCTGTCTGATCGTACGGTTTTGATATGTCTACCAGTTGCCTTCTCCACCATCACTTTAAACTTTTTGAACACCTCAAATGCATCAGATTTTTCTTTCAAAAAATACATCCTAGTTTTTCGTGAGAAATCATCAATAAACAAAATAAAATATCTTTTACCACTAAAAGATTCAGGAGTGATTGGTCCACATATGTCGGTATAAATCAACTCGAGTGGATGTTTAGCTCGATATTCTGCATTCTTTTGAAACGATGTTCTCTCTTGCTTGCTAATCACACATTCTTCATAAAATTTTCCATCATAGTCCATATTCGGCAATCCGTACACCATTTTCTTCTTTGCTAACTCCTTTAGACCACCATGATGTAGGTGACCAAATCGAAGATGTCATAGCGATGCCTTGTCTTCTACATCGACTTGCAAACATTTTTCTCGCACGCTTCTCAAATTCAATTTGTACATCCGATTTTTGCCCATTTCAACTTTGGAAATCAGATACCCTCCTTATCCTTCAAGAGTAATACCTGATCTTTCAAAAATACCGAGTATCCTTTCTCCGTGAGTTGCCCTATACTCAAAATATTTGTCTTAAGGTCTGGAACGTTACACATCTTGGATTGACCTTATCATATCATCCTTTTGTAAAAAGAAAATTGTACCTCGAACTTTAACCTCAACTTTTGATGCATCATGTAACCCCCTCGACCCGGTCTAGACGCCACCCGACTCGAACGAGCTACACGGGGAATACCGAGGCTAATCCGGAGACTCGCCTCGATAAACAACCCTAAAAAATAAATTTTATTCTTTTCTAAATGCTTTGATTAGATCCTATATGTTCATGCAAGGATTGAATTCAATTGCAACGGAAACTAAAGAGAAACGATCCTAATTTAATCGAACAAGTTTTACGGACCTAATCGTAATTTCTAGAATTTTATGTCCTGATTGTGAAATTAAAGTTATCAATATTTAATTAAGTATTTTTCATGCTTGCACGTAAATTTTTAGCTTAAAATAATATATACAATTCATTTTATTGCATGCTCAAAGTTTAAGACTATTTCCAGCCTCCAAAGGTTTCATGACATTCTCTATATGCAAATTTATCCAAAAACACTTTAAGCGCATATCATGACATATTATCTAGATACACTTCAACCTAGTTAAAAACAATATATTTAACTCTTAAGTAGTCATGCTTCGTTATAAACAACACTCAAATTCAAACATAGAGATATCAAGAACCAAACTTTAAAATAACTATATTAATACTAAAGGAATATCAATGGGCAATTTTATTCATTGTCACAAGCTAGCATCAACTTTGATATTCATCAAATATGTATAAGCATATAATTATTTCAAGTCTCAAAAGCATAAACATTATTCACAATATGATAAATCATCCTCATTGCTCTCTCACTACTACTAATATTATAAAAAGACACACTTGAGTTTTCACTTGACGGTTACCTGGACCCTTGCTTCTTTTTGCTACCTCCACATCAAATACTCTGCATTGCAAGGTAAATGAG
This sequence comes from Abelmoschus esculentus, assembly GCA_035048815.1. Lineage (NCBI taxonomy): Eukaryota > Viridiplantae > Streptophyta > Magnoliopsida > Malvales > Malvaceae > Abelmoschus > Abelmoschus esculentus. The sequence continues at coordinate 15,474,909 of JAUCBN010000027.1, read as the reverse complement.
AGGGTAAGCACAAGCTTAGTGAGTGAATAAAACAAGTATAAAATCACCTTGCAATGCAGTCCTTATTAAACCAATTTCATCAATTTAAAAACATGTCATGCTCTTTATAAAATAAAACACACATGGCTAACAACACCACTTTTAAAACTTAGTAAGTGTCATCAAACCAAGGCGAACAACGCCATCATTAATTTTTAGTAAAAACCATTTTGTAATCACATGCTTTACAAGCTAAAACACAAGTCTTACATGCTACTCACATAGCAATGCTTACACGTGTATCTCGATGCACAAAGCTCAAGTCTTACATGCTATCAACATAGCAATGCTCAAATCACATGCATACTAATGTATAAAACCTCGCATGCATAACACCATATGCAATCAAGTGAAAACCATGACACTTACCTTTGAAAAAATAAAAATATATATTGGTACTAGTGATCCGATTTGTGCTACTCTAAATCGTTAGGATAAATGGGCAACCGCATGTTAGTACTACTCCCAGAGAATGCGCATGTTGATATACTCTCAACATGAATTATCTCACCTTGGTGTCCGGTGATAGTACTAATCTGATCAACCCGTATGTGACAGTACTACTCCCATCACATAGTATTAAAATATAGGCTAAAATGCAACACACAAGGAATTTATACACGTACGACTTTTGAATATTTATAGTGTACTCTAGAACCTATTGATCGCTCAAATTATCCCATAAGGTTAACCAATGCTCAAAATTTAATTCAAAACAGAATTCAAATCACATGTATCCTACTTTTTTTTATGCATCACTTGCAAAAACCGATAAAATCACTTTTATCTTATTTTTCAAAATAAAAACAGTGGAAACATTGAATGCATATAAAATCTCTTTAAAAATAGTCTCATGAGCATTTATATACATGCATAATCACATATGCACAACACAATAAGAGCATGACAAATAACATAATAAATACACGTCGTAATATGAGAACCTTTAAGAAAGCAATACTTTAAACTTACTTCAGAGTATAGGGAGTTTTTTCACACCTTCCCTACACCCCCAAACCTTTGAAAAACATTTAAAACCATGCCAAATTGGCAACCCTCATAATCCACTCACCGATAACCGATACTTGCTCGCCAAACCACCGAAACGAACCGGAACGCCTTCAAACGCGATCGCCTAACTCTTGTCCTATTTCAAGCATCAAAACCAAGGGGTTTAGTGCTTCTAAACTCACAAAAGAAACCAACAAGTCAGATCCCTACACAACAGCCCTTAAAACCTATCAAAACTTAAACTGAAAACTTGTCAGAATACACCAAATTTAACTTAAGCCTATAGTCTGAGATTAGGGATATTAAAAACACTTTATAAACATCATAACACATTAAAAATAATCCATTTAAGACCCAAAAAAAGTGGGTAAAAACCCTTAAACGAAAATTGAGATTTTTAGCCGAAAAACCGTTTTTTATGAAATTAAAAGATTAAAACAATTTTTCCAAGCCAAGAACTTGGGAATTTCAGTAAAGAACTTTATTGTTCTAGAGTATTGACAAAATCTCACCTCCAAAACTGATCCAATTGCTTTCCGGGTTTTAAAACGAGAAAATAATGAGAAAACAAGAAAATTTGAAGGAGAAAAGTTAAATAATTATTGTAAACAATTTTTAATGGAAAAGAATGAGTTTTTACTTTGAAAACTTGATAAACGATTGCCTCCAAAGAGGGAAAACGAAAATTAGAAAAATATGTGATGTTTAGGTTAATTAAAAAGAGTTTTAAGAGTTTAAAATTGAGTTTAATTAAGTTATTTAATTTAAAATAGATTTTGAACTTAATTAATTAATATTTAGAAAGCCTAGACCATCTAGGATTATAATTGGATCAAAGCCTCTTAAAGATTCAAAGTTTTGGCTTGTTTTATAAAATTATTCCTAAATTTTTAATTTTTATAAAACAATCACTAATTTCAAAATCTTAGGGTTTCAAGGGTCGATTTTCAAAATTGATTTGACCAAAGTCAAATATATGCTAAATAAGGATTTTAGAATATTTTTCCTTAATTTATTTCTATTAAAAACTAATTTTTAAGTATTTAATCCCGAACTAGGCTAAACCGATAAAATCGGTTCACTAGAACTCTAAACCCATCTCTAAACTTTTAGGCCCAAATTTGGGGTGTTATACATCACCAAACGACACATGACCACCTTCAATCTTTTGCATCTCTTTGAATAAGTACTTGTGACCGCACATATGGTTGCTTGCGCCCGAGTCTAGGTACCACACATCATTGTCGTTCTTGACTTCATTTTTAACCATCAAGAGAACGCCTTCATTCACTTCATCTTCTACTGTTATGTTGGTTGTCTCTTCCACTTTTTTATCAGCTTGACAATCTTTTGCACACTTTTCCACAATTATAACATTTGTCAGAGTTGCAATCCTTCGCGTAATGACCATACTTGTAACACTTGTAGCACTCAATGTTGGAGTAATTTGATCTGCCGCCTCTTCCTCGATTCATCCTCTTCCACGCCAATTTGGTTGGCTCGTCTGTCCCTTCTGTTTATAATATCCTTCATGACTATCTCTTTGACCACCACGACCATTTCCACGACCTCCACAGCCATGTCCTCTACTTCAAAATTTTGAGAATAAAATACCTTCTCATCTCTGATTGACGCTTTAGTCTGAAATGCTTGATCGAGTGTCTCCTCTTTCTTTTTCTTCTTACATTGTTCATGTGCCTCAAGAGAACCGGTGAGTTCATCAACTGTGAGAGTTTTAAGGTCCTTTGACTCTTCTATCGCGCATACAATATTCTCAAAATTATCGGTTAATGATCTCAATATCTTTTCGATAATTCTCGCATCGATTAATGTTTCACCATTATAAATGAGTTGGTTTGCCAAGGCTTGTACACGGGTAATGAAATCTGATACACTTTTCGATTCCTTCATCTTCATGCTCTCCAACTCGCCAAGAAGAGTTTGGAGACGCACTTGCTTAACTCGGTCGACTCCTTTGAACATCTTTTTAAAGTATCCCACGCTTCTTTTGAAGTAGTTGCCCCGACAATCTTCTCAAAGCTTGATTCGTCAACGGCTCCGAACATCATGTATAACGCCTCATTATTCTTTGATCGTGCCTCTTTCAACGCCTTGGTTTGTGCCGCCGTATATCCCAAGGTAGTTGTTGGTTCTTCGAATCCTTCTTCGACAACTTCCCATGCATCTTGAGATCCAAGAAGAGCTTTCATTTGAATACTCCAATTTTCGTAATTCGCCTTTGTTAGTCGTGGTAACGACATTTGACCCGTCATATTCGTCATAAGCTCTGATACCAATTTGAAGACTCTAAATCAAATAGAGTTCGAATGAAATTTCCCAGGAATAAAAATTGCCAACAAAATGAAATTGCCGCATAATGAAAATTGCTCGGGTAATTGACAAATGCAATACTATTTTGAAATATCTTTCTTTTATTCCTTTGAATCTCATCTATTTTCTCTCACACTCACCACAACCACACACAACTACCTTTGGCTCTCACTACCACATTCACTCACTCACTCACATTCTCACTCACCATTTTACAAAGCAATAGACAATGTCTTATATAGCCACTAGGCATTATTACATAATAAAACCTAATAAAAACTATAACTCATGTAACTCCCATAACTCCTATATTAAACTCCATAACAACTAGTAACCCCTATTAACTTTTGACATTTCAAATTCATAACTCCCCGTTAACTCCTAATTTTTAAGACTCACTAAAATTCCATTTAAGTTTATTCAACATTAAACACTAAATTAACATACTAAAATCAAAGTTTTTTTTCCTCTATTAGGTTTTAAATGAGATATGAGAGATAAAAGTTATTCAAGTCTAATACGATCAAAAACCGGTCAATACTTGGCTCGATTAGGCTCGAAAGAAGCTTGAACTCGACTCGAGTTCTTAACGAGCTGAGCTGAGTTTAGATTTTAGGCTCGTTTAAAATTACTTAAGTTCGAACTCGACTCGAAACCTTAATGAGCCGAACCAAGCTTAGCACTACTCGAGCTCGGCTCGTTTATGCCCTTAATCCGGTTTTGAATCTACTTTACTTCCCAGTAATAAAAGTTTGTAAACATTTAATTAACTCAGAATCTTTAGGTGTCGTCTTCTGTTACCGTGTTTACTTGCCTTATCTCATGGATGCCATTTGATTCTATAAATGAGACTAAGAGTCCATTTTTGTTGCCTTTTTTTTCATGTAGACAAAGTTGGTTCAATTTGATTAGTTGGCTGATGGGTAAATGTTGTTCTTTTTTCTTTTAATCTTGTTGTTGGTGACCATTCTTTATGTTACGCAATGTGATTTCCCCCATTTTCCAGGCAGTATGTTTTGTTCTCATTCGACCACTGTCCAAGAACACGAATGAAAATTTGGCCATCTCAACATGAGCTAGGATGTTACTTTAGATAAAGGTGTTAAACAATGACATCTTGTGCAGTGTTGAAATTTTCAATGTTTCAGTGACTGATAATTCCACCTGCTAATTGTATTTAGTTGGTTGAAAGCCTATTGTCCAACTAGTGCATTCGATGTCCATAGGCTTAAAATTCAGCAATTTTTATCTCATCTTAATAATTATGCAAATATAACTTGAACCATTATGAACTTTTGTTTACTTGAAGGGCTGATAGTTGTTCCTAGATATTGTTTGAGCCATGGAGGTGTTGATTATTGGCTGTTAGTGAGTCCAATTCTATCAATACTGGAAAAAAATGGTATTTTGAACATTATACCTTAAGTAGTCTCATAAAAATGAGCTTTCGATCCTTGAGACATCTTTTCTGCAGATTAAAGTGTTCGCGGATCGTGAAAGCTTCAATTTAATGGGTAACTCCAATCTCCTTTGTTCTATCCTAAACTTATTTTTCGTCAAATGGTGTAAGCATCATCTGTTCTTTTATATTTCCAGGTATGGAACATGCCCTTGTCATATGCAATCACAAAAGCGATATCGATTGGCTAGTTGGATGGGTTTTAGCACAGGTCTGTAATTAATTTATTCCAATTCCATTTTTCCGGTACTGTTTGGTTTAGGTTTGCATTTTTTTTTCCATTGAACTGTTCAGAAATTTTCTATTTGGCATTCTAACTTCATGATCTTTTGTCCCTTAAAGTGCTGTCCGGCTAAGATACAATTGAATTTGCTTTTGGCAGCGATCAGGTTGTCTTGGCAGTACATTAGCTGTAATGAAGAAATCATCAAAATTCTTGCTGGTATGTGTTGGTATCATTCTTTTGAACTTTCAGATGAATTCTTTACTTTTCAGCTGATATTTACACATCCTCAATTTTGATTGGTAATAGCTGGTTCCCATGCTGTGTACATACATGTTTTTCTATACATATGTGCATACAGAGTTACAGACCTCCACTGCACATGTTCATGCTTGTAAATGTTTGAGATGTGATTAGCTAAGTCAGTAATTATGCTAATCTGCAGTAAGTAAACATGCTATTTCTTAAAGAAAAAAAAAAGAAAATTAAGATGACTGGTGAGGTACTGTCAACACGAATTTAATAATAGAATATAAATAATAATAAATAATAAAATATTTAAAAATATATAAATATTAAAAAATATTCAAAATCTGAAAACAGAATCGTGGCCAGATTCATAGGGATTTTCGGTTGGTTGAGGTTTGGATTGGGGATGAAGTTGAGAGGGAGTGGAATTGGAGTGTGATTAGGTTTCTAGGTCTGAATCCCTTTAAAAGGGATTCAACCGATTGAGTTAAGGGGAAAGCATTCAATCGGCAGTGGAAAGGTGGGGAGATTAAGAGGAATCGGGATCGAAAATAGGAACAAAAGCAGTCGGAATATTGTTGGAAGTAAGCTTTTGATCTGTTCTTCACGTTTCTTCCTTGCTTTGATGTTGAAATTTTGTTAGAATTAGGTTTAGGGAGGTTCGGCCGGCTGTTTTGATGTTTACGGGTAGTTTCAATCGTTTTTTAGGGTGTTAGAGCTCAAAGATCTGGATTTTAGTGGTTTTTGGCACGTTTTAGGGTTGTCGGCGCTTTCGCCGGTGTCGGTTCTTACCTCCGGCGTCGAAGAGAGCGACGGGACGGTGATCGGTGAATTCGCCGGAACGACTCCTCACGGCATCGGGGTACACGGTGGTCCCTCACCGTGTTCTTCGTGTTCTTGAAGAACACTGAAGAACACCCTTAGAAATGCTTAGTTTTGATCCAAATTATTCATAGGTTCTGGGTAAAAAGGTGTTATCTTCAGAGAATATCCAAGGGCACTGAGTTGGGCCGAGTTGGTCTCGGTTCAAATGGCCGAGTTAGCTCGGCCAAGGGGGGTCTTTCGGGAGTGAAACGCTGCCGTTTTGGCAGCCGGGCACGCGGGTCGGATCCAGTTTCAACCTGGATCCGCGTGTTTTAGATAGGTAGGGGCAATTTGCTTCCTAGGTCCCCCTAGGTTTAAGCAGTTTTGCAATCTAGTCCCTAGAACCCCCAATTAGGTCCCTAGACCCTTAGATTTGACTCAATTAGGTCCCTAAACTCTTAATTAGACCCATAAGATTAAAGTTAATTAATTTTAAATTATAATTGGGACTAAAAAATTAATTTTAAAACTTAAAATTTATTAATTAGGTTCTAATTTAGAATTTAATTTAATTTTTAAGATACTTTAAAATTAATTTTATCCAGTTAGATCTAATTTAGGATTAATTTGACCCCTAAAACTTAAAAATTTAGACTTTAATTAGGTTTAGTTTAATTCTTAATATTTAGAAAATAATTGTAATTAATTATTTTAATTAATTTAAATTAATTTATTAAAATAAGTCTTAAAATTAACCCAACTTAATTAGGTCTAGTCAAGCCTTTAAACCTTAAAACATTCACCAAATTAGACTTTAATTAGGTTTAATTTAATTCTTAAAATTTAGGAGATATTTTTAATTAATTATTTTAATTAATTTCTAAATATAAGATTTAAAATTAATTAGGTCTAATTAGCCCAAGTTTCACCAATTAAACTTTAATTAGGTTAAATTAGATTCTTACAAATTTAGAAATTATTTTAATTAAGTCTCTTAATTAATTTTAATTTTCTAAGGTAAGATTTAAAAATTAACCTAATTAAATTTAATCCAACCCTCCAATTAAGCTTTAAAAACTTAAAATCCATCAAGTTAGACTTTAATCAGGTTTTAATTAAAATTTGAAGATTAGGAAATTTAATTAAATAATTAATTTAATTAAAAAAACCCTAAGCTTTAAAATTAATTATACACCCTAATTAATCTAATTCATCTTTTGAGGTTTGAATTCTTGTCCCTTTTGATCTGTACTAATGTAAGTCCATTTTACTCACTTATAATGATAATTTTGATGTAACTTGTACTCCCATGTTCTATTAAAAAATATCAAGTTCCTTTTATCTTGTTTGTTTATTTTATTTTGCATGACATATTTTAGGAAGACCACCTATTAAACATTTTAGTTAATTAATTTAGAGCCCTCTAGGACTAGTCATTTAAATTAATTAATTAAATAAGGAGATAATTAGTAAATAATAGTATTTGAATCTTATGTCTCGGATACGCTAAAGAGGTTGATGTTTTGACATACCATGATGTTGGCCTAGAGAGTGTACCTTGGCATCGAATTCATGTGCTATTTAAACCTAGAATTTTGATAAAATAACTTAGGCCTAGTATTAAATAAAATTGATAGGTAAGCAACTAGCGAAATTAGTAAATTAGGTTTTAAACACTTAATTAATGGAGCCTTTTTAGGATTAGAACTTAAAATGAACAAGATAAAAACGGTCATGCATTTTGCTTTAACCTTTTGAGGCGGAAGTTACATTCCTTTGAATTTGGGTGAGGTTTCCTATCTAGAGGACGTCTCGTTCAACTCAAGTTTAAAGGTGATGTAATTTCTAAATCAAAAGGATATCCTCGATTCAAATAATGTTCAATTAACAATAGAAAATTAAATTAATATCTATCTTCAAAGTATCAATGCCACGTAATTTTTTTTAAGGTACTAATTTTTGGGCATTTGTAAGGGCCGTCCTTACACGTAACCGATTCCCGAACCCAATATTTTTTAACGAATCTCTGATTTATTTTATGGTGTCTAGCTTACCAAAGTGGCCGGTGGCAACTCCAAATCAATTATATATTTTTCCTAAAATTTGGGTTTTTCAAGATTAAAATTGATAAATTCATTTTTTTCAAAACCAACCGTCAAGTTATTTTTTACCTAAACTCGCATTTTTTAAGAGGTCGTGACAGCTTGGCGACTCCGTTGGGGACTGAAAAAATTATTTTTTGTGAGTCAGGCCTAACTTTTTTAAAATTTTACGTGGCATTTTGAAGATATATATTAATTTAATTTTTTATTGTTAAGTGAACATTATTTGAATGAGGATAGCTTTTTACTTTCATGATATATCTTGTCATTCATGCATAAGCTCTCGACCCGAGCTTTTATCCTTAAGTGGGAGTTAGATATTATCCGACGTGATGCTCTCCAACTCTGAGTTTCGGATTTTTATCTGCTTCCGGTATACTAACCTTACGTATCGTGGGGTCTTCACCTCCGTTGTAAAGGACCTATACCACCAAATCGATGTCTTATCATCATAGTAGACGGTAATGACAGTTCGGGAACCCAGTGTCTAGACCAAAAATCGCATATAGAGTAGAAACCTACCCCTTCTAGAGCCAGACATGGACCATAAGATAAGACGGTATGCTGCCAAAATGCCGCCAAACTTAGGATTTCTCTATTAACATGCTCTCTGGTTATTTTACGCAATTTAGCATGCTCTCTGGTTATTTTACGTAATTCATCCTATTCTCTGGTTACTTTTCCAACACCTCTTTATTATTTTATTTTATCTTTGTATTTATCCTACTAACACATTTCCTTTCTGTTTTCGTTTTTTTGGTCCTTTTATGCATTTTACTTTTACTTGGCATATCATTTGCATGGGTATTAATTTGGAAAACAGTAAAGTTAGAAGTATCCAAAAATGTCAGAATGAATCATTATAGGCGAAGATAATACGGAAGTCTGGACATGTTCAGAGTTAGTTCAGCACGAGAAAGGTGACAGTTTGCCATCAGGGAGTGTCTCAACACTGAAAGGGTATGTCAAGATTAGCACGAATCAAAGTCCTTGTCTCTCCGAAGTCCAAGAGATATGGGAACAGTGGAGTGATGACATGAAAGATCAGTTCAAGAGGGAGTTTGGAGACATTGTTTTGTTAGTGAAGGTCCCTATTGATAGACACCTAATGAGGGCAATGACGCAGTTCTGGAATCCTGCTTACAACTGTTTTACCTTTAGGAAGATCGACATGACGCCTATGTTAGAGGAGTATGAAGTTCTGATCAATTGTTCGGCGATAAAGAGCGATAGGATATATGTGAAACCCAACAATACTTCAGGGTTCAAGAAGAAATTGATGCAGATCACCGGCAAGGATAAAGAGTTTTGGGACCAGAGGGTAACGGGTCACGACTACAAGGACGTGAGTGAGGAAAGGCAGAGAGTGAGTTGGAAGGTTTTCAAGGATTTAATAGCCGCGAGCAGCGAAGAGCCCACCAAAGCAAGAAGGATGCACGCCCTTTGCATCTACGGGTTGGTGCTATTTCCCATAACTCTTGAGCACATAGACCCATCCACAGTTGGTCTGTTCGAGAGGTTATTCAAAGGAGTAAATCTGGTTCCTGCCATACTAGCCGATACCTATAGATCACTCACCACATGCAAGAGGGTCGGTGAAGGAAGATTTTGGGGTTGTGCACAGGTTTTGGAGATATGGTTCAGAGCCCATTGTTGGAACTCCCCGTATAGCGCCTTAAGATTCAGGACTACTTACTCACCCATCGAAGAGCACCTAAAGAGCTGTGTTTTGGAGAAGAAGACCGAAGTCCAATAGAGCGACCTCTTCTTGGATTTGACAGATTCGGACATCGTTTGGAAAGCCTACTGGTTGAATAGGGGGGCAACTTTTTGGTATCGATACGGAGACATCGATTGGATCCCATTAGCGGGTATATAGGGTGGAACGACTTACTGCACATTGTTAGTTTCAAGGCAGTTTGGATCGAGACAGTTCATACCAGCCACAGCGGGGATGACAAGTTTCGGCTATTCAAATCAAAGCGAAGCGTATAGATCCAAGATAACTCAGACTGTAAAAGCTTGGGATTCGCCTAGGAGAGTTCAGCCTTATCGAGAGTTCGAAATCATGGCCTGATATGACGAATGGAGAGAGCAAAGGGTGAACGATGGAGTTTTTCAAGGAATGCTGAGGGATGAAGGACCGTCGTCAAGAAAGGTAACCTTAGAAGCACCATCAGCATTAGAGAAGCTCAAGGAGGATCGGGACTTGGATTTTCAGAGATAAAAGAAGAAGATCTATGAACTTACACAGGAGTTGAACCTCACAAAGTACCAGGTACAGACGCAAGAAAGGAAAGAGAAAGAGATGACACTTCAGATCGAAAGGTTACATTGAGATTTGAGAGAAGCACAAGAAGTATCCGAGGGGAGTAAAAGGAAATATCCAAGGGCAGGTGAAAATAGGAGCATCGAGGATAGTTCTGACCGCTTGGACAAGGCGTTAAGGGAAAATGAGGAATACAAGAGGCTTTACGAAAGGAAATGTCGTGAAGCGAGAGAATCAAGTTCCAAAGCTAGGAAGACATCGGACAAAGAGCAAGCGAAGAACCGTGAGTTGACAACTCAGGTAACACAGCTAGAACAATTGGTTGCCAAGTATCACAATGAAGACAAGGCCAAGATGGAACAGGAAAAGGAGGGGCTCCAACAGAAGATTGTCTCGCTCGAGGGCCAAGTACGAGAGTTGCAAGAAAAGTTAGTCGAATTCGAAGGGGCTTTGTATCAAAATGCCGGGGAAGCGTGGAAGACGGAGTATGAAGCAGCACAACGATCCAGAGTCAGAACAGTGAATTGGTCAACTTCAAGGGACAAGTCAGAAGTATTGCGTCTTACGTACATATATTGTCGAGAGAAGCTACAACTCTTCTGAATCAGCCGAATGTCGAGCAAGAGCATGGAGAAGCCATCGTACGCCTGCTATATGAGTTAACCAATTTAGGGATTAGGGCCAACAGTTTTTTGTAGATTATCTTTAATTTGTAGTGAATCCTTTTTGGACAAACGAATATTTTTAAGAGATTGTTTTTCGAATTTAATACCCACTTACATTCATGCATTCATGCATCCATTCATCATGTGCATTATTAATTAAAATAAAGTTTAATAATAAAGGTTTTATGGTAGTGACTTTTAAAAATTGCAAACATACTATACACATACTCGACGCGTTCGCGCACCAAGAAGTTAGCAATGGAGGAAAGACTATAAAAACTAGAGGATCATCATGCCGAATTTGCAAATCGCTTGGATGCGATAGAAAATGGCATGAAAGATGGCTTCACCAAAATTCAGACGGATATTATCAGTCAGATAGCCGCTCTGTTGGGCCCGTAGCAGGATGAGAAAGGCAAAGCATCGATAAGAGGGGCATATAAAGCTGAAGGACAGGCAGATACGGTAACTCACATAAGAGGGCAACCAGAAGTGCATTCAGTCCCAGGGAGAGTGTAGCTTAACGTAGTAGGGGCATCCACGAGTCACCCCGTGGAAGTTGATGACTTCTCTCCGAATATCGATGAAGTCCCAGATCTCAACTTCATGAGTGAAGTGGAGAAGATGCGACAAGACATGGAAAAGAAGTATGTTGATCACTTTAAAACACTTGAAGCAAAGATCCAAGAAATCCAAACCCAAGGGTCGGCGGATAAAAGCACCGATGCGTTTGATCTCAGCTTAGTTTCTGATTTGGTCCTGCCACCGAAATTCAAAATGTCTGACTTCAAGAAGTACGATGGGACGTCGTGTCTAAACACCCACATGACGATGTATTGTCGGAAGATGGCCGCTTTTAGCAAGGATAAGAAGTTGTTGATCCATTGCTTTTAGGATAGTCTGACGGGTTCTACTATCCGGTGGTACACATAACTCAGCCGGGAGAATATACAGTCATGGAAGGACCTATATCACACCTTTATGGAGAATTACAAGCATGTGTCGGAGATGGAACCCACTAGAGTTATGCTACAACAGATGGGGCAAAAGTCTAACGAAACATTCCGACAGTATACCCATAGATGGAAAGATTTGGCCTCTCAGGTACAGCCCCCGTTGATTGAAAGAGAAATGACCCACATGTTTGTTGAAACGTTGAAGGGGCCGATGTACGATCGTCTGTTCACTAGTACGTCAATTTAGGGCTTCTCTGAAATAGTTGCTACCGGAGAGTTGGTGGAGGCAGCTATTAAAAGCGGGAGAATTAAAGGATCGAAAAGTTCTAAGAAGAACTTCAAAAAGAAAGACAACGAAGTAAATAACGTTGTCGTGTATGAACCCCGAGAAATGTGACGATTTCCAAACTAGGGACAGGAGCAGGCAGCTTGCAGGGACCGAACAAGAAAGACTCAAAATGGGAGAGGCTGACTTTCTCACCTATCCAGTTACGTATGTTGAGTTGTACACTCACCTACACGATGCTGATATGATTCGCCCGTATTTCATCATACCGCTCAAACCCCCTTATCCACACTGGTATGACCCGAAGGCCCAGTGTGTATACCATGCTAACGCTCAGGGACATAGCATCCAGAACTGTACAGCCTTTAAGAGGATTGTCCAAAACATGATGAATGTCGGGGTTTTGAAATTTGATGAACCCAGTGTCTCAACAAACCCACTACCGAATTATAGCGGTCGGGGCGTGAATGCAATTGAAGAGGACCAAACGAGGCAAGTTAAAATGAGTGTTTCGGAAATTCGATCACCATTAAAGTGGGTTTTTCAACAACTATTTGACAACGGGCTCGTCTGCCAAGGGATGAAAATGAAAGAATTTACCGAGGTAGGCTTGTATTACGAGTTCCATCAAGAACACGGGCATGTAATTCAACAGTGTAGTGAGTTCAGGAGCCTGTTACAAGGAATGATGGACAACAAGGAGGTGGACTTCTTTACAAAGGAAGGTGGCCAAAAAATGATAGACGTGTGCACGTCTGAAAATACCGGGCCGAAATACAGTACAAATAGGCCACTAGTCATCTCAGCTCGACCAAGGGGAAGCAATCCAGTTGGGTCGGCAAATGCTCCTCGTATAGTAATTATCCCTCCGGCACCCTTCCCATTTAAGGATACACAAAGGGTTCCATGGAATTACTCTGCGAGTGTGGCTGGGCCAAGTAGCTTGAAGCCCATTGAGGAGGTACAACCAAGAAAATCTGAAACTGTTGAGAAAGTGGAAGTACAAGAGCCAGTGAATGAGGTAGGTCATTTCACAAGGAGCGGGAGATGTTACTCGCCGGCTCAAGAAAAAGAAGAGGACCAAACTAAGCTTGCGGAGAAGAAGAAAATTTTCACAAATCCGATTCTGAAGGTGAATGAGTATGTCACCGAGGAACAAGCGCATGAGTTTCTGCGATTCCTGAAGCACAGCGAATACAATATCGTAGAACAGTTGAAAAAACAACCCGCTAGAATCTCTATCCTCGACTTGCTGTTAAGTTCTGAAGGGCACCGTGACGCCCTTTTAAAAGTATTAAACCAGACTTTTGTCCCAAAGGACATCTCAGTGAACAAGTTGGTCCGAATCGTTAATCACATCACCGCGGACAATTACATAACGTTCACCGATGATGAGATCCCCGATGATGGAATGGGATCTATCAAAGCTTAAAACATCACGACCCACTACAAGGGTCATGTGGTACCGGGAGTTCTAATCGATAATGGTTCAGCTTTGAACGTGTTACCTATGACAACTTTGCAAATGTTGCCCATAGATGTTACGCATATGAAAAGCTACCAGAATGTGGTCAGAGTATTCTAAGGGACCACAAGGGATGTGTTGGGAAGGATTGAAGTCCCGTTGCTGATTGGGCCATCCGTGTACAACATAGATTTTGTTGTAATGGATATTAAGACCACCTACAATTGTTTACTCGGTAGACCCTAGATCCATTCTGCCGAGGCATTGCTGTCATCACTTCACCAAAAACTGAAGTTCGTAATAGACGGGAAGCTCGTGTGTGTCGGGGCAAAAGAAGACATCGTTGCATCCGTCTCCACAGATACACCCTATGTTCAAGCGAATGGGGAAGCGTTAGAATGTTCTTTCAGGGCTCTAGAGTTTATCACGCTGCATTCGTCGACGAAGGTGCAAAATTCACATGTCCGAAGTTGTCAAACTGCACTGAGATGACCGTTAAGCAGACCCTCGGTAAGGGAGCCAAAGCTGGAAAAGGATTGGGAAGAAAGTTACAAGGGAGCTTACACCCGAAGCCCGTGGTCATGAAGAAAGGGCGAGCCGGGTTAGACTTCTCAATCGAGGCGTATTGGAACAAGTATGGAAGAACCGCAGCTAAGAAGCCAGCCTCATTGAGTGCAAAAATTGACTTCATCTCTCACGGGTTTGTGAATGTCACCGAGCAAGCAGAGAAGAATCGCTTAGAAGCTATTAGGCTGCAAGAGGAAAAGATTTTTGGGGAAGCATTTGAAGGACTGATGGTAGGAGGAATTTCTGAAAGCCCGAGGATGAATCTACTAGAGAGAATTCGTTCGTGCCTCCCTAGCGAGACTCTGAATAATTGGACTGTAGAGGATTTACCTGTAGTTTTCAAAACAGAGTAATGCCATAAACCACCCTGTACTTCTGCTCGCAAGTATAAGGAATTTTCTGTAATGGGCTTTTTCATAATTTTCATTAGCAAATAAAGATGTTTTTTTCCCTTTTATCAATGGCAAACATTTTTCTTTTCTTTTATTCGCTCCATCCATTTCATTCTTTATTCATCTACTATTCCCATCCAACTATACAAATTTTCTTCGCAGGTTCCCGAACAATGATCGCATGAATGATTCTGGGCCTAAACCCAAAATAGATTTGAAAAAGATCTCTTGTCTAACAGAAATCAATGAGTGTAAAGACAATGCGGACTACGAGGTTCCTGAAGAATTGCTAAGGTTGGTGGAGCAAGAAGATAAGCAAATCATGTCCCACAAGGAAGAGATAGAGAATCTGAATCTGGGTATTGAAGATGAGAAAAAGGAAGTCATGATCGAGGCATCATTTCTGTCAGGGGCAAAACAAAATTTGATAGACTTACTGCGAGAATTCAAGGATGTCTTTGCATGGTCTTATTAAGATATGCTAGGTTTGAATACCGACATCGTGGTCCACAAGTTACCCATTAGACCAGATTGCAAGCCCATACAACAAAAGCTCAGAAGGCTGAGACCGAAAATGTTGTTGAAAATCAAGGAAGAGGTACAGAAACAGATCGATGCAGGTTTCCTACAGGTGGCACCATACCCAGAATGGGTAGCAAACATAGTTCCTGTGCCAAAGAAAGATGGGAAAGTTCGGATGTGTGTGGATTATAGGGATTTGAACAGGGCAAGCCCGAAGGACAATTTCCCTCTGTCCCATATATATGTTTTGGTGGATAACACTTCGGGGCATTCATGGTTCTCTTTCATGGATAGGTTCTCGGGTTACAATCAGATTAAAATGAACCCGGAAGATATGGAGAAGACGACTTTTACCATACTGTGGGGCACGTTCTGCTATAAAGTCATGCTTTTTGGATTGAAGAATGCCGGGGCCACATACCAAAGAGCTATGGTGACACTATTTCATGACATGATGCACAAAGAAATTGAGGTTTATGTGGACGATATGATAGCCAAGTCCCAAACAGAAGATGGACATGTGCAGGATTTGAAAAAGTTGTTCTAAAGGCTACGAAAGTATCAGCTGAAGCTTAACCCTAATAAATATACATTTTGGGTTACATCCGGCAAGTTACTTGGTTTCGTTGTCAGCTAGAGGGGCATCGAAATCGATCCCGATAAGGTCAAGGCGATTCAAAATTTGCCACCTCTAAAAACACAGAAAGAGATTTGGGGCTTCCTTGGAAGGTTGAACTATGTGTCTCGGTTTATTTCTCATCTAACCAAAAAATGTGATCCCGTTTTTAAACTACTTCAAAAGAACAAACCAAGTGAGTGGAATGATGAATGTTAGGAAACATTGGACAAGATCAAACAATATTTGTCCAACGCACCAATATTGGTGGCACCAGTTCCTGGGAGACCATTAATCCTCTACTTAACGGTGTTCGAGAATTCCATGGGGTGCGTACTAAGGCAACATGATGATACTGGAAAGAAAGAAAGAGCAATCTATTACCTGAGTAAGAAATTTACCGAGTGTGAGGCACGGTACTCATTTATCCAGAAGATGTGTTATGTACTTGTTTGGGTTACTCGTCGACTCAGGTAATATTTGTTATACCACACCACGTGGTTGATATCAAAGTTCGATCTATTGAAGTTTCTGATGGAAGCAACCGCATTGACCGGGAGATTAGCCCGATGGCAAATGTTGTTGTCCGAATTTGACATAGTATATGTCAGCTAGAAAGCCATTAAAGGGAGTGCCATAGCAGACTTTCTTGCAAGTAGGGCCTCGGATGATTATGAGCCTTTAAGCTTTGATTTTCCTGATGAGGATGTAATGACCGTTTCCGTTGAAGAAAATGAAGAAATGGAAAAATGGAAATTGTATTTCGATAGGGCAGTCAACGCCCTCGGACGGGGAATAAGAGTTGTGTTGATATCTCTGGATGGTGTACATTACCCTCTCACGAGCAAGTTGGAATTCTTATGCACTAACAATATGGCTGAATACGAAGCATGTGTCATGGGATTAAAGGCTGCAATAGAAAGAAAGATAAAGGCCTTGAAGGTATATAGTGATTCAGCCTTAGTTATTTATCAGCTATGTGGAGAATGGGAAACCAAAGACACGAAGTTGATAGAATACCGAAAGTTGATATTAGAGCTGATTGAAGAATTCGAAGAGATAACATTTGTATACCTTCCTAGAGAGGACAACCAAATGGCAGATGCCTCAGCTACACTAGTCTCGGTATTCCAAGCAAATAGACCGGAGGATATGATGTTAATCCGGGTGCAGAGCTATGAAACATATGCTCATTGCTGCAACTTGGAAGAAGAGGACGGTAATCCTTGGTATTTTGATATTCTAAAATACATCATGTTCTAAGCTTACCCATTTGGAGCTAATGACATTGAAAAGAGAATAATCAGGAGAATGGCTGCTGTATATGTACTGGATGGCAACGTCTTGTACAGAAAGAGCTGAGATTAAGTGTTGCTAAGATGTGTCAATGCCAGTGAGGCTAAAAGTATTCTAGAAGAGGTGCATGATGGAATTTGCGGTACGCATGCCAATGGCTTCTCGATGGCACGAAAAATAATGAGATACGGATACTACTGGTCTACTATGGAAGGGGATTACATAGAATATGCCAAAGAGTGTCACAAATGTCAGATCTATACAGATAAAATCAACTCTCCGCCAGTACCATTACATACGATGAATTCGCCCTGGCCTTTTGCTGTTTAGGGACTAAATGTAATCGGGCAGATCCATCTCAAGGCTTCAAATAGGCATCGCTTTATCCTGGTGGCTATCGATTATTTCACCAAGTGGATAGAAGTTGTCTCTTACGATATCATCACAAGAACAACAGTTTGCAAGTTCTTGAAGAAAGAGATTATTTGTCGGTATAGTCTACCAGAGCGAATCATCACGGATAATGCTACCAATTTCAACAACAGACTGATAGCAAAAATCTGTGAGCAGTTTAAAATAATTCCTCAATTTTATTTAATTGTCACATTAGCTTCTGCTGTTAAACTGCAGATGGGTTGGTCTTTTTGAAAATCTTTTATTCTTGGTTAGAGTTTAAAATTTGTCATGCATATTGACCAGTGGCGTATCCACATGTATGGTTGGGTGGGCCTCTGCTCACCCTGAACTTTTCAAAGTAATCACATTTGGCGTATCCACATGTGTGGTTGGGTGGTCTGGATATCCGCCGCTGATATCGACTATGAAGTGAGTGTGTCTAGGAGTGATGGTCTTAATATTTTTCATGAAGTTAGTCGATGTGATTCAGAAGCAGTTCTATTGAAGTAGTAGTCTTTCTTTTATATGAACTACTGCATCATGAACAAATGCTATTATGTGCCTGGTACAGCTAATTTTGCATTTCATGGTGAAGTGAAGTGCCAATCTTTCTCATGGTAGGTGGTGTATTGTAGTGATTGAACTCATCTATTTTTGCCTTTCTTCCCCTCTGAGCATCCCACTATATGATGTTTTCACTGCATACTTCCATTTTTAATTCTTTGAATTTGTTTATCAGAGAAGAAAACAAGGTTATATCTTTGTGTACTTGTGAAGAATGATGATAAGTCACCGTCTGATATGTTCAGGTCATAGGTTGGTCAATGTGGTTTTCTGAGTATCTGTTTTTAGATCCATAAATTCATAAATTCTTGTCCTAGAGCCTCCATAAATCTGGGTTCCACATATTTATGATTGAAGGAAGAAGGTCCAAATCATTTAATTTTCTCTCGATGTTCTTTCACCTCCGTAGGATTCACTCCTCGAAACACTCGTACTTCAATTTTTTCACAGCCTTGCAGCGAGTGCAAGCTATGCTCCAACTAAGCTCTGGATCAGTCCCAGTAGAATATCAACTGAGATTGTTATTAACATTGTGACCCGAATTTTCAGCTATTGTAGATGGATAAGTGATAATGGAAGACGGATCAACAGTAGGCGCCGATGGTTCTTGCTCGATAGGAGAGGCTTTGATACCATATAGGTTACGGAGCAGTTGGTCATGAGTAGCTTTATGACCTAAACGGGATTATTATCCTCTTTCTAGAAAATATATCTAATAAAATATACAATATCAATATTTATATTTATATTAGGGGTAAGGGTGGGTAAAATTCAAATCGGCTCGAAAAAAATGATTTTTTTAAATTTTGAGTTATTCGAGACTCGAATAACTCAAATGAATTTCGAGTTCGAGTCGGTTTTAAATTTTGGAAGTTCGACTATTCGAAAACCTGAAATTTAGCTTTGAAATTTTACATTTTGGTCTTTATTTTATAACTTTTTTCAATTGAATTCCGATTCAGTCACAATTTTTTTTTAAAAATCATTTTTTAGATGAAGATGAGATTAAGAACAAAACTTATTAATGAAATTAACATTCATTTGGACCTATAACTTTTAAAAATTTACTATTACGTCCTTAAAGTTTTAAAATTTTATTGTTTAGCTATTGAACGATAAATATTGATCTTTGTGATAATAATTTTCCTTCATGTGTAAGCTAAAAAAAAGACCCAAATCTATATAGTACTTTAATAAAGTAATATATTACATATAAAAATATCATTATAAATATATTATATAATTTTTTATGACAATTAATTATTAAATTATATTAAAAATCTTATTTACACGTGCAAAAATAAAAAAGTTCTTATCACTTTTAACTATAATATTATAAATAATTATAATTAAATTTGTACAAAATTCGAAACTCGACTCGATTCAAAAAAATTTTAAATAAAGTTTGAATGATAAAATAGGATGTGTTAACTCGAATAACTCGAATTTTTTTGACTCGACTCGATCAAATGCTCAACCCTAATTAGGGGTTTTCATTATCGGGTACCCAGTTTTCGTGTACCCGATTCCTTTGGATAATGATTTTCTGCCCGTGGCTCGACCCATTTATATCGGGTAGCCGCAAAATCCGGGTACTCAACTAATTGGGTAACAAGTACATGGTTCATATATATATATATATATATATTAAAAAAAATCACATATTAAACACTAATTTTATAATTTATGAACAAACATAAAAATTAGTGATTTAAGGTTATACACATATATTTATTAAAGTTTATCATTAAAAATATTAATATCATTTTTTTCTTTTGACATTAACAAATTAATAAAAACATATTTAAAAATTAAAAGTATATAATACAAACATAAAATTTAATTTAAAATTTAATTTAAAATTTAATTTTATGTACAAATATTAAGGAACATGAAATAAATATATAATTTAAAATTAAAAAATATATAATTTAAAATTAGTCGAGTCGGGTCAAGTACCCGGTAATTGAAAAAAAAATAGCCTAAGCCCGATTTAATTATTCTCGGGTCGGGTACCCAGCCTGATCGAGTAATTTTTTTTCGAAAATCACCTATCATTTTTTTTGGATAATCAGATAATCGAGTCAGATAATTTTCAACATCCCTAATTTATATATATCAAGATTTTCTATTTTTTTATATGAAATTAATATCTTTTACATCTTCTCCGATGTAACAAATTACTTATAATATTACGAAATTGTTCAGAGTTATTAGTAAAAGAAAATGTTCAAAATAATATTGATAGTGTAGGTTATACAATTTAAAATTAAAAATTAAAAATATATTATCTTTATTAACATAGATTAACGATTTAATAATCAAAATATAATTAATTGATAATACAAAAGAGTGAATCATAATTATTTTAGTTTTGATAATTAATATAAAACAGACAAAAAATAAATGTAACCTTAAATATAATTTACTAAATAAAAACATTAAAATCAAGTTTTGAGTTTTTACTTGTATTATATTTTATTTATTCCACTTAGATTGTAAGGTAGTTTACACAAACAGGCACAAATAATATGTTAGAATATTTTAGTTAAAATCAACTGTTTTAACGTAGGATTAATAATTAAAATATATTATGTATCGATAATTAAAATATATTTGGAACTAAACAAAAATAATTTTAGAAAAAATAGCCATAATTTATATAAATGAATTCAAACTTTGAATATAAAAAATTCACACAAAGAAAATACTTTTAATGTTTGTTTAAATAGTCACGTTAATCCATAGTTTTTGAAGTAATTTAATTTATAATATTTTATTTTAAGTTAAAATATTTTTTTATAAATAAAAATTATTAATCGGCTAACAATAAATGACTTGTATCATATATGTTAAAAATAATTTTATAAAATTATATAAAATAAAAAATATTTTTTTTTATCAATGTGTTATTCCATTAAGTCATTTTAATTTGTTTATTATTAGTTGGTTAATAATTTTTATCTGAATATAAGTCATTTTAATTTAAAATAAAATATTAAATATTAAATTATTTAAAAATATAAATCAAAATAACTATTCAATCAAACACTAAATATATTTTTTAACATTATACCAAAAATCCAAAACCTAAACTTTACCCATGATATTATAACTAAATAATTATTTATATCCTACATGGAAATAAATATTTCCCTTCTGTATTTTAATATTTTTATACGTAGTTTTAGAGGTGAGTATTCGGTCGAATCGAGTGGAGTAAAAAAAATTAAGTTATTCGAGTTGATGAGTTATATTTTACAACTCAAACAAGATATATATATATATATGTAACAACATTTCTTTATATTTTTATATATCAATATATATATCATAAAAAATTGAGAGATTCATATCAAACTTAAAAATTAATCCTTTAATTATTAAAAATTTTAAGTTATTCGAGTTATTCGAATTTCTATTTTACAACTCAAACTTTATTTGAAAATTTTTTGAATTGAGTCGAGTTTATGAAATTTCGAGTTGAGTCAAAACGAGTCGAGTATTTTCGCCTTGAATCAAGTTATTCAGTTTTTTTAGTCGAGTTTTGCTCACCCCTATATAATTTGATGATAAGTACTTTATCTGTCTCACTAATTATTGTTAAACAATAGGTGGTTAATCCAAGAATAAAATAAAAATAATAATAAAATAATATAAAATTATTATTTAACGAACAATAAAATTATAATAAAAAGAAATAAATTTCGATCAAACCGAGTTTGAAAATGTTAAATCGAAATCGTGTTGAGGCCTGGCCAATCGCAATTTCCTTAAGACAGAATTTCTGTCACTCCGATGGTGCTGAGTTTATTGGTAGTCTGTCTCCCAAGATACAACAACAAGAGGAACTCCAACAATAGCACGGTTGCCGAGTTCCCAAACTGTTCTTGTCTTCTCCAGTCACCGGAAGAAAAAAAACAGGAGAGAAAATGTATTTGAGATGTGAGATATGTTTGAGAGATGATTTAAAATTGAGGAATCAATCTCATATTTATAGTAAAGAATTAAGGCAACAGTGAGCAACTTAAACGAATTTAAAATTCGAAATATTAAGATAATGCTAATTATTCAGTATAAATTTATACTAATAATAGTCACTCCGATGGTGCTGAGTTTATTGGTAGTCTGTCTCCCAAGATACAACAACAAGAGGAATTCCAACAATAGCACGGTTGCCGAGTTCCCAAACTATTCTTGCCTTCGCCAGTCACCGGAAGAAAAAAAAACAGGAGAGAAAATGTATTTGAGATGTGAGATATGTTTGAGAGATGATTTAAAACTGAGGAATCAATCTCATATTTATAGTAGAGAATTAAGGCAACAGTTAGCAACTTAAACGAATTTAAAATTCGAAATATTAAGATAATGCTAATTATTCAGTATAAATTTATACTAATAATAGTCATTATCTTCTCATTATCCAAAAATATCTTGAGTATTTCGACTTAATACAAACTCCTTTTGGATATTAAAAAATAAAATAAATTAAGAAAAATTATTCACAACGGGTAAAATATCCACAAGCCCATAAGGGCTCAACTAGTTTTATCTTTTTCTTCACTCACATTGTGCACCCCAATCAAAAGTTAAGTCATTTAGTGACAATTATGTAGGTAAGTGTATATAAACACTTCCCACTTCATTTATCTCACCAACGCGGGATAAGGGGTTCTTCATTCCTTATTTTATTCTTGACCTTCTTACTTTGAGT
Source organism: Abelmoschus esculentus (assembly GCA_035048815.1). Classification (NCBI taxonomy): domain Eukaryota; kingdom Viridiplantae; phylum Streptophyta; class Magnoliopsida; order Malvales; family Malvaceae; genus Abelmoschus; species Abelmoschus esculentus. The sequence goes on along the minus strand of JAUCBN010000027.1, from coordinate 15,451,983 downwards.
ATCAATTTCTCATTCATCACTCATCAATTTTGAGCATATGAGCTACCGTTGTAAAGATCTCGCGGAGTAGAATAAGAATCAATAATTTCCTTATTCGAATCTTCATCTTTACACTTCCAAAAAATATTTCAAAGATGTTCACTGCTCACTATTTTTCAATAATTTTCTTATTCAAAGATGGTCATTATATTATATGTAAAATTTTATACAAATTTTTAAAAAATTATATAACATAAAATACTTAAACTAACAAATTTATAATTAAAAAGTAAATTTATATTAAAATTTTAATTAATTCTTTTAAAGTGATAATTTAAATAAAATAACTTTAAAAATAACAATATTACCGGATAGAATATATATTCTCTTATGATTGCTTTAATAATTTAATTAATCATTGTATTAACTATATGCTCCACCATCCACTCACAGTCACACCCTTCGGCCACCTTGGAGTCTCTTCCCTTCTCTCTCTCTTCCTTTCTCCTTTTCTAGCAGCAAAGCTCTCAAACTGTTGTGAACTTCAATCCTTTGAAACCCAGTTTTGTACTTACAGTTCTGTTTCTGCCATGGCTGACTACCCTTACTCAAATCTCTTCTCAAGCTGGGTGAACTTCAACCCTCTTCAACCTTACACTTCTCCAAACCCTCCACTTCCTCAACAAAAACCTAATTCCTTCACTCAAAACTTGTTCATGAGAAATGAAACCAGCAACAGTAATAACTCATTTTTTCACTACCAAACTAGCTGCTGCTCATCATCACCTGCTTCCCCACCTGTTAGACAAGAGTTGTCGCTATTGAGCTTGAGTCCTACAAGGCAAGAGAAAGAAGAGGATGAAGAAGTCCCGGATCAAGATCAGGAGGAGCAGTATTTCTGCACTGACATGGATGTAGACAAGATGAGGAAAGGGAAAGAGGATGAAGACGAAACTGTTACTGTTGCACTGCATATAGGGTTACCTATCGCTAGTGCTTCTGAGTTGGCTTCAGTTTTATCATTATCATCAGAGATGACTGACAAAGATGGTGATGCTGATGAACCTGGATGCTCAGGTAACACTTTGAATAAGGGACAATATTGGATCCCAACCCCTTCGCAGATCCTTATTGGACCTACACAGTTCTCGTGTTCTGTCTGCTTCAAGACCTTCAATAGATACAATAACCTGCAAGTAAGCAATTTTATACAACTTCAATTATAGAATAGTGATTAGTCTCCATTATTTTCCTTCCTTCTGTTCTCTTCTCTCTTCTTTCTAATACTTTATACGTATATGATGTATGGTATGTGTTTCTTCTTCTGTTGCTGCTGCTGCTGTCTGTGTCTTCTTCTTCTTCTGTCCTGTGTTTTTGCATGGCTTGTAGGATCTGTGGTTTGAAGAAGTCGTGATCTTTGCTAGAACAACACCAGAAATTTGTATTACGTTTTCATAATTGTCGTTTTTCTTTCTACTCGTTTCCTAATTGTCGGAATTCTTGCAGATGCATATGTGGGGACACGGATCGCAGTATAGGAAGGGGCCTGAATCACTGAAGGGAACACAACCAACAGCAATGCTGAGGCTTCCATGTTACTGTTGTGCACCAGGATGCAGAAACAACATTGATCATCCGACAGCAAAGCCACTCAAAGATTTTAGAACTTTGCAAACACATTACAAGAGGAAGCACGGGATCAAGCCATTCATGTGCAGAAAATGTGGCAAAGCCTTTGCTGTGAGAGGAGACTGGAGGACACATGAGAAGAACTGTGGGAAACTCTGGTACTGCACTTGTGGTTCAGATTTCAAGCACAAGAGATCTCTCAAAGACCACATCAAGGCATTTGGCACAGGTCATGCAGCTTGTGGCATCAATGGCTTGGAAGATGATGACCATGCATCTGAAGTGGAACAAGATAATGAGTCCATGCAATGATGAAGGATTGAAAAAGGTTAATGAAAGGATGGCTAATTAATCCTTTAATTATTAAGCTCAGACTAAGAACAAAAAATATATATAAAGAATCAGTTAAATTGTAAAGTCTAAGTTCTTGTACATCCTTTTCCCTTTGAAACTGATGCTTTTATCACTTAAATTGCAGTGTATGAATCTTCATCAGCATAGGCACATACTGCTTCTAAATCTATTCCTCAGAAAATGATTAGGTTTTAGCATACCAAGAGTAGGAATCTAAAATTATGATATGGGAATGGGATGGTAGATCCTATAGGATAGGATGGTATAGGACCAATAATAGTAGTAACTAGCTAGTTCCTGTAAGATGCTAAACATATGGGAATGGGATGATTGTTGCAATAGGCAGTATGTGCTAGAGACCAAGCTAGTATAGTACCACAACTAGATCAAGATATGGGCATGGGATTGTTGTTGCACTAAAGATAGGTATAGGTGCAATAATAGTGCAACAACCGGTTTATATTAAGATGGTAATAAGATTGGGAGGTTTAACGAACTGAATTAGAGACATCGTTACGGTATTAGAAAAAGTCAATAACATTACATGTCGACTTTAATGAAACTTGATAACATTACAAGTCGACTTCAGGTATATAAACCTATTCGATTGAAGTCACTTCAATAATGCTATCGATTATGGTGGACGGAAGGGAAAAGTGTGTTGGTACTTAAGTAGACGGCAAAACAGAAGAGAAGACCAACACTAACAAGAAATAACATGGAAGCTTTGTTTAGAGTGAGAAAAGCATGTGAAAAAAGGGTGAAGTCAGCCAAGTTGTGGTGGCCTGGTGGGTGGGGAAATCAGCAGCACACACACACTGATGCCCCCTACAGTACACACACTGCCCTCATCTCTGATCGATAAACTGTGGCATGACACGATATTTCAATCAGTGTTTGACCATCTCTCTCAAGAATTCAGACCTGCAAATTGTTGTTATAGTAAATGAATATATACACAAATACTTGCTAGTGTTGTCTAGCAGACACAGCAATAATGACAACGAAGACAACTATACGAGAGAGGGGGAGACAAAATTTAGTGAGTTTCCCTTTCTGATCTCTATACAATTGTTTGCATAACAAGTAACAATCCCCTCCATGAAAGAAGCAGCACAAAGTTAACAGGCTTCAAAATTCCTCAGTGTACTGTTCTGAATCACACTCCAGCAGTCCAGCTTCACCTACAGTATTAAAATGTACCAAAATCAGAATACAGTTTGCCTTTTTTGCCATTTATTAACTTACCCTTTTGCTGGGAAGACAAACTATACGTAAAATTAACAGCCAACTAGCCATGTAAGAATCTTAAATATCTATGAATTTTCTTTAAGCATAATCTTTAAGCTTCTTCTTCTTCTTCTCTTTTCTTTCCCTAACAGTTGGACTCGGCCTTTACTGCTTAAAATCCCTAGGCATGCAGGGCACCCAGTTTGAATACATTTCTCCATTATCTAAGTTGTCTTTTCAGCATTACTAATTTCTACGGCACATTTTCCCGTGAGCTTGTCAAGGAGACCAAATATCCCCCAAGAACATAATATCTGTATAAAATATTTTGTTTTTCTTGTATTAATATTCCAAAACACAGACGAGACAGGCTTGTCTCCTGGAGCTCTAATCCCTACATTTTTCTCTGAAAATTCTTATTTAATAGGCAGTGGGTGTTGGTTGGATAACCAACCAATTTGTGGTTGATGTGAACCGTTTCCCATATTTTCCATTATTTAAAATATGGAAACCTAAAGTGCATGGATTTCACGGAAGCTTTCACGTTCAAAGGCATGGATCGCCGTTCATGAGATCATGGTTCGGTTAAAGGCATTGTGCCGTGTAGTTGGAAGTAATTTTGTCCATTTGATTGGTAGTTTTTGATGAATGAATCCCTATAAATACCGATCTAGTCTAAGTCCTTAAGCATCAAAAACACAAGAATCACATATTTCATCTAGTGAGCTTTTGAATCCTTAGAAGATCTTGGCAGTTCTAATTATTTTTGTGGCGAAGTTCTTTATTTTTACGGTGGTTCGATGTGTTATCAAGGTGGTACGACGAGTTCGACGGTGGTGCAATCACATTTCATTTGGCATAAGGTTTTGACAATGGCTGGATGTATTTATTTTGATCTTTTTCTGTTGCGTTTATGCTCGTTTATTACTTACATTTAGTATGCGAGCCATGTTAAATCTCTGTCTTGTCATGTTTAATTTTTATCAAAATTAAAATTCCATTTTAATCTTGAAAATCTAAAATTTTGAGAAAAATTATGTTGCAGAACCTTTGTTTAAAACCACAAGATTAATTTCTAAAATTAATTTATTTATTTTTACTTAAATAAATTTTAGAAATCAATATATAGTATGTATCTAAATTAGGATATGTTATAACTTAGTTATATACATAAAATTAGGTACATAAACAAAACTATAGAATATGTCTAGGGATCCATATAATTTATTTAATTAGAGAATTAGCCACAACAACTTTAATTAAATAAAATTATAATAAGGATCTCATAAGGACTAGACATAAAATGTTGCATAATGAAAAGGCAACAATATTAAATAAAGTTTAGGGTTAATATCTAGCTAAGTGATTTTAATAATTTTATTTTGTTAAAGACTAGCCACAACATCTTTAGTTAAATAAAATTACTAAGGTTAAAAAATCACATACAGAAAGCTTAGATATTAAATCCCTTAACATTAAGGTAAAATTATTAGATGAATTTTTATAATTACCCACAGGAGCTATAAAAATAAATTTAATAATTTTTATATAAAGGATAGAAAATATTCTATCAAAATGAATCTAATCGAATTAAAAATTTAGCCCACAGACAATTTTTATGTCACTAGATTCATTATTTATATAATTTGTATTGGTAAATTATAGCTTATGTTATACCTCAAGTTTATATTAAGCATGTATGTCAATTTATTTTGCAGCATTATTACCTGTGAATATCTCTGATAATAGAGTAGATATCCCTGAATTAACTAGTGAGAACTTTAAGTTTTGGAAGGAAGGTGTTCTTCTGCAATTATGGTGTATGGATATTGACTATGTTATAAGGAAATCTGAACCATATATAAGTGACACTAGCAATCAGGCTGATCTTGCTCTATATGAAAAGTGAGAGTGATCCAATCGCTTAAGTATTATGTCCAATTAAGAGCAAGATTCTTGCTGATGTTCGTGGCTCGATTGAGCATTATGAGAATGTCCAAGAGCTATTAAAGGCCATAGAGAAATAGTTTCAAACTTTTCAAAAGTCATTAGTCAGCACTTTAATTATGAAGTTCACATCTCTAAGACTCACTACGGTGAGAGGTGTGCGTGATCACATCAATAAGATGCGAGATTTGGCAATTCGACTTAAAGCACTTGAGGTTGAAATGTCTGAATCTTTCCTGATGCACTATATATTGAAATGGTCTATTGATGAACTTTTGACCATGTGTGATCAAGAAGGGGGTAGGCTCATACTAGAGATGGGAGAGAGTGCACTGACGGTTACTCAAGGAAAGAAATCAGTCAAAGCCAAACAAAAGGGGAAAGCTAAAATGCAACCCCAAACTGACATCAAGAAAGAGTCCACGTGTTTCTTCTGTAAAAAGAAGGGACACATGACAAGGACTGTGCAAAGTATAAAGGTTGGCTTGAAAGGAAAGGTAAATCAATCTCACTCGTTTGCTTTGAGTCAAATATGGTTGATGTTAATTATAACACATGGTGGATTGATTCTGGTTCTACAATTCATGTCTCAAATTCCTTACAGGGGTTAAAAAAACTTGAGAGAACCAGTGGGAACTGAGCGATACATCTATTCAGGAAACAAGATACAATCGCATGTGGAAGCTATTGGGACATGTGAATTAGTGCTTAGTAGTGGCTTTGTTTTAATTTTAGAAAAGACTTTTTACATTTCTAGTTTTTCTAGAAATTTGATTTCTGTTTTAAGACTTGTACCCTTGGGGTATTGTTTTAATTTCTCAAATGTTGGTTTCAATTTATTTTACAAATCTGAATTTGTTAGAAATAGAATTTATATGATGGTCTTTACTCTATTGATTTACAAAATAATGTCACTCATAATGTTATGTATATTCAAACTGGTACTAAGTGTTGTGTCATAAATAAAGATTCTTCTACTTTATGGCATCGGATATTAGGACATATCTCCATTGAAAGGATTAAAAGATTAATAAATGATGGGATACTCAATACCTTAGATTTTACTGATTTTGATACTTGTGTAGACTACATTAAGGGTAAGCAGACTAACAAGTCAAAGAAAGGTGCCAAGAGGAGTTCGACCATATTGGAAATCATCCATTCTAATATATGTTGCCCAAATATGGATGTGCAAGGTCAGAAATATTTCATCACTTCATAGATGATTACTTACGATACATGTATCTCTACATGCTTCATCAAAAAAGTGAAGCGTTAGAAGCCTTTAAGGTTTTCAAGGTTGAAGTAGAGAAACAATGCGGTAAGCAAATAAAGATTGTGAGAACAGATAGAGGTGGTGAGTATTATGGTAGATACACAGAAGATGTACAAGCACATTGTCCATTTGCGAAGTTTCTTCAAGACAACGGTATAGTTGCCCAATACACCATATCAAGCTCGCCTGATCAGAATGGTGTTACAGAAAGAAGAAACCGAACTTTAATGGACATGGTGCGAAGTATGCTTAGTAGCTCTAAGCTACCTAAGTCTTTATAGGTTGAAGCTCTCAAGATGGCTGTGTATATATTAAACCGAGTCTCAACCAAGGTTGTCTCAGAAACACCTTTTGAGTTATTCAAAGGTTGGAAACCAAGTTTGCGACATATACGCGTATGGGGATGTCCGTCTGAAGTGAGAATTTATAACCCTCAAGAAAAGAAACTGGACCCAAGGACTATTATTGGATATTTCATTGGATATGCCGAAAAGTCCAAAGGTTATAGATTCTATTGTCCATCTAATAGAACTAGAATTGTGGAATCAAAAAATACAAAATTTCTTGAGAATGACTCAGTCAGTGGGAGTGATCTGTCTCGGGATTCAATACTCGTAGATCAATCATCCACTTCAAGTGAGAGATTGGTTATCATATATAATGCCCCTCAAGCTCAACCGGGTGTTGAATAACCAATCAATGAAGTTCCACAAGCTACTGAAAATACTCCAATAGATCAAGTTGTTCAAGAAATTCCAGAAATTATTAAACAACCAGTTGAACAACATGATTCACAAGAGAATGTTGGTTCAACATAAGAAGATCTATTAGAGAAAAAATCAACAATTTCTAGTGACTATTTTGTGTATTTACAAGAATCTGAATATAATGTTGGAGCTGAAAATGACCCTGAGTCATTTTCAAGTGCCACGAGCTGCAATGAGTCACAATTATGCTATGAAGGATGAGATGAATTCTATAAAGAGCAACGAAGTTTGGGATCTTGTACCGTTGCCTGATGGTGTAAAAGCCATTGGAGGTAAATGAGTACTCAAATAAAAAAGAGACTCAAAAGACAACATTGAAAGATATAAAGCAAGACCCATTGCTAAAGAATTCACTCAGCTAGAAGGAATTGATTACACTGAGACTTTTAGCCCAGTATCTAAGAAAGATTCCTTACGCATTATGTTAGCATTAGTAGCTCAATTTGACCTTGAGTTACAACAGATGAATGTGAAAACTGTCTTTCTTAACGGTGATCTAGAGGACGAGGTATACATGAAACAGCCTGAAGGATATTCCTCTAGTGATGGTGATCACTTAGTTTGTAAGTTAAATAAATCTATATATGAATTGAAACAAGACTCTCGATAGTGGTATTTAAAATTAGATGAAGTTATCTCTTCATTTGGTTTTGTTGAGAATATCATGGATCAATGTATATACTAGAAGGTCAGTTGGAGTAAAATTTGTTTCCTTATTCTATATGTGGATGATATTTTAGTTACAACAAATAACAGGGGTATGCTACATGAGGTGAAACAATTTCTTTCTAAAAACTTTGATTTGATACGAAAGATATGGGTGATACATCTTATGTCATTGGCACTAAGATTCATCGTGATAGATATAAAGGTATCTTAGGTCTACCTCAAGAAATCTATATTAACAAAGTTTTAGAAAGATTTTGGGATGAAAGATTGTTCACCTAGTGTTGCTCCTATCGTGAAGGGTGATAAGTTCAATTTGAACCAAATGCCAAAAGAACGAATTTGAGAAGGAGCAAATGAGAAACTTTACATATGCTTTTGTTGTTAGAAGCTTGATGTATGCTTAAGTCTATACATGACCTGACATTGCATTTGTCATTCGGATATTAGAAAGATATCAGAGTAATCTAGGTATAGACCACTAGAAAGTTGCAAAAAAGGTTTTGAGATACCTCAAAGGGACAAAAGAATACATGCTTACATATAGACGATCCGAACATTTGGAGGTGATTGGCTACTCCGATTCAGACTTTGCTGGTTGTGTTGATTCACGTCACCAGGTTACATATTTATGTTTTCCAGCGAAGTTGTATCTTGAAGAAGCATTAAGCATACCTTAACTGTTACTTCCACTATGGAGACCGAGTTCGTTTCATATTTTGAGGTTACCTCACATGGAATATGGTTAAAGAGTTTCATTTCTGGGCTTAGACTTGTGGATTCAATCTCTAGGCCATTAAGGATATATTGTGACAATTTAGTTGTTGTCTTTATGGCTAAGAAAAAAAGAAGTGGAAGTCGAAATAAACACATCGACATTAAGTATCTAGCCATAAGAGAACGTGTTAAAGAAAAGAAAGTGGTTATTGAGCATATTAACACTGAGCAGATGTTAGTTGATCCTTTGACTAAGGGCATACCACCACATAAATTTAAGGATCATATTGTCACTATGGGGCTTGTTCCTATTTTGTAATTTTCCATTGTATGAACAATTCTGTTGAAACTCTAATAAAGATTGATATTTCTCATTTATGTTGTGTACATATTAAGTTTATTATTTCGAGAAATATCACTAAAGTTTGGACCTAGAATAAACATTGGGTTTATTCATTAAGTATATGGGCTAAAATGTTAAGACTTGATGTATTGTGATACATGAAAGATATAACTCAATCATGAGAGGAAATGTCGTCATTATTCATACATTTTGTTTTAAGTTTAAGTTTTCACGGACAATACGAACTAAGTGAGAGAATGTTGGTTGGATAACCAACCAATTTGTGGTTCGTTTGAACCGTTTTCCATGCATGTTTTTCACAAATTGGAAATGTGAACATGGAGAGTAAATTTGCAGAAGTTTTCCCACGTCTAACACTTGTGGTTCGGTTAAGGCTTTAATGTCGTGTAGTTAAGAGGCAATTTTGTCCATTTGATTGATGATTCTTGATGGATAAACCCCTATAAATACCAATTGAGCCTAAGGTCCCTAAGCATAAAAAACACAAGCATCACATATTCTATCTAGTGAGCTTTTAAGTGCTTAGAAGATCTTGGCGGTTTTAATTATTTTGTAGCCGAGTTCTATATTTTTACGGTGGTTCGAGGTGTTACCACGGTGGTTCGAGGTGTTACCACGGTGGTCCGACGAGCTTGACGATGGTACAACCACATCTCATTTGACATAAGGTTTTGACAATGGTTGGAGGTATTTATTTCAATCCTTTTCCGTTGCGTTTAAGCTCGTTTAATACTTACAGTGGGAACACCCATCTCCTGTCAATATCTTAGAAATGCTTAATAGGATCATAAAAAAGATATTTTTTTGTATAAATAGATTTTTAATATTTTTATCCTTATTATTCTAGGTCATGACCATTAGTGATTGTTTAAAATATTTTTAACTAATAATTTTGATTTTAATTTAATTTAAATTTTTTAAAATTTTCAAAATTCACAAAATAATATTAATTTTTTTAGATTTTTAAATTTAAGCATCGTCATGGCTGCTCATCACGGTTTTGACGAGAAAAAAAATAAAGTTTTCTACTATATCTTATAGCAAAGTATTTAGATGATAAAAGTCACAAAATAACTCTATCAAGATTAATGTTGATACTGCGTTTTTTGAAACTACCGGTGCTACAATTATTGGAATCATTACAAAGAACAATAATGGACTTATGATAGATAGGAAGGCATACCGATTACGTGGAATACACACAGTTGAATCAACGGAGACATGCGCTTTTGCTGAAGCAGTAATGATGGTAACAGATAATACATGGATTGAGGTTCAAATTGAAGGTGATGCTATGGCCATAGGAAACAAACTAACAACTACTTGTTTGGATCACTCAGTGACGACTAATTTTTTTCGGAGATTCATTTAAGAAGAGAGGCAAATAAAATATAACATAATTTAGCTCGATTAGCTTTATCTCTTGAGATTTTTTTTTACTTTTCATTTAAATATTCACTTTGTATTGAATAATTTATCTTGAAAGATGTTATTTTCGAGTAATAAATTTTGATTTATTTTTTAAAAAATCGATTATCGTTTTTTTCTTCCTCTTGTCGTTCAACTTTATTTTGACGTTAGATAGACTGACTAATAATTATTTGTAGTAGGAGAGGGGGGAATGATTGTGGGATTTGACAAGGAAGTGTTAGGCACGACGATGATGATCAACAGCGTCGACGATTAGAATTGAGATTTAAAACTCAATGATTTAGGGATTATTTGAGAATTTTTTAGAATCTTTAAGACATTTTTAAAATTTTTATTTCAAAATAAAATAAAGCATGCTATATTTCTTTTTTTTTAGCTAACAAAATTTTATAAATAAAAAATATCTAAAATGATAACCATAAAAATATTAATCATCTACTTAGACTAAAAATACTTTATGCATTTATAAGAATACTATTATTAAACCTATCTTAGAAATATATTTATTTCCCTGCTTTTCGTGATATGAGGGTAAAAATGCCCCTTTTTCTTATATAATTGAAATCCATGAAAATTTTCAGATGTACATCATTTTTCATCAGTCCTTGCTGCATTTTTTCACGAGGAAATGCTGATGAATTATTTTGTTTAAAGTTAAGCTCATTATTGTATATTTTTTTATTGTACTATACATTTATTATCATTTTCTCATATATTCGTACTAATTATTATTTAAATTTAATTAGAGACGAAATAAGAATTTAAGGTAAAGATAAAATATAAATATTTAAAAATAAAAATAAATTTATAAAAATTATTTTTTAAATTAAGTAAGAAGATATAAATGAGAAGAAATCTCTAGAGGTAACAGGTAGGGAGCTATTGTCCATCCCTACCCTTATATAATTTCGTCTTTGAATCTAATGCTCTGCTATGCTAGTATAAATCATACGGTGAATTATGAAAGGTGCCACATGTGATTATAATTTTTCTTTTTTAAAAGAGCTAATAGTGATTACAGTAATATTTGTTCTAAAATATAATCTCCAAGATTTGATATTGATCGTTGGTGCTTGAACCCGTAACCTTTAGAAACAACAACCATTCCGTTAACCGCTTGAGCTAGAGGACTCGTGCATTTGATTATAATTTAATAAACACCAATGAGATGAAATTAATCTGACCTAAAAGTTTTTATTTACCAAAATGAAAAAGAAAAGGAAAGTTTGACCCTCAAAGTATGTGAGACAACTTTGTTTGAGAGGTCCTAACAAGCACAAGGAAAAGAGGGAAAGGATATGGACTCGTAAGAACATTTACCTTGGGATAAATAAATAAATATACTTACGACATGAGGAATAAAAGTCCCTTGTTATGGGCTATACCTAAAAGATATATATATATATATTTTAATTTTTTTAGTTTTATATGTTTTTTGGGATAGTTAGTTCATCAAAATGAATGATTTATTTTATTTATTTTATTTTTTAAAGTGAGATAATCTTCATGTAATGAAGATTAATATATAAATGTTGGTCGTATAACCAACCGGTTGTGGTTCGTAAGAACCGTTTTCACGCACACTATTTCCATGCACGTTTTCATAATTGGAAATGTGGACATGGATGTTTTCCCACTTTCACATTTTATGGTTCGATTAAGGGCCATCATGCCGTGTAGTTGGGGGCATTTTTATCCAATTGGAGTGATTTTGATGGTAAATCACTCATATAAATACCCATTGGCACAAGGTCCCTAAGCACCAAGAATCAAAGCAATTCACATTGCATAAAAAATTTCATCTAGTGAGATTCTCGAGTGCTTAGAAGATCTTGGCGTTTTAGTATTCTTTTGTGGCCGAGTTCTTTAATTTTACGGTTGTTCGAGGTGTTACCACGGTGGTTCGACGAGCTCGACGGTGGTGCAACCACATCTATTTTGGCATAAGGTTTTGACAATGGTTGGAGGTATTTATTTCGATCCTTTTCCGCTGCGTTTATGCTCGTTTAATGTTTTACATTTGGTATGGGAGCCATGTTAAATCTCTGCCTTGTAATATTTAATTTTTCTCAAAATTTAAATTCTGAAATTTTGAGAAAAATTATGTTGCAGAAATTTTATAAAATTAATTTCTAAAATTTATTAATTTATTTTTTCTTAAATAAATTTTAGAAATTAATACATAGTATGTGCCTAAATTAAGATATGTTATAACCTTAGTTATATGCATAAAATTAGGTACATAAAACTTTAGTCCTTATTGCATAAAGCTTTAGCAATAAAACTATAGAATATGTCTAGAGATCTAAATAATTTATTTAATTAGAGAATTAGCAACAGCAACTTTAATTAAATAAGATTATAATAAGATCTCATAAGGACTAGACATAAAATAAAGTTTAGGGTTAATATCTAGCTAAGTGATTTTAATAATTTTATTTACTTAAAGACTAACCACAGCATCTTTAGTTAAATAAAATTATTAAGGTTAAAAATCACATAAAGAAAGCTTAGATATTAAATCCCTTAACATGAAAGTAAAAATTATTAGATAAATTTTTATAAATACCCACAGAAATTATAAAAATGATTTAATAATTTTTACATAAAGGATAGAAAATATTCTATCAAAATGAATCTAAATGAATTAAAAATTTAGCCCACAGGCAATTTTTATGTCACTAGATTCATTATTAATATAATTTTCATTGGTAAATTATAGCTTAAGTTATACCTCAAATTTATATTAAGCATGTATGTCAATTTATATTGCAGCATTATTACCTATGAATATCTCTGATAACAGAGTAGATATCCCTGAATTAACTAGTGAGAACTTTAAGTTCTGGAAGAAATGCATTCTTCTTCAATTAGGGTGTATGGATATTGACTATGCTATAAGGAAATCTGAGTCACATACTAGTGACACCAGCAGTCAGGCTGATCTTGCTCTATATGAAAAGTGGGAGCGATCCAATCGCTTAAGCATTATGTTCATTAAGAGCAAGGTTCCTGCTGATGTTCGTGGCTCAATTGAGAATTATGAGACTGTCCAAGAGCTATTAAAGGCTATAGAGAAACAGTTTCAAACTTCTCAAAAGTCTTTAGCCAACACCTTAATTATGAAGTTCACATCTCTAAGGCTCACTACGGTGAGAGGTGTGCGTGATCACATCAATAAGATGCGTGATTTGGCAGCTCGACTTAAGGCACTTGAGGTTGAAATGTTTGAATCTTTCCTGGTGCACTATATATTGAACACTCTTCCTCCTTAATACGGGCCATTTAAGATCTCTTATAACACACATAAAGATAAATGGTCTATTGATGATCTTTTGACCATGTGTGATCAAGAAGAGGGTAGGCTCGTACTAGAGATAGGAGAGAGCGCACTGACGGTTACTCAAGGAAAGCATTCAGTCCAAGCCAAGCAAAAGGGGAAAGCTAAAATGCAACCCCAAGCTAACATCAAGAAAGAGTCCACGTGTTTCTTCTGTAAAAAGAAAGGACACGTGAAGGACTGTGTCAAGTATAAGGGCTGGCTTGAAAAGAAAGGTAAATCAATCTCACTCGTTTGCTTTGAGTCAAATATGGTTGATGTTAATTATAACAAATGGTGGATTGATTCTGGTTCTATAATCAATATCTCAAATTCCTTACAGGGATTAAAAAACCTGAGGGAACCAGTGGGAGCTGAGCGATACATCTATTCAGGAAACAAGATGCAATCGCATGTGGAAGCTATTGGGGCCTGTGAATTAGTGCTTAGTAGTGGTTTTGTTTTAATTTTAGAAAAGAGTTTTTATATTCCTAGTTTTTCTAGAAATTTAATTTCTGTTTCAAGACTTGTACCCTTGGGGTATTGTTTTAATTTTTCAAATGTTGGTTTCAATTTATTTTATAAATTTGAAATTGTTGGAAATGGAATTTTATGTGATGGTCTTTACTCTATTGATTTACAAAATAATGTCACTCATAATGTTATGCACATTCAAACTGGTATTAAACGATGTGTTATAAATGAAGATTCCTCTACCTTATGGCATCGGAGATTAGGTCATATCTCCATTGAAAGGATTAAAAGATTAGTAAATGATGGGGTACTCAATACCTTGGATTTTACTGATTTTGATACTTGTGTAGACTGCATTAAGGGTAAACAGACTAACAAGTCAAAGAAAGGTGCCAAGAGGAGTTCGACCATATTGGAAATCATCCATTCTGATATCTGTTGCCCAGATATGGATGTGCAAGGTCAGAAATACTTCATCACTTTCATAGATGATTACTCACGATACATGTATCTCTACATGCTTCATCATAAAAGTGAAGCGTTAGAAGCCTTTAAGGTTTTCAAGGCTGAAGTAGAGAAACAATGCGGTAAGCAAATAAAGATTGTGGGAACAGATAGAGGTGGTGAGTATTATGATAGATACACAGAAGATGGACAACGACATGGTCCATTTGCGAAGTTTCTTCAAGACAACGGTATAGTTGCCCAATACACCATGCCAGGCTCGCCTGATCAGAATGGTGTTGCGGAAAGAAGAAACCGAACTTTAATGGACATGGTGCGAAGTATGCTTAGTAGCTCTAAGCTACCTAAGTCTTTATGGGTTGAAGCTCTCAAGACGGCTGTGTATATATTAAATTGTGTTCCAACCAAAGCTGTCTCAAAGACACCTTTTGAGTTATTCAAAGGTTGGAAACCGAGTTTGTGACATATACGCGTATGGGGATGCCCGTCTGAAGTGAGAGTTTATAACCCACAAGAAAAGAAACTGGACCCAAGGACTATTAGTGGGTATTTCATTGGATATACCGAAAAGTCCAAAGGTTACAGATTCTATTGTCCATCTAATAGCACTAGAATTGTGGAATCAAGAAATGTAAAATTTCTTAAGAATGACTCAATCAGTGGGAGTGATCTGTCTCGGGATTCAATACCCTTATATCCACCATCCACTTCAAGTGAGAGATTAATTATCATATATAATGCCTCTCAAGCTCAACCGGGTGTTGAACAACCAATCAATTAAGTTCCACAAGCTACTGAAAACACTCCAATAGATCAAGTTGTTCAAGAAATTCTAGAAATTATTGAACAACCAGTTGAACAACATGATCCACAAGAGAATATTGATTCAACATTAAGAAGATCTATTAGAGAAAGAAAATCAGCAATTTCTAGTGATTATGTTGTGTATTTACAGGAATCTGACTATAATGTTGGAGCTGAAAATGACCCTGAGTCATTTTCAAGTGCCATGAGCTGCAATGAGTCACAATTATGGTATGATGCTATGAAGGATGAGATGAATTCTATGAAGAGCAACGAAGTTTGGGATCTTGTACCGTTGCCTGATGGTGTAAAAGCCATTGGATGTAAATGGGTCTTCAAATAAAAAAGAAACTCAAAAGGCAACATAGAAAGATATAGAGCAAGACTCGTTGCTAAAGGATTCACTCAGCGAGAAGAAATCGATTACACTGAGACTTTTAGTCCAGTATCTAAGAAAGATTCCTTACGTATTTTGTTAGCATTAGTAGCTCAATTTGATCTTGAGTTACAACATATAGATGTGAAAACTGCCTTTCTTAACGGTGATCTAGAGGAAGAGGTATACATGAAACAACCTGAAGGTTTTTCCTCTAGTGATGGTGATCACTTAGTTTGCAAGTTAAAGAAATCTATATATGGGTTGAAACAAGCCTCCCGACAGTGGTATTTAAAGTCCCATGAAGTTATCTCTTCATTTGGTTTTGTTGAGAATATCATGGATCAATGTATATACCAGAAGGCCAGTGGAAGTAAAATTTGTTTCCTTATCCTATATGTGGATGACATTTTACTTGCAACGAATGACAGGGGTATGCTACATGAGGTGAAACAATTTCTTTCTAAAAACTTTGATATGAAAGATATGGGTGATGCATCTTATATCATTGGCATTAAGATTCATCGTGATAGACATAAAGGTGTCATAGGTCTATCTCAAGAAACCTATATCAACAAAGTTTTAGAAAGGTTTCGGATGAAAGATTGTTCACCTAGTGTTTCTCCTATCGTGAAGGGTGATAAGTTCAATTTGAACCAATGCCCGAAGAACGAATTTGAGAAGGAGCAAATAAGAAACATAACATATGCTTTTGCTGTTAGAAGCCTGATGTATGCTCAAGTCTGTACAAGACCTTACATTGCATTTATCGTTGGGATGTTGGGAAGATATCAGAGTAATCCGGGTATAGACCACTGGAAAGCTGCAAAGAAGGTTTTGAGATACCTCAAAGGGACAAAAGAATACATGCTTACATATAGACGATCTAATCATTTGGAGGTGATTGGCTACTCCGATTCGGAATTTGCTGGTTGTGTTGATTCACGTAAATCAACATTAGGTTACATATTTGTGTTTGTCGGCGGAGCTATATCTTGGAGGAGCATTAAGCAGACTTTGACTGCTACTTCCACTATGGAGGTCGAGTTCGTTCCATGTTTTGAGGCTACCTCACATGGAATATGGTTAAAGAGTTTTATTTCTGGGCTTAGACTTGTGGATTCAATCTCTAGGCCATTAAGGATATATTGTGACAATTTAGCTGCTGTTTTTATGGCTAAGAACAACAGAAGTGGAAGTCGAAGTAAACATATCGGCATTAAGTATCTAGCCATAAGGGAACGTGTTAAAGAAAAGAAAGTGGTCATTGAGCATATTAACACTGAGCAGATGTTAGCTGATCCTTTGACTAAGGGCATGCCACCACATAAATTTAAGGATCAAGTTGTCACTATGGGGCTTGTTCCTACTTTGTAATTTTCCATTGTATGAACAATTCTGTTGAAACTCTAATAAAGTTTGATATTTCTCATTTATATTGTATACACATTAAGCTTATTTTTCGAGAAATATCATTAAAGTTTGGACCTAGAATAAACATTGGGTTTATTCATTAAGTATATGGGCTAAAGCGTTAAGACTTGATGTATTGTGATACATAGAAGATACAACTCAATTATAAGAGGAAATGTCGCCATGATTCATACATTATGTTTTAACTTTAAAGTTTTCACGGACAATACGAACCAAGTGGGAGAATGTTGGTTGTATAACCAACCGGTTGTGGTTCGTAAGAACCGTTTCCACGCACACCGTTTCCATGCACGTTTTCATAATTGGAAATGTGGACATGGATGCTTTCCCACTTTCACATTTCATGGTTCGATTAAGGGCCATCATGTCGTGTAGTTGGGGGCATTTTTGTCCAATTGGAGTGATTTTGATGGTAAATCACTCCTATAAATACCCATTGGCACAAGGTCCCTAAGCACCAAGAATCAAAGCAATTCACATTGCATAAAGAATTCCATCTAGTGAGGTTCTCAAGTGCTTAGAAGATCTTGGCGTTTTAGTATTCTTTTGTGGCCGAGTTCTTTAATTTTACGGTGGTTCGAGGTGTTACCACGGTGGTGCAACCACATCTATTTTGGCATAAGGTTTTGACAATGGTTGGGGGTATTTATTTCGATCCTTTTCCGCTGCGTTTATGCTCGTTTAATGTTTTACAATAATTTGATCTAAGTTATTTATTTCAGTCATCTAATAATCCAAAAAAATGAATATATAATTTGATCTTATTTCGATATATATATATATATATATATATTCGATGACAGGGACATAGCTGAAGGGAGTAGAGAATGGCAACCGCCTCCCACTCCCGAAGATTTTTTTTTCACTTTTGTTCCCTTATTTGAATTCTTTTAAAAACTATTTTTTTATGAATTTATCCCCTATTTTTAAAGATTTATGTTTTATCTCCCTTAACCTCCAATTCTGATTCTGTCCCTACTCGATGATTCTCGTAAACAAATTGCTTTCTTTGATCCCATATAGTTTTGTATGGTAGGAGAGATCCCCCAAGTTGTAGGTATTTTGCATTTAGGTAGCCATATTTATTGTTTACTACAGTATAGAGCTAGGAAGTAGCAACAAACTTGAGGGAGAAGAGTAGGGGGTCCATCATAATATGAGAAAACATAATGAGAAAGGGATATAAATAAAAAGGGAATTTAAACGGTTTCCTTTTTGTCAGGGAGAGACAGGAATTATTAAAGGGGTGTCGGAAAAAATGAACGATATTTAATGATAAGTTTAAAATTTTTATATTATATAATAAGATTAAAGTTGAGTATGAGATACAAAAATTTTTATATTATAATAAATATTATTAATAGTATATCTAATAAATTAAATAAAAATAATTTTAATTTTTTAGTCTAATTACTTTCTAACACTTATTAATTTTTTAAACCTTAATCGATTTTTTTTCTCATAATTCAATATTGTTTTTTCGTCAATTAAAATAATTTTACAATCTTTTTCTTATTCAAAAATATATATAATCTCTCAAGAAAACAATTAAATCATATAAAAAAGCACTTTCTCCATCTTCCTAGAAGGATCCTATTATCCCTGGGATGGATTTGCAAATCAAAAAGAGAAAGTGGAAAGGTGAAAAAGAAAGAGGAGACTTTTTATTTTTCCTTTTATTGCAGTAAGGTATGGAGAAAAGCAAATGTTGGATGATAGTGTGAGTAAAAAAATGTAAAGGGGTACAAAAATCGAAAAAAGTTAAGGCGAGACGGATTAAGATGAGATTAAAATGAGAGAGGTATATAATTTTTTATTATTTTTAAAAAAATTTCAGTAGATTAAGTAAAAAATGTGTAGATATATAAATTCTTATCGATTATTGTAATAATTTGTGTAACTACATAAAATTTTATCAATTTGATAAGATTTTGTCTAATTTTTATATTAGATAAGAATTAATATAACTGTTTAAATTCTTATATTATAACTTACATTCTTACCTTTTGAGTAAGAATTTGAGTAGATTAAAAGCATTTGTATAGTTATACAATTTTTTATAAAAATAATAAAAGTTTATATAATTATGTCTTATTTTAGCCTCACCTTATCCCCATCTCATCTTATAACTACATTAAAACTGGATAATTATTTTATCCATAAGTACTTGTAAAAACTTTGTTTACACAAACACCTTGGTTTTAGAGTTTAAAGACTTTGATTAAGGTTTATGTTTTAAGAGTTTTAGTTTATTAGTTTTAAATTTAAGAGTTATTAAAAGAATTCCATATTACCCTAAAAGTTAAACCTTAATTCTAACCCTAAACTTTAAATTCTGAACTCATACACTTAATCTCTTAAACGCTGAAACCTAAACTAAAATCTTAAACCTTAAAATTATCGCGTTTGTAAAAATAATTTTTTTAATAATTGTTTTAAAATATAAATAAATGACGTACGTTAATGATCCAATGCAGGTGAAACTACAAGATTTACAACTACCTATCCGAGACAAAACATAAAATTACAAGAAGCTTGATACATCAGCATTTCCCTACAGCTGAGCTGATGTGTACTGAAAAGCTGCATTGGCTCAACGGTAATGATATCGACAATGGATATGACTTCTGACGAAACAAATGAGAATAAATCCAAGTTTAAATTTTCAAAGGACAAGTCAGGTGTAGCATGGAAATTACTATGACAGTCACACCACACAGTGGCGGTCGACGGTGAAATATAATCAAGATGAAGGAGAAGAGTTGCATGCCACAAGAGTGCAAATGGGATATTGGCAAGGCACTTGCAATGGAAGACGTAGCAACTGTGGGATGTTTTACCCAGGACCATGAAAACACAATGTTAACTATGCAGAATTTGACTCTTTTGGTATGATAAAGATGAGACATTATATCTTTTAGATAATATCATGAGTTCAAATATTAATATTATTTTTTTCACTCTTACTCACCCATTGTGCTCTCCAATTTTAACCGGATCTAATCCATTTCTCATGTCGGAACCTGTATTGACTCGTGTCGACGCAGAACCACATCATAAACTAGAGTGTTCATGTAACATGGATTTGCTACTATATTGTCATATAACTTGGTAATCTATACAAAGACTTCATCTGAATGTAATGAAACATTGAAATTCATAACCCCATGACACAATATATTCAAATGTTTGATACTTGGTATTCTCCTATTCCTCGTTACTTAATATTCGGTAAGGTTTTATTAAAAAATAATAATATTCGGCAAGGACTCGAGACTCAAAAACTAAATGACTTCAACATTTGCCTACAATCATCTTCTTCCTTTCCTGTTGAATTCCTCAACCTGAGCTAGGTTCACTTTTGCAGACAAAACATGATACCATAAGAGTAAATCCAAAGTCTTCCCAGGAATCAACTTACATCCATATGCATACTTATTTATGTTCACTACAAGTATGATATCTCTCTGTGTAGAAATAACACATCTAAAATCCAGGGAGTTCCATTCAAATAAACAGAATAGACTACACAGAGGATTACTAAAAAAAACTCAGATCATCATACACACCTGAAAGATTGTGTGAATGAGAAAAAGTAATGAGGTCAGAGAAAGAGGGTATCAAGGAAGATGGACATTGTCTGGTATCGAGTCATATTTACTTCCCCCATGGTATAAACTATAAAGAGATTCAGACAGAAATTTCCGTCCATGTTGCAATCAACATAAACAAGGACAGCACCGCTATCAACAAATTATTAATTCATATATCAAAAATATGTGGCCTCAAGCAAGCAGAGGTCGCAATGACAACTGCAGCGAGAATTCATATCAACAATAACAAGTAAAACCTTGTCTGTGTGGCAAAAACAATGAAGGAAATATACTGATTGCAGGGTCATACTTGATGATAACTAAAAAAAGCACAAAAATAGGTTGTTGACATTCCCTGCTACTTTAATATTTGACATCACAAATACCACTTCATCTATCAGAAGTCCAGAAAAAATCCCCCTCCGTCCTCTAAAAATAAAAGGGTGCAATATTTTTTGTTACATATACTATATATATATATATACATTGTAGGAGCTAGAATGCAAAAAAAGGTGGGGGAATCATCCTATCCACTATAATCGACTTGCAATGGTGTCACAAATGAATCTGCAACTTTCTAAACCAGATGCAAGATGATTTTAGCCATAAACATGAAACTTAACCGTAGGACTTATTGGAAAATTTTTAATGGATCCATGTACAAACCACAATGCAACACAATAAATCAACATTAACCCTGCTTCCATATTCTCTATCACGTCTATCAAGCAATACATTCTTCAGTCTATCCCTCAAACAGACTTACAACCATGGCAGTGACTACTATCATCTATCAGACAAAAACTGCATAAAGTTTTACAAACAGATGGACGATAAGTAAATGTTTTAGTCCAGAAATATGAGCCTAGCCAAATGCCAACGTCCTTTAGCAGGGATGAGAAAGAAGTGTGACTCACTTAGATGCGTCTTTACTAAATAAACAGTGTTACAACAAACAGACAATGTGGAAAAGAAACTAAAATCCTGAGAAGAACAATTTGTGTTCAAGAAAATGTAGTTGATAAGAACCATCCCTGCTCTAATATTCTTAATCCTAATTTCAACAATCAATGCAATGCTTCACTCTGCAACTGAATTGCAATTATTACATAAACAATTACATGCTCAACACTAATACCCATGTTTTTAAAAATAACAATACTATGAATTATTCTTGTTTTGCACCTTTCTGAGATAAGAATCAATCACAAAAAAACAAAGAAAGCAACTTGCACGCTGTCTCAATCTACCAGACAGAAACATCTTAACATCTCCACAGGCTTAACACAACTGGAACATGGGCTATACACTTATACTTCCCCTAAACAATTGATATTTTCCCAGTACATACCGAAAGAACTAACAATGTAATGTTTCTAAGATGTTCCCTTTTTCTAAGGATACCATAAAAATTGATTCAATTTCTTTTGGACATCAACAATGGTTAAGCAAATGAAACTCAAAATCAATTAAAATTCATAAGTAAATATTAGATATGATCACAAATAAGTCAATGACTTTCATCATCATCAAAACCATAAATTCAACTAAAAAAACTTCAACAGATCCCATTTTTTTATTAGAACTACACAGTTTATCAACGACATAAAATATCAAAACAGTTTGCGCAGATCCGTACCCAACAGACCCAGATTGAAATTTAGGCAGAAAACATCTCAGTCAGAAGATGAGGATTCGGCGGCGAGTTTTTCGAGGGCTTTTTGGTGTGCCCAAGTCTCGATAGTAAGATCGGGCTTGGCATTGAGGCCGACACCAAGGATGACGATGGTGAGGAAGCTTGTGACGTAGCAAGGTA
Source organism: Abelmoschus esculentus (assembly GCA_035048815.1). NCBI lineage: Eukaryota > Viridiplantae > Streptophyta > Magnoliopsida > Malvales > Malvaceae > Abelmoschus > Abelmoschus esculentus. The sequence goes on along the minus strand of JAUCBN010000027.1, from coordinate 15,429,342 downwards.
ACTCCCAGTCCTCCCATTTGCGGGATTGGCCGGGAGGAGGCGGGATCCGGTTGAAGAGGTAACCATTGGGCCGGTCCTGGTGGCCCGGAGAAGACCACCGGCTCGGACCGGCGTGGGAAGAGAAGGTGCGGGGGAAGAGGCGTTGGCGGAGCAGGTTGACGAAGGACATCGTACTGTTGGCTGAATCTGATGATCAGTTCAGAAAAAGAAAGAAGCCGGGGAAGGGATTTTGTTTGGCTTTGTAGGAAGGGAAAAAAAGAGAGCTTCCCTGTACACGACGTCGTCTTACATTTGGGCTCTCATGAGCTATCCACGAAAGGTCCATTGAAAGCGGCCCAATATTATCCGGGTTTTGTATACTATAATTCATATGAAGTTATTTTAACTGGGTCGAATGGTTTGGGTAGCAAAAAACTTCATTAGTCATTTCACAAATAAAATATGTTATAATAAAAATTTGTTGATTTGTAATATAAAAATTGAAATTGATTGTACATAATTTTTAGAGAAGTTGATTAAAGTTTTCGATTAACACTTTCTGTTTAGAGAAGACAATTGGCGAGAAAGATGTGGATATCCATTCCTTCGTATTTATATTCACTTAAAAATTTTATATTAATTATCTATCCACTATCCATGCCAGGTTTGATCTTCAAATTCACACTCATCTACATAGATATATTTTCAAATTCACTCGACACTCACAAACCAATTCATACCAACCTATATTCACCCGCACCCGCCTGATAAAAAATCATTAATGTCGAATTACGTAAAATAAATCATAGACTTATATAAAGTCTAGTAACTAGACCATATACTCACTCGCACCCTTTCGACAAGAAGTCACTACTCACTAATGCTCTATATTATTGGATGAAAGTAAATGAATGATCGTAATCAACAATAAAAAAGAAAAAAGAAAAAAATTATCACAAGAAAAAATAAAAAATAATTTTATCCATTTATTTATTTTATAAAATAATTAAAAATATAAAAATAATTAAACTTTATGTAGTGTAAGTAGATAAAAATCATTTTAAAGAATAAAATAATTACATCTCTTTTCCATTGATATTCTTAATATGATTCATTGACAATACAACAAATATAACCCTACATATTTAATCAATTTTCAAAAGTTGTGGGGCACTTGTCCTCGAGCTTATGAATTACAAGAATAGAACCTAAACTAACATATCAAAATGTTCGGCCGAAAACTATTGGGGCTACTGGGCTATAAACATGGGATCATGGGCAGCAACCAGCTTTACTTGGTGCCTGCATCTCCTGGTTAGGAACAATAATCTGGATTCCTTTAAGCAAATTACCATTGAGATCTAGCTCACCATTAGCACTGAATGATTTCTTACTGATTATTCTGTATATCTCAGTTAGAACCGTGAAAATGCAATTTTGACATTGATAGATCTAGAGTAGATGTGTCCATGAATAGCAGGCTCTCTCTTTGAGCAAACTCTTCCAGTTGTTGTCACACCTCAAGTCTTTCCCAAATTATATTCAAAATCCCTAATTCAAAAACCATAGAAATTAGGGATTTTTAGTGGTTTATTTGTAATTTCTGGAATTTAAGGGTTCACTTTTAAATCCTGAAATGTTCAGACCCTTTTTGTGTAATTATACCTTTCGGTTTCAAAAATCAATCTCTTCCCTTATTTGTTTCAGTTTTGACTCGGGAATCAACTTCCCTCTTAAATTCCGTTTATTTCTAGCTTTTATTAGTTTAATTCCTATATGTTATCTCTGTCAGAAACCAAAATTTAAGATTTGAATCACCTCTTCTCTCGCTCCCTCTTTCTCGTTTTGATCCAGTTTTGGTAAGTTCGGTAAGCTCTCTGTTTCGTCCTTTTTTTTGTTCTGTTTTAGTGTTGCTTAGAGTTTAGTTGAGTTGTATTGTGGTCGGAGTTTTTCGTTGTGGATGTTCGATTTGTTTCTAGGTTGTTTCGAGTGTTTAAAAGGAAGTGTCGAAAATGGGGGTTGTTGTTTTTGATTTGAATCGATTTTATGAGGGTTTTGATTCGTTTAAGGTTGAGTTTTGTTGAATAATGTGTAAGAATCGATTATGGTTTTGAATCGAATCATTGAGGGGGAGAGAATCGAATCGAATAAGGGCTAAATTTTAGGTTTTGGAAATTTTTGGGATTTTCTTGGAAAATCTGGGAAACATGTTCTGCCAACCCGACCCGCGACCGACCCGGTTGACGTCACTGTTGACGTCAGCGTTAACTAGTGCTGACATCAGCGTTAACTTTTTCCGATTCAGTCCCACTTTATATTTTTCGACGTCCTCAGTTAGATGGTACTGTCTGTTTTTCGAAATTCAAACCAGAAGTATCGTTTTTAGGGCTTTTTAGTTTGAATGGTTTTCTGAAAGTTATCTATATTTGATTATGAAATAGTTTCTGTTTGATTCAGGTGACGTGGATTTTGATCCCAAGCATTTACCTCTTCCTCCTCTTGGACGACCTCCTGTTCCTCAAATATCGGGACATGCTCGTGAGTTTCGAGTTATGTTTCTATTTAGTGTACTATCAGGATAGTGGCATAGTATTGTGTTTAATATTTTGTTACTCGTAGGTTCTACACCTGCTCATTATAGTGGTAGAGTTGAGCCTAGTAGACATCACTATCAACGTTAAGTGATCTGTTTTAGGTGTGTATCTCTCGACGATTTCCTGTTTATTTCTGTGTACAACTTTCTGTGTATCTGTTAATTCCGTGTAACATGTTGATTGCATCATTTTTGTTATTTTTTGAAATTAATTGAATAATTGTTATGCTTTGAAATATTTACCGAATATTTGATTATGAACTATTATGCATGCCTCATGTTATTCTCTTAGGCATGTATTCCGATTCTGATATATGTTCATACCTGATTATCTATTCATGTCATGACATCAGTAGAATATGTGTAAGAGGAAGTTCAGTGGTATCACCTATTGGTGAGTATCACTTCTGATTAGTGGCTCCACCTTCGGGTCGAGTGTCTATTTTTGTTCAGTGACTCCACCTTCGGGTCGATCTTCATTTCTTATGGTGTGATGGAGATAGAGTAGTTTAGGGGAACCTTCTTTTCTGATGGTGTTCGGAGTTGGGTGTATATCATATCATACATTCATTACAACGTATGGTCTGTTCTGTTTTGTATTATGATATTATGTTCTGAAATTATGTTATTATGTTCTGTGTTATACTTATTTGTTTTGTAGTTATGATTATCTTCACCTTAGAGACACACTAGGCTCCCAAGCTTAAGTTGAATTTAGGGGTTACAATTGTGCTTCTTCAGTTGGTATTGCTCTCGAGTTTGCTAACTTGTTGCCAACGAGCATGATAACAATGTTCTTACCAACATGTCCCCTCAATTCCTCTAGCCACCTTGCCAAGTTATCAAACGTTTGTCGCTTCGTCATGTCGTAAACGATCATCGCTCCTACTGTTCTTCGATAGTATGCACTCGTCACAGTCTTGTACTTGATTCGTGATTCGAACGTGAGCTGCAAAAACTGTACCATGCACTCAGGTAACAATAGTAGAGGTAGGGTTTTTCGGTGAAAGTGATCAAGAGATGCACAAGCAGATTAAGATTAAATTCGCCCATGCATGCATGCAAACATGTAATGGTAAATACATCCATGTAAGGAAAATATATGCCTACTAATACATGATACATTCATCCATGTGCTTGTGCCAAAACACACAAAAATTATGGTGGTAGGCATTAGTCAAGTGACAAAATGATTTTCAGTAATTGAACTGGATAGGAAACAAAATATCCGACATAAAAATTAGTGAATTAATTTTTAAGTTCGAGTTCCTTGATTCTATCTTATATATAGTAACGGAATGCCCTTTAAATTGCAACTAATTAAAGTATAAGAAATATGTGAACTCGCTCAGGGGAAAAGCCTTGTACCTTTCTTATCCGAAAGTATTCCAAAACTTCGATTTAACAGTCTTGTTGTCAATGACAAGGGGTTTTGTTTGGAATTCAACACCAATTGTGACTTTTGAATCCACATTGAATTCGTTCCTAGCGAAACGAGCCAACAACTGAGATTTTCCGACTGCTGAATCCCCAATCAAAACCACCTTATTAACTACGTAATCGATCTTTTGACTATATTCATCATATAAGTTTGTCATCGTCACCACCCAATCAGATATCCACTGAGATGAATCACCGTTCAAAACCCATAAATTTTACCCGATCATAAAACACAATGATAAAAAATTAGATTTCTCGTGCGGATCTGGCGTAATACAAAAGAAATTAAGCCTTGCATGGTATAGTTATAGATCAAAGTACGAACGGAGAAAACGTATACGGTGACTGGGGATGCGAATCAGCAATAGGGTTAGGGTTTTAGAGGAAGTCGAAAAACGATGAAGAAGATCAAAAAAGTTTGGAGAGCCACGCAAACCCTACCAGTGTTGCCTGTATTCGAAAGTCCTTCAACACATTTTATTTTTGCTTAAGGGTAGAGATGGGCACAGGTCGTGTAGGGTCGGATTTTTGGCCCACCCACACCCAACCCGGAAAAACATACCCTCTACCCGCCACCCAACCCGATCTAAGTTTAGGGTGAAAAAAATTCGATTCCGCCAGATCTGATTTTTAAGCTTTAAAATCTGATCCAACTCGATCCGAATCATAAAAAAATTTAAATTTTAGGAACTTAATTGTAAAAAAATAAAATTTAAGTATCTAATTATAAATAAAACAAAATTTCAATGACTTAATTGTAAAAAAATAATTTTAGTGGCTTAATTGTATAAAATATATATAAAGATGAATCATTATTGTAAATATCCCTAAAATATATATAGAAAAATAACACTATTAGTCCCGGGTCGGGTCGGATTTTTTTTCCATCTTAAACCCGAACTCGAATTACCATTAAAAAAACTCGACCTGAACCCGATTTTTCTTCAAAAAAAATCCGACCCGTTCAAACCGGGTCGAATTGAAACCCGTCGGGTCCGGATTCCATTCCCATCCCTACTTAAGGGTGCTTTAAACTCATTTTTAATCGATTTTAACTTTAACTTGAGTTGAGTTTTTGAATTTTTTATATTTAATTAAAATTTTAAATTAATAAATTTAATTATAAGTTTTTCAATCAATTATAGCTATTAATTTCTAATATTTTTATAAATATTTTAAAATGAATATTAAATAATAATACTATAGTACGATATATTTTTATAAATATTTTAATTATATTAAAAAATGTAATTTCTTTTTAACTCGACCTGCTACACACGTCGTACGTAGTATTTTATTTTTTAAAACATTCATTTGCAGTCGTAGAGTGATTAGTGAGGGATTAGATTATTATTTAAACAACCGCCTGCAAACATTCCATGCTCACAGAGACAGAAAAAAAACACGTCGAAAGAGTACAAAATGTGATGAAATTACAACACTACCCCTAACTGAAACAAGGAGTCCTAGAAGATAAAATACCAAAAGACTTGAAAAGACTTTGTTTTGAAAATTGATATGACGCTCCATTTATCTACCGATAGGGGTTAATAATACCGGATACACGATCAATGTAATAAAATTGGTTTTAGTCTTGATAATTATTGATTTTTAAAAATTAAAATTAATTTTAATTTTGGTCATAAAGTTTAGATTTTAAGAATAGATTCTATTATTGGTAAAATTGATTTTAATATTGAATACCCGTTTAATTAATTTATTCTTAAAAAATTAAATAATTAAAAAAAATCAACCAATAATAATAATATTAAATAATAAAATTAAAACATTGTATGTTTAAAAATTAAAATTTTAAAACTACTCATACTCATAATATTCATACATAAAGAGAAAGTTTAATAAAAAAATAAACAAAAGAAAACCAATACCGAATATTTGGTATTGGTCCCGGTCCTATTGGATACCCATCGGTTATAATTTTATTATAACCGAGACTTAAATTTTAGATCCAATCCCGATTCTACTAAATCCAATATCATATACAAATTTGCTGAGTTTTATCGGATTCGAGACCGATATAGTATAATCGATTTTTTATCCACCCTACCAACCAGGGTTGATTCTGACAATTCACCTAAAACATGGACCCACTTTCACTGTACCCCCAACCAGTACAGAGAAGAAAAAGGCGAGGGAGTATTCTCAGTCTCACCCAGATTCATTAGATCCCAAAGGCAAAGGCATGCCTTATGTTTATATTTATATTTCATAATAAATCTTTTTGGTTACATCGAACTAGATGTTGGCCGTGACATATTTTTTATTTGTCGTTGGTCTGGTATTGAGATACTTAAATGGTGAATGGGGGTTGGGGAGTACTAACAAGACAAGGTACTGTTAAAGAAGATGAAAAACAAACAAACCAGGGGGTAACGTTCCTTATAAAGCGGAGCCTGTCTGAATTTTAACACCAACAGTCGCTGGTCTGTGAACAGAGCAAGGGGTGTTCAACCATGTCGGTTGCAGGTAGGGGCAGTGCCAGTGGGGACCGCTTCTTTTTCTTTTAATGATAGGATAGTACGTGATTACTTTACAGCCTGTAAAACAGATTTCTCGACTGTTTTGGGTGCTTGCTTGCCGGCTATACCTCCTCACTTGTGAAACAGCAACGGCAACGGCAACCAACGGCAAGTCGGCAACAGCGATAATGTATTGATGTTGCCTTCTTTTATGTAATGGATGAGTTGAAGATACGAAATCTTAATATAAAGTTAAAAAAAAATAATCGAAAATATTTTTAATAATATTTTAAATTTTATGTTTTTATGATAAATTTTAGAATTTATAATAAATTTTAAAATTATCCAAAAAAATATCAATTTGAAATATTATATTTTTTTATAATATTTAAGATATGTGATAATATTTGAAGTATTTTTAATATTTTAATTATTTTATTTTTAAAATTAAATTATTGTATTATAAATTAGGTTTGTCTAAAAGTATTCCCACTAATTGATCAGATTTAATTATTGATTATCCAAACATAAATAATCAAGTATTTGTTTAATTTTATTAATCTAAATTATATACTCAACTTATTAAAAAATATATTTTTTGGGTTGGATTCAAACAATAAGAATACCCATTACCTAGTGATATGATTTTTTATATTTTAAATATAATTATTATTTAATTATAATATGTTTATATTCATTATATTTCTAAATAAAAAAATAATTACATGTACATATGTTTTTAGGTTACTATAAGCAGATTAACTTAAATGAATAAAGTTTAATTTATTAAAAAATTAATTATGTATATAATTTTTAAAGATTATAAAATTTTATATTCTAAAATTATTTGAGTTTGATATTTTAGATCTTAAACTCTATGATTAAATCACAAATACAAGATTGATATTTTATAACATGATTATTTTTATTATAATATTTAATTATTATCAATATATACATCATTTTAATCCTGAATTATATAATTCTCACTTATATTAAAAACAAATATAACTAACCAGTAGTGATAAATTTTGTTTATACACCTAAATTCATTAATTTTATTTTATTTATAAATAAAGAAATAAAAATCGTCTCTGAGGTTAACATATTTCTGTAATATGATTATTTTAATAATAAAATTTAATTCTTTTCGATATTCGTACCATTTTATTTTGGATATATAATTTAAAATTAATATTTTATTTAAAATTAATATTTTATTTAAAACACAAAATATTTTCTCTCTGTAACTCCCTTCTTTTTTTCTCTGGACACTTCAATTTATTTAAGAAAATCAGAACCTCTGCATTCTCCAAAACCAGCGTGTTAACTACCGTCAGCCACCGCGTTGTACCGTTAGCCGCCGCCTTCCAAGGCCAAACCATCTACCTTTTCACTCTATCTTGTTTTATACATCTTGATACTTCCGGCATCCATTTATCCGAAAAAGAAAATACTAGATTTTTCAAACTCTACAACTTAAGCTCGGAACTTAAAATCCGGCCGCCGTATACCTTTGGATCATCCGTAACTTTCAGTATGTATTTCCTCTCCCACTAGACTTTCTCCTCACCGTTTGCATCTTTTTAAGAAAACCTCTAATCGAAAATCCAAACATTTCCGGGTTTTTTTTTTAACTTTGTTGGTGATTCTGATACTTTTTTTTTTTTTTGGTTCTACGTGTGTTTTTATAGTTGTTCAAGTGTGGATGCAAGTAGTAACTGATGGTTTCTGTGTTGTTTTGTGTACAAATATGGATATGAGTGTTGGTTATGGAGGACGAGACCAGATCCATGGTTTAGGATGGTTATTTCCTGCCTGTTAGTTAAGAGTGAAAAGCCATTTTCTTAGTAACCAAACAGGGATTAGTTGTAGTTGCATCTTTATTAACATCTAACGGTAGTTAGACCAAAAACTTCATTTTCATGCATTTTTTGCTATCTTTTAGGAATCAAAGTTGGTAGATCTGAAAGTTGAAAGGGGTCTCTGTTTATGATTCTCATTTCTCACTCTAAAATCTGTGTAAGGTTCGTGAACAGTCCTTGTCTACCATAGTTTTCTTCCGTCACTGGGTTTTGAATTTTTATTTTTAATCTACTGTGGTTTTAAGTTCATATAATTAATTACTAAATGGATGTAACTTCATTTATAATATTTGGTGTTGCTTTAAATGTGTGGATGCTTGGATATTCTTTCTTTTTTGTTTCCTAAGCATGTAGGGAAACTCAGTTTCTATCCCCTGTTATGAACGGCTATTTTGTTCTGATTTTTTCTCGGAAAACACTTTAATTATTGAACTGTTTTTTTTCCTTTTTTTGTTATTTAACTATTGAACTTCATTTCTAGGTTTTTCTTGGGTTTCTTTCTTTGTTTACAAAGATGATGCCCCGTCCTCCACCTGAAGATTTTGCCCTCAAGGAGACCAAGCCCCACCTTGGTGGTGGCAAGGTCAGTGGCGACAAGCTTACGAGCACTTATGACTTGGTAGAGCAGATGCAATACTTGTATGTTCGTGTTGTCAAGGCAAAGGATTTGCCAGGGAAAGATGTTACAGGCAGTTGTGATCCTTATGTTGAGGTTAAGCTTGGAAACTACTTGGGTAAAACTCGGTTTTTTGAGAAAAAGTCAAATCCTGAGTGGAATCAGGTGTTTGCTTTTTCAAAAGATAGGCTTCAGGCTTCATTGCTTGAGGTTACTGTTAAAGACAAGGATGTTGTGAAGGATGACTTCATTGGGAAGGTTTTCTTTGATCTCAATGAGATACCAAAAAGGGTTCCGCCTGATAGTCCGCTTGCACCACAATGGTATAGGTTGGAGGATAGGCAGGGAAACAAGGTTAAGGGAGAGTTGATGTTGGCTGTTTGGATGGGAACTCAAGCTGATGAAGCATTTCCTGAAGCATGGCATTCTGATGCTGCTTTTGTTAGTGGTGCCGACGGTCTCGCAAATATGCGATCAAAAGTATATCTCTCTCCGAAGCTTTGGTATTTGAGGGTCAATGTTATTGAGGCTCAGGACTTGCAACCAGGTGATAAGGGTCGGTATCCTGAAGTTTTTGTGAAGGCTATCTTGGGAAATCAGGCTTTAAGGACTAGGATTTCTCAGGCAAGGGGTATTAACCCAATGTGGAATGAAGATTTAATGTTTGTGGCTGCAGAACCTTTTGAGGAGCCTTTAATTTTGAGTGTAGAAGACAGGGTTGCTCCTAATAAGGATGAAGTTTTGGGGAAATGTGCGATTCCTTTGCAATATGTAGATAGGAGGCTTGATCATAAAACTGTGAATAGTCGATGGTTTAATCTTGAGAAGCATGTTATTATAGAAGGAGAGAAGAAGAAAGAAATCAAGTTTGCCAGCCGAATTCATATGAGGATTTGTTTGGAAGGTGGTTATCATGTTCTGGATGAGTCAACCCATTACAGTAGTGATCTTAGGCCAACAGCAAAACAGTTGTGGAAGTCTAGCATTGGGGTTCTGGAATTGGGTATTCTTAATGCACATGGCCTAATGCCAATGAAGACAAAAGATGGACGGGGGACAACTGATGCTTATTGTGTTGCAAAATATGGCCAAAAATGGGTACGAACAAGGACAATCATCGATAGCTTTGCACCCAAATGGAATGAGCAGTATACGTGGGAGGTTTTTGATCCTTGCACTGTTATAACTATTGGGGTGTTCGATAATTGCCATTTGCATGGGGGAGATAAGGCTGGAGGAGCAAAGGATACTAAGATTGGGAAGGTGAGAATACGACTCTCCACTCTTGAAACTGATCGGGTTTACACTCACTCGTATCCACTTCTGGTGCTACATCCAAATGGGGTCAAGAAGATGGGTGAAATTCATTTGGCTGTGAGGTTCTCTTGTTCTTCCTTGATTAATATGATGCATATGTACTCACATCCTCTCTTGCCAAAAATGCATTACCTTCACCCATTGACTGTTAGCCAGCTTGATAGCTTGAGACACCAGGCCACACAGATTGTGTCAATGAGACTAGGACGAGCTGAGCCACCCTTGAGAAAAGAGGTGGTGGAGTACATGCTAGATGTTGGTTCTCACATGTGGAGTATGAGAAGAAGCAAAGCTAATTTTTTCAGAATTATGAATGTATTGGGTGGGTTAATTGCTGTTGGAAAATGGTTTGATCAGATCTGTAATTGGAAAAACCCAATTACAACAGTATTGATTCACATCTTGTTTATCATACTGGTCCTCTATCCTGAGCTTATTTTGCCAACAATTTTCCTCTACCTGTTCTTGATTGGAGTTTGGTACTATAGATGGCGGCCAAGGCATCCTCCTCACATGGACACACGCCTTTCTCATGCAGATTCTTCACATCCTGATGAACTGGATGAAGAGTTTGACACATTTCCAACTTCCCGGCCCTCTGATATTGTCAGGATGAGATATGATCGTTTGAGAAGTATTGCTGGGAGAATTCAGACAGTGGTTGGTGATTTAGCTACGCAGGGTGAGAGGTTGCAATCTCTTTTAAGCTGGAGAGACCCAAGAGCCACTGCTTTGTTCGTGATTTTCTGTCTAGTTGCTGCTATCGTTTTGTATGTCACACCTTTCCAGGTTGTGTCGCTTCTGACTGGAATTTACATCTTGAGACATCCAAGGTTTCGTCATAAGCTTCCTTCAGTGCCTCTCAATTTCTTCAGGAGGTTGCCTGCAAGAACCGACTCCATGCTATGAGCAAGACTGATTTCACATGCAGTTTCCCCAAGGTGGTATGGAAAAAAGGGACACACAAATAGACCTTGTTTCTTCTTTATGTTCCGCAACAGGTGTTGGGTTCTGGTATGATGTTTAACCTTCCCCTGAGGGCAGTAGATTTTGTGGATTTGTGTTAATTTATGTCGTCTACATGGATTCTGTTTTAAAACTGAGTTTATCGTGATTAATCAATGTTCATTGTAATTTTTAGGTTGTGATTGAATCTTAACTGATGCTGAATCTTCGGTGCGTAGACTATACTATATCCATGCTGCATGCGAACCCCTTAAATCTTTGGTTCATCTATTGTGAATGTAGTTTAGAACTGGTGCATCTCTGGATACTATGCACCATCAATGGACAAGTTAGCCGATGGGGAGCCCCCAAAGCGAGTTTGAGTTGACCTGAAAGACCTAACGGTGGTTCTCCTTCATTTCCGTTTGTTGCTGTGCATTGATCTTTGTCATCCCCATCTTCTGTAATAGAAGTGTTAGAGCTTCCATAATTTCGGACATGGGTGGTCGGAATTCTTTCTCCGGCTGTATCACTCTTGGATGTTCAAACGCATCAGCGCACATATAGGAGTAAATGTAGTCGAGCTTAAGTGGTTCTATATTCAAGTTCGATTAGGCTAAGTGGTCTGAGATAAACAACAAATTATTCAAATTTGTAACCTTATCAGATTCTAGGGGACAACATTCGCTAATAACTGTTTTCATCAAGTTTCCCGACAGGTAAGTATGAATGCATAGGGACACAATGTCTGCAAAACTGGAGAGAAACCTGGCAGGAAATGTTCTTCTAATGCCAGGATCAACCATCTGTTGCAGAGACCTCGTTATAATGAAGACGGAACGAAGCCCACTCCACCAAAGACTGTTCATCTGGAGGTTTTGAACTGTGTTGAAACATAAACAAAGAGATGGAAGAAAATCAAAGAGTTGCCTTGCCTACGAAAGTAAAAACAAGGATTTTGGATATTGGGTGGTCGATTTTCTCGATGAATGTTAAATCCTGCTGCCACTGAATTTGATGAAAATAGATTCTTGTGAATCATATGGAATACTTACTTTAATTCCCGAGCAATACGAAGACGTAATCCCCAGGATAGTGGCTTGAAGACTTAATTGTGCAAAGCATTCTCAAGAGACAAGTTTCTCACATATTCATATACTACAAGATGCTGATCATGTTCTACACAGTAGCCAATAAGTCTTACGATATTGGGGTGCCTAAGTTTTGATGCCATCTGAATGACATCCATAAATTTCTCTTCTTCATCAAACGACAATGATGCCATGTTGATCAGGAAACTCAGCTTTGTAAACAGGAGCACTGTCCAAAGGGAAATTCCAGGGAGGGCTACTAATATTTTGTCCACAGATTGGGGTAGTCCACCATAGCACTCTGTTGAGATGATGGTGGGCTACTAATATTTTGTTCATGTGGAGCACTGTCCAAAGGGAAATTCCAGGGAGGGTACATGTGACACCCTCGCCCCGGGTTAGGCGACGGGGGCGTCGACCGGACATTCGACTCGTAAATAAACCGAACTTGTAATCATTTTTAGATCATTTCGATTATTTGTATAATGATTCAAGACGATTAAATATGATGCTTACCAATTTAGGGGGCTAATTTAAAACTTTTTCATACTTATTCAATTAACCATTTCGATTCTCAATTTTTATTTATTTATCAAATATAATCTCGATTGGGCTTGATCTATAACTCTAACCAATTTTATTCGTTTTAATCATCCTTGATATTATCTTATCGATCAAGTCAATTTTCATTCTCAAATTTAAACCACATTAGCTATAGGTATCGATACCCCTATAGGGAGGTATCGGAACAGGAGTATCGAACTGGGGTTCGATACTAGTCACATGTGTTGACTCGTTGACCAAGACTGAGGTGCCTGGTTCGATACTGGTATCGAACTTGGAAGCCTACATGAAGGCTTGGTATCGAACCAAGCATCGATACAAAATGTTACTGCCAAGGGTGGTATCGATACCCATGTAAGTGGTATCGATACTCCTGCTCGATTTGAGCAGGTTCCAAGCTTTCAAAATACTTAGACACAAATCAAAGGACTATCTACATGGATTCAAATCATCCCTAGACCTTAAGGGACATTTCTAGCATACTAGATATCTATGGCAACTTACCAAATCTAGGTTCTTTAGATCAAACCATTATTCAAGCCAACACTTATACTATCACATTTTCACCATGGCAACCAACTAAATCCACTTACCTTAAATGAATGCACACCTACCAAATGCATATGTCAAGGTCCATTCTAGATACAACCATAAGCCAAATCAAAACACATATAGCAAGCCTAATTACCTCTAGCCTTATGGATTACATGCCAAATCAATTACCAAGCCACATATATATATATATATATATACAAGTCATGGGACAAGCCCTCAAATGCATAGGCTAACAAAACATGCTCACTAATGCCACCATGAACTAGGAGTTAACAAAACGTTACAAGATACCATACTTTGCTTGTTTGTAGTCCTTGCTCCGGTTCAATCTCGATCTAACTCCTTAGCTCGTTAACCTGTTGTTTTGGGAAGGAGGAAACAACGAGTGTAAGTACTTAGAAGTACTTAGTGAGGCAGCCCTAGTCTAACCATATTAGACATGAAACATAACAAGTATAACATGCTTTAAATATGCAAGCAAATCCAATTCATGGCAATGGTTTAATCAATATACAAGTTCATCAATGGCCAAATATAATTAACATACTTCTCATTACATCATTTCTATCACACAAATCAATATCATGATCTATATGCTCAAGCTAGCATCAAGTCATTACATATAATCCATTGGCCATTTTTCCATTTCTCAAGTTTCATTAACCTTTCATAACAAGGGCTACTTATAGCCATATGTTCATTTCCAATATCAATAGTCGTTTCACATTCAAGTGCTACACTTAGCAACATTTCCATTTCAATAATCAATACAAACCATAAACAATTTCCCATGCTTCATAAGCCAATGCATATGCACACATATGATTTCTCATTTACATTTTAATATTTTCATTTTATTTCATGTGATGCCTTGGTATAGTAGGACAAGGTAAGCGAGTCAACAAGAGTGTCACAAAGACACTAAACAAGAGTACCACAAAGGCACTAACAAGAGTATCATAAAGATACTAACAAGGGATACCCATGGTATCTAACAATTGATGACTAACCACTAAATCACGGTACATATAGTACCAAACAAGAGTACCGAAGTACTAAACAAGAGTGCCAAAGCACTAAACAATGAGCTCAAGACCCTAGGCATGTCGTACTACCTATGACCAACTATCGACCAAGGCTCAATAACATTTCAATATTCATTTGATCGTTATTCAATTTGTAGAACTAATGTTTTGATATAATAATTGAAAAATAGTTTTTGACTAATTTGAAAATATTTCAAAAATGGTTCTTATGTTCAAACTACTTGAAAATATATTTAAGATGTTTTTGAGTGATTTTAAATATGTTTTAAATGATTTAAAGAAACCAAATAAGTGTTTTTAACCCAGGTGTTTCAAACCACCCTTAAGGTGTTTCGATACCTGTTCTTCAATACCATGGTTTCAAAGGCAAAACCACAGTGGTATCGATACTGATATCGGTACATTTTTGCCACTGTGATGCTCTATTTCGAACCCTGTTTCGAAACACCCCCAACGGTCAAAATGATTTTATAAAAAAACCCAACGGCTAGGAGCGGTATTGATACTGGTATCGATACCTGTTCATAAATGCAGGTCAACGGTTATTTCCCAAAGCAACTGTTTTGAACCCTGGTTCGATACCGCTTGTACCATAAGAGGAAATAAGCCTTGTAATCAGCTTCAAACGGCTCCAAACCAATCCCAACGGTCACCAACAGCTAGAAGCTCATTTGGGTTGATAAAAGGAAGCCTCAAGTATCAAGAGTAGACTAATGCTTCACTTGTAACAACATTATGATCAAGAAATTATCTTAATGCTTAATTTCCTATTATTTGGGTAGACAAACACTTGTGAGCTTAATTGTCAATATATGCTCAAGTGTAATTAGGAATTGGGTGAGTGCTTAGATTGCAAACATTAGCCTTATTAGAAGGATTAAACAAGTTTGCTAAGTTTTCTCTTTGTTGAGTGAATTCCCAAAGTTCGGGTTGTGAACTTTGGATGCTAGATTCGGGTTTGAGTCTAGGATTGTAAGGTTATCCCTTTGGCTTCAAAAGGTTGAAATTCTTAGTGAATTTGGAAAATCCTTAGTGGGAAGCTAAGGTAGTGGATGTAGGCGAAGCCAAACCACTATAAATCCTTGTGTCATTGTCTATATTTTTGCTTCCACACATATCCACCCAAATTTGCCAATTCTCCATCACTTGGCAAGTAAATTCGGTTGTGCATCGAGCCACTCCAAGCCTAACACAATTTATGTAATCAAGTTCGTGTCACCAATGACAATTATTCATAGCATGCTAACATAAAAGCATCTATCATGTTCTATCATATCATTAATATCATGTGAACACATAGTCATGCATATCATGCCATCAATTTAGTGTTCATATCACAATATATACATGCTTCATGCATGATTCGCGTACCTGACATCCGTAGCCGCGTGCCGTTACCTACCTCAATATTTCCAAGCAATGCATTTGTACTAAGCTAGCATTATCAATCTAGCAATCAATCAAGATGTCAAACAAGTTATTTACATTTAATCCTCCTTCCCTTGTTACCGGATATATAATTAGTCCATTTACATAAATATCAATTCAAATAAACACAAGATGATTAGGACCCTAGGTCCTAACCCTAAGGTTTGCCACACTCACAATGTTTCCAAGCAACTATGGGTTGTAAATGGTGATCCATTTGCCTCGTTTCCTCATTACTTCGAGCCTCTCTTGTTCTTCAATATCCTCTCTAGGGTTATCTAACAATCCATATACAATAGTTATACATTAGGACACATCAAGGCCACCTAATTCAAGTGATCTTAAGCTTATCAAATATAAACATGTACATTTGTGCATTACGAACAGTTTTGCTACCCTTTAGCGAAACGATCATATCTCCTAGCTCCCTTGTCCGATTTTAGTCCATTTTACCTCGTTGGAAAGCTAAGAGAATCCTCTACAAGTAAAATTTAACCTTACATTTTAATTATTACCTAATTAACACCAGATTCCATTCGAAACAGACCCGACCGGATTTTTGGGACTGCTCGGATAACCCTACGGAAACGCTTATATCTTCCTCTACTGAACTCGGATTGAGGTTCCGTAAATTTTAACTTAAATTAGGTGTATAGGAGTATCATGCTTTAAAGTTTCAGCTCCTAAATCCATCAATCCCGACCTAGGGAATTTCTCAAAGATAGCTACCCGAAATAGTATTTCCTAGGCATTTTCGGCAACTTCTCATTTCATACACTTAATTCCTAACCTCATCAAATTTTCATGAATTTTTAGCCTCTTAATCATGATATTATCATTAATAATTTCCCAATTTCATCACTCTATCGAATCAACAATATATGAACATTACTTACAAAAACCTCAAATTCAAGATTCTTAGTTTGTTGTTTATTCCTTCAAAACTTATTCTCAAATGGACACTATACTTCTATTTAGGTATTGAAGCAAACTAATTCAACTCAAAGCATCATAAGACATTTAAATCCCAAAAGCTTAAAACCCTAAAATTTTCAGTTCAGGGGAAAGAAGGCTTATCGGGGTCTTTAGATTCAATTTCCTAGACCAAATGCTTCATCATGCAAGGATTTTGAGCCAATTCCGTTAAGCCACCATTAGAGCTTTCTCCCTTGTCTTTCTTTTGCTTCCAACGTGAAATAGGGGAGGGAGGAGAAGACTTGGCTGAATTTTTGGTTCATTAAAGTAGGTAAAAGATCATTTTGCCCCTTTTTAATATACTAGGCATGGTTCATTGTCTAGGGAAATCTCTTTTTATCATGCAATGCTCAAGCTTTCAATTTAATTAATTTGGTCCCTTTCCTAATTCAATTGACACATAATTTAATTTAATTTACTACCATTTGAATATTTCTTCTAACCCGATTTTCAGGGTGTTACAGTATATAGCCGCTGTGTTGAATCTATTACTCCAAAACCTGCTAAGAAGTAACAGAATACAATGGTCATAGTATAATTTGTTAGCTTATGCTAGCTAACAAAACTGAGATTGCATTACTCACCATAAATTTTGAATTAATTAAAACTGCCTTGGAATTCTGCCACTAAAATGATTGCCTTCAAGGTTCCTGAGAACAGAATTATAATTACATCAATGAAGCCATCTAATAAGATAGTCGGGATAAAAACAACTTACAAATGTCTTAGATTTGCCAAGAAAGATAATGGGTGTGGTATATTTTTTTATGAACCTGTTACATGCCATATTTTTGTAATCAGTACATGATAATGAGAACAGATTAAAAGATTTGGGAGGATAAAATTTAAATTGAGATTTAAAAAATTCATCAAATAATGAACCCAAACTATAGAGATCAAGCATCTTACACATGAGTGACATTGGATGGTAAGCCATAAGGAATTTCACCTTCAATATTATTGGAGCTTACATCCCTAGCAGATATAAAACCAGCTGAAAGAGTTTAATGCCTCAGAACATGCTACTCCAGTTACATTTTCTGAAGTACAAAACCTAAAACAAAGTAAAAGTTACTCACAGATGCCTTGGGTTATGGAGATTATCAAGTTGGCCAAGATTCTCACTGAGATTTAGTTGTGGAGTTTTCCTGCAAAAGGGTATGGATAACAGTTTAATTAGGCTAAGAGTGCATGGTTTATTTATGCTAAACAACATTACAGGTGTGTCACAGAAGACCCAGAACGTTCTACTCTGGTCCAGACATCTCCACACGAATCCCCGCCATCAAGTTTCCACCCCTTTAGCTGGGATGCAGAGTTCAGGGCCTTGAACATGCCATTTAAAGCTATGACTGAAAAAGGGCAAATGGTAATATACAGGCAAACACAGATTAAGAATGCTATGCTATCAGCATAAGATTATCACTGAAATGATAACTAAACGAAGGGCGTCAATAGTTAACCACAAATATGTAACACACTGTTTTAAATAGGCTGAAACGATATCATTTCACTAGTTTTTATATATTTTTCATTTTGATATTATACGTTGTCGTTTGGTGTAAAGGCTTAAAAACGTCAATCTTGTAGGTTTCAGATTATCGATTGAATAACAATGAACTCTGTCTTTTTTTCCTAATTTTTTTTCTGTGCCTTCCTTTACTCTGTCTATCTCTATACCTCCATTAATTTTTCTTCTTTAGTTTTGAGTTGTTACAAATGCATCAGAGCCAAGATTTTCCTCGGATTGGATTGTTGAAAAAATTTAGAAATCAAACAGCAATAACATCAATGGCGAATCAAACTCAGCAGCCATCAATCCTGGACATGGAAATAAGTTATCGACAATTTTGTTCTAAATTTAGCAAGGATCTGTTATCTCTATTCAAAAGGTATTTGGGCATTGGAACTCTTTTGGTTAAAATCAACCATATGAGTCATCCTATTACTGGGGAAGTGCTGCACAGGGTTTTCTCACCGTATGGATTGATGGAAAAAATTGTTGCACTCAAGTCGGATGGTTCTCAATTTTTGATCCAATATCAAAAACTTTGGATCGCTATCGAGGCTAGAAATTCTCTTCAGAATCGTTGTATCTATGATGGATGTTGCCAGCTGGACATTCAATTTGGTGGAGATGCAAGACTGACAGAAGTTGTTGCCACGGTACGAGAAATGTTAACTGTTTCTAATGAAGTTCATGTGTTCGAAGAATTATCTCTATCAACAAAAGAAGACTCGAATGACAAAATTCAGATTGCAGAAAGAAGGAAAATGGTTTCATCCATAAGAAGTTATACTATAAACTTAGATGAAGATGAAAATTTTCTTGAACAGAATGAACAGTCTCTTTCTAATGTGGATCTCGCTTCAAGCAGCCCTGTTAAAACGGATGAGGACAAAAATACAAGCATTCTTTCTTCAAGAAATCATGTTAGTTCAGTTATGGAGGAAGTACCGGAGATCTGACCTTCAGATCAAGTTAAAGATGAACTTGAAGTATATTTGCCTTTAGAAAAGGCCTCCAATTTAGATTCTAACCAACAGTTTGAAACCACTGATTTTAAAGCATTTAAGTTTGACGTGCTTGCTTCTTTTCCCTCAAGCTCCTCTTACCTTGCTTGAGTTACCGGTGTAGAGAATGAAAATTCGACAAAAACAGGCTCGAGAGTGGTTGGTGAGGTTCATGATCATGTAGTTGAAGTTGAAAACACCTTACCATTGGCCGGTGCAAACATCATGAATAGTATTTTAGTAACTGCAGAATGTGTCCCATGCTCTAAAACAGGTGGCCTTGGAGATGTCGTTTTTTTACCAAAGACTTTGGCTAGACGCGGACAGATAGTTATGGTTGTGGCACTTCGAGATGCTAGTGTGGATTTTGTTTTCATGGAAGCTGCTATGTTTCACCATATGTCATCTGACATTTATAGAGGAAAACGAGAAGATATTTTAAAGTGCACATTGTTGTTTTGTAAGACAGCTGTCGAGGTTCCTTGGTATGTTTCATATGGGGTTGTCTGTTATAGAGATGAAAATTTGGTTTTAATTGCTGATGATCGGCATACTATGTTTAATCTAGTAAATGTTACAGTGATGATGGATGGTGAACTACTGGACATTGTTGAAGGAATGTCTACGAGAACAAACAAACCAGTTTATAATCAAATGATCTATGCTACCAAAGAAGTCGATTATCAGGGTGATATTATGGATCGTTCAAAAACTTTGGGGGCAGTGGATATAATAATAACAGTGTTGGATCAGAAACTAAAAAGCTATATTGAAGACAATAATGGAACGCATCAAGAAGAATATTTTTTGAATGATTATCGGACGAGTATAAAAGAGTCTTGCAAAGACATGACTTTGAAGTGCAACCGATGGTTACTTAGTTTAAACTATATTAAGACAACAACTTATAGTGCTACAACAACTGCACATTCATGGATGGAAATTTATAACAAGATTAGAATTCTTGGTCTAAGGAAAGGCTTATTTGCAAAGGGTTGAGATGTTGACAAATTATAAATAGGCAGTTCATTTCTCTTTCAGAATTTGTTCTTACATTGTTTGGAGTCAACTTAAATTTTGGGGAGAAAAGAATGACAATGACTACTAAAAATAGATCTAATGCCTCTGATGTGTATTTGGAACCATGGCCATGGTTAGCGATAATCATCGTAACCTTTATGATGGCATCACAG
Organism: Abelmoschus esculentus; assembly: GCA_035048815.1. NCBI lineage: Eukaryota > Viridiplantae > Streptophyta > Magnoliopsida > Malvales > Malvaceae > Abelmoschus > Abelmoschus esculentus. Next base: position 15,408,741 of record JAUCBN010000027.1, on the reverse strand, counting down.
ATCGAGACATTAAAAAATGGGTGGTTGGAGTGTTGGTTGATCATATTGCATCTTATTTAAAGCTATTAGAAAACAACTTAGCTAATGTTTTTGTTCTTTATGAGACCCAACTATCGGTGACAGAATCTCCGATCTCTGCTATGGTAGAACCTTCAACCATTATTGTTGCTATGGATTTTACAGTAGCTAAGCTTTTCCTGCATGACATCTATCAAAGGGACATCAAATTTGATCAACAGATTGAAGCAAATAAGAAAATTTTAGACCCCGAAAACAGTAAGTTTGTTTATGTCGGCGTGGAGGTTATATTATTGGTTCATATTTGGTTTTCAATCATTGCTGACATGAAAGAATTATTGTCGAGTTATACTTCTTTTTTGATCAAGGTTAAGAATTTGGGGACATATTTAGTCTAATCATCGGAAAAAGAAGATCATGCTCGAATCCTTGAGGACAAGGATTAATTCAAGCGAGGAGTATTGTAACACACTGCTTTAAATAGGCTGAAACGACACCATTTTACTAGTTTTTATATATTTTTCATTTTGGTATTATACGTTGTCGTTTGGTGTAAAGGCTTAAAAAAGTCAATCTTGTAGGTTTCAGATTATCGATTGAATAGCAATGAACTCTGTCTTTTTCCCTTAATTTTCTTTTTTGTGTCTTACTTTGCTCTGTCTATCTCTCTACCTCCATTAATTCTTCTTCTTCAGTTTTAAGTTGTTACAAAATAGCATAGAGAAAACTATGGTAGCTTTTTCTGTGATTGCGAGAGAAAAGAAAAAGAATGAACAGACGAACATAATGGTTAATGATATAAAGAAGAAACAGATTCCAAGAAGGTTTCCAAATTCAAAAAAAAAACATAAAAAAGCAAAAATGATTTAATGTTGTTTTAAATCAGATGAAGGGTGTGAGATTTTGGGTTTAACGAAAAATTTAATCAAGTGTCTTGAAATTTTTTTTTCGTTTTCTCGAAAACCAAACAGAGTAGTACCAAGAATCAAGAACAAATTTGAGAAATGTTTTGACTTGAAATTGAGCGAAGCATAGTTTAAGAAAAACGCAGAGAGGAGAGAGCCAAGTAGAAAGGTAAGAAGCCGTTAAGGTTGTTTAAAGGAATAAGTGTCACGTCAACAAGTTCGTTTCGGGTCCGAAAATAACCAATTTTTTTACCCGGTTCAAGTTTCAACCCGTTTAGTGGTTGCAAAAGGCCCATATTTTCAGAGGGCCTTACTGTCGCTAGGCTCGGAAATAATGTTATTGGATTTGGTTTAGGTTCGGTGAGTCTGAAATTTTAAGTTCGGGTTCGGTTTGAAAGCAATATTATTAGGTTTGGGCTCGAAACTCATGGGCTCAACTCAGGCTCGTCAGATTTAAACTAGACAATTTTATTATATTTTTTATAAAAAAAAATAGGACCTCGTTAAAAACGTTTTTCATAATTAACACTAAAAACAAAATTTAATATTAAAAAAAGAAAAAATATCTAATTTATTTTTAATGGATCTCTTTTATTTTATTATTTTTACTAAAAAAATTACTTTAATGTAATGGTAACATATATAATATAATTATTTTAAGTATGTTTATTAGATTTCCGAGCTAATAAGTTCGGTATGACTCGTTAATGTTTTGAACCAAACCCAAATCTAATTTAATCGAGCCAAATTTTATTGGAATCAATCCTGACTAACTCGGCAGACGGTCAGCTCATTATCGCCCCGGGAGGAAGCCCAACAACTGGGTATTTTTAATTGGACTTTCTTCTATGTTTCTGAAAGACAGGTGAAAATGGCGGAAGAAGAAGATTATATGGGAGATTTAACTCAGTTTCTTCCTCCTGGACCATCCAACTCTTCGAAACCATCTCTCAAAAAGGTTTGGCTCTTTTCTTTTTTAATACCGAATTTGTTTATCTTTTAGAATTTGCAAATTAAGGCTCTGAATTACGTTTCCTCTGTTAGTTCTTGCTTCTTCAGCAATTGATGTAAGTATGACTTTTCTTTTCCTTTTTGTTCCAAGTAAAAATGATTTTTTTTATCGTAGCTTGTTAAGGAAGAACTGGAACAAACCCTATTTTAGATTTGGGTTTTTTTTCTTCTTCCAAGTTATGGTTTTGACAGCTTAAGGGTTTTGTACTGTATACAATTATTATATTATTGTAATTCACTGCAGATTCCTCCTAATACCGATCCTTTGAGTTCTCAACCATCAAAGAAAAAGTCCAAAAAGTTGAATTGGCAAGAACAACGTAAACTAGAAAGAGAAAGGAAACAGCTAGAAGAGGATGAGCGAACCTTGGCAAAAATAGATGCTCCAATTCCTCAATCTAACATTGGTTTCAAGTTGTTAAAGCAAATGGGTTACACCCCAGGCTCAGCACTTGGAAAGGAGGGATCAGGTCGAGCTGAGCCAGTGGGGCTTGATATTCGGAGGTCTCGAGCTGGGATTGGACGGGATGACCCGCTTAAGGAGAAGAGAAAAAGAGAGGAGATTGAGTTTGAGAGAAAAAGGAAGAATGAGGAAGCTTTGATGGAAGAATTTGGTTCCTGGCAAAAGTCACAGTGGCGGATTCGGAGAGTTGTTGTAAATTTCAAGAAGGCAAAGGCTGCTCTTGATCAACTTGAGAACAAAGAAATTGTTGTGCCGAAGAAGAATGAAGAAGAGGGGGAACAAGTTGAAGAGGAAGAGGAAGTAACAGAAGAGGTATGTGAACTTGCATTTATGTTTATCTGCACATAGTATACTGTTGTACCAACTTATTTTATACCGACTTTGCATATTTTTATTAATGCATATGTTACATACAATTATATATTGGTTTAGATTTGCCTCATTTCCTTGTGTTGCATTTATCTAGTTTTAGTTGATATTCCAGCTGCCCGGACCTTACAAATTTCATGTTTTATCTACATGAATACTTCAGCTTAAGTGGATTGTGAATAGCAGAGTTTAAAATGTTCTTAGTGAGGAATAATTAAGACTGAGCATCTTGTTGATGATTTTATGTCGGCTTAGTTATTTGACTTGCATTATGCTAGCCAACATGCAAACTAGTTGGCTTTTACAGTTATAGCTTTTATGCAAGAAACGTTCTTTTAGTAGTTTAAACATTGTTGATGAATTCAAATTTCAAACATATGTTCATCACTGATATACATGTCTAATAATGCCTCATAATCATATTCAACCTAGGCACAAGTGGACAAACTAGGTTTATGTCTGAACTCTGAAAAGTGGCTGTGTAAGTGGTATCAGCTTGCAGTATTAGAATATGCACGCTCGACATAGGTTCACATGCCTGTTTTAGTCTTGGTCATTGTTGCATTCAATTGTGGTTATAAGTGTGTGATTTTATCGAGGAGATGAAGCATTTGAGTTGAGGAGAATTAGACTCCATATCTGACATTGGTTAAGAATACTCATATATAAGTATTCACTTATATTACTCTTTTAAAATTCAAAATTTTAGGCCCCTGTTATAATCCTAAAAGTAGGTGAGCTAGTGGTCCTTCGGACTATGGTGTTAGAATAATGTATTTTAAGCAAAAATAGAGTTTGATTGTATGGTAAACCACGTGCATGCCCTTGCTAAGGAATGCTATTACATCATTTCCTTAACACAAATACATGGCCCAAGAAAAAAATATGTTCTGATTGAATGAGGTTCAAAGCCTTAAGTTGGATTAAATCTAAGGGACTGTAGTATTTGTCAACACGAAATAATATATAACTAATATAATAAATAATACAATAATAAATAATAATTAAATATAAATAATATAATATAACATTAAAAAAAATCAAAATCAAAATTCAACCGAAAAATCTGGAAATTGAAATCAGAATCGTGGGTTTTGGCCGGTTGGTTAGGGGATCAGATTAGGTTGTTGAAGATTGGATTAAGTTGATGGGTAGAGTTCTTAGGGGTTTAGGATTCTACTTGAATCCCTTTAAAAGGGATTTAGGTCGAATCAATGGGGGGAAAAATTTTGGGAGATTAATCGACCGAGGATTTTCGGATTGGAAGAGGCTGGATTTGACTTGAATCGGAGCCGGAATCGGAGTGAGCAATCTCTGTTGTTGAAGGGCTATTCGATAGGTAAGTTTTCGGTTCAATCTTTTTTGGTTGTTTGATTTTAGGTTTTGGTTTTTTCGGTTGGTTTCGGAGTGGGTTTTTCATGTTTAGGGGGGTGTTTAGATTGGTTTTAGGGGGTTTGTTTCGAAGGAATATGGTTCGGGGTTGTTTTTGGCCCTTTTGAGGGTGTTTCCGATGCTGTCGGCATTCTCACCGGCGACGGATTTCGATCCCGGCGTCGGAAACTGCGTCGGAAAGGTGTCCAGAGCCCCCGTCACAGTGGCCGGAGAAACTCGTCTGAGTGAACCTCTGCGGCGGCTCTGATGGGTGTTCTTCATGTTCTTCATGTTCTTCCAAGAACATGAAGAACACCAACCAAGAACAAAGGTTTTTGATCCAAAACACTCATGTGATCTGAGTTTGGGGATGTTTAGCCCGAGGATTTGAGGGCCGAGTTAGGGGGACCGAGTTGGGGAAAGATTACACTGATTGAGTCCACTCGGTTCAGTGCTTTTATCTTCCCCTAATACTACGTCGTTTTGGGAGAGTGCGGGCACGCGGGTCGGATCCGGGTTTAACCCGGATCCGCGCGTCTTGAGCAAATAATGGGCTAATAGCCCATTTAATCCTCCTAAGTTTGTGATGCTATGCAATTAAGCCCCTAAACTCCAATTAGGACCCTAGGACTTTAGTTTTCATCCAATTAGGTCCTTAGAAATCCCTAATTAGCCCCTAGAACTTTAGAATTCATACAATTAGACCCTCTAGGATTAGATTAAATTAATTTTAGACTTAATTAGGATTAAAAATTAATGTTTTTAAGACTTAAAATATTTTAATTAAATTCTAATTTAGGATTTAATTTAATTTTTAAGAAACTTTAAATTTAATTTAATCTAATTAAATCTAACATGAAATTAATTTAACCCTAAAATTAAAATTAGACTTAAATTAGGTGAAACTTAATTCTTAACATTTTTGGAAATTATTTTAATTAATTACCTTAAATTAATTTTAATTATTTTTTAGAAAATAAGCTTTAAAGTTAACTCACCTAAGTTAAGTCTAGTTTAGCCTTAAACCTTAAAACACTCAAAAATTAGACTTTAATTAGGCTTACTTTAATTCTTAAAAAATTAGAAGATAATTTTAATTAATTATTTTAATTAATTTTAATTAATTTCTAAAAGATAAGATTTAAAACTTTAGGTCTAATTAACCCTAATTTCACCCAAACTAAACTTTAATTAGGTTAAACTAAAATTCTTAAATTTAGAAATTATTTTAATTAAGACTCTTAATTAATTTAAAATTTCTAAGATAAGACTTTAAAATTAACCTAATTAAATTTAACTCAACCCAAATTAAACCTTTGGACTTAAAATTTACCAAGTTAGATTTTAAACTGGGTTCTAATTAAAATTTGAAGTTAGGAAAATTTAATTAATTAATTTAATTAAAATTTCTAAAACTTTAAAATTTAATTTCACACTTAATTAAATCTAATCAATCTTTCAAGGTTTACTTCCTAGTCCCTTTTGATCTCTTTTAATACAAGTCCCTTTTTGTACTTTCCTGATGAGAATTTTTTGATGTAACTTTGTATACCCATGATTCTAATAAAATTGATGAGTTCCTTTATTTTATTTATGTTTTATTTTATGTTGTTTTGCATAGCATATTCTAGGGAGGTCACCCAATAAACTTAAGTTAATTAATTTAGAGCCTTTTAGGACTAGTCACTTAAATTAATTAATTTAATTAGGGAGAAAACTTAGTAACATAGCATGTGAATCTTATGTCTCGGATACACTAAAGAGGTTGGTGTTTTGACGTACCATGATGCTGACCTAGAGAGTGTACCTTGGCATCGAATTCATGTGTTATTAAAACCTAGAATTTTGACAAAAACTTAGGTTTAGAATTAAATAAAATGCTTAGGTGAATAACTAGTAACATTATTAATTTAGGTTTAAATACTTAAGCAATGAAGCCCTTTTTTAGGATTAGAACTTAAAATGAACAAGATAAAATGGTCATGCATTTTGCTTCGGCCTTTTGAGGCGGAAGTTACATTCCTTTGAATTCGGGTGAGGTTTCCTATCTAGAGGACGTCTCGTTCAACTCGAATTTAAAGGTGGTGAAACTTCTAAATCAAAAGGATATCCGAAATTCAAATAATGTTCAATTAACAATGAAAAATTAAATTAATGTCTATCTTCAAAGTACCAATGCCACGTAATGTTTTTTTAAGGTATCAAATTTTGGGCGTTTGTAAGGGTCGCCCTTACACGTAACTGACTCCCGAACCCAACATTTTTAAACGAATCTCTAGTTTATTCTTATGGTGTCTGGCCTACTTAAGTGGCCGGTGGCGACTCCAAGTCAATTTTTTCAAATTTAATTATAGATTTTTCTAAAATTTGGGATTTTGAAGATCAAAATTGATAAAATTCATCTTTTTCAAAAATCAATCGTCGAACACTTTTTCACCTAAATCGCGTTTTTTTAAGAGGTCGCGACAGTATTCTTGCACTGTTGTTCTACTTTTCCTGAAAGGACAGTAGTTACTACCAGAACTTTAGCTGTGTTCCTATTTGAGATATTAATTGCTTATCAACCGTTCAAAATGTAAGTTTTTTCTACTTAGTTTTCTTGGTGTAATTGAAGTTATATCCATGGGATGGGTGAGTTCTGAGACAAAGTCAATGTTTGTGAACTAAAGATCAACAAACCTGGCTCCTCTTATGACATCAATTCTTGTTATAGATCTCATTTCTTCATCCACAAGGTTGAAGGTACGCTAGCACAAACTTGTGCTACCAATACTTTCAGCCTTAACTTATTTTCCTCATATGATTCTTATGCATCTGAATCTGGAAAAGAGTGTAAGATGTTTTTATTGAGAAATTTATGGTCTTCTTTCTTGTTTTTAACGTGAGAATTTAATTTGCAGGATTTGCAAGATATATTGATGAAATTGAGAGAGGAATATCAGTACTGCCCCTTCTGTGGATTTCAAGTAAGTTGGATTTCCTCTCAACATTTTTACTCCTCTAAAGCTTTGCATTTGTTTGTTTATGTTTGGAACTACAAATTTAATCTGAACCATATTCCAAAATCCTGAATTCCTGAACGGTTTATGCTTTAAACTTCCGTTTGTTTCAGTACGAATCGATGGAAGCACTTTTGGCCAGCTGCCCTGGAACCAATGAAGATGACCACTAGAGAGGACTAGATTTCGGACTGTCCGATAAATTCATGTTTTAGCTGAGTCATAATGAAGGCAACACTCTGAGATGCTTGAGCTTGCTGCTAATAGAGTTTGTGGAATCAGGTAATTTTCCGCGTGTTAGTTGCTTTTTAAAGTCAACATGAGCCAAAAGCTGGGATATGAATGGAACAGTTAAACAGGGACTACTAACAGAGGATTTTTTTAAATTGTTAAACTGGGACTACAAACAGAGTATATATATATATTCGAAGCAGTACGTATCAATCTTCATGTTCATTAAGGAATAGAGACTAGGAATGGAATTGTTTAAGACATGAAATCTATGTTTTTCCACCACACTATGAGTTGTAAGAATTCAAGAGGAATTAATTAACAGATGAGCTATTTTCTTCTGTCATGGTAAAATAGAAATGCATTGTTTACTACACTGTTTGAGACAGCAGGAAGCCATGATATGAACAGGATACAAGAAGCATGGATTTTCATCAATGAGGAGTAACATGTTCGGTCATAATGGCCATATGGTGGTTTGCATATAAATTAGATCATATGAACAAATGCATTGTGCACATCCAGTTGGTGAACCATCCAAAGAGATGATAACGTGACATGATATAATAACAGTTTGTCTTTAAAACTTTTACTCTCCGAGAATAAAGTGTATGAGGTGTATGTGGCATAAGATACTACCCTAGCCTCATGCTATTATAGAATATGAGTCTGCATCTTCTGTCACATTTTGTCGGAGCAGAAACGACGTCTTCGATATGAAACATAATCCTGCATTTTTTCTCAATCCATTACAACAACAATGATTTTGCACTATAAACTCAAGTTGGTGAAGAAGAACCTGTGTCATAAGGAAATATGTGATGCTCTAAAATGGGCATCTGGTACATAGATGGAGTAGCTTGGAGCTTAAGAAAGATTGCATCAAATACTATGCCTTGTAAAGCTGGTTTCTGTTGGACTAGTTTTAGAAAGAAATTCATCATACCTTGCGGAAGATGAAATCAAATAATAAACAATAACTGAACTAAGCCTCTAATTCAAGTTTGTAACGGTACAAAATTAAGAAGAATGAAAAGGATTAAGAGAATAGAGAGAGAGCAAAAGGAGACAGAGAATAGGGATTAGGGGAGAGACAATAACAGTTTCATTCCTTCAATAATTTCTTCACTCAACCCTTTAAACCCCTTTGACATTGAACTACAACGTTTAAAATAAATATAAAATCAAATAGTCACCTACAAAACGATAGTATTTTACTAACTAAAACAATACGTTACAATACTTTTCCTCGAAAAAACTTTATCCTCAACGCTTAATAAGAGAATTCTATGACCATACTTGAGGACTCGAGATTTTTTAAATGATTTAACCAAATATGTTCAAATACACTTTTTAACTGAATTCAAAATGATTTTTAAACTGATAGTAGTGTTTTTAAATAAAATAGAGCATACACGTCACTAGATTTTTTAGGCAAAACACTATTTATAATAAGAGTATCCATAACCCACTCCACAACAACAACAAACTGAATATCAAAACTTCATATGTACTGTTGATGAGTTAAATGAGATAGTGATGGTGGACTCTCAGGCGTTCATCTTGGGTGGTTTGGAGGAGAATCGAGGTCTATAAGGGCGAAGAAGAAGAGAGATAGGGGCTAGTGGACCATTAGGTGGAGTTCTGTTTGGAGAAACTTAATTGCTTTTTTTATACATATGTTCATTAAATATAGTAAACTTGTTAAACTATTACAAGATAATGATTATATGTTTATAAATGATTGATAAATTTTTTAAAAAATAATGATCAAAATTTTAATATAACTGTATTAGTTTAATAAAATTTAAAGATTATTTTATAAAATTAAAAATTTATGATTATTTTATAATTTTTAAAATTTAACTATATATATTATTCATATTGAATTGTGTTATAAAGAGGTTATTGAAGATTAGGATTGGAAAAACAAGATTGAAGATAATTCGAAGATTGTTGATGAATATAATTGGTTTGAATCACGGATGACGTGATAAAAATGGTTTATGATATAATTTCTCACATTGAGGAATGAAACTCGAAGATAATAATCTACTTATAGAAAAATAGAATAGTCTGGTATCTAACGGTCAATATTTGAAGGGCTCACATTCGGTACTATACTCGTGCATTTTTTAATATTTATCCTTAGGGGTATTTGGATCATGGATAAAAGAATATCCAAGAGAAAAAAAAAAATTCTGGAGTTAATTTCTACGTTTGGATTGGGTAGATTCCCTTAAGAAAGTATTATACTATTACCAACAGTAGCGTGTTTTGAGGGTTTAGATAATAATGTCAATTCCTTAGATTTCTTAGGTAGTGTAAGATTCTCATTGTTTTGGACTTTAATGCTCATAAAAATATATTTAGTCATTCATCATTTTCACTCTTGACTATGATATTTTTAGTATTCAACTTGAATTTAATTTGATAATAAAAAATATAAAAATAAAAAAAAATTTATATTCTTAAAAAAATAAAACTTAATAGTCTCTACATATTTACGATATTATAAATAAATTATTTTATTAATATTTTAAATTTAAAAAATAATCATAATTTAATAATCTCAAAATTACCTATATATCATTATCGACAAAAATAATCTTTAAACCAATCAATTTGTTACACTTTCAAGATATTTCACTTATATAGGTATATTGGTTCAAATAAACCTACTCTAAAACATGATTACCTACGTATGTATAGAAGGTTACAAAAAAATCTACAATTGCAAGCCATATTGCCTATATAGGTAAAACCTATTGAAATTATGTTTAAAATTCACAATAATTTTTATTTTTTAAACTTAATTTTATACTATGATTTTTTTCATAAATATAATATTTATAAAAATTATTTAAAAATATAAAATTTTAATATTAATTATATTAAAATTATGTTAAGTAAAAAAATTTTCTTAAGAATTTTTATTTAAATATTTTTATTTATCAATAAAATTTTAACTAGTTAGAAATAAAATATATTATAGGAATAATTTAGTAAAAATTATTTTTAAGTAATTTTATATTCTTCTAACTAAATACTGTCAACTAACATTTTTGTCAAACAAACCAAACAAGATAATCTAATATTCTCAATAATATAATAAATAATCTTATATTCTAATAATCTTATTTCTAAAGATAATCCTATATTTCGTAAATCAATCGTAACCTTAATAGTATGCTTTCTTTAAAAACCCTAAATCATAAAATTCAAAAAATCAAATGAAATCTCCACCCCTTTACCTTTTCTCTTCTCCGTCTCCAGTGGCCCTGCATCATGTAAGCTGCCATAATTTCTTGGTAAAAGATTTATTGTTATTTTTGAGCAATTATTATTATTATTATTTTTAGTGTTTTTCCAGTTGTAGGTTGATTCCCTTCCCCTGTCTAGCTTTGATTGTTTTCTTGGTAATACAATCGTGAATATATAAGATTGAAAAGTATTTTTTTTAAGTAAAAAGAAACGATAAAAATTTGGATGATGTTTATATGTAGCAGTGTCGGTGAATTGAGCTTGTGACTGATCTGGGTCCGTTTTGAATATGAAGTTAGGGTTTGTTTGAATTAAAATTTGAGAGCGTATTACTCAGACAAACGTTCAGTTAGTGGATTTTATCTGGGTTTCTTTTGCTGTATTAAACAGATAAGTTAGTGAAATCCGCCCCATTTGTTTTTACCTGGATGTTGCTTTATATTTCGGCTGTATTGCTTTCAATAATGTGAAGTGTTCTTTTAATATTTGAAAGTATAAAACCATGCTGACAGTTCATGCTATTTCTTACATTCTTATTGAGTTATTGTTTGTATTTTGATGATGATTTCTAATGCTTAGGACTGGTGATTTATAAATCTCTGAGAGCTGATAGATATAGTCATCGATTTTGGAGTACAAGCACGGAATTCGTTGAGTGTATATCTGCAGTTGGCCATCCTTTAAGTTCCTGTAGTATGAAGGAAATCAAAGTAAAAGATGCTTCTCCTTTGTGTACTATTGTACCTGATACAGAACCTGGTATCCGGCAACCTGTGTTTGGAAGTGAGGACCATAAGCGTTCATCTATAAGTGTGAAATCTACCCCTGAAATAGAAAAGAAATATGTACATCGAGTTTATGATGCTATTGCTCCCCATTTTAGTTCAACCCGTTTTGCTAAGTGGCCAAAGGTTGCTGCTTTCTTGGAATCTTTACCTAGTGGCTCTCTTATCTTAGATGCAGGATGTGGAAATGGGAAATATCTGGATTTAAATTCTAGCTGCTATTTTATCGGATGCGACATAAGTCCGTCCCTTGTCAAAATTTGTGCTGATAAAGGGCATGATGTTTTGGTTGCAGACGCTGTTAATCTTCCTTACAGAACTAATTTTGGTGATGCAGCAATCTCTATTGCTGTTTTACATCACTTAAGTACAGAAAGTAGGAGAAAGAAAGCTATTGAAGAATTAGTGCGAGTTGTCAAAAAGGGTGGCCTAGTTCTAATAACTGTTTGGGCTGTCGAACAAGAGGATAAGTCATTACTAACTAAATGGACCCCACTTGCTGAAAAGTATGTAGAAGAGTGGATAGGACCCGGTAGTCCTCGTGTTCGTGGCTCTTCATCCCAGACTTTAGAAAGCATTCCTGAAACAGAGGAAAATGGTTTGGGTGGGTACCCAAAAGATTGTAGGGAAAGTTTAACTGGGAATATGCTACAGTCAACGTGTTCAACCTCCCAAAATGAAGATGATTCATTGGTTTCTAAAGATGGAAGGAGTCAGCAGGAATATTTTGTCCCCTGGCACTTACCTTATCACCGTGCTGAAGTTAGTGGCGCCTCTGACAGTGCTCTTGCAAATGGATTGGCAAAGAAAGATGATAAGAAGGGTGCTGTAGTGTACAACAGATATTACCATGTATTTAGTGAGGGCGAGCTTGAAAGGTATGTAAAACTTCACCTATCTGATTGGCATTTTCAATACCCTTTTTTAATGTCTGTTTAACGGATCATGTTTGGGGTTCTTGACTGCCCTCTCAACAATGTTTTCGAGCTTGGGTTCTCTCTTTGGGAGCGCAATGAGCCTTTCCATTGCATCCAACAATTGTTGGTACATTACACTTTATTTTAGTAAGTTAACTGGACATGATGTCAGAACATAGTAGTTGGTGTAAATGTTATTTTTGCTTATAGGTGATGGAAATGGTTTACAACAGTCGATATAATTGCCTTGGGAACTCATGTCCAATGGACTTGTATGTTTTTGAGTTAAGAGAGAACATGTTCATCCCTAAACTTTTATCATCATAAAATCAGTTTGTTTGCTATTGGAATGTTAATTATGATCTGTCATTTACATCTGCATATTTCTGCTATTTTATTTTACACATATTTGTGCAGGTTGGTATCGGAATTGGATAATGCTGTGATCGTTGATAAGTTTTATGACAAATCAAACTGGTGTATCATTCTTGAGAAAACACATTACAATGATGACGAATCTCATTGCTTCAACATATCAAAGCGGAACTAATATCAAAGAAAACCAGTTATTACTTCTCATTAGCGGACGTCACACGCCCTTCGTGATTAAAAGGCTGCCAGCTAAAGAATACTTACCGAGTTACATGATCAATGTGGCTGAAATGGAGTTAAGACATGGATTGCCCAATCATTTTCTCCATGTGTTGCTAATATTTCTAGGAGGTATTTATGTCTCTCTCCGAACTGAGGAAAACATGATGAATTATTCTGTTTCAAGGTTTTTGATTTTGTGAGTTTATGGTTCAGTATCGAATGATGAATTATTCTGTTTCTTACAAACACATGTTTTCATCTTCGTTGTATTTGAGGTTCAACCTTTCACTTGGTTACAAAAATTCTAGCAGAATACTTGTGTTGCCAGCACTTTGTACAGAAATGGCATCAAAAAGCTCAATGACCGCAAATTGAATGCAAGGCAGAGGGTGTAGCTCAGAGGTCGTGAATCTGTGTAAACTGCACATTCAAGGCCTGCACCAAGCACATTGAGTAAACATTGAAGCCTGAAGGTCCTCTCTCACGCTGTTAATTTTACTCTTAGATTAACATGGTTGAAGTTTTATGAAAAATAAGCTCGTCTACATTATTAAATTTTACTATAACCCTTATTTTAATATATTTTCTGAACTATAATACTTGATTACTTTTGGGTATCCGATTACTTTCGGGTTCCTAGTTATTTTTGGTACTTATTTTTTATTATTTTTTATTCTAAATATAATTATTATTTAAATAAAATACTCTTATATTCATTATATTACCAAATCAAATAACCTAATTTTTAAATCTCATTCTCTCAAACTTTATTTTTTTAAAATTAGGGACATTATAAAAAAGAAAATTAAAATTCATCGTAAAATAATAATTTAATTTTTTAAGTCAACAAAGTTTAAACTATACTCATTTACATGTATTATTTTATTAAAATAAATATAATTAATTAAAAATATTAACATAATAATCTTTTCTTTTCTTCTTCTTATTTATATATTAAAATAAATTAAATTAATTAAAAATAGTAAAAGAAAACTTTCGGATTAATGTTTTGTTTCAAATTAGATTATATAATTTGGATCTTAAATTTTATGTTTAGATTATATAAATATAGTTTTAAAATTTTGTGTTTAGATGTTAGATTATATAATTCAAACTTTTAAATTTATATGTTTTCTCAAGATTAGATTTAAATTTTATTTTAAAAAATTTGGGTACCCCGATTATTGAATTTTTTGATACTTTGAGTACCCGAATATCGAGATACCCAGATTTAAACATCCATATTTATATGTTGGGTTGATCTAAAAAAATCTTTGCATTTTTTATATGCTCTATATATGTCCTAACACTAAAAACATTAAAACTAGTTTTATATCTTAAACTATAAATCTTAAAAAACTAAATCTTAAACTAGTTTTATATCTTATATTTATAAAAACATTTTTATATACTCTATTATTTCGTTTGTTTTAATTTTAGTTTTCAATAAATTATTATGCTTTTATGGCATGATTTTATTCTACCTTTTGGTATGTTTTTCTGTCTTTTGGCACGTTTTTTTTCTTTTGGTTTTTATCAGGGTTGGATCCGACGATGTCACGATTGATCATGATGGCGCTCCTTTCTTTATATTATTGATCTCCCTATTTTGGACCCTCGAACAAGATTTGGATATGCAATTACATCTATCATTCCTTTTCGCGATTGAATAGTGGTAATATCTTTGTTGTCACCGCACCTTCATTGTAATATGCATTTTTATGTTGTTTGTTGATGATTTTATCTCTCATTGTGAATTTTGATGATGTTTGTATCCTTCTTTTATTTCGAGTCTTTGGATTAGCTTCTTGTCTTTTCCTTTTGGTCCTCTTATGATCTAATGACCGCTAGTTTTGTTTACTAGGTATATGTCTGATTTGAAGTGTTTTATTTACTGGATGTAAATTTTTATTGTAAGTTTAGATATATTCTCATCTAATAAAATTAGTGGATTTCTGTTCAAAAAATCTTATATTTTAAGTTATAAACTCTAACCTTAAATTTTAAATTTGCTCTTTTAATATTAGAATATATAAGAACACCAAAACGAAACATCCTGTGCGTAGTTACTGCTTCCTCATTTCCATTGCTGTCTTAATATATATATTCCCATTGGAAATCACCCTTCACTCTGTTGAAGCCATTGTCATTTTCCTTGTCAAAGATTGCTTCTAATCTCCACCGTCTTTTATAATATTCAAAGGTTTCTTCAATTCAAGAACAGAATCTTCCAAATCACCACCTTCATTTAATGTCTGTAACGAAGCTTGCATTTTTATAAACCTTCTAAACTTGTGAACAGATGTCTGTTTTTCTTGGTATTTCCTACATAAAATATTACAGTAAAAGCTGGCCATAGGGGGGTTCCAGTTCCTCATCTTAGGGACTAGGGTTTGAAACTTGGAAGTGAACACACGCTTTTCTGAGGTAAATAAATAAATTCAAAAAGTAAAATTAAATTAAATAAGATTAAAAGAGAAGACATAGGAATAGTTTCTATGACAGGTAGGGGAAACCAAGTGTTTTTTCTTAGTTGGAAGTGGTGATCGGAGAGAACTTGGCATCATGTGGAAGGCATTTAAAGCACAACAGTTCTGGACAGGTCTTAGGGTTTCTCCTACGGTTTTAATTATTCTTAAACTTCAGTTTCATGTCGGATCTCATTAATGGCTTATTGGTTTTATGACTAATTTGTGAGATTATTTGCTGGTGCTGATGAGGTGAGGGAACTTATCATAATTACAAGTATAAGATTCCATCATTTGTCGCAGGACACGTTCAGACGTATATAATTTTATGTTTTTTTTTTCGTATTGTGTATATATTTCGAATAAGTTTAATAATTAATTATTTACTATATTTTATTTATTTATATTAGATATAAATGTTGATGAAAACTTTTAAATTATTCTATATATAGGATAAGAATCGAACCCTCAATCATTAATTAAAAATACGTTTAATAATATTTTTAATGAATGTTTTCTTGATGATTTTACAGTTAAACCGGCGTTTCGCTATGATTAATAAAATCTAATTTCTCTAAGATTTGGTCTTTGTTCTAAATATAAAATAGTTTTTTAACTTTATGACCAATATATACTTTCTCTATGAATTACTAAAATATAAAAATTGAAACGAATAATTTGACAAGTTAACTCAGTAGACCAGTTTCTATATAAACAAAGTCTAATAAGAGATGTTTATGTTGGTACTTGGTATAGGATAGTCAGGAATAGAATATTTACGTTCTTTAATGGCATGCATGTGAATGCACGTCAACAAACATTCATAATCAATCGTATACCTATTAATCGTATCTCTATTAATATATCTATTTTAAATTAAAGATTAAAGTTTAGGATTTATAATTTAAAGTTAGAAGGTGTGATTAGGGTTTAAGAAATTAAGGATATGATGTATTTTTTATGGTGTAGGGTTTAGGGTGTAGGATTTAAAATAAAGATTATAGTTTAAATTTTAATTTATTATAAATTTTTGATATGAGACACAAATTAGAAATGATAAGAAGGTAGATGATTTCTACTCTCATACTCAGCCCATTTCACAGTTTGGATCCGATTTATGATGAGTGCAAATCGCTTGTCTCTAATCATATTTTCGTTGGCGTTTTATTTTAAATTAGTAGACTTAGCGTTTAAGGGTCAAGATTAAGGGTTATGGATAGGGTTTAAGAAATTATAAGTAGAATGTTTTTTAAGGTGTAAGATTTAAGGTTGGGACGTAAAAAAATTAAGATTAAGATTTAAAAATAAATTTTTAAATTTTTTAATAAAAAACATAAAATAAAATACTCTTATAGGGCGAAGGGTTTCTACTCGTACCTTGTTTGAACCCATTCTTACTCCATAGGTTTCGCTAACCCTCATAATTATTCTGTCACCTCTGATTCTGAAAGTATTAATTACTTAATTGTTTACAAGCTGTGTATACTTCTTTGAAACGACACCTAATTTCTACTATTCTTTATCCACGAGTCAAACAACAGAAACGTGGGAACGACACAACTGCAGTCTGCAGATGACAACCTATCACGCAACGAGTCAACTCATATCCCTTGTTACCCCATAGGTAGAATTGACCTCAATACCCTTTATAATATTATCGAGGCTAAATTACGTGAATCATAATTGAACTTTATTCTTATTCTTACGTTTATTTTGATTATTAAAGTTTTAAAAATTTAAATTTATTTATTAAAATTTGATATCAAATATTTGTTGTCATTAAAGTTTGTTTATTGATCATATTTTTACCATTCTTAAACTCTAAACAATCATAAATGGTGATCGTTTGGTTTTAAATTCGATAAGTTATTTCATCTCTCCACCCTCTAAATCTAATTTGACCTTCATTTTTAAAAAGTGTTTTAAAGTTTAAGAATCAACCAAAAAATTTATGGTTTCTCTCTCAACGATCTTTCTACTCTGTTACCGGATAAAACTCGTTTTTAATATATTATTTTTTCATGTCGATAAAGTCTTTCGTCATTTGAATCTTAAAAGAAATTATTCATCAATAAATTCATGTCGTCAAAAATTTAACAGA
Organism: Abelmoschus esculentus; assembly: GCA_035048815.1. Classification (NCBI taxonomy): domain Eukaryota; kingdom Viridiplantae; phylum Streptophyta; class Magnoliopsida; order Malvales; family Malvaceae; genus Abelmoschus; species Abelmoschus esculentus. The sequence goes on along the minus strand of JAUCBN010000027.1, from coordinate 15,391,245 downwards.
GAAATAACAAATATTGTTTAATATCTAAAATTTAATAAATAATCAAATATTTTAAAACTTTAATAATAAAAAAGTTAAAATAAATTTAAATAATCATTTAAGTAATTTATCCTATTATGAATACGTGTGCTGAACTAGAACCCAGGTGTAAACTACAATATAGTTTGTTTAGTTATTTATAGAATACTGATTAGCCGCCCTTCGATCCCAAATACTTTAAATTTTCCAGTCACAGACCATGTGGATTCATCCACATTACCCCATTCGGCCATTATAAAAACCCAGTTTAATCTCCCTTCTCTTCAAAACCTTGTCAAAGTTTCTGCCAATTAATCCTTCATCTTACACAAAGAAAAGGGTATTGTTTAGTTTTGCCTGCTGATCAGCTCAGCTGATAATGGGGGGCTCTTCGCCATGCGCGTCTTGTAAACTGCTGAGGCGTCGATGCGCCAAAGACTGCATCTTTGCACCTTACTTCCCTTCCGATGACCCTCACAAGTTCGCCGTTGTTCACAAAGTCTTCGGCGCAAGCAATGTCAGCAAAATGTTGCAGGTTACTTTCCACTTTCTCCTCTATTTTCCTAATCATGGCATCATGCATGTGTAGGAACTGGTGTGTGTTTCGCTTTGTTTGAATCAATTAATGTGTTTTTAATGGAAATCTTATGTACAGGAGCTGCCGATCCAGCAGAGAGCAGATGCCGTGAGCAGCTTAGTTTATGAAGCGAATGCAAGAGTGAGGGACCCGGTGTATGGATGCGTAGGGGCCATATCCTATCTTCAAAACCAAGTGTCACAGTTGCAGATGCAGCTTGCGGTGGCTCAGACGGAGATGCTTTGTATTCAGATGCAGCAGGAAGCGGCGGCGGCGTTGCCGACTCAGATACAGGCGGCCGATAACAAGTCATTCATTTTACCTACTCATCATAACTTAGATAGCATCTCCCAATACGTAAACTTCACTTCTTCTACCAATGTAATCCAAGAGCCTGCAGCTCTGAAGAGAGAGTCTCTTTGGACTTAAAATACTAGCAGCACCATTTTTTTTTCTATATATATTCTTGATTCTGGGAAAGGGAACATCATTTATGATCCATGGCATGTGACGTACCAAAATATTAGGGTTTCGCTTTTATAAAGCTCTTCTTCCTAGACAAAGTCGACATAACAAATGACCGGTTTTTACTAGACTAAAGATTGAAATTAGGGTAGATAGAGTATTAGATTCATGGGAGTACATGGTAAGTTTGGAGGAGCTCTATTGATGAGGGAAGGTAATACTGGATGATATATAATATAGGAGTAAATATCTTTTCTATCTTTTTTCTGTATATACCTCCTTTGAAAATTTACTAAAATTTTAAATTTTAAACCCTAACCTTAATTTTCTATATTTTAAACCCTAAACCCTGTACTAAAAAAATACACTCTACCCCTAATTCTCTAAACTCTAACCAAAACTCCTAAACTAAAACCCTAAACCCTAAACTCTCTAATTTAAAGTAGAGACATGGGGAAGGACTAGACGATTTGCACCCATAATATAGTGAACACTAATTCTTTTGTACATATCTTTCTTTCTATGTCTAAAAGATACCAAAAATTAAATTTTAAACCCTAACCCTAAATTTTATATAAGTATATCATATCCTTAATTCTCAAAAACTTAACTATAAACCTTGAACCCTAAATATATATTTTTTAAAGGTAAGGTAATATAGTTAGGGGTAAACGATTTTGATCCATAGATAGCAGTTGCACGTTTATTTTCAAATCGATGAACCCTAAACTCTACAATAAATTCTATACCCTAAACCTTGAATCTTACACCTTAAAAATATATCATACCCTTGATTCTCTAAAACTTAACTCTAAACCTTAACTTTAAACCTTGAATCCTAAATTTATTTTTAAAATTAAAAATACTTAAAAAATATAATAAAAGACAAATAATTTTCATCCGTATACAACATCTGCATATTCATTTCAACATAGGAATAGGCTAAATCCAATGCACCCCTCCCCGCATGAACGGGTTTATAAGTGAGGGAAAGCAAAATTCGATTAAAAATATTATTTTTTATGTTATTTGAATTAATCGAGTCAAATTAAGTAATCAAAAGATAAATAAAAATCGAGTAAAAATTTATTCAACTAAAAAAAATAGATTTCACAATTTTACGATTTAACCCATGTTTTCATTTTTCTTTAATTTCTCTTTACTTTAAGTTATTTTTTATCAAATTCAAAACCATATTTTTCTTAAACCAATTTAGCTCCGATTTATATTTTTAAAAATAATTTTCATCTTAGCATCTCAATTTTATATGATTTTTTATTTCTTTAATTACTTTTTTCGTTTTTAAGTTTATTTTCGATTAAATTTAGATCACACGCTCCTAAAACACTATAGAATACATATTTAGATTCAATTCATATTTTTTAAATTATTTTTTAATTTATTTTAATTTTACCCCTCAACTTTACATGATTTTTTATTTTTTAATTTATTTTTCATTTTAAGTTTACTTTGACAAAAATTAAACCACATAATTATATAATATGTACGTAACTTCAATCTATATTTTTAACATTTTTTTGTAATTTAATTATTTAAATTTATATTTTATTTCATTTGATCATTCAACTGAATTTTTGTTGTAATTTTTTTTCACATCTAATTATTGACTCATTTATACTCTCATCAATGTTTTATCTCCAAAAATTTCTTTTTTAAAAATAAAATTATAAATATATTTTAGTTTAGATAAGATTTTATTAAAAACACTATAAATTAATATTATATATATATATATAAATATATGTATATTTTATATGATTAGAGAAAAATGTTTAAATTAGAATTAAATCATTCTACAACATGATACATATAAATAATTAAATTTACATAAGAACTCAAAAACTCAAATTAAATTAAATTTGATAAACTCGATTCATATAAAAAAAACTTCAGATTATAAAATTTAATGCCTCAATTCAAATAATATAAAAAAATAACTCGATATAATTGAACACTAATCAAATGAATGGCCAGTCAATCTACGACAGATCAATAAAATTGAGGCCATCTCACGGTCGGAGCCCAAGTTGCCCGTCTAGCTCAGTCGGTAGAGCGCAAGGCTCTTAACCTTTTGGTCGTGGGTTCGAGCCCCACGGTGGGCGATTTTTTCCCATCTTGTTTGGAATTTCATTAGTGTCACAATGAAAAAAAGTGAACAATAGGAATTATTTTTCGACATAGAAATAATTTCGATTTGTGTATTAAGATTAAAAATAGGGTAAATTATTTTAGCAATCATCCAATTAATTAAAATAAATAGGGTAACTTATTAATTTAATCTATTTTTATCATTATCATTAGAATTTGAACGTATAAGTGACTGAACAATAATATAACCTTAACAAAATTTTAATAACTCATATATTTAGTCTAAAATTATAATCGGCAGTGGCAGCAACTCTAATACCAATCACGATGATGAATCTGAATCCTACCAGCCTATCTCAGCTGACGAGGACGATGCGGATCAAGAAGATTTCGATGATCAAGTTAATTCAGAGAGGAGGAGGAGAGAGGCGTCTGCTACGGCGATAAGGAGGGCGTTTAGGGAAGAGGAGAGCCGTAGAAACGCGCCGTTAACGCCAGAGAATGCTATGAGAGTAAGGGAAGCCATGCGTGGAAAAATTATACAGTGAACCCTGTTCACCACATCATCTATGATCTTAAGCAATGAGAACTGTTGATCTTAATTTTTTTCTAAGTGAATCATCACCTCTTTCCTACATGGACTTAGTGGATGGATAGTTATTAGGTGGTTATTTAAAGATTAACGGTCCTGATTAGTTAGACCATGGATAACGTCGTATAATCCCTCCCATGCGTGGGTTTTCATTTGCTGGTTTGACTCCTGAATGGGTCCTGAGGATCATCTCATGCTGATGAATCGGAGATTGCCGCGCGTTGAATGCAACATCCGCAGACTGTAATGCCAGTCCCCTACCATCATCTCATCCCATTTCTTACCGTTTTCGTTTGTACCTAAAAAACATTACACAAAATTTGTCCATGTCAAATCTGTCTTGCGATATACATTTGTCGTGTTTGATTGGCTTGTAATTAATATCATATTTAACACAGATGTATTATTAATAGTATAAATTTTATATATTCGATAGAAGAGATATTTAATAGGTTGTATAATCTAATAATTAAGTTGAATGTTATTTATTATTGACTCATAGATAGTATTTAATTAACATGTTTAGTTTATATCTGTTTTTTTAATTATATCCTCATGCTATTTTCACTTATTTACATTAATATAAGTGTATTTATCGGGTAAAAATCATATACCTCTCTATCAGGCCTTCAATCATATCCCCTATTAAAGATTTTTAAAAAATTAAATTTTAAACTTAACCCTTATTTTCTATATCCTAACCCCTAACCCCTACACCCTAAAAAATACACCTTACCCCTAATTCTCTAAACCCTAACAACAACCCCTAACATTAAACCTTAAACCCTACATAAAAAAAATGCCACAAAAACGCTGCTGAAATCAACGTCGCAATAGTTCGCGATGTTTTTATAACGCCTATAGATCTTTAGTGACGTTTGTCTATACAAACGCCGCTAAAGGTATGTTCTCTAGCGACGTTTCTATATACAAACGCGGATAAAGACTTGTTCTCCTACTTCCTCTCTCCCTCCCTCTTATAAATACTGCCATCCGCCATGTGAGCTCTGAGCATGTTCACAAATTTTTTAATGGAGTCTGGACTCTGGAGCCTTGTCAAACCGAGTACGGGAGAATCTGTAAAGCTCAGGAGGGATAACACCATCTCAACTTGTTTTTTCTTTTCTTTTCAAATAAGATGGCGCTCTCTATCCTGAGTCTCATGGGTTCTTCCTGCTATACATGTAGCCTGGTGGTGTTTCAGCGGGATTATCCTCATCTGTTAATTTTGGTTAGTTTCTTTAGCCCTTCAGCTTTAGGTTTATTATATATTTCTCAGTTTTCTCTCCCTTTTAAGTTTTGCGTTATAAGCTGCAGCCTGCAAGTGTTTCACTTTCCCCTTGCTTTATGGGAAAAGGGTACTGGATTTTCTTGGAATCCTCTCAGCAGAGTAAAAGCTGATGATTTTTTTTCAGAAAAGTTTTGATATTTTCAATGTATTTTTCTGTGGATTTTTTGTACTGTTCTTTTCCACCATGCATTGGATTTAATAACTGCTTGATAATATGTGTAAGCTTTCGGGCATCATCAATGTTCATCCTCAATCAAGCTCCTTGTCTTCCCCGTTAAGATGCAGTGAAAATCATGTGTTCGGACATTAATGGACCAGTGTAGCGTTGGGATGAGTTAGTTTCAGGTTGGGTTAGTACAGAGAAAAAACAGGATTTATGATACTCATAAAGAACTAGAAATTTAAAGTGTATGAGTTTTAAGCAAAAAAAATTCTAAATATTCACTCGAACTTCTCAAAACACTTTTTCTGATTTAATATTCGAACTCAAATAATCTTAAAAAAAATACAAATATCATAAATATTAATCAAACTCGCTCATTAATTAATTTTTAAAATCAAATGTTAAAAAATAATTTCTTAAATTTGAATTTAGCAAAATAAACTACATCAACGAACTTAGAACCTAGAACCTCGAAAAAACTTGGGACAAAATCCTCTAAGAAAATCAACGACAACGATGGCGCGGTGTGGTCTGACCACTCATTGCGCTTGCTGTCCAGCAGACTTTGTCTGTCTAGTTTGATCCCCCGACCCGATCCATTGGGTTTGGCCCCCCAATACCAGCCCAACTGTTGGTGGCCTGCTCCCTTTCTGGCGATGCACACCCACACACAAATTCTGATGACGGATCATTATAATTTTCTAACTATTACTTATTTTCATAATTTATTCATTTCTATTTTTAAAAGATATTTATAATTTTTTAATATTTTTATATTAATTTACTATTAAAGAGTGACTCAATCCGATTTTTATAACCTGTACCTTGAGACTTGTGTTGGAAAGGAAATCTGCCTCTTGTGGTTCCTTCAAACTTGGCTTTCAAGTCAAGGGAAGCTGATCTGTGCAATAATCAAGGAGCGAGAGATGTACCACACAGTTGGATAATGAAGGATAGACAAACTAATACATTTTGTTAGATTTAAAACAAATTTGAGAGAGATGAATTATTTTAAAATATTCAAATTCAAAACAAGATGAACCGAGTTTTTTAAAAATTTTGAACTAAAATAGGTCGAATTTGAATTTAAAATGAAAATTTATCGCTTGTCATGTTTTTCTCTCTAAATTGTGTAAGGAATTCAAACACAATATCTCTTAGATAAAATATTAAAATATCTAGCCACTAAATAAATTAAAAAAATATTATAATTCTAACTAATTTAATAGTTAATCTTAACCGTAATTAAAATAAAAAAATTAATTTATTTTATCATTAAAAATTTATAATTTATATCTAAATGATATAAATATATTTATTTATGGTGAATATGATTTATTATTAGGGTTTAAATATAGATTTTTGTACAAAGTTTTGTACACAACCCTACTTTGAGAATATAATACAAATATCTCTCTTTTTCTCTCATCTTTGTTCTCATACTTTATTCTTATATTTTACTTTATTCGCAGTACTAAATTATTTTTTTACTAATATTAAATTTTAAATTTATTTTTTCAAAATCATATTTTTCAGATATATTTTTAAAAACAATGTAAAGTATTCTAAAGTCAAAAATCCCAAAACAGGTCCAGCAAACACCCTTGATTCATCGTTGTAAGTTAGTTTCAATTAAAACAAAACAAAACAAAAAAAAATCCTTACGGGTTTCTGTTTCGGTTTGAACGTAATCCACTGTTTTTTTTTCACGTTTTCAATGCTCCGATGCACCCAACCCCACGCGCCACGCGCTGCTCATTAATGTTAACCCTTCCCTAGCATCTGCATCATCTTCTTCGCCTCCCACATCGGTCCCCTCTGCGTATTGCGGACTCCTAGAGTTGACGCGCGCCACCGTACATGAATCATCGGAATCGTCGATAACCCTACCTCATTTCATTCAAGCTCTTCTAATTAAATTCTTCTTCTTCTTAGTTTGATTTTACTGGGGAATTTTTATTCGAATTGTTAAAGATGATGGGCTCTGAGAACCCTGGCTTCGAAGAAGCTCACGTCTTGGCATCCCCGGAAGAAATGGAAAACCTCGTTCTCGACGACCCACTTACCAATAACCACACCAACAATAACAACTCCTACTCCAGTTTCCGGAGCGCTAATTCATCCATCTCCGAATCCACGCGTCACCCGCTTTCCCCGGCGGTGCTATCAAATCCTGCCGACTCCGATCCCTTGCTCTCCCCTCCGGTCTATAAAAGCCCTAATGCATCTGATAACAACAACTATATCGAGCCTCCTTCCTACGCTGACGTCATCTTTAGTCCTTTCGATGACAACTCTGCCAACGAAATCAACCGCGTCGATTCCACGTCGCAGGATCCAGATTCTTCCTTCTCACTCCTCAGATCCTCATCGTCCAGCTCTGATTACATCAAAATCACGGTTTCTAACCCTAAAAAGGAGCAAGAGACTACGAATTCACTTGTGCCCGGAGGTAATGCTTATTACACTTACCTAATTACCACAAGAACCAACATTCCAGATTTCGGATCCTCCGAATTTAATGTCAGGAGAAGGTTTAGAGATGTGGTCACATTGTCGGATCGGTTAGCCGAAGCTTACCGTGGGTATTTTATTCCGCCGAGGCCGGATAAAAATGTGGTTGAATCTCAAGTGATGCAGAAGCAAGAATTTGTGGAGCAAAGAAGGGTTGCTCTGGAGAAGTATTTAAGGAGGCTTGCGGAGCATCCGGTCATTAGACTAAGTGATGAATTGAAGGTGTTTTTGCAGGTTGAAGGGAGACTTCCGTTGTCTTTGAGCACCGATGTGGCTTCACGGATGCTTGATGGTGCTGTGAAATTACCTAAACAGTTGTTCGGGGAAAGTACAGCGGTGGTGGCACCGCATGAGGTGGTACAGCCTGCGAAAGGTGGGAGGGATTTACTGCGTCTGTTTAAGGAATTGAAACAATCTGTTGCAAATGATTGGGGTGGTTCTAAGCCACCTATGGTGGAGGAGGATAAGGTGTTTATGGAGAAGAAAGAGCGGATTCATGATCTTGAGCAACAAATCAGCAATGCTTCTCAGCAGGTAATGTTATTGTTCTTTTAGGAACATTTGAATCTTGTGGGATGAAGTTCTTGATCATGTTTTTGTTTTTGGATCTTGTTAATTTTCTTTTAGGCTGAGGCTCTTGTTAAAGCTCAACAAGACATGGGAGAGACAATGGGAGAATTAGGATTGACGTTTATTAAGCTGACAAAGTTTGAGAATGAGGAGGCTATGTACAATTCTCAGAGAGTGCGTGCTGCTGACATGAAATGTTTAGCGACTGCTGCAGTCAAAGCTAGCAGATTGTATCGAGAATTGAATGCGCAGACTGTCAAGCATTTGGTGATGCGCGAAAAACTTTTCCTCCTTTTATGCTTTGAACTTAAAATCATTTAGATTTCCACGAGTATTCATTTGGTGGAATAATATAGCTTTGTACAAGAATATGTGCTTGCAATAAACTAAATCTCTAGTAATTAGTAAATTTGGCAATGGCGACTTTTAAGGGTCCGAAGCTATGTTAAATGGATGGTGTGTTGATCGCCTGAGAAGATAATCACCGGTTTTAGTACATGCATCAATTCAAGGAATTATTGCTGGCAATTCCAATTTATGTTGAGTTATCTATATTTGAACTAAATTCCAATCATTTATAACGTACTTCGTTTTTTGTCCATTTCAGGATACACTTCATGAATATCTTGGGATTATGTTAGCTGTGCATGGTGCATTTGCGGATCGATCAAGTGCTTTATTGACGGTTCAAACTCTCTTATCAGAACTATCAACACTCCATTCAAGGGCTGAAAAACTTGAAGCTGCGTCTTCAAAAATATTTGGTGGCGACAAATCTAGGAATCATAAGATAGAGGAACTGAAAGAGACTATACGGGTCACAGAAGACTCTAAAAATGTTGCCATAAGAGAATATGAGCGGATCAAGGTAAATAAATTTCACAATGCCCTTTTTATCTTATCTGAAGATAACTTTTTTCTGTTTTGTTATTGATGTGTTAAATTTTTCTTGCAGTCATGCTATGATCATGAATATATCCTTTATGCATTGCATGTTTGAGTCAATGTTATATATCAGTGAAATTTTTTGTGATAAAGGCAGTTCACTCCTAACTTATTGAGTGTTTCCTATTTGATAAAGTCTTATATCTAGGAGATTGAGGATATCTTTTCTACCCTTTAGCTATTGTTAGACTGTACTCTTGTCCATTCATACCATATACGTTTTCCCCGCTGCTTGGACTATTTTATTAGTTGACTCTTATTACTATTACCTTCCGTTTGTGCGTGTATGATGCCGTGGTAATAATCATGCTTACTTTTCAAAAGAACTTAGAAAAGTTATCATCTTTGCTTTCTTATGGAGCCAAATGGGGAATGATATCTTGTATGTAGATGAATAAGAAATGTATACAAATATTTCTATGTTATGATAGTAATACTAATTACATTAAGGCTTTTAGGTTGCCCAAATTTATTAAATCTTAAAGTAAAGCAATTAAAGCAGGACACGAAAGAGCAGCTGAAGATTGATAAGCAATGTTGACAAGGGTGCAAGGTGCACTCTAGGCGCTAGAACTGTTATATTGCCTAATCAATTTTTTCTGCAAAACATGCAATCTTTTTGTCACTCAATATGCTTTTTTCCTTGTTGAGAGTTTGATACCACCCGATTCTTATTAGTAAGGTACATCTAATGAAGAAAGTGAACTAAAAGAAACAAAAGAAAACATCAATGAGGCAGGCTTTTTTATGCTTATTGCATTGTACTTGATCAAATGTGCCTCACCTGAAAGGGTGTGAGGGATTGTTGTCTAGCAATAAGGTCCTAGGTACAGATGCGCCTATGCGCACACCTTGACAACACTGATGATAGGATTAACTTAAAGGGAATAATGGTATATCTAGCGACAAATCCCTTGCTTCAAGCTATTTCTCTCCCCTGCTTCATGTGGTAAATTGAAATCAAAGAGGGGTGCAACAATGCACCTTGGTTCCGATGTTTTACTCTGATTAATATCTAGTCTTTTTATTATGGATTTTGTAGGCACTTACATGGTGTGATTTATATCTGCATTTTCTAGTACACGGTCTACATTTTCACGTTTATGTTCATTTTCTAAGTTTGTTTCATGATGATGTAACTGCAGGAAAATAACAGGTGTGAACTTGACAGGCTTGACAAAGAAAGACGTGTTGACTTCTTGAACATGTTGAAGGGGTTTGTTGTAAATCAGGTGATTTTAGTTTCTTGTTTTCCAGTCCATGATATCATTATCTTATTGTGGCAAAAGAAGCTCTAATTAACTTTGCTGGAGGATTCTATGTACATTATCTTTTCTTAAACTTGTTTAATTGAAACTATCCAGTCCTGCACCCTCAAATTTATAGGGTAAAACTTGTGTTAGCTGACCAAACCTATTGGTGATTGTCTTGACATATAAACCAAACAGTTTATTTGCTTTAGGTATATTTCTTCAGGTCCAATACCCTAAAAAATGGCTTGTTAGAGAAGTACTGATTCTGGTTTGTGGGTTAAGGCTGCTTGTCTATAGTGTGGATAATTCAGTTTCTGCGGTTAAATTCTCGTAACATACTTATGGAATTGAAAAGAAGAAAAATGAACTTTCTCCTATCTAGTTGTAGCTCACATGTATTTGTGAAAATGTAACAGGTGGGATATGCTGAGAAAATATCAGATGTGTGGGCAAAGGTTGCGGAGGAGACGAGTGGATATGCACGAGATAGCTGATGAATGTTTCGATGTATGTTCACTTCTTTTTTTAAAGAAATTTTTGTTCTTATACTTTTTTGTTACTGTTATTATTATCGGTGTTAGTAGACGATTTTAATAATAATATTAATGAAGAAAACGGAGGGAGTACTTTGGTAAGTTTACAATGGTTTCAATGATTAAAGAATTTTAGTGTGAGAAAGGTTGTTGAACTTGAACGAGTGCCAAACCTGCACTTCAGTTGCTGTTATAAGCTGTTGCATATATCATTTTTGCGTTGTCTGTGAGTTAATATCATCTTTCTTTGCATCTGTATGTATCTGTGCCTGCAGGTCATGACTTTGAAGATGAAAAGATCTTGTTTGTTTCTGTTTATATTGTATGCTATAGGTATAGGTATAGGATATCATTTATACATAAATGAATAATACTTTGCACTGCCTTGGTCTACTTGTCCAGTAGGTGGATCAAGACACGGTTCATTTGGGTTGGATTATATTTTAATATTTTTAGGTTATTTTTGTTCGAGTCATTTTGGGTTTGGGGGTTGTAGGTTTTAAGGTGTTGTAATAACTAAAAAAATTAATTTTTAAAAAACTATATTTTGTGTGGGAACTTCTTAAAAAAGCATGTGTTTTAAATATGAGAGAAATGATCAGTCATTTGGATAAGGTAAACCGAAAACAAGGTTTAAGAGTTAGTTATGAATGAAAAAAGTTTTACAGTCCCATTATGTTCATAAATCAGTATTTAAGAGTTTGTATTGTATCTATTAAAAATAATTTAATATCTAATCCTAAAATGCATTCATGTATGATTAAACGATTCAAGTATATTTAAGAAAAATCATAAATCACGATACTAAAAGAAGATGATATACGAAGACTCAAAACGACACTCTTTGACAGGATATAAAATAATAAAAATATATGTTAAAAGAAAACTATGTAACATATTATATGACCTAAAATAATAAATTATAACACATAATACACATAAAAATATACATTAATATATACAATATAGCATACATAAAATAACATATGATATCGTTATATACGTATTACATTGTATCTATATATATTGTATCTATATATATTTAAGCCTGTAAATTAAAAGATAGAGACAGAATTTGATATATATATTTTGTATTTTTCCGATAAAACGATATTGTTTTGGACTATTAAATATCAAATAACGATATTAAAATAATATTATTTTGATCTAAGATTTAGATTATAACGTCTTAAAAAATCAATGATAATCAATAATTATAATGAATCAAACAATAAAATTTAATAATGAATTTAAACTTATTAAAAGTTTGATAGTAAAAATAAATTTCTTTCAATAATTTGATGGTGGGTGACATCAATTCTCACTTCGTCGATTTTTAAGTTCCGTTTTTTAATGTTTTAGAGAAGTTTCCTTTTAATTAAAAGTAATGTTTAGATAAAAACAATATAAAATATATAGTTTTCAAGCTAAAAATATTTTTAAAAGTTAAATTTTTATTTTTTTAAAAATTATTTTCTAAATTACTTAATTATTTTCATTTATATTATCAATATTTTAAATTTTAAAATATATCTAAAAATAATATTTTATCTATTTAAAAATATTTTTATAATAATATAAAACACTTTTATTTAAATTAAATATTTTAAAAGCATTTTTTATTATATTTCTTAAAAATAATGTTAAACTGCCCTTATTCCGATGTATCCATAAATAGAGAAACTTCTGTTCTGTGATTTCCCTAATCTACCCTTTCTCGAATGTCCACGTCCATTCGCCACGGAACCATCTATCCGTTGACCACGTCCAAAATATCCTCTTTTGACCCATTCAAACCATTGATGACGTAACTGGTGACGATTCAACAAATAATTAACTATGATACAATGACGTAACAATTATAGAAAAGGAAAACCCGTTATATAATTGGATTTTTCTAAATATATTTTTTAGAAAACGGTTAAAACAGTTACTATATTTGTTTTGTAAATCGTATTAATTTTAGAATTTTTTATATTTTTAAGAAATTTGTTAAATATCAAAATTTTATTTTTATAAAAAAATTTAATATATATTAAAATTTTTATATTTTTTATATAAAATTTCTTATACATCGATAAATTTATATTAAAATTTTTATAAAAAGGTATAATAATTTTTTAATTTTTTTTAAGATCATCGTTCTTTAGGTCTACCTCGTATAATTTGAATCTTTTATTATAAGATATGATTATATGGGTGCAAATCGTCTACCTCTTTATCATACCTTCATTTGTGTCTTTGTTTTAAATTAGAAAGTTTAGGGGTTAGGGTTTAAAGTTATGGGTTATGGTGAGGGTTTAGGGAATTAGGGGTAAGTGTATTTTTTTAGGGTGTAGAGTTTATGATTTAGGATATGGAAAGTAAGAGTTAGGGTTTAAAATTTAATTTTTAGAAAATTTTCAAATGAGACATAAAATAATGCATCTTTTTCGTGCATCTTTTTATGTCTCATTTGAAAAAAAAAATAAAAATTTAATTTTTAACCTTAACCTTTATTTTCTATATCTTAAATCTTAAACCCTACGCCCTGAAAAATACACCTTACCCTTAATTCAACCTAACCACACCCCTAAACCTAAAGTTTAAACCCTCTAATTTAAAACAAATGCACAAATAAAAATATGAAAAAGAGATAGATGATTTCTACCCAATTACATGCAGACACTTTATAAATAAAATTATTAGACTTGAATTTCTTTAAACTAAATAATATTTTTTAATACGAGTATTTATTCTATTAATCGTTTTACTTTAATATTAAAATATAAATTCATACAGCTGAAGACGAACGAGGAAATGTATGAAAAAGTGATTAAATAAAAAAAATGATTTGAGGCTCCTCATGGTCATGTCTACCCTACAGTGTCTTCAAAACAATCAAAAAATAGTATACCGAGGCTCCTATAACAGGATCCTTCTAAATCAAAAGATACAGTAACCAAGGTTGAGGGAATATACAACAAACAAACAAACAGAATGTAATTAATTAAATAAATCTGAGCTCATGATTCTTGTGATTTTCTTCATAAAAACTTCCAATTTCAGTATAGCAGTGACTCGATGAACGCTTCGTCTCTTGGTTCTTCCTTGGTTCTGGAGAACATATTGTTTACATCATGTTGCTGATTCATCAGAGACCCTCCGGCGGTGTCCCCGAATCCTGAGAATCCTAAGTTCTTGCTGCCCTGCAACATCTCCAGCATGAAGGGAGACTCGGCTTCGGCCACGGATGCTCTCAAACTGTGAAGAGGGTTGTTGCTCATGGGATTGTTAGAGTGGTGGTGGTGGTTAACATGTGATGGCCTTATTGCCATTGCCCCATTGCTGTTGTTGTTGTAGTCTGGTAATGGTCTATTGACTGAATGGTTGCCGCTTCCGCGAGCAGCCGGGACATCATGGTTGTGCTTCCCTTCATAGGTTGTGATCACGGCTCTAAGATCATGTGAGGCTCTCTCCACATGCTTTCTCACAGGACATCCTGGATGTGTGCACTTGTAGTAGCTCCTGTAAGTATTTCAGTTAGAACAGCAAAACCAATAAACTAACAGACGGGGAAACAGAACAGAACTCACTTTTTAAGGCATGAAAACACTAAGACATCATCCTATAGATGTTAACAGCTTAATGAAGCTGAAATTTACCTTGGATTTGGATTCCCCTTGACCACCTTTTGCCCATATTTTCTCCATCTATACCCATCGTCCAAAATATCAATGTCACTGGTTGTTTGAACCACAACTCTTGGTTCCCTCACAGTTCGACTCCCAGCTGCTGAAATCCCTTCATTTTCACCTTCGCCTCTCCTGGAAACAAGTGATCGCAATGTTAGTTCAGCAGAAACAGGAAATAACATTTACAGTAACCAAGAAGGCAAGAATTTGGTAAACAAAACATACCATCTTTTGGCCTCTGGTTCATCTTCAACGAACTCATCTCCTCCGGATTTACTCTTCTGGGAACCCTCGAAATCATCATCCCCAACTGATATAGAGGAATTCTCAGGTGTTGCAACAGAATCCATGTGTCCACTTCCATAAGTTATAAGTGAACGATCGTGAATCTCAGAGCTAGCGGCAGTCGAATTCGGAATAGCAACGGAAGACCCCGATGATCGCCTAGTGGACTGAGGCTTAGGATGGTTATGGCTACCCTTGTATACTATCTCAGTTATCTGCCCGTCCAAGGACGTCTCAACTTTCTTCTTTGTTGGACAATTGGGGTACGTACACTTGTAGTAACTCCTTGGGTTCTCGCTTCCTTTCACTTGTTTTTGCCCATATTTCCTCCAATTATATCCATCATCCGACTTTCGGTTCCCTCTGATCGACTGAGATTGTTGCTGGTAATTCCCGTAATCTGATTGGAAGCTTTGAATGTTGGCAATCTCCGGGGAGAAGCTCTGCAGCTGATTGCACTCGGATTTTACCATGTCGTTTTCCTTGGCAGATTCTTTGAAACTCCAAGCTTGTTGTGCCTGAATCAATAAATCCAATGAAAATTGTTCTTTTTTCTAAAAAAAAGATGATGAAGGGATAAGATTTGCTTTGGAAAACGATTACATACAGTTTGAATCATGTTGGTTGACGATTGAAACATGGTTGAAGAAGAAGTGGTTGGTCTTGGCTGAGTTTGGAAAGAGAAATCATAGTTATTGTCTTCCCGCTTGACCAATTCCTGGTTATTTCCAGAACTGGGTTTCCAATTGAAGAAGGCTTGAGGTGGAAAGGTTCCAGTGGTAGGAGATGGCAGAACCTGTACATAAAACAAAAAACATATATGAAAACATATTTTAAAAAAATCAATCAGAAAAAGTTTCATTTCTGATCTTAAAAATACTCACGCTAGAAGCGTTCAACAAAACAGGAGAGTCCAAAAGCTCAGCCGGGTTGAGTCCTGGTGGGATAGCGAAGTAAGAAGAAGGAGACACTGCAGGAGGAGAGATAGGCAGTGAAGGAGGAGGAAGAGACTTAAACTTAGGGACACGTGAGTCTGTTCTCTCTGCAATTCGATCGGAGAAGGACAAGCTGTCTCCACTCTTGGAGGCAGTGGAAGAAGGGTTATCGTCGTAGGGGGTTCCGGAAGCGAGAAGATCAGAGAAAGAGGTATTCATGAAGGGATGGGAGGAGAAACTAAAGGCGTTTTGATGGTGGGAATCAGTGGAGCTAGATTAGGAAGAAGCCATTAACAGGAGGAGGGAAAGCTATGTAAAGACCGAGGTAGGGAGTGATATATGGCGGGTGGTGGAGGAGGAGGAGATGGTCACGACTCACGTATCTGACAAGGCAGTTTCATTTTCTTTTCTTCATTTTCCATCGTATTTGTTGAATTTCTGGGAAGTTTAAAGGCCAGTTTGACTGTTGAAAGCAGCGTTAGCTTCTCCTTTGGAGGCTTATCTTTGTTTTGGTCAAATCTCGTGTGTTTTTGAGGGTTTGGCGGCTCACTGTTTACCATTTATGTGACCCAACTTTGTACCTAATCTGTTCCTTCCTTTCATTAAACTCAGCTTCCTGTTTCCCCTTCACCTGCCAACCAAGTACCATAATGCTTAGGAGGAAAAAGTTGTTCTAAACAGGCTCTGCGTGCCATAATTCAGAAAGTTGATCCATGACAGAGGCCTCTACTTGAGGAAACCAAAAGAATTCCTTAAACAAGTTACAAATTTCCGACATGGTCATTAAACATTGCTACTTACGTCGGGATAAAGAATTCCTTAATGGACCGATTCCAAGTGCATTGGTTGATTGCTCCAATCCTAAAGACCAGAGGTGGAATCACAATTCACACGCGGCGCAAGCAACTGTTGGACTTCATTCCTTGAGTTCTCGTGTGTTGTCTAGGGTTTAGTTTATTGAAAAGAATTTGGTAGGTTAAAAATCTTAGTTTAAAGTTTTATAGTTTAAATATAAAAGGTTGTGCATATTTTTTTTATATAATTTATATATTAAAATATAATTATCGGTCTTTTGTCAATTAACGATCGGTGAGTTTAAGAGGGGAAAACGTTGTCTCAGTTTTACTTTTCCTTATTTAATTAAGGTTTAATAGTAAAAAAGTGTTTAATCTATATATATATATATTTAATTTGGTGCTTAATGTTTTCAATGTTAATTAAATAAACGTTATATCAATGATGATATTGTTATCTGTTAATTTTTAACATTATTGTTATGGGTCATCAATTTTTTAAAATTTTAAAATTGTTGTTATCACAGCGCCATCCATCATATTTATTGTCCGACCATCATAACCATTTACACTGTTATTTAGTTGTTGAAAATCGACCAATGTCACGTAAAATATTGAAATCGCTAAATGATTTATTTGAATATTTCATGATAAACGATGTGTGAGTCTTTCATTGAGGGGAGGATGTTTTATTCGATTTCTGAAAATACAATCAATACCGGTGATAATAGCTAGATTTGAGGTTTAAAGATTTGAAGACTATTTTGAGATTATTTAAAAAATTTTAAGATAATTTTTTTTTCTCAAATATATCATTTTTATTTATTTTTAAATATAACTTTAAGATTTTAAGAAATTAACACTCGATAATTAACCGGTAAAAATTAACAGATAATTACATCAAAACACTTATTTGAGCAACGTTGGGAACGTTAAACACTAAAAATAAATAAATAAAATTGACACCAAATTAAAAAAAATATATAGATCGGATACCTTTTAACTATTAAGCCTTTAAATAAACAGATTTATATTCCAAATAATAGTGGAATTGTTTTTTTTTCTCCCTTTGCTTACTCCAATCAGCCCTGAAAGTCCATCCACTTGCAATGGAGATGAAGCATCGTTATCAGCTTCAGACTTTAACGTCGGGATGTGGCATCTCTATCCCTTTTCTGGAACCAAAGATATAAAGTCGTCCTTCCTATCCATCCAATGCTGTATTGCTGTTACGTGTGCTTGTTAATTGCTGTTCTAGATGCATGAAGACCAACATGTTCAGCATTGACTCGCATCATCACCAACATGTTCAACAGGTTAATTTCTTGCATGTCCTGCAAACTTCTGTCTGCTGCTCCCTCGGATTCTTACATCATATATATGCCCTAACAAGTCAAGTTTGTTTCATTACTTTGAGATCATTTGACTGAGCTTACACCAGCACGGATCCACTTCCTTTTACCAGCCTGCATGACCCACCCGCCGACCATTTACCACTTCAACCCTGCATCTCAAAAAGTTAATGCAGACAGACATGCCGACTTCGGAGAACTCTGCCTGCCGGCATTGGTTTCTTCCAGACCTACATGACCATCATAACATTACCGAGGAGAGAAATAAAAGAGAGGTTACTTCTTGGCGAATATGATAGCCATGGGATATTGAGGGGGGATTTTGAAACCCTGGAGGTTCCTGCATTGCTGTGGATGACTGCTCTTCATCTTTATACTCCACAAATGCAATACCTGGCTTTGCTTCAATCATTCGGACTTCCTTGAACCCAGGGTACTACTCGAAAAACAGCAGCAGCATGTTGTCTCATGAGGTAAATTCTGTATGAGGAGAATATTGTTCGGTGCAGCCTGCTCTTGGGCATTCTTGTTTCCACGATGGAAAGGAACCTGTGCATGATGTAACAGACTATTACCCTCTTTTTAAAAGATATGTTTGATAGAATATGTAGTATCATCGTGTGTACATATATACCAAGACCTTTGTTTTTTTTTCGACTGGATTAATATTCTTTTACTCTTTACGGACGTGACAATAATCACTCAAAGCATGTCAGCAAACTCCACGAGTACAGACGTTTGGCTTCACAAGATAATTGCCAGATGGTTCAATTTTACTCCAGAGAAATCAATCGTAAAAAAATTACACGATTAATAGCGTAAAAACACTTTTGATTAAATTTTAAACTAATAATTTACGAATACACTAAATTTACATATTAAAACTAAAGTAACAAGCAACGGATTAATTATTATTATTTAAATTTATTTTTTAAATAAAATAATTTTAAAGTAAATATTAAAAAATATTTTTAAAAAAATAACGAACTACTCGTGAACTTCTCAAATCAAACTAGATTTTACTTGATTCAACTTATTAAGATATCTAATTGAATTTGAGTCGAAGTCAACCTAAATCAAACTTTAGCAAATTTTGACTTGTACTTTTATATAGTTTCTCAACACTTTTGCGTCCAAGTTTGAGCTGCTCGAGCTCAACGATCAATACTGACGAACAAAATTTGATTCTTCTTTTGGAGCTGAACATGTATAACTTGTGACTTGTGAGCACAATCCTGTGTCATGTGTGCCGAGGGTAGAGTCACGATTTAGGGTTAAGGATAAAACATAAATATTAAAAGTAAAAGAATAAATTCATAAAAAAAATTTAAATAAAGATATAAAAATAAAAAAAAATTGAAAATTGAGGGACGATTATCCCTCCTCACCTTCATATAGTTCTGTCCCTGTGTGTTCTTCCTGGGAACCACCGGGCTTGCTATTCAATTGGTTTCCATTGCTCCACTATGCTCGTGGTGATCCTTTGACATGTATGGTCCAGTCCAGAGGGGAAGCAAGTGTCTTGCTCTATATGATTAGTGTCATTAAAAATAATAGATTTTTTTCTAAGTTTTGAATTTTAATATTTTGTCCAACATTAAGGCCATTTATTATTTTTTGGTTAAATTTATGCAAGAAGCCCTTGAATTTTTTTCTCTCACAAACTTATTTTCGGATTCCATTTGAATCATTGATATCAAAGCATTTTCTTTCAACTTTAAATGGTAATAAAGTCGAGAATAAAGAAAAAAGTAATATATCTCAATTTTATAATAATCAAACGATTCAAGATAAAATCAAACATTTGATTTAAGTTTTATCAAGTTTATAAAATTCAATACGAAAAAAAAAAGATAAAAGGAGAAAGAAAAATATTTTGTCCCTGATTACGTCATAAATGATGACTGGCGATAGAAAGAAATACCGACCATAGATAAAAAAGGAGAAAATATTAGATTAATTTTTTAAATAAAAGAAAATGTAATATTTTTTTATTGTCATTTTATAATTAACAATTGGGTGACCAAAACACTTGATTCAAAAAATTGATGATAAAATAAAAAATTAGGTGATCAAAACATAAACAAAAACAAAATTGAGTGAGTAAATATAAAATATACCCTTTTATTTATAGTGCAATCATAGTAAACTTATCCATGAGCAAAACGAAGAGCTGCCCTTACTTAGGGATGGGCATTCTACCTAGTAGGATTGGGTTTTGACCTGATTCGATCGAGTGATTTTTTAAAGTGGTATCAAGTTGGGTTGGATTTGAGTTTAAGGTGTAAAATATCTAATCCGGCCCGAGATTAAATATATAATTTTTTAGGAATATTTATAATAATGATCCTCTATCTATATATTTTTTTATAATTAGGTCCTTAAAATTAATTTTTTATTTATAATTTAATTTTTAAAATTTTATTTTTTTATAATTAAGTCTTCAAATATTATTTTTTAACAATTTAGTCCGTAAATTTATTTTTTTCTATAAGTCAAGTCGGGTTAAATCGAAATTGAATTTAAAATATTTATTTTCGGATCAGATCAAATTTTATTTTAAAATATTCCGATCAGATCAAAATTGTATTTAAAATATTTATGTTCGAATTAAATTTTAACCAAAAATCCAACTTACTCGTGCCCAGACCTCCATTAGTGTTCAGTTTTGAAGCCTTCGTTGGATTGGTAATGATTGCCAGGCTCGACCCACTCAGTCTGCACTAGTCGAGTCCACCCCATGTGCCAATTGACAAGCATGGTGAGGGGGTGAAGCTGGCAAGCAGTCATTTGTATACAGCTGAACCCTATCTATTCCCCAAATCCTTTTAAGTCTCAACAAAGCAAGGGTCAAATCTATCTGCTTTGTGCAGCAACAAGAAAATGAAAACAACAGGCATGGGTTGATTAGTTTAGAAAAAAGCTAAGGTATTACTAACCCAATACATCATAATATATCATCAATATTTTTAAATTATCATTAAAAATTTCTAGGATTTGAAATATTTTTAATAATATATTTGTCTTATTTATAATTGATTCTATAATATGCAATTATTTTTCAAAGGTATAAAAATTGTCTATCTCTTTATCATGTCTCTATTCATGCCTTTTATTAAAAATTTCTTAAAAAATGAATTTTAAACCTTAACCCTTATTTTCTATATTCTAAACCCTACACTCTACCCCTAATTCCCTAAACCCTAACTATAACCTTTAACATTAAACCCTAAACCTTAAACCCTTTAATTTGAAACAGAGGTATAAATAAAAGTACAGAAAAGAGATAGACAATTTACACCCATCGAACAAAGCTTCGTTCATATTACAATTTGTTACTCCTAGGATGTTGAGCATGGTTTCACCCACATAATATTTGTTTTTACAAAAATGTTGAAAGACTTTGCCCATAATATATCATCTTTGTAATCACTGGTTTTGGTCCGGGGAGTCGTCACCAATCTTTTTTGCAGTGCGATTGGAACACCAAAAATAAGTCTGCGAACCAGAGTTGGAATCGGGAGTCTGTTACGCGTGGGGAAAGGTGAGCACCTCCACAACGCTCAAAATCGGCACCGATCGGTTACAAAATATTCTATATGATCGAAATTATAAAATCAACATTATAACATGTGTTCCAAAAGAAAATGAATAGTAAATATTTAATAAAAATAATAATAAAACATAATAATAATGATTTTTAGAAAAATCATGGACCAAATCTGCAAAACCTGAAAACCTGGGGTTAAAATAATAAAATTAAGGACTAAAATCGAAGAAAACAGAAATTATATGATAAAAATTAGCGAAAATAGTGACCAATTTGAGAAGATATGCGAACTGGAGTCGAACTACAAAGCCACTGGAAAATCGGGGACTACTCGTATGATTATCCCATTTTTGCGGGTATTTGTGCGGGTTGGATATCCAGGTCTGGAAGCAGGTCTGAGGTTTCAAAACGACACCGTTTTGAGCCATAACACCCGGTACCAAAAGGTGCCGTTTTGGTATATATCCCCTTTCCCCTTTTTTTTGCTCACTATATCATTTGTTTCCTTCTCTCAGAAGGAGAAATAACAAAAGCTCTTTGTCTTCCTGTTCTAGCCGATGAAGGACCACCATCAGTCGCCGTGGGAGTCGTCGGTTGCCGTGCCGGCCGCCATCGTCGGTGCCGAAAAGTAGAAAGAAGATCATTTTCTGAAACGTCTTAACGTGTTGAAGCCAACCATGGTGTTCGATTTTCGAAAAGAGGCCAGGGAAAACGTAGATCTAACGAGATAAGTATTCGAAAATTTTAATCTTTATTTTTTCGATTTGCTTCTTCTTTTTTCGATCACTCTCTATTTTCTCTCTTTTTTATTTGGAATGTCGTAGTGTTGGTTTCCTCTCTTATTTTTGTGTTTGGATCTATGATAATGTTTTTAGTTCGAATGTTTCTGGATTTTTCATTCAAAATTTTCTTTTCATTATAATATCTGAATAGGGTTTATATACCCCTATATTACATTATAAAATATTATCAAAGCATAAAAATATCTATGTTTCAATCCTTTTTCCAGATCTGATATGCTTTTCTTTTAATTCTGCAGATTCGATGGGCGGTGGGGCGATTCTTGGGTGGTGGTCGTCGAGGGAACCAATGAAGGAGCGCGTGACGGTCACGCGAGAGGTCAATCGCCGTGCATGGCCGGAAACCATGACAGACGCGTTGGCTGGCTCAACTAGGGAGGCTAGGGTTAGGTTATGTTAATTGTTTAGGGTTTAATTTTGGGTATTGGGTTTTGTTTGGGTTATTGGATCTGATTTGGTATTGGGTTTGGTTGTGGGTTATTTTTGTTGGGTTTGTTGTGTTGAAAATGGGTTATGACAGCTACCCCCTCTTTGCTTATTGTTGTGTAACAACAATAGAGCAAAGATAAAAAATAATCCATTTCACTTGGTATGGTTTCAGGGTTCATCTTTGGAATGGTAAGGGTTCTTTTAGGTAAGGTTGCAGTTCTTTTTAGTAATGTTAGGGTTCTTCTTGGTAGGGTTAAGGTTCTTCTTGGGCACCGCTTCTTTCTTCTGGAGCTTTAACTTGTTCTACTCCACCGCTCTTGTTTGTAAAATCTTCAGAATGAGGAGATTCGTCGAAGAGAGCAAAAATTGAGGTTGATCCGTTGGAGGAGACAAAATAAGTTTGGCTTGCTATGACACTAATCTGTTGCAAAGAGGCAATGTCTACAAAATTTGATCTGGTTGCATTCGATGAAGAAGCATAATTTGACATATTTTTTCCTTTCTTTTTCTCTTCATTTTTCTTTTTCTTTTTCTTCTTTTTAGTAAAGATATAATATTCGTATATACAAAATTTGGTCAAGTTGCACCATCAACGGTAAAACAAGACCAGTTAAAACATGATATGCTTACGCCATCAACGATAGAAGGAGAACTTGTTAAATCTGTTCGAACAGGCAGAACTTGAAACGTAAGGTTGGATCTTATCCACACCATCAACGGAAGGGTAAGATAAAATTTTAGAAACTTGAATCCTACTCCACCATCAACGAAAAAGTAGGATTGAACTTCATTGATTTAGATCTGGTCACACCATCAACAGGGAAAAGATCAAATTTCAACATTTTGGATCCTACTCCGCCACCAACGGAGAAGTGGGATTGAACTTTAGTGATTTAGATCTAACCACACCATCAACAGGAACAAGATCGAATACTATCAACGGAGAAACAAGATCGAATTAGATCTATCCACTCCATCAATGGAGAATCAGGATTGAACTTCAGTGATTTAGATCTGGCCACACCATCAACGGGGACAAGATCAAATTTCAGCAACTTGGATCCTACTCTGCCATCAACGGAGAAGCAGGATTGAACTTCGATGATTTAGATCTGGCCATACCATCAACGGGGACAAGATCAAATTTTAGCGATTTGGATTCTACTCCGCCATCAACGAAGAAGAAGGATTGAACTTCAATGATTTAGATATGGTCACACCATCAACGGGGACAAGATCAAATTTCAGCAATTTAGACCCTATTACACCATCAACGGAGAAACAGGATCAGGTTGGATCTATCCAGTCCATTAATGGAGGGGTAAGATCAAGTTTGGATCATACTACGCCATCAACGGCGAAGCATGATTAAATGGGATCTGACCACACTATCAACGGGGACGAGATCAAGTCTTTGTTTTGGATCCTACTACACCATCAATGGAGAAGCATGACTGAATTGGATCTATCCACTCCATCAACAGAGGGGTAAAATCAAGTTTGGATCATACTATGCCATCAACGGAGAAGCATGATTGAATTGGATTTGACCACACCATCAATAGGGGACGAGATCAAGTCTATAATTTAGATCTTACTACGCCATCAACGGAGAAGCAGGACTGAGTTGGATCTATCTACTCTATCAACGGAAGGGTAAGATCAAATCTGGATCATACTATACCATCAACGGAGAAGCATGATCGAATTGGATCTGGATACACCATTAATGGGGACGAGATCAAGTCTATAATTTGGATCCTACTATGCCATCAACGGAGAAGCAAAATTGAGTTGGATCTATCCACTTCATCAATGGAGGGGTAAGATCAAATCTGGATCATACTACGCCATCAACAAAGAAGCATGATCGAATTGGATTTGGCCACACCATCAACCGGGACGAGATTAAGTCTGTAATTTGGATCCGACTACACCATCAACGGAGAAGCAAGACTGAGTTGAGATCTATCCACTCTATTAATAGAGGGGTAAGATCAAGTCTGGATCATACTACACCATCAATGACAAAGCATGATTGAATGAGATCTAGCCACACCATCAACGGGGATGAGATCAAGTCTGCAATTTAGGTCCTACTGCACCATCAATGGAGAAGTAGGACTGAGTTAGATCTATCTATTCTATCAACGAAAGGGTAAGACCAAGTCTAGATCATACTACACCATCAACAGAGAAGTATGATTGAATGTAATCTGGTCGCACCATCAACGGGAACGAGATCAAGTTTATGTTTTGATTCCTACTACACCATCAACGGAGAAGCAAGACTGAATTGGATCTATCCACTCCAATGGAGTGGTAAGATCAAAGCATGAAAGTCTTGAATATCTAATTCGAAAGGTCTTCAATTGATATTATATTTCTTCTTTGCATTTTTCCCAAATGCACAGGGATCAACAGATTTGATTTGCCTTTATTGGTAGTCGTTTGCTCCAGGCTAGCTGTACCATTACTCTGGGTACAATCAATTGTTACCAAGGATTTAATTCCCTTACCATTCATAAAAATGAATTTCAATGGACATTTGAATGGTCCTTATCAATGCATTTTTTCCAAATGCACATGAATTAACAAATTTGTTTTGCCTTTACCGATAGTCGTTTGCTCCGGGCTAGTTGTACCATTTCGCTGGGTACAAGCAGTTTGCACCAATCACAAGATTGAATTTTTCCAAAGGAATGGATTTCCTTCGACCATTCATAAAAATGGATTTTTGTAGGACATTTGAATTGTCCATTGTTTCCGCATGTCTTTGTGAATTTTTCAGTTTTTTCATTCATCATTCATTTTCATTCAAAACAGTTTTGATTCACATGTACCATCTGTACAAATATTGAAAAACAAGATTTGTTTGAATATCTATAGCCGTCGAAAGGGTAAAGTTCTGACAAAATTGATCTACCACCATTGACGGAGGCAACATTGGGAAAAATTCATTTCTGTTACTCCATAATGGATAGTTAGGATCTGAAAACAAAATAAAACATTTGTTAGTTACTGTTCAAAATTTTAGAGTTATTACCTGAAAAAATTGTGTTTTTTTTAGCTTTATCGGGGCTAAAGGTTGGTCATCATGTTGCTGCCCCCTAATTAAGGTCTCTCGGTCTCTTCTATGGACCTGTTTATATGTACAAGCAAAATTATGTGCATCATGAATGCTCAATGTATGTCAAGTCTAAATGTATGATGTCTAAATGCAAAATATTTGAATGCATGAATGACATGATTTTTGTTTTCAAAGATGTCCCTAATTTATGCTCGATGTATGTTTAATCTAAATGCATGGTTTGTAAATGCAAAATTCTTGAATGCATGAATGCCATGATTTTTCTTTTTAAAGGATGCTCCTAACTCTACTGGTTATAATGGGTTCTAGATCTTTCATGTGAAATGACGCTCGAACTTATTTGATTTGACCATCTTTATTGGAATCTCTTTCCTGGAAGGATGCATGATGTGAGCCTATCTAAAGGCATGATGTTTTTAATGTATGAACCTAGATGCAAAATGATTTCAATGTATGCATGTATGTAACATGATTTTTTGTCTCAAAAGGGATGCCCCAAACTATGCTGGTCTGAGCAATGCTCGGTCTAATGATGCTCAAATCTTCCCTTGAGTTCGATCATTTTTGAGTTGAAATTTTAAAAGGTATGTTTCAACCTCTTCGTCTAAGACTGCTTCTGGTCGATCTGGATTTAGCCTTAGATGCATGTCTTTTATCATAGAGCTTTTGCAATCCTATTGGATGTGTTATGTTGCCCCTCAGTCAGGTTCGCATGTTGGTGCAGTCTCTTGGGATATGTAAGTCTGGCTCAGTAAAATCTTAACTTTTGAAATCTGTTGAAAAATGCCCCTAGTCGTGGAAAAAATGTCCCTGAACTTAGATTTTGCATGTGTTATTGTGGAGTTAGACCGACTAGCCTTTGCTTCAGCTGATATTGTTGGCGCGAGACTTCCCCATGATCGATTTCAAAATCTGGAATGTATGCATGTAAATGTAAGATGCATGTCCTAAATGTGAAGATACTGATTCAAAAATGATTCTTGTGTTCATTTTTTAACTCACGGGATTTGTTCACAACTTTGAATGTTGTATTAATATCTAGGATGCTAGATTTTCTCCCGATATATTTAATTTTAGAACCAATCGTGAATCAACACTTCATGCTCGTAAAATGCAATAGTCAAAATATGATCATGATAATTGATGCAAGATGGATGATTATGAAATGTTATAATACCTTCAAAAAGAAACAAAGTTAATTCACATTAAAGTACATAAATAATTTAAATTACAAATATAACAACAATAAATAATAAAGTTATAAATAAAGGCAACAAAGCCTAAAGGGTTATTGTTAAACGGGCAGAGTTTCGCATGACTCTAAGGGTGGGCTTCTAGGTCTCACTATCTGTCGTTCGGTTCTAGAAGGTACCTGAACAATACTTATTACCCTACTGAGGATAATAAGCACGATTCAGGGGGATATATTTCTCTAAGTCTATGCGGAGACATAGGTCTCACGAAGACAAAGGGAAAAATATCCTGAAAGCAATTCCCTATCCTACACGGAGGCAAAACCTCACGAAGGAGTGGTTTCATGCTCTCACTTAAATGGACGAAGCCCGGGTTGAGAGCTCATGAAATGGAGATACCTGAAAAAACATTTAAACACATTAGTAAATATTTTAAAATAAATAAAATAAACGGGAATATAAAATTACAATAAACCGAATTTAAATTTTGATCATTAAATAAGATGTAACTGATTTTAAGGCTTGGCTCTCGAAAATATCCCCAACGGAGTCGACGGCTATAATCACCGGTTTTAGTCCGAGGAGTCGCGACCAATCTTTTTTGCGGTGCGATTGGAACACCAAAAATAAGTCTACGAACCAGAGTTGAATTCGGGAGTCTGTTACACGTAGGGAAGGGTGAGCACCCCTACAACGCCCAAAATCGGTATCGATCAATTACAAAATATTTTATATGATCGAAATTAATCGACATTATAACCTGTGATCCAAAAGAAACCGATTAGTAAATATTTAATAAAAATTATAATAAAATATAATAATAATGATTTTTAGAAAAATCATATACTAAATCTGTAAAACCTGAAAACATGGAGTTAAAATAATAAAATTAGGGACTAAAATCGAAGAAAACTGAAATTATATGATCAAAATTAACGAAAACAATGACCAATTTGAGAAGATATGCGAACTGGAGAGCCGAACTACAAAGCTATTGGAAAATCGGGGACCACTCGTGTGATTATCCCATTTTTGCGGGTATTTGCGCGGGTCGGATCGGATATCCAGGTATGGAAGCGGGTCTGAGGTTTCAAAACGGCATCGTTTTGAGCCATAACACTTGGCACCAAAACGGTGTTGTTTTGGTATGCATATATCTCTTTTTCCCTTTTTTTTTTGCTCACTATATCATTTGCTTCCTTCTCTTAGAAGGAGAAACAACAAAAGCTCTTTGTCTCCCTGTGCTAGCCGATGAAGGACCACTGTTAGTCGTCGTGGGAGTTGTCGGTGCCAAAAAGTAGAAAGAAGATCACTTTCTGAATCGTCTCAACGTGTTGAAGCCAACCACGATGTTGGATTTTCGAAAAGAGGCCCGACAAAGCATAGATATGACGAGATAAGTATTCGAAAATTTTAATCTTTATTTTTCCGATTTGCTTCTTCTTTTTTCGATCACTCTCTATTTTCTATCTTTTTTATTTCGAATGTCGTAGTGTCGGTTTCCTCTCTTATTTTTTGTGTGTTTGGATCTGTGATAATGTTTTTGGTTCGAATGTTTCTAGATTTTTCATTCAAAATTTTCTTTTCATTACAACATCCGAATAGGGTTTATATACCCCTATATTACATTATAAAATATTATAAAAGCATAAAAATATCTTTGTTTCAATCCCTTTTCCAGATCTGATATGCTTTTCTTTTAATTCTGCAGATTTGATGGGCGGTGGGGCGATGCTTGGACGGTGATCGTCGAGGGAACCAATGAAGGAGCGCGTGGCGGCCACGCGAGAGACGCGCGTGATCTGGAAACCATGACAGAGGCGGCGACTGGCTCAATTAGGGAGGCTAGGGTTAGGTTATGTTAATTGTTTAGGGTTTAGTTTTGAGCATTGGGTTTTGTTTGGGTTATTGGATCTGATTTGATATTGGGTTTGGTTGTAGGTTATTTTTGTTGGTTTTGTTGTGTTGAAAATGAGTTATGACAATCTTCTTATTTAGTATCGTCTAAAATCGATATCAACGATATTGTTGTTTCAAAATTACGATAACTAATCACCAATCAATATATATTGACTAAATGTGTAAACATGATAGATATTTTCCCGGAAACTTCCTTTTCAACGGGAGCGATGCAAGATAAGAAGAAACAGGTTTTCCATGGGAACATTATTGTTTGCAAAACTCAAGCTCAAAACCCTTTTCCCACTCACGGTAAAGAAGCCAGTTTTCAATGACTTCATTCATTTGTTTAAGGTTGGTAAGCTCAAATTAAATATATTTATTTATATTATAGTATTTTATATGTATTCGAATCTTGATATAAAAATATAATATCTCGATTTAATAAAAAAAATGGTTTGATTTCAAAGAAGCTTGATTGCTGCAATGCACTTGGTGAAATATTTGATCGCAGTTGGCAAAGTGAAAAGCTTGTAATTAGCAGTAAGTGCATAACTAGGATAAGAACAACCTGCGTTTTTTTAGAACACACCAGCATGATATCATACAACAGAACACACATTCATCAACTTAACATGTAAGAAAACAACATATATAGCATGGCTAGATCAGTAGACCAGTTCAATTAATCTCCGGCAACCTTGTTACCATGTTTGAGAGCATCCATTTCTTCTCTGAATTTGGCAATAGCAGTTCTGGGGAAGGAAACAAACACCCTAGCACCGCCTTTCATCGATTGGTTTAGTTTACAAGGGGGTAATAAAAGAATCAAATCCACGTACCCGAACATCTTCCATGGAAGTGGTATCATGTTCACACTACCTTTCCAACCAAAATCCACATCTTCCAATAGTCCCAACCGTCTCCAATCTGTTATGATCATGGTTGCACCGGCGGCTGCTTCAAACTTCATGTTTAGTTCTCTCAGCTTCTCGTTGATGCTCATCAGGTGCCAGATATAGTCGTTCTCAGCAGCAAGCTTTTTGCTCTCCTTGATTTGTTTTACAGCTTTCGAGAGCGGTTCTTGGTCGAGGTCCTTCCCGGTCATGGAGGTATTTGCCGAGGTAAAAGCATTACCGTAGTATCCTTCCGGCAACGGTGGTTTCACGGTGCGTCGTATCCCTACGGCCATGCCGAGCATTGTGTGTTTATCTGGATTCAATTTCAATGCTCTGAACCTTGCTCTCCATATGTAAGCAGAAAGGACCTCGAGACTGGTTACACTCTCATCTTTGCTTTCTTTGATCAGATTCATTTTCAGTGTTTTAATACTCTCTCCGGTTACATAAATGCAGTCATGGACTATGTCACTTGTCGGCAGATACGGTGAAGCTGCCGACAAGTCCTGATCGACAATCGATCGAGGGATTTCCTCGATCGGTTTTGTTATTAATAGTTGCCTCTCCCACACAGGTTTAACCGAGGGCTCGTTCTTTCCACTAGCAAGCTCGGTCAATGCCTGAAAGAACTGAGCAGCACCGAAACCATCACAAACGGAGTGTGATAAGCTCAAAGCAACCGTGAACCCTCCGCATACGAACTTCGTCACCTGCATGATAAGAGGATGATAATAGCCATCGTCAGATTCCGATGCAAAATCCAAGGCGAATTCTTTACCGGTTTGAACATCTATGCCATCCAAGTGGTTCAACGACGAGAGCTTGCAATCAGCGGTAGCTACCAAGAACGGCACGCCGTCGTCTTCATTGCAAACGATTCGAAGTTTTCCGTCGGTCTCCCTCTTCATCTTCCCTGCTAAGGGATAGTAATAAACCAAGAGCTTTGAGAGTGCTTCCTCGATTATGGAAGCTGGATCCTTTGGTTCAACATCGAAATCGGTATTTGCTTGATACACGAAAACAGTATGGCATATGATCTCAAGGTTTCGATCATTGTCGATGGTGGAGAGAGAAAGAATCTGTGAGGGTGTAGGTTTGAAGGGTTTAACAAACACCATATCTTTTCTATCGACTGAGAACATGATGTTGCTGTGCGTTGCCATTGAAGTTGCAGAGAATCAAAGTCTAAGAGGTGAGGCTTAGTGGAATTGGAAGTGGAAGTGCTCCATTATATAGTAGAAAATTTATGTATCATGGCCTTATCCATTCAATCCAATATTGCAAAATCATTATTACTTGGTATCAATTCATTGTTTTATTATAGAATAAAATATTTAAAATAAATATCAAAATTTAAATTTATATAAAGCAAGTTGATATAAAATAATTTAGTCCTTTAATTTATTAATTTAAATTATATTTTATAAAATTTATTAGGTAAATAGTTTCCTCAATAATTTATTAATTTAAATCAAATATTATAATAGTTGAGACTCACTTTTTGATTTTATAACTAAAGATGTTTATATTGCTTCATTTTGTATAAGTTTAAATTTTGATATTAAAATATAATTTTTATTTAATAAAAAAACTATTAAGATAATTTATCGTACGGATTATTTTCGCACTCCAATTTATTTTGAACAACTTTTTTATATTTTTAATGTCTCTTTTATACTTAATATTAAAAATTAAACTTAACATTTTAACCATAATTTTTAAATCTTAAATTTTAAAAAAACCTTATATATTAAATTTTAAATTATAAACTTTAATTTTAAATTTTATTTTTAATACGAGCGTAAATAAAAATAAAAGATCCATGCTCATTTATTTTATACTTTCATTTTTTTAATCAATCACAATAATCACATAAATATTTATTCCACTCACTCCTTCAATGATGATGATAGAGATAATTCAATAAATTGTACTTAGATTACTTTATTTTTAGATGCAAACCAAGCAACATGTGGAAAAAGCAGAGGAACCGCGTCGAATGGAGTATTGGAAGGATAATTATTATTATATCTAGAGATTTTATTTATATAAGTATTTTAATTTTAAAGTTTATAAATTATATTTATTTAAATATTTTAGTTTTTTTAAGATTTAAGTTTTATAGGTTAAGTATAATAGTTTTAAATATTAGCGTCATTGGTAAAATTTTGAGTTTAAGGTTAAAATTTAGGGTTTATAAGTTAAAACCCAAATCTTTGATCATATATGCTTAAAACCTAAACTTAAACCCTAAAATTAACTATAAACTCTAAAATTTAGATCCCTACACTAAAATTCTTAAACTTTGAATTTTAAATTAAAACTCTAAACTCTACGGTTAAAATTCTTGTAAAAATATACTATCCGTATATAATAATCCATATTAAAATAGCTTTTTATAAGAACGAGCCCTGTAGCCCAAGTGGTTAAAGGAATAGTTGATCTTCTTAGAGATAATGGGTTCAAGCACCAACGATACGAGTGATTGAGCGATTAATGTCAAATGATGGATATTATATTCTAGAACAGATACTACAATAATTACTATTAGCTTGCTAAAAAAAATAGCTTTTTATAAAAATGATAATCACATCCTCACCAAGCTCCAATATTGACAAAGGACAATTCCTTAGATTGGAAACAAACAACATAGAAAAATTAAAGAAAAAACATTCTATATAAGGAAGAGTTGAAAATTTTACAATTGAGATCCAACCATAAAATTTAATTATGGGTAAACTATAGTAGTAGTCTTCGATTTTTTAGAACATTTTTAATATGGTCATCAGACTTTTAAAAATTTTATTACGGTCACTCAATTTTTATAAAATTCTCAGTAATGTGTCAGATAATATTATATTCTGAAAATTATATTTTCAAAAATAATTTTATAATCTGTGAACCAAACTCATTTACCAACTACAAGACTTCATTAAATTTTTTACTTTTTGTTCTTTAATATTTTTAGTAATTTTTTATATTATCAATTTTTTTTATTATAGCTAAACATTCAAAATAGAAGAACAAATGAACTTTTGGTTCTTTTCTGTAGAACTAATGTTTTGATATAATAATTGAAAAATAGTTTTGGACTAATTTGAAAAGATTTCAAAAATGGTTCTTATGTCCAAACTACTTGAAAATATATTTAAGATATTTTTAGGAGATTTTAAATATGTTTTAAATGATTTAAAGAAATCAAATTAATGTTTTTAACTCAGGTATTTCGATACATGTTCATCAATGCCACGTTTTTAAAGGCAAAATCACAGTGGTATCGATACTGGTATCAATACTTTTTCACCACTGTGATGTTTGGTTTCGAACCTTATTTCGATACTATTATAATTACTATTAGCTTGTTAAAAAAATAGCTTTTTATAAAGATGATAATCACATCCTCACCAAGCTCCAATATTGACAAAGGACAATTCCTTAGATTGGAAACAAACAACATAGAAAAATTAAAGAAAAAACATTCTATATAAGGAAGAGTTGAAAATTTTACAATTGAGATCCAACCATAAAATTTAATTATGGGTAAACTATAGTAGTAGTCTTCGATTTTTTAGAACATTTTTAATATGGTCATCAAACTTTTAAAAATTTTATTACGGTCACTCAATTTTTATAAAATTCTCAGTAACGTGTTAGATAATATTATATTCTGAAAATTATATTTTCAAAAATAATTTTACAATCTGTGAACCAAACTCATTTGCCAACTACAAGACTTCATTAAATTTTTTACTTTCTGTTCTTTAATATTTTTAGTAATTTCTTATATTATCAATTTTTTTTATTATAGCTAAACATTCAAAATAGAAGAACAAACAAACATTTGGTTCTTTTCTGTAGAACTAATGTTTTGATATAATAATTAAAAAATAGTTTTAGACTAATTTGAAAAGATTTCAAAAATGGTTCTTATGTCCAAGCTACTTGAAAATATATTTAAGATATTTTTAAGAGATTTTAAATATGTTTTAAATGATTTAAAGAAATCAAATTAATGTTTTTAACTCAGGTATTTCGATACATGTTCATCAATGCCACGTTTTTAAAGGCAAAATCACAGTGGTATCGATACTGGTATCAATACTTTTTCACCACTGTGATGTTTGGTTTCGAACCTTGTTTTGATACCCCCAACGGTCATAAACGATTTTATGAAAAACCTCAATGGCTAGGAGTGGTATTGATACTGATATCGATACCTGTTAATAAATGTAGGTCAACGGCTATTTTCTAAAGAAGGTGTTTCGATCAGTTCCAGGGGTATTGATACGGTTTACACTACAAACAAAAATAAGCCTTGAAATCAGCTTCAAACGGCCCCAAAACATCCCCAACGGTCATAAACAGCTAGAAGCTCATTTGGGATGATAAAAGGAAGCATCAAGATAAGACTAATGCTTCAATTGTAACAACATTATGATCAAGAAATTGTCTTAGTGCTTAATTTCCAATATTTTTGTAGACAAACACTTGTAAGCTTAATTATCAATGTATGCTCAAGTGTATTAGGATTGGGTGAGTACTTAGATTGCAAACACTAGCCTTACTAGAAGGATTAACAAGTTTGCTAAGTTTTCTCTTTGCGAGTGAATTTCCCAAAGTTCGGGTGTGAACTTTGGATGTTAGATTCGGGTTTGAGTCTAGGATTGTAAGGTTATCCCTTTGGCCTCAAAAGGTTGAATTCTTAGTGAATTGTGGAAATTCTTAGTAGGAAGCTAAGGTAGTGGATGTAGGCGTGGTCGAACCACTATAAATCCTTGTATCTTTATTGCCCATATTTTGCTTCCACCATAAACACCCAAAATTAAGTGTTCTCCATCACTTGACAAGTTTAATCGGTCATTTATCAAGCCCTCTAATCCCAACAATTGGTATCAGAGTGAGGCTCAATCGAGGAGGATTAACATCCTATTGAGAAGATCTGGGGAGCTCGACCAATTACCGATCAACCGACATTCCATGGCTCAATCTATTGACAAGCCACCATTCTTTGATGGGCCCAACTACTCCCAATGAAAGATAAGGATGAAGTATTTCATCAATTCAAGAGACTACAAGCTTTGAGATATAGTGGAAGATGGACCATTTGTGCCAAAAGGAACAAAAGCGGAATGGAGCGTGGAAGACCGCAAGAAGATGGTGCTAAATCACAGGGCTTTGCACATCCTTGTTTGTACATTCCATCCAAGCATCTATGAGAAGATATCTTCTTGTGAGAGTGCCAAAAAAGTTTGAGACAAGCTAGAAGTCACATACGAAGGAACAAACGAAGTAAAGGAGATCAAGATTGGACTCCTCAACCAAGAGTATGAGAACTTCAAGATGAATCCGGAGAAGGGCATTGCTAAGATGTTCGATCGGTTCTCCACCATCACCAATAGACTTAGAGGATATGAAAAGATCATTCCGGAGGAGAAGCTTGTTCGTAAGCTCATCTATTCCCTTCCCAAGTCATGGGACTCGAAAAGGACCGTCATCATTGAAGCAAAGAACTTAAAGACTCTCAAGCTTGATGAACTCATGGGGTCACTCCTCACACATCAAATCATGATGAAAGGAAGACAAGAAGAGAAAAAAAACGAAGAGATTAGAGTGATGAGGAAGAAGAAGGTTCAAGATTTTGGTGTAAATGTCAACATCGTTGCTTTAAAATCCTCCAAGTGCATCCACTTTGAAGATTCAAGTGAGGAGGATAGTGAAGAAGATGAAGAGCTTGCCCAACTCTTCATTGACTTTGATCGATTCGTGAAGAACAAAAGTAAAAGATCCTCAAAACACGAATCAAAGAAGATGAAGGACTCCCACAAGTCTATTAAAAAGGGATCATCTTCAAAGAAGCAAGCATATGTGGCTACTTGGAGTGATGAAGACTCCACCGAAAATGAAGAAGCCAACCTATACTTGATGACCCTCAATGAGGGGGAGGTAGCTTCTAACTCTCAAACTTTAAATTCATATTCATTTGATGAGTTGCAAGAAGCTTATGATAAATTGATTTTTTATTTCAAAATTGCATTTTCAAAGAAAAAGAAATTGATTTCAAAGTTAAAAATTGAAAATGATTTACTTTTGAAAACCAATTTGGAGTTTGAAGCAAAAATGAAAAAAAATTAAACTTAAAGTTTTTGATTTACAAAATTTACTTCAAACGATGGAAAAATATCATCAAATTTCTTTATATGATCTTAAGAAAAAAAAGGTTTGATTTCTAAAGAGCTTGAAAAGAAAAATAATTTGAGAAAATCAAATTTTTATATGAGACAATCTAGTTCCCCTAAATTTATTGATGAAAAATGTTTTAGAAGTTTTTGGGTCCAAAAGGACTAATCACTTCAACCAAAAAGGATGAAATTGAAAAATGGATTCTTAAGGGACTAAATTATGTGCTTCTAATGCTAAAAGATCCAAAGCAATTTGGATACCAAAAGTTTCTTGATTGTTTCATTTTAAGTGTGATGGAGGTAATGAGCAACAAAGTGCAAGATTAAGGGGGAGCTCCACACACACAAGAAGAACACTTGAAGAAGGAAGGCTTCACATCCTACCTTTGATTCAAGTGTGATAATATCTAGTTTTAGCTTTAATTTTGTTTATCTTTTGTTTAAACTAGATTATCATAATTGTTGGACTAACACTTAGTGATTCCTTGAGTAAGGGGGAGTCTTTTTGTTTTCATGAACTAAGTTTTGACATTTGATTTTAAAATAATTGACTTTTTAAAACTCTCATATGTTATGAGCTTTAAAGTTTTTCAAACTTAGTTTGAACCATTTTTGATAACAAAAGGGGAGAATATTGTGAAAAATTGATTTATCAAACGGTTTATTAAGTAAGTGTAACGACTCAAATTCAGATCCAAGAGTCGGTTTAACTCGTTAGGTTCGGGCTCTAGTTTTGGGCCCCGAGTTGTGAGGTTTGGGGCTGTGTTGGGCCTAGCTTGTTGGGTCTTAAGTGGTTATGAGTGGGTTAAGTTGTGGGTTGA
This sequence comes from Abelmoschus esculentus, assembly GCA_035048815.1. Classification (NCBI taxonomy): domain Eukaryota; kingdom Viridiplantae; phylum Streptophyta; class Magnoliopsida; order Malvales; family Malvaceae; genus Abelmoschus; species Abelmoschus esculentus. The sequence continues at coordinate 15,354,314 of JAUCBN010000027.1, read as the reverse complement.
GGGTATTTTGGTAAATGTCAAAATAAGTTGAATAGAGGGAGTTTTGAGAGTGTTGTTCTTCAAGGGGTGAGGCCATAAAGCAGAGGGTTTCTTTCTATCATCTTCTTCATCCAAGTCTGAGAGAGTTGGCTCACTTCTTACTAGTAAGGATAAACTTCAGTTTGGAAAAGTTAGCTCAGTTGTACATCAAGGAGATCGTGAGGTTGCATGGTGTAACTTCATCGATCATATCGGATAGAGATTCGAGGTTCATAGTGAGGTTGTGGAGGTCTATCCATGAGGCCTTGGATACCAAGTTATACTTCAGTAAAACTTTTCATCCTCAGACCGATGGACAGTCTGAGAGAGTTATCCAGATCTTGGAGGATATGCTTCAGTGTTGTACGGTAGACTTTGCTCATAATTGGGAGGAGGAGTTATCGTTGATAGAGTTTGCTTACAACAACAGTTATCGGTCAAGTATCAAGATGGCTCCTTTTGAGGCCTTGTACGGGCATCGGTGTAGGACACCCTTGTGTTGGACAAAGCTTAATGAGATGAAGATTGTGGGTTTAGAGATGGTTAAGGAAACCGAGGAGAAAGTTCAGATCATCAAAGAGAGATTACAAGAAGCTTTTGATAGACAAAAAGCTTATGCGGATAAGAAGCGTAAGTACATCGAGTATGAACTTAGAGAAAAAATGTTTCTCAAGGTATCTTCGTGGATAGGGATTATTTGGTTTGGTCGAAAGGGAAAGTTAAGTCCAAGGTATATCAGGCCATTTGAGGTTCTTCAGAGGGTTGGACCGGTGGCTTATCGGCTAGCTTTGCCTCCGGAGTTAGCACGTATATACGATGTGTTCCACGTGTCTATGTTGAGATGTTACCGTTCCGATCCCTCACATGTGGTTTAGCTTAAGGAAATCGAGGTCAATATGGATTTGACTTACGAGGAAAGGCCTATCGAAATCGTGGATAGAGGAGTTAAAGAGCTTCGGAACAAGTGCATACCTTTGGTAAAGGTTTTGTGGAGGAACCATGGAATCGAAGAGGCAACACGGGAATCAAAGAAGGATATGAAAGCCCAGTATCCTCATCTCTTCCTGACAGGTAAATTTCGAGGATGAAATTTTCTTTAAGGAGGGGAGAGTTATAACGACTTGGATTCGGATCCAAGAGTCGGTTTAACCCGTTGGGTTCGGGCTTCAGTTTTAGGCCTCGAGTTGTATGGTTTTAGGCTGTGTTGGGCCTAGCTTGTTGGGTCTTGAGTGGTTGTGAGTGGGTTAAGTTGTGAGCTGAGGGCATTATGGTAAATGCCAAAATAAGTTGAATAGAGGGGTTTTTGAGAGTGTTGTTCTGCAGGGGGTAAGGTCATAGAGCAGAGGGTTTCTTTCTATCATTTTCTTCATCCAAGTCTAGGGAGTAAAGGTAAGGTCTTGCTGAGTTATGTTTGGAATCTCGTTTTTATGATGAAGAGGAAGTGATAGTGTTGAAGTGGATCTATAAAACAAGGGTTTGTTTGCTAAGTTTGATGGAGGAAGAGGTTTTCGTGGGGGGTTAGTTGAGCTCGGGAATAGGATTTTGGAGAGCTTAAATCCTTGTTTTTTTAGTGTTTTAAGCTTCTAAAATCGTCCCAAGATTTGTCTAACCCGTTCTACATCTTTCTCTTGTAGAGAAAGAGGCTTGTGAGCCATCCTCAAGCTTAGGAGGGAGAAAAGCTTGAAGAGGTGTGAAGCTTGTTGGTTGTTGTTTCTTGCTAAGGTTGGTACTCCCAACTCTTTCTTTCATCATCCATTTATAGTAGAGTGCATAGTATATAGCGAAATCATGTATGTATGTTGGTTTGCTTGGTTTGCTTAGAAAAGGTCATTAATGGTGAAATCCAAGTTAATGTGTTAAATGACTGGAAATTTATATTAAAACTTCCTAAACACTCTTAAAAACGAGTAGGAAGACTTTAGAATCGACTAGGATAGGTTTGGGGTTGAGTCGTTAAAATTTCTAAGTGTAGACCTGCATTTCGTATAGGGGGTATCGATACACGGGCCACCAGTATCTATACCCTTGAGTAAAATTTGGCTTATCGTGCGGGGGTATCGAACCATGGTTTGATACCAAACCCTTCAGTGGCATAATTGCATCGATACCTGTGTTGAAGTAGTTTTTCCCCTTTTGTTGACTTTTGAATTGGTCAAAGGGTATCGATACTAGTATCGATACCCATGTTACGATACCCTCTTTGGATGGGTATCGATGCAGGGTGTTTTGATACCCTACCTAAGGATATCGATACCCTTGTGTATTCTGGTCAAGTTTGAGTAGAGATTTAGGGCTCGGCAATTTTAATAAATGCTTTCATTAATCTAAAAGTTGTGAAACTAACAATCGAATTAAGATTGATAATTATAACCCTGAAAGGCTACTTGAGATAACTTTGATATATCTTGTTGTGCTAAGATCCTAGGTGGATCGCTTGTGTGGTTTGAGTCCTTGTGTGTTGGAAATCTGAATATTCATAAGTTTTGTAACATGTTGAAGGCCTAACATGCCGGGTGATGATTGAAGACTTTTATTTCGAGTGTTAGGCAGCCTCACTCGAAGATGTTCGATGTAACATTCCGAGCATGAGGTTGGTTGGACGGCCTCCACCCCTTTCCGATGTAACATTCTAGGCATAGGATTTGAGGGCGGCCTCAATCTTGAGTGTAGGATCCCGATGCTGTTTGAACACGGGCATCACTCTTGTGTGTTGACTTGATATGATTTGTATATGATGTGTGCGATAATATACATTCTTTTATGTCATGTGATAGATAAGCATGCTAGATCATCATATTATGTACGAGATTTATATACCATGCTTTACTACTTATGGAATGCATGATGTTGGCCGAGTTCGGCGTATCCACTGAGCATTCGTAGCTCAGCGTTCGAAATGTGTTTTCGTGCGTAGGTTAGGTGGAGTCGATCCGTGGAGCACCATCGAGGTTTGGATTTCAACATCGAACGTGTTGTCAGAGTACATTTATTAGATAGTGGGCTAGTGTTTTGTCAAACCCTATATGTAATTTGTAACTCTATTTATTTTAATTTGGGTCGAATGTTTTTAAATGGTCTGTAATATTTTGGAGCTCTGATTTCTTTAAACTATTTTGGACTTATGTTTTAACTCATTTTGGATTTTATGAATTATGTTGGACTTGGATTTATTTTATTGTTGAGCTTGGGAAAGAAATTTTGAAATACAAATTTTGGGCCGAAGGCCCAATGTGGCACCGGGTCGAGGGTGTTACAGTAAGGGGGAGTTTAAATGCTTTGATATTCTTTTATTCTCTTATTCAAATTTTATTTCACAAAAAGGGGGCAATACCAAAAAAAAATTTCAAGTTGGTTTTATTATATCAAAAAGGGGGAGATTGTAGATATAATGTTTTGATATAATAATTGAAAAATAGTTTTAGACTAATTTGAAAAGATTTTAAAAATGGTTCTTATGTCCAAACTACTTGAAAATATATTTAAGATGTTTTTTAGAGATTTTAAATATGTTGTAAATGATTTAAAGAAACCAAATAAATTTTTTTAACCTAGATGTTTCGATAAACCTTCAAAGTGTTTCGATACCTGTTCATCAATGCCACGTTTTCAAAGGCAAAATCTCAGTGGTATCGATACCTTTTCACCACTGTGATGTTTGGTTTCGAACCTTGTTTTGATACCCCAACGGTCATAAACGATTTTAACCCTCAACGGCTATGAGGGGTATCGATACTGATATCGATACCTATTCATAAATTTAGATCAACGACTATTTCCCAAAGAATGTGTTTCGATACCAGTTCTAGGGGTATCGATACCGTCTTTACCAGAAACAGAAATAAGCCTTGAAATCAGCTCCAAACGGCCCCAAAACATCCCCAGCGGTCATAAATGGCTAAAAGCTCATTTGGGATGATAAAAGGAAGCCTCGTGCATCAAGAGAAGACTAATGCTTCAATTGTAACAAGATTATAATCAAGAAATTGTCTTAGTGCTTAATTTTCAATATTTGGGTAGATAAACACTTGTGAGCTTAATTGTCAATGTATGCTCAAGTGTATTGGGATTGGATGAGTACTTAGATTGCAAACACTAGCCTTACTAGAAGGATTAACAAGTTTGCTAAGTTTTCTCTTTGTGAGTGAATTTCCCAAAGTTCGGGTGTGAACTTTGGATGCTAGATTCGGGTTTGAGTCTAGGATTGTAAGGTTATCCCTTTGGCCTCAAAAGGTTGGATTCTTAGTGAATTGTGAAAATCATTAGTAGGAAGCTAAGGTAGTAGATGTAGGCGTGGTCGAACCACTATAAATCCTTATGTCTTTATTGCTCATATTTTGCTTCCACCACAAACACCCAAAATTAAGTGTCCTCCATCACTTGGCAAGTTTAATCGGTTATTCATCGAGCCCTCCAAGCCCAACATTTTCTATATCAAAATTATATGTTTTCCCTTTCAAGTTACATTGAATTTTACTATGGGTATTTATTTCTTAAAAACTTGTCGTTTTAGTCTATTCATTTTTTTCATAATATTTTTATATAATATTTTAAGTTTGACATATTTTATAATTTTTATTTGGGTAAACTACACGGATAGTCATCATACTATGGGGTTAGTATCGATCTGACTACAATGTTTTAAAAAGAATCAAATACACCGAGAAACTATTGATTTGGTATTAAAATAGTCATTTGTCGTTAAGGATGTAACGGACTGATGATGTGATAGTTAAATATAAAATGGAAAATTACATATTTAGTCCCTGCTATTCATACATTTTATAATTTAGTCATAATTTTATTATAATAAAATAATATAAAATACAATAACTTGCTACTATGGGGGATCAATCTTGGGTCTCCAAAGAAAGCAACAAGCGTGCAAACCACCAAGACAAATAACTTTTAATGATATTTAACACTAATATTAATATTTATCAACTATTATTGTTTATATTTTTTACTTTTCATCTTAGGTATAAACATATATTTATTTTCTTATTTTATTAAAATATTAATTGAATTATTTTATATATATTAAACTAAAATATTAAAATCCATAAAACAAAACCTTAGATTATAAAATCTAAACCTTAAATCTTAAATAATTTTTTATTATAATTTGAAAATTTATAATTTATAATTTATTTAGAGAATCATAAGTCCTAAAATACAAACACTAAATACTAAAACATTTAGCGAATCTTAAATCCCAAACCCTAAATATTAAACCTCTAAACCCTAACTAAAAATATATTTAATAAATCATAAAAATATATTTTTATGTATAAACATATATTTATTTTATAATTTCATTAAAATATTAATTAAATTATTATATAAAATAAATTAAAATACTGAAATTCTAAATAATATTATTTATTTATTTATTTAAAATATTAATTGAATTATTTTATATATAATAAATTAAAATGCTAAAATTCTAAATAATAAATATAAAATAAATTATAGATTAAGGTTTAGGGTTTAAGATTCATTAAAAATAAATATATGAATAAAAATATTTAAATTTTAATTTTTATTTGAATATTTATTATACGAATATTTTTATTTGTATATTTATTATTCGAATATTTTTATTTGAATATACGAATTTTTTATTTGAATATTTAAAATTCAAATATTTTATTCGAAAATTTTTAAATTAAAATATTAAATTATTTATTATTTTATTCGAATATTTATTCTAAGAATATTTTTATTTAAATATCCAAATAATTTTATTCGGATATTTAAAAGCTAAATATTTTGTTCTAATATTTTTAGGGTTTAAGTTTTAAGGATTTAAGATTTAGGATTTTGGGTTTAGAGTTTATAAATAAATTTTTATTAATTTGAATCTTTTAATTTATTATATAGTAATTTAATTATTATTTTTAGTTAAATTAAAAATAATTAAATATAAAGGAATAAATATTAGAAATAATATATATATATATAAATAATAGTGTTTTATATTAGTGAAATATGCTTAGCTTAATAGTTAAGCCATTTGAATTTAATGCTCTCTTACTCAGGTTCAAATCCCCTTAAAAACATGTTTAGGATTTATTTCTTTTCTTCTTTGATCAGGTAGTGACACGTTTTTTTCTTCTTTAATCAGGTGGTGACACGTGTCACTACCTGATTGGATGATAAAAATAAGTTTAATAAATTAAATATATATAAATATAATCCTATCACCACCTAATTAAATAATTATATTATTTTATTATAATAAAATTATGACTAAATTATAAAAATGTATGAATAACATGGACTAAATGTGTAATTATTTCATTTTATATTTAACTGCCACGTCGTCAGCAGTCTGTTACTCCTTTAACGGCGGATGACTTTTTAATACCAAATTAATAGTTTATCGGTGTATTTGATTCTTTTTAAAATATTATGGTCAGATCGATACCAACCCTATAATATGGTGACTATCCGTATCGTTTATCCTTTTTATTTTATAATTATTTCAATTTTATATTTTAAAAATTATGTAAAAGAATCTTTAATTTTTAATATTTTTAGAAAATTTAAAAAAATAGAATTAAAAGTATATTTTGATTAAAAAATTAATTATAGAGTTTAATTGAACTTTTAAAAAATAGTTTGAAAGTTTTTTACTTTTTTTTTATATTTTAATTGCTTTTTGACTTGTCATGTAAGAAAATTGGTCAAGTTGGTGTTAATTAATGTCGGTTAATTAACTTGTTTGGTTAAATTTTATGGTTGAATGAATTACTTTGGTGCAAAAGGTAGTGAAATTTTTTCTAATAAAAAATAAAATATATTTACCGATAAATAAGATTAAGTATAAAAAAGAAAGTTTAACGGGGAAAAATTATATCATGGGTCAGTTTTATTACGTCATTCATGGAACCAATCACTAAAAATCATTCATATTATTTTTTTGTCATATTTTTTAAAGTGAATCATCACTCATATTTATTGTTAATTCTTCTTAAAAATAATTTTTTTAAGTAAAAATTCATTTGGAAAAAAATATGACATATAAAAATTGATGATGTGAGTGATTTTTAGTGGTTGATCTCATGACCACATGGTAGAATTAACCTATGATATAATTTTTCGTGTAACGGTATTTACTCAATTATTTATAAAATTAAAATATTTCATTAATAATTAATGAATTTAAAATGGTTGACACGTATTATTGAAGCTATACACCATTATATATTATTAAAAATTAATAATTTTTAAATAAATATAAAATGTCCTAAAGTTAAAGAAACCCTTAACCTTTTTGTTTTCTATACTTTTTTATTAAAAAAAAGATAATTTTAGTGGACAAAGAAAGTAATAAAGAATTAAAGTGACTTCAAATCATAAATAATTTGATTTTATTTAAGTATATTTCGGGTTAAACAGCTCAGTATCTCACTATTCTTGAGTTTATGTTTTTATCACCCAACCATTGTTTTAGCAAAACAACAACCGATGTTACATTTTGTTCTATTTTTAATACTTCTGTCGTTAAAAATTAACGATAATGCTAACAAGAATTTTTATTACTTTTCTTTTATAAAAAATATTATGTCAATTTTGCAGTTAATTTTTAACGATGGAGTGTTAAAATAGAAACAAAATCTAATCTTTGGTATCATCTTATTAAAAAAATAATTGAATGATCAAAACAATAGAGATTATATCATAGGTCTGACTCGTCATATCAGTCATAGTCCTAACCAATAAAAATCACTCATTCCATCACTAATCATTCATGTCATTAATATAATTTACATAAATTATATTTTTTAAATGACATAGAAAAACTAATTGAAGATTCATTGGTTGAAAAAAAATAACTTCAAAGATAATGATGAAATGAGTGATTATAAAATTAAACAGGACCATGACTGATGTGTTAAGTCAAGCCATGATATAATTTCTCCCGACACAGATACACGAAAATATACGATATACCACATATGTAATTTATCCTGTAATTTAATTCAGTTTGAGATTGATCCTCCAATAGCGGCAGACCATTTTGAGTGGAGCATGAGGGGAGGGGTAGGAATTAGGAAAAGATTTGATCTGCCCACTGACTCACAATAGGTCTGGTTGGTAAGGACTTGTATCAACTGGAGCAAGTAATTTACCACATGATTAGGAATATATTGGTTTAATTATCCAAAGCAGCCAAATTAAGCTACCAGGACAATCCCTGTTTCACACTCCATTAATATTCGATCTCTTGGTTCTTGAGTTGATTGATTGGATTCAGCTTGTTCAATAATCTGTGTCTAAAACGTGCTCAGAAGAAGAATCTGTGAAAAAGAAAGACTGGTGGTTTCATTTCTTAAGAGAAATGATGGGTGATAAGGCAGTTTGCCTGCAACTGCAAGCTAAGCAGAGCAGCGAACATGTTGTTGCGTATTAAGTTGGGTTCAGCTAAACCATGATGTGAAGTGTTGAGAGCTACATTTAAATCAGACAGCAGAAGTATCATTCTGGGATATGACGTAGATTCATGAATTGTGATGCAAACATGACAAAGCAAAACATGAATTTTGGTATGTAATGACACTAATGTAACGGCTTCTGAAATAAGACACTACAGGGAAGATTGGAGAATTTCCAGAAATATTAATGTTGGAATTTTTTTTAAATATTGTATCTCGTATTTTATTTTTTAGAATATTAATGATTCTATAGTACTTAGAACCACAATACCATTAGACTTCGACTTTGAACAGTGTAAGGATGAAGATGCCATAGTCAGAGCCATAAGGTTCCGTTTTTATCAAAATTATCCGAAAATACTGTTCAAAATCGGAACATAATGGTGCCGACTTTTTAAATACCGTAGAATCATCAATATTTTAAGAAATAAAGTAAGAAATGGAATATTTTAGGATTTTCTTTTCCAACATCACTATTTCCGGGAAGATTGCTGAGTTGGGCTTTCTATAATATTACTGCAAAATGAGAAGATAAGATTTCAGGAGCCTCCAAGAAACACCCGAACTATGATATTAGAGACAATCATGATTAGACAGTTTTCTCCAAGGTGAGGTCTTTTGGATCTAACATGATCACTAAACAAATGACTCTACTTGCCAACAATGTCAAGATTTCATCTGTAAGACCATCTCCAATCTTCACCGTCAGGATCGTAATCACTATTATCATGACCAAGATAATCGGCACCATCACCATGGAAAGCATTGCAAGAATCAACTTCGTTCAGGTCTTCATCATAGCCTCCCAGGCTCCCAACTTCTGAAGACTTGATACAGCTAGAGGATCTACTTTCATCTTCATCCCCTTCTTCCTCCTCGTCAGATATTTCATCAGGATAATCATTTCTTGGATTTTCTTCAGCTGCAAACACCAAAATAAATATACAAGTCATACGAGCATCCCCAGAATTTGGTGACAGAGACTAGACTCTAAAGATTACCATTTGAATCTTCACTACCGTATTCCGATGGCACATCATAGAAATCATCATCATCCACCGTCACCCTGGAAGAAGATCATGCTTTAGTTTTAATGTGTGCGTGTGAGAGAGAGATTAAAGAACAGCGTAATATAATACTCACAATGGGAATGGATTTGAAGCCAAATCCTCATCTACAACCGGGTCATCCTTCACACTGTAGTAGTCATACACATATTGTTCTGCGTGTAAAATAGAAAAGGAAATAACACATTGGATGGTCTGAAGAACATAAACCAAATATCAGCCACTGAAGTATTAAAGAGGACACAAATGGATACTAATTCTCTAATGAAACAGCATTGCAGGGGAGACCACTGAAATCGGCTGCCTAAAAAAAACATACATGAATTTGAAAGTTCAATAGGGAAATTCTAAAAAAAGACTGGCCTTAAAAAAAGCCTATAAAAGGCCGTACCGTTTTTCTTACAAAAGTTGTAAGAAATTCGGTACACACTTTTCGGTATATACCGAAATTCTTACAACTTTTGTAAGAAAAACGGTACTATACCGAAATCTTCATACTTTTTGTAAGAAAATCGGTTTATAACCGAAATTCTTACAGTTTTTGTAAGAAATTTGGTATATACCGTTTTTCTTACAAAAGTTATAAGAATTTCGATATATACCGAAAAGTGTGTACCGAATTTCTTACAACTTTTGTAAGAAAAACGGTACAACCGTTTTTTAGGTCTTTTTTAAGGCCGACTTTTTCTAGAATCACCCCAATAGGCCTTGAACTAAAGTTGAAAACAATAGCATCTGAAAGGCCAAGTATACTGCAGTAAATAGTGATTCTTTATAATAAAAAAAAACGAATTTACAATTCACAACCTTTTCCGAAAAGGTATTCTTGCATATCAGATTCAACTTCAGCAACAGCTGCAGGGATAAACTCTTTCAAGAGCGGCAAGTAACTTGACAAAAGCTTTTGATCTTCCAAGGATCTCTCTCTGCAGTAAAAATCAAGCTAACTTAATCTGTTTCACGATAATTCTTTAACATACAAGTTAAATAAATTTTAAGACGAACTTACTCAATTTGTATGCTATTAGACTTTTCCTCAACATCAACACGAACAACGTCATAGAAATGGCACATTTCATCAACTGCCTCTTTTTTACCTCTTCTGCTCCTCCATATTTGTTCAAAACGAGCATTTTTTGCAAATGCCCAAGACGACAGACTCCATAAAACTACAGAAATATAAAGTAAAATAAAAAAGCAAATCCTTTTTTCCTATATCACAAGATAGCACAGTTTAAAATTGTACATGATGAATACACGCTTAATATAAACAAGTTTCTATAAGGAAAAGAGCAATTCTAGGAAAACTTGAGCAGTTGGGTTCTCTTAACTCTAGTTGTTAAATTTTTACTGTAGTCTCACAAAAAGCATGTATTTCCAGTTATCTAGGCCAATGGAGCTGTGAGTTTTCTGAAGAAATAGCAAGAACTATAAAACAGGTTTTTCAGCAATTTTACCCTATTGTGCCATAAATTTATCACTCGAGTTGAGGTTATGGCATCAATCAATAGTTTCTTAAGACAAAAACTGTACTCTCTCATATCATACGAAACAATTCCAAACCCCTTTGCAACATTCATATTACAAAAATATTAAAGCAATTGGTATTCTTTTATCAGTATAATAATTATCTAAGATGAAAAAAAAAAATCAACAAAGATAAGATGAGAGTGAAGGATATAAAGAGTGGAGTTTACAAGAAGGCATTATTCCATACTTTGACACATTTCATAAATCTAGGTTTTAACAGTATATTGAAATGTAGACAAAGCAACCAATGCTATCAGATACACAAAATCAGAACAAAAACGTGAAAAGATGAAAGCCTCAAGACAGACACTTAAAAAATTCACAAAGATCAATGACAAACAACAGCAAGGATATAGAAAGAGACAGTGATGATGACCATCTTTTCAAAATGAATCAGGATATCATTGCAAAACATTTACAAGGAAGTATTAGACACTAAATTACCTCTTGCTTTTGGATGGATTTGTATAGCTGCTCTTGCCGCTGCAGACATTAAGATCAAAATGGCAAAACATTAGGGTATATAAAGGAAACAAGAATCACCACTCACCAGCAGTTCAAGGAGCAACCATGATTGTGTTGCTTGAAAAAAAAGAGATTACATAATCAATTTTCTGAGGGCGCCTTCCTTCCAGGCTCTTTGTTTTACCATCAGTAGCATTAGCAGAATTCAGCTGTAAAAGAAACCCACAGTTAGAGCTTTTGTCGCATGAGCTATACAGAAGTACATGACACGAAATTAATGAAAAAATTGCCCTCAAGAAGCAGACTCTAACAAAAGCAAAGGATAACGATAAACAGTTCATGTATTAACAGCATTTGATCATTGCTTAATATAAAAGACTGCAGAATATCAACCGTAGCCTCCGAGTTTACAACTGTATCAACATGCTACACAAATACTTTCTTAGTCTTCAACTCCTCCAATACAGAACACCACCATCGCATCAGTTTTAGAAAATTTCTGAATTATGGAACATGCAAATTAAGAATGACCGTTGAATTGAATTAAAAAAAAAGCTACACCAGTATATCAAACATATAAAAAAGGAAACCTTTTTGGGACGATTCAGAATTTTGAAGATTCTGAAAATCAGAAAAGGGGCGTTTCAAAGGTCTCTCATTGATTTCCAGCCCTGAAAAATCAACACGAGTATTCCTTAAATTTTGAAGATTGCATTTTTAATTCATATTGGCAGCAAAAGAAAGCACAAAGAGGATAAGATGAAAGAATGAAAAGAGAACATACAGAAAGCATCGAGACGAGACTGATAGACTTTGCGCTTAACCCTAACAATTACAGACTTATCGGGCGTCGATTGGGGCGTTGCTGAAGAGCTTTCACCGTTACTCTCCATGATGCTTGTTTGATAATGATTGCAAATACGTTGTTAGGGTTTTAGCTTCGTTGGGAGAGAAAGGGTTGAGAGAAATCTTCTGCTTGTACAGAATCAGGTGAGAAAATGGATTTTTTTTGGCATAATTCAATTCAGCTTCATTTTTTTACGCCATTAACTATTGAAATTCAATTAAAGTTTGAATTTTTTTCTTGTCATTTAGTATTTATTTTTAAATTTTTTTCTTCAAAATTCACCTTCTACTTTATTGAAGTGTATTCGGCCAATTGACGTGGATATTGAGGTTTGAAAAAAAAAATTCTCGAATTATTGAACGTGTAAAACTATTTCCATCAATATTGATGAAAGAATAGTACCAAGAAAGTCGGATTTTTTAGATACCGACTTCCAACAGTAATCTCTCTGAAAACGGCACCATGAGAAGCCGACTTTTAAATGTTCAAAAATGGCACCATTAGATGCCGACTTTGGTGTCAATTGCGCCTCTGCCATGCATGTAGTCTGCATGCAATATGAAAAGCATGCAAGGTCAGGTCATGGGAAAGCAAACTTTAAAGGCAGGGATGGGTGGGTGAATGGGTGATGGCAGAGAAAACTAAAAAATTAAGCATACATATTTATATTCGTAGGTTTGCATGCATGTAAAAGTAAGTAGGATATAGGTTATAGGTTTCAGATTGAAATTGACTAATTTTTGGGAGAATAAATTTTTTATTTTAATTTAATTGTTGAATGGTTTATAAATTAAATATGAAGGTGAAAGATAAATCATTTGCTGGTTGAAGAGAAGGAAGAAAACAGAACGAGAGAGAAGACGAAATTGTTTTATGGTAAGGTTTTATTTAATTTTTGTTACCTTTAAGCTGTCTTTTTTTGTTTTAATTTTTTTAATTCTTTAGTTATTTTTGAATATATTTATTTTAGTTTGTATGTTAAATGTTGAATGTTGGTTTTATAAATTTTAAAATAATTTTTTGTAGTTGGTATGTTGAATGTTTATATGTCGAATTTTTTTGTATATAGATTTAGATTTTTTTTTGTATGTAGATTAGAAATTTTATAAGTTTATTTCGAATATGCAGATAAAATGAGCGAAGATAGATTTATGACGATCGTTTATTATAATGGTCAAATTGTGAAAAACGAATCTGGAATATTGTTTGAATCTGAGAACACTACTAAGCTGAGATTTGCAAAAGATATCAGTCTTCGACAGTTACATGAGAAAATATCAAAGAAGATTACAACAAAGTTCATAGTTTGCGTTATCGGTGACTTACATGTGAAAATCCAGTTAGATACATTGCAATCAATCTTGAAGATGATGATGATGATGTTAGAATGATGATCGCAGAGCACGACTCTATGAATATTTGATATATTGAGTTATTTGTCGAGGTCCATGATGTTCTCATCCCATCGAGCAATGTCGTTGGAGAGTCTTCTCGAGTGGAGTACGATAATGATACTGATCTTCCTAGAGGCAGTTTTGTTGCAATGTTGTCTAGTGGGATATCGACAATTGATCCGAGTCATGGTGTTGACGTAGAGAACCTACGAGGTCGCTGGGGTAAAACGCTTGCTGATTCAAGCGAAGATGAAGATATTAATGATCCTGATTTATTTCCTGATGATGTTGGTGATGCACCTAATTTTGGTATTGGGGAATTTTGTTTGACCGGATTTGACATGAGCCCGTATGAACCTCCAGTTCACATGGTTTCTTTTGATTTTGATGCTATGAGTGCCCCTCAATTTGATGAAAATAACGAAGCTACATTGGCAGTAAAAGAGTACAGCATAAGAAACCATGTTGACTATGTTGTTGCAGAATCTAGTCAGAAGACTTTCCTTGCAAAATGTGTAAAGTATGGTCAAGAATGTAATTGGAAGATCCGAATGACCAAACTAAAAAGGTTTAATCGTTGGGAAATCACGAAATACAATGGCGAACACACATGTTTCAGAACGTCCATCGACTAAGACCATAAAAAATTGGACTCGGCTGTAGTAAGTCAGCACGTAAGAAGTCTGTTAGAAACAAATCCTAGGATTCCGGTTTCAACGATTCAGGCAACCATTGTACAAAAGTTTGAGTATCAGATAAAATACAAAAAAGCGTGGCGCGCAAGAGATAAGGCCATGGAGTTTGTTTACGGTGATTATAATAAATCGTACAACGAGCTACCTGTTTTACTACTAGCGATGACTCATTTCATCCCAGGAACGATAGTGAGATATCAAGCTAAAGATGTATATGACCAACAAGGGCAAGTTGTTCCGGGCTATAAATTTCTACATCATCTTTTTTGGTCATTCAAACCTTGCATCGAAGGTTTCCCTTATTGCAAGCGTATGATCCAAGTCGATGATATGTGGTTGTATGGGAGATACTCTCATGTATTATTGATTGCTGTTGCGTAGGATGGTGAGAATAATGTATTTCCGATTGCATTCGCAATTGTCGAACATGAAACTGCTAAAGCATGAAATTTCTTTTTAACCAATCTGCGTGAGCATGCCGTCAAAGAAGATGGGGTTTGTATTATATCTGATTGAGGAACCGATATCAAAGCAGCTATAAATCGAGCAGGAAGTCGTTGGACACCTCCACACGCATATCCTGCATACTGTATTCGACATATTGGAAAGAACAGTTTCGAGACTTTCAAAAATCCATACCTTCGCAGTGAAATTTTAAGCTTGGATAAGAATCTTTAATTAATGTTCGACTGTTATTGTTTTTTCTCATATACTAATATTATTATAAAATAGGTTATATACTGACTCAACCAGAATTTGAGAGGAAAATGCAAAATTTACAGAACTATGGCGAACGTGTTTGGAATTGGGCAAACAATATTGAGAGGGAAAGATGGGCGCAGTGTTATGACGAAGGTGGTAGACGATATGGGCAAATGACAACCAACCTTGTTGAGTGTATTAATGGAGTACTCAAAGGATCTCGTCACCTTCCAATAGTCAGTCTAGTGAAAGAGACATACTATCGATTGGGCAAAGTTTGGACTGTTAAAGGGAAAGAGGTTGAGGCCTTAATAAATAGGGTCAAAGATGGGTTATGGATCTAGCAAAGAAAATGCAAGATAATATGGTGAGTGGAACATCGATGAAGGTTCATAGCTTTGATCTAATGAATCAAACATTTGATGTTATTGGTCTTGGGCGATTCAATCAACAACCGCACTCCAATGTATTTTGTGTTAATTTCAGGCGCAGATGGTGTGATTGTGGAGCGTTTCAGGCATGGCGATATCCTTGTCCACATGCGGTTGCAGCGTGTATGTATATAGGTGTAGACCCATACACGTATGTTGATGAATGCTTCAATCTCAATAGGATGGTTAATATTTACCGAGCTGAGTTTCCTGCAATGGCAAATTCAAGTTATTGGCCATTAGTGGAGCATGAAAGGTGGTTACCTGATCCTACCATTTGACGCACTCCAAATGGAAGACCCAAATCGATACGTATCTATACTAGTATGGATCTTCATCATAAAGAGAAGGGTCAACGTAAAAGATACACGATCTGTAAAGCTGAAGGACATTCTAGAGGAAAGTGTCCCAATGAGCCAAAATTTGTTCCTATTCAGTAGTGATCCATTGAATATTGATGTTTTGTATTAAATATCGAATATTGATACTTTGTATTAAATATTGAATATTGATGCTTTGTATTAAATATTGAATATTGATGCTTTGTATGAAATATCGAATATTGATGCTTTGTTTTAAATATCGAATATTGGTACTTTATTTTAAAAATCGAATATTGATGCTTTGTTTTAAATATCGAATATTGATGTTTTGTTTTAAATATCGAATATTGATACTTTCTTTTAAATATCGAATATTGGTGCTTTATTTTAAATATCGAATATAAAATAAAATAAGATACGAAATAAAATAAAATACATTAACCAAAATTACATTACAAATAAAATACAATCCAAATTACATATCCAAAATAATAATCATTTCTTGCGTAATTTTTGACCATGCCGAGGTGTGGTTGACATATAAGTCTTTGGTGGTCATCGAAGACGTTGTGGCCTCTGTGGTGCATCTTCTTCATCAGCTTCTTCATCAACCTCTTCAGCAACAGATTCAACATCCTCTTCATTAGCAACGGTATAAGTTGACAGTGTCATGAACATAGAAGTTGTTTCTCCTCCCATTATATCTGGTGAATTTATGAAATTTTGCATTTCATGAAAATCATGCGTAGTGTTATAAACGAAAGTGTGAGACTGTGGGGTAGAAACTCGGGCCTATATAAATTGACATCATCAAAACCCAAATTAGAGAAAGAGCTATGACCCACGTCTAGTTCAACGTCTGGTTGTGCACATGTAGAAGTCGGTTCCTTTTCCCATACAATAGTAGGAATTACCGAACTCATATCTGGCTCTCATGTGGTTGGCCAACCTTCTGGGTTTTGACTACATATATTTGTATTCGAAGATGAGCCTGCAGATGTTTTTGATGATTTGCCTTTACCACCATATGTTTTCTTATACCTTTGGCATTCTTCTCGACGTTCATTAGTTGTTAAGTACGGCTTTCCATTAGAACGATACCAAATAAGGTACTCCAAATTCTCAAAGCCATAATCTGTAGTTTCTAGTGGATACCGTTCTGGCAACGATAGAGCTCTATTGTGCCACAAAGAAATAAACTCAATATGTACGGCTTCCCAATCTGTATCTGCTCTACCACGTCCATCATGCCCATGAAGATAATAATGATCACGTGGAATCAACGGAATAGGCTGATGGAAGCCAAATTGTCTAAGCACTCTATCTCCAAATTGAAACTCCACCGTAGAAAAATGAATCAATGGTGCAACAGCACACCATAAATCCGAATTTAGTATAAGATAATCAGGTAGAAAAATTTGATCATCATTGTACGCTTGCCAAATAAACTGGAAAATAAAATTTTTTACATTTGTATCATACTAAATTATATGAGCAATAAGAAACAAAATATTAATAGAATTAAAATATAAATTGAGTATCTGATCTTGACAATATGAATCTATAAGAGATCTAAAGACTCGTATATTATTGTGCGCTAGACCAGTCTCGTGATTTTCCTCGCACCATCTGCAAGAAAATGCAAAAATAAAATAATGTACAATATTAAGTTAAAAAATAATCAAACTAATCATAAATTATTCACCTTGCACAAACTGGAAATTGTATATAATCCCGGGTCACTAGTGTGAAGAATGGAAGTCGTTGTCAAGCCCAAGCTTGTAATAACAATAGACATCCACCAATACCACCTACCTTTTTACCTTTTTCGAGTACGGCGCCCTTGCATAACTCACGATACAAGTACGCTAATATGGCTGAGCTTCAGCTATATTCAGAACCGGATACCCAATGAGTGCTCAAAAATTGTAGATATCGAACACTAACCAAATTTCCAGATTTATCCGGCATTAGAATACCACCAATCATCTGTAGGATATAAGCTGGACTCACCTGATAAATTTGTTCAACTGTACTGTACTCATTTAACGGAATTCCTTCTCTAACCAACTCAGCTTGACACGAGAACCTTTAACATTACTTCCATATGGTACTTTTCCCAGATACATTTCACAAATCTCAGCAGTAGAACCATGCATACGCTCAATCAACGGTTTTTCGTTGACAGGTACACCGATAAGATACACAATATCTTGCAGAGTAATCGTACATTCTCCACAAGGCAGATGAAATGTATGGGTCTCGGGTCTCCACCGCTCAATTAGAGCGGTAATCAATCCTGGGATTAACTTATAGCCCCGAAGGAATGTGGCATAATAAAAGCCAGCAGTACGCAAAAAATCCAATATTCTATTATCTAAGGAAGTTTCTACCATGGATCGATGATGTTTAAATGTACCCTCCGTATCCTATAATCAAACCAATACTATTAAAAGATATAAATAAACTTTTAATTAAATATAAATTATAAAATTTTACCGTATCATCAACACGAAGACTAATAATATGTCGATCCTCTAAATATAAAAGAGGAGCTTGCTCAGCCATCTGCTAAAATAAATGAAAAATTTAATTGATAAATAACTAATCAACTCATCTATAAAAAAAATTAAAATATAATTCTCTCCTAAACAAACTTTACTCATCTATAAAAAATTTAAAAAAATTATAAAATCAACAACTTACTTAGGATTTTTAATTTCTAAAAAACTCTAAAAACTCTAAAAAAATTAAAAAAAACTCTAAATTCTTAAATTAGTAAAATTTTAATTTCTACTAATAATTCTTTAATTAACAACTATTAAATTAGTAAGAATTTCTACTTACTTAAAAAATACAAATAATAAAAGTTAAAATTCCTGTTACTCAACTCAACTCACATAAAAATTTTAATTCAATTAAAATAAATATTTTTATTATTAAATTAATTTCTCTTTTCTTATCTTACAACTACTAAAACCGTTATTTTATTTCTCCTACTCAACGTATTCAACTAAAACATATAATAAAAAATAATTAATAAATATAATATAATTCTCTTCAAAAATTAATTAATAAATTATTAGAATTATTAGAATTAAATTATATTCAACGCACATAATAAAAACTAAACTAATTAATCAAATTACTAAAAAACTTAAAATAATATAATTCTCTTCAAAAAAAATAATCGATAAATTACTAAAATGATTAAAATTAACTTCATTGCACACATAAAAAAATAAAAATATATGAACAAATTACTACTAAAACTAAAATACTTATAATATAATTCTCTTCGAATATTCTTCTTCAAAATAATCAACTCAAACCTTGTAATAAAATATAACAACCCATAAAAAAAATTAAAATTTCGTAATTAACATATATCCAACTAAAATATAAAATATTAAAAAGATGTAATTTAATAAAAATAATACTTACAATTTTTTTTAACCAAAACTCTTCTCTTCAACAACTCTTCTGTTCTTCCACACTTTCAAAACTCATCTATCTATTTTTTCTCAACCATCTACTCTATTTATCAAACAACTAAATTAATCTACACTACACATCTATCCTATCATTACCTTCCAAAATTTTCAGTCCACCCATATAAACCTTTAATTTTTTTCAGACTACACCGTCCATCTACCCCATTATTTTTTCGACTGTCGCCACCTACTCCTTCAGCATGCACAGTTTCTTTATTTGTGGGAGCAGACTGTTGCAGTGTAAACACTGCATGCTGCATGCAGACTGTTGGAGCAGCCTTTGGAGAGAGGCACGTGATTCCCCTCAATTTTTCCACCATGCTACTGGACCTTGCATGCTTTTCATATTGCATGCAGACTGCATGCATGGCAGAGACATAATTGACACCAAAGTCGGCATCTAATGGTGCTATTTTTGAACATTTAAAAGCCGGCATCTCCTGATGCCGTTTTCTGATGGATTACTGTTGGAAGTCGGTATCTAAAAGATCCGACTTCCTTGGTACTATTCTTTCATCAATATTGGTGGAAATAATTTTACAGGTTCAATAATTCAAGATTTTTTTTTCAAACCTCAATATCCACGTCAATTGGCCGTATTCAGTGGGATTAAAAGCCACTTTATTAAATTGAAACTCAATACACCAGCACTAAATTAATTTATTATATTATTATTTTTATCACTTATTTTATTTATTATTTTATTAATTTTTATATGAAAAATACTCATTAAAATATTTATTAATATATTAAAATATATTCATTAAATTTATTTTATTTTATTAAAATCATCTTTATTCTTTTCTCGTACCTGGTCCTTATAATTTTAAATTTCTAAATTCTAAACTCTAAACATAAAATTCTAAAATTTAAAATCCTAATAAACTATAAAATTAAAACCTTAAACTTAGAAATAACTTTTTTATTTTTAGGGTTTTTAGGGTAAAGATTTTAAGTTTAAGGTTCGTTATTTTTAAGGGTTAGATAATATAGTGAGGATTTTAGGTTTTAAAGTTCTAAATTTAAGATTTTAGAGTTTAATGTTTAAAATTTGAATTTTAAGGGAATAAATTTTGGAGGAGAGAACGATGGTAGCTTTAATAAAATTAAATGAATTTAATAAAACCATTTTAATATATTAATGGATATTTTTTCAGTTTAAAACAAATAAAATATTAATAAATAACTAAAGTAAATCATGGAAAATAATAATATAAGTTAGTTTGGTGTTTTGTGTTGAGTCTTTTAATCTAATAAATGTGGGTTAAATTTCTCCAAACATACTTTGAGATTTTTTTTATATCTCGGAATTAATATCATCAACTGATTAGTTAAAAATTAATATAAAAATAATTATTCTTTTTATAAAAAATATGATGTCACGTGATACGTCAATAAAGTGTCAAACAACATCTTAATATATGTGGTATTATTATGTCAACAAGTCACGTCATGTAAACATTTTACATCAATGAACATGGGCGGAGCCACCCTTTCACAAGGGTGGTTAAATGACACCTCCAAAATTTTTTGGTTCATCTTTTCTTATATGATTTATTTATATAATTTTTAAAAAAATAAATAAATAACATCAATATTATAAATAATTAACACTCCTTGAAAAGAAATCTAAAAAATGACACCCCTTAAATAATTTTCTAGTTCCGTCTCTGTCAACGAAGGATGTTGATCCTTAGTTGATTGATGATTTTTATTCAAAGAAAACGAAATTAAAATATTAGAAATTGATCTAAAATAAAAAAATAAAGGCTAAAATGACTAAAAGATTAAATATTAAATTATTTTTAATTAAAATATAGTCAAATTAAAATAATATAAATAATAAGAATTAAATTTGTTTTTTAAAATTATTATAAAATTATTTAAATGTACAAACATGAGACTAAATAGGTTATTATATAAAATATTTTAAATTTTATATATTTCTTAATAGTCGTTAAAAGATTAATGAACAATTTAGATCAAAATTAAAAATTTTAAAATAACATTTAAACAATTAAAAATTTGATTACCAAATTAAGTAATTTATCATACGCCAATTACCATTTATGTACTTTAATCAAAAATTAAAAAAAAATTAAAGAACGATATAAAAATGTTTTTTTAAAACTTTATTTTAAACATAAATGGATTAACTCTTTTGATCTTATAATTTTAAAAATAATTAATAATATATAGTGATACATAATATTTATTATATTATTCTTGTTAATGGTTAAACACGATCTTACTGTTTTATTGCATTATAATTTAATAAAAATATTTAAACTTTATCTTAACTAATATTTTATAAATAATTAATATTACATTTATCGGCCAACGGCACCCATAAGGCGAAGACACCGTAGGACCGACTGCCGAGGGCTTCTGATTTTATCTTTAAGCTCTTATCTTTTTCATCTGGACTCCCTATCTGCACTCGTCTGCTGCATTTTTCTTCCTCCAGTCCCTTAAACCCTACGCCCTGAAAGACGCTGAGGGAACCCATGAATCCCTCTATTCTCCTTTCCCCTCCTGCTTCCTCTCAACCTCGTCCCCTTCTCTTATTCCATTTCTCACCTAATCCCCTACCCTCAACACGACGCCGTTTCAGGGTCTCTCTACCCCGCAACTCCATCTCTACCCATCACCAATCCACTCCCTCAACTTCCTCACCGGAAACAGAAAAACCCAACATTTTCGGAGACCCCAAGGAGCTTACTGGCATCCAACCCTTGGTTCAGAATTTGTCACCGCCCGTCAGACTAGCTACTTCTGCTGTCATCCTCGCTGGGGCTCTAGCAGCTGGATACGGCCTTGGGCTTCGATTCGGTGGCAACCGGAATGCTGCCTTAGGTGGAGCAGCCATTCTCGGCGCGGCTGGTGGAGCCGCTGCCTATGCGGTGAATGCTGCTGTTCCGGAAGTTGCGGCTGTTACTTTGCATAATTATGTAGCTGCCTGTGATGGCCCCGAGGCCATAAAGAGAGAGGATATTGAAAATATTGCCAAAAAGTACGTATTTTGAATCTTACCCGGTTATTATTTTGATTGAGTTGAAATGATAATGCAAGTCTTTTGTTTTATTGTTTTCACCAATTTCACCGTTAAAGATTATGCAAGTGTTTTTCAATGTTTAAAATAATTCAGATATGGAGTGAGCAAGCAGGATGAGACATTTAACATGGAGCTTTGTGATATCTACTCTCGGTACATTTGATAGTATTTACTCAGTTATCTTCTTATATGGACGAAGGATTTCCTTGTAAGGTTTGATTTTTAATCTTTAATGGTTACAGGTTTGTATCATCTGTCCTGCCCCCTGGAGGTGAAAATCTTAGAGGTGATGAGGTTGAAACCATAATTAGTTTTAAAAATGCGTTAGGGATTGATGACCCTGATGCAGCTTCAGTGCATATGGAGGTAAGTCATCTTGTGATGCTCACTCTATGTATATGTTTGTGTTTATTGAATATTTCAAAATTGTGTTTTTGATTTGTCTTGCTAGATTGGTAGGCAAATCTTTAGGTTTAGGCTTGAGGCAGAAGATCGTGATGGTGATTTAGAGCAGCGGCGGGTCAGTCACTTATCATTCTAAGCTTTGTAAAGTATAGAAATTTAGGAGGATCCGAGGATGTAATGTAGCTTGACCGCTTCTAATTTCTTTCCAGTGCAGGCATTTCAGAAGCTGATTTATGTTTCAACTCTAGTTTTTGGAGATGCGTCGTCTTTTCTTTTACCTTGGAAGCGTGTTTTTAAGGTCACTGATTCCCAGGTAATTATCAGTTATCACCATTATTTTCCCGGATTTCGTTACTCGTATTTTGTTATCCTTTCCTAGTGTTAATTTTTCTATTGATTTTTTGGCATCATGAATTCCGCTCTGCCGGTTCAACTTTTAAAATCTCATGATAAATTCAATACTTTTCATAAAATTTGATAATAATTCCATGTATGCAATTAATGCCTCCAGGTTGAGATTGCTATCCGTGATAATGCCAAGCAATTGTATGCTTCCAAGTTAGCTTCAGTTGGAAGAGGTGACACATGGATGTTCTGTACTTCTGTGTCGTATTTTATATTGACTATTTTAGTATTTGAGGTGGTTGTATGATGACCAAATAATACTGTTATTGTTAATATAGTTTGAATTATTTATTTTCAGATATTGATGAGAAACTGCTTGTCTCCCTTAGAGAAGCACAGCTGAAATACAAACTTTCCGATGAGGTGCATTCTTCACAATTTTTTTGCACTGGTGTTATTGGTATATAATTGTTCTTACTTCTTAATATAGTAGTTCTTCTATTTGTAGCTTGCTAAGGATCTATTGATCGAGCACAAAAGAAAGCTAGTCGAGGAAAATATTTTTGTGGCACTGCAAGGACTGAAGTCTAGGGGAAGAACTGTGTACGATTATCAATACCTAGACTTAGTGCTGTTTATTTCTTTTCGACCAGAATGTTTTCCTTAATGACGATGCTTAAACGTCTTCATATACTTCTGCATTGTTTTTGGATTATGAATGTTCTGTCATCACGTAAAAATGTTTTAAAATTTTGCTTTGGTACCATTAGCTTAACTAATGAAATAAGGTTTTCAGTGGGGGAGTAAAGCAAGCCGTGGAAGAGCTTGACAAGATATTGACATTCAATGATTTGCTTATCTCTTTGAGTAAGCATCCAGATGCTGATCGTTTTGCCCGTGGGCTTGGTCCTGTCTCTCTAGTTGGTATGCTCCTTGGTCCTTTGATTAGATGCAGACTATTTGGACCTTGTTTGTACTGCACTCTTTTTTAAAAAAATATATATTTAGGCATATAATAAAATTGAGTCAATTGTGAGAAATTATGTCTGCCTTTGTTTAAAATGGGTGAGCAAACCTGTTTTTTTCTTGAAGTTGCATTTATGATTAATATTTATGATAATTGTGGTTTGAACATCCCTAATCCAAAACTATTAACTACCATTATTTGTGACTGTCTCAGGTGGTGAGTATGATAGTGACAGGAAGATGGATGACTTGAAACTTCTTTACAGAGCTTATGTAACAGATTCTTTAACTGGTGGTCGCATGGAAAATCATAAGGTGATTGAATTCCTTCTTTCTATATTCTTGTTCAGTTTGGTCATGGTGGGTCTTAATAGCTTAGAGGTTCGATGAACATCCAAATTCCTTTTTATAGCAGTTGTTGCCTTTTCTGAAGCATTATGTCTAAATTTTGTTTTAAACTAATCCTCTCGGCAGAAACACTATCACTCTTGAAGAAAAAATCAGATACGAATCAGCCAGTGTGGTTTTGTTTTTCCCCAACTTATCTTATTGATAGCTGAAGGTTGAATGCATGTATTGTTGCTTAAAGAAAATGATCTATTACGTTATGAAAAAGAATATCAAGCTGTTTTTTCTTGGATAATGGTGTAAAGGAGGCCGGAACAGTAAACATGCATAGTTATTTTGTATTAATTGTCAAGTAGTTGCCGCTTGTGCTGGTATTGTTTTATATATGTTCGTTCAAGTGTAAATTCTATAAGCCTTTTTACCATAATTGTAGAACTGGTATGATTATTTTTTTCTTTCTAACTTCGAAACTTTCTGAGTTTTCGGTAGTATGGAAAAGATGAAGGTTCTGGTGAAGTTTAAAATATCCAGGATATTACTCTGAATTATTTGTTTCTCATTCTTATAGCACATGAAAGTAAAACACTGTTAAGATCTACTTATAGTATATTTTTTCATTCTCCTGCTATTGATCTGGTCGCATCCGTTTAATCTTCTCTAATCCCACCTTGTCACAAAACCTAAGAGCATTGAACTTAGAAGGCTTCACTTATTGCCCTTACGTAACTGTTAATTTTATGGGAACTCAGTCTGGTCTCTTTTTTGTTGATTCAACTTATGAATCATGAATGCTTGTAAACTTTAAACTTATTAGTGCATAAACTAGCTGATAAAGTTCAACTGTTTTCTCAACAGTAACAGGGAGAATTTGTTTCATCAATTAAAACCATTTCTTATAGCATTTCCTTTTTCTATGTTCTTTGTCTTGGTTTACTAGCTTTTTACTCATTATCTTTGTAATCCATTGCACATTGTCTTTTAATTCCCTAATACTTGTTTCTTTTGTTGTTTGTCTCCAAACTTTAGCTTACTGCGTTGAATCAACTGAGGAACATACTTGGTTTGGGTAATAAAGAAGCAGAAGCTATCATACTTGATGTCACATCAAAAGTATATCAGAAACGACTTTCACAGGCTTTTCAGAGCGGTGACCTAGAGATGGCAGATAGCAAGGCCGCCTTCCTCCAAAATCTTTGTGAAGAATTGCACTTTGATCCACAAAAAGCTAGTGTGATCCATGAAGGTATTAGAAGCAGGGTCGGGAAAAAGAAAAGGCTCAGACTTTTTTGACTTCCCTATTAGGTATCGTTTTTTTCAACCTTAGAATATTATTTGGAGTGTCTGAAATGTCTATTTTGTTTCAAGAAATCTACCGGAAAAAGCTTCAACAATGTGTAGCTGATGGGGAGCTGGATGATAGTGATGTTGCTGCATTGCTGAAGGTGCGAGTCATGCTCTGCATTCCTCAGCAAACTGTTGATGCAGCTCACTCTGATATCTGTGGCAGTTTGTTTGAGAAGGTAAAATTGTGTCCTCGGCCTATATATTCATTATTATAATAATTTCTCAGAATTTGGCCTCAACGGTTATGGCTGTCATTTTGCTATGGAAAACTGGGGAAAATGAAAAATCTCACATGGATTATTGGAACCCAAACATGTGGTTAGTTGTCTTATTGTTGACCCCCATTTTCTTCTTTCAATTATGAACCATTTCAGGCTGTGAAAGATGCTATTTCTTCTGGTGTTGATGGCTATGATGCTGATGTCAAGAATGCTGTGAGGAAAGCTGCACATGGTTTGCGATTAACTAGAGAAGCAGCTATGTCAATTGCCGGCAAGGCTGTGAGTACACACAATGATTATTTTGTGTCAATGGTTATTTTCATTTTGTTAAATTTCAGCTTTTAAGTTTGACATCTATCTCTCTGCTTGAAATCATCAAATATGTTCTCAGGTTCGTAAGGTTTTCTTGAATTATGTGAAACGGTCTCGATCAGCTGATAATCGTACAGAGTCTGCAAAAGAGCTTAAGAAGATGATTGCCTTTAACACCTTGGTTGTCTCAGAATTGGTGGCAGACATCAAAGGGGAATCTTCTGATGCTCCACCAGAAGAACCTGTTAAAGAGGAAGTAAAACAAGACGAGGATGAGGATGAATGGGAATCCCTTCAGACACTTCGGAAAATAAGACCTAACAAGGAACTTATGGAAAAGTTGGGCAAGCCAGGCCAAACAGAGATAACACTCAAAGATGACCTCTCCGAAAGAGACCGTATGGACCTCTACAAGACATACTTGCTATATTGTCTGACAGGAGAAGTCACAAGGATTCCTTTTGGTGCTCAAATAACCACAAAGAGGGATGATTCAGAGTATATTCTACTAAACCAGCTTGGTGGGATCCTTGGGTTGACGAGTGAGGAGACAGTGGAGGTCCATCGAAGTTTAGCGGAGCAGGCTTTTAGGCAACAAGCTGAGGTGATTTTAGCTGATGGACAGTTAACGAAGTCTAGGATTGAGCAGCTCAATGAGTTGCAGAAGAGTGTTGGCTTGCCTGGAGAATATGCACAAAAAATAATAAAGAACATAACAACTACCAAAATGGCATCTGCCATTGAAACTGCTATTGGTCAAGGGAGACTCAATATTACGCAGACAAGGGAACTTAAGGAAGCAGGTGTTGATTTAGACAACATGATCTCAGAGAGCTTGCGAGAAAACCTCTTCAAGAAAACTGTAGACGAGGTTTTCTCATCAGGCACTGGAGAGTTTGATGAGGAAGAAGTCTATGAGAAGATCCCAGCAGATCTCAAGGTTAATCCTCAGAAGGCAAAAGGGGTTGTTCATAATCTTGCACGGACCAGGTTGTCCAATTCACTTATTCAAGCTGTGGCACTACTACGGCAGAGAAATCGAGCTGGAGTGGTAAGGAACCATGAAGCTTGGTTTCTGTACGATAGTTTTTGTTATCAACATACTTGCATCTGTAACAAGTTCAATTAATCCCTAGATTCTAAGTGCTTTGTTGCTGTTTTTGTAGGTTTCCTCACTTAATGACTTGCTAGCTTGTGATAAGGCCGTTCCATCGGAGCCGTTATCATGGGATGTTCCAGAGGAGGTAGCCGATCTTTTTGGTGTATATGCAGGAAGTAATCCTGACCCTGAAAAGTTGTCCCGCTTGCAATATCTGCTTGACATAAGTGATTCAGTGGCGGAAGCTGCCAAAGAGATGGGAGAGGGAGCAGCATCAGTCGGAGCAGAGGAAGAAAAGTTCGTGTTTTGAATGGTTTCATGAAATGTAGAGCCTTTTGTTTCGGAACCTCATTTTTGAAGGCCTTTTATCTTATAGAAGAGTGGTAAGATTAGTGATAAATAAGATGTTTGATCTTGGTTGCATCTCCCCCTTATGTTATACAAGTATCTTTAATTTAAATGTTTATGAACTCAATTTAAATTATATGATTAAGGGTTTATGATCAGAAATTATGGTTTAGAGTATAGAAGTTATGCATTAGATTTTAGAGTAATATGATTAAAGATTTAAATTTTAATTATAACGCTTAAATTTTAACTATATTCTTTAAATTTAAAACTCATATATTAACTCTAAATAGAATCCTTAAACTCTAAAATTATAATATTTATAAAAAATTATTTTCACATTCTGTGTATGAAATAATTACCTTTAATTTAATTTATATCATCCTGTCATTTAGTTTTCACCAATAAAATAAAAACTTGTCTGACTTTTGACTAAAAGTTGAGCATGAGGGCAAGTAGGAATGGTCATAAATCGAGTTTTTAGTTGACTCGAATTTAATCTAAAATAATTGCATTTAATTTAAATTGAACCTAATCCGATTTAATCCTTTAAAAAATACTATAAAACAAATTTTAATTTTAAGAATTTAATTATAAAATAAATTAATTGTAAGGGGTCTAATTATAAAAATAATTTTAGAAACTAAATTATATATGAATGTAAAAATATAAAGAAAGAATATTATTATATATATTTCTAAAAATTACAAAAAAATCTTTCACTATTAATCTTGGATTAAGTCTAATATTTTTTACTTTAAATTTAAACTTAATTCTATCCTGAATTTTTACATAAAAATTCTGATCCAATTGAATTAGGTAACATGCCCATTTGATGCCAGTAACGGGCAGTAAGTATCCTTGGTTGGAGGTATCCTTTATTTTTTAATTTTCATCGATAATATGATGAAATGTATCGACATCTGATTAGTGTAAATTATTAAATTATTTTAAAATTAAAATTAAATTAAACTGATTTATAATTTTTCAGTTGCATTATTAATTTTTTAAATTAAAATTATTATAAATAATTAAATGTAAAATAATATAAATCAATTAATTTTGAATGGCTTGATTAATGCCATTTAAATAATTAAATGATGTGGGTACGAAAGCAATTTTTTTATACCTCTATTTGTGTTCTCGCTTCAAATTAGAGGTTTAGAGTTTAAGGTTAAGGGTTGTGGTTAGGGTTTATGAAATTAAGGATAAGATTAATTTTTAAATTTTAGAGCTTAGAGTTTAAAATTTAATTTTTTAAAAATTTTAAATAAGAAACATAATAAAGAGAAAAATGATTTTTACTCGCCTGCAAAGTCAAAGTAAGCCATTCTTTAGCTATAAATATACAAGTGGTTAAAAATTTGTTACCATTTTTTAAAGCTGCAGCACTTTACAAGATTATCCACATAAACCATAAATTATGCACCGGGTGAGATCACTTACGGAACGAATTTTATTGGAAGAGACAATAAACGTGAAGAGCCAATATCATATGGTTAATTTTTCCTCACACTTCATTCCTAAAATGGCTAATGGAGTACAATTACCCCCCAGATCAGACTAAAAGTTCCATGTCAGTCCATCTTGTATAATTCCATAAACTTGAGAAAGTCTATCAGTGCTCCACTCATTCATGGAGCTTGTAGGAGTATGTAACATCTTCGATTCAGTGTCACATTGGGATCCAACAAGACTCAAAAACTCAAACTGGTCCAAACTGAAACGTTGGAGTTTGATTCTTTTAGTTAATCCGATACTCAGATCCGAATCTGGGTCGTGACTTATTGTCTTTTTTAAAAGGACACATGCCGAAAAGAGATTTAGTTTCCCTGCAGGCTGCAGTAAGTAAAGCTTCAAGCATACCATGGAGCTTGCAGCTTAGCTCGTCTTGTCCAAGAACTACAAAGCGTTACAGTATTCAGCAATAGAACTTTGACTCTATCTTAGTTGCAGACTTTTGGAGTGGAAAATATACGGACCGGCCTGATCCGCAGGGAATTCTGGTGGTAGATTCGGATGAAACAAGAACAAGGGCCTGAGCGTGGTTCAGATTGAGATTTGTTCCGGTTGGATGAGAATAACACGCGCTGTGGAAGGTGCGTTGGGTTCATTCTGTCTCAGTTTGGCTTTTCTTGCGTTAAGTCAACTGTTGTAACAAAAACAGTCTTGTATTCGGACTTCACCAAATTTTAGTACCTACTTTTTTGGGCCCTGGTGGGACCATCTTACATTTCAATCCATTCATTCATCCAATTTTAAATTATTTTTTAATTTCCCCAATATTTACATTTTCCCATTTTGATCCCTTTATCGACCGATACATGATCCATCCAAAATATCCTCTTTGTCCTTAGAAACGATTGATCACTTATCTAAGCATGACCATTTCTCTAGACTCATATCATAATATTACAATATTTTGATGTTCGCAGTTTTAATGTCTAAGTCCCACCCACTTTTTTTTTAATTAAAGTGAAAGTTAATAGAATAGATTATATAGCAGTAGTCTTGCAGTAGGGGAGACCGTCAATATCTATGATAAGTAAGTCCTTAATGGAATTTGGGGATTTTCGTGGAGAGTAAAGTTATAGGAGTCAAAGTGATATTTTTAGCCAAATTATCAGCAACCTGATTTGCTTCGCGTAGAATCTATGTGAAATCGACTGTCCAACCTCGTTTGTGTAAAATTAAGATGACTCGGACAAGAGAAATGGAACTATGGCTTGCGTCCGGATCTTTTATCGCTTCAATAGCACTTATCGAATCCAATCTAATATTCTTTTAATAAAATTAATCGTGTATTTTTTATATTTTTTAAATTGAAAATTAATTAAATAAAATATCAATTTATTCAATTTAAAGATATAAAATATTTAATTTAATTTAATATTTTAATTTTAATAAAAATAAAGTGTAATTTTTAAGCAAAATCTAACTAAATACGCAATCATTTCGTATATAGATAAGTTCTCGTTAAATTTAAATCAAATTAAACTTAAATTTTATATAAACAAATCTAAATTTCTAAAAAAAAATTAAATCTATCTGATCAAACGAGAATACTGATTTTTCATCCCTATCGACTGGTGACCATCTCAATCGGCGAGAGTTAATGGCTTAAGGTTTATCTTACGAGAATTTTTTTTAAAAATTAAATTTTAAGATTTAAAATTTATGTTTGTGATTATGGGTTTAAGTTATAGAGTGTAGAATTTAAGACTTACGGTTATAAGTTAGAGTTTATAACGTTTATAAATTTTTAAATTTTAATATTTAGGGTTTAGGTCAGGGTTTAAAGGTATAATATTTAGATTTATAATTATAAGGCATAAAGATAATTTTAATCCTTAACGTTTATAATTTTTGTCGTTTTGGTCCTTATTCTTTTTTTTGATAAATATAGCCCTTAACCTATATCTTTTTGATAAATAGCTTATTTTTTAATACCATGAAAACTGGACCGTTAAAAATCTAACAATGATAACATGCTATATGCATATGATAATATATTTTAAATAACATGACATCTAACCTATCAAATTTATATAATATAATTTTATTCTAATATAAAATATAAAATAATTTAAATTCAAATAAAATATTAAAAAAATAATTAATTCTAAAATAAAATATTATTAAGCTTTCTTTAACCCTAATTACGATAGAATTAAAATCTTATCTAAAAATATTAATTAATTTCGAACCATGTTCATATTTTTTTAAGATAGGACTTTGATTCTATCATGGTTCGGGTTGGGAATGTTTAATAGTCTTTTATTTTAGAATTAATTAATTTTTAAAATTTTATTTGAATTTTAATTATTTTATATTAAAATAAAATTATATTTCATATATATATATGTATTTGATAGGTTAGATGTCATGTCAAATATTCATATGACATGTCATCATTGTTAGATTTTTAACAGTCCAATTGTCATAGTAGTTAAAAAATAAGCTATTTGTTAAAAAGATATAGGTTAAGGGCTAAACTTATCCAAAAAAAGAATAAGGGCCAAAACGACAAAAATTATAAACGTTAAGGGTTAAAATTATCTTTATGCTTAATTATAATTTAGAATTTAGAATTGATTTAGAGTTTAGGCATTTTGGTATTAAGGTTAAAAATTTATGGTTTGAAATATATGTATATATATATATAGGATTGTGTAAATTTGTTTATATAATTTATATATATAATGCAACAACAATTTAGGTGTTTGAATTTTTAAAGAAAATATTAAGAGACTCGCACACCGATTTATGTAAATAATTATTGGATTTCTATTCCTAGATTTAGGAAGAAAATATTCATTAATTAAAAAAAAACATTCACTAATTTGCATCAAAATCCACACACGACATTGCCCCTTTTGGAACATCACCATCACACATTATCATGCAAATTGATCAAGCATGAATTTTATTCTTGGTAGAATAATTTTCTTTCTTTTGTGGATTCATAAGGAGCAGAAAGTAGATTTTTTTCTTGGTAGCTTCCCTTCCTCCTCCGAGGATATAACTAGTTAATTCGGCCTCCTGCAATTCTTCCTGATTTCACCATTAGATCCGGTGAGCGGCGTAATATCTCCCATCTTTATCATTGCAGTAACAAAGTCAGAATAAAATGTCTTCTTGTTGGTACTGTAAGTTTTAACCAACGAATCCGTGGATCCGCCATTGAAGAGTATCTGGTCCGAGTGGAGCAAACCCTTTTTGTTTAACAGGTTTTTGAAGTATTCCAAGTCAAAAGAATTCGGGGTTTTCACGTCTAGTGGTGCAAGGTTGTTGTCTCCCGAGCCACTGGTTCTCGGGCAGCTACTCTGCCTTGCTTTTGCGAATGAACCATCGATGTTGGTTTCGTTGTAGATCCTATCTCTAAAGAGAACGCACCTTGCCTTCCCGATTGTGTGAGCCCCTGCCGTAGCACGCATGAACATGAAGCAATTTAAATAACACGTAAATCTCAGGACTCAGGAGACGATGATAGTTTTTTTTCAGAAATAAAATGATTATTGTACCAGATAATGCAACCATGTCTTTAGCGGAAAGGCCTCGTGCTTGGAATCTATTGATGAGTTGGCTGAGGGTGGCAGTCGGAGGTGGGATGACACCGCTATTTGCAGCAGATAAGCTGGCGGTCTTTGAGTCCCTTCTCCCGAGCTTAACGTCCCAGTCTGGCCCTCCGAGCTTTACAACGGAGTCCCGAGCTGCAATGGCTAAGATATCAGCACAGGAAACTACACCAGGACAAGCTTTCTCAACGTTGGCCTTAATGGCATCGACCACCTCGAATCCTCGCACGGAATTGTTATTCGGACCCGCGGTTTTCTCCCCCGTGAAAGAAGAAGTGTCGTCGAGGAGTATTGACCCATCACAGCCCTATCATAAATCAGCACATGTAGTTGTTGAGTCCAAGAGTAGAATTTCGTTGCATGCATGGTTTGAAAGGTGTTTAGACCGGCAGCCGATGCTTACTAACCAAGTGAAATGAATTTAACTAATATTTTGGATAATTTCTTTTTCATTGACCATACCAAATAAGATAAATGGGGTTGAATTTTTCTACGTGAAACTCCATTATTATATTGATCATGATGTATGCATGTGCATGTGCATAATAGTGAAAATGGTTAAAAACAGAGTAAATTACATTGACGAAACAGTCATGGAAGAACAAGCGGACGAGTGAAGCACCCATGCGGGGCTCTTTCGACACCGCTGATTCCACCACCGACTCGACCGTAGAGAACACCTTCGGACACGATTTTGAGTAGAAATTTGTGGAGAGCTGAGCAAGCGCACTGCTCCCCAAGATCGAAACCACCACAACAAACACGTACACGACACTAAACGAAGCAGCAACAGCAGTAGCAGCAGCCATTCTGTTATATTCGACGATGAAGGGATGGTGGTAGCACAAGCCATCAGTGGCAATATATATAGGGGCGTCTGGCACAGTGAAACTGGCAGGTCACCTAATCTTTAAGACTAAGCCATGCATGACTTGGCATTTGGATGTCGAGAAATTAAGTAGTTCGGTTGGTGCAGATCATATGGCCATTAGGAGCTTATTAGTAATTAATTTGATGAGAGGAACTGATCAAAGAGTTGGTATGGAGCGTCCCATTTTTCAAACAGGTTGGGGTCCATGATTCCTAAACGCCTTTAAATATTCTCTTTTGTTATATACGACACGCCATGCACGACTAGAATATAAAACTACACCTAGGGGTTACATGAATGGGTGGAAATCGTAAGCTTTTTTCCGTCTCTTTTTACGTATCCATTTAAACTAAAGGTTTTAAGGTTTAGAGTTTAAAGTTAAAAATTATAGTTAGGATTTAGGATATCAAGGATATAATGTATATTTTAGGGTTTAGGGTTTAAAAAATAAGAGTTATGGTTGAAAATATTAAATTTAATTTTTTTAAAAGAGACATGAAATGAGGTATAATAAAGAGGTAGAAGATTTTTACCTTACATGTATTAGCTTTAGAGAGGTGCAAATCGTTTATCTCTTTCCCCCTCCGCTTCAAATTAAAGGGTTAAAGTTTAGAGTTCAAGGTTAGGGGTTGTGGTTAAGGTTTAAAAAATTAGGGTTATGGTGTATTTTTTAGGGTATATGCATGATTTATGATTTAAAAAATAAGGGTTAAAGTAAAATTTAATTTTTTAAATTTTTTTAAAAAAAAACATGGATGAAAGTACGATAAAAAGGCAAAAAAATTTTACCCGCCTTAGAGGGTATTGAATTCGAGTCAGTAACTCACCCTTTAAAACATTTTCAACCTCAGTTAATCACTTGTTTATAGTGAGGCTGCCAAAAAAAGCTGTGTCCGTTAACTAACGCTTTCTACCGCTGATAATGAAAGTTTAAACAGTTGTTGGCTGTCACATACGTAAATTATGTAAATTAATATTACTATATTTTAAAATTTATTTATATTATTAAAATTTTAAAATGTTTAATTTATTTGATAACGTTTATATATTAAATAATTTTTATTAATTTTTATTAACTTTTTATGACGTTTATTTATCAACAAATGAAATTTTAAAAAGATTCAAACAATAAATTTTTTATCTATCTATCTATATAAAAACAATATATTGAGAAATAAGTTTAATCCGATAACATATGAGAGAAAAATTTATCTTTTTTTTTTTTTAATTTTAGTCCAACATTTAATGAATAAAAATCTATTGCTTTATCATGTCTCCATACATACTTCTCATTAAAATTTTTAAAAATTAAATTTTAAACCTTAACCCTTACTTTTTATATACTAAACCCTAAACCCTATACTTTAAAAAACATACCATACTCATAATTTTTTAAATTTTAACCACACTCTCTAACTTTAAATCTTAAACCCTAAATCTTTTAATTTAAAACAAAAACATAAACGAAGATATCAGAAAAAGATAAACGATTTACTCACCGTTTACCTCCCCTCCCATTGGTACTATTTCTGATTGATTTCACTGTTCTCCAATCGTATTTTGCTTACCCAACTAAACCTAATCAAACAAATGATTTGACATCTTCTCAATAATTCAACTCGTCATCACATCATTTAATATGGTGCTAAATCATGATAACAAAACCCAGAAATTTCCAGTAATTAGAGTTTGTTATATTATCTTATATCTATAGCAGTGGCAAGGAAGACGAACTTTTCTGGCTGCTTTCCTTACAACTTTGGTTGGAGTGAAGTTGTCTACTCAAAGATGTGAGCTATTTTACTGTTTATATTTGGAAACTTTACGTTTCAAGGAGACCAAACACATTTTGGGTTGTGTTTTTCTTTATTTAATTGCATGTGGTTTCAAACTCAAACGATGACTTGTATTTTTAATTGTTTTAAAATTTGAACTATTTTTTATTTTTAAATTATGATTCTTTTATTTTAAATTACTTTTTAAATTTTTAAACGTTTTAATTTTAACTCTAACTCTCATTTAAAGTAGTCTCAAATTTTTAAACGTTCTAATTTTAGACTCAATTTATTGGCTATATTATATCATATTGTTATATAATAATCATCGGTATTTACATAGATATCAACAATTTTTATAACATTTTTATTAATATGAAATATGATCAATATAATAAAATTAAAATATTTAAAATTTAAAGATTAATTTGTTCTGAGAGTTATGATTTTAAAAGAATTGAACATTTAAAATTAAAATAATAATATGAGATAAAATTTGAATATTTAAAATTTTAATGATCAATAAAACTAAAAATAAAAACCATAGTTTTGGGCATATAATACAATTACCCATTGCCTTTTTATTCTTCTTGTTGGAACTGTTGAAGATGTGACAAAATCCTAACTAATTCAAAAGTAACAAAATGCAATTTAAATTCTTATTTGTGTACGCCACAAGTCCAGGTTGATTGTTATTGCCAAATAAGTTTTTTTTCTTTGTTCACTTTCTTATCCTACACAAGATCGTAACTTAAGGATAAATTATATAAATCGTTATAAAATTTTATTTTTAAATTTATTTTAATTATTAAAATTTTTAAAAAATCAATTTATTTGTTGAAATTTGGTTATTAAAAATTTAGGGTTACTAAAGCTTAGACATCGAATATTTTTTTATCATTTTTAATTTTTAAACGATCATAAATGGTAGTCATTCGGTCTCAATTTTATCAATCACTCTAACTCTGTCTCTTGAGTATGAATTTAACATTTATTTTGTCAAAAAATACTTTAAAATTCTCGAATTGACCAAAAATCTTCTTATCCAGTGACGGAACTAGGATCTAATGTTGAGAGGGACAAGAATCTATTAAATCTTTAAATTAAAAAATTAAAAAAAAACTTTATTTAATTAATATTTAAATTAAAAAGGACTAAAAATATAATTGTCCCAAGAGTATATAAAGCGAGACCATTTGATTCTGGTTATACCATTGAATATTTCACCAAAAGTTAATTGTATTTATGAATCTTAATCTCAAATTTGAGGTATCTGTCTCTGTCACTAGGGATGTAAAAACAGTTACTCAGATGAGTTTTAGGTCGGGTAAAATCGGATATAAGACATTTCAGGTTGATTTGATGTTTTGACTCGATTCGGGTCGAGTATGAGTCCATTTCAGGTTGGATCCATTTCAGGTCGAGTTCGTTTCAGGTCGGATCCATTTCAGGTCAGGTTCAAACGATTCGGGTCCAAATCGGATAATTGAAGGTTGCATTTCAGGTCGGGTTCATTTCAAGTCGGTTTTGTTTCAAGTCGAATTAATTTTAATTTTATATTCATAATAATTTAAATTACTAATTTTGATTTTGTATAAATACATAAAAAACGAATAAATATTAAACTATAAAGTTAAAGATTAAATTTTGAAAATTTAAAAAATCAACATTAACTTGTAAGGACTCAATTACAAAAAATTAAAAATTATAAACATTACTATATGTTATAATCAATTCAAATAAATTAACTTGTATGTTATAAAGACTAAATTATAAAAATTATAAATTAATAATAATTAAAAGTATTAAAAATATAACTTTAATACGTTATAAAATAAATATACTATAGTTTAATATATTTTAAAAATGAAAAAAATTTAGACGATATATAGAACTTATATTATAAACGAAATAATAGTTATATAAAATTAATATTATATAAGGAATTTATACTATATATAGAAAATATACTATATATGGAGTAATACTATAAATGTATTAACACTATTTTTGAAAATAAAATAATATTATATATGGATTAATAATATATATAAAATAATATTATTTTTTAAAGTAAAATAATACTAGAATAAGGAATAATACTATTTATGGCATAATACAGTTTATGAAATAATACTATTTTTGCAAATAGAATAATATTATAAATGAATTAATACTATAAATAAAAAATAAAATTATAATATGGTATACATAACACTATAAACTATAGTCTCTCTATATAATACATTAATAATTTAATAACTAATATAAGTATCTATATAATATATTGATAATTAGATGTCTAATAATTATATATGTATAATGTATATATAATATATTTATAATGTATACAATTATTAATTATACATAGTACATAACTATATAACATAAGTATATTTTAACATTTATATATGTATCAATGTATGTTATATGTATACATAATGAATTAGTGATAGTAGTAGTATTATACATAGTACATTAATATATATTATATATCAATATATCACATATGTATGTTAATGTTATATGTATATGTATATATAATAATTAATAAATGTATTATGTATATTATATAGTATGTATATATAACATATGTATATGTATAATTGTATATAGTAATTAGTATATAGTACATGTATACATGTATATATCATATATGTATGTTATAACTTATATCAATATATAATTATGTATATTGTATATGTATATATACATTAGTATATGGTACATGTATATATTAATATATATAATTATGTATCATGTATACTATAATCTATATATATACGTATTATATATATGTATGTTAATATGTCACATGTATTAGTATGTATTAGTACATTATATATATTATATATGTATATAGTACATTATATATGTATATTAATATATATGTATGTTATATGTATATGCATTATACATAATACATATATACATTACATATATCATACATGTATATTAATTTTTGATGTATAATATATATATAATCATATTATATTATTATACACATATATAATATGTATTATATTTATACATATATTATATATACATATATAACATATATTATATATATACATGTATTATGGATATTAATTTTTAATATATATGTATATATATAAATATGTATATGTTATATAACATATTAATATATGTATGTTAGCATACTATACATATTATATATATATATAACATATTAATTATTATACATATTTAATATGTATATATATCATATATAAATACTATATATTATATTAATATTATATTTATATATACATATTATATAATATATTAATATACACATATATAATAATAATATAATATATACATATTAATATATTATATAATATATAAATACTATATTACATATACATACTATAAAATATATAAATACTACATAATATATATAATATATATATATATATATATTATATACTATATACTATATATATATATAATAAAAAAAATTTTCATTTTTCCTGCCCCACCCGCATGTGTAAAATCAAATTTTTTTAAAAAAATCCATTTTCCTGCTATATTATATACTATATAAATATTATATTATATATACATACTATAAAATATATAAATACTACATAATATACATATGGTATATAAATATTATATATTATATAATACTATATAATATATATAATAAAAAAAATTCCATTTTTCCCGCCCCACCCCCACGTGTAAAATCAAATTTTTTAAAAAAAATCTATTTTTCCGCCCCCCACCCCACTCGTAAAATCAAAATTTTAACAAAACTTTATTTTTTTTGCCCGTTAAAATAAAAAATTTTCCTCGCTCTCACCCTGTTAATAAAAATATATATTTATTATGATATTTATATGTATATATTAATATATGTATACTTATATATATTAGATGTATACATTAATATATGTATATAATATACATTAATATATAATAGGTATATAATATAATTTAATATATATGATATACTTATATATATATATATTATATTTTATGTATTAATGTATTATATGTAATATATAATATATATACTTAAATGTATACTAATATATGTATTTAATTTTTCTATGAGTTAATGTATGTATTTAATTTAAAATTATAATTTTAATGAAATGTTATTTTAAAATTATAATTAAAATTAAATACATTAAAACTAAATAAAATAGTAAATAAATTAATTTAATTAAATATGTAATACTATATTTAAATATTAATCTTAAATTAATTATCATATGTCTAATTCTATTTTTTTAAGTCTAGTTATATTTATTAATATTTTAAATTCTTCAAATTATATATATATTTAATTATATGTCATGTAAATATTGAGTTTTGTTAATATTAGTTCAGGTCAATAATAGGTCAGGTTCAAAACAAGTCGGGTCATTTATCAGGTCGAGTTCAAAACAAGTTGGATAAAATCAGGTCTCGGGTCGATTCAGTCGGGTAATATCGGTTATCTGTCAGGTCAGACTCGGGTTCGGGTTCGTTTCAGTCGGATACAAGTCAGGTTTCAGGTCTACAGTAACATGTTGAAATCGGGTTCAGGTCATTCTCGGTCGGATACAATTCGGGTTCGGGTCAACAACAATCGGATACAGATTATGTTCGATAATTATATCCCCGGATCAAACCAAATTCTGACTCAAATAAGTTTCAAGCAGGTTTTTAAGTCGGGTAAGCTTTTTACATCCCTATCTTTCACTACATTATCTAATTATTATAATGATAATTATACGTTAACTCTAGAGAAAAACAACTCTCCCTCTATAATTAGGTAGTACAACATTTCCTTTCGGACAGCCATCGTTGAAATTTCTGTAATGCAGATCAAGACGTTTAAAACTTCGTCATATTTATCGATTAATAAGCTAAATACTGATAATTAAATTTAAAAATATTTTATATTAAAAATCTATTTTTGATGAGTAAAATTTTTTTGTCTCTTTATTATATCTTTTGTTAATTTTTTTTAAAAAAATTAAATTTTAAATCTTAACCCTTATTTTTTATACTTAAACCTTACACCTTAAAATATACATCCTTCCTATAATTCTTTAAACCCTAAACTCAAAATCTTAAACCTTCAATTTAAAACGAAAACATTAAAAGAGACGAGAAAAAAAGAATCCTCGTTTTTTATGCAGTGGTTTAGACTAAGAACTCCTCTCTTTTATAGGATGATCGGTGCAGCTAACAAATTCACTAGATAAGTTTGGAATGGAATTAAAGCCGGAGCAGGACAGTTTAAAATAAGGAAGAAAATAATAACTTTGGAGGGGGGGGGGGGGGAATTGTAGCATTCTTACATCCATTTATGTATATAAGAAAGGAAGGCAGCATAATTATAAGTGTAATTACGTAAATTATCGGTGCATTTAATTCTCGAACCTATTTTAATAATTCAAATCTTATAATATTTAATTTAATTTTTTAAAATTATTATCACTCGTTCGTTAATCTTTTGACACTATTTATTAAAAAAAATCAACACTTTAACGGAATTTTTTTTCGATAATATATTTTTAAAAACATTTATAATAATATTTATTTTTATATTTTTTACTATTAGATCTTTAAAATTAAATTTTTATTTATAATTAAATCTTTAAAATTAATTTTTTATAAATTAGAGTATAACTTTTTTTGAAAACGTGTGTTTTATTTATCCAATAAATAAAAATCTATTACAGTCAATCAAATAACAATAAACCCTATACATTATTGGTGTCCTTACTCTCTCCAAAAGCTTAATATGAAATTTGTCATCACTATCATGTATTTAGTATGTAATTTGATGCAAACAATAGATCTAATAGTTAATTAGAGTTAACTATATTATCTTCACTTTGATATGTTCCTGTGAAAAAACGACGATTCTTCTCATGTCATATAAGATAAATATGACAATTCCAAGTTATTTTTGAAATGAAAATAACCAAATACTTCCCTTTGAGCTGAGTTAATACCCAACGAATCTCATCATCACAATCTTCTATCCTCCTTGTTTGCAAACACATACTCAACACTCGCCTCCAAATCCTCCTGAAAATTTGACATTCAAAAAACAAATACTTCGAGTTTTTAATTTATCCTGAAAAAACAAACAATCACTAGTTTGTACAAGATTAAAATACAAGAGACAAGCACGTGTAGGGAGTCTATCTAGAATGGTCATCCATGCTATGATTGAATGCTTTGACACATGGAAAGGATATCAAATCAGCTTATACCATTGCACTTTATTCCTAACCTCTCGAATGTGCTCCCAAATTAAAAGGTGTCACCGTTTTCCAATTATGAACTCTAATAAAGATATATCGAAACTCATTTTTAATCTTTAATAACTTTTTTTATAATTCAACTAAAGTAAATTTTACTATCAATATAACTTTTAGATTAAATCAAATCTAAAATAACTATTTTCAAATCAGATTCGAATCAATAAAAACCCGACCCATATCCACCCTAGTCCTAGGATCAGAATCATGACCTTCCCCCCTATATATCCTGCTTCACCAAAAATATAAATTAAAATTAATTAGCAACTGAATAATATACACTTCCTTAGGTATATCTGGTTAGCTTAGCTGTGGGTTGTTTTAATGTCTGCCTAATCCTGCCTGCTTAAGTAACACATTATCTATCTTTCTTTTGGTTTGTTGTTGTTGAGCAATCAATCTTATCCGTATTTATTGTTGACCCCAGCCCTTAATTCAAGGCTTGTTGGATATTATAATGGCATGAATTAGTCTTAAAGAGATAATTCTCCAGAGTAGTTAAGGAAATAATTAATTGTTATAAGTCTGTTTAATTAAGCTATTTTTATTACCAAAGTCAACTATAAGACACGTTGAAACCGGAGTTGGGACTTTATTTCCTCCAGTATAAATCGATAAAATCACCGGCATAAACCTTATTCCACGCTAAAAAATGTTTTGTTGAGAGAAATTCGGATTTAGTATCAACAAGTCTGCCAAGTTGGGTTCAACAGTGGCATTATAAAATGTATTTTATATATCTTGATTATATTTTTTAAAATTTTGGTTCATCTAAGATTTAAGGAATTATGGGTAAGATATTATTTTTAAAATTTAGTGATTAAGGTTTAAGATTTAAAATTTAATATTAAAGGTTATAATTTAATTGTTTTAGTGTTGATCCATAAAAACAACACTAAAAATTAAAGATGTTCAAAAGTCTGGTTAACCAAATTAATCAATTGAATCAATCAGTTAATCAATCGGTTAACGGTTCATATTTTTTAAAACTTTGGTTATTATTAATTCAGTTTAAAATTAGTTAATTAACTGAATTAATCAAAAATTTTATATTATATATATTGGTCACTGAACTTTTAAAAATTATAAAACGATCATTAATTTTTGAAATATTATGAAATGATTATTAAACTTTACTAAATAAGTACAAAATGATTATTAAATTTATTAAATTATTAAAAAAATAATCATTAAAATTATAAGTATTTATCAATAATTTATAACATAAATGAATCAACGATTATTTTGTAATAATTCGATAATTTTAACGATTGTTTTATAGCTTTGAAAGTTTAGTGGGAAAAAATATATTTTTAACATAATTTAGTGACCATTTATATAATTTACCTATACTTTTATAAAAAAAATTATTTTAACCGAATTAATCAAACTTTTTTCGATTCGATTAACAATTAATAAAAACGATTAATAAAATTTAAAAGTTTGATTCAACCGATTAATTGAACTAATCGTTAGAACACTCCTATAGAAAAGGGCAAAGATGTTTCAAAAACCATTTAATCTTGCCATGGCTCTTTGAGCCTCCTCCAAGTTAAAAAATAGAACAAAACTAAACTCACTTCTCTCGCCATTTAGATCGCCGTTGGCATCGGTCGGTGGTGGAGCGGCGGCAGAAAATCTAAAATGTTTGCTTTATTACATACATTTCTTGTTATGTAATACCTATTTGTCTCATACATTTTCAGAACCCAAACAAAACTCAAAAATAAATATTTATAGAATGAAAATATGTTTTATTATTTTGAATAATTAATTTAATATTTTATTAATAAAATATATAAATATAATAAAAATTTATTAAATATATTTTTTTATTATTTTATTTAGAAAAACCATAAATACAACTAAAAAACAAGTACTAAGTTACTACATGAAGACACAATTAAATTAACACAAGTTTTTGTTATGAGCATGATCCCATGTATGATACTAACCATTAGTGAACCTATTTTCAGCCATTAATTTTTTTTAAAAAAATGTTTTTAAAACTTATTTTTTTCTATTTTAACCATCAAACTTCTGAATTTTATAACCAATTGATGATAAAAATTGTCGACCAACAATTAAAGAAAATAAATAAAATTATAGGCGACAGAGTTTAGAGAGAA
This sequence comes from Abelmoschus esculentus, assembly GCA_035048815.1. Classification (NCBI taxonomy): domain Eukaryota; kingdom Viridiplantae; phylum Streptophyta; class Magnoliopsida; order Malvales; family Malvaceae; genus Abelmoschus; species Abelmoschus esculentus. The sequence goes on along the minus strand of JAUCBN010000027.1, from coordinate 15,310,342 downwards.
AGCGACTAGGGTTTAATTATTTAAACTTGAGTGATTTACATATTAAATTATTTAACTTATCATACACTTTCATTTATATCACAAACCTTTAATTTAATCACATCATTTAACTTTTATTATTAATAAACTAATCATTTATACTAATATTTTTAAATATTTCTAACAAATAAAATTAATACTATTACATAACATATTTTTCACATATCATAATCAAATAATATTCGATCAATTTTATAAAAAATTCTATAAGAAATTCTGAAACATTTCATTTTAAATATACATAATTGAGACCATTTCTTTAACCGACTTTAACAGTCTTTAAATTTTTTATGCTTCTTGAAGCTTGTAAAAAAAAACTGAAGACAGTTGTTAAAGAAACCTGAGAAACAAGAATAACTGATATCATGATGTAAAAACTCCCTGAGCCAAGGAAGCATCATGAGCAGAAATGACATAAACTTTGAGCTTGTGTCTATGAAACCATGGAGCAGATAATGGCTTGGTCATGATATCAGTCACTTGTTCATAGGCAGGAATTTCATTAACATAAAACTTTCCTGCAGTTACCTTCTCTCGAACAAAGAATGGATTCGATACAACGTGCTTGAACTTGGAGTGCATAACGGATCCGAGGACACTATCACAACACTGGTATAAGTATTATCACACCATAGTGTGGTAACCCCTTTAAAACAACACATTTCACCCAACAAAGACTGCAGACACAACATTTCTGCAGCTGCACAAACTACACTTCTGTGTTCTGTTTTAGAAGTAGACCTGCCCACAACTGGTTGATTTTGAGAACTTCCGGACACTGGATTACCACAGAAATAAATGGGATATCCAGAGGTGAACCTTCAGTTACTACACTTCTGTATTCTGTTTTAACTTTTCAAACCAAGCTTTGGGTGCTTGTTTAAGTCCGTATAAGGATTTGTTCAATTTACAGGCCAAATAAGAATTTCCTTGTTCATACCCAAGAGGTTGAGACATGTATACCACTTTAAGTCGATCACCGTTTAGAAAAGCATTATTTATATCTACTTGTCTCATGATCCAACCCTTTGTGACTGCAAGAGATATAATCATCCTGACAGTAACTGGTTTAACCACAGGGCGAAATACTTCATAAAAAACAATCTATGCTTCTTGCAAATAGCCTTTAGTCACTAACCTTACTAGGGCAACCTAAAAATCCTGGACAAGTTCACCATCTTTTGAATTTGCACCAAAGTTAGCCAAGTTCAGTAATGTGATTAGAACCAAAACCAATGACAACTTATGTGAATTGTTTAGAACATCAGACTCACTAGGTAATTGAGTATTCTGGTCACTTCCCCTAAACGAATCTAGACCAGAATTGAAAACTGCATCATCCCTTACTGAAGGTAATTAAGCACCTGAACATCCTGGTCAGTCCCTCTATCCAAATCTTGACTAGAGGTTGCATATTGACTACAAGAGTGGCATTTTGCACAGAACGAGCAAAAGATGGAACACAAGTAGCTAATGTTGAAGTATAACCAAAGGCAATTTGTTGAGGTGAAAGGACAACTAAAGATAGCCCTTGCTGATTAACTTTACTTGCAACAGAAGTATCAGTTGAGTATGTCAACTGTATACATCAACCTTTGACTTTTTCTTTAGCAAATAAATCCATGTATGTCAACTGTATACATCTACAAAAGAAACATAATAGATAAAACTATCAGAAATAACAGGGGCTGGTCCCCACATATCAGACACAAGTAATTCAAAAGGCTGTCTATATTCAATTAAAGAACTGGAAAATGAAAGCTTTGAGGCTTCTTTTGCAAGCAAGAAGAACACAGTTGGGGCACTTCATTATCATGAACAACTATATTATATTCTTTTCAATGTAGTTTTGAGAACAGTATGAGATGGGTGACCAAGAATCTTGCGCCACAAGTCAAACAAATTCAAAGATTTAGAAATATTATATGAAAGGGCAGACTGAATATAAAATAAAACAGACTGAAAATCATTTGTAGAGACAGAAGATTTCAAGACTGAATGAGTAGAACCACCAATAGAAGAGAATAATTGATATAACCCTTCATGAGTGAGCTTCCCTTGAGAAAAAAATATTATGGGTCTGAGCAGTGGTGGATGTATTAACAGTGTAGGGTGGGGAAAGGCTGAATATTAACTTTTTAAAATTTACACATTCGTCTTTAATTTTTTAAAAATTTATAAGTTCATCTTTAAAATATATTAATATTTTGGAGTTGTGTTCATCATAAAACTTTAAAAAATTTGTATGTATCTACCCTGAAATATTTTTTTGGTCCGTCACTGGATCTGAGAATCCCTCACACAACACCAATTAAAAGTGAACTCAACAATAACATCATTATCCTTAACAAGTTGTGAAACTGATAAAAAAATTCTGAATAGAAGGCACATGCAACTGTTTTTGCAAAACTATTGTAAGTAATACTTAACTGTAATGTTAAGGAATGTGATTTAATTGATATTGTCACGGGCCGCACATTGGGGTCCAAGACATTGGCACCACTTGGTGTATTTTGGCCTGCCCAAGTATTTCCAAGAGCGATACTGGGCTTGCGAAGACCACAAACGTTGGCCCGATCCAAGGAGTTTTCTAGAAGGCTTATCCATCCAAGGGGTGTGAACACTTTGTGTGAACACAGAAGATACTTTCCATAGTTAGACTGGAATATTCCCAGAATTATGCTTTGTGAATGGATAGAGTTGTATCATAGCCGTCGATGTAAAACTGTATAGACCGTAGGATCAGGAGGAGTTCAACTATAAATAGAGGCCTTCCTCCACCTCATTGGACACACTGAGTTGTACTGAGTTATTCCATCATTTCAGGAATAAAGGCATTTTCTCTAAAGATCCTCTGAGTTGTTCTTGTTTGCTCTTTCTTTGTTCTTCAGCGTTCTTGAGCGTTCTTTGAACGTTCTTGAAGAGTTCTTCCTCGCTATCTTGTTTGATCCGTTTCCGCATAGAACGCTTCGCGTTCGTCAGTACTTGGGAAGTTTGATCTTCTTTAAGTGGTGAGAAGGCTTACTTAGTCGTTTTTCTTGAGGACTCGACTAAGGCCGCACAGTTTAGCTGGTTCAAAAGTTTAGCCCCGTGACAAGTGGTATCAGAGCGAGAGCTCAGAGCTTTGTTCGAGCAACGTTAGGCTGTTCAAGGTACGAAGCATCGAATTTGAGATGGCACCAAAGAGGGATACTGTTGCTGCTGCTGGCCAGAAGGGTGTGGAAACCCAGGCTAACAAAGAAAGTCGATCGGACTCAAGGGACAAGTTGTCTGCACTTGAGGAGAGGGTCACCAGGCTTGAAGGATCCGTGAAGGATTCTAGGGAGCGAATCGACGTAGTGGACGTACGACTCGAGGAGCTGGATGACCAAGGTGAGAAACTAGAGGTGAAGAGAGATGTTCTCGAAGCCAAGTTTGAGGCATTGAGGGAAGAAATGTTGGGACTCAAGGCGAAAGTTCTGGTTTACCAGGCTGCTATGCGAAACGGTGTGCTGAATCAAACCACACCAAAACCAATGAAGGACATCCCTAAACCCAAGGAGTTCAATGGAACCAGGTCGGCGAAAGATGTCGAGAACTTCATCTAGTGCATGGAGCAATACTTCCGGGGAATGAGCATCACTGACGATGCCGAGAAGGTGAACACTGCAGTAGTCTATTTGACTGACGTTGCCTTATTGTGGTGGCGAAATAGATGTTCTGAGTCGGATGACGACGATATTCCAATCGGGACATGGAAGGATTTCCAGTCTGAGCTTAAGGAGCATTTTTATCCAAAGAATGCCAACGAGGAAGCTCGAGACAAACTTCATCAGTTGAAGCACGACGACTCGATTCGGGAATATGTGAAGAATTTTACTGAACTCAAGCTGCAAATTAAAGATTTGAGCAAATCGGAAGGTTTGTATCTCTTCAAATCTGGTCTCCAGAGATGGGCGAGAATGGAGCTGAAGAGAATGGGTGTTGAAGACCTTTCAGGAGCGATGGCCGCTGCTGAATCCATTGCAGAGTTTGAGTACAAGAATGAGTCTTCCAAGCCCCGAGACAAGGGTAATGGAAAGGGAGACGAGGAAAGTTCCGAAGAGAAGAGCGTCGAGGGAAAGCCATTCCCCAAGTCTAATCGGTATGAGAAGCCATATGAGCGGAAGGATCGAGGAACCGTAAAGTGCCATCATTGCGAGGGTCCTCACATGGTGAGGGACTGTCCAAAGAAGAAGAGCCGCCTCGATGCCATAGTCCGAAAGGACGACGATTCAGATGGTGAACCAGGGAGACTTGGTGCAATCGCCAGTGTGAAAGGTGTGAAGCCGAAGGTGACGGGTCGCAAGTGTTACCGTTGTAAGGGCCCGCATAGAGAGAGTAAGTGCCCTGATCGAGTGAAGCAGTCCAAGAAGGACGAGCCCAAGGGTGATGAGGTTACGAAGCTTGGCTCGATGATTCTGAGTTCTGCCAAGAAGAAAGGCAAGAAACAGAATGGGTTGATGTTTGTCGACATCAATGTGGCGGGACGATCGAAGAGTGCTTTGGTGGACACTGGAGCAAGCGATCTGTTCATGTCCAAGAAGGTTGCAGTGGAACTTGGTCTTAAAGTTGTGGATTCAACAGACAAGATCAAGACTGTGAATGCCAAGGAAGCTCCTGTGATAGGGACTGTGCGGAAAGTTGATCTGCAGATTGGTGATTGAAAGTCCAAGGAAGACTTCAAGGTAATCAAATTAGACGACTTTGAATTTATTTTGGGACTTAACTTCCTTGACCGTGTACAAGCGATCATCATTCCGTGTGCCAACGTCGTGTGCATCTTGTATCCGAGACAACGATGTGTTGTACCAGTACGACGAGACATCGGGCAAGTGACCAAGAAGCTGACAGCTATTCAGCGTGTCGAGGATGCTCCAAGCCGAGGAGTCATCGGGAAAGAGGCGACAGTTGGGGACATTTCCTTGGTGAGGCATGTGTTGCCTGAGCCTTTTGGCGTGGATGTCGTCGAGGAGCCATCCGTGGACAAGGTGGCTGGTGCATCAAACTTCAAGGGGAGTGAAGTGTCGATGGGTGTTGCATTGCCGAGGAGCAATGGGGCGACAAACTTCAGTGAAGAAGTATTGTCGGAGAGAGAAAATGCTGGGTCGATGAGTGAAGTACCTCTTGAACATGGGGATAATGATCAAGATGTGCTTGGTACGGGTGATTTTACATGGCGATGCGAACCGAAGCGGGTAGTCCTTATGGGGGGACAACTGAATCAGAGTCCGGTGCTCTTTATGGGGAGAGCGGTTCTTATGGGGGGACATTCAAGCCAGACTCCGAGACAGAAGCTAGCCAAGGTGCGCGAGAAGCTCCAGGATCGAACTAAGACTCGTCCGAGTGGCGCAACGAGGGCGTCGCCAACTTTGGTGGGGGAGAATGTCACGGGCCGCACATTGGGGTCCAAGACATTGGCACCACTTGGTGTATTTTGGCCTGCACAAGTATTTCCAAGAGCGATGCTGGGCTTGCGAAGACCACAAACGTTGGCCCGATCCAAGGAGTTTTCTAGAAGGCTTATCCATCCAAGGGGTGTGAACACTTTGTGTGAACACAGAAGATACTTTCCATAGTTAGACTGGAATATTCCCAGAATTATGCTTTGTGAATGGATAGAGTTGTATCATAGCCGTCGATGTAAAACTGTATAGACCGTAGGATCAGGGGGAGTTCAACTATAAATAGAGGCCTTCCTCCACCTCATTGGACACACTGAGTTGTACTGAGTTATTCCATCATTTCAGGAATAAAGACATTTTCTCTAAAGATCCTCTGAGTTGTTCTTGTTTGCTCTTTCTTTGTTCTTCAGCGTTCTTGAGCGTTCTTTGAACGTTCTTGAAGAGTTCTTCCTCGCTATCTTGTTTGATCCGTTTCTGCATAGAACGCTTCGCGTTCGTCAGTACTTGGGAAGTTTGATCTTCTTTAAGTGGTGAGAAGGCTTACTTAGTCGTTTGTCTTGAGGACTCGACTAAGACCGCACGGTTTAGCTGGTTCAAAAGTCTAGCCCCGTGACAATATCATTTAAATAATTAAATAAATTAATTATCAAAATTAGTATAATTATCAAATTAGAGTTTTACTTACAATTCAATGGTCAAACATCTATGAAAATCTAACTACAAATGCACTTAATATTCACCTATCAAAATCTAACTACAAATGCTCCTAATCAACCACATAGCTAACCCTGTGATCGGTCGGAATTGTATCGACCACTATATCCTCTGCTTCCGTAAAAATTATCTCTTCTACGTTTATTTGAGTAAAACTGTAATTCTTGTTGTGACCGAAAAAAATTATATAATTTATTAAAATTTAATAAAAACATAACAAAAAGAGTTAATATTTGATGATTATTGATATATTTTTTCTCTACAAATGAACTTCAAATGATATCCGGGCCACTAAATCTCACACTAAAAATCAAACTTTAAAGATATAAACATTAAAAACTAACATTGAATCCTAAAATTTTAACCTTTAACAACTAAAACCTTAACCCGAAATTAAAATTCTAAAAATGCTAACCCTAAACTTTAAAATTACACCTCCATCAAATATTTTTCATAAAAAAATATGATTTAAGAAGAAAAAACTTTTACCTAAGAAAATAAAACATTAAACGACGACGAATTTACAAAATAAAAAAAAGCAAAAATATCAGATGGGCCCCCATGTTAGAAATTGGGCTCGTTTCGTTTTATCGTATTAACCGAAAGTTCTGGATAAGTTATTTAAATTACTTGTTCAGTTTTAATTGTCTTTTCTGGATCTGATCTCAGCCGAGTGGTCCGAGTCATTATGTGATGCTTCTGCTCAACCCGTATCTTAACTCAGCCGTACTCCTTCCCTTCATTCAGCCATTAAACAAAGCTTTCATCTTTCGTCAAAAAAAAAAAAAAAGCTTCCACATAATAATCATCTCAAGGTTTGGGATCAGTGTTCATCCTCCAAAACCCAGTAAAAAGAAAAGAAAAAGGTATTCTCTTTTAGTTCTATATTTTCCCTCTTTGATTATGGTTTATGTTTTGATGGTGGGATCTTGTTTAACTTCTTATTTCTTCAATCTTCTTCGTGCAAACAATCTTCCTTTTAACCTGTTTTTATATGCAACTAGCTGATCTTGTATTTGAATTGAACTGAATTTCGTTTGTGGGAAAAAAAAAGATGAACTTTATGCTGCCATGTTCTGTTTTGTTGGTGTTTTGAATGTAATCAAAGTTACAGATTTTGAGGGTGTAGAAGGATTCTCTTTGCAGGTTTCGAATCAAGTTCGAGAATTTGCTAATTTGTCTGTTGAAGGTCCTTCAGACATCCTTTCAGCGTTCTCAAGACAGTAAAAAGCCCGGGAATGCTGGAAGATGTGCCTTGTCGTTCTAAATTCCATCTTTGAAGATGATGAGCTTACAGCTTTTGGGGACTTCACCATTTTCATCTTTGATGATATTGGATTTGGTGTTATTGGTGAACCATCTTCATTAGCTCTCAATGCACAGAAACAGAATAGGCCTATAAGTACTAAGAGAGCACCTTTTCTGGTTTTACATGAATTTTCTGGAGACGGTTGGGCTCATTATACTACCTTACAAACTGTGCTTAGTTGTTATTTCTACATATTAGGCTAGTTTGGAATGGAAAATAAACCGAGTGTGTTGACCGGAAGATATGAAATCGGGCGGTTACTTGGCCAAGGTGCCTTTGCAAAGGTGTATTACGCGAGGAGTATACAAACCAACCAGAGCACGGCCATAAAAGTGATAGACAAAGAGAAGGTCACTAAGGTCGGGACGATGACTCAGATCAAGCGAGAGATTTCGGTGATGAGAATCGCTAGACACCCTAATATTGTGCAGCTTTATGAAGTAATGGCTACCAAAACTAAGATTTTCTTTGTTATGGAATACTGTAAAGGTGGGGAGCTCTTTAACAAAGTTGCTAATGGAAGACTAAAGGTTGATGTTGCAAGAAAGTATTTTATTCAGTTGATCAATGCAGTTGATTTCTGCCATAGTAGGGGAATTTATCACCGTGATATAAAGCCCGAGAACCTACTGTTGGATGAGAATGAGAATTTAAAGGTCTCTGATTTCGGGTTAAGTGCGTTATCGGAATCGAAGCACCAAGATGGCCTGCTTCATACTACTTGCGGTACTCCTGCATATGTTGCTCCTGAAGTGATCAACAGAAAAGGTTATGATGGAGTAGCAGCTGATATTTGGTCTTGTGGAGTGGTGTTATATGTCTTATTGGCAGGTTATCTCCCATTTCATGATTCAAACTTGATGGAGATGTACAGGAAAATTGCCAGAGCAGAGTTCAGATTCCCTAGCTGGTTCCCTCCGGAAGTACGCAGGCTCGTGTCTAAGATGTTGGATCCAAACCCAAGTTCTAGGATTTCAATGTCTAAGATTAGGGCAAGTGGTTGGTTTAAGAGAGGATTGAATGCCGAGCAGAAGAAACCTGAAATGGAAAACGAGCAAGCTTCTCATGATAGTGGGAACATCAATGACAATGCTGAGACTAAACAAGAATCAATTCAACTTCCGAACCTAAATGCTTTTGATATTATTTCGCTTTCGGATGGGTTTGATCTGTCGGGATTGTTTGATGGAAATTCTGATAAGCAAGAAACAAGATTTTCGTCTAGACAACCCGCCTCAGTCATCATCTCTAAGCTGGAAGAAGCTGCTAGGCTTTTGCGACTAAAGGTGAAAAAGAAGGATGCAGGCGTGTGGAAAATGGAAAGACTGAAGGAAGGTAGGAAAGGGATCTTGTCGATTGATGCGGAGATCTTTCAAGTGACTCCAACATTTCATCTAGTGGAGATTAAGAAATCCAATGGAGACACTTTGGAATATCAGAAGATAATGAAAGAGGACATGAGGCCTGCTCTGCAAGATATTGTATGGGTCTGGCAGGGTGATCAACAACAGCAGGAGCAGCCTCAACAACAGAATGAGTCTAGCTCTGCCTCCAGCAGCAGCCATGACAAACCTTCTTAAACTGCCAATTTCTCGAGATATCTTATGTATGTACATTGACATACTATGTTTGGAACCTTTAGTTTTGTTCTTCCTATGATTGAATTAAGCCTGTTTCAGCAAAATTACTGTCCCACAGAACCTAACCGATAGCTCATTATAATTCGACATCTTTTTCTAGAATACTTGCACCTCAAAAAAATTAGAGAAAAAGTAGTAAAATTGTCATCTGAAATAGAACTTGTCTGAGACACAAGTCCTGCCATCAGACTAACAGCCATTAAATCACATGTGGAGCCTGTTTTATTTCCATTTGTACAAAGAAAATGAGCGACTAACGTTGTTAAAGATGGAAAATAATGATACTTCATTTATTGGACGATGATGATGACCATTAATGGGATTTGAGATATATTAAGATGTGTGGTTTTAATTAAATACAGAATGGCCCAAGGGACAAGTGGACCACAAACTTGCTTTGCCTTTTAAAGATGGTAGCGGATTGATGAAAACTGATGCTTAGGGTGGCTTTGGATTCACGTTTTTAAGGCCATAAAGGCAACACCATGTGATTGATAGCGTTGTCCCTAATCCAATTAGCCTACTCCACTCGCCACCCACCAGATGTCTTTCTCATTGATTGCGTGTTTTGGTTTGGATTAAGAGGAAGAGCATCCACAACCACACACACACTTGTTCCTTCAAACTTAAATGACATCCCACTTCCTTTGCCTTTAGTGTTTGCTCTTACAAGCTTGATTTTTAAGACCTGCCATCTCACGAGAAAACATGGAAATCCTTTTCCTTTACAATGCAATTAGGGATAGTAACTGGACGGGACAAGACAAGTTTAGTCACTCTGACCTAGACCCAAAATTTAAAAGTTCTAATCCAACCTCAACTTGAGTTTGGAGTTTAATGTATTTTATACTCAGCCCAACCCAATATAATAAAAGCATAACTTAACCCTTAACCCCAACCTTGAAACTTCAACAAGATATTCAACTAAACCAAACCCTATCAAAAATTAATAATAGTAATATATATTTAAAACTATAATAAATATACAAATATATCGGGACGGGACAAGACAAGGAATTCCTATTATAAATCCAAACCCAAACCGACTCAATTCTTTCCTACTTTTACATGCATAAGCAATCCACTTAATGTGTATGAGCTTAAGCACAATAAAGGAGTTGATCTTCCATATATGCAACTTCAGTTGTCAATGATCTCACTATTTCTTCCCAATAATGTTTATTACATTGACACCTTCATTATCAATACTAGTAACACTGGGAAAGATGTCCTGAACTAATTTTAGTTCACTCTACAGTCAACTTTTTTTGTAGTAGTAGTATGGATGCATAAGCATGGATATACAGGAACAAAGTAGATTTTTCTCAGTCAAAACTAACCATTTCATTTATGTAATTTCAAATGAAGCATCTAACGCCCACATGATCATTCAAGCCTGCAGCTCTCATTGCATCATCTTCCATTATTTGCATATACCCTCCAGAAGTTAATATGCTCATAAAAGACAATGTATTGTATTGTTGTACCAAAGGCTTGAAAATTTATAATCCATACCGAAGAATAGTTGAACTGATCTCATCCTCATATCAGAAACATCATAATTTATTCATGGTATCCATCATTTTCATGTCAAGAAGTTAATACATACATGCTATTAAACCAAAAGTGGAACAAAGAAAAGAGAGATAAGAGAGGGAGAAGCGGTTTATCTAATGTATAAAGATGAGTACAGAGATTTATGGAAGAATAAATGATGAGCATTACAATAAAAGGGGTGCAGACAATAATTCAACCTCCTAAATGAGATCCTTGATCAAGAGGAAAACAACTTAGTAATATCAACACCAGCCATGTAGGATGATTGTAAACAGCAAGTTGCAAGATACCAATACATAGTTACATGCATGGTGTCAGTAATAAACAGCAAGTCTGCATCCACCTAAGCCCAAAATATGCACATGAAGTTCAGAAAAAAACAATATGCTTATTCCCAGTAACATCTCAAGTTTTCATGAAGCAGATCATGAACTGCATAGAGAATTGAAATTCATACATCAAATAGCTTCCAATTAAACAACTTTTCAATCTTACTGCCTCAATACATATACTATTGACGAAGATATACAGTTTATAAACTTGAAGCAACCAATTCAACTAGGAAGTTCTGAGTTCTGATCCCTTTCATAAAGCATAAAAATTTACTCATTTATGAACCCATTGAGTGGAGCACTGAGAAGCAGAGTCCAAGAACGAACGAAGTCATAAGCTTTTGACAACTGATGATGAAAATAGGACAGGCCTGTAATCATAAGAAAAAGGAACAAGTTCCAAAGCACACAAAGAAATCTCATAACAAATATACGTGTCCTTATAAATTGAGAAGGAAATTAATTATTTACTGTCAAACTGGAACTCAAATTGCATCTACAAAGAGCAAGATCCAGAAAATATGTACAACTGTAGTTCTTCAAATACAAAGAACAAATTGCAATGACGAGGGACAAGACTAACAAGCCCACCAAAAACTAGAGATCGAGAATTCGTTTTTGTACATGATTTTTGAACCACACAATTTGAAGGTGTTGAATCAAGTAGAATGCTTTGAGTTCGAGGAAACAAAATGCCTCCACAAGTAACGACCACTGGCCATATCAACACATGTCCAGAATCCTGATTTTATACCGGCACGAACCTAGTTCACAACAAATTGGAGGATTTATTGTCAATTGCAAGATGAAGAAGAAGGAAACAGATATGAAGACGAAGGAAACAGAAGAAGAAACCTTGGATAAGGTAGAGTGGGAGTTGTTGTTGATGTCGGTGGCGCGTGTATCATCGTCGTCGTTGGATTGGGTCCGGGTTTTACCGTTTCTAATGAGGAAAAATCCGGCGAGAGTTGCGGAGAGGAAAATCAGGATGAGTCTCAGAGGACACATTGTTCCAAATCTCGTCGTCGCCCTAAATTGCTCTGACGATGAAGAAAACAAATCCCACAGCAGTTGGCCAAAAATAAGTCGCTGTATACTTAAAAATTCGCTTTAATCCCTTTACTATAAAAAAATAATATTTTAGTCCTTATGTTGTACCTAAAATTTTATTTTAGTTCTTTTATTGTTATTTTTTTAATTTTATAATATGAAAAGTTAATATTTTGATTAAAAAATTAAAATTATTGATAATTAATTTAAATATTTTAATTTGAATAATCTTTAATTTAAGTCTCCCTAAATTTTAAACTATATCAAAATCATCTCTCTAAACATTTTTTTTGAATTTTTATTTAAATACTTATAAAGTTTAAATAGATAATTAATTCATATTCTAACTTCAAACTTTATTGTCTTTACTTAAAATAATATTATAATTATAAACTAAAATATAAAAAATGTTTTAAATGTTTAATTAGAAAGTGCATATATATATTTTAAATTTTTAGACTCAAAATGAGAGTAAGAGTTTAACTTAAAAGGATGATATAAAAATCATAAAAAATATTTAACATTTTATAAAAATTCTCAAATTTATGAAACATATTATAAAATTATATTTAATAATTCATTTATTATTTAATTAAATAATTTATTACTCCATATAATTAACTTCGAAAAGGAAAAATTTACACCATGTTGTTTTTTATTAATAACTTAAGTTTTAAAAAATTTATTGAAATATATTAAAAGGATTAATTTGTTCAATTCCAAAACTGCTAAGGACTTAAAATGTGTTTATTTTAATACTTTGAATTAAAATGTTACTTTTTTAATCGTAGAAAAACTAAAATATTTATTTTTATAGTTGAGAAAATATTAAGTTTTCGACGTAGGAAGATTATTTTTTTAATAATAAATAGTTAAAGTAATTTTTTAAGTATAGTGCATGAACTAAAACTTAAAAACACATTACAAAGATTAAAATATTTATTTTTTATAATAAAAAGATTAAAATAAATTTTAAAGTATAATAGAAGTGTTACGCATGATTTTACCCTTTATTTAGTTATTGTTTAATGGGCTAACGACTAATTAAAGTGATTATATATTATGAATATATTTATTTATGGTGAATATTCATATATTAAGTTAAAGTTTAATAAACTTTATTATTAGGGTTTAATATCCATTGGAATCAGGGTTTTCATCTTATGCCTATAAATATAGACTTTTGGACAAAGCATTGTACACAACCTTACTTTGAGAATATAATAAAATCTCTCTTTGTCTTTTATCTTTATTCTCATATTTTATTCTTATTCTTTACTTTATTCACAATACGTTATCAGCAAGAGACTCTAATAAACGAAGGTGTTTATCGTTCGAATCTTGAAGGAGTTATTAAAAATAATTTGTTACTGACATAAATCAAAGATAAGTTCTTCTCCCTCAATTACATTTAAATTATCGGTTATTTTTCTCTCTTGATCTTTGATTTGATTTTTAATTTATTAAAAATATTTTATTATCTGGTGTTTGTGTAGCGATAAAATGACTCAATTACCGTAGTTCTTATCGATAATTATCGAAAAAGATTTTAACACAATATTGGTAACTAAATCTACCATATATTCAAATTAGTGGAAAGTTTGGTATGTTTTATTTATTTAATTTGAGATTTTTTTATCTTTGTTTATAATCAATATTTATTTGTTTTATTATTACGATGAAAGTTTATATTTTTAATCATGTTCAAAGTATTACATGATATTGGAACAAATATTAAACCTTTAATTAATTAATATGTTCTTTATTATGTTGGTTTAATCCGAGTATATTGGCTGGACATCCCGTTCTGCGAGGCTACTAGTCTCAAATGAGGTTCTTTTTAAAGGACCTTGTGGACTAGTTTAACAACGCCGCGTATAAAGATTAAATTTTTGTTCCTCGTATGTATTGTATATATATTGGTTGATCAATTACTATTTAATTGTTTGAATGTTATAAAGCTTATATTTGCTTAAAAACAATATTATTTTTATGTTGAAAAACTCGACTATAAAATTCTCCCAAGTTCAAGTTACGAAAATCGTCTTGATCAAAGAATTTTTATGAGAGGCATTCCCTGAAGTGAATGCAAGCATGATGTTTATTTCATGCGATTATGCAAGCATGATGTTTATTCCATGCAATTATACAAGCATAATGTTTATTTCATGCGATTATGCAAGCATAATGTTTATTCCATGCAATTATACAAGCATGATGTTTATTCCATGCGATTATACAAGCATGATGTTTATTCCATGCGATTATACAAGCATGATGTTTATTCCATGCAATTATACAAGCATGGTGTTTATTCCATGCGATTATTGAATTTGTTTCATTCCTTGAAGTAAATGCAAACGTGATAATTCACTATATGGTTAATGAATAAAACTCAATTATGTGACAGAGTATCATTGATGAGGATATGTTAGAAAGACATACTCCACTTTTCACACATTAATGTTGTCTTACAGACACAATATCATATAAGGGTTCTAAATACCTATCAGTCTCTGCTCTATTCCCTGAAGTGAATGTGATATTTTCTAGCGGAAAGAATAAATGTCACATTAGTAATTATGATCATGATTGAGATCATAAAATAGATATAGATAAGGTGATTATTTTGAGAATACTTATATCCACAAGAAGTGAAATTATAAAGATGAAAAGAATGATAGAGATCATATTAAAATCTTTATGTTATTAATGCGATGATACAAACCATTGATCTCATATTTGTCAAACGTCAAAGTATTATGGACTTTATCCATAATCATGAATGATAAATTAAAGAAAATATAAACAGATTTTCTTTGTGTCAAAAATAATAGTGTTATTAATCCAACTCAATTGGATATTGATAATTTTCTCATAATCTTGCAAGAGAATAATCCACCATTTATTTTTTTAGATCTTTTATTTATTTTATGTTAATTTATTTTTATTTATTATTTATGTTAACTTATTTTATATATCATTTATTTATCTTTTATGTTAATTTTTTCCTTAAAAGAATATGATTACTTCCGGAATAAAATATGCAATAATTTATGGTGATTTATGCTTAGCAGAAAGTGCAAGTACTCATACAATACTTAAGCATAAGAAATATTTTTCCATTTAAATACAAGGGAAATATGAGTACTATATCTCAAAGTACTAAAATATCAGTGCTTTAGAAGAGCTTTTGAGAGCTTATCTTTGATCCGATTTGATATGATGTACTATTTTTTAAATATTTTTCCATTCCCCAAAGTAAATGGTACAAAGCACATTTTTTCATTTCCTGAAGTGAATGAAATAAAGAACATATTAAAAGGTGCATAATTATGCATATTTTCCCATTTTAAATGCAAGAGAATAATATGAGTACTATATCCGGAAGTACTAATATCACAGAAAACTTCGACTGAGCAAATATGTTATTTGCCAAATTAGACTTTATCTCATATTTACAGTGCATTATGCTCGTTGAGCAAATATGTTATTGTAAAATGGTTCTTTATTCTATATTTACAGTGCATTATGCTCGTTGAGCAAATATGTTATTGTAAAATGGATCTTTATTCCATATTTACAGTGCATTATACTCGTCAAAATGACAAAGAGATATTGAGTTTTAAAGATATTTATAAAAATATATTGAAAATATCAGTTAAAGAGATGATGACAATCTCAATATTACAAGTATAACTCAAGACAATAATGAAATTTTGGTAAAATTACATGCACTGTCATTCATATTGTACTACATAAGAATTAGTACAAATTGAAGCTCATGCCATTGTAAACTAGATGTTTACTGATTATTTTATTTGGCATGACCGGTTAGACCATCCCGGTTCAATTATGATGCGAAAAATTGCTGATACTTTCATGTGCTCATTTATTGAAGAACTAGGAGTTTCTTCAAGGTAATTTTTCTTGTGATACTTGCTATAAAAGCATTTTGATTATTCAATCATCAACAACTATGATAGAGTGTAAATCTATTAATTTTCTAGAACGGATACAAGGTGATATATATGGGACCATACACCTTTCATAAAGACCATCTAGATATTTTATGATTTTTATCGATGCATCGACTAGATAGTTATATGTATCCTTATTATTAACCCGCAACTTGATGTTTGCGAGGCTACTTGCTCAATTGATAAAATTATGAGCATATTTTCCAGATTATCTTATAAAGACAATGGTCTTGATAATGTTGATGACATATCATTTTATATGTAGTATCACTAATTCGCATCAAGCCAATAAATTATTATAAGTTCTCCACATTATAAATGATTTTTGATCAGGAACCAAATATTTCTCATCTCAATTTTTTGGGTGTGTGATATATATTCTAATTGCTCCACCACAACGCACAAAGATGAGTTTTGCTGGGAATATATATAAGAGCTTCTGGTAGGGGATTTATTTACAATCTGATTTATTGACTATCATTTTAACGAGTCAATTTATCCAATATTAGGGGGAGAAAATAAATAGCTGGGGAAAGAAATAAGTTGAAATGAATTATCATTTTCTCTTTTTGATCCACGTAATAGACAATGTGAACTATAAGTTCAATGGATAATTCATTTAGCAAATCAATTGCCAGATGATTTTGCTGACCCTAAAAGAGTGACTAAGTCACGTATACCAGTTATGAATGCTCCGATTAAATTTGATGTCATGGAAGGACAAACTCTAGTTGCTAATGAGTCTAACTTACGCTTAAAGCGTAGTAGACAAGTAAGTTCCAAAGATAAGAGATCTTCAAAAAGGAAAAGGAGCTATATTTTATGATGGTCTGATCGAGGAATCAATAATTATGAAAATCTCTAGAAGAGATTAAATGGTATCCAACAGAGATATTGACATGACTCAAGTACCTAACAATAAAAAGATCTCAATAGATTATGTCATGTTTGGTAATAAATGAAACTGAAATTAAATCGACATCGTTAATATATTTGCATACAATATAGCACTAGGGATTTTATTTGATGATGTGGATCATGAATCATTGTCAATTGGATAAAGAAATGATTGGCCAACATGAAAGAGGCAATTGAGGTGAAACTAAAATTTCTTTTCAAAAAGAGAAGTATTTGGGTCTATAGCCCGTACATTGAAATATGTAAAGCTCGTGGATATAAACGAGCTTTTGTGAGAAAGAGAAATCAAAAGGGGAAATCATGAGATATAAGCTCATTTGGTTGCACAAGGATTTTCACAAAGACATGAAATTGATTATGAGGAAAATATATTCCTCGGTGGTGGATGCAACTACTTTTAGATTTTGATCAGTCTGGCAATAAATAAAATTACTCAGTTTTTGCATAATGGATGTTGTTACATCATATTTGAATGAGCCTCTTGACAGTAATATTTATATGAAACTTACAGAAAGATTTTGATTGTCATAAGCAGTTCATTCAAGTTCTCGAGAATATTATTCAATCACATTGAATATATTTTTTTATGGCTTGAAATAATTTAGACGTATTTGGTATGATCGCCTCATTGAATATTTATTAGCATAACGCTATATGAATTATTTTCCCGAGCATTTTTATTAAGATGTTTAGCTCTGAATTTTTATTGTTGTGTATGTCGATGATTTGAATATCGTTGAGACTCGTGAAGAGATCTCTTCAAATCCTTGTGCATCAATCAACATACAGAAAAATATAAAAGAGACTTTACATGAATAATGAATATTCTTTGATCACCCTTATGTTGTTAGGTCTCTTAGTGTAAACAAAGATTCTTTCTGCCTCAAGAAAAAGGTAATTGTATTCTTGGTCTAAAAACACAATATATATATTATTTGATCTGGAAGCATCGTATCTTAGCTGGTCCAGAAATATTATTTAAGTGCTACGAGATCATTACCTTTAAATAATTGTTATGCATGAGGCAAAGCCGAAATATGTGTTTGGCTACACATATCCTGATGATATGTGAATGTTTTTCACAAGATAAGATGCAAGCTATCTTGTAAAGAGATAATAAAAAATTTATATCTCAAGGTGGATATATCAAATATGATAAAACGGAACATATTTCTTCAAGTTTCGTCCCTCATGATTTTTAGATGAATATTATTCAATGAATCATTTCAAGCAATGATTTGAAAGATTTAACCATTAGTGCATGATCTACTTCAACATTTGAAGTTTGTATTCAATATTGAATTATGAAGATTCAAAGGTCTTATGTGATATTTTTATGAGGGGGAGTAAATACGCGTTGCACTCTTTTTCCCTTAACCGAGATTTTGTCCCAATGGGTTTTCCTGGTAAGGTTTTTAATAAGGCAACATGTTATGCGTATCAAAGATGTTTGTACTCTTTTTCCTTCACTAAGAATTTTTTTCCCATAGGGTTTTTATTTTAGTAAAGTTTTAACGAGGCACATTATCTTCATGGATATCCAAGGGGGAGTGTTATGAATATATTTATTCATGGTGGATATCCGTATATTAAGTTAAAGTTTAATGGGCTTTATTATTAGGGTTTAATACCCATTGGAATTAGGGTTTCCATATTATGCCTATAAATATAGACTTTTGGATAAAGCATTGTAAACAACTCTATTTTGAGAATATAATAAAATCTCTCTTTGTCTTTCATCTTTGTTCTCCTATTTTATTCTTGTTCTTTACTTTATTCACAATATTATATTCTTTTTAATTATTATTGTTATTACATTTTTTTCATTCCGGATTAGATAGTTTAACTTTTAGCGGAATTACTAAAATATTGTCTTTAAGTTATTTTATTTATAAAAATATAATTTTTTAAAATTATTTTTAATAATATTACTGTAATAATTAAAAGTTATATAGATTATAACTGGACTTCGAATAATATTTTATTTAAATAATAAAAATTAGTATTGTTCAAAGACTGATAAATTATAATTTGATTTTAAATAATATTTTACTCTTTGGCGACGGATGAATTCTTATTCGACTTTAAACAATACTGATCTTTTTTTTATTTTTTAAATAAAATATTATTCAAAATCGAATTATAATTTACTCAATTTTTAATTTGTTATAATAAAATATCTATTATTAAAAATAAAATAAAAAATATTGTATTATTAAGAAATAAAAACTTAGATAATAATATGAGGATAAAAACTCCTGATAAATTTTAATTTTAATTTATTAATATATTTAGTAAAAGAGGGGGGAGGGGATTAGGGATGCTCAATCAGTCGGTTCGATTAACCAATCGAAATGAACTTTTAAAATTTTATTAACCAAATTTTTTTCATATTAACCGTTAACCAGATTAAAACTTTTCAAAAGTTTTTAAACGAATTGAAAAAAGTTCGATTAATTCGGTTAACCGAACTTTAAAATTTTTTGGATAGATTACACAAATGGTTACTATACTATGTTAAAATAATTTTTTTAGGTATTGAAATTTCAAAAATTATAATAAAACATTAGACTGATCGAACTATTATATTGATTCATCATACTTTATAAATTATTTATAAATATTAAAAATTTTAATGATTATTTTTAATTATTATTTTATGTTAATTTTGTAAAGTTTAATGACCATTTTATAAATTTTAAAAGTTTAATGATCAAAAATAAATATATAATATATAAAAAGTTCGATTAATTTGATTAATTAATCAATTTCGAACTGATTTAGTCGATAATTAAAGTTTTAAAAAATCATTAACCGTTAATCGATTCAATCTAAAATTAACTGACTGATTAACAAAAAAAATCAATTCGATCGATTAATTCGATTAATCAAAATTTTGAACACTCAAGCGGGGAGTTTCATTTTCTCGACTATTGATTGGGTTGTTCGAGGACCTAAAGACTCGTCCGACAACCTTGTGTTTTCTCACAGGAATCTTTAGTTTTTTGTGGAGCTTAAGATGTATGACATTTCTAAAAACGGCTAAGGAACTGCCAAACATTTATAACCGTAGGATCCAACCTTTTTTTTTAATCGTTGGATTAAAATAAAAAGCTATAGCAAATGGTTTATAGATCTGATAAACCGGTTTTAATAAAAAAAATTGTATAATAAATATTCGAATAAAAATACTTGTATAATAACTATTTGAATAAAAATATTCAAATAAAATATATCCGTATAAAAATATTTGTATAATAAATATTCGAATAAAAATATATACGAATAAAAATATTTGTTTAATAAATATTCGAATAATAAATATAGGAATAAATATATTCATATAATAAATATTCAAAAATATATTCAAATAAAAAATATACGAATAAAAATATTCTTATAATAAATATTAGAATAAAAATATTTGTATAATAAATATTCGAATAAAAATATTCGAATAAAATATATACGAATAAAAATATTTATTTAATAAATATTCGAATAATAAATATAGAAATAAAAATATTTATATAATAAATATTCGAATAAAAATATTTATATGATAAATATTCGAATAAAAATAATCAAAATATCTAATAAATTTGATTCGAATGTGAGAAGTTGTAAGGATTTATGTACATACCTTTTGACTTACGGTTTCCGTAACCATTTGTGTATACTTTGTAGAGATTTGTGTACATACACAAATTCTTACCATTTTTGTAGCAATTTATGTATTCAAGCAGTAAATTGTGTATGTACACAAATCTTTACACTTGGATGACCTTTTGGTGAGAAGTTGTAAGGATTTGTGTACGTACCTTTTGAGTTACGATTTTCGTAACCATTTGTGTATACGTTGTAGGTTTTGTGTACATACATACACAAATCCTTCCTATTTTTGTACTAATTTATGTATTCTCATAGTAAATTGTGTATATACACAAATCCTTACCCTTAGATAGCTTCATTTAACTCATGGTGAAAAGTTGTATGAATTTGTGTACATACCTTTTTCCTTACGTTTTTCGTAAGTCATTGTGTATACTTTGTAAGGAATTGTGTACATACACAAATCCTTACTATTTTTGTGCCATATTATGTACATGCGTAGGCAATTGTGTATGTACACAAATCCTTACCCTTGGATGACCTTCTTTAGCTCATGGTTTCAAGTCGTAAGGATTTGTGTACATACCTTTTTCCTTACATTTTTCATAAGTCATTGTGTATATTTTGTAAGGAATTGTGTACATATACAAATCCTTACCATTTTTGTGTCATATTATGTATACGCGTAGGCAATTGTGTATGTACACAAATCCTTACCCTTGGATGCCTCCTTTAGCTCATGATTTTGAAGTCTTAAGGATTTGTGTATATACATTTTTCCTTACGGTTTTCGTAAGCCATTGTGTATACTTTATAAGGAATTGTATACATACACAAATCCTTACGATTTTTGTGTCAAATTATGTATACGCGTACGCAATTGTGTATGTACACAAATTCTTACTCTTGGATGACCTCCTTTAGCTCATGGTTTCGAAGTTTAAGGATTTGTGTACATACCTTTTTCCTTACGGTTTTCGTAATTTATTGCGTATATTTTGTAAGGAATTGTGTACATACATAAATCCTTATCATTTTTGTGTCATATTATGTATACCCGTAGCCTATTGTGTATGTATACAAATTCTTACGTTTGTAAGGATTTCTGTACATACTGTTTTTCTTACAATATTTGTAAGGATTTGTGTATGTACACAAATCCTTACGTTTATAATAATTTATGTATATACCTTTTTGCTATAGTTTTTGTAAAAAATTATGTACATATTTCGTAACCAATTATTTATATAAATGACCGGGGTAAACCGATCAGCCTCTTTTTAGCCGGCTTTTAACCGCGGTTCGCTAAAACTACCATGTAAGCTTGCCTTTTTCAGACATTCTCACAGAAACATAAAACACAGTTCTAGGAACAGAAAACGATGACAAATTTTCATCAGTTCTGAACCTCCAGGAACGGCTAGGCAAACCATGCAGTGTTCGTATAAGATTGTACTCTGTTTTTCCTTCTCCCATGCTTGAACAGGGTAAAATTAAGAGAAGTTTTTGTTTCATGTGTATATACAAACAATTCAATACTGTTGAAGACGACAGAAAAAAAATATACCATGGATGAGAATTTTGTTAATCCTCCACATACAAGCGAGCGTCTTTATAGAATTACATTTACACCACAAAAATGCTGCATGCAAGTTTCACTTTCACCATCTTTTTTACAGAAAAATTCCTCCATTGCCAATGGCATTGAAGTTTGAACAGAAGCATATTGTCTGTTCTTCCATTTCATTCATCAACAAATGAAAACAATAACAAAAGCACCCATATTGGAAATAAACTCCATCTCTATGTTTCCACCAGGGCAGGCCTCAGCTTCTTGCTCAAGAATTCCTTGTACCATTGGACATCACTACCGATTCTCTTGGCTTCCACCACAACCAGCTCTTCCGTTAACCGGAAAACTTCGACGGCAATCCCGAAATTCCTGTCTTTTCCCTCCAATTCAATGCCCCCCCATTGCTTCAATCTCTTCACCCTCAATCTCTCGCTCTTCCCTACTTCCTTCACTTTCTCCATCACTTCCTCTGGTGTCTCTTTTAACACGAACCGTTCGCCGTAATCATGCGACGAGTTCAACAAACCCGACAGGTCCAGACCTGAAGAGAAGGATATCAAATCGAAAGCATTTAACTCCAAGCTTTTGACTTGAGCTTCGTCCTTGAATTGATCCTCATGGAACTTGGGTTCATTGTAGCCCTTCATGAACCATGGATTCTTAAGGATCTCAGCCATCGTGATCCTCGTCTGGGGATTCGTATCCAGAAGCCGAGAAAGGAAGCGTTTCGTATCGATGGACATCCATTTAGGACATTTAAACTCACCTTTGTAGATCTTCTTGTACATAACCATGAGATTGGGATCGTTGAAAGGCAAATAACCGGCATGGAGCACGAAGAGGATGATGCCACATGCCCAGACGTCCACCTTAGCTCCGTCGTACCCCTTCTTTGTCAAAATCTCCGGCGCCACGTAAGCAGGGGTCCCACATAAAGTGTGCAGCATGCCATCGGCTCGGATCTGATCGGTTACTGCGCTGAGACCGAAATCCGAGACCTTCAAATTCCCGTTGTCATCAAGGAGGAGGTTCTCAGGTTTCAAATCACGGTGGAATATCCCGCGGGAGTGGCAGTACCCGACAGCGGAGATGAGCTGTTGGAAATACTTACGGCTGATATCCTCCGTGAACCTCCCTTTAGCGACCTTGGCGAACAATTCTCCACCTTTGACGAACTCTATCACGACATATATCTTCGTCTTGGTGGCCAAGACCTCGTACAGCTTGACGATATAAGGGTGATCCAACCGAGTCATGATGGAGATCTCGCGTTTCACGTTGGAAACCAAGATGGGGCTGGATAGCCTTTTCTTGTTGATGACCTTAATGGCGACGCTGAGCCCGGTGCGGACGTTTCTGGCATGATAAACCTTGGCGAAGGCGCCACAACCCAGGAGCTTGCCTACCTCGTATTTCCCAAAGAGGGCATTTTCTGGAACATGTTCGATCTCTGGCATGGATGGTTGAACCAGAGATCGAACCCAATCGGAGGATTGATTCAGCAGAACTACGAACAGAAAACTAAAATTAGACCAGAAGAATTTGATAGAGAGGTATATATGGGAAACAAATTTGGAGTTTTTAATTAATTTATTTTTATGATAGAATTGTTTTTATACTTTTTAAAACATGAAATTTAGATTTCACTCGTGATTGAATTTTATATTTTTAGATTGTATAATTATTACAATAGAACTAAATTAATTGAAAAAATCTAAAAAATGTATAAAATAAGAAAATATGTATTTATAAACTTATAATAGTCATTTGATTTTAATTGAAAGTTGGTGAATTTAAATTAAATTATACTTTTTTTAATAATATATTCTTCTATATTATATTATGTACTAAAAAGGTTTAATAGATAATTATCATGTATTTTAATTTAATTCTTAATTTGACTCATGTATTATTTTTTTAGTTTATCACTCGTATTATCATGTCATAATAAAAAAATGTAATTTTTTAAATATATAAAAATAAAAATTATAAATTGTTAGGAATGTTTTACATCAATGTTCATTATGAATATAATTTTATGTATTAAATATGATTTTATTGTATTTTATTATTAAGATTTTAATGTTTATTAGGATTAAAATTTTATACGATATCTAATTATTGTTAGAAAAATGGTATGATAATGAACATTTTGGAGATTAAATTTATGTAGGTTCCATTAATCAAATTAATTGGGACTAAGTGGATGATTAATCTACTATAAGAATAGATGAAATTATATATTTACAAGCTCAAAATGTTCAATGGGTGAATGAAAAATTGTTGCTCAGTGTGACACTCATGATGTTGAAAAAATAAAATGAAAAAGTAAAATATCCCACATTTGTTGGGAATATAGATTTAAAAAGCTCTCTATATAAAAGCTCTTTATATATATAAGTTTTATATATAGATTTGAGAATATCCCTTCAGCTGGTTGTAACCTCTAATTTATTTGGATTAATTCTCTGTTAAATGCCATTTTGAATTCAGAGAGTTGTAACTCTTCAAGGAATTGTTAATTACAGATTAATTTTGTAATTAAACATGTCCCCTGCCTGAACACTGTAAAAGGAACCCTCTTACTCCTATCTCAACACACTGAAAAACACAAACATCCTCTAGCTAAATAGTGTTCTGCTTCTATAAAAGTTCGCCATTGCAGTAAGGTAGCGTTGCTCTCCTTATTGTGTTCTACCGTTGTATCATGGGAGACAGACGTTCCATAGTAACTCCAGCACTGGGAAGGGACGAATCTGTTTTAAGGACACTGTGATAGCACAAGCCTCGATTAAAGTTTCAGAATCATATTTTTTTTTAATTTTGATTTCTGTGATCTTTGCATTTCTAATATATATGTTTTATTTCAATTTCGTTTACAGAAATCGTGTTTAACATATTAATAACTTACTTCGTTTTGTTGTAACAATTATTTATTTCTTATGTATATAAATATAAAGTATAGAAAAAATATTATATATACTTTACATAGAGAATATAAAGTGATATTTTCTCTTGTACTCACATACTTATTGTTATTGTTCTTCTTTTACTTTATTTTAGTCCCTTCATCTCCTCTCATTAGTTGTTTTATGTGTTAACTTTTTATAGGGTTTTAAAAATTTTGTATGATATAAAATAATTAAAATAATAAAATTATTTTTAAAAAGTTAAATTTTATTTTATTGACTAAAAATAAATAAATTTATACTAAAAAATTAATTGAGTTTTTTAAAAGTTAAGTTTTATTTTATTGACTAAAAATAAATAAATTTATACTAAAAAATTAATTGAGTTTTTCAATATGACAGTTTAAATGAAGTAAATTAAAAACTAAAAAGTGACAGTAATACTGAGTCTAGGGGTGTTGAATCCAAACTTCTAAAATTTTATTAATCGAAATTTTATTTATATTAACTGTTACCGGATTTAAAATTTTTGAAAATTTTTAATCGAACCGAAAAAAGTTCGGTTAATCCGATCGGTTAATTCGGTTAATCGAACTTTTAAAAAAAATTTAGATAAATTACACAAATAATCATTATGTTAAAATATTTTTTGGGCATTAAACTTTTAAAAATTATAAAAAAAAATATTAGACCTATCAAATTATTATATTGATTCATCATATGTTATAAATTATTAATAAATATTAGAAATTTAATGATTATTTTTTAATTTAATAAATTTAATTATTATTTTATGTTAATTTTATAAAGTTTAATGATCATTTTATAATTTTTAAAAGTTTAATGCCTAAAAATAAATATAAAAAATATATAGTATATAATATATAAAAAGTTTGGTTAATTCGATTAATTAACCGATTTTGAACCGAATTAACCGATAACTGAAATTTCAAAAAATCATTAACCGTTAACTAATCTAATCTAAAATTAATCGACTGATTAACTGAAAAAATTTCAGCTCGGTCGATTAATTCAGTTAACCGAAAATTTGAACACCCCTAACTGAGTCAGATTATTAACATAATCTCGTTAAAATATTATACTTCTCATTGATAATTCTAAAAAAAATCTATTCGATATTAATAACTATATCTTTCACTCGAATTCCCGATATATTTTATTTATTTACACACATCAATGTAGCCGTAGGTTTCTTTAAATTAAGATCATTATATTCTGATTTATTGTTCGATTATTGATTCATTATAATACTTCTTTCTAATTGAATACCAAAGCAAAAAAAATGCAATCACTAAATGAGCATCATTACTATGAAGACACCATCCATGGTTATACTTTATGGGTTGTATACTTTATAGCTCAACTTCTGATCAATAATATAATGAAGATGATATTGCTCATGGGACCATTTATAATACCTTATAAATAATTTAATATTTTTATTTTTATAAATAATACCCTTTTATAAATAACTAACGTATATTAAATATTATTTAAGAAAATAATATCTTTTAAAAAAATTTCTAACTCCGTCTCTGGTATTACAGACACTAAAAAGAGAACAAAAATCCTCTGCCCCTTCCCCATGCCTTCTTTGATGCCTCCTTTGATTTTAAAAAAAATAATTTTAACTCTTAATCCCTTATTTTTTATATTCTAAATCCTAAACCCTAAAAATACACCCTACCCCTAATTTCCTAAACCCTAACCTAAAACCCTAAACCCTCTAATTTAAAGTGGAGCATAAATGAAAGTATGAGAAAAAGACAAATAATTTACGCTCCTAAAAGATGTGTTATGATCGTAGTTTTTAATTTCTATATTGGAGAAGGAAATGCTAGTATTAGGATTTATATTTTAAATTTTAATTGTCAATAAAAATATAAACTATTATTTTAAAAAGGTGTTCATTATTTTCTATTTAGAAAAAGATACCCTACATCATAAACTATATGTTTACAGATATACACATACATCTACAAAGTGCACCCTACTGCCAAATAGTTAACAACTTTAAAAGTTTGAATTTTGATATAAAAATATAATATTTTTTTAGTCAATGAAAATCATGGTAGAACACCTAGTGACTTAATGTTCATGAGTTCCAATCTCTTCTCATGTTTGGGATTTAATATCTAATGTAATACAAAAACAATAATCAAATTTAGTTTCAGTTCTTTTGTTATGTTTGAATTTATAATTCAGTTTCGTATTTTTTATAATCAAAGAAAAATATACAAAATATACCATATTGATTACTACAATCATTATGTAGGGTGGCTATAATTAGGGCGGGCAAAAAGTCTGATTACTCGATTTTGGTTCGGATTCGGTAAGACTCAGTAAATTTTTATCTGGTATTAGTTTCGGTGGGACTGAGACTGAATCTAAAATTTAGCTTCAGGTCATAACTGGGATTAGATTTTGATTTTTTTGGATCCGGTATCCGATGGGTACCCAGTAGGACCGGGATCAATACTAAATATTCGGTATTGTTTTTTTTTTCTTATCAAACTTTCTCTTTATGCATGAATATTATGAGTATGAATAGTTTTAGAACTTTAATTTTCAAGTTTATAATATTCTAATTTTATTATTTAATTTCATTATTGGTGGTTGATTTTTTTCTCCAATTACTCAAAATTTTTTAATAATAAACTAATCAACCAAGTACCGGTATTGGAACCACCTACTAATAACGGGACCGATTTTTAAAATTAAAGACCCGATGTGACCAAAACTGATTCTAAATTTCAAGAATCGATGGTTTCCGAAACCAAAACTAATTTTATTCAATTGACCGGATACCCGATCTTGATCTCCCTAGCTACACCTCATCCCGTGAATTGTGATAAAGCGCCAATAAGCATACTGGAGCGGTGCCTGTGATCTTGAGGGGTCAACTTGTGAGTATTAATACTTTGATTGACACAGGATTACTGACTCTGGTAGGGATATCTGGTTTAGGTCCAGCACTATCACTGGCCTGTTTCCGATTTCTAGTGCTGATGCATTGGCATTTGATGTTACAACCGCGCCATTCTTCAACAACTATAATGCTCTATCTCTTATTACATGCAGTTCTTTGGGACAAAATCTTGACATCATAATTGCAACTCTTGGTCTGATTCTCTTTGCACTGCTCATTGGAAATATGCAAGTAATTCCTTCATGAAAGTATCCTAAGTTATGTCTCTGATATGATCTAGGAATTCCCCATAATATTTGATGTCATGAACTTTATTGCTTCCATTGTTGGCGATTTCTAACTCTGATAATGGTTTCACTGACAGACATATCTTCAATCGACAACTGTTCGGTTGGAAGAATGGAGATCAAGAGAACTGATATCGAGCAATGGATGTGTCACAGGCATTTTCCTCCTGAGTTATGGCAGTCTGTGGGAAAATATGATCGGTATAAATGGATAGCAACAGGAGTTGATGAGGAAGCTTTCTCAAAGGCATTCTCTTGGATCTTCGAAGAAACATTAAACAACATCTCTATCTCGACCTCGTTCGACAAGTAAGTTATAAGATTCGGAGGAGGAAAGGAGTGGAAGAAAGAAGAAAATAGAGGTGATCGGAACCATTATCCACTAAAGAAGATGACCGAAAGTCCGAAACAACGATATTGTGGGCTTAAAGAGATGTTGAAAGAATTTAAGGGATCAAATTGATATATTGTCTAAAATTTAGGATCAGAATAGAAATTAGTCTTTTTGACTAACATACCACATCATCGAACTAACAGGTGTTAACGCTTAAAAATATCCGATCCAGTTAATCCGCCGAATATTTGGATATCCGATCCGGTCTTTATTTTTAGATCGGATATCTGATCTGATTTTAAGTTTTTCAAATCAGATATGGGTCGTAATATTTCAAGTTTTTGATTATCCAAAAATCCATAAATTTAAATTTTCATTAATATTAATCTTGTTATATTTAACAATTTAGTCTTTGTTATATTTAAAAATTTTAAAAACTAAAACTTTTATAATCGTGAATCTTATTGTATTTAGTAATTTGTTGTTTATTATATTCGAAATTCTAAAATTTTTATAAATACAACCTTCAAATTCAAAAAAATTAGTATAATAAATTATATTTTTGGATAATCGGATATCTGATTATTTGATCCAAGTATCCAATATCCGAATATGAGGATATCAACTTTTTTTTGGATCGGATACGAATCATAATATCTTTGAATTGAAAATCTAAAAACCCAAAAAAATGGATCGGATCCGATATCCGACAATGAACACTCCTAAACGACACAATGACCAAAATAAAACAAATCGAAAACGTAAGTGATCATTATAAGTTTTTTTTCTCGAATTGAGTTACCAAAATAGAAAACGATTCAAAGAAATAGATATCTGATATAGATTACCTTTTTGTATTTATAATTTTATTTGTAAGAAGAGATTATTAAGCGAATTTTATTCACCACGTTATCCGTAATCTAAGCGGCCGTTCATTTTAAAATAACTACCTAATAACTACCCATCCAGTAATTATATGTAAGAAAGAGGTGGTAATCCGCTTTAAACAATAAGATGAACAAATTTAATTAATTAGATTACGAATGACGTGGTGAATAAGGTTGGTCTGGAATAAATTTTTCATAGCTTACCCCTTAGACCTTTTTGAAGAAGGTTCTGTTACTAACATGTTTACTTCCATTGTGGGTAATGTATTTGGGTTCAAAGCCCTGCGCGCTCTACGTCTAGAGGATCTGCGAATCCCTACTACTTATATTAAAACTTTCCAAGGCCCGCCTCATGGCATCCAGGTTGAAAGAGATAAATTGAACAAGTATGGTCGCCCCCTATTAGGATGTACTATTAAACCTAAATTGGGGTTATCCGCTAAGAACTACGGTAGAGCAGTTTATGAATGTCGACGCGTCGGACTTGATTTTACCAAAGATGATGAGAATGTGAACTCCCAACCATTTATGCGCCGGAGAGACCGTTTCTTATTTTGTGCCGAAGCTATTTATAAAGCACAGGCTGAAACAAGTGAAATCAAAGGGCATTACTTGAATGCTACTGCGGGTACATGTGAAGAAATGATGAAAAGGGTCGCGTGTGCCAGGGAATTGGGAGTTCCTATTGTAATGCAAAGTTGAAAGGAAGTAAATTAAGGAAATCTAATAGAATAAAGTTGTTTATATATTATTCAGGAAATTGAAGTATTTTTTTACCGTACTGACTTGGTCAAAATCATCTAAGTTTTATGAAAAGGATAAATTATACAAATGATTATCAAACTTTTAAAGTATATTTATTTCAGTCACTAAATTTTTAAAATTTATGTTATAGTCACTGAAATTTTTAGTTCATTTTTAGTATGGTCCCTTTTATTACCTTCCGTTAGAAGCTATATCATTCACCATTCAATTTTTTCACTATTATTTTGAACATTAAAATTTAAAATTTTAAGTTTAAGATCTCTATTTTGAATTATTCCTACTAATGAGCACTCAAAAGTCCTCATTTTTCATATCATTTCCCCACTCGTTTATTACCAAATAAAGACAGAATTAAAGGCGATAATAGATATTTCTGGTTATTTTCTATATTTCAGCATCCGATCATTAACTCTATGAATTTATCTATTAGGAGCACTCTGAAGGTCGCAACAGCAGCGTAAAATACAACAATTGATGCTCAACAGAAAGATGAAAAAATACCAAACTCAATGGACAAAGATCAAGAGAAAGAAGAAAACTTAGTTAGGAGGCCAAGCCCAAGTCAAAGCCAACCGTGGGAAATAAGAGATATTTTAGGAAATAAGATTAAATTAATATAGTTTAATTAGGAATTAGGTTTCTTTCCAGTTTAGATCTCTTTCCTTGCATGAAAAGATCAACTTAGGGCTTGTCCTATATAAGACACTTATTAGGTCTAGGTTTAGTGTAGAGTCGAGACGGATTCTCACATTATTATACCTTTAGCCGCCGTCTTCATCATATTCTAAGTCTTTCGAAGGTTTAAATTGTTTATGGAGTAGTTGGCGATGAAGGTCATGTTATGTTTGATATTTATTAATGTAAAACCTATTTCATAGTTTATTCTCTCTTGGTAGTTACTCTTCTTGCATATGAGGTCGAAGATAAGTATGCGAGAAAAACTCATTTGCCTAGCATCGAAAGATGTAGGTTCATGAAACGAGAGAATACGTTCTTTGCTCATGGGCATTGACTAACCCGACAAGGATTTCAGCGACTAATAGGATGCATGTGTTTGGTTGTTGTCCGCCCTTGATTCACACCGGGAGGTATCATCAAGACGTGCTCAAACAGTAGGTAAGACCCCTGAAATAGTAGCCCTTGAAGAACCTACTGATAAAACATATAATGCAAAGAAACCAACAGACACTGCCACAATAGATGATGTCATAGCAGCACCGCAGATAAGATTCCAGTGTGATAAAAAGATCGAAGATCTGCGTTTACCACCACCTTTTCCACAGGTTGAAATAGCAAAAATATGAGTATCAGTTTAAGAAATTCCTGAACATACTTAAACAGGTACATATAATCATACCTTTGGTGGAGGCAATAAAGAAAATGTCCAACTACGCCAAATTCCTTAAAGATATTACATCCAAAAGGACAAAAATTAGGGAATTTGAAACAGTTGCCGCAATAGAAGGATGTGTGACAATGCTGCACAATAAGGCCACGACCAAAAGAAAAGATCTTGGTAGTTTCATAATATCATACGCTATCGGTGATCAATACATGGGCAAAGCACTATGCGACTTAGGCGCCAGCATAAATCTCATGCCTAAGTCAGTATTTCAGAAGCTAGGCATCGGGCAAGCAAAGCTAACAACAGTGATGTTGCAGCTGACAGACCGCTCTTTACGTGCAATCAGAAGGAAAAATTAAAGATATTTTGATAAGGGTGGATAAATTTATTTTTCCTGCTGACGTTTTAATTCTTGATTGTGAAGAAGATGAACATGCACCAATCATATTAGGAAGGTCATTCCTAGCTACAGGAAGAACATTGATCGATTGCGAGAAAGGAGAATTGATCATAAGGGTCAATGATCAACAAGTAAAGATCAATATGTTTAAAACTCAAAAGAATCAGGACGAACCAGATGAATATCAAAGAATTGAAGCTAAAACTGAGTTTAACTTCAATCCAGAAACAGATTGCTTGAACAAAACCTGTCAAGGCAACCTCTGCCGAGGCAGCATGCCCCTTGAACAACATTTCATTCGAAAGAAACCATATGATGAGGAGATAACAACTGAGACATCAGCTTCTCCTCCATCCAAAAAGGGGAAGATGGTTGCTACCGAAGATGCAATTTATTATACTTCTGCAGTAACCTAAATTTCTACCTCTTAGTCCTTAATTTATTTTTATATTTTAGGAATTAAAGTATTATTTTTAGTTTTAGAATTTAGATTTTAATTTTTACAAATTAGTTTTAAATTCTCACAGCTTTAATTTTAATTTCAGCTTTAAGGTCCAATAAAGAAAATAAAATAAACAGATGAGAAAGCTCAAAACCGCAGCTCACACCAAAAAGAAATTCCGGGCAAGAATTATGTCGTCCAATTCAAGAATTGCGTCATTCTCGCTGCCAATGGACAACAGCTGTAATTGCGTTACATGCACGCCTAAGAGCATTGATCACGCCGCTCCCTCAAAAGCCGTGCTGCTCCATCAATTTAAATACAAGGGAAGGGTAACAATTTTCCCCACACTCAATATAATTTCTCTTTTATTCAACAAATCCTTCTTCATCTTCTACTTCAAAATCTTCAATGGCCAACCAACAACAAAACCCCGCCGGAGCAACTATTTGTTGAAGATTCTCTAGAAGAGATGTCGAGCATGAATATCACCAAGTATTCCAAAATCGACAGATATAGGAAGAACAAGGATTCTATTACACAAAAGAAGAAGATCTGGGGTTGGACAACTTCATTCTGTCGAAAATCACATTTCAAAAGTGGCAAAAGTTTGCCAAACAACCTCCAACGAAACATTGAATGGGTACGGGAATTCTACGCACACAAACCAGTGGCGAAAAATCCGTACTCCTACCTTCGAGGAAGAGCCATTCCCGTTGCTGATATGGTCATCAATACATATTTTGGCCTCGACATCACAACTGACGAACATGTTGCGTTCGTAGCCGCCCTAACAGCCAATGACTATGAAATGATGAAAACAAAATTCTGTATGTTGGGAGCAGAAAAGAACACGGGAAAACACCACGGCTCCGTCAGTCGCCGAGATTTAAGGCCAGAAGCAATGCTGTTGAACACCTTTATAAAAAGGAATCTAGTGTCGACATCCTATAACCAAACGGTGGACAGACTACGTTTGGTGTTAATCCATTCAATCATACATAACAGACACATTAATGTCGGCCGTATAATAAGTGAACAAATATTCGAATGTGTCGCCAAAGACAGAGATATACTAATTTTCCCTTGCTTAATTACTGCCTTGGCAAGGTACGAAGGTGTACCGACACTGCCTACTGACACATACACCTCAGAGAGAGAATGGTGGACCAGGAATGTCTATATCAAAAAAATACAAGTAGAGGAAACTGTCCCACAAGCTTTCATTCCTCCCATCACCGAAGCAGAGCCCGCCGAAGTAAGCCAACAAGCAGACCAGGATGAAAATGCACTAGCAGGAATCCTGGAAATTCTGCAGAAGATGGAGAGAAAGCAATTGACCTTCATGATATACACCAGGGAGTTCAACAACGCCATCATTTCAACCATCTGAAAAGAACTCCCTACATATATGACTGTCTTCCCAGAATTCACAATCGATCTCTCCACTTCTCAGTCTCTACCTGCTACACCAACCACCTCGGCCACGGTTCCACTGTCCCCCGCTGCCACAAATGCAGCCACAGTAACAGAACCATTCTCTGCAGACTCTGCAGTAACAACCAAGAAACTAAACGCTGTCACACCAATAAAATCCAGTTCACTTAATTGGAGCAGCTCCTCTGATGACATGGAATCACTTATGAAAACAATCACGGATTCCATTGCACCCAAAACTAACAAAAAGAGGAAGGCCTCTGGTTCTACTACAGCAACCTCTCTGATCAATCTGGATACAGAGGAATCGCAGCAAGACCCCACTCCCTTTCGCATCCAACCACCACGCTTGGCAAAGAAACCAATGGTGAGCCCACCGAAACTAGCCGCCGAGCAGCCGCCCAAAACCCGCCGCAAGCTCCTCATCGACAGCGACTCCGAAGATTCCTTCAGGTTCGTAGAATTTTAAGGACGATAGTTTTTATTATTTCATTTTATATTTTTTCTTTTATTTTTTCTTTTGATTTTTGGTTATTTCTTTTTTTTCTCTATTACTTAACCATGCATTGAGGATAATACATCTCTAGAGTCTGGGGGAACATTTGTCCAATTTTATAACATGTAATTATCAGCCAATAGTGTGGAAGCAATCGGAGTATCTTATTATTTCCTTAAAATTTTGCTCAATATTCTACCTTATACAGTTACAATTAAAATTTTTTAGACTGTTGAATTTTATTAAAACTGTCTCGACAGTAATATATTCTTCAGTCGTCGCTGCAGTTCACACCATTCGCTAGACTGAAATTCAGAAAGGTCTACTAGGTGAGTACTTAGGATTAGACTACGAGCCTAAATTCATATAACACTTCTAATCTTAGTTGATTTTAAAAGTTCTTTTCTTTAAAAAGCAATAAGGACTTAGGCTTAGATTTTAAACTAGAAGTATCTATCACCGACTCTAGTTAGTCCATCGAGGTGCCTATGACTGGCTCTAGGACTTAGTTTTTCTCCCACTTAATAGAGGTGCCCGTAATTGGCTCTAGTAAGAAATAACTAAGTACTTGAGGTGCTCCAAAACTGGCTCAAGCAGTATAAGTATATAAAAATATATAATTATAATCAATTTTAGGGAGAATGAAGGAAAAGGAATCAATAAAAATCTTATTCGGAAGTCTTGAGCTAAAAAAAGGATTAGAACTTAGAAAATCAGCCTTGACATAGCTACGCACGCACACTAAGACTTATAGTCCAATTCCGAGGAACGCCTAGAACCTAGAAGAGGTCGAGTCAAGAAAGGAACTCTGCCGCAACAGGAAGGACGATATATTACTTTAAAATTCCAGACCTAAGAAAAATTGTATTTTGCATTACTTGAGGACAAGCAACAGTTCGAGTTTGGGGGTATGATGAGCACTCAAAAGTCCTCATTTTTTATATCATTTTTCTACTCATTTATTGCCAAGTAAAGACAGAATTAAAGGCGAAAATAGATATTTTTTGTTATTTTCCATATTTCAGCATCCGATCATTAACTCTATGAATTTATCTATTAATTGACATAAAACATATACGTTTGATAGTTTTCTCTCTTAGACAGGAAACTATATCACAAAGATAGCCAAAGGAGAAAATAGATGTTGAATTACAGATGAAGCACCGCCACGACATCACTCTGAAGGCCGCTGCTGCAGCGTATAAGATAACAATTGGTGCTCAACAGAAATAGGAAAAGATACCGAACTCAACGGACAAAGAGCAAGAGAAAGAAGAAAACTCAGTTAGAAGGCCAAGCCTAAGTCAAACTCAACCGCGAGAAAGAAGAGAGATTTTAAGAAATAAGATTAAATTAATATAGTTTAATTAGGAATTAGGTTTCTTTCCCGTTTAGAACTCTTTCCTTGCATGGAAAGATTAACTTAGGACTTGACCTATATAAGACACTTATTAGGTCTAGGTTTAGTATGGAGTCGAGACGGATTCTCACATTATTATACCTTTAGCCTTCTCCTCCATCATATTCTAAGTCTTTCGAAGGTTTAGATTATTTTTGGAGTAGTTGGTGATGAAGGTCATGTTATGTTTGATATTTATTAAAGCAAAACTTATTTCATAGTTTATTCTCTCTTGTAGTTACTCTTCTTGCATATGAGCTCGAAAGATAAGTATGTGAGAAAAACTCATTTGCGTAGCATCGGGAGATGTAGGTTCACGAAACGAGAGAATACGTTCTTTGCTCATGGGCATTGACTAATCCATCAAGGATTTCAGCGACTAATAGGACGCATGTATTTGGTTGTTGTCCGCCCTTGATTTACGGCGAGAGGTATCATCAAGACGTAGGTTTCAACAGTTCTCTTCGCTTAGGGATAAGGAAGAAGACATACAAGGATGCTTTGTCAAACTATAGAATGTTGAATTGTTGACAAGGCATAACGCCGCCTAGGCAACTGCGACGACCCTTTGTGTGATCCACCGAAGTGACAGTTCAACCCATTGCATTAATAAATGAATACTTAACATAATTGGATTCTCCTCTATAAATCACTTAATCTAGCATCGCCTTTATCCTATTATTTCGTTAATTAATTTTATGCTTTTATAATTATCTTAGTTATAATTCACCATTTCAAATTACTTGTATTTTTAGTTTCCTTAGTGCAGTTATAAGAAGTAGCAAGGTTGACTCAGTCCTCGTGAGACCGACATCTTAAAGACTACAATATAACAAAGGTGGAATTAATAGGACTTCATAACCTCCATCACCTACTTTGACCAATTTCGAATGACGGGCTAAGTAATTGATTTGTGATTTCTTTTGGGTAATCGTTCCAGATTTAGATTTGATTTTTTAATAAATAAGTATCCGATGTGATACTTTTAATATAAATTAAATTAAATTAAATTAAATTTTTTAAATATTTTTACACTAAAACTACCCGAAATAATTGTATATTTTTAGTATTTTTTTAAAAAAATTGCATTAAATATTGGACTAGTTTTATCTTGACAATTGCATTAGATATTGGACTAGTATCTACTATCTAATACTAGTTCTGGGGTAAGGATCTTAAATCAAATAAAATTTAGAGATAATTAAATATATAAAAAAAACATTGTAACAATATATATATTTTAAAAACATTTTATGTAATTTTTTAAAATTTACTTTATTTAAAGGTTTTTAATCCTATAATTTTTAAAATTTTCAAAGTGAGTAAATCCTCCGGTAAGTTGTTAAATTTTAAATGCCTTGATTTAAAAAATTTAAATGCCACAATTAATACATATATATTTAAAGTAAAAAAATATTTTCATCACAGTAAAACCAGCAATAGTCTCTCCATCATCACATGCAATAGCATTGATATATTTATCTGACCAAACAAAATTATGAGCATCACGGCATGTACAACTTGTTGCCACATTTACACCTCCATGCTTCGGGATAATACTCTTCGGTCACCGGTGTTCCGGGTGGAACTGACACGTGAACAGGTTTGCATGGCGTGCAGTTGCCGCATTTTGAGACACACCGTGGCGGAGATGATCCCGGGACACTTAAGAATCTCCTCGACAAGCTTAAAGGGTCTACTTGGATGGCAACAGATATAGACACTATCTTCTGGGAAATTTCCTGTTACAACCGAATCCAGCTTAGTTGAGAATTCACTACATGAAAACCGAAAATCTATGGCCCTATAATCTATTCAACAGCTCTGAGCTGAAAATTTCTTGTCTTTCTGTTGTTTTTAGGATAGAGATGGAACTGGTTCATGTCGGTCCCTGGTCAAGAGCTGCAACCCTTCCATGTCTCGTATGGGAATTTTTATCCCTGTAACAATGGTGTCTAGATCTATTGTCCTTGACCGATAAGGTCAGAGAAACATATGTTGGAGCTGGTAACTGGTAAGTAATACTGTGTAGGAGCAGGAAGACAGATAAAGGGTGCAGTGAACTGACTCACCTGAGAACAAATATCACCCGCAGCTTGAGCAAACAGTAGAAACCTGATTCCTGCGGTCAAAAATGGAGTGTTGTGATGCATAATTCTCTGTATTCTAGCAAAAGCTGAGTTGAGACCTGGAAAGAGCATATACCTTGTTGACATGTGGTTGCAGTGCCGGTGTTGCTAACCAATAAGCAAGCTGAGAAAAATAAGAGGGAGAAGAAACAGTAAAGCAACCGGGATTTGTGGGTGAGGTTTTGTTTTCTGTATCCCTTGCTCTCCATGAAAGACAGCTTGTACTTTGTTCTGAGTCTCTGAAGCTTGGGGATAGTGATGAAGCTAAGTAGCAGAGATCAACTCCCCATATTCCATGCAAGTGTGACGCCAAACCACTAGTTAATAATTTTGGGGTTGGAAACAAGTAGGCAGCATGTAGCTAAGAGGGGTTACTGGTTAGCACTAGCAGATGGTTGCAGCAGCCTGAATCAGAGTGTAAAAAAGATTGTGAATCTATGGAGATGGTGGCTTCCTAAGCTTTTCCATGTTTGGGTGTTGGATTCTGTAGCTGGATTTCTTCACTGTCTTGCATGATTCCCAAACGCAGAAATACATTCATAAACAACACCAGCAAGGCAGCAACACCTTCCTCTGCTACATTCACCCTAACCAAACCCCACTCTCTCTCTCTCTCAAACTTTTCTTGTCTCATCCGTTGCTTTCGAGTGTTTCTTTTATTTTTTCACATTGCCACCAAACAATGCCAGTGTCAGTCAGTGTCAGTGTCGTAGAATCCAGGAAGATTATACTCTTATAATTATACAGACAGAACAAGAGAGGATCTGATTAACTAGCTAATTACCCATGGCTCCAACCACCAATGGAGCATCGATCATCTGTTTTAGAGCCTGTTCCATGCAATATGGTCGTCCTGAGATGGACATTTTAGAGCTGTATTGTTACTGAAAGAGCTTAGTACGTGTGGACTAAGCTAGGAAGTGCATATATAGAGAGACGTGGGTGTTTTAGAAATGGCAAAGTGTGTGCAGGTAGTCATAAATATCTTGTTATTATGCTTTTGTTCTTATCTGACAGTCAGCCAGGGTTTACTTTCACCCGGCAGATGAGTCACTCAAAATTTAACCTTGGTAGCCCCACCCGCACCCAATGGCCAAAGGTGATGGGGAACTGTGAACAGTCAAACCGGGGTTCAATTATTTAAGTTGAATAAGGCTGACACACCCCATTCTCTGATGGGGACACATGGCTGTAATCTCAGGGATGTACACTTACAAAAAGATTTGATTTGGTTAAAGAGAAGCATAGACCCCTGATAATTGATTTAGTTTAAATTTAATCATCAGTATTAATATTTAAATTTAAAAGATATATAAATATTTATAATCACTGATTTTACTTAGGATATTAAACTCGGTTTTAATTTTTGTTTTAACTTTAAATAACGGATTTGTAATTATTAAAAAAAAATACAAAAATATTTCTATGTATTTTACTTTTAGAAAAATTGATGATATTATATATGTTTTGTTACTTTATTTTGAAAAATTAAAAAAATATATATAATAATTAATGTTTTCTTTATTAAAAAATCTATACATTATTATCTTTCTTGGTGTTTATTTTCTTTTTGTTATTATTAAATCAGAAAATCAAAATAAAATATTACTAATATTATATTTATACATAATCAGTTTCTTTTCGTTATTTTTGTTTTTCTTTATATATATACATAATTATTTTTTTTAATTTCGTTATTATTATTTGTTCTTATTATATTATTTTGATTATTATTATCACATTATATATATACAATACCAATTAATTAATAACCCATAATCTGATTAAATAAACAATTCAAATACAAACTCATTAATATTTATTTCCAATCCATATAAATTAAAGCCCAATTAATAATACAAGCACAATGTTTACATCAAGCCCAATCGGGACTTTTATCCCTAATTAACCGAAACCCTAATGCCCTATGTGTTCTTGTGCAGTCACATCGTGGTCGTTAGATCAGATCTGATATAACGGTCACAAGCAAGGGAGAAGAAAGCTTCCAGATGCTTCACGTGCTACACGCGCGACCTTTCAACTGCCCCTCATGCGCATCGTGTACACGTTCTAAACTGTTCGGATCCCAGTTGTTTTTTCGTCTTCCTCGTCGCCGATCGACGATAATCGTCCGATGGTCCCCCTCTCGTCTAGTAGCCGTACGTGCAAAAAGATAAAGGAAATTTCAGTTTTGCACAGAGCATGACAATCGATAATTACAGGAAATTTCAGAGATGAATCAAGTAAAATTGACAGAGAATTCTAGAGGCCAAAACGCAACAATTTTCGAAGGATTTTTCAGACGCTAAAAAAAAAATCCCAACAACAAATAAAAAAAATAGCATTTTATATTTTGATTTGTAATAAGGCTATAAATTAAAGCTGAAACAATGTAATAGGGTTCCACCACCCACCAAAAATCAATAGAAAATAATTTTGTTTCAAGATAATAATCTCTCTTTCTTTCGCATGCATCGAATCAGAAAAAAGAACTAAGTTTAGGGTTAGGTTTTTACCTTTCACCGAGTCTCTTCCCTTCTCATTTCTTTAAAGCTGGCAACAAACACAAAGGCTTTGAGCCTTTGGTGCTGAGCCGCGGAGAAGTGCGTGATTCGGTCTTCGAATCTGAGCTTTCCTTCTCGTTTTTTGTAAAATCGAAGAAAGGTTTTCAAGTTCAGGGGGTTTCAAAGATTTTTTAAAAAGAGGATTTTGATTCTGATTTTCAAAAAAAGATAAGATTTTTTTTACATCGCCACCCACCGATTTTTGAGTTTTCGGCGGTCGGAATCTAGCATTAAGGGCGGAGATGAAGAACATTTTTTATGTTCTTGTGATTCTCCGGTTCCAAGATGAAGAAACCAAAGAATATTTTGTTTTTCTGTTTGGGTTTTTCGATTGAAAATGAGGAAAGGGGGTAAAATAATTTTTTATTGTGTTATATACAAGGTCCTCCAACTTAAAATGGTTTATTAACCTCTTAAATCCCTCTGTGTTGCACTAATCATCCTGAGGTCCTCCTAA
The DNA here is from genome assembly GCA_035048815.1 of Abelmoschus esculentus. Classification (NCBI taxonomy): domain Eukaryota; kingdom Viridiplantae; phylum Streptophyta; class Magnoliopsida; order Malvales; family Malvaceae; genus Abelmoschus; species Abelmoschus esculentus. Next base: position 15,269,394 of record JAUCBN010000027.1, on the reverse strand, counting down.
CTTTCGAAAATTTTTCAATTCAGTCACTAATCTATGTTTTAATCTCTTTTTAATAATGATTTATTTATTTTCAGATCCTTCCGTGTTTTGGGATTTAATTTTAAGTCATTCCCCTTGGTTAAATCATGTTCCGAGTTCTCCTTATTTTGTTTCGATTTATACTTTGGTCACTGATTTACATTTATTTTCATTTCTTTCAATTTTGTTTTTAAATTTGTTTTTTTCTTTCAATTTGGTCTTCTTTACAGATTTAAAGTTTTTATTTATTTGATACTTACTTATTTTTATTTATTTATTTGTGTGTATATGTTTTGTTGTATTTTTTATATACATATTCTTATTATGCCATGTTTTTATATTTATGCATTTTATTATATTGTTCATGTGTTTGTATGGTGCATTTTTTTATAATGTATTATTTTTATTACATGCATTTTGTAAATACTGTTTTATATTTTATTTTTGCTTAAACCATTAATTAATGAATTTAATATCAAACTTTTTTATTTGGTCGTAACAGACCTGACACCAAGCGTAATGGTGGTGGTGTATGCGTTTACCTTCGAATAAAGATATGACTAAAATAAAATTAAATTTTAAACAAATTTTAATTTGAAAGCCACTTTAAATTAAAAATTTCAAAATTAATTAAGCGGTATTTTATAAATGTGTAAATTTTTGGGCGATTTTTAACGCCCACCCCGTTTTTAAATCGTAACCGACTCTCGAACCCAAATCACTTTGAATCCCTGATTTTTACGGTGTTCGGTCTACCAAAGTGACTATGGCGACTCCAACCTTTTTAAAAACAAATTTTCAATCAATTTTCAAATTATTTTTCAAACCCTAATTTTAAAATTTTCTTTTCTTAAATCAAACTTCCCCCTTTTTTTTTTTATAAATTCCCAAATTCCATTTTTTTAATTCCTAAAATTCTATTTTCAATTTTAAATTTTTAACCCTAATTTTTAAAATCTCCAAATTCTTTTTTTTTCAGTTTGAAACCCTAAAATTTTAAATCCTAATTTCAATTTCCCCAATTTTAGTTTTTCTAATTTTCAACTCTAATTTTTAATTTATTTTCTCATTTTTCAAAATTAACTACTTTTTGATTTATTACAGTTTTAAGAATTTATTAAAATAGATTTATATCTCTCTATTAATGGATTAGTGATATTTTATAATAAGAAAAAAATTAATTAATTTTATATATTTTTTAAAAGTTTAATGGTCATTTCATATCTTTAAAAATAATTTAATATTCATTTATGTATTTTTTTAATTAATTTTATGTATTTTAGTTAAAATTTGAAGAGGTTATGATATGTATTGTCTGAATTTTGATTCAATTGACGTGTTATATTTTAGAAATAGATAAGTTTCTCTTTGAGATTTTGATGAATCTAAGATGAATTTTTAAAAATTAAATTCTTAATAATAAGTATAAAAATAAATTTTAAAAATGATAAATAATAAATTAATTTACTTATAAATTATATTATTTTACTATAAATATAAATACATTATATTTCAAGTATAAAACATCAATAATTTTTATTAAAGCTATTCGTACAAAACAATTTCTATGAATATTTTTAGTTATAAAATCAATAATAATTATATTTAGTCAATATAATCTAATATATCTTTTTGATATATAAAACAACTATATCGTTTAACCTTTTTCGAGATATTGACGACCTCAAATAAATTTTTAATAATTTTAACTTTGATTTTTTTTTCAATAAATGCAATTATCATCGATATAGTTAAGAAAATTTGATAAACAATTAAAATATTTGGATACTAATATGCAACTTTAATAAACTTGAGGATTTCAAATTTCGATATTAATACATTTGATAAAATTATGTAAAATATTTTATTTTTTAAAAATTCATCTCTATCAATATCATTTTTTTAATTTTTAAAAATTATGCAAAATTCTGTAATTTGTTGTTAACCAAATATTTTTAATTTTTTAGATTCATATAAAAATTTAAAAATATTGTAAAATAATATTAATTGGTAGAGATTATATTTTAGAACAGATACTACTATAATCATCGTTAGTTAATTCAAAAAAATTACTTCTAAATCTAAAACTAAACAAAATTAACTCTAAAAGATTTTTCCGGGTATTTATACTTCTTCATTAACCTTATTCTCGTCAAATTATTTTTTTAATATATTATTGAAAATATAACTTCAAATCGAGAAATTATATCATGAGCTTGGCTTACCACATCAACCATGGTCCTATCCAATTATAACCACCCACTTCACCACTATCTTTCACGTCGTTTTTTTTTTCCAACCAATGAATCTTCTCTCATTTTTTCTATGTCATTTAAAAAATATATTTTCTGAAAATTAAATTAATAACATAAATGATTAGTAATGGAATAGGTGATTTTCATTGGTTAGAGACTACGACTAATGTGGCTAATTATTGAAATACTCACTTTTATTTTCTCTCGGTATAAATTTGATCATAAAGTTAAAAAACGACCAATAAAACTTTTTATGTTTTTCATCTGTGAACTTTTGGTTACTAAGATGTTTGTTACTGTTAAACTTTAATAAGAAACTGATTTAATACAATAAAAAAAGAATAAATTACTTAAATAATCTATATAAATTATTATTTTATCTTTAATTTAATCCTCAAAATTTAAACAATCGAATAATGGATTTGCTTTTTAAATGATGAAAATGATTTTCTTTAGTGTTTACCTCCCTCGTTACACATTGGGATCTAGACGAGAACCATTGGGAAGAAACCATTCCCCCATATTCAAGATCAGCATTAATGGCCTTTAAAGTACGCCACAATCTCGAAACTGATCAGCTGCAATTCCTATTTCCTAGTCCTAGACATGGAAACAGGGACGCCACCAATTAGTTTAAAGTACTACATCAGTGTGGCCATTTTCGACAGTCACCACTTGGTAATAATCCTAGAAGATTTGCTGTTTATTCTTGATCTGTATTGCTCATGTTACACTGAGTTCGCTTGGTTTCTTCCTTTGTTTTCTAGAAGATTTGCTGTTTATTCTTGATCTGTATTGCTCATGTTACACTGAGTTTGCTTGGTTTCTTCCTTTGTTTTCTGCACATTTTTGCAGGGATATGTAAAGCTAGATAAGGTAGCAAAGGGTGTAACATTGTTCATATACTATTACTGAATACTGATCCCCAATGGAGGGGCTGGAAAGAATTGCGAAACAAGCAACAATACAAAGATTAAATACCAAAAACAATTAGTTCAGCTTTGACAAGATATTGAATGGAGAATAAAATAATATAGCAAGATTCTATAAGGGGAGATGGTGATGACTATAAGGGGAATAGGCAGGTGAGGTAGCCACAAAAGATGGGGTGCTGCTACTTGTTGTCGTCGTCCTGACCCTGGTTGGACTCCTTTGAGGGCTTCTTGCTCTCGACATCATGTTCACGGAACTGCGCCCGTCTGCTCTCTCCCCGCTTCTCCGAGGCCCTTTCTCCGCCCACTTCAGCTCTGCTTGCTTCACCGTGCTAGGATACCTCCAACAGCAACCCATCTTTCCTGCTCTTTTTATGTACCTATCCAATCAGTCATCCAACATCAACATTCAACGCATCATTATCTTCTATGGTACCATTTGCACATTTATACATGCATACATAAATTATAAATATACATAACTACCTTGGGCTGAATTTTCTCCCCAGGCATGTCACGCACTTTCTGCCTTCTGTCATGTCTCCCATGCCAATACATACGCATTGCCTGCAATACACCCTTCCACAAACCTGCATGTATGCTAGTGGTAATCTTGAATTGCTCTCAAACACATAGACATGTGGTATATATTTTTTAAGTTGAGCCTTGAGCACAAAGCTTACCAGGCATCGATGGCGGAAGATGTATATGTAAGTACTGCACACGGTGCATATGTTTGAGTGAGGAATACCAGCCCGGCGCCTTTGTCCTATGTCCGGAAAGCCAGAAGCCATGCTTACAACGCTTACATCGTCATAGGCCATGCTTCTTTCCATCCCATGCCTGAAGTCCGTATGAGCCCTCGGACTAGTCTCATGCCTTCGTTGATCACCTATCCCATACTCACGATCCTTCCACGCATGCATGTTTTGGGTAACATGGTGATCCATTTCCATGGGTGAATCAAAGTTGCCACTATCTTCAAAATAATGTTTATGGTGGAGATTTCGTTGTTGATGCTGGTTGATCTCTTGTAGTCCCCTGCTGATATCAAGGCTGGGAAGTTTGGTCAAAGATGATCCTTTCTTCGGACTTTGGTCTTCAACAACAGTCTCCATGGCGGTGGTTTTGATCTTGTTGCTGTCGGAAGGGTTTGCCTTTTGCTTCATGTCGGCAAGGTCCTGGAAAGTGAGATTAACGGAGTCGTCAGGGATCCCCAGATACAGTTCTTCAAGCTCCATTCGGGCCTTTTCCAGTGTTGCCATATCGCAGGTTCTGATGCCTGATGATTAACTCTAAGTAGCAAGAGATATAAAAGAATAAATATTTGTAGGGAATGGAATGCTTCAAGTTAAAAAGGGTAAAAGTGATTCATTGAAAATGGAGACATTAGATCGTCCATATAATAAATATTTGTAGTATTCGATTCGAATTAATCAATTAATATATTAGATATCGATAGTTAAAAGATGTAAAATATTTGCAGGCCGGACTTGCCGATGTATACACCTTGGCGTGGAGGTTCTCTTCGTCCTCATTATCAGGTGAAATGCTAATTGAATTCAGTTAATTTAACTCGGTGTTGGAATCAAGGAAAGCGATATTTTATTTTGTTCGGTTCATGGGGTTCTGTTTAATTCTGGTTTAGTTTATTAATCTCTGGTCATGAGGTCTGGTTTGAGGTTGTCTCACAGATCCAGTTTAAGTGATTCGGCTTGGTTCATGTGGTTTGGTCTAAGGGATTTGGTTAAAACCAAACCAAAGCTTATTCGTTGGTCATATTTATTGAATTGTTTCAAATAGAAAAAAGTATATAAGATATTTCAATACGGTCGGTCAACATGAATAAAAACAATTGGTCATTGTTCCTCTCTGTCTCGCAAGCCAAACATATAATATATATGTTGTTATATGTGTATGTATGACCCAGCTGCAAGCAGGCCTGAAGTAAGACAAACACTCGGCCGGACGTTTTAAATATTGGAAACAATACCAACTCCCATATCTAATAGTGAATAGAGAGAAATACAAAGGAAGATGATATTATATCTTTGTCATTGACATTTGTTTGAAAGGTTGAAGTAAAGGATAAGATCATAAGATATATACACAACGTTATACATCTTATCAGGCATAACAGGACAACCCGTACCTATAACGTTATACATCTTATCAGACATAACACGATAACTCGTGCCTATAACGTTATATATCTTATCAGACATAAGACGACAACCCGTGCCTGAGCCTGCCATAACAAATGTAGAAAGAGACACACACACTGAGAGAGAGAGAGAGAGAGAGAGGCGCACCATTTACTTTGTAAAAAGGAAATCAGCTTAACAAGGATACTGCAGAGCTTGTGTGTTGTGTTGTGAAGAAGATATGAGGCTAACACCTACAGAACCAGTATACCTATTAAAGAAAAAAAAAATAAAGAACAGAAAATCTGTGGGGGATATTTTCATTGAAGACCATTTCTCTCCAAGCTCGGCTCCTCGTGACCTTCACGCTCCCATCCTACAGATGCAAGAAACTCTTCATCAGAGAGGAGTCTCTCATTCTCTCTATTAGCTTGTGGCTGCGAATGAGACCCGAGGCTCTCCTCTTGGTGTTGCTCACTATTTAAGTTTGCAATCCCATTTTGCGTGATATGATTTTCTACCGGCATGCTCGCGACTTCGAAAAAATTCATCATATTCAATCCTTCTCCTTCAAGCTGCACATCTTCACGATTGGGATGACGATTCAGGTCTATTTCTCCAGAGATGGATTCAGCTACCTCACCTTCAATTCTGCTTTGACTTGCTTCAAGTTCCGAATGATCATTTCTTGCGTGCTTCACCTCTGCTTCCTCCATTTGCTTCTTATTATCCTTCTGGGATTCTGCTTCACGTTCTGATTGGCGTTTCTTCTTCCGCAGCATCAGTGTTTTAAACCGGCGCTTTACTGTCAAGCACACATTACAAGTGCATGTCGACTTGTGCTTTCCCTTCCCACTTGGAGGCTGAATGCAAACAATGCAGGTACAGCCAGGGCGGTGTCTAGGATGTTTTGTTGTAACTGCAACTGAAGACTCCCCCACATCGCTCATCTTGTCACCTAGAACTGCAGCGCTTGCCAAAGCATCCAAGCCTGAAGGTTCAGGTTCTGGGGCTAGTTTAGGTCTTTCTAGAACTTTTGCCTTCTTCAAATCTGGGAAAAGATAAGGGGAAATAATAGTTAAGAAGCATAATGAAATTCAAATTGGACAACCACTTAAGCCAACGTGTGTGTGTGTGTGTGAGTATATCTATCTGCTTAAATGTGTGCAAAACTAATGAGCATTAGCAAATATGAATAAAGGAACCTGCTTTATTTTCCTAAAACCATCCTAAATAATGAGGCACGGAACCTCTTCTGGGACAGTGCCCTACCTGTACCCGCTTTGAGAATATTCTCCATTTCCTTTGGGCTAATCTCCTCTGGTGCAGAACATGCACACCTAGGAAAACAATTACTGAATCAGCAAATCATAAATATCGAAACTAACTTCTCATTTCACAAAATGATCCCATCAATAGTAACAATATCGTTAAAGAAAAATGCTGCACCTGCTTGAATCCCAAACATTATCTGAACATGTCCACTTTGGTGGGAGGAGAACATCAATAGGTATCCTTCGCCACTTGGAGCAATCATCGCACTGGGCCCATTGCTCCTCTCCCCTACAGACAGTCCTTAAAACATTCAGCATTAAACAAATATAGGGTAAAAGAAGCTATACAAAGGCGTTCTTTACCAAATATGCAGCAATGTGAGATCTTAAAGTCATTTCAGCATCTATGAAACTAATACATGACGAAATCGTAACATTCCTAATGTAATCAAAAGTGGAAAAAATAAAAGAAAAGGAAACTGGAAAGTCACTGTTATGTAAGAGGCTGCTTGACAAACGATTTATAGAGAGAACAGATCAGTGTCAAGGTACAAAACTAAAATTTTCAAAACAGAAAAGCTTGACCACCCTCAAAACGAAGGATTTTAAGCATTGAAACATTGTCAGTGTGAACAATCAGGAAATAGATCCAAAATTTAGACCTCAGATAGCAGAATCAAGAATGCTATAAAACATGATGTTTTAGAGTTTATACTCTTTGCAGATGCCCTAACCGTATCTTGCAAGCTCTATCAGGAGACAGATACTGTAACCACATTACAACTTGATCAACTGTCAATTTTTCCAATAACATTGAGAAAATATAGAATAAAGTATAATGCAAGCTTACCCAGATGTTCGGGTGCCAAATATAGTTCTCTTGCCAAAAACAGGGGGCTCCTAATAAAAAAACAGCATTGGTCACAAACTTCAAACAAACATAGTAAATATGAATTTGCATCGACAAACCATCACATCATCATTTAGAAGAAAAAAACCCCGATTGCTACGTACATCATATTCTTCAAATTCATGGTCCTCAATAGTCACAATGCTAGGCCTGACACTTGGGGGTGGACGAAGCAAGTCCTGTGCTTCTTCCCACGTGAGTCTTAACTCCAAAGCATCTACACTATGCATCAGCAACCTCTTACTTTTGGATCCAATATTTCTAGTCCTCTTCTCTCCATTCACTGCTAGTTGCTGAAGTGAATTCCCATTTGCCCTGTCTCCATGGTTCTCATCTCTACCCCGACTAGCATTTCTATTAGATAAACCCAAATGTTCAGACAGAGCGTTTATGTGTAGACCCTTGCCTCCTTTTGGGGTCTGAAAAAAACCAGAGTAAGCGCTCACTGTAGACAATTTCTCAATAAGTTAGAAAATCGTCAAGAATGATTCCATAAAAGTTTGCATAGTTACCTGTGTATCAGAGTCCGTCGCCTTTCGGAACCCCATAACAAGTTTACCTCCAGGATCTATTCGACTAAATGTAACTGCAATTCAAGAGGATACATAAATGCACAAAATATCTAAAAAATTTCACAATTAAAATCAAGTAAGATACAATAGCATAGATAGCAAGCATGGTTATATGTCATGCTCTTAGCAGTGGAGGAAAAGAGTATACCAGTATCGCCTGCTTGTAGTTGCATGGACTGTATACAAGGCGTTACACCCTCCAAGACATACATCCTACTATTGTTATTTGGCCAAAATCTGAACTGAAATGTCCATTCTTTCCCATTTACATCTTGAATCCTTAGAGGAAGGCCTTCTGATTGTGAAATTGGAGGAAAATATGCCTGCATTCATTTCTAGTTCATACAAATGCAATGCCAAGAAAAGATCGGAGAAGGGGTAGATAGGGGAATTTTGTTGCGGAGGGTGAGGTGCGGGATGAAGAAAGGCATGAAAATGAGTATACTGAAAAAACTTACTTCAGCACATGCTTTTGGGAGCACCAATCGACCAATTCGACCAGCATCGCTGGGACTGAGAACCTTCTCAAACAGTGGCACAATGGTAGATTTCAAACTTCAAATTTGCAACTTAAGGAGAACAACAAATTTGAATGAACACTGTTAACAAAAACTAAATATATAACTCATTCTAGGAAAAGAAAAAAATGGAAACTTAAGCTAATAATTATGGATACTCTCCCGATAGTTTCTGCAGCTCTTGGTCAGTAATCCTGGGCCAATACCGAGGAAGCAAATGATTTTTCCCACGCCCCTCAACTGGTGGCCTTGTGATACGTGTCTGAGGCATCATGCCTTTATTCAGTTCTGAACTTGTTGTTGGACCATTTTTTGAGGGTTTGGGCAATATTCTTCGTGATTGCTGCCCTTGTTGAAAAGTGGACCATGTTTTGCTTGGTTCTTTTCCATCAACTAGCTCACTGGAGAAAGGTAGTAAAAAATTGGGATTCCCAGAAGGTCCTCCCACGGACATACTCAAATAAGGTTGTGGAAGTGAATCATGAATATCTCTAACGTCCAAAGCTGGTAAAGCATTGTCTATTTTTGCAAAGTTAACTGGTTGAACATTTGGTTGCATAGCATTTGAAAAACCAGCACCTACTTTCTCAATGGGGCATATGACTTCCTCTCCTCTATGTTGCCCAAGAGATGCATTTGCATCACCTCTCTGAGATTGAGTCAAGAGGTTGCATTCATTAGCCTCCATGGGTTTGCACAATTGTGCAAGTGTTGTCTCATCAACACGATCACTAATTACTTCACCTTCATTAGCACTGGATCCAGCATTACTCGTTAGCACAGCTCCAACTCCTTCGGAAATTTCATCACCATGTGTCTGCACCATAGAAGGGAAAATAACAGTAGGAAGCAACAAGAACACAACCAATCAAATGGCTTAAAGGCTAAATTACTTAGTTTGCCATTTCAATTGTTAAAATACTGGTTCCTAGATCCTACTTCCCATGGAATTCATTCATGTACTACAAGTGAGAACAATAAAAAAGATGAAATAGACAAAAGGGGTGGGGGGAATTTCCCATGATCTCAAGACTCGATTAAAGTTACCATATATGTGGACCAAAACAAAAAAAGTCATTGTTCAAACATAAAAAAGGAACCAGGTGAGGAGCGGAAGAAAAGAGTACCTGGATTCTTTTAACCGAATGATGTTGGGAGCTCTTTGCACAGCTGACACACCCAACACCACCAAAATCTAGGATTTCAAGTAGATAATTGGAGGCTATGCAACCACAATGAAGATGCTGCCATATCAGGTTCAATTACTTAAAATGATAAACAATTGATTATTGTTTGAACTTTAATAAGAACAGCAGAATTATCAGATCTTACATTGCCACATAAACGGCATTCCCTCCAGCCAGATTCCTCCAAGTGGAATGTATTACAAAAGACGCCATCCTCATAGGCAGACCTTAACCATGGAAGTCAGCAGACCGAAGAGATAAGAGAGACATTGAAAATCAATGGAATGAAACAGTCAACATGAGTAAAACAACACTATCACCTTAAAAGTATCAAAAAGATTAAAAAAAAATCTTATTTGTCTGTTGGCGGTAGAATATCATGCACCAAATGCATACCCTTGAGGGGTTTGGGTGTGTGTGTGTGTACAATTCCATGCAACTCCTGATTTATTTTAGCAGCAGCAGCAGTTAAATTAGGTACACTGACGCAGTGTATAAGCACAAAATTTCTTAATACTTCTAGGATCTATAAAGTTAATACCTTTTCAATTACTTTCTGGAAGAAGAATGATGAAAGTCTAGAAAACAAAATTGCTAGGTGGGGAAACGTAGATTAAAGCCAAAATCTCAATTTTATAGAAAATTGAAAAACGTAAAGCAATAAGGGTGATAAAATCAATCCATATAGTAGTAATAAAATATGGAGGACTTCAAAATTTGAAACCCAAAACCCAAAATGCAGAATTGATAAAATATGGAGGAGGATTTGAGTACCCGCAGGGGTAGCAGAGACGAGCAAAACCACCAGATCGCAGAGGCCAACCCTTCTTGCATTCATGGATGGCAGCTCCACATGAGGAATTCATGCAAATCTTGGAGTCCATTCAGCACAAGCTGTTCAAATCAAAAATCAAGATCAAATCCCCTTTCAAAGTCATTCACGATTCTAATAATAATTGCATCAATGAAATATCTCCATGCACAACACACGCCGAATGATTCAAACAAAGCGACTGACCTGGTTCAACTCCCAACAAATCAGTCAATCAAAGAAGCAACCCACTTCACTAGGGATGATGATGAAGAAGAAGAAGAAGACGGCAGTCAACCGACGAGAAGTGAACAAAACAAAGATGGGAGAAGAGAAGAGAAAAGGCGGTGGTCGATGTAATTATGCTTTGTTATTGTCCTAGTTACTACACCAACAACTAGCCATTAATTTCAGGCTTGAGAAACCAAAGAGAATGTGGTTTGTTTATGTTTGCGATGCATGCAGGAGCAGCGTCAGAGCACGACACTTGCAGACACACCACACCGCTTAAAGTTAAATCCCTCGCCTTGGTCCTAAAAGTTTGAAGTCTTCAGTCTTGGCTCTTAACTCAACCCCAGAGCCGCACTGATACGGTGACTCAGCCGTTTCCTGGGATTGTGTGACCCTGACCTGTAATCTACTGTCTCTTGTAGGTTTGTCTATGGATTGGGCCTCTGGGCTGTGCTGCTTTTACCAATGCCTGCATCTTCTTCCTTCACGCTTTTCAAACTATATTACGTTACGACTCTTATTATTAGCCACCGTAAAAAAATACTAGTTTTTTTTCTAACAAATAAGGAAAGATGCAAAAATAAACATACCTAAATCATAAGAAGAATAAACTATACGAACCATATAGCCCCACCGGTTAAAGAAATAATTGTTATTCTTAAAAGTTACGGGGTCAAGAACCAACAATATTAATATAATAATCGAACGATCAATGTTTAATAGTAATCGAGAGTATACTCTAGAAACCAAAAAAATGAACTAAAATATATTTTGAACCAATCGTTGTATTTTAATCTCAATTTTAAGTCCTAAGAATTCATTTCCACCCCTAACAAATATTCCCCCTTCGTTGGACAGGACGTGCATGCGTTGTCCTCATGCATGGCTGTACTTCACATGCACATGATATGACCATATTTAAAAAATAATCAAGGATTAATTATTTAACGAAGGCCTTAATGTAAAACAATTCTTAATGGAGTGCAAATTTCTTACAATTTTGTTTAAAAAATTTCATCCATACAAATCGTCCGGCTTTTTCTCATGTATTCATTTGTATCTCCGCTTCACATTAGAGAATTTAGAGTGTAAGGTTAGGGTTTAAGGTTAGAGGTTATAATTAGGGTTTAGAGAATTAAGGGTAAGGTATATTTTTTAGGGTGTAGGGTTTAGAGTTTAAGATATAAAAAAAAATAAGATTTAGGATTTAAAATTTAATTTTTTAAAAATTTTGAACTAAAAGTATAGATGAAGGCACGATAAAGAGGTAGATAATTTTTACCCTTCTTAATAAAAAAAACATTTAGTAGTCCTAGATTAAGGATGGCTCCATACTTGTTTCTAATATTTTTATTTTATATTAATGTAGTTTATTATTAAATATATTTTTATTTTATATGACTTTAAAAAATATTTTTTATTATAAAATCGACATTTAGTTGTTAATATGGTTAGACTATGCATTTTTATCTAATTAAAATAATATATCAATTATTATAAAATAATTATTGATAATTTAATTATTATAAAACATTAGTTATTATATGTTATACCGTAAGTTAATTATAGTTGATTTTAAAAGATTTTATTTTCATAAATAATTAAATTTAATCTTAACCTATACTTTTATTTTCAATAGTATCAACTAATATTTTACTAAAAATAAAATAAAAATATTTTTTAAACAATAAATTTAAGAATTTAAACTAGATAATTTAGAGTTGTTTAATGCAATTAATCCAAATTAGTAAATAACTAAAATCTAAGATTTCGCGTAGCATCTTCCTCCTTAGCTAGATTGTTAATTTTCATGCAACTTTATTCCAAACCACGTGAACACAACAAGATCCCAACAAATTCTCGAAAGATTAATCCAAAACTGATGCAGGATGGTTTGATTTTATGATGAAACTGTCGTTAATTTTTTTTTATCTTGTTTTGATTTTCTTGTTCTTGTCCCAACCATAGTTATGTTATAAATATACCTCAGTATATGCTCGAAACACTAAAATTATATTCCTCGTGTTACTTTAATCTTAAACCCTAAACTTTTATCTTGAAACAGAGACACAAATGAACGTATGAGAAATTAGAAGCATACAATCTTCACCTGTCTCTTATTTGTTCATAAACATTATAAATCCAAACCAAATACAACATTAATTGAGTAAAAATTATTTGTCTCTTTATCATGCCTCCATCTATGTTTATGTTGAAAATTTTTAAAAATTAAATTTTAAATTATAACCCCTATTTTCTATATTTTAATCCCTAAACCCTAAAAATACATACTATTTCTAATTTTTTAAACCCTAACCAAAACTCATAACCTTAAACAATAAACCTTAAACCTCTAATTTGAAACGGAGACACGAATAAAGACAAGGGAATGAAGCGGACATATACACTGTACTAACATACGTATGTATGTACGTATAAAAGTACATAAAAATGATGTATTTTGGGTTGTACAGAAAAGTAGCGGATGCAGAGGGAAGCAGTTGCTAACGCTGGACGGGGTGATCGAGATGGACATAAGCCAAGTGAAAGACTACTGTGCGGATATACATTCTGTAATTCTATCTGTATCGATAATGGCTCATATCTTTTAAATATGTAGAATTTTGATCAATCTATGGAATAATGTAATGTTAACAACTATTAGTAATATTTTTTTGTTGAGAAGAGGAAAATATCATCTTATGCTTGGTTAAAGCGCTTCTTAAACTTAAATGGAGAATAAAAGTGCATAAGATAGTATATATAATTAGTTTAGAACAACTCACACAAATGAAAAACTCAATAAATTATCGTACAATCAAATTAAGTAAGAACCAAACATTAACAAAAATAATTTATATAAGACACTATAAGTAGCTATCAAACTCACAACCACAATTAGATCATCCAACGCTAGGGGTCGAAATTTTATTTTATACTCGATAATGGGCAGAAACATAACATATATCTGTACGTTTGATGGTGTAAATTAAATGAAGAAAGGAAGATTAAGAGAGAAAAAGGTCACAAGAATAAAGAGAAATTCATAGAGAAAAAACTGAGTATTTTATTAATATTCATTCTGATTTTTCTTTACATTGAGCTGAATACATATAAGATTTACTAAATTTCAAAGACAAATGATAGACCTATATATACAATTGTAAATAACCATCTGTCAGCTAATGCCCGATAACCTCATTCCTTATTGGCATCCTTTGGATTATTTGCTTTTTCTCTTATGACATCGTTTTCTTCGAGGTCAACTTTTTGCCCTTTGACTTTCTTCCATCCAATCTTCATCTTCTTCAATTTTCTCAATTCCTCTTTATTGAACCCTAATTCTCCATTTTCGTTCATTGAGTTTTTACCAAAGAGGATTGCTACCAAAGCTCCATCTTCTCCACGAACAATTTTTGAAGGAACCAGAGCCGATTTATCAAGAAAATGATCAAGATCTTGTCCTCGCAGCAAAAGAATTACCTATTCGCCATAACAGAAAATTGGTGTCATCAAGTCGAACTTTGATCTGTTTATCGGCAAACATGTGCCCATCGGTCGTCGGACTCCAACTGAAACAACCTTTTGAGATCTTTCGACCTCTGATACCATATTGAATATTTTACGGACAGAAGAGAGAGGAAGAAGGAAAGATTTAACTGTGTAGGCTTAAAAAAACCAAAATGATTAAGCCATCCCACAAAGGTTCAATTTATAGTTGAGCTTGGTGCTCTAACTGACACTATAAATTCAGTTAGAGAATTGAAACCAATCAACCATTCTAGAAACTTACCTGCTAACAGATTGCTAACAGATTCTTGGAAGCAGCATGTGAAGATCATATGCATGGAACTTTAAATGAACCTGGACGATCATGGAGGTTAGGAGCATGATGAATCTGGACGAGATTAACTCTTGACCCTCAATAATTCATACATATCTTAAGATTGAATTAAAACGAAAGAGTAAAAACGTGGTGTGTACATTGTTGAGTATAACAGATGGTGTCAGTTAATCTGTTAGTTGAGTAAGTTAGGCCGTTGAAACAGTTACTCGAGTAGTTGAGCCGTTTCATCAATTTGAACATTTTCAAGAACTTCCAAAGTTGTTTTAGTGATTACTTAGCCTTAGTAACAAGGAAATCTAAAAACCTTTCTTTTAATTGTTTTAGATCCTGAACAAATGAAGGTCATCTTTGTATTAATCTCACCATGTTTGATACACTCTTGGCATTCTGGTTAAAGTGTTCGTTCATATGAAGACATTAACTGGTATTTATAACAGAACATTAATAGGACAACTGATGAATTATCTGACAATACATTTTCCCTGTAAAGAAGATAGCTTAATTGATTAAGACACAGCTTTGTAGTCGTAGGACAATAAGCTTCAAATAGCTCTGCAAGAAACCTCCTAGAATTGCAGTGCATGTCTTTGCATAGCTGACCATTGCAGTATATTTGGAGTAATGTACTCACACAAGACCTATGGCTCTCTTCCGGATCACTTCTCTTGCATTTTTTCCACTCCAAAACATCCTCTTCCATCTTGCTTATCGTCGGTAACCTGAAGTTTCCGGCTAGGAAATGTGCTAACCACTTGCTTCTCATTTCAGTGGAATACAAAATGGCAGCACTATCTGTATATCCGAGTTTTGCTAGCTGCGGAATTCGAGGATGAATGCATTCCCTGTATTAATAAAAATAAACCTTATATGGGGAATGAATGTCCTATATCCCACCCCAAATAGAAACCAAATGATACCTGTAGAAAGGGGCTGATGAACCTGAAATACATTTGTGGAAGAAATTTGATCTGAAAATGTTCTTCAACTTCTCTTCACTCTTGTATTCAGTAGCAAAGATTACAATATCGGACTGTAGAGGTTTCGACTCGTCTTGTACCATTAAACCATTTTTACAGAAGCTGAAGCATTGTGATTTCTTCAGGAAAAGACTACCATCTTTGACTCTGTCGTAGAAATTAGCTGGCAGAACTGTGAACTTGCATGAAGAAATTTGTTTGAAGAATTTATGGTCTGGTACCATGTATTTCTTCGATGGATAAACACACTTGAGATAGCACTCGATTGATGTCGAAAATATCCAGAGCTGGAAAGAATATCATGAAACACAGCAAGTGCATCAATTGTGTGACTGCCTAAATGTTTTTAAGGATACGGGAAAACTTACCAGGGGTGACAAAACCACGGCTAGGAGCCACATGAAGAAACCTTCACCTGGCTTGTGAATCATTAACTCCGTGAAGCGGTTCAAACCTCAAAACACAAATGGGAGTATATATTCGGGAACGGTCCAGTGGACAGTCCTGAACAACAGCGTGCAAGGGTGACTTACATCGTTTTTACTAGCAACTTCTGCTGCTATATCCACTGCTGATTTTTGAAATCCAACGACTGTCACACGCTTTCCTTTGATCAACTCAGAGGCAACATCGTCATCCATTGCAGCGTAATCCATGGAATGCAACACTTTTCCGTTGAGTACTTCGGGTCCTTTGTTCAATGGAAAATCAGGAATGTTCGGCAAGTCACTATATCTTCCTATGCAAAGAATCAAAAAATCCACTCGGTACACCTGCTTGTCATTACTTGTCAGTTATACAATGCCAGTAATTTAGGACTCGGACAAAAAATATCTCATTTAGCTTATGGATAACGTAAACGAGTAGAAGTTTATGAATGCACCAACTCAATTGAAAAGGGAAATACAGGAAAAAAGGTGCGGTTAGGGGGTAGTACTGGTAACAGGCTACCTGATCTGTTGCAGCAGAAGCAGGTTGATTCCGGGCATTTTGTACAATGAGATGCCATTTCCCAGAGGGAGAAAATGGCTCACCGGAGTCACCCCACAAGTCCCAAGAAAGCAAATCTGTAGCAGAGGATGTGACATAATTGATGCAGGTTACCTTGGAGTTGAACTTGATCCAAGGAAGGATGTTGAAGCGAACAGCATAATCTCGGACATATTTGAGCACTTGGGTGTGATCAGGGAAAGTCCCTTGTTCTGCAGGGGGCCATGAAAAATCAGAGAACTGATAGAAATCTTTGGGTGTTTGTAGCTTAGTAGACTCGATTGTTTGTGACCAAACCCCACCAATGCCACTCCTTGCTTCAAACACGATGGGACTAAAACCTTTTTCTAGTGCATATTTACATGCCATTAGGCCACTTATTCCAGCACCTATGATCGCTATCCTCTTTCCCCTCTCCATTTCGAAACACGATTGTTTACGCCTTTTGTCTATGTTTTATGTTACATGTGTTTATATGCGCAAAGAGGCAGAGATCCTGGATGAAGTAATGGTGGTGGTGTTGCATGGGTGACAAATGCAACACTTTTAATAGTGCAGTGATATTTGCTTTTCCACTCGCTTTAAGTCAGTGAGGACAAAGCCACCGAGCGACTGACCTCAAAAGCTGGAGGAAGTAAATGGGCGGGATTCAATTGAAAGCTGTTATATCATCAGCTAAACAGGCAGGTATCAACCATTCAGATGGAGTGGATCTTAATAGTTCCAGGCTGACAAACGATCACACTGCATAATTTTATGTTTTGCATGATATTCGAAGTCGAGCATGGTTCATCAATGGAGTATTACTAAAGATTTAACGCTTTACCAGGTTTAAGAACCAAGGGTAGCATTGTTTAACCTCTCCAAAGCCAAAAACAAAGCTTGGACTTGGTACCCAAATTCCCTTCCCCATGAGCCCTGGGAGACAAATGAAGCTGTAGAGCCAAAGCAAAACCGGAGAGGGCTTCGTTGGTAGAATCAAGGACTTGGCTAGGCGGACCCCATGTCAATGAGTGGTTGAGCTTTGGCTAGGCTTTTAAGATATATTTAAATAGACACGTCAACGTGACAGGATATTATTTATCAAAATTTTTTAATTAATAACGTTAGATTTTTTGGGTAATTTGAGTAACATATCAAATGTTAGGGGATGAAAAGCCTAAAAAATACTTTAAATACTAAATTTAAAAAGTGATAAATATTAGGGGCTAAAATGTGCATTAAGTTTTTTTATTTAGCTTTATTATTCTCAATTTAACACTTCAATTCAAATCCTGCAACGAGAAGCAATATGTGGGATGAGGATCCTACAGGCTTGTGGGTAGTAACAAAATTCCTAGAAGCCAGGCGTTACAAGGGTGAAGATGCAGTGGAAGTTTCAAAAAATGGATTAGGACAGCATAAACACAAATGTTTGGACGACCAACCGCCACTTGTCACTGTCAATACCGTTGGTATTACAAAGAAATCGAAGGAAGCAATTAACCACCTCGGTCTCAGAGTCATGCCATTGCCAATTTATAATAATTCCTTCGATTTTAGAAGGAAACTTAATTTGGGCTCTGGTTTCTGATAAAGAGACAGGAATATATGTGTGCCTGCTTAATCAAGCAGCACCATTGCTTTTCTCTTTTGATTTCATGTTCTCTATGAATAAATAAGAGAATCTCATATTAGTATTTTTGTTAATAATCTTTAACAATAAGTGTAAAACCTAGGAAAATAAATGTCGGTAGGAGCCCAAGGGAGAGAGCTTGATCAGACGCCCACCTGGGCAGTGGCGGTTGTTTGTTTTGTAATCATCGTTATTTCAATCGCTCTTGAAAAGGTTCTACACACAGTTGGGGAGGTATGTTATGTACATGCATGCACGTCGTTTTTCTTGTTTAACTTTCATAATGTTTTGTTTCATACGGTGAAATATAATCCATTCTGTCATTGCAGATATTTGAACATAAAAAGAAGGAGGCTTTATATGAGGCTCTTACAAAAGTTAAAGGCGGTAAATAAAATTATTCTCGTAATTCGTGTTTGTTTCTTCTATGATATTATGATTATCGTTGTCGTTGTCGTTGTCGTTGTTATCGCAGAACTTATGGTGTTGGGATTCATTTCTCTGCTGCTGACATTCGGGCAGAATTATATCTCCAGAATGTGTATACCAGAGGAGGTTGCGGATTCAATGCTATTTTGCCCCAAGGCACATGCGAACCAAGGGGCGAGTGAACATGGTAAAGAGAGTCAGGAAGATAATCAGGGAAAAGAAGAGGGCGGTGAACAGCATCGGAGACTGCTTTTTTATGAAGACAATGATGCGCGTAGGTTTTTAAGTGCTGACAGCGCTGCAGCATGCGTGAATGTAAGCGCTCCATATAACGATCCAAAAAATATATAAAACTTAGAGAATTTTATATTGTATGACTTGATTATATCCCTATATATATTACATTTCTTGCATCCAATTTTATGAGTAAAGCAATTGTAAATGATGAACTGTAGGGCTACGTGCCACTCATATCAGTGCATGCATTACACCAGTTGCACATTTTCATCTTCTTTTTAGCAGTTTTCCATGTGTTGTATAGCGCCGTCACAATGATGCTGGGAAGATTAAAGGTGTCTGCCTGTCCTTTCTTGAAATCTCACTATGTTTAACCAACCACATGTTCCTAAATCTCTGATTAATTATGTGTTTCAGACACGAGGCTGGAAGGTGTGGGAACGAGAGTGTATCAACAGTCTCAATGAACTCAATGGTATAAGAGCACTAGCTGATCATCACCTTCTTAATTCCTTTTAACCTCTCTGATCTTATGTTTCAGTTTTGTTTCTAAGTTAAAATTGTTGGGTTTTCTTGCTAATTTAGATCCTTCAAGATTTAGGCTGACTCATGAGACATCCTTTGTCCGAGACCACACCAGAGGACCCTGGACAAAAACGAAGTTCTCCTTTTATTTCGTAGGAATTGATCAACCTTTCATTCTTCAGCTTGATTTAATAGCTTAGAGGCTCAAACAATCAGATTACAGGAATAAATGAATGAATCTTTCCAGGTATGCTTGTTTAGACAATTCTTCAGGTCGGTTCGCAAGGCTGATTATTGTACTATGCGTCGCGGATTTGTCAGTGTGAGTTTCTTCTGCTCATGTTTTTCTTCACCAATGATTCCACATTGACATAAGACACCTCCGGTCATTGACGCTCTTTCCCTAATGATTCCACCCATCAGGATGCCAATGCTGAAGCGCAGCAGACATAAGACACCTCCGGTCATGTTGTCTTCACCGTCTAAGTTTGCTTTGGGCTCACATTGAACACAATTACACGAGGGATTCCAGTAGCCTACAAGTTTTTGTCCATAACAACTACCTGCTAGATTAACACAAACTACACCTATTAATTAATTGCTCGCTTGATTCATTTGGTTGTAACCAACGGAAGCCGCTTGTTGTAATCAAATATTCTTTCATAATTATTTATAAGTATATAATAGTGTCATGTAGTGTTTCTCTATGCACACTTTGGGTTACGTCAGAATTAGTAAGATATGAAACAAGTAATTGATTGTAATTATGGGTTAATTATACTTTTTTAACATAATTATTAAAATTAATTTATTGAATATGCATATAGTCAGAAGTTTGGTCTGTCCCTTTCTAAGTTAGTTGTTCATCTGTCTCTTCCGGTTGGCATCCCCGTCTTGAGTTCCCCTCTTCATCATGGCTACAAATTCTTCATAATTGATCCTCCCATCCTGTCCATAAAATTTATGTGAATCAAAGAAACCAGCATAAAGATAGAAAACTTGTTTCGTTTAAATAAAACTATGCGAAAAACCTTATCAGTATCAACATCCTCAATGACTTCATCAATGGTAGCCTCGTCTCCAATACCATACTGCATCATAGCTTGTCTTAGTCCATCACTTGTGATAAACCTGAATTAGAACATAACGAAGACAAACTCAGTCAGTCAGTCGAGTAATGTTCAAAACTGGAAAGGCAGTAGTTCAATATACTAACCCACTGTTATCCTTGTCAAAGAACTTAAAGGCCCGGACTATATTTTCTTCCCTCTCGAGCCTATGTCGATGCATTGTAGCAGTTATGAATTCAATGTAATCAATGGTTCCACTGTTGTCAGCATCCGCCTGATATGTTAAAGTTTAGGCTCGTTTCATTGTTATGTAAATGGGAATCTAGTTGTTGGATAAATCCTACAGCTTCCATTAGTTGTTTTATTTCTGGTTCAGTTAACTTCGACCCCTATCGAGCTAATCCATCTCTGAGTTCGTCTAGTGTTATCGTACCACTTCCATCGGTGTCAAAGTTTTTGAACATCTGTTTCAAGCCCTTGATCTCTCCTTCCGATGATAGGCTTTCTGCTATCACCTACCAGAAATCAAATTTACAGATGAAGATATCAGCTGGCGGGAGAATAAAAGAGATTTATGCTTTTCATGGACACAAAAATTGTCTCAGCATAACATGAAAAAAACAGAGGCGTGGGTCATGCCTTTAAGGCGAGTTTCTTGAGCTTGTTCATTACTCTGAACTGACTCAGCCTACTAAGAACAGCACTGTCGATAGGTTTGTCGGAAGCATCGCTACTCGCCTTCATCCATGGATGGTCTGGTTCATATACACAAAATGGAAACAATAAATGTCACTCTTGGAGGGGTTTGCCTAATAAAACCTACAGAAACATTCACTCTTTTTATCACCTAGGGCTTCAGCAGCGGTAATCCGTTTCTTGGGGTCCCTTGCTAGCATCTTCCTGATGAGGCCTTTGCATCTGCGGATATAGATGGCCATGGCTGGCTTTTCAAGTCAAGATTACCTTCTAAAACTCCTTTGAAGATTTCTTTCTCAGTCTCTGCAACAAAACCATTCATCATTGCAAATTGCAATGAACTTGGGTTTCCCTACAGCTAGAGCTGTCTGGTTGTAGCATAAATCTGTTCAATTCTGTCTTGGATTAATGTATATAGGAATAAATAAAAGTTCGATGTAGGTACCTCCATAAAATGGAGGCACTCCGCTAAGAAGAATATATAAAATGACACCAGCGCTCCATACATCTATCTCCTTGCCATGTCTCCGGTTTAACACCTCGGGTGCAACATAATATGTACTTCCGACATGGTCCCTGTATGTTCTGCCTGCAAGGTTGGGGAAACTTAAAGTGCTCAGTTCAGGTTCTTGACTATGAGGACTTGAATTTCCATAAATTAATTTGGTAATCAAATAGAGTCATTGATCAAAGCCAGGATCATGTCTAATAACATCTCAACTTGAAGACAGAAGCAACCATAATTGAGAGAGTGAAGCAAAAGCATACAACAGTACAAGTACTATCAATGGTGGCAAGGCAATAGAAGCAGTATTAGTACCTTCCTCAATGAAGACGGAGAGTCTGAAACCGTGGCCTTTATCGGAGAATTCTCTTCCTTGTTGACCAGCAAGAAATTTTCAGGCTTCAAGTTCTTTGCATAACCCCCATAAAATGAGAGGCGTGCACCACATTCACAATCGGCCGGAATATAAAAGCCGCTTGACATTCCGAATAACTCCCTTTAGCTATGATCCGATCAAAAAGGGTTCCACCAGAACACAGCTCCACCACCACATACACGTTCTGCCTATCCTCATAAGCACCTTTGAATTCCACTATATTGGGTTGCCCCTGCAGGTGCTGTAGTATTGAAACCTCTCTTCTAACATCCTCTCTGTCCTTTTCGGTAGTTAGTTTACTGGTTGAAATGGATTTGCAGGCGTATCTTTGTTCCGTTGTCTTCTCGATGCAGAGATAAGTTATTAGAAAACTCCAAGAACTATGAACAAAATGACAATGTATATTGATGAATACATGAATGAATTACGAGGCACTAAGCTCCCTTATTTATACACAAAGAAGATGAGCTCAGCTAACTAAATTGAACAAACTGAAAGTTGTTAAACTTTTACAACTAAACTTCAAATTAAACTAACTTCCAGAAGCTCCCAGAAGCTTCAATACTCAACATCCTCCTTGTCTCTTCCATTTTTGACTTCGTTTGGAGAGTAGACACCTAACTTCTGGCGAAAAACATCAAAGTAGCTTCTCGATAGTGGTTTAGTTATTCCGCCTTTAACTTAATCTTTTGCATGAACGTAATTGATATTAAGCTTGCTTGCTGCCACTTTTTCATGAACGAAATGCACGTCTAACTCAACATTTTGGATTTTGAATGATAAACCGGATTTTCACTTATGAAAATAGCGCTGGAGTTATCACTCCAAATCGTGGGAATGTCATTAAGCTTGATCTCCATATCATCGAGTAAACTGTTCAACCATGTTACTTCAAAAGTGACATCTGTTAATCCTTTATATTCTGCCTCAGTCATCGATCGTGTCACCACCTTCTGTTTCTTTGAGTTCCATATTACTAAGTTCCCTCTTAGGTATGCACAATTTCCAGACACCTATAGTCTGTCATCCAAGTCACCACCTCAATCAGCATTAGTAAAAGAAACAAGGTTTAATCGTGTATCTGAAGTAGAAAACAACAACCCGAAATCCAATGTTCCACTCAAATATCTGAGCACAAGTTTCATTGCCATCAAGTGCTGCTCACAAGGATTGTGCAAGTTTGTTCACATTGTACACGATTTCAGGTCTTGTATGGTAGACAGAAAGGAGATCACTAACGATGTTTCTATATGCAGTGGCATTAGCTAAAGGACTCTCAGCTCCCTGTGTGAGTTTAATGGAAGTGACCATTGGCGTTGGAGTGGAACTTGCCTTTCCCATTTGAGCTTTTTCCAGTAGCTCTAGTATATACTTCTTTTGACCGAGCATCAAGGAATTTCCTATCTTTATCACATTCATGCCCAGAAAATAATGTAATTCTCCGAGATCTTTTAGTGAGAACATATCTCCTAGAAACTTTACCATTTCCTCAATCCCATTCGTGGATCCTCTAGTGACGATAATATCATCAACGTATACAAGGACATAGATCATGACATTCGCCTCCCTTTTGACAAACAATGAATCGTCAGCATGTGATCTTCTGAAACCAACCTCAACAAGAAAATTCTTCAGCTTGGTGTACCAATTCTTTGGCGCTTGTCGAAGGCCATAAAGGGCTTTCTATAACTTGCAGACCAATTGTGACCCATCAGAGGCTAAACATTCGAACCCTTTTAGGTTGTTCCATAAACACATCCTCATGCAATTCACCATTGAGGAATGCATTGTTCACATCCACTTAACTTAGTGCCCAATTATTATGAACTGCTAAAGACAACATGACATTTACGGTCAAGGCTTTCACCACAGGGCTGAAGGTGTCCTGGAAGTTTTGTCCAAGTACATGAGAGTACCTTTTCCCACCAACCGTGCTTTATACCTTTGTACAGACCTATATGCATTCCTTTTTACTCGAAATATCCATTTTCATCCAACAAGTTTCCTACCTTCTGGTGCTGGAACCAAGGTCCATGTCCTATTCTTCATGAGAGCTTTATATTCATCAACCACAGCTGCCTTCCAGTGAGGTGAATGCAGTGCTTCTTGCACTGTTTGTGATTCTGATTGATCACTCGTAACAGAAGCTGCATATGCCTTTGGTTTATAAATGACGCGTTTACTCCTTGTGACCATGTGATGGGTGTTACGAGGTAATGTATCTGTGAAACATGGAATACTGAAGACTGGTAGTTCACTTTGAGGATCATCCGACCCATTTGTGTTAGGATTGTTAGGAACCTCAACTTGTGGTGGTTGTACTGAGTCTGGTTCAACTTCCAGAGAGTTCCCTGGTCCAGTGTCAGTCGAATGATGCTGGTCATTACCCTGCCCAGTCGAGTGTTCATGAGCATGTGATTGTAGATCATTTGAGACCTCATATGTATCAGAGGTTGCATTTGCATCATCTACTGTTAATTGTTATAATTTACTGTTTTTAGTTCCCTTTTTACTCATGGTTATTGTTTTATTTAAGCATGTAATTAGTTATAAATTCATATTTTCATGCATATTCATTAATTGTCACTTTATTTCCTTGTTTGGTTATTTTTGGTTATTTTCAGTAGAAAAGATATTGTTGTGGTTTATTTCTTTATTTGCAGAAGGAAATCTTTGATGGAGAATTATCTATGGAAAGAAGATATGAAAAGATTGAAGGATCAAGCAAATAAGGAAATATATATTAGAAAGGAAAATATTCTAACTTGATTATTTTCATGTCTATATTATTCCTTTAACTTTGTTGACCGGAAATATCCATAAAAGGAGGGGCTTGGCGTCTAAGAAGAGGGAGAGAAGGTTGGAGCGAGAGATCAAAGAGGAAGCAAGTGACATTTGTTTTTCTTTGTCTCTTTTATTATTTTGAGTGATGAGAGGAATGTTATTCGGCAACTATTGCCCAACCATGAACTAATTTTAGTTGGCTTGGGTTATTTCTATGCTATGAATATTTAGTTTGATTTTATTAAGTGTTTGGTGTATTCTAAATTGGGGTTTATCTACTCTTGACATTTAAACTTGTTTGCGAAAGAATCGGGAGAGGACTCGATAAACGATTTATTTATCCAGATTCGGGAGGATTAGATTCACGAAACGACTAGATATGGTTCGATCCAAGTGCGAAAGAACTAATCTGACTTAGGGATAAGTGTAGGATTTCAACATTGCCCAGACAATTCCCAACTAATCTGGCATTTATTTGCCGAACCTCAAGGATAGTTGCCCAACATTGCCCAAATAATTCCCTCGTCGCCATTGCCCAAATAATCTATGAACTGACAACTCGGAGAAATGCCATAAGTAATCGATTGAGTCCAATTTCCTCGACAAGTAGGATGGTGCGAGCACCCATTCACGAAGATGAAATCATTCGACAATCATTCATAATTCGGAATAACCCAACCTCGTTTCTCAATCATTATTTCAACTATTTTATTTGCTCATTTATTATTTCAGTCTATTTTAATACAACCTTCTAAACGAATTGTGTTTTTATTATTACAGTGCAAGAGATTAAATTCCAAAATACGCACCAATCCCTGTGGATTTGATACATTTATACTATAACTTGAACGTGTACACTTGCTCGCAATCGCGGAGTACATTTACACGCCTACATCTACGTTGCCAGGGACACTACAAGAGCTAGCACCAGATGGACCTTCTTCCACTAATCTTGATGGAGACTGTCTTTATACACCACCACGTTGTGCCAAGTTCATGCATGCTCCAGCAGCTCCTTCAATAATCGGAAAAAATTCCTGGGGAAGCTACATGGTGAGTGGCTGTCTTGGCAGGTAAACTTCCTGAATTTGTTTGTGCTACAAAAGAAAAAACTTTTTCATCAAATACCATATGTCTTGAAATATACACCTTAGCATCTTGTGCCATACACTGATATCCTTTATGATTCATGCTATATCTAAGAAATGTGCATGCTTGTGATCAAAAAATCAGCTTGTGAGACTGATAAACCCGAAGGTGTGGAAAACACATGCAGCCAAACACCTTTAAATCAACATACTGAGGATCTTTATTATACAATTTCTTAAATGGTGTAGCTCCCTAAAGAATTGAAAATGGTACTCGGTTGATCAGATGGACAACAGTGCTAACTGCATAAGACCAAAACTGAAAAGGAATAAAAGTTTGTGCCAACAAAGCAAGAGTTGTTTCAACAATATGCCTATGTTTCCTCTCGACAATACCATTCTGTTCTGATATACAGACAAGTCGATGTTAAATTCCCATCGTCTGAAACAATGAAGACAAGGTTCTATACTCGCTACCCCAATCAGTCTGAATTTCTTTAATTGTACTGTTAAATTGATTTGTTACCATAGAGTTGAACAGATGGAATGCAGGAAATGCTTGATCTTTAGTTTTGAGTAGGTACATCCAACAATACCGAGTGTATCCATCAACAAATGACATGTAATATCGAAAACCATTTAACTCTACATGTGTAGGTCCCCAGGGATCAGTGAAGATAGTTTGAAATGAGGTGTCATTTACTGTGGTAGAACTCTTAAATGGAAACTTGTGGCTTTTAATGACTTTGCAAGGTACACATACACTAGTATCAACTGAAGTTTTATTTGATATAGTTAAGTTTAATTTTTTACAGACTTGAACAAGAGGTAAATGAGATGGATGGCCAAGTCTCTTGTGCCACAAATCATACAACTCATTATCACAACTAACTATATTAGTTTCAGGTCTTCTATTGCTTGATTTTGCACTACTTGTATCGAATTGATACAATCCTTGTTTCTCAGCTCCTTGAAGAAGTACAGCTCCAGTTTTCTCATCTCTGACCAGGCAGGTGTTCGCATGAAACTCGAAAAATACGGAGTTGTCTTTAACACACTTTGAGACAGAAAGCAAGTTTTTAGTAATCGAAGGAACGTGAAATAGATCTTTGATAACAAGATCACGAGAAACAGTAGGAAGTAAAGCAGTTCCAGACTTAGAAATTTTTAAACCATGACCATTACCAATTCTCAGCTTACTTGTGCCGGTGTATTCCATTCCATTAACCACCTTGCTGGCATTTAGAGTAACATGATGAGTTATTCCTGAATTGAATACCCAATTCTCTGCAGTTGTTGTATTCCCAGTTCCACATTAAGTGAGACATGCTTGGTCCTTACTGATCGAAGCCACATTAGCATTGATTGTATCTTTCTCATTGGTTGTTAACATCCTAGAGAAATCCTTATTGAATCGTTGCCAGTACCTATCAGTTGTATGTCCAGTCTTGCCACAAATTTAACATTGGAGACGTGGACGACCTCGACTTCCTCCACGATAACCTGATTGTCCACCTTGATGTTGGTAAACTCGGCCTCCCTGGTACATATTCTGAGCAACATTTGGAGACTGAACCTAAGCAATATTTGTCATTATAGGCAACATGGTTTGAGTATTAAGACTAGCATTCTGATGATTATAAGAGCACCCTCCTGAAACAGAATTTGAGGGTTGTATTTGTGCTACATTTGCAAGCACATGCAACATGTTCTGTGTCTTAAATCCCTTAAGTTGTGCCTCAGCATCAACAAGTACAGTCTTTACCCCATCTAACAAAAATGATTCTTTGCTAGAGGTGATTATAGCCTTAAATGGTTGATATTCAACAGTCAAACCATTTAAGATCGTATCAATCTGCTCAAGATCTGAGACTTTACTTCCACAGCCGGACAAGACATCACAAACTTCCTTAATTTGAGTGAGATATGATTGTATGCTTTCATCTCCCTTTTCGAATGTGGAGTGTAACTTACAGTGAAGATTTACGACACTAATGGTGGAGTTGTTGACAAAAAATTGAAGGACGGTGTTCCAGATTGTTTTCACTGTTTCGGCCCCCACAAATTGAGGAAGAAGACTTGCACTTATCGTGGATAATAACCAAGATGCTAACGTACTGTCTTGAGCAACATATATCTCGAAATCTTCATTGGATTCAATCTCTCCTTGTTCATTGACAATCATTTCTGGAGGTAGTTTGATGATGTCAAGCAGTAACTTCTCCAACCAATGGCTCCTTACGGTTAAAAAAATTTGTTGTTTCCATGTTTATGCGTTTACACGTTTATGTTTATGCGGTTTGACAACAGAAAATTCATTTCATCCAGCATCACATTTACACTTTTATTGGTAAATACTTTGGCACTTTTAGAGAGCTCAAGAACTTCAAGAGAGCTGGTGGAAGACATGGTGAAGGAGTACACAAGGAGATCAACAGCACTAGCAAGAGTATGGAACATCGAAAGACGTCCTCTAGGCTCCAAGATTGTTGGCGATTGATACCATATTAGAAAACTCCAAGAACTATGAACAAAATGACAATATATTGATGAATACATGAATGAAGTACAAGACACTAAGCTCCCTTATTTATACACAAAGAAGATGAGCTCAACTAACTAAACTGAACAAACTGAAAGTTGTTAAACTTTTACAATTGAACTTCAAACTAAACTAACTTCCAGAAGCTCCTAGAAACTTCAATACTCAACATAAGTGATGCCGAATTGACCTCGGTCTAACTCTTCGTCAAGATCATAAATGATGGTGATATCAACGTATGGTTTGTGCAAAATGGTGCCAACATGGGATGATGAAACAGGATAAATCTCGGGTGGAGAACCGATTGGGACGTCAAATGAATGGCATCTTCTCAAGCCGAACCCCAAAGATTGGACAAGCCTCATAGAATTAGATAGTTGTATTTGAGTGGATTGTTATGGTTTGTTGTAGATTAATATTATTTTTGTATAACAAGAATAGATTACATAGTTTTTGTTTCTTTATTGTTTTTTTGGTTTAACTAACTTAGATTAACCCGCATTGTATATTTAGTTTTGGTGAATGAGTCTCTCAGGAGGGATTTTCTGTTGAAATAAACTTAAATGAGATATTTAGGAGTTAATTGAAGAGTTACAAATTTCTATCAAAAGTCAACATGAGAGTATTTATGGAATTTGATAGAGGAATTATGGGAGTTACTAGAATTTAGGGATCTTCTTGGATCTTAAGATTCATGGGAAGTTGTCGAAGAAGATGATTGACATGATGGATGGAAGAAACATTTAAATTTACAGGGGAGTTTTGTTAAAATAAACTTAAATGAGATATTTAGGAGTTAATTGAGGAGTTACAGATTTGTGTCAAAAGTCAACATGAGAGTATTTATGGAATTTGATAGAGGAATTATGGGAGTTACTAGAATTAAGGAGTTAATGAGATTATGGTCTTTATTAGTTGTCTATTATGTAATGATGTCTAATATCTATTTAAAGACATTTTCTGTTGCTTTGTAATTAGAGTTAGTAAGAATCTGGTGATTGGGTTAGTAAAGATTCAGAGGAATAAAATAGAAGTATTTCTGAAATAGTATTGCATTTGTTGATTGCCCGAGCAATCTTTATTCTGCGGGCAATTCTTATTCTTAGGCAATTTCATTCGAACTCTATTTGATTTAGAGTTCTCAAATTAGTATCAGAGCTATGGCGAATGTGATGAGTTAAATATCGCTACCACGTCTAACAAAGGAGAATTACGAAAACCGGAGCATTCAAATGAAAGCTCTTCTTGGATCTCAAGATGCCTGGGAAGTTGTCGAAGAAGGATTCGAAGAACCAACAACTACCGCGGGATATACGACGGCTCAAACCAAAGCGTTGAAAGAGGCGCGATCGAAGGATAACATGGTACTGTACATGATGTTTAGAGCCGTTGACGAATCAAGCTTTGAGAATATTATCGGAGTAACTACTTCAAAAAAAGCTTGTGACACTTTAAAAAGGGTGTTCAAAGGAGCTGATCGAGTGAAACAAGTGCGAATCCAAACTCTTCGTGGCGAGTTGGAGAGCATGAAGATGAAGGAATCGGAAATTGTATCCGATTTCATTGCCCGTGTACAAGCCGGGACAAACCAACTCATTCATAATGGTAAAACGTTAACTAATGTGAGAATTATGGAAAAGATCTTGAGATCATTAACCGATAATTTTGAGAATGTTGTGTGCGCGATAGAAGAATCAAAGGACCTTGAAACTCTCACAGTTGATGAACTCATCGTTTTTCTTGAGGCACATGAACAACTTAAGAAGAAAAAGAAAGAGGATACACTCGAGTAAGCACTTCAAACTAAGACGTCAATCAGAGATGAGGATGCGTTCTATTCTCAAAATTTTCGAGGTAGAGGACATGGTCGTGGAGGTTGTGGCAATGGTCGTGATGGTCAAAGAGATAGTCATAAAGGATATTATTATAAGGAGAAGGGACAGACAAGCCAACCAAATTGGTGTGGAAGAGGACATAATTGAGGAAGAGGAGGCCGATCAAATTATTCCAAAATCGAGTGCTATAAGTGTTACAAGTATGGTCATTACGCGAAGGATTGTAATTCCGAAAAATATTGTAATTGTGAAAAAGTGGGGAATTATGCAAAAGATTACCGAGACAATAAACAGGTGGAAGAGACGAACATGGTCGTGGAAGATGAAGTGAATGAAGGTGTTCTAATGATAGCTAAAAATGAACTCAACATGGAAAATGATATTTGGTACCTCGATTCGGGCGCAAGCAATCATATGTGTGGTCACGAGTACTTATTCAAAGAGATGCAAAATATTGAAGGTGGTCATGTGTCGTTTGGTGATGCATCGAAAGTAGAGGTCAAAGGCCGAGGTATAATTTGTTTCTTACAAAAGGATGGCATGATAGGGTCAATCCAAGATGTTTATTACGTTTCAGATCTTAAGACAAATATTTTGAGTATTAGGCAACTCATGGAGAAAGGATACTCGGTATTTTTGAAAGATCGGGTACTACTCTTGAAGGATAAGCGAGGGCGTCTAATTGTCAGAGTTGAAATGAGCAAAAAACGGATGTACAAATTAAATTTGAGAAGCGTGTGAGAAAAATAATTGCGAGTCGATATAGAAGACAAGGCATTGCTATGGAATCTTCGATTTGGTCATTTTAATCATGCTGGTCTAAAGGAGTTAGCAAAGAAGAACATGGTGCACGGATTGCCGAACATGTATTATGATGGCAAATTTTTTGAAGAATGTGTGATTGGCAAACAAGCGAGGACATCGTTTCAGAAGAAGACGGAATATCGAGCTAAACATCCACTCGAGTTGATTCATACAGACATATGTGGACCAATCACTCTTGAATCTTTTAGCGGTAAAAGATATTTCGTTTCGTTTATTGATGATTTCTCACGAAAAATTTAGGTGTATTTTTTGAAAGAAAAATCCGATGCATTTGAGGTTTTTAAAAAGTTTAAAGTTATGGTGGAGAAGATAACTGGTAGATATATCAAAGCCGTACGATCAGAAAGAGATGGCGAGTATACGTCGAAGGCTTTCATGGACTATTGCGATGAACAGGGAATAAGGAGATTTCTAACTGTACCATACTCTCCTCAACAAAACGGTGTGGCTGAGAGGAAGAACCGTATCATTCTTGACATGGTTCGGTCAATGTTAAAGAGCAAGAAATTACCGAGGCAATTCTGGGTAGAAGCTGTACATTGTGCTGTCTATATACAAAATCGATGTCCACATGTAAGGCTAGATGATCAAATACCACAAGAAGCATAGAGAGGACAAAAACTGATAGTTTCTCATCTGAAAGTTTTTGGAAGTGTGACATATGCACATGTACCGGATCAACGAAAAACGAAGCTCGAAGACAAAAGCAAAAAGTTTATTTTTATTAGGTATGATGAGAAGACAAAAGGGTACAAGTTATTTGATCCGATAAGCAAGAAGATGATGGTGATTCGTGATGTGTGAGTAAATAAAGCGAGCGAATGGGATTGGAATAATTCAACAGAGATTGTCATGGAAGTTGGAGAATAATCAGTTGTTGCACCGATAGACATATCAGCAAGTTCTGAAACTATCGATGATGGAGATGAACCACGAGAACCCAGAATGCGAAGTCTGCAAGATTTGTATGATTCTACAAGTGAGGTACATCTTGTATGTCTTTTGGCAGATGCTGAAAATATGAGTTTTGAAGAGGCATCACAAGACAAGAAGTGGCAAATTGTTATGGACGAAGAGATTCAGGCAATTGAACAAAACAACACATGGGAGTTAGCAGAATTGTCGAAAGAAAGTCAACCTATTTGTGTTTGCGAAGAGATACAAGCAAAAGGCAGGAATCTACTATGATAAGGTATTTGCTCTTGTTGCGAGAATAGAGACAAATCGATTACTTATTTCACAAGTTGCTCAATTCAAATGGCCGATATTTTAAATAGATGCCAAGACAATATTCTTGAATGGTGTGCTCGAAGAAGAAGTCTATATAGAACAACCACCTGGGTACGTGAAACTTGGTGAAGAGAAGAAAGTGTTAAAATTGAAGAAGGCACTTTACGGGTTGAAGCAAGCACCGCGGGCATGAAATAAACGTATTGACACATATTTTAAGGAGAACGGGTTCATGCAATATCCCTATGAGCATTCCCTTTATGTAAAGAAGAATATTGGTAACATATTATTTGTTGCTCTTTATGTTGATGATCTCATTTTTATGGGTAACAATGATAAGATGATAGAAGAATTTAAGGGTACAATGATAAGAGAATTTGAGATGATTGATTTGGGTTTGATGAAGTTTTTTTTTGGTTTGGAGATTAGACAAATAGAGACGGGTATTTTTGTATCATAGGAGACATATGCAAAAGAGATTTTAAAGATGTACAAAATGGCAGATTGTAATCCGGTATCAACACCAATGGAACCAGGTGAAAAACTCTCGAAGTTTGATGGAGGAGAACAGGTTGATGCGAGTAAGTACCGGAGTTTGGTAGGAAGTCTTCGTTATCTCACATGCACAAGGCCAAATCTTTCTTTAAGTGTAGGAATTTTAAGTCGGTTCATGGAGAAGCCGGTTTATTCACATTGGAAAGCGTTAAAGAGAATCCTACGCTACATCCAAGGAACAATGTCACTTGGATTATTCTACTCGAAAGTAGAAGATTACAAGTTGGTTGGGTATTCCGACAGCGATTGGTGTGGAGACATAGACGATCGAAAAAGTACATCGGGATATGTGTTCTTTATGGGAAATACTACGTTTACATGGATTTCAAAGAAGCAACCGATCGTGACGTTATCGACATGTGAAGCTGAATATGTAGCAACATCTTGGTGTGTATGTCATGCGATATGGGTTAGAAATTTGTTGAGCAAGATGGAGCTAAAGCAATTAGGTGCAACTACGATTCAAGTTGATAACAAATCGACAATAGAATTGGCAAAGAACCCGGTGAATCATGAGAGAAGCAAACACATTGATGTTCATTTTCATTTTATCCGTGATCATGTGAAAGAAGGTAGTGTAAAATTGGTGCATGTGACAAGTCAGAATCAAGTAGCGGATATCTTCACAAAACCGCTATCTAAAGTCCTTCTCGACAAATGCAAGAAGATGATTAGCATGATGGATGGAAGAACATTTAAGTTTACGGGGGAGTTTTGAGGAGTTACAGATTTGTGTCAAAAGTCAACATGAGAGTATTTATGGAATTTGATAGAGGAATTATGGGAGTTACTAGAATTAAGGAGTTAATGAGATTATGGTCTTTATTAGTTTTCTATTATGTAATGGTGCCTAATATCTATTTAAAGGCATTTTCTGTTGCTTTGTAATTAGAGTTAGTAAGAATCTGGTGATTGAGTTAGTAAAGATTTAGAGGAATAAAATAAAATTATTTCTGAAATAGTATTGCATTTGTTAATTGCCCGAACAATCTTTATTCTGCGGGCAATTTCATCTGTAGGCAATTCTTATTCCTGGGCAATTTCATTCGAACTCTATTTGATTTAGAGTCTTCATTTTCTACGCACACAACATTTCAAACTTGAGACTTATTTAAGTAAAACCAAACTGCTTACCACTTGGACCAACTCCCGTCGGTTACATAATTGTTTTTTTACGATAGATTCTTTGCTTTTGCATCATGGATTGTCTTAGATTATCATTCCTTATTCTTAACCTTTTTGTTTCCACTTCCTCTCTATTGTGCTTTGCTTGAGACAGAAAATGAAGAAAAGGGAAAATTGAGAAGGGAAGGATAAAGTTAAATATATTGTTCCATTTGTTCGAATAGTAATCTTCAGTGCGAATCGTTTGTCCACTAATCATACTTTTATTTGTGTCCCACTTTAAATTAATGAATTTAGAGTTTGTCTTAAAGTTAGGGTTTGTTGTTAGGGTTTAGGAGTAGAGTGCATTTTTTAAATGTAGAGTTTAGGGTTTAGGATATAAAAAATAAGGGTTAAGGTTCAAAATTCAAATTTTTAGGAATGTTTAATAAGGGGCATAAAAGGAGGTATGATAAAGGTGTAGAGTTGAGGGTTTAGATAAAGAAAGGTTTAAAATTTAAGATTAAACTTAAAATTTATTTTTTTAATATTGAGACATAGATAGATGCACCAAAATAAGATAGAATTTTCCCCTCATTTGTTCTACTGAAACCGGATGCAAATCTTTTGTCTCTTTATTGTGCATCAATTGGTGCCTCACTTTAAACTAATAAGTTTAGGGTTTAGGGTTAGAAGTTGTGATTAGAGTTTAGGAAATTAGGGTATGGTTTATTTTTAGGGATAAAATTTAGGGTTTAGGATGTGAAAATTTTGGGTTAACATTTAAAAATTAATTTTAATTTTTTTTTTTAGTAAGGACATATAAAGGACATAAGATTTCTACTCATTAGACATATTTTTCGTTAAACTTTTTGAATTTTATTTTTTATTATTGCTAAAAATATTTTTTAAAAAAATAATCAAATAATTTTTATTATAAAATTTTAAATAATTAAAATATTTAAAAATCTTCAAATTTAGAAGAAGAAAAAACATAACCAAAAATTATCAAATATGACGATTTTAATGAGATATATTGATTATTAGACTATTCATTATGCAGTTGTATCCAACCGGCAACCAGCCAAAATAATACCCAATAAGATAATAATAATTTTAAACCATAATTTTTTTAAAAAATTATCCGGTATTTTTATTTCGAGTAGTCAAATAATTAAAAAATAATATAGAAAAAGATAAAATTAATTTTATTAGATATCGGGTAACTAACAATTTCATTAGAAAATCTAAGATTATTTAGTAATTTATGAATTCTTTATGTTAATCGAGTTATAAATTCGATGACACATACATTAACTTATTGGGCTTTAGACTCGATGTTACCAGTTAAATTTGATATAGATTATTAAAATTTTATTAAATCTTTTATTTTATTTGATGCAATTTTTAGTTAAATAAAGTAATATTTTTTCTAAAAAAAATTACAGACACTCATACCCTTGACATTTATAACACATATCATAATAGTATGAGCCAAAAGGCCTTATATATCGAGAGGTTATTAGGTGAAACCTGTTCACCGCATCATCTATGGTCCAAGCAATCAAGATCGTGGATTTTTAAATAACCATCTAATAATTACCCATCTACTAAATCTATGTAAAAAATAGATGATGATTCACTTAAAAAAATCAATGGTCCTGATTGCTTAAAACCATGAATGACGTAATGAATAAGGTTCGTCTAATAACTTTTTCTTATATATCGTAAATACAATGTGAACACTACGATATAAGTATAATGCAAATTTTTTTAACATTCTTTGAACATGTAATATTCTCTCAGGTACCAAATATTAGTCCCTACGAATCACCGTTACATGAATTTTCTGGAAGTGAAATACGATCATCCGAATATTTAATTACAATTCTTTACGAATATATTGATATATCACAATTGTACGAATAATTAATTAATTACGATCTTTTATAAACTTAACATATAAATATTATATCAGATCACATAATGATATATCTGATCTATATCGATATTTGAGATACGATAATTCATTAGAAAAATTATATTTCTAGATTGACTTGTAACCTTACCTCATCCAACCCCATATAAAAACCATACACCCCAAATAAAGGGAGAGCTTTCGTAACCCCTGCCTAGGCTAAGAACCTTCGCAAGGAATTAGGTAGTGATGTAAAAACAATTACACAGATAGTTTCAGATCGGGTAAAATCAGATATAGGTTATTTCAGGTTGATTTGATGTTTTGATTTGATTCGAGTCGGGTGTAGATTCATTTCAAGTCGAGTTCAAACGGTTCGGGTCCAAATCAAATAATTGACAGGTTCATTTCAGGTCTGTTTCATTTAAGTTCGTTTGCATTTCAAGTCGAATTAATTCGGGTTTTAAATTCATATTAATTAAAATTATTAAGTTTAAGTTTTATACAAATAAATAATTAAGTAGATCACCGATAGACTTTGAGTTGAATGGTTGATCATTCATTTCGAATTAATTATTTAATATATAATGTCTTTAACTAGCATGAATCCTATTAAAATAAATATTACGCACTAAACTAAACAAGAATACCATCAAATGATTCATGTCTTAAAAATTGAGCTAAATTATAAAATTTAAAAATTAATAAGGAATAAATATTAGACTAGAAGGAATAAAGTTTTAAATTAAAAAAGATAAACATTAATAAAATAATATATCATCTTATTAAAAATGCCAAACTAAATTAAAAAAATAAATAATTGTCAATTTAAAAAATAAATAATTGTCAATTTAAAATAAAAATAAAGTTGTAAGAACTAAATTACAAAAATTATAAATTAAGAATAGTTAAATTCGATGAAAATTTTTAATTTTAATGCATTATAATTTATACATATACAATATAATGTAATACATTTCAAAATTGGAAATATAAAATTTATACTATATATGGAACGATACTATATATTGAAAATAAGAAATGTATGTATGTATATACTTAAATACTCTATATTATATATGTATATAATATATAAGTATGTATATAATATATATTGTATTATACTTATAAGTGTGTCTGTATATGTATACATTAATATATGTATACTTATTATTATATGTATAGTCTATATAATATATTAGATGTATATATGTATAACATTCATTAATATATATAATATTATATATACTTAAATTTATACTAATATATATTTAATTTGTTTATGAATTAATATATGTATATGAATTTAATTAATTAATGTATATTATTAATTCTTTAAGCCTAACACTAATCCCTAAGCCCAAATCACTAAACTAGTTCTTTAAGATCAATTCTCAAATCACTAAACTTATTCCCTACGATCAAATTGAAACAATTTTAAAATATATAATATGATTTTAATTAAATAACAATCAAATCGAATAAAATTTAAAATTTAATTGTCGAGTGATAATAACCAAATTGAAATAATTGTAAAATAAGGTGTAGAGCGGTGGAAGATTCGAATTTTTAGGCATGACTTATATAAAAATATAGAATTTTTTACACGACCTAGAGTAGTATCAAGTGAATATCTAAATCTAATTTTTCTTTTTATATTTTAAATTGATTATATTTAATCAAAATTTATTATTGATTATATGTTGTAGTAGTAGTAATAATAATCCTCCAAAATTTACTATATATCAATTTCCTCCAAAATTTTGTTTTTCTCATATTTTCTATATAATAATCAAAACTTATTTCTAATTACCTTCAACATTTGGGTAATTTATATCCCTCCAAAATTTTCACACTAAAAGTAAATTCATTTCAAACTTAAAAACGAGTGGCTTATTTTCCTCCAAAATTGTCTTTTCACTCTTTTTTTATCAATTGTCTTTTTTTTTATCAATTATTTTGGTTTAATTTAATTGAGTCATAATTTAGATTAGTTTAATAAAAATCTACGTAGAATTTTTAATTCTTTTAATTATATTTATAATTTATGTTTTTATATTTTTAATTTAGCTTAATTAATTCCAAGTTTAATAAGTTAGTTTAATTTAATTAAATATTAATTTAAAATTATAATTATAATTAAATACATTAAAACTAAATAAAATAGTAAATAGATTAATTTAATTAAATATGTCATGTAAATATTAAGTCTTGTTAATATTAGTTTAGGTCAATAATAGGTCGAGTTCAAAATAAGTCGGGTCATTTATCAGGCCGGGTAAAATCAGGTCTCAGGTTGATTTAGTCGGATAATATCGATTATCTGTCAGGTCAGACTCGGATTCGGGTTCGGGTTCGTTTCAGTCGAATACATGTCGAGTTTTAGGTTCACACTAACAGATTAAAATCAGATTCGGATCATTCTCGGTCGAATACAATTTGAGTTCGGTTACTATAATGACAGGTCTAACATAAATTCGGATCAACAACAATCAATATAAATCAAATTTGAACCATTATATCCTCGAGTTAAACCAAATTCTGATTTAAATAAATTTTAATCAAATTTTTAGATCAAATCAACTTTTTACATCTCTACGATTACGACAAGCTATCCTCATCTCCACGATAATACGCCTTCATCATTGTCCGAGGCGCTTTGCTCTTCCATCTAATAATGTTGTACAAAAATAATAATAATAAAAAAGTTTATTTTTCGAAAAATCTTCATATTTACTGAAATCAATTTTCACGAAACAATTATACTAAAAAATTAGAAATATATAAATTGTTGCAGTTTAATTAATACTTGGTGTAAATCTTGTTAACCTTTTATTCAATAATGAATAATAATAAAATATTATCAAATTACATAAATATTTTAATATTAATAACATTTTATGTATTACTCAAATATTTATATAATTACATAAAATATTACGAACAACATAATGTTATCAGATCCCATTAAGTTATAATAATTTATATAATTTGATAATATTATGTATATATATATCTTTTAAATTTATATCTTTTTATTTAGATTATTATTTCATATACTAAAAATGAAAATTAATTTCGGAAACAGTAAAAATCCAATTCCATCGTCTGAATAAAATATGTTACACTGTGACAAGTAAACTAAACATGTCACTCAATTTGTCTTCCACTTGTATGTCTGGTTCCACGTCACATCAAACAAAACACAATTATTATAAAAGTTGTATCATGATTAAGCATGTAATATATGATTAGTTTATTTAAATGTGATATTTAATTACCACAATAAGTGTATTTC
Source organism: Abelmoschus esculentus (assembly GCA_035048815.1). Taxonomy (NCBI): domain Eukaryota; kingdom Viridiplantae; phylum Streptophyta; class Magnoliopsida; order Malvales; family Malvaceae; genus Abelmoschus; species Abelmoschus esculentus. The sequence goes on along the minus strand of JAUCBN010000027.1, from coordinate 15,230,096 downwards.
TCTTCCAATACGTTAACTAATGCTATCACTTTCTTATGCATACGACAGTCTATTAGACCTGTTTGTTCAATGGTCATTCAATCATGATTAGCCTTTCGTGATCAATGGCTTAATTACTTTCTATATGAAGTAAATAGCCACGCAGAGCCGTGGTGGTAAGGTGAAGTGGCCATTCAAATTGCCTCATAAATTTACATCATTTTATTCAAGGTAGGTTGATGCAGTGACTCATTTGATTAGAAACGAAAAACTGTGGGTTAAAAGAGACGATGAGAAGAGAAAGGTGGCAAGGGGTTAGCAATCGGCGAGCTGGACATGGCGGTACTAGAAGTAAAAGATTAAAAAACAATGTTATTATTATAACGGTTGTTATTTAACAAGAATATTATTATTTAAAATTATTATTAGTAAAAGTAACAATAATATTTAAATTTATATTAATAATAATAATTGATAATTTGTACTGTTATCTGTTATTTCTGTTATTATATTGATATTTCTATTATTATTTTAAAAAATTATGTGTGAGTTTTAAAAAAAATTACAACTGCGACTATTGTAATAACGTGACACAACCGAAAACCCGTTTTAAATGTACCACCAACCTGCCACCGGGCAATTTTTCAATTACTCCATCAACATTTCTTGCTTTTCACATGAATCATCGGTTCATCGCCTTCTTTTTTTCAACTTTCACATTTTTAAAAAAAGAAGCAGCCAATTTCTTCAATGGAGGACCTTTTTTTCCCATCTAGTATACATTAATATCAATAAAAATTAATTTAACCAGCACAGTATATCCATAAAAGAAGAGAAAAGAAAACCCATACATGCATTAGAGTGAATTATTAGTTTAAATGAACAATTTTCTTTATCTCTTCCTAGGAAAACCTGCTTACAAACACCCAAAATTCTCAACTTTATACACTCAAACGATCAAGGACCATGGAATATCTTTAGAGGAAGGTTGTCAAGCTTTAGCAGGGATTATCATCAGAAGAATCGAACAACTTAGGATCAAGTTTAGTCCTACAAACAGGGCAAACCGAGCGCTTCGAAAGCCAAGTATCAGCGCATTGCAAATGGAAGCCGTGACGACAACCGGGAACGATTCTTGCCGATTGATCAGCCTCGATCTCATCAAGGCAAACCGCGCACTCAGTCCCTAACACAAGGTCCTTCCCTGTAACCTTGGGGAGCTTCTCAAGCTCTGAAGCAGACAGCCCTTTCTCACCAACCTGCTTAACCGATGGTAACCCTGAATTACCAGCCCGATAATTCGAGGCATACCACAAGAGACAGATATAGACCATGAAAACCGCACTCATGCCAGCGCAGGGAAGGAAAAGGGCTAAGAAGACAGAAACCAGCATTGGGTGCTGGTCGGTGGCGGCGGTGGCGTTTAGGGCGGGTGGTGGAGAAGGAGAGAGGACTGACGGAAGGGTATAGTGCGATTCATAGCGCATACTAGTGAGATGGTTTTCTGGGGAAGTGTTAAAGTAAAGGTTGGGGCTTGGAGGAGGGGCTTTTGAGGGAGGGAGAAGAGAGGTAGAGAGGTAACCGTTAAAATTTACCTACCACTCTACGATGGGTCTTTTTATATCTCTTTAAAAAAAAAATAAAAAATTATAATTTTAATTATAATTTTTATTATTTATGTCTTAAATTTTATACCTTAAAAATATATTATACCTCTAATTCCTTAAACCTTAATTATAACCTCTAATTTTAAACCTTTAATTTAAAATAGAGATATAAAAAAGAAGTAGATGATTTTCACCCGTTGATAATGAATATATCAGAAAGTGAAAATTTAATAAAGATCTTCTAACTTAATCATGTTTTCTTTATTTTAATCTAAAAATATTTAAAAATTAAATTCTAAATCTTAACTTTAATTTTGATATCTTAAAATCTAAATCTTATATTTTAAAAATATAATCTATTTTTAATTTTCTAAATCTAATTTTAAATTTTAAACCCACTTTTTAAAGTAAAATATTAAAGAAGATACAATAAAAAGATAAATTATTTTTATCTAAAAAATTATAAATTCATTAGCTTTTTAGTTATTAGCGAACAGGGCTAACGCTTATTGCGGCAGTCTGGCAACAAACAAAAAGCCTCCGATTCGAAATGTTATTGAATTTTATTAAAATAAAAAATATATAATTTTAAAAATATAATTAATTAAAGAGGGAATTTTAAAAATTAAATATAAAATAAAATTAAAAAATTTAGAGATACAGTAACAATTAAAGATTTCTTTTGAATTGATGTTTTTCATCTTTAAAGAATCTCTATACAATTATAGATTTATCGTGAAGTTAGACGAATAAATTCTAATAAGACAGAAAAAAAATGTCACAAAAGTAAAATAAAATTTGTCACAAGAACGTAGTTAAAACGTGTCGTAATATCAGATAAATATGCACAGAATATACGAAAAGAAAAAGTCAAACAAAAGAGATTTCTATTAAAAATTAAAATTAAAATACATAAAAAGGAAACACTAGGGTAAACTTTTAAAGAACTTCAATATTTAAGAAAAGAAATTCATACTACTAATATTATGTTAATAATGAACAATGTATGACTATTGAAATAAAGAACTTATTTTTATTTTTTTGGTTTCCAAACTAATATTAGAAAACGTTGGTCTACTGTAGTTTGATCACTGATTTGAAATAAGATTGGAAAGGGGAAGGACCACCTACTGGGGCTTGGATTGGATGTATGTGGAAAACAAAACAAATGCCAACTACTCACAGACTCCATAGCCAATAGCTCCATTAACTCCATAGCCAATAGCTCCATTAAACTTGGCTTTGAAGTTGAGATGGAGGGGAAGGCTTCTCCTGCACAAGTTTCAGATGATGAAACATCAACATTTTGGATATAGTTTTAATGATTGACATGGAAGAAAAAGGAGAAAATTATTCAGAGTTAGTCCCCAGATGTCACGATCTTAATGAAACAATATGGGCAAAAAGGATATACAGGATATTATCAGGTTATATCTGGTCCCATGCAAAGATAAGTTTAAACAACTCCCCCTTGTCAGCATATAATCAATATGGTTTTGCACTTTTTTTCATTTCAGCTATCACAAGAACAAGTCAGCTGCAACCACCTGTAGGTACACAATAAAATGCATGATCTGTTTGAGGATTGATTACCTTTTGTAATAATTCCAATCACCATGGAGATTATGGATAAGTTAGAACCAAGAAATCACGCTTTAAGCTTTTCTTGATCATTGTCCGATTGTTCCTATGGTATAGGACTTTGATTTCACATATGGAACAGAGAAGGTCAAGTGTCTCAGACAGATTGTTCATCGTCGACAAAAGTTTGAGCATACCCTCGGCTCTAACCAGAAATAGAGCCATTTTCTGACTTCAATCAAGTAAAATTCAGACCTGCAAATTTAGCAAGCATCCAAAAAATGGGTTAGTACTTACAACTTAAGAGCATCAGACTCCTGTTAAAAATCGGAAGAAATTGTGACCATAACATTACAGCATCTTGTACCATGGAACTTCAACAGCAATGGTACTGAAAGAAAATGTCAATTTTCAACAAGGGAAGATTTATCCATGCAGCAGTAGTTAAGAGTCCCTACACCAAGCTGTAACCACTTTATACTAGTAGCACTTAGAACTGCTTGAGAATAAACAATTCCTTCTTGGTCAAGAATCGAATAAACAATTCAACATCAACTTAAACCATTTTGCTGTGCTAACATTTTAAGTATTGCACAAGAAGCATTCACATCAACTGCTAACTTATAATCACATCTACTCTTCCAAAAAATCATTTTCCAAAGTTAATAAGGTCCGTCTCATGGAAGGGCATGATTGAGGCAATGAAGGTCCAAATTTATCTCTTTAGTCTTCAACATGAAAGTTCCTTCCCGGCCTAGCGGTGCTGCAGAACAAATTATAGGAACAAGTACAAGTGTGAGACTACAAACTGCTTGATAATGATAGCTGAACAGAGGCCAGTCGAGGTGAAGCATAAAGCATGTTTCAATAAAAGCTCAGATACTTCAAAACCCTTTTTTGTGCATCAAAGGAAGAGCATGCAAGATTTAAGTATGCACAAATATAGATGGGAATGCAGTAATCTGCTATGAATGACTAATACTTTTTCTTTAAACACCAGCAAGCACAAAAGGAAAAGAAAACAGGACAAAGGAACCATCAATTTATGAGTTAATATATCCATCATGACATTTTTATATTTCAACTAAACTGAGATCAGATGTTTATGTTCCGTTTGAGGCAGAGTTTGGTTTCAACAGGGTTTTTGGTGCAATTACTTCCATTACTAGCTAGATAATAGGATCCATTAGTTTTGTTGGTAATTTGCTTCATTCTTTTCAACAGTAAAGATGAAAATGATTTACATACTAAAACTTAGTCATAAAATTGTTCACCAGTAATCCCCACAGGAACGAATTCCATCTTTAAAATGATGAAATCGATTTGTGTCTCTGACATATATTTCTCTCCCTTCAAAGCCAGATATAAATTTTACAACCACATGACAATCACCACAGATTCTGAGATTTTTAATTATTTGAAGTGGAGTGCCAGGGGGAGTGTTCAGAAGACCAAAGGCTACTGCTAAGTGCTAACTTCTCACTATGTCCACATAAGATCTGCTCCTTGTCCTGCTCATCAACATCTTGCAATACCAAGTCAGTATTCGGCATGTAACCTACTTTCTTCATCTCCAAGCTCAATTTATGTAACTTCTCAATGATCTCAGTCATTTGTGGATTTGATTTATCTCCAGCAAGAAGCATGTGTACTTGGTTCTTGATCTCAATCCAACTGCAACCAGGGTTCTTCTTCATGCCACTACTACTCATGGCATCTCTCACAGCATCTACTTCATCCCACATGGCCTTAGATGCATATATATTTGAAAGAAAGACCTAGTTTACAAGGCAAAAGACCTAGTTTGATCACATAACAAAGAACCTGAATCCCTATATTTAACCTATCCATATCGCCCACAGCAGAAAGAGCACTGAAATCGTAATATGGTCGGGTTGAAATCCGTTAAAATACATTTCCTGAAACATGACAACAGCTTCAATGTGGTTTCCTCTCTGATTGAATCCTGTAATCATGCCATTCCAAGAAACTAAATTGAGCTCCACACCCAACCTCTGCATCCCAGAAAAGATTTCCTTTGCCTCATTAACGCAACCCTTGCAAGTATAAGTCGAAAGTAAAGCGCCACAAGTAACCACATTCCCTTCAGGTAATCTCTCGAACACATTCCGAGCATCCCGGATCCGATCACTTTTTAAATACTAATGCACCAAACAAGCTTGAACAACGGAATCTGAATCAAACCCAAATTTACAAACGAAGCCATGAATCTAAAGCAGACACGTGAGAATCCGGCAAAACACCATGCGAGAGCATTCGGAAGAAAACATTAAGCGATTGGGTGAAAAGATTGAACTTATTGAGAGCATAAATGAGAGTAGAAAAGGAAGAGATTGAAGGGTCAGATATGGGGTGAAGGACATGATCTGCTTGGGAAAGCTATGGTGAATAGCATACTGTGAGACGAGTTATATAGAAAAAGGGTATTGATAAGGAGCCCAGCTTTGAGCATATATACGTGAGCCTGACGGATTTGTGATAGAGATGCAACGGCTGACAGGATAGTAAAAAGTGACCCCACCTCAAAATATTACTGAAATTTCTTCGAGTAAGAACCTTGTTTGTCCCGGAGAAGTAATAATCCGAACTCGACTTATATCTGACTGTTGTTAATCCGAATTTAAATTGAACATGATATTATAGCAATCGAACTCAAACTGTATCCGACCAAATAATGACTCCAACCCATTTTTAACCTGTTATTATGAAACCAAAATCCGACTGAAACAAACTCGAACCCTAATCTGACCTGATAGATAACCGATATTATCCGACTTAATCGACCCGAAACCTGATTTTACTCGACCTGTTTTGAACCCGACCTTATAAATGACTCAACTTATTTTGAACCTGAACTAATAACAAGACTTAATATTTACATAACATATAATTAATTATATTTATAATTTGATGAATTTAAAATATTGATAATTAGACTTAAAAATAAAATTAGCCATGAGAATTAATTTAAGAATTAATATTTAAATTTAATATTATATATTTAATTTAATTAATTAATTTATTATTTTATTTAGTTTTAATTATAATTTTAAATTAATATTTTATTAAAAATTATAATTTTAGATTAATATTTAATAAAATTAAATTAACTTATTGAATTTAGAAAGCTAACTTAAAATATAAAAACATAAATTACAAATATAATTAAAATAATTTTAAAATTAAATGTAGATTTTTATTAAATTAATCTAAATTATGACTCAATTAAATTAAATCAAAACAATTGATAAAAAAAGATAATTGATAAAAAAAATAATGAAAAGATCAAATTTCGAAGGGAAATAAACCACTCATTTCTTAAATTTGAGATTAATTTAATTTTAGTGTAAAATTTTTTTAGCGATATAAGTTATCCAAAATTTTTGAAGGAAATTAAAAATAAGTTTTGATTATTATATAAAAAAGGAAGAAAATTTTTTTTGGTTTAATATATATAGTAAATTTGAAGGGTTATTATTATTACAACATATAATCAAATAATAAAGTTTGATTAAATATAATCAATTAAAAATATAAAAAGGGAGATTAGATTTAGATATTCATTTGACACTAATCTAGGTTAGGTATAAAATTTCGTAAATTTTTATATAGGTCGCGCCTAAAAGATCAAATATCACGTCAATCTACACCTTATTTTACAATTATTTTAATTTGGTTATGATTACTTTAAATTTTATTTTTTATTCGATTTGGTCATCATTTAATTAAAATGAGATTATATATTTTAAAATTGTTTCAATTTGATCACAGGGAATTAGTTTAGTGATTGAAAAATTGGTCTTAGAGAAATTATTTAATAATTTAGGCTTAGATGATTAGTGTTGGACTTAAAAAATTAATAATATACATACATTAATTCATAATCAAATTAAATACATATATTAATATATATTTAAGTACATATATTATATATTAAAGTATATTATATATGTATTAAACCATATTATATACATAATATATATTAATGTATATTATATACATACATACATCTAATATATTATATAAAATATATTATATATTAATGTATGCATATATTAATGTTTATTATTTATATATTAATATATACATCTAGTATATATGCATATATATATATATATACATATACATATACATATATTTTTATATATATAGTATTATATATTTCATATTTAGGGGTGAGCGTTCGAGCGAGTCGAGTAAAAAATATGAGTTATTCGAGTTGAGTCAACATATTTTACAACTTGAACTTTTTTTTGAAATTTTTTCGATTTGAGTTGGTTTTTGCGAGTTCGAGTCGGTTCGATTTTTTGAGTATATATAAATTTTAATTGCACTATTTATAATACATTTTGATTCTAATTTAAACGACTCTCTCTTTATATCTACATACATATTTTTTATATTTTTATTATTATTATTATTATTATTATCATGAAATACCTTAGGTATGAATATGTCATTTCATCAAAATTAAAAGTCTCGTTAAGAACTATTTTCTTACCTTGAAAATTCCAAAATAAGATAAAATAATAAACTAAATACAATAATATAAATACATAAATTAAAAAATATAAAATAATTAACATATTTAAATAATATAAATAAAATTGTATAAAATAAAATAAATAAATATGAAAAGTGATCATATTATAAAGAAATAAAAATTAAAAAGGTAAAAATAATAAAAACGAGAAGACATGACTGGAATAAAACTGAAAATAAAACTACAAGGACTAAATGTGTAATTAGGCCCTGGAAATTTTCGAGTTAATCGATTTTTTGAGTAACTCGAACTTTGAAAATTTAAACTCGACTCAAAATTTTTTCGAGTTATTCGAGTCGAATTGAATAATTCGAATCGAATAACTCGAAATAAAAAAAAATGATTTTTCGATTCGATTCGAGTTTTGCTCACCCCTATCCATATTTACATATATAGTATCATTCTATATATAATATATATTCTATATATGTAATATATTTCTTATATAGAATATATTCTATATATAATATAAATTAATATATTTCATATATAATATAAATTTTATATTTTTATTTTTGAAATTTATTAAATTATGGTGAAATTATTAAAATATTATTTTTAATTTTTTATTTACAAAAATATGGTTTCTTTCAAATTATTTTCAACAATTTTTCATATTACTGTTCAAATAAAAAAACGGATGAATTACAATATGACTTTAAACAGTGTTTTATCCAAAAATAATAAAAATAAATTAACATTGTTCAAAGATGAATGGATTGCAATCCGACTTTAAATAGTGTTTTACCTAAAATATTTAGATTACTATTTGAAGACAGATAGATTACAATCCGATTTTGAATAATACCGAATTTTTTATTATTTTTAGATAAAACATTGTTCAAAGTTGAATTGTAATCTATCTGACTTCTAATTTGCTACAGTAAAGTACCATGTTATTGAAAATAAAGTGGGAAGTGTTGTAGTGTTGAAAAAAATTTAGACAACAATGTTAAATTAAAAACTCCTTAAATTATAGTATAGGTATAAATTATAATGTATTAAAGTACATTAAAATTAAAAATATCATCAAATTTAACTATTATTAATTTATAATTTTTGTAAATTAGTCCTTACAACTTTATTTTTATTTCAAATTGACTACTTTTATTTTTATAACTTAGTTTAGTGTTTTTAAGAAGATGATATTTTATTTTATTAATGTTAATACTTTTTAATTTAAAACTTTATTCTTTTTAGTCCAATGTTTATTTCTTATTAATTTTTAATTTTTGTAATTTAGCCCAATTTTTAAGATATGAATCATTTGATAATATTTTTCATTAGTCTAGTGCCTAATATTTATTTTTAATGGGATTCATGACAGTTAAAGACGTTAGATATTAAATAATTAAATCGAAATGAATGAACAACCATTCAACCCAAAGTCTATCGATTATTTACTTAATTACTTATTTGTACCACACTCAAACTTAATAATTTTAATTAATATGAGTTTAAAATCCGAATTAATTCGACCTGAAATAAACCCGGCGTGAAATGCAACCGAACTGAAATGAACCCGATCTGAAATTTATCTGACCTGAAATGAACCTATCAATTATCTGATTTTGACCCGATCGTTTGAACCCGACCTAAAATCTATCCGACCTGAAATGAACCTATCAATTATATGATTTGGACCCGCACCCTACCCGAATCGAACCAAAACACTAAATCAACCTAAAATGACATGTATCCGATTTTACCAACCTGAAACTCATCCGAGTAACTATTTAACATCCTTAATGGCTGAGTATAGGGAAGGAAGAATCGAAGAGTTCAAGTTTAAATTATTATTAAAAACCCTTAAAATTTAAACACACAATTAAAATTATTTTAAAATTAAATTTTAATTTTAATTTAATAAATCATATATATTTATTTTATACTTTGATTCAAACCCGTTCATACGCGTCGTTGCTTATTTTGATAAATTAGGATGAATACTTGATTTCAAATGGATTCCTCGTTGAATAAAGCTACATATATAATGGTGAAGCTTGATAACTTACATGACTATAATGTTTTTATCTTCGACACTCCTACTTTATTGCAATTATTTTTATATTTAAATATAATATTTATGTTGTAAAATTTTAATTACTATTACTTTCGATTAAAAAAATCAAACTGATATAAAACTCATTAATTCATTTACACCCTTATTTATTTTGTATTTATGATCAATATTCATAAAAAAAAAAAGAACTCGAAAGTTGAAGATATTGGGGCAAGGTTTACACGCCAAACATAATAAAATATTTAAACGAAGTTTAATTATATCGAACACTCTAAATTAATAGAGTAAATTTTATTAAATAAATATTAATTATATTGTCTTAAATAAAGGGTTTTAGTTAATTTTAGCGTTAATGACAAAAAAAATCAAAAAAGTAGAAAGTGTAATAATTATTTTTTTAATTTTGTTTTATTATAAAAATATGATAAAAATTCAAAAATATTATACTAATATACTTGTTAATTAGTATCTATTTTCTTTTTCTTTGACTTTGTAAATATATATACATTACTATATATGGTATTTTCTTTTAATAAATCTAAAAATATTATATTACCATTTTTGTATATATTATATTTATATATATATATTATTATCTAGTTTTCATTTTATTATTAAAATATTATTTAATATTATGTTATTTTGTTTTTATTATTTTTGCTCTCATTTTTATATATGTTATCTAAAATAAAAAAAAACCCAAAAAATATATTATCTATGTGGATGTCTATCATAATAAGAATTCTATCATTAGAAATATTATCTTCATTAATTAGAATTTAATACATTATGTACTTCTTATACCTATTATAGCGACCCTAAAATTCTTAAAATAATAGATGTAGTAAAAAGGGGAAAAGAGGGTCACTAGTAGAATTGAAATTAGGGTTTGAAAAGTGAAATTTACGGATTTGGATTTGAAATGAAATTTTGGGGAAATTTAGAAAATTAGGATTTGAAAATTAAAAATTAGGTTTTTAAATTGTTTACAAAAATTGAGAATTTTGAAATATTAAAAAAATTTGAAATCTAGGGTTCTTTTAAAAAATAGGAATTGGAAGGTTAAAATTAGGGATTTGAGATAAAAAAGAAATTTTAGATTTAGAAGGGGAATTTTGAAATTAGGGATTTTTTAAAAAGGGTTGGAGTCTCCATCGGCCACTTTGATAGGCCGGACACCATAAAACCAGAGATTCAAAATGATTTAGGTTCGAGAATCGATTACGGTTAAAAACGGGTTTAGGATTTAAAACCGCTCAAAATTGACACCTTTACAAATTATCGCTTAATTAATTTTGAATTTTTCGGATTAAAGTGACATTTAAATTAACATTTGTTTAAAGATTCGAATCAATTTTATTTTTACTGTGTCTTTATTCGGAGACAACGTACACACCGCGACTAATACGTTGGAACACGAGCCCGTTACGATCGAATAAATACGTATTTATTAAGATTCATTAATTATGGGGAGAAAGTGGCTTTGAGCAAAAACAAGTTACAAGGTAAAAAGCATATATAAACAATATATATACAAATATAACTACAACAAATGTAAAGCATGAAGTAAAGACAAAATATGTACAAAACATGATAACATGTAGATAAAGTGCATAAATAAAGCATGCATGACATAAATACACATGATATTAGAAACAAAGAGACATAACACCATAATAAAATAATATAAATATACATAAATATTATCTCTTTCATAACCCTAACAAAGCATGTGAACTAAACCAATAACATGACATATATATAAAAAGCTACTAACAACATTAAAAAATAAATAAATATCATGAGTAAAAACCTACATGAACACCTAAGAAAATTAGGTAACACATGATAACAAAGATTAAAATAAATAGAACCAAGTGATCATACAATACTCCCTCTAGTGTATTCAAAAATATTTGAGAAAGTTCATTTTCGTCGAGCGGAGGTTGTACTTGTGCTACAGCATCACGTCAACGTTGAGCGTACTCTCGAAGGCTTTCGTTATGACCTTGTTTCGTTCCTTGTAGCATGAGCCGATTGGAATCATATCGGTTACATGCTTATACTGGTTTGTGAAAGCTTTGGCCAGGTCCTTTCATGACTTAATTTGAGCACGGGTTAATTGATTATACCATCTTGTGGTAGATCCCACCAGACTATCTTGGAAAGAGTGGATTAGCAACTTCTCATTGTTGGTAAAGCCCGCCATTTTTCGACAAAACATAGTTATATGTGCGATAGGGCAAGTCATCCCGTCAAACTTCTCAAATTCTGGGGTATTGAACTTATATAAGATCTCTAAACCTGAAACCAGAATAAGCTCACTGGCGTTCAACCCATACCATTCTTCTTCATCCTCTTTTATCTGAAGCTTTTCTTCAAACTCGTTCTTTGTTTCCTCTAACTGCTTTAAAAATTCAACCTTTAATTTTTCTAACTCATCGAAGTCTGGAATGTCATCCCCGATATCTTCTAAATTAGTGAAAGTCACACCTAGTGGGGTTTGGGTAGAGACACCGACTTGAAGAGATGATGTTACTACTCTTTGTGGAGGTCTGTAAGTGTTAACAACAAAAACAAGAGGGCCCAAGGGGTCTTCAACAGAATATTTTTTTTGTTGGTCTTCTATTTTCTTTAGTCCCAACAAGTGAGCAATTTGTTTCATCATGTCTTGTTGAGACTTGATCATAGAATCTCCTAATTTTTTTTAAGTAAGCTCTAATTACCCCATAAGATTGGATTCTAACTTGGCAAATTCTTCTTCCATTAGCCCTTCTCGGTGTTGGTAAAGTGCAAGCGAGAAACCTTCAATTACGGACATGAGATCCCATAATTAACCTCCTTATTTAATTAATGCATGATATATGCTATGAGATGCATGTAAAGGTGTTGATCCCGCTAGTGATCGCCCTTTGAGCAACTTTCATCGGTTAAGATCTTAATGCCCCTTTATTTTTTTCTATTTTTCTCTTTTCATTTTTTCTTTCCTTTTCTTTTTCATCTTTTCTTTTTCTCTTTTTTTCTTCTTTTCTTCTCTATTTTCTTGCTTCTTTCTCTATTATCTCGATTTTCTTTTCTTTTTTTTCTTTTTTTTATTTTCCTCTCTCTTTTTCCTATATTCTAATTTTCCTTTTATTCTTTTTTATTTTTTCTGTCTTTTCAATTTTTTTCTCTCAGCCTTTTCTTTTTCCTTAGTTTTATTTTTCATTATTTCCTTTTTTTTTATTTCTCTAACTATAGTGAAAGCCTCTGATTGGACAAATCACTTAGTTCAACACCTTCATGAAATGTTGATACAAAAATGCAAGTAAGATAGGAGACAAAACAATCCTATTTATCTCATCTAATAGAACCTAGGTTAACTGCATGGCTCTAATCGGGTAGGTTTTCTAATTCTCTAAATGTAGTTTTGGTTCTACGAGGTACCCAAATTGTCCTTTTCGTCCTCTTCTAAGAGTAGCAAGACCCCCGATCGTCACTCATTATAGGCTCATCTCGATCGAGTTCAATTTAGGGGGACCCTTTCGCTATGCCCCTACGGAGGAAAAATATCCCCACGAAAGCATAGGGTAGTTGAGCCCCGAAGGTACTTTGCTAGGGCCATACGAAGGAACAATATCCTCACAAAAGCACTAGCATTTTCCCCCCACTTAAAGAGACGGGTTGAAATGATATAACTTCGAATTAATAAACAAATGATAATTTATTTTCCACTTTAATTCAAAACTTTCAAAATTAATTAAGCGATAGTTTGAAAACAAAGCTTGACTCGTTTTAAAAAATATCCCCAGCAGAGTCACCAACTGTAGCAATCCTAAAATTCTTAAATAATAGGTGTAGTAAAAAGGGGAAAAGGGGGTTACTAGTTTAATTAAAATTAGGGTTTGAAAAGTGAAATTTAAGGATTTGGATTTGAAATGAAATTTTGGGGAAATTTAGAAAATTAGGATTTTATAATTAAAAATTAGGTTTTTAAATTGTGTAAAAAATTGAGAATTTTGAAATATTGAAAAAAATTTGAAATCTAGGATTCTTTTAAAAAATAGGAATTGGAAGGTTAAAATTAGAGATTTAAGATAAAAAAGAAATTTTAGATTGAAAAAGGGAATTTTGAAATTAGGGATTTTTTAAAAAGGGTTGGAGTCGCCACCGACCACTTTGGTAGGTCGGATACCGTAAAAACTAGAGATTCGAAATGATTTAGGTTCGAGAGTCGATTCTGGTTAAAAACGGGTTTAGAGTTTAAAACCGCCCAAAATTAGCACTTTTACAAATTGTCGCTTAATTAATTTTGAATTTTTCGGATTAAAGTGATATTTAAATTAACATTTGTTTAAAGATTTGAATCAATTTTATTTTTACCGTGTCTTTATTCGGAGGCAACGTACACACCGCGACCAATACGTTAGAACACGGACCTGTTACGGTCGAATAAATACGTATTTATTAAGATTCATTAATTATGGGGAGAAAGTGGCTTTGAGCAAAAACAAGTTACAAGGTAAAAAACATATATAAACAATATATATACAAATATAACTACAACAAATGTAAAGTATGAAGTAAAGATAAAATATGTACAAAACATGATAACATGTAGATAAAGTGCATAAATAAAGCATGCATGAGATAAATACACATGATATTAGAAATAAAGAGACATAACACTATAATAAAATAATATAAATATACATAAATATTATCTCTTTCATAACCCTAACAAAGCATGTGAACTAAACCAATAACATGAAATATATATAAAAAGCTACTAGCAACATTAAAAAAAAAAATAAATATCATGAGTAAAAACCTACATGAACACCTAAGAAAATTAGGTAACACATGATAACAAAGATTAAAATAAATAGAACCAACAAAACAAACGAATAACATATATAAATAAACAAAATTAAAAAAAACATATAATAAATAATGTAAATAAATAATAAAATACCAATAAAAACATTCACATTTTCATTGAACCATAAGAATGGATTACATAATATATCAAAAGGAAAAGAAATATATCCAAATATGCTCGATCAATCAATAATTGTGTATGGTGGTTAGGAAGCTCGGAACCTCGGATAAGGGTTCGGTTCTAGAACCTTGCTTCCGTGAGAATAAATGTTGTGATTTTGAATTTGAAATTGAATTTTCAAATCAAAATCAATCACAATAAAGGAGAAAAAAATGAGAAAAAAATGGAAATGGAAAAGGGTGTGTGGAAAAAATGGTTAGGTGTCCCCTTATTTTTAGAGTAAATGTCATATATATAGTTAGGGTAAAGGGTAACATATGGGAATAAAATAGGTTTAGGTTTTAATATATAAGGGTATCTATAATATGATGAAGGGTGTTTTAGGCCTATCCCTTTAAAAATGAGAATCAATTAAAAACAAGACCTTGGGCACCAAGTAGGGATTTTTATTATATTTTTTTATTTTTAATTATAAAACTATATAATAGGTCAATTTATTTATGGTTTGGGCTTATAAAAGTAGGCTTTAATAAAAGGTTTTTATTTATATCATATACTTATATATATTGAATTTTTGGTTTTAATTAAGAGATAATAAGGATAATAATTATAATAAAGTAAGTGACAAAATTAGGGTAAGTTAAGATGGTTTGGGTTTTAAGAAAGATGTGGATTGATTTATTTCGAGCATAAACCCGGATAAAATTAGTGATTACACCTATAAATAGATGAGTTTGTGAAGGCATTGTACATAAGTCAATATTGAGAATAATACAAATATCTCTCTTTATATCTTCTCTTTGTTCTTTCATTCTTGTTCTTTATTCTTGTTTTATTTTTTCTTTACTTTATTCACAACACGTTATAAGCATGAGACTTTAACCAACGGAGGTATTTTTCGTTCGAATCTTGAAGGATTATTGAAAAGAATTTGTTATTGGCATAAATCAAAGATAAGTTCTTCTCTCTCAATTATATTTTAATTACCGATTTTTTTTCTTGATCCTTAATTTGATTTTTAATTTATTAAATTTTTTTGGTTGTTTGGTGTTTGTGTAGCGATAAATTGACTCAATTATCGTGATTCTTGTCGACAATTCTAAAACTATTAAGTTAGGCAAAGGGTAAAAACTGATCACTATGGTAAAAGCCAATTATATTTTAATTAATTAATATATTTTTGTTTTGTTGGTTTAATCAGAGTACATTGGCTGGACATCCCGTTCTGCGAGGCTACTAGTCTCAAAGGAGGTTATTTTTAAAGGACCTTATGGACTGGTTTAACAATGCCGTGTATGAAGATTATTATTATTTTTTTCTATGTATTGTATACATATTGGTTGATAGGTTACTATTTAATAGTATGAATATTATAAAATCTATATTTGCTTGAAAGCAATATTTTTGTGTCGAAAAACCCGACTATAAACTTCTCACAAGTTCAAATTACGAAAATCGTCTTGACCAAAGAATTTTTATGGGAGGTATTCCCTGAAGTGAATGCAAGCATGATGATTATTCCATGCAATTATTTGTTTTATGTCATTCCCTAAAATGAATGCAAGCATGATGTTTATTCCATGCGATTAATGAATTTGTTTTATTCCTTAAAGTGAATGTAAACGTGATAATTCACTATATGGTTAGTGAATAAAACTCAATTATGTGCAAGAGTATCACTGATGAGGATATGTTAGAAAAACATACTCCACTTTTCACACATTAATGTTGTCTTATAGACACAATATCATACAAGGGTTTTAAATGTCTATCAGTCTCCACTCCATTCCCTGAAGTGAATACGATATTTTATAACGGAATGAATAAAAGCCACATTAGTAATTGTGATTGTGATTGAGGTCATAAAATAAACATGGATAAGATGATTCTTTTGAGAATGCTTATATCCACCAAAAGTAGAATTATAAAGATGACAAGAATGATAGAGATCATATCAAAATCTTTATATTAACAATGCGATGGTACAAACTATTGATCTTGTACTTGTCAAACGCTGAAATATTATTGACTTTATCCATAATCATGAATGATAAATGAAAGAAAATATAAACAATTTTTCTTGATGGCGTAAATAATTATGGCATTGTTGGTCCAACTCAATTGAATATTGTTAATTTTCTCATAATCCTTTAAGAGAATAAATTCTCCATTTATTTTATTTTGATTTATGTTAATTTATTTTGATTTACTATTTATTTATCATTAATTTATTTTATATATTATTTATTTAGGTTTTATATTATTTTGATTTATGAATATTATACTTATCTCTTTCGTGAATCTAACTCTCTCGATATTAGATAAATGGATTACTCTCAAACTTCTCTCTCGAGCTTGAATGTAAGAACAAGGAATGACAAAGGATAAGCAAACTTCGATCTTTTATTGCATTAGAAACAAGAAACAAATTACAATCTCTTCCAACAAATACTTGACAACCTTCACCAAAACCCTAGGAAAACCTAGAACATGATGGGAAGAATTGTTCCTAAGACTCTCTCAAAATTCGACTATCTAATTCTCTCTATTTTCCGCCTCCTCTAAACCCTAGGACTGCTATGCCTTATATAGGCTTAGCCTAGGGCAAACCTTTCCTAATTAGAGTACAACTTGGAGTAGGGAACAAGTTATGCACATAGGTTAAATATTTCCAAGTTTGATCTTCTAGAAGGTTTCATCCCGCGTGGCCTTGTCCTTGGGCTTTTCTCATAATCTTGTTCTTTATTCTTTTTTTATTTCTTCTTTACTTTATTAACAATACGTTATCAGCACGAGACTCTAACCAACGGAGGTGTTTGTCGTTCAAATCTTGAAGGAGTTATTGAAAAGAATTTGTTACTGACATAAATCAAAGTTAAGTTCTTCTCCCTCGATTATATTTTAATTATCGGGGGTTTTTTCTCTCTTGATCTTTAATTTGATTTTTAATTTATTAAAATCTTTGGTTGTTTGATATTTGTGTAGCGATAAAGTGGCTCAAATACCGCGGTTCTTGTTAACAATTCTCGAAAAAGATTTTAACAAGATGTTGGTAACTAAATCTACTATATAGTGAAAAGTTTGGTATGTTTTACTTATTTAATTTGAGATTTTTGTCTTTATTATAACCAATATTTATTTATTTTATTATTACGATGAAAGTTTATATTTTTAATCATGTTCAAATAATTACATTATATTGGAACAAATATTAAACCTTTAATTAATTAATATGTTCTTTATCATGTTGGTTTAATCCGAGTATATTGGCTGGACATCCCGTTCTGCAAGGCTACTGGTCTCAAAGGAGGTTTTTTTTAAAGGATCTTGTAGACTGGTTTAACAACGTCGTGTATAAGGATTAAATTTTTGTTCCTTAATAAATATATATTGGTTGATCAATTACTATTTAATAGTATGAATATTATAAAGTTTATATTTTCTTGAAAGCAATATTATTTTATGTCGAAAAACTCGACTATAGACTTCTCTCAAGTTCAATTCATAAAAATCGTCTTGATCAAAGAATTTTTATGGGAGGCATTCCCTAAAGTGAATGCAAGCATGATGATTATTTCATGCGATTATTGGATTTATAACATTCCTTGAAGTGAATGCAAGCATGATGTTTATTCCATGCGATTATGCAAGCATGATGTTTATTCAATGCGATTATACAAGTATGATGTTTATTCCATGCGATTATTGAATTTATTTCATTCCTTGAAGTGAATGTAAACGTGATAATTCACTATATGGTTAATGAATAAAACTCAATTATGTGCAAGAGTGTCATTGATGAAGATATATTAGAAAAACATACTCCACATTTCACACATTAATTTTGTCTTACAGACACAATATCATACAAGGGTTTTAAATACCTATCAGTCTCCGCTCCATTCCTTGAAGTGAATGTGATATTTTATAGCGGAATGAACAAAAGCCACATTAGTAATTGTGGTTGCGATTGAGGTCATAAAATAAACATGGACAAGATGATTCTTTTGAGAATGCTTATATCCACAAGAAGTGAAATTATAAAGATTACAAGAATGATAGAGATCATATCAAAATCTTTATATTAACAATGCGATGGTACAAATCATTGATCTTGTACTTGTCAAACACCGAAATATTATTGACTTTATCCATAATCATGAATGATAAATGAAAGAAAATATAAACAAATTTTCTTGATGTCGTAAATAATTATGGAGTTATTGGTCCAACTCAATTGAATATTGTTAATTTTCTCATAATTCTTTAAGAGAATAAATTCTCCATTTATTTTATTTTGATTTATGTTAATTTATTTTGATTTACTATTTATTTATCGTTAATTTATTTTATATATTATTTATTTATATTTTATATTATTTTATCCTTTAAAGAATATTATCACTTCCGGAATAAAATCTATAATGAATTGTGGCTATTTATGTCAAACAGACAATGCAAGTACTCATACAATATTTAAGCATAAAAAATATTTTCCTATTTAAATATAAGGGAAATATGAGTTCTATATCTCAAAGTACTGAAATATCAATGCTTCGAAAGATCTTTTGAGAGTTTATCTTTGATAGATAACTGATTTGATATAATATGCTATATTTAATATTTTACCATTTCCTTAAATGAATGGTACAAAGCACATATTTTTCATTCCTCGAAGTGAATGAAATAAAGCACATATTAAAAGGTGCATGGAACTGCATATTTCCCATTTTAAATTCAAGGAAATAATATGAGTACTATATCCAGAATTACTAATATCACAGAAGGCTCCGATGGCAAATATATTATTGCCAAATGTAACTTTATTCCATATTTACAATGCACTATACTCATCACAGTCACAAAGAGACTTATTGAATTTTAAAGATATTTAAAGAAATATATTGAGAATATCTATCAAAGGGATGTTGATTATCTCAATGTTACGAGTATAACTCAAGGCAATAAGAAAATTTTAACAAAATTACATGCACTATTATTCATATTATACTACATAAGAGTTAGTACAAATTGAAGCTCATGTTATTGTAAACTAGATGTTTACTGATAATTTTATTTGGCATGACCGGTTAGACCATCCTGGTTCAATTATGATGGGAAAATTTATTGATATTTTTATGTGGTCACTTATTGAAGAACTAAGATTTTTTTCAAGGTAATTTTCATGTGATACTTGCTATGAAAGTAATTTGATTATTCAATCATCAACAGTTAATATAGAGTGTAAATCTATTAATTTTTTAGAACAGATACAAGATGATATATATGGGCCCATACACCTTTCTTAAAGACCATCTAGATATTTTATGATTTTTATCGATGCATCGACTAGATGGTTATGTGTATCCTTGTTATTAACCCGCAACTTGGTATTTGCGAGGCTACTTGCTCAGTTAATAAAATTATGAGCATATTTTCCAGATTATTTTCTAAAGATAATCAGTCTTAATAATATTGATGACATGTAATTTTACATGTAGTATCACAAATTTGTATCAAGCCAACAAATGATTAAGTTATCCCCATTACAAATGGTTTTTGATCAGGAATCAAATACTTCTCATCTTAGATTTTTTGTATGCGATATATGTTCTAGTTGCTCCACTACAACGCACAAAGATAAGTTTTGTTGGGAATATGTATCGGATTTAAATATCTTGAGCTTCTTATAGGGAATTTATTTACAACTCGATTTATTGATTATCATTTTAATGAGTTAATTTACCCAATATTAAGGGGAGAAAATAAATAGCTGGGGAAAGAAATAAATTTGAATGAATTATCATTTTCTCTTTTTGATCCATGTGTTACAAAATGTGAACTATAAGTTCAATGGATAATTCATTTAGCAAATCAATTGCCAGATAATTTTGCTAACCCTAAAAGAGTGACCAAGTCACGTATACCAACTATGAATGCTCCGATTAAATTTGATGTCATAGAAGGACAAACTCTAGTTGCTAATGAATCTAACTTACGCTTAAAGCTTAGTAGACAAGTAAGTTCCAAAGATAAGAGATCCTCAAAAAAGAAAAGGAGTTATATTTTATGATGGTCTGATCGAGGAATCAATGATTATGAAAATCTCTAGAAGAGATTAAATGGTCTCCAAAAGAGATATTGATATGACTCAGGTACCTGACAATAAAGAAATCTCAATAGATTATGTCATGTCTGGTAATAAATGGAACTGAAATTAAATCGATATCGTTAATATATTTGCATGCAATATAGCACTAGAGATTTTATTTAATGATGTGGATCATGAATCATTGACAATTGGGCAATGTAAACAAAGAAATGATTGGCCACATGAAAGAGGCAATTGAGGCAAAACTAAAATCATTTTTGAAAAGAGAAGTATTTGGGTCTATAGCCCGTAAATTGAAATATGTAAAGCTCATGGATATAAACGAGCCTTTTTGAGAAAGAGAAATCAAAAGGGGAAATAATGAGATATAAGCTCATTTGATTGCACAAGGATTCTCACAAAGTCATGAAATTGATTATGAGGAAAATATATTCCTCGGTGGTGGATGCAATTACTTTTAGATATTCTAACAATAAATGAAATGACTTAGTTTCGTCTAATGGATGTTGTTACATCTTATTTTTATAAGCATCTTGATAAAAACATTTACATGAAGCTTCTAAAAGGATTTAGACTACCAGAAGTAGTTAATTCAAGTTCTCGAGAACATTATTCAACCATATTAAATATATCTTTTATGGATTGAAAGATTTAGGCGTATTTGATCGCCTCATTGAATACTTATTACCATAATGCTATATGAATTGTTTAATTTCCCGAGCATTTGGATTAAGTAGATTAGTTCTGAATTTTTATCATTGTCGATGATTTGAATATAGTTGAGACTCGTGAAGAGATTTCCTCAAATCCTTGTGCATCAATCGATATACAGAAAAATGTTAAAAGAGACTTACATGAATAATGCACATTCAGTAATCACCCTTATGGTTGTTAGGTCTCTTAGTGTCAAAAAGATTCTTTCTTCCTCAAGAAAAGGGTAATGATATTCTTGGTCTAAAAGCACAATATATACATTATTTGATCTGAAAACATCGTATCTTAGCTGGTCTAGAAATATTATTTAAGTACTACGAGATCATTACCTTTAAATAATTGTTATGCATGAGGAAAGTCAAAATATGTGTTTCGCTAAACATATTCTTAAGATATGTGAATGTTTTTCACAAGATAAGATGCAAGCTATCTTGTATAGAGATAATACAAAATTTATATCTCAAAGTGGATATATTAAATTTGATAAAACGAAACATATTTCTTCAAGTTTCATCCCTCATGATTTTCAGATGAATAATATTCAATGAATCATTTCAAGGAATGATTTGGAAGATTTATCCACTAGTGCATGATCTACTTCAATATTTGAAGATTGTATTGAATTATGAAGATTCAAAGATCTTATGTGATATTTTCATGAAGGGGATTAAATACGCGTTACACTCTTTTTCTCTTAACCGAGATTTTGTCCAAATGGGTTTTCCTAGTAAGGTTTTTAATGAGGCAACATGTTATACGTATCAAGGATGTGTGTACTCTTTTTCCTTCACTTAGATTTTTTCCCACAGGGTTTTTATCTTAGTAAGATTTTAACGAGGCACGTTATCTTCATAGACATCCATGGGGGAGTGTTATGAATATTATCTATGTGGATGTCTATCATAATAAGAACTCTACCATTAGAAATATTATCTTCATTAATTAGAGTTTAATACATTATGTACTTCTTATACCTATAAATAGATGAGTTTGTGAAGACATTGTAAATAAGTCAATATTGAGAATAATACAAATATCTCTCTTTATATCTTCTCTTTGTTATTTCATTCTTTTTCTTTATTCTTGTTTTATTTCTTTTTTACTTTATTCGCAACAATGTTACTATTTTTGTATATATTTTATTTATATATATTATTATCTAGTTATCATTTTGTTATTAAAATATTATTTAACATTATGTTATTTTTTTATTATTTTTGCTCTCATTTTTATATATGTTATCTAAAATAAAACCCAATATATTAGGTTATTACCAAAAATTTTAATATTATGCCATAAAAATAAAATTTTGTAAGTTTTTCTTGTTTTATGATCTTTCATTTCTGTTTACTTTTATTAGGAGTATTAATTTAAAAAGTTCAAAAATATTATAGTTTTTTCCCTTTTTTTCGGTTTTGTTACCACTTATTTACTATTATTTGTTATTATTACTACACTTTATATAAAAAAATCCAAAATATTAATTGTGCATATTATTTACTCTTTTAAGTCTCTTTTATTATTCTATTTATTGTCATCATAAACATTATATTATTATAATTATATATTTAGATTTGAAAGTCTGAAAGATATTATAATATTTCATCTCATGTTCTTTCTAATTTCGGTTATTATTATTATTATTATTATTATTATTATTATTATTACTATTATTATCACTACTACTACTATATAAATAAATAAAAACCACGATATAAGAAAATTAGCCCATTTCTATTAAAAAATAATAATAACAGTCCAATAGGATCTAAAATCCAATAAAATACATTAGCCCAATTCTAATTAATTACAAACCCAAAAATTAACCAAAACCCAAAACTTATCTAACAACAGAAACCCTAATTCCATGTTTTCTTCTACAGCCGCCAAGCCCTAACTGTTAGATCTGGACAAGATCTAACGGTCTAGATTGAACCGGGAGAAAGATCCAGAACCTCACGCTCTTCCACGCTCCAACCATTGAACTCCCCACGCACGTGTCACGAACACACGCCCGCCTCTTCATTTTTCAGTCGACTCTTCGTCTCATCGATCGTCGTCCGATCGCCCACGTTCACAAGAAGACAAAGGATATGTCAGATTCGTACACTAATTACAATAAGAAATCAGATAATTTGCAGCCAATATTATTACAAAACAGAGCCAAAAATGCAGAAAATTTCAGAAGCATTTTCGGTCAAATTATCAAAGGATTACAACTAATTTCAGATCCGTGTAACACAAATATCAGAGCAAAACGCACCAGATTCCAGCAGTGAATCATAGAGAGCCAATAGCAATTTAGGAATTTTAATTTCTTATGTATTTCGGCTATAAGAAAGCCACAAAAATTCATTGTAATACCATTCGAGAACCACCATTCGAATCAAAGAAATTTTCAGTGGTAATCTCTCTGGCTTTTCGTTCATACGCAAAAAATAGAATAAAGGTTCTATTCTTTACCTTTCTTTGTGTTGGGAACTCCCTACTTCCTTTTCTTTCACCGGCAACAAACATAAAGGCCTCCGGGTCTTCAATGGTGAGCTACGCCGAGAGAAAGAGAGGTTCTCCTTTTCTTTTTTGTTTTCGTCCTCGGTTTTCAAATAGGAGTTTGGCTTCTAGATTTCAAAAGGTGAAAAAGGAAGGCTTGTTTTCGTATTTGATTTTGTCTCGTGGAGGAAATGATTTTAAAATGTTATTGTTTCGGAAAAGGAATTTTTTTGAAGCTTTTTGGTTCTCCGACCATCGTGGGTGGTGGCCAGAATCTGGGTTTTACGGTGGTTCTCTGTGAAAGTCGCCGATTTCTGGAAAAACATGATGAACACTTTGAATGTGTTCATCCATTTTCTAGAATTACATAGAGTTTAAGAGTTTTTTTTTTTAGGGTTTGAAAATGAGTGAAAGAGGAGTTTTCAAATTTTCTATTTGTGTTATATACCCCAAATTATTTTAAAAATGGTTTAATATCACCATAACTCCCTCTGTGTGGCATAAACCCCTTCCGCAGTCCTCAGTTGTTTTCAAATGTTTACATTTTCATCACTAATTTCAGCTGCTACACCCATACAAAAAAAGGTTTTATTAATTCGGAGTCCCTCTGAGCTTTTGCTTAATCTTTCGAGCCATTCCGAATGTTTTAAATATCCTCCGCAGTCCCCGTATTTCTGTTATGATTTGCTATTTCGTTACTAAAATATTTTGATTTTTACTGATGTCCGAATCAATGCTTTATCTTCTTTCATTATTTTTTTCAATGTTTTCTAATAAATCTTTTTTTTGATTTAAACTTTTATTTTATTGTTTTATTTTAATCCATCTCGCATAAGCTTTTTTTACATTTGATTACCATGAAAGTTTCATTTATTGTATTGTATCATGTTCCATATCTTCATGATTATTCTGCTTGTGATTTATTTATTTATTCATTCGTTTTGTTTACTTATTCATTTGCCTATTTATGTGATTACATTTTTCATATGTTATGTTTTTTCTCTTGTTTGTGGTACACAGATATGTATACTTGGGATGTATAGGTTTATTTTTTTTCTAGTTGTAAATTTGTCATATTCAATCCTTAATTTTAGATATTTATTTTGTTTTATATTTAGTTTATTATGTGACTTTAAAAAAATTGTTTGTCTTTCTCATTTGTTTTGTTGCCATGAATATTTTTTTTTATTTGTCTCATGCGTTATTTTTGGTATGCATATTTACCATTTAATTTGTTCCATACTTGTTTATATTATATTTTATTTATAGCTAGAATTGTGACATACATTTTATTATTTTTTTTGTTATTTTATTTTTAATGTCATGTATATTTTAGTCAATTAAATATTTTTGACCATATTTCTCATATAATATTTAATTTTGTTCTTCTTTTATTATATTTTAATAATGTTTAGGTCACGAGTCTTTATTTAATTTTGTCTGCATGTTTACCTTTTTTAAATTATTTACCTTTTATTTTGCTTAGTTATTTGTTTACTTATTTATTTTTGTGTACCATGTATATTTCTCTTCATTGTATTTATTTTATTTTATTACGCGTTTTATTATATATCTCGTTATCGAATCGAACTCATAATCACCTTTTTAATTAACGAGCCTAATTAATTACGTCTTTATTCGGTCGTAACGGGCTCGTCTTCCAATGTATTGGTGGCGGTGTGAGCATTTATCTTCGAGTAAAGACACAGTAAAATTAAAACAAACTCGAACCTTAAATAAATCCTAATTTAAATGTCACTTTAAATTATAAAATCCAAAATTAATTAAGCGATAATTTTTGTCAATGGTACCAATTTTGGGCGGTATAAAAATGTTAATCCCGTTTTTTCACCGTAACCAACTCCCGAACCCTTTTAATTTCGAATCTCTGGTTTTATGGTGTTCGGTCTACCAAAGTGGCCGATAGAGATTCCAATCGTTTTCAAAAATATTTTCTTAATAATTTTAATTTATTTTCCAAACATTTTGTAAACCATATTTCCAACACTTTTCAAATATGTAACTCGTTTTCTCAATTAATTTCTAACCATTTTCAATAATCTCAACATTTCTAATTTACGTTCCAAATCGACCCTAATTAAATTTTTAAATGTTTTTACTTATTTTTCAAAATCACTTTTAATTCTTGTTTAAACCTAATTCTTTCGCTAATCCTTAATCCCTAAATCTTTCAAATTTTCTCTTTCCTAAACTTTTAAACCTAATTTGAATTCTTTCCAAATATCCCATTTATTTTAATTTCCTCAAGTTTTAAATCCCTAACCCTAATTTCATAATTCCTTTCTTCTAAAATAAATTTCCAAAATTTTTAAAATATTTTAACATTCCAAAACCTAATTCCTAAATTTTTCATCTTTGTAAAATGACGATTCCAACCCACTTTAAAACTTTTTTTAAATATTTTCCACCAATTTTTAAATCCTTTTAGGTGTTTTCAATCCCTAATTTTTAATCCCTAAATTTAACATTTCAAATCCCTAATTTTAGGTCTAATTTCTCAATTCCAACTTTCAAGACTAAAAAACCCCTAATTTCTACTTTTTCGCTAGTGACCCTTTTTTACTATCCTTATTATTTTAAGAAATTTAGGGTCGCTACATATTGTAATAGATTCTATTAAAATCAAAATATATATAAGAATTCACTGATTTTTATTGACAAATCATTAACACTACAAATAACAATTTTTTTATTAAATTATTTAAAATTAAAATCAAATTTATAAAATATATAAATATCTATGATTATAATTTTTATTATGCCAATTAAGATAAGATACGTCAACCATTTTATTAACTATATAACAAGTGATCAAAATGACAGTTTTTTAACATAAGTGACTAAATAATTCAGTTAATAATCAAAATTCAAATTGTAAACATGGTAATAGTTAGGGGACTAATTTTGCAATTCTCTCTAATATATTCTTTTTACTAAAATGTAGTTGCTTTCATCTAGATTAATGCGACAAATACAATATCCAATTAAAAACTGGTAAATGTCTTCCTCAGCCCTTATGCTTTTGACTACCGATAAAGGAAGGCCACTCAAAAAAGAATATATTTCCTACTGGTACATGGAAATGAACAGCAAGGCCATTCAAGAAAAAAGAATGAGGACAGACAAAGGAACAACTCTTGTATTATTATTCCTTTTCATTTGCTCCCTTGTCTTAATTATTCCATGTCAACGGACCGTAAAAGCTCAGTCTTTGCCGCCGGCGAAGTACGATGGGTTCATGTACACCAACCAACCAGTTGACTCAAGCACGATTCTGATAGAGGCTTTTTTCGACCCGGTCTGTCCCGATAGCAGAGACTCATGGCCTCCTCTCAAGCAAGCTATTCAGCACTACGGTTCTCACGTGTCGCTCAGAGTTCACCTCCTCCCCTTGCCGTAAGTTCATGTCCAGTTTAATACTCTTTGCCTGAATATCAAGATGGATTCTTTAAAAGGACAATCAGGATGAACACATGTAGATTCTGTCCTAATATTTAATATCTGAGCATCATTTTTGCCTGAGTTCTTATCCCAGAAAAGTGCTGCCGGTCGTTTCTATATGAAAAGTGAAAACCTTGTTCATGATTTGATTAGATTAATATTCAATTTTGGTTTAGAAAGACTTGACTTTTAAGAGATTTGGTATTGTAAACTGCAGTTACCATGACTATGCATTCGCTACTTCCCGGGCTCTGCACATTGTAAACCTGCTCAATCCTTCTGCCACTTTCAGATTGTTGGACTCTTTCTTTGAGCATCAGGTTCTGTCCTGAATCTCCTGATGTTCCATTTTCCAGTTTTAGATGCTCTCCTTGCAACAGTACTAGTATTAACTTGTTGGGTACTATTGTTCTATAACAGGAGAGGTTTTACAATGCTCAAACAAGCAACAAGTCTAGAGATGTTGTAGTGAATGAAATTGCAGAGTTTACAGCAGAAGTAGTTGGGACGTCCTATTATTCTGCAATTGTATCAGGTTTCAAGGACAGGAACACTGATCTTAAAACCAGAGTTTCTTTCAAGGTACATCATTTTCTTCCCCGTTTCTTACAGGTCTCTGCTAAGTTTTTTTTCATGTGATTTACCCTGTAATGTCTTGTGACATGCAGTATAGTGCTTCAAGAGGGGTGTTTGGAACACCTACTTTCTACATCAATGGATTTGTGTTGCCTGATTCGGGATCTGCCATTGATTATAAGGGGTGGAGAAGCTTCATTGATCCATTGCTCGTCGGATACAGCTAAAACAAGGACGATTTGCTGTACTTAATGGGGATTTTAGCTTGTCTAGACATATTATTCAACTGGTATTTGCTTGATGTGTGACAGTGAAGCCTGTAAGAATTAATACTTGAACCTGTGATGCTGGATGTCCTGTAATGGCTGCCAAATGCTTGGTTAGTAAGTTAAATAAAGACTTCAGCAACTGAACAGCTGAACTCTTCCATGGGTTCAGATTGTTGCAGTTGCTTAAATATACCTCTAAGTAACTGGTCAATTTCAACAAGTCTGCTTCATTTTCTATCTTAGCTTAGTTGTACTTATTTTGGATTAATTATTTCCCTTCAAAGCTTAATCTATTTTAACTTAACAAAAAGGAAACTTGAAAACCTCTGTCTATGGGCCAAAATACTTGGATTTGGAATAACTTCAAAAATCCTTTTACCTCTTAAAACTTATTTTGAGACTTCAAGAAATGAGGGGGGTGTCATTGAATCTAAGGGGCGTAAATCGTCTATTTCTTAATCGTGTCTCTATTGGTATCTTTATTTTAAATTAATGGGTTTAAGGTTCAAAGTTGGTAGTTGTGATTAGAGTTTATAGAATTAAGAGTAGGATATATTTTTTAAAAAGTAAAGTTTAAGGTTTATGACATAGAAATTAGGGTTAGGGTTTAGAATTCTTTTTTCAACAAGAAGCATAAAAAGAGGAACAAATAGTCAATTAGGAAACAATAGATTTCTACTCGAATTCAAAGGGTAATTCGCTAAAAAGAATTTTCACCGATCAAAAAGGAAAATTACTGTACTTAGCTTAATACAATTTTGATTTAACAAACTTCAACCATATAAATATATTAAAAAAATAATTTTCCAAGTAAAATATGATCTTAAATGATTTTTCTATCAAATACTATGTTTAAAGAGTCATTAATCACTCCCATATAATTTTTTGAAAGTGAATTCTTGAATTCCCTAAATTGTCGGTCTTCGAAAAAATTATATAATGAATAAGTTTCACTGCGATATTTATAAAATCAACCACTAAAAACAGTTTTTCAAGTGAAGATTTAATATAAAAAAGTATGACATAAAAAAATAATAAATTAAATGGTTTTTAATAATTGATCTCATAGATACGTAGTGTGACTTACCCATAATATAATTTTTCTAGTCTTCAAAATTTTATATGTCGCACAGATCATGAACAAAGCCAAAATTTAAAATTGAAGGGTAAAATATAAATATTTAAAAATAAAAATAAATTAATAAATACATCAAATTATTTAAAAAAGTTAAACCAAAGAACAAATATAAAAAATTCCTTCGGAGTAAAGGTGATTGTTCTTTTCAATCCTACATAATTCCGTCATTACTTAAAATATAATAACAAATTTAATTTTTAATACAAATATATTTTTATCAATTATTTTTCTTTTAAATTAAATTTAACCTCCAACCTTTTTCATAAGAGAGATTATTTTGACTTTAACGGAGATAATAACTAGACTATTTTGTAATGAATTATTTTAAAATATATATTTTTTATAATTATAAAATTATTCGTTGATATATCATAATATCACTTCAACTATGAAGTTCACGTGGACTGCTATAGGTTAACACGTTTGTAATGTAAAAATTTAACAAACAAATAATTAATTTCGTTGAATTTAGAGTAATTTGTCTAAAAAATGTGAAGGGTCATTAATTAAAAAACTAAAATAACAAGGTGTAAATGTTGATAAATAAATTAAAATAATTATAAATTTATCTCTCATTTTTTATTTTTTAAATTTTATGTTTTACCATTTTTTTAAATTTTACTCGGTTTCTTATTTATGATTTCAATTAATAAAAATTACTTATTTTAATATTTTATTATTTTTTATCAAATAAATCTTATTAATATTTTTAAATAATTCTTTTAAAACAATTTTTTATTAATAATATAATAAAATAATTTAATATATAATTTTTATTAATCGAGAACATAAATCGTAAAAATTATTTCTCGAATCTCACCGGATTGAGTCTATGCATACGTCCTCTTTATCTGTCGGTGCTTGCCTATAACGTGGTCAATATCATCAAATTGCAAGTTCATATAATGCTAGAATTATATATCCTATACGGACCAGGTTTCTGAACAGGGACAGAGTCAAGAGTTAGATTTGTGGGATAAAAATATAATTATTATATTTAGAAGTATAAGATAAATTTATAAAAAAAATAATTTTAAAAAAATAAATACAAGGACAAAAATAAAAATAAAAATCTTTGGGGAAATCCCCAACCCCATGCAATTTCGTCACTGTTTCTGAACATATTTCCTTCAACTTGATTCTCATGAAACGCCTTTGCCTACTGCAGCATTGCTTAACCTTTCTGAAGATTTTCTCCAAAATTTTCACCTGCAACTGAAACTACCATGGTGCTGACATTCTCTAGTCTTCTTCCTTTGGATAAACTTGAAGAAATCAGGGAGTTGAGAGCCTAAAACTTGATTAACAAGTCATCACCT
Organism: Abelmoschus esculentus; assembly: GCA_035048815.1. Taxonomy (NCBI): domain Eukaryota; kingdom Viridiplantae; phylum Streptophyta; class Magnoliopsida; order Malvales; family Malvaceae; genus Abelmoschus; species Abelmoschus esculentus. Next base: position 15,199,281 of record JAUCBN010000027.1, on the reverse strand, counting down.
CCAGTGTAATGTCAAAACGAATCATGTGCAAAGACTTGCAAAATAATAAATAATACAGTTGTTTCATATGGATCAAAAGAATGGCCATGTGAACTTGAACAACACATGGAGTTGTCTTTGTTTTTTAGTATCTTCTAATGGCAACTATTGTCAAATAACAGCAACTGGGCTTAATGATTTTGATCCATTCACGGCTCTTCTGTTGGGAGAGAGCATGTGGGTGAGGAAACAACGTGGGAATGATTGAATGAGCCTCAGAAATCTCAAGTCTTTGCAGGCATAATTCAGTTTTTTTTATATTCTGTACTTGCAGGGATCACATGTGAGGTTGTGCAGAGCTTTAGGCTCTTATTTAAACTCTCAGTTCTTCGACATGGAAATGCAAATTAATGCAAAGTATTCTCCAGCTTTGGTCTCTTTTAACCTGCCGAGGAATGGCTAAATTTGCTTTTGCATTACCTCTTTTGCTTGTTCTTGCTAATAGTGTGAGTGCCTACACGGCTTCTGGCTGGACCAAAGCTCATGCCACGTTTTATGGAGGCAGTGATGCCTCAGGAACTATGGGTTAGTATTTACTGATTTAGCAACCATTTTTCTTTCACAACAAATGCGTTTGGTTTTCGATTTGCATCGGCATTTAATGTTGAATGATATGGTGACTATAGGGGGAGCTTGTGGATATGGGAACTTGTATGCAACTGGGTATGGAACAAGAACTGCTGCTTTAAGCACTGCCTTGTTCAATGATGGTGCTTCATGTGGACAATGCTACAAGATCAAGTGTGATTATCAAGCAGACCCCAAATGGTGCATTAAAGGACGATCCGTCACCATTACTGCAACAAACTTTTGCCCTCCGAACTTTGCTCTTCCCAACAATGCCGGAGGTTGGTGCAATCCACCTCTCCAGCACTTTGACATGGCTCAGCCTGCGTGGGAAAAGATCGGTATCTACAGAGGCGGAATTGTGCCTGTTTTGTTCCAAAGGTGGCATCCTCATAACATTTCCTTCCCTCAACAGTTAGTCTTACATTGCTACATCTTACGTGTGAGGCGTTATTAATGTTGTGATACAGGGTTCCATGCAAGAAACATGGTGGAGTAAGGTTCACTATCAACGGGAGAGACTATTTCGAGCTTGTTCTGATTAGCAATGTGGGTGGGGCAGGATCCATCCAATCCGTGTCCGTTAAGGGCTCTAAAACCGAATGGATGTCGATGTCGAGAAACTGGGGAGCTAACTGGCAATCCAATGCCTATCTCAATGGACAATCGTTGTCGTTCAAGGTCACCACTACTGATGGTGTGACTCAACTATTTCCTGATATTGTGCCAGCAAATTGGGGGTTCGGCCAGACTTTCTCTAGCAAAGTTCAATTCTAAGATCAGTAAAAGCTTTAGTTTCCGGCAGAGGCGTGCTTATCATTTTACAAAACAAAAGCTGCCCGCCATATCGGTTGATCAGACGATCAGTAAAATCACTCAGGGCTGCTATAGTAACGTTTCTTCTGGTGTGTGTGCTTGACACAGGGCAATGTTGGAGATTATTTTAGAATCATAATAAATTGTAAATTTTGTTTTAAAAGGATTCATGTCTGTAATAGCAGTTGTTACACTTCATAGTTTTACTGTTTCTCATACATGTAATAAATCAACCTACAAACCTTGTGTTGTTCAATCCAACAAAGCTAAATCCTGTTTTCTCATAAGCAGTGCTATGGCTAACCAGGCCCAACACTATTTCATTTTCCCTTTATGGGGTCCTACAGAGTCTCAAACTCTGATATAACCCATTGTATGGAATCAGTAATTGAGGATGCTTCTCAACTACTCCCAAGAAAGGGGCCATTGAACTAAAACTATACACAACTTGTTAGGAGCTTGAGGAGTTGTGTTATTAGCTAAATGTTAGGCTGTTGACAATGACACTTGAACAGTTTGTTGAAGCTGTAGACTCTTCAATCTTGACCAAGCTTGCGTTAAAACAAGGACTGCATTATTTAGTTCAACCCCATCTACCAAACCTTTCCCTTTCTTAAGCTCTGTAGGGTCGCCAGGCTTATTTTAACGAAATGCTTTGCTTGAGTCGTAATCGATTCGACCATATCTAGGCAAAGAAACTGTTGCTGCTGGTAGATCTTCTAATCCCCGTATCTTTTGGCTATACTTGAGTTATTATTTTTAGATTTTACTGTCATTGATGCCTAACTTTTGGGGGGAATGAATGCTTAAATCATATGAAGAATTATGACATGACATGGCTTGTCTTTACGAGCATGCTTCTGTTCTACTCCACTAAACAATGGTTCTTGATCACCAAATATGCTAACTACCGTTATCAATAGTAACTACTCCAATTTATAGTCTCTTATGCCTTGCTATAAATAAAGCGTTTCCCCCATCATATCTGCATAGCTAATCAGTTAATCTACAAACTAAATTGTGAACTCTATACACTTTGTTCAACTATGGCAGCTGTTGTTGCACTTGCTTTCGTTTTCCTCTTCATGTTTCAAGTTTCTTCTCAAGTCAGAGGGCTGAGCTCGAACTACTATGACCACACTTGTCCTCAGCTTGAGTCCATTGTTGCAAGTGCAGTTAAGAAAGCAATGTCGAATGACAATACCGTTCCAGCTGCACTACTTCGAATGCACTTCCATGATTGCTTCATCAGAGTATGGATTTCCTCTAGTGCCAGCAGTTGTTAAACAATGCTGTTCATTTCTTTGCATCGGTTCTTTACAATGTACATGCACAAAGAACACTATAGTACATAGTTTAAGTTCAGATATAACTTACCTTGTGATTTTAATTATAAGGGCTGTGATGCTTCGGTGTTGCTGAACTCCAAAGGGAAGAACAAGGCAGAGAAAGATGGACCTCCCAACATTTCTTTGCATGCATATTATGTCATCGACCAGGCAAAGAAGGCTTTGGAAGTTTCATGCCCCGGAGTCGTCTCCTGTGCTGATATTTTGGCCCTGGCTGCCAGGGATGCTGTTGCTCTGGTTAGTCACATTAACATTAGCAGTATTTACCGATGCCACTTACTAACGGATTTCTAGATACTAATCGAATCGCTTTGTTTTTCCCTCGTTCGATGTCATCTGTTATATTATATATAGTCCGGCGGTCCAACATGGGATGTGCCTAAGGGAAGGAAGGATGGAAGAATTTCCTTGGCAACTGAGACTAGACAGTTGCCAGCTCCCACATTCAATATATCCCAGCTGCAACAGAACTTTGCTCAAAGAGGTCTCTCCACTGAAGATCTAGTTGCTCTCTCAGGTACATATCTCTTTATCACCGTCTTCCAACTTCCATGTCCATTAAAGTTGTTATTTAATCCTGCAGCACTTACCATGTTCTGTATGCTTGTAGGTGGTCACACACTGGGGTTCTCCCACTGCTCTTCATTCCAAAACAGAATCCGCAATTTCAATGCCACCTTCGAAGTCGACCCCACGATGCAACCGTCCTTTGCAGCCAGGTTAAGGAGCGTGTGTCCGGCACACAACAAGGTCAAAAACGCAGGCTCGCCACTGGATTCTACCAACTTGACATTTGACAACGCATACTATAAGCTGCTTCTCCGTGGGAAGAGCATCTTCTCATCGGATCAAGCATTACTCACCACCCCGAAAACCAAAGCATTGGTTTCGAAATTTGCAAGCTCCCAAAAGGCTTTTGAGAAGGCTTTTGTTAATTCCATGATCAAAATGAGTAGCCTAACCGGTGGGCAAGAGATCAGGCTAGACTGCAAAGTGGTCAGGTGATTATGAAGTATGAAGAACGTATTTCTCTTTTTAGAGCTATCAATGTCATCAAAAAATAAAAATTGAAGCGAATTTGCATGTAAGATTTTCCTGCCGTCGAAGTGGACGGATAGGAATCTTTATTTCTGTATCATTGTGATTTAATGATTAAGAAGAAAACAATATTGTGGTTGGTGATTTGCTTGACCATATATATCATTTCTGGCTTCAGCAATGAGTGGATCATTTGCTGTAAACAGAACTCTCACAAGTATTGATGCACCTGCAGACCTGGATGTTCAAGTGGTCCCAGACAAACTCCAGTTCACTAAAAATGGTGACAAATCATCTTACCAAGTGATTTTCTCATCTGCAAATCAGCTAAAGAAAGATGTATTCGGATCCATAACATGATCCAACCCTGGTTTTAGCATAATCTTCTTCTAGCTTAACCTACATGTTTCATATCAACGCATGCAAAATCGCAGCAAAAAGGCAATAAATTATTAAAAAAACAATATTTATTAACACATTAGATAACAACCCAATGTTCTAAAGAGCATTCAAAAGTAGAATGGAAGCAGAAAATAGAACAAGAAAAGTTAAACTACATTCAGTTCAAAGAGGATCCTTTACTCAAACGCCCATTGATTCTCGCGACGAACCTCTTCCTCTTCCTCCGGTGTAAAATCATTCTTAATAGTAAATGTCTTGCGGATTTCCTCCGGCGTTTTACCCTTTATCATGTCCGCCACGGTTTGACAAGTCAGGTCCAACAAGCTCTTGATGTTCAAATAATTAGCAGCCTTCAACAAAGAAAGGAGCTTTAAATGTACATTAAATTAGACTCTAAATCCCAAAAAATTGTGACAAGGGAGGACTTTACCAGGATAAGATCAAAGAGGGTGGATTGATCGACGTTGACGAAATCATCATCCCATGCTTTAAGCTCATTTCCGAAGAAGGCTGAAGGATACTCGGGTTCCAATGCATCAACGTGTTTCTTGCAATACTCGATTACTTTAGAGAGGATCTTGCTGTTGACGTTGGGTAAAGGGATGCCATTATCAGCGCAATCGTCCTCAATCATGTGTTTGATCGTTTGTGATTCCATAGCCACCGCCTCGTCCACCTCGAAGTTCTCGTTGTCTGAGCTCTTCAGTATGATTTTCCGAGCCGTCGGTGACATGACGATGGATCCAAATGGGAACTTTCCAGACTACTAATCTAAGGAGGAATTTGAGAAGGGAGAAACTATGGGAGAGTACAAAATTGGTGGCTAAAGGAATGATGGAGAGCGTATCGGGTAACAGGGGTGGAGTTTGATAAATTTCTTTGAAACCATCCTATTTATTTGGGAAAAAAAAAATTAGGTAAACTATTCAAATGGCTACCCACTTAATTAGGCATATTGATTTTAGTTATTAAATTATATAATTTATTAATTAAATTATTAAATTTATTAATTCAATCTATTTTAATTATTGTTGAAAAATTATGTAATATATGAGTAATAAAAATAATGATGTTGTTATCCGTGAAATCTTATTCTTTGTTATTTATATATAATATTAATTTGATTTTAATTTTAGTTTAATTTTTTAAAATTAATCTATTAATCAGATGATAATATATTTCACATGTTATCACTTATAAAAAAAAATAAAAGAAAATTAGTTGGTATGGAGTTTAAATCCACAACCTTAAAATAAAAATCAATGCTTTCATCGTTACAAACTTTTGTATACAAGTTGTGTTATTTAATATTTAACATATAATAAATATTTAAATATAATCATATAAAAATAATAGATAAAGTTTCAAATCTGAATTACTTGATATTCAAAATCATATAACCTATTAAAAATATTGAATATTTGATTTAATATCTTTAATATTTTTTATAATTAAACTAAATTAAATACGTAAATTATTTTTTTATTATATATCTTTCTTTGGATCAAAGTATTATGTTTTATGCTAATAATGATGAATCTTAATGATAAATATAATTTGATTTTGTTTAAATAAATTTTAAATTTAGAGTCTTGTCTATATAAAATAGAGATTCACCTATTATTAAAATTAGGTATTAAGAAACCAAGATTTGAACGTAAAAATATCACTGAATTACTTGCATTACAGAAAGGGAGAGTCCCTTATTTATACAGAAGAATGAACATATGAACCATAAAAAGTTTGCCTAACTAACTAACTGAGTTGGTTACACAACTGTTGCAACCTTCTCAGCTTGTTACACCTTCCTTTGCTCTCAGCTGATTATACGAGCTTACATATATTCAACATGCTCTCCACCTTTTCTATTCCCAACTTCTACGCCCGACACTACACCTAGCTTATCTCTAAACATGCTGAAGTAGTCTTTGGACAAAGCTTTTGTCATTCCATCAGTAATTTGATCCTTCGAGGGCACATGATTTATTTTTATTTTGTTGGTTGCTACTTTCTCTCTTACAAAGTGCACATCAAGCTCTATATGTTTGGTCTTAGAATGATAAACCGGATTGTTACTCATGGCTATGGCGCTGGAGTTATCACTCCAAATGACTGGAGTATTGGTTATCTCAACCTTCATATCTTCTAATAAGGCTTTCATCCACACTATATCGGACGTAACATCGGCCAAGCTTCTATATTTCGCCTCTGTGGTAGATCGGGATTCAGTCTTTTGCTTCCTTGAATTCCACATCATCAAATTTTCCCCTAGATACACACAGCTGCCTGAGATTGAGCGTCGGTCATCTGTACTACCACCCCAGTCAGCATCTATAAACACCACCAACTGTACTGGTGTTGTAGATTTGGTAAACCATAGGCCGTAATCAAGGGTATCATTCAAGTAACGTAAAACACGTTTAGCAGCAGCTAAGTGTTGCTCGCATGGAGCATGCATAAACTGAGCTAGCTTGTTGACACTATATGCAATGTCAGGCCTAGTGTGGCAAGCATACAGAAGTGACCCTACTAGACTTCTATATTGTTTAGGATCCACCAAAGGACTACCTGCCTCTTTAGTAAGTTTGAGAGAGGGAAGCATAAGAGTAGGAGTTGGGGAAGATTTTTCCCTTCTTGTCTTGTTCAACAGCTCCATGACATATTTCTTTTGATTCAATAAAATCGACCCGTTCGCCCTCTTAACTTCAACTCCTAAGAAGTAGTGCAACTCGCCAAGATTTTTGAGCGAGAATTTTGCAGTAATTAGCTTAATAGCTTCTTCAATCATCTCATTTGAACTTCCTGTGACCACGATGTCATCGACATAGACCAATATGTACACCACTCGACCATGTTCCTGTTTAACAAACAAGGACATATCAGCCAATGAGCTCTTAAACCCAAGAACAACTAGGTAATCTCTTAGCTTAGAATACCAACTCCGAGGAGCCTGTCTTAGGCCATACAAGGCTTTTTCCAACTTACACACTAACATCGTTCCATCAGCTGCTACTTTTTCAAAATCCTGTGACTGATCCATGAAGATTTCTTCAGTTAAATCATCGTTAAGAAACGCATTATTAACGTCAATTTGTCTAAGTGTCCAGTCATTTGTAGTTGCAAGAGAAAGCATGACATTAATGGTAGTAGTGTTTACAACCAGGCTGAATGTCTCTTGAAAATCTTGCCCAGGAACTTGTGAGTACCCCTTGACAACAAGTCGTGCCTTGTAGCGTTGGATAGTACCATCTGCATTCTTCTTAACTTTGTATAACCATTTACAAACCACTGTTGAATGCCCAACTGAGAGTGAAACTAATGACTACGTGTTGTTATTTACCAAGGCATCGTACTCGGCCTGCACTGCTGCCCGCCAATTGAATGATGCAAAAGCTTCCTTAATAGTGCTGGGTTCTGGTTCCGGTACCTCGAGAGCACTAATAAATACTTTTGACTTAAAGATATCATGTTTGCTACGAGTCATCATAGGATGACATGCAACGTTCCTTGGTTCTGCTGGAATCGTAGCCTGTGTTGTATCTCCTTGTCTCATTGAAGACACATGTTCAGTCTCAGGCCCTGCACTTGCTACAGCTTCCTGTCTGGCAGAAGATACATGTACAGGAGAAGATATACAAGTGTCTTCATGGCTATGAGCAACACTGTGACCTGGTTCGAAAGGCATACTGGAACCTCCTTAATACTGATCATTGCTGGAACTTCTTGTTGACACTGGACACTCAGCATTGGCACCTAGAGAGGAGTCTACATTTTGTTGCTCACCAGGTGTTCGCATGCACACTCTTTCTGCCCCTGGAATAATAGGTATTTCTGTTGCAGGACTTTGCATTGATGGAGTAGGATTGACATTTGTATCCTTCATACCTGAGAAAGGAAAACAACTCTCGTCAAATACAACATGCCGAGAAATATATATTTTTCCATCTGGTCCCAAGCATTGATAGCCTTTGTGCATTGGGCTATAGCCGAGAAATGTACACGGCTGGGATCGAAAGTTGAGCTTATGGTTCTGAAAAGGACGTAAGTGTGGGAAGCATAAGCACCCAAACACCTTCATAAAGCAGTAATCAGGCTGCTTGTTATACAATGTTTCGAAGGGTGACCGACCGTGGAGAACCGAGGTAGGTAGCCTATTAATCAAGTAAACAGTTGTGGCCACAGCATAAGCCCAAAAACGAAATGGCAAGTTAGCTTGTGCTAATAGAACAAGAGCCAATTCAATCAAATGACGGTGTTTCCTTTCTACCACCCCATTCTGCTCAGAGGTGTGCGGACAAGACACTCGATGGATTATTCCCAAGCTAGCCAATATAGTTGAGATAGGTCGAAATTCCCCACCCCAGTCGGTTTGCATTTCTTTAATGGTTGTATTGAATTGGTTGCGCACCATTTTCTCAAACAACTGAAACGCATGAACAGCTTGATCTTTGGTTTTCAAGAAGTACAACCAACAATGCCGAGTAGACGCATCAACAAAAGACATGTAATATGCCGAGCCATTCGAGACTACATGAGTTGATCTCCACAAATCAGAAAAAATAAGTTCAAAAGGTTTCTCATGAATAGCTACAATTGAATTAAAGGGTAGTCTATGACTCTTCCCCATTCTACAAGCAACACACTTCTTTTTATCAATTTCAACAGAAAATGTAATACCAAATTTTTTACAAGCATTTAACAACGTAGTATGATTAGGATAACCCAACCTTTTATGCCACAAGTCATAAGACTGACTGTGTTTATTTACAACATTAGCTTCTATATTACAAGAATCTTCAGTAGGGTTGTTCTTAACCTCAAACTGATACAATCTTCCTTTCTCAGTTCCTCGTAGCAAAACGCTTCTAGTAGCTGCATCTCTGACCAAACAATGACTGGCATGAAACTCGACAAAGACTCCATTATCCTTAGCAAGCTTAGACATAGAGATTAGGCTTTTAGTTACAGAAGGCACATGAAATACACTATTAAGGGTAAGAGCACGAGGTGTAGCATCAAAAGTTGCATGTCCAGTTTTATGTATTGACAAAGAGGTACCATTACCCACTACTAAAGTACCTGAGCCCTCATACTCAGCGTTGTCTGCCATCTTGTTAACATCTGGTGTCACATGATGAGTGGCACCAGAATCGACTATCCAACGATCAACTTTGGTGGGGGTAATCTGCACCTGACTTGATGGAGTGAGCTGCACTTGCCCAGATGGAGTAATGCTACACGTAAAACATTCAGGAGAGTCCTCAACAGTACTAACATTTACGCTGCCAATAAAGGTTTGATCGAACCGTTTCCAGCATTTGCCAGCTGTGTGGCCTATCTTGCCACAAATCTGACACTGCAACCTTGCTTTCCCACGACCTCTGCCATGATTCGCCTGATTTTCAGATTTACCAAAACTCGCACCCTGACTACTATTGCTGAACTGTTGATATCGTGGAAAAGACTTAACCACCTGAACCTGTGCCACGTTGGCACTCATTAGAAACCCGGAGTGAACTTGTAGCTGTGCTTGAAAGCCCTTCATTTGTGTCTCGGCATCAATGAGAACAGACTTTACTCTATATAACGGAAAAGCCTCTTTACTGGCTGTGATAACAGTCATAACTGACTGATATTCCATTGGCAATCCATTCAAGATGGTTGCAATTTGTTCAACTTCTGAGACAGCACTTCCACAAGCTGTCAGAGCATCGCATACCTCTTTAACTTGAGTAATATACGTGCGGATGCTTGCATCACCTTTTTTTATTGTGCGCAACTTGCAATGCAGACCCATGATGCTTGTAGTGGATTTGCTAGCAAAAAACTTTAAAACAGTGGTCCATACCTCTGAAGCTATTTCTGCCCCCACGAACTGAGGCAAAAGACCAGTGATGATGGTGGACAGCAGCCAGGAAGCAAGAGCACTATCTTGTGCCACAAAAATCTCGTAATCTTCATTGAAGACGATCGAACCATCAGCTCCTTGAGTCGTCTCAGATAGAGGTTTGAGACTGCCTGTCAAGAGTCCTTCCAGTCTATGACTCCTCACCGTAAGCAATACCTACTGCTTCCATAACAAAAAATTGATCTCATCAAGAGTGATGTTGATCGTCTTGTTGGTGAACAACTTCCCCGTCTTTGGAAGCCCACCAAGAGCAGCACTGGACTCGGCAGATACTGAAGCAAGCATGGTAGTCGTCAAGAACACAAGCTTGAAAAAGATCAAGAACACAACGGAAGAAAGATCAAGAAAGATTTTCAGAATACTCCAAGAACACTGGCGAATGATACCATATTAAGAAACCAAGATTTGAACGTAAAACTATCATTGAATTACTTGCATTACAGAAAGGGAGAGTCCCTTATTTATACAGAAGAATGAACATATGAACCCTAAAGAGTTTGCCTAACTAACTAACTGAGTTGGTTACACAACCGTTGCAACCTTTTTAGCTTGTTACACCTTCCTTTGCTCTCAGCTGATTATACGAGCTTACATATATTCAACATTAGGTGTATAATCCGGATTGGTTCGAAAATTGCATTTGCGGTTTTACGACTAACTTCCCGCGTCAAATCCCCAACCAAGATCAAACCCACCATCGTGCTCGACGCTATCAGTATAAACCCAATGCTGAATGTCCTCCCGCAAACTGAACAATACGCCTTTATCCCCTCTATCACCGCCACGTACATTATCATCAGATTCCCAACCACCGCATCAGGGATCAACATATCCTCCACGATTCACAACTTAGAGAACAGGTGAAGAGATCGGGGATCGGCATATCCCCCCGATTCACAACTCAGAGAACAGGTGAAGAGATGGGGGAGGATGATTTGATCGAAGAAGACTATAACTAGAAGAAGAATAGGTCTTTCTAACGGGTTACAAGAGTCGTCTCGGGCAGGGATTCAAAAAATGATCTATTATCGCTATAATGTTGTTTATTTTATCGTTTATTTAACGGTAACGTCGTTATCCGAAATCGTTATTCATAAAAATAACAATGAGATTTTAATTAATTCAAATAGCGGTCGTTATTTAATGGATTGTTATTACTGTTATTATATTGTTATTGATTGTTCTTTCAAAAAAAACTCCTATAATAAGTTGTACGAGTTTTAAAAAATCGCAACTGCGATAGTAACTGTTATGTCCGTAATCATGATAAACGTGACAACCAAAAACGTTTTTAAATTCTTGATCCCGAGATTGATGGGAAAAAAAGAAGAAAGGAGGAGTTAAGCATTTTTCAATACATCCCGAGAAAAACCTATTAGGCAAATAGGTCATCCTTAAGGAGGTCGTGACAGAGCCGCATTTGAGTAAAATAACTATGATTAAATTCATGTTTAGGAAAGATGTGATGATTCACGTTAAAAAAATTAAAATGATGATCTTAATTGATTAGGACCATAAATAACATAATGATCAGATTTCATCTAATAATTTTTTTCTATTTAGAGTGATTGAATCAGTTATGGAAGTGAAAACTATGAACATTGATGGGTTGCCTTTGTTTATCAATTCAATTAAGTCCAATGTCATCCTTCATCAATATGTACATTAATCGAAATGCATAATTTAATTTTAAATTTTAATACCTGCCTTTCTAGAATTTGATTTAAATTAATTGATCAGTGGATCAGAAATCCGTAGTTTAAAAAAAAAATGCATAAATTTAAACGTTGTGCAACAAAACAGTTGTTGCTTACCAGCAGAAGATGCATGCATGTTAACAAAGAAAAGAATGCTTGTCATCGATTAGAGATTGACAATAAGTAGAACAAGAAACAAACCACTAGAAGCTTTCACAGAAATACCCAGAATGTCAGCAGAGACTATACATGATGGATTACTGCTTACTAGAACTTATAAACTTGATACGGAGAGGGATACCAGCAGAGCAAGAAGCTGCAGGTCGATCCGTCTTAGTCCAACTCGAATCTTGAACCGATCACAATACCGAGCAAAGTACACCACCATTAGACTTTTGCTTGCTTTTGGGAGGCTGAAGAACAACCTTGATAGCATTATCAAAAACTGCCTTCACATTCTGAAATAAACCCAACACACAAGATGCCATTTAGACCACAGCGCCCTCAAGTTTACATGAATAATATGGTGAGAAGTTTACCTGCTGTGTTTTTGAACTACACTCGATGTAGGCAGAAGACCCTATCTGTTTCTTCAATTCCTCTCCCTTCACAAGCAAGGCAAAGAATACTGTTGAAACATACATGAAACATGTAATCATTGAAAGAACAGAACATAATAGGTTAAACATTTACCTGAGCTGTAGAAATGGGTATTGCATTAGGATGGTCATGGAGGAATTGGTCATCGTCCCGGAGATCTGCACCAGCAAGGAGTCATAAACACAACAGCATTTAATGAAACGGCAAGACTTGAAGAAACCCTTTCAAGCCATTCAAGGAAGAAAGAATCATCCTACCGAGCTTAGTTCCAACAAGGACTATTGGAATTCCAGGTGCATAATGCTTTAATTCAGGAATCCACTGAAACCGAAAACAAGGCAACACAGGATCACAGCATGGATAATGTGTTACAGACATCATATGTTGGCACAAAAGTATTATCACAAAGGGAAGATATCCGATGATTAAACCTTCTTTGCAACGTTTTCGTAACTAGCCTTGCTGATGAGAGAAAATGCAAGAATAAAGACATCAGCCCCACGATAGCTTAATGGCCTCAATCTATTGTAATCCTCCTGACCTGTTCCAAGGCAATGATTCCAAACCATAAGCAAGAAAGAAACCGAACTGACTAACAAAGAGAGATTCCATAAGTTATTCCAAAATTACCAGCAGTATCCCATAAGCCTATGTTGACAGTGGCGCCATCCACAACGACATTGGCACTGAAATTGTCGAAAACAGTCGGGACATAGTCCTGGGACCATAAATTCAAACGCAAACAGTTACTAGTAAAGAAAACCAGTGTCCAAAACAGCCTAGCTGGCTAGCCACTAACAGAAAAGAGATCGAAAAAGGTTCACCGTAGGGAAAGTGTTGCTGGTGTAGGAAATCAGCAAGCATGTTTTGCCAACGGCACCATCCCCGACAGTGACGCACTTGATGAATTTCGAGGCGCTCATTTTTCTCTCACAGTACACCTAATCGCCTAAAGCTTTAATCTTTTTCCTCCCCAGAATCTTGAAATTCTTGTATGTTCCTCCTTACAATATGGTGATTTACTTTCTTAGATTTTCTTCACGGCCAAGTGGTTGTTAAAGAAAGAATGATATCCACACAGGCACAGGCTCCATCGTTTTGTGTTGGCAAAGCAAATCCTGGGGAAAGAATGATTGGAAAATGGGGAGTGAGTGGACAAAGAGAAGATGGAGAGGGAGATGAGAAAATAATGGCGAAACTGAGAGGGAAAAGTGGGAAGAAAAAGGAAAATCTGGAGTATAACAAACTCTTGCCAGCTAACCCCTCCATAACAGCTCCTTACCCATCATTTACCACATAATATATAATTTTCAGTCAAAGACATCTAATTTGAATGAAGCCTGTTCATCAAAGTGTCACAATCCCCACAAATCACAAGTTTGATTCTCATAAACGAAGAAATGATGATGAGTATGATCGTATTTCAAAGAAATATCTAATTTTTAATATCGAACGAATATTATATTAAAAATTTAAATCAAATATCAATATATTCAAAAATAAAAGAATGAACAAAAATATTATTTTACACCCAATTTTCTAGGTACCCAAAATCTCTCTTTATTAACATCGATTGAAATTAGAAATCCTCATCCAAAGAAAACTGCTACTCATTCAATTTTCTCGGAGACATCTCATCAACAAAGATTAAGGTTGTATTTGTGATTGTATTAACTGTCATAAACAGACTAAAATATTTTATTTTAAAGAATGAATATAATGATTTTAAAAGGTTTTGATTTTGAATAGTAGATGGATTAAATTAAATAAAATACTAGAATAGAGATTAAGAAAATCTGACTTTGAATAATTATTTAATCAATTTTAGTATGTATATACAAAATTATTTAAAATCGGATCATTTTAATCTCAACTTTAATATTTTATTCAAGGATAAGTCTACAACGTGCATCGAACATTGTTGAACACCACTAACGATGAATATTGTTAAACACCATTAAACTAATTAATAAATATTAAAATTTTCAAGTACTTAATATGTAATTAATAAATATTTAAAATAAAATTTCAATTAAATTATTTTCTATAAAGAAAACTACACAAATGATCATCCAACTATCACTCATTTTTTTGGGTTGGTCACCAAACTATTTTTTTCATCAAAATCATTGTTAACATTTTATTTCATTATTACTTTGATCATCGACAGTTAAATATTTAATAAAAATTATGACATGACATGGTTTAATAATAATTTTAGTCCTAAAATTATTATATTATATCAGGTTAATTCTAATATTATAATTCTTTTTCCTTTTTTTCTCTTGTAATATTACTGGGAATTTCTCATAAATATTGAAAGAGAAAAATTATTTCCAAAAATATCGATCCCCAAAAATTTTTTCAAAACTATTGAAGAATCTACAGACTCGATGAACTTAAAGTTGGGTTCAAGAGAACCCGACTATGAACAGTAAATTTTAAAATAATTAAAAAATAAAAAAGGAAAGAGATGGGTTCAGAGAAGAGATGGGTTTACCACAAAAAGCTGAAAACACTGTTTGAAGTCGAGCTCTCCTGAACCCATCTTTTCCCTTTTTTATTTTTTAATTATTTTGAAATTTACAGTTCATAGTCGGGTTCTCCTAAACCCAACTTTAAGTTCACTATAGATTCTTCAATAGTTCCAGAAATAATTTTGGGTGATCAATATTTTTGAAAATAATTTTTTTCTCTCAATATTTATGAGAATTTGCCAATATTACTTTAAAAAAAATTTCAACTCTCTTTATTTCTCTTGCGTCTTTGAGCAATTTATTAAATTTTAGATTATATAAAATCACTTTAATTTTATGATTTATTCTTTTAAAATTTAATTAGTTTCTTTAACTTTTCTCAAACTATTAGTATATATATTTTCTATTACTTTTTATGTATATCGGATCTATAAAAAAATGATTTATCAATACACATAAAAGTTTATATAGATCAATAGTCATAAAATCTTTGATGAGTGTTCGAATTTATATATTTTTTATTAATAATTATTTCCCATTGTCTATTTGATATTACTAATTTGGTTTTATTTTGATCATTTTTAGTGTAGGAACTTATTTTTCAGAACCAACAGAAAATAGTGAATTTTGCATTTTTTTATGGCTGGAGTCATGGGCACGACGCTTTTCGATCTGGCAGATTTGGATTATCCAGTCAGCAAAAGTTTCTAGAAGATAGTCCAGTCATATATTCTAGAAGGATGAATGGATTATTTGGGAATTATCTTGAAGATTTATCTTAGGAATTTAAATTTTAAATTTTAGAACATTTATCTTTATCTTTATCTTTTTTATTTTTTTTAAATTTTGAATTGTTACATTTTTTGGGTTTTAGAATAGTATAAATACTCATAGAGGTAAAGCTTGAGATGTACTTCATTTTTACTTTTCCTTTGGGTTATAAAAGTTCTTTCAAGTTTTTATTTACTTTGAAGTTTTTTTTTATTTCTTTTCTTTTAGAAAATGCTAAGTATGATCTCAATTATGCTTAGCTAAACTTTCATTTAGCCGAAAGCTAAGTGACGACTCAATCCATATTGTGAGAATCGTGAAGCACTTAATTCCTTCGGATAACATTCTTGATTTTCTGAAATCAAGGATTGGCAATCGACTTTTCCTTTAATGATCTCGACGCCTTCATTTCAAAAAGTGCACGTTGACTTGAAGATTGTTTAGATCTATCGTTGGGAAGAAAAATCGGCTGGTAGCAAATTTGGCTTTCTGTGAACAAACTTGGTGGCGGTCCACTAAAGGAAATCAAGATCGGGTTTGATTCTCTGTGAGACGCTATAACTCGAGTCAGGCTTTTCCAGTGCTTAAAGTTGTATTGGCGCTAACGGCGATAGGCGTGGTTAGTCCAGCAAAGACCGAATTCCGGAGATAGACTTGGGAATATTGGTTTACCAAAGAGAGAAGCAAGTTACAAGGGTTGGGCCTTGTAGACTGTAACTGGCATGGATCTTGAAGTAGAATCTATTTCGATGATCAATTGAGATTTGAGGCGAAGCGAAGCTTGAGGCTATATCCTTTAAATTTATTACTTCAAATATTTATTTTTATTTAATTTCAGTTAGTATTAGATTAAGTTTATCTTTAGTTTTACAATATCAAACCCCCATTTTCTAATTTATTTATTTTTTTGGGATCAGGATCAATTCAATTCAACGTTGGAAATTTCTTAGTCCCTGTGGATCGACCCTACTTTCTCTATACTATTCTTTTATTTAATTTGAGAAATAGGAATTATTTATTTGACAATTCGACGCTTGTCAAATTGGCGCCGTTGCCGGGGACTTCAGTAAAAATCACTAATATTGTTTTGTTTTGATCTATGACCAGGTCACTTCCGGGAAAACTAGTAGATTACGAACCCGAGATCGAAGCTCTTGCCCGGAGACTGCGTGGAAAGACCCTTAGGCGCAGAAGGTTGAATCGAGACCTTCAACCAAAACCAAATCCTGATTTTGAGGAAATTTCTTACACCGAGGAGTTATTTACTTCTGACGACGAAGGATCAGAACAAATGGCTGAACAAACAATTCGAGAGTTAGCTGCAGCACCTGATGAACAACAACCACTTTGTATCACGTTCCCAAATGGCGAAACACCGTTTGAACTTAAAACTGGTTTAATACATTTACTTCCGACTTTTCGCGGCTTGCAGAATGAAAATCCACACAAGCATTTAAAAGAGTTTCATATGGTTTGTCTGAGTATGAAACCACAGGGAGTATCCGAAGATCAAATCAAACTTCGCGCATTTCCTTTTTCTTTAGCTGATTTGGCAAAAGATTGGTTGTTTTATTTACCTTCTGGTTCAATTAATACATGGGCTGATATGGCACGATTGTTTCTTGACAGGTTCTTTCCAGCGGCAAAAGCAAGCGAATTAAGGAGAAGCATATTAGGAATTCGACAAAAGGATGGAGAGTCGTTATACGACTATTGGGAACGATTTAAAAGACTTTGCGCTAGTTGTCTGCAACATGGCCTAACTGAACAAACCCTTCTACAATACTTTTATGAAGGACTACTTCCAATGGAAATGAAAATGATCGACGCAGCTAGTGGTGGAGCCTTCATAAATATGACTCCCACTGCAGCCAGAAATCTTATCTCAACCATGGCCGCTAATGCACAACAGTTTCGCCCAAGTGAACCCACTCGACGGGTTCACGAGATATGTACATCTTCTTTAGAGGATAAAATTGATAAGTTAACTAATGTGGTTCAATCTCTTATTGCAGGTAAAGTAGGTCCAGCTAGACTTTGTGGAATATGCACGATGCTGGATCATCCTACAGACTGTTGCTCAATGCTTCAAGAAGATAATAACGTTCAAGTAAATGCCGTTGGAAATTTTCCAGGACCTCCTCAAAGGCAATATGATCTCAATGCAAACAGTTATAATCCAGGTTGGAGAGATCATCCAAACCTCAAGTATGGATCGAATCAAACTTATCCACCTAGACCACCTGCACCGCAACAATATCAACCATAAAAATCATCGTTGGAGTCAATTGTCGAACGTTTGGCGCTAGCTCAAGAGAAATTCCAACAAAAGACTGAGGCACACTTTCAAGAAATTGACAAACAAATGAGTCAACTTACATTAGCTGTGAGTCGTTTGGAATCAAAGGGAAAGCTACCGTCGCAAACTGAGCCAAACCCGCGACAGAATGTTAGTGCCATCACCCTTCGAAGTGGTACCATTGTCGAACCTAAAGAAGATGTCACGCAACCACATAAAAAGAAGGAAATCAAACCACAAGCTATCTCTACATCATCTCCTTATGTCGTTCCACCTCCCTTTCCATCGAGATTAGTGAAGCGTGATAAGCAAGCTGAAGAACAAGAAATTCTTGACATGTTTCAGAAAGTGGAGATAAACATACCACTTCTCGATGTGATCCGAAAAATTCCAAGGTATGCTAGATTTTTAAAGGATCTTTGTTCAAATAAAAGTAAGCTTATTGGGAATGAAAAGGTAAACTTAGGTGAAAATATTTCTGTCGTAATTCAACATAAAATTCCACCTAAGTACAAGGATCAAGGTATGTTTGCTATCCCATGTAAGATTGGTAAAGTTGGTATTAAACGAGCTATGTGCGATTTAGGCGCTTCAATTAATGTCATGCCTCTTTCAATTTATAATTTATTAAGTGTTGAGCCTTTGAAGGAAACAAGTGTGACGATACAGCTTACCGACAGATCTTTAGTGTATCCTGAAGGAGTTCTTGAAAACGTACTTGTAAAGGTAAAAGATTTATTTTTTCCTGCAGATTTCTATGTCATTGACATGGAAGATGATCGCACCAATGTCTCTTCCGAGATTTTACTTGGTAGACCATTTTTGAGCACATCAAATGTCAAAATTGATGTAAGAAGTGGAATTCTTACCATGGAGTTTGACGTGTATAAGGCTATGAAATATCCTAACTCTATGCCTAATGTCAGTTGTGTTAATATATTTGATTCTTCTATGAATGAATATGTTAAACATAATCTTTCTGATGAGTTATGCAGGAATCTGAATGCTGAAACTATTAAAGAAGTAAAAATGGATATCTCTTCTGATGTGGAATCACGCTCATTTTGCAAAGACCTAAGTAAAAATTTAAATTTGATGTCTTCTCGAACTAACTTTTCTCCATTTATCTTGCAGGAACCAAAGTTGGAATTAAAATTACCACCAGATAAATTGCAGATTAAAGAAGATATTTTGTCGAAAATGAAGGAACCCCATAATCGAAAAAATTCTCATAGAGAAATTCTAAGTTGGATAAAGAACATGAATTGGAAAAAAAATTCTCGCAGAACCTGTAGTCTGAATCAGGTCGTCAAGCTAATGACGTTAAACAAAGCGTTGAATGGGAGGTAACCCATTTTCTCTATTTATTTTTCTTCTTCTTTTATTTATTTTTATTTTTTTTTTCATCTAATTTATTTTCAAATAAATTTACACAGAATTTTCCCCAGATTTGAATGGCTTTGTCGTGCATGAAATTTGAAAAATTGCAAATGACCTTCAAAGTTGTCGACAACCAAACTTATCTTAGACACGGGGAGTATCTCTATTCCTTCTCTTGTACTTTAATTTTCATATTGATATAATATGCTTAAAGTGAGGGGGAGTGGTTATATTTCTCCTTACTTGTTCATGTTAGTTTGAAGGTATATTTTAAGTTCTTATGATTGTTGTTTATCTGGGTTGACTTGTTAGTTTTATCATAATCCCTTGTTTACAAGCTTGAATTAATTTTGTTATGCATGGATAATTAACTTGAGATGATTAGATGTTTTGGTGAAAGTTTTTAACCTTATGGTATAATTGTTAGTGTTGCTTAAATATGAGTTTGTGCTTGTTTTGCTAATAATGATGTTATCTTCAAGTGCATGATTTTTTTTTGAGACGATTGTGAGTGGTAGATCGTTTGAATGTGACCGGATTGGAGAATCGGGGCGAGGTGCTTGGGTTGTCATCTCGTTTCCAGTTCAAAGATTCGGTGATGAGTCGAGACTACAGAGTTAGAGTTAATGAGAGTAGCGCTAAAAAAAGAAAAGGAAAAAAAAGGAAAATGTCTTTTGAAAAAAAGAAAATAATAAAGCGCTTGAAAAAAAGAATAAAAAAAGAGAAAAATAATCTCTTTCAAAAAAAAGAAAAAAAAGAGAGTGATATAAAAGGGGAGGAAAATAAAACTCACACTCCGCCAATCGTTTATCATGAAGGATCTAAACTTGATTTGATTTCGTCTCACAAGCAAATAGCAAAAGCTCTGCATATCTACCTTTTATTCATTTGGTTAATTATTGTTTATTGAAATATCATGTCACCTTTATTTGATTGTCTTGTCTAACTTCTTTAATTCATGCATGTACATGGGATTTGACATAAACTTTTTGAGTGAATTTTGATAAGTGACGAAAATGAGAATTTGAGTATGCTTGAGGACAAGCATTGAATAAGTGAGGGGGAATTTGATGAGTGTTCGAATTTATATATTTTTTATTAATAATTATTTTCCATTGTCTATTTGATATTACTAATTTGGTTCTATTTTGATCATTTTTAGTATAGGAACTTATTTTTCAGAACCAACAAAAAATAGTGAATTCTGCATTTTTTTATGGCTGGAGTCATGGGCACGACGCTTTTCGATCTGGCAGATTTGGATTATCCAGTCAGCAAAAGTTTCTAGAAGATAGTCCAATCATATATTCTAGAAGGATGAATGGATTATTTGGGAATTATCTTGAAGATTTATCTTAGGAATTTAAATTTTAAATTTTAGAACATTTATCTTTATCTTTATCTTTTTTATTTTTTTTATATTTTGAATTGTTACATTTTTAGGGTTTTAGAATAGTATAAATACCCATAGAGGTAAAGCTTGAGATGTACTTCATTTTCACTTTTCCTTTGGGTTATAAAAGTTCTTTCAAGTTTTTATTTACTTTGAAGTTTTTTTTTATTTCTTTTCTTTTAGAAAATGCTAAGTATGATCTCAATCATGCTTAGCTAAACTTTCATTTAGCCGAAAGCTAAGTGACGACTCAATCCATATTGTGAGAATCGTGAAGCACTTAATTCCTTCGGATAACATTCTTGATTTTCTAAAATCAAGGATTGACAATCGGCTTTTCCTTTAATGATCTCGACGCCTTCATTTCAAAAAGTGCACATTGACTTGAAGATTGTTTAGATCTATCGTTGGGAAGAAAAATCGGCTGATAGCAAATTTGGCTTCCTGTGAACAAACTTGGTGGCGGTCCACTAAGGGAAATCAAGATCGGGTTTGATTCTCTGTGAGACGCTATAACTCGAGTCAGGCTTTTCCAGTGCTTAAAGTTGTATTGGCGCTAACGGCGATAGGCGTGGTTAGTCCAGCAAAGACCGAATTCCGGAGATAGACTTGGGAATATTGGTTTACCGAAGAGAGAAGCAAGTTACAAGGGTTGGGCCTTGTAGACTGTAACTGGCATGGATCTTGAAGTAAAATCTATTTCGATGATCAATTGAGATTTGAGGCGAAACGAAGCTTGAGGCTATATCCTTTAAATTTATTACTTCAAATATTTATTTTTATTTAATTTCAGTTATTATTAGATTAAGTTTATCTTTAGTTTTACAATATCAAACTCCCATTTTCTAATTTATTTATTTTTTTGGATCAGGATCAATTCAATTCAACGTTGGAAATTTCTTAATCCCTGTGGATCGACCCTACTTTCTCTATACTATTCTTTTATTTAATTTGAGAAATAGGAATTATTTATTTGACAATTCGACGCTTGTCAATCTTTAACGTGTAAATAAAGATCAATTCGACGCATGTCGTAAAATTTTTCTTGAGATTAAATAAAATTTGATTTCACTTAAATTTTCATTGAGCATCCCAATATTTCGTTCTTCATATGGATACTCCTACAACTTCACACAAATTTGGCTTCAGTGACTTTTCAGATATCGGAACACACCCTTCCTTGGACTGAAAAAGAAACTATTCGTCGAAAACGTCATCCCGATTTGAAGAAAAAGAATTTATTCTTTTAACTTAGATTTTAAAAGAATAAATTATAAAATTAAAATAATTTTTTATAATCTGAAACTTAATAAGTTGTTCAAAGACACAAGAAAAATATAGAGAGAGTTGGCAAATTAATTTTTAAAATAGCGTTGCAAGAGGAAGAAGAAATGGGATAAAAATTTGGAGTTTAGTTAAAATATTTTAATGATGACTAAAATATAACAAAATAAAATTTTAATGATGATTTTGATGAAAAAATTAGTTGGGTGACCAACAGAAGAAAAGAATGATAGTTGGATGATCATCCATATTATTAAACCATGTCATGTCACAATTTTTGTTAAATATTTAACAATCGATGACTATAATAATAATGAAATAAAATGTTAACAATGATTTTAATGAAAAAAATTAGTTTGGTGACCAACCTCAAAAATGAGTGATAGTTGGATGACCATTTGTGTAGTTTTCCTTATAGAAAATAAATTAATTGAAATTTTATTTTAAATATTTATTAATTATATATTGAGTCCTTGAAATTTTAATCTTTATTAATTAGTTTAATGGTGTTCAACAGTGTTCATCGTTAGTGGTGTTCAGCAATGTTCACCGTTGTAGAATTTTCTTTTATTCAATTTAATTTATTTATTGTTTAAATTCAGCCTCTTTTGAAATTATCTTATTATTCAATGTTACAATGTAATTTTACAAGAAATAAAATAGTTGATACCATATTTTAGTTAAAAAGCAAGGATAATATTTTAGGTAGATATCTCATCGATAAAGATTGATTTTGATTCGAATAAGTTTCAATCAAATTATCGGGTCGGATTAATTTTTACGTCCGTAATATTCTCTCTTAATGGCAGTCTACCACTACAAGTTAGAAAAGTTGCCACGACCACAAAATTGCCACGGCCATCCCCACCATTCTCATCACGTTGTTGCACGTGGGCGGTACTGATGCCGCACTCTCGTCCAAGGCACCTTCGTACACCATTGTACCGTTGATAGGACTTCCTGTTGTCGTCTCCCTGTTCTGCTGCCCTTGTGATGATTTCTGGCTGCAAAGTTCACAAAATAACCGTTAATGGCTGAAAACATAAAACTTTATTGGGATTGGAAGCATTTATTTATTACTAAACTATCTGTTCCCCCAGAACTGCCCGTTACCGACGACACAATAATTACTTTGCAGAGCGTGCTACAGCTCGGTATGGCAGAGGCAGAGGCAAAGGCAAACCATTGGCATAAATTTGCGGGCTTTGCGTCTATTATTGAGAGTTCGCCCTATAATCTCAACGGTTAGCTGTCTGTCTCAGCACGTAAATGTCAGAATGTGCATCAGCCGACATGAGATTGCAAATTAGATTTGTTTTCTCGAGATACCCTTCTTTTATGAGAAAATTACCCTTTTATGTTGGATGAGCAAAACCCCAATAAGGATAGTAAAGTAAATTTACCTTGTGTTGGGTGAAGGGCAGAAAGTAATTGTATAATCTGCATTGGCACAGGTGAAGGTGCTTGTTTTATCATCGTAGGCATAGCTGTAGGCGCGTGGGCAAGCTGTTTTGAACACCTCCGAGTACGAAGATGGCTTGCAAGTATCGGGTGTACCATAGGCGCCGCTGCAACAGTACTGAGGGTCGCCGAAGGCCTCGCAAGCACTCTTGCAAGCAAGGCCATCTCTTCCGTCGGTGCTCGTTACCTTCAGCTCTGACGGGCAGGAGCCATTGAGATCAACGACGCAGCCGGTGTTGGTACAATTTTGGCCTGTGCCACCCTGAGGGACCACCAGCATAGGAATGTTGTAACCATCGACCAAGCTTACATCGAAAAAATCAAGACCACCAGCACCATCCAAAGTAAATTCAGCCAACGTTGCAGGCGGGGTAGCACCGTTCCCTGAACATTCTACTTTCCCGGAGCCACAATCACCGGTAAGGCAAGAAAATTTCCCGGTGGAATCCATAGAGCAATGGGTTCTACCCCAAAACCGACCACCCCACGATGCCGGTGCGGAAATAATCTTGGTTTCTCCACTTTGGAGAGTGAAACCTGTTTCGGGAAGTGGTTCAACACCCGTGTTTGAGAGAATCCCCGGCCAGACAGCATAATCGCATGTGTTTACTATGGTAAAGCTCGTTCCTTTCACTCCTGTTACAATGCATTGAAAATAAGTAGGAAAAAAAACCTTGAAATTCCATATCCTGATATTTAACTAACAACAGACTCGATTAAGCATCATTTAATATTGTATCCCAGTGAGAGCCTACCTGATATGAACGAATGGGAAAGAATGAGAATACAGATAGCAGCAACAAATGTAGAATGGGCCATTAAGCCTAACATTTTTGAATCAGAATATTTTATATACTGAGAAAGAGAGATCGAAGAAGATCAGGAAGCTGGGGGATGCGCAGAACCACTTCTTCAGATATGGAGGTTGGGGAAGAGTTGAGATACTGAAATGGTGGATGGCAACGGGTATTTATAGAACATTGGACTTTTAAGAATCAACGTCAGAGATAGAGTCGGGCAAGGTGAATATGTGTGATCGGCTAGAACATGATATTGAGTTTACCCTACAGGATTTTTCGATGAGTTGAAGCAGTGTTTAAGTGTTTTTAATATTATTAAATTAATTAATAAAATTTAAAAATTTTATATATAATTATAAATTATTTAAAATAAAATTTTAATTAAATTATTTTTATATTTATTATATATTTTAATTTTTAAATAATTAGATTAAATATCAATTAATTATATATATTAAATTTTTAAAATTAATAATTTTTATTAATTAATTTAATAATATCTAATAATATTTAAAATATTAATGATATTTAATAATATCCATGCACATATTAAATTCATCTTTCACGAAAACTCTTAAATACATGTCTATGAATTTTTATTAAGTACGGTGTCTGCCGTATGGGGTAAAGCTTGTCGGCTTTGGGACAAGATTGTCGGAATCATTAGCAAAAATAGTTTACATGTTTTTGATTTAAGTGGTGAAATTTCATTTATAGGGTTTAGTTTAATTGAATTAAATTTTATTTTAAATTAATTTAATAAAAAATATATATTTAATTTTATTAATTTTTTAGTTTATATTTATGATTTGTGCTTTTAAATTTTTAAATTTTAGATCATTAGTTTAGCAAATTAATTTAATTCAGATATTATTATTATTACAATATATGATGAACTTTGTTTAAATATAATTATACATCAAAATTTTGTATGAATGTAAATAGAGTGAGTAAAACTCGACTTGATTCGATAAAACTAAAAAAATTTACTGAACTCGAGATGAAAAAATTTAACCTTTTTTAACTCGATTCAAAATTATATAAACTCAACCCAATTCAAAAATATTCAAATAAAATTAAAGTTGTAAAATAGATATTTGAATAACTTAAATTTTTTAGTAATTAATGAATTTATTTTTAATTAAGTCAAGTCTCTTTAATTTCTTGATATATATATATAATATGAAGAAATATATACCACATATGAAAATATAGGATAATATATATAAATATCTTATATGATTAAAGAAAGTCATTAATTTATAATCAAACTATACTATAAAATGATAAATAATTATAATTAAATTTATATATGAACTCTAGAACTCAAAATAAAGTTTGAGTTATAAAATATAGGCATAAACATAGTTTTTACCCTTAACGTTTATAATTTTTGTCATTTTAGCTCTTATTCTTTTTTTGGGATAAATTTAGCCCTTAACCTATGTCTTTTTAACAAATAACTCATTTTTTAACTACCATGATAACTGAACCGTTAAAAATTTAATAACGATAACTTGTCATATATATGTGATACTAATATATATTAAATGACATAGAATCTAACCTATTAAACATATACATATATATAATATATAATTTTATTCTAGTATAAAATATAAAATAATTAAAATTTAAATAAAATATTAAAAATTAATTAAATCCAAAACAAAAATTTAATAAATATTCTTAACCCTAACTAGACTAAAATATCTTTATAAAACCCTAAAAATCCGATTTAGATTAAAACTAAAATATTTAAATTCTAAACTAAAATAATAATAATCCAATTGATTATTATCAAAATCATTTATTTTTGATTCACCGGTAACAAACTATACAAAAATCTTTCTTTTCAGATTATGTTCATACTTTTTTAGATAAAATTTTGATTACTATAGTTAAATTTGAAAATATTTAGTAGCCTTTTATTTTTAGATTTAATTAATTTTTAATGAATAAAAAATTAATTTTTAATATTTCATTTGATTTTTAATTGTTTTATATTTTTAGATTAGAATAAAATTATATTCTATATATATGTATATGTTTAATAGGCTATATTCTATGTCATTTAAAATATATTATCACATATATATGACAAGTTACCATTATTAAATTTTTTAACGGTTCAGTTATAATGGTAGTTAAAAAATGAGTTATTTGTTAAAAAGACATAGGTTAAGGGCTAAATTTATCTCAAAAAAAGAATAAGGGCCAAAATGACAAAAATTATAAACGTTAAGGGTGAAAATTATCTTTATGCCTAAAATATAACACTTCAACTCGAATAACTCAAAATGAATTGACCCAAAATTTCAAAATTTGACCCGATTCGAACGAATCGATTTTGACTTGAACCGAACATGATTGATTCAATATTGACCCGACCTGAAAATAACTGATCAGATTTTGACCCGACCCAGTACTTAAACCAGACTCGACTTATCATATACTCAAACTAAATCCAACCTAACCCGAATTTAAATTGAGTTTAGATAAATCCAAAACGATCCGAACCGAAATAATTTGAACTGAAATTGACTTAGAACGACCCAATTGCCACTTCTATGCTATGGTGTCACCTATTTGAAATATTCCCTATTATTTTATCTCCTGCAAACTCTACCTTCATCAGAAAAATATACTATATATTAAAGTCTCCCTTGGGGTAAAACTAAACTAGTTTTCATTTGAAATTGAATATATAAATCTGTCACTTGCAGCCACCGCCATAGACCACCAAACAATAAGATTTTATACTTTAATTTTCCAGTTAGCAACCTCCGTACGCCAGCTTGGAAGACCGACGTAGCCTAGGGATGAGGTGGTCGTGGTTCATAGATTTTTGTTTTCATGTTAATTGGCAGGAGTGGGTTGTTCTCGCTGACAGGGATTGCTATAGGATTGCACTCAGCCTGCGACCCTTCATGTTCATTATATGCATGCTGTCGCAGATGATGATGTCAAAGGAAAGTGTAAAACCCCGAAGTTAACTCCATGACTGTAATCCATGTCATGTCTCTCGTCCAAATAAAACATGTTTCTGGATTGATCATGTATAATTGGATTCACACTAATGGAGACTGTATGATCTTACTAAAAATTCATTAAAAAATAATTATAAAACCTAGCACTAAATTTTTAGGTTCTAAACCCTAAATCATACTCCTTAAAAAATACGCATTACTCTTAATTTCTTGAACCATAACTATAACTTCTAATCTTGAACCTTATTTAAAACCCTACACTCACTAATTTAAAATGAAAGAACTAGTGAAGTCACAATTAGGAGGTAAACGATTTGTATCTGTTCGGATGAATCTATAACGAGCGTCGAACAGCATTGAACATTATTAAATTAATTAATAAAAATTAAAAATTTTAAGGACTTAACCTACTATTAATAATTATATGTTTAATTTGTCACTCTTTTATTAACTGTATATTAAATCTTTAAAAATTTTAATTTTTATTAATTAATTTAATAATATTTAACAGTATTTAATGGTAATGGTATTCGAGTCCCTTATAGAATTTTCCGCATCCGTAAATGGTTTCCTTCCAAGAAAAGTGTTTTTCTCTTCAGCTCATACAACGTATACACCATGGGTAAACTGTTTCCTTAAAAACCCAACAGCCTACAACAACATATAAAACTAACTGACAGTTTTCTGGCCCACTAACTTTCAACGGTTTGCATAACTGACAGTAAAAAAATAACTTTTTTAGAGAAGTAATTTAAAGAATTAATTTAAAATATTTAGAAGCTAGAATTTATGGCAAAAATTTAAGATTTAAAATTTAAACTAAAATTATATGATTAATATTTAAATTTTATCTCTAAAAACGATTTCTATGACTATAGAAATGTATATAATTCATGTACCAAACATGCAATTTACCCATTTGAAATATATAAAGGCATAAATAGGTTAGCATCTCTCGCCGCATGATTTGTATGATTATAGAAACATATATAATTCATGTACCAAACATGTAATTCATCAATGTGTGAGTTTGTGAGCCACTTGGTTAGCATCTCTCGTCACATGATTAACAACAAGATGATTTTGCAGCAAGTTCTTAGTCTCAATTAAAATAAACGAGGCAACAGAGTAATCTATATCAAACTTAGTAAGTCTATTAACTATAGTCATTGAGTCTCCCTCAATCACAACCCGTTCCCATCTATTTTTAAGAGTCATCTTGACCCCTTCAACAAAAGCTCATGCTTTTACAGTTTTAACCGAATGAGCTTCTTGGATTATCCTAGTTTGACCATCAATCATCAATCCATGTGAGTTTTTAGCCACCATCCCAATAACTGCTACACCACTTTCTTTAATGAAAGCACCATCAACATTAACTTTGATATAATCACTAGAAGGAAATTTTCAAGTTTGAGACCTCTTATAAGGGATATTATGTACCATAGGATCAGATGCTACAATGAAATCAGTTGTAAGCAACTGAGCATAATCCACGATAGCTCTTGCAGGCAACAAGACAGATTCATGCACCGATTTGTTTCTTCTATCCATATATTTTAAAGTAACACTAAAAAGAATATAAATTGATCTTCATCCATTTTTGCACAATAAAATTCCAATCAATCTTTGCAAGAATCTGTCTCTAAAAGTTCAAGTAAAATTGTTAAATTACAAAGATCAAAAACCTCCTTTAAACTAACACAGTCTCTAAAAGCATATGATACCGTTTCAACCATATTATTATATAAAGGGCATAAATCAAATCCCAAGAAAGCAACAAAAAATTTATGACCTAAAGAAAAAGTTTCATGACATAATCTCTATCAGAAAATCTTAACTTTAGACGGTATTTTTAATTTTACAATGATATTTCATATAGGGGAGACATCCTTCTCCATACAAATCTGTTTCATCAGCCAATTGTTACCATATTTAACATTATAAGCATTTAATGAATGATTTGATCAAATCATATCATCCTCAATAACTGGAGAAATAAGACAATTATAATTTTCTTAGCATCTTCGAGAATAAAGACCATCTGAATTTTTTTTTTACATTCCACTCAGCTACTCCTTACTTCATAAACTCACCAGAGGTTAGGGTTTGTTGAGGACTATCCAAATAAATTCCCAATTTTTTTGGAGCAGTTTTACCTTGCTGTCCATACCCACTCTCCAATGAAAATCATCTTTAAAATTTTCTTCCACTTTAAAATTTCCAGACCAAATGAAAGATGGTTTGTTGCCCAACTTAGTCTCTAGAATAGAAATATTAGAAAAATATTTGGCAGCCAAAACTTTATAACACAAATTTATTTGAATAGGTGATACGGAATTTTTTTTATTAAAAAATTTAAATTTTATTTTTTATATCTTAAACTCTAAATTTTACCCCTTAAAAAATATATCATACCTTTAATTTCTTAAATCTTAACTATACTCTTTACTCTTCAGCTCTAAACCCTAAACATATTAATTTAAAATAAATATATCAATAAAAATACAATTAAAAGACAAATTATTTTTACCTGCGGATTAAAGTTTGGTTCCAGCTTTTCAAGTAGCTTCTGCCTATGATTAGAACAAGAATAAAGTGACGAGTAACCTATTAGCCATGAGATTGAAAATAATGATCAGAATTTGATTTGAAAATTAAAATAAATTAAATTGAATTAAAAATTTAGATGAATCTAAATAGATAAAATAATTTAGAATTAAAAAAATTATCAAAAGAAATAAAGAAAGATGAGATGTGAACTTTCACACAACTCACCAAAAAGCCAAGTATAATAACTTTATAAAATCATATAAGAGTATAAAAGTTTAACTTCTTGATTGAAATCGATCGATCTCTTATCGACTTGATCCAAAATCAACCAAACCGAAATAACTTAAACCGGTTTGATACTCAAATTGAATCACAACAAACCCAAATTAAAATCAAACAAAAAACCAAATAAAAAATATCACATTCGATCTAAAATGACATGAATCAAAACCGATCTGAATGACATGTTTTTCACTTCTAGCTTCAGATGATGCTAGATAGGGATAGCAAACGAACGTCAATAACAAAATAAGAAACTAAAAACCAAGTGACAACATTAAAATTTTAACCTTGCTTGAGCAGCCATCTAAATCAATCAAACCCTAAAACTTCATCTGCAGAAATGTTGATAAACCCTACTCTAAATTCTCTTCTTGATCATAATTTTTACCTACAAGGATAGTGTTATTACTCTCAAGATTCAAGCTTTGATTTGCTTCCAAGATTCAAGACTCTGAGTTAACTGTGAAAAGGAAACAAATAATTTGGTGTTAATCTCCCTACCTGATCAGAAAAGAAAGTTAACAAACAGAAGAATATAACAAGTAAAAGAGAAAACCTTTTGGTTCTTGGATTGAAACTCCAAGTTTTCTTTTATCAGTTGATTCAACAATAACCCAGAAATCTGCATATCCTGTTTGAGTTCCGAGCAATCAAAGATTAGTAAAAACAATGTCATTAACCATGAAAAAATGGCAACTTGTTAAAATATAGAAACTTACTTTTTCCAAGAATTCATTGCTATTATCAGTTGATTCAACAATAACCCAGAAATCTGCATATCCTGTTTGAGTTCCGAGCAATCAAAGTCATTAACCATGAAAAAATGGCAACTTGTTAAAATATAGAAACTTACTTTTTCCAAGAATTCATTGCTATTGACAAAATCTTCCACCATGTCTACAAGTTCTCTCTTCTGTTTTATTGCAATGAAAGTTTATAAAATCACAGGACATGAATTAGAAAAGGGACTAAAGAAAAGAACAAACCAAAAGCAATGAACTTGATGAAAATGAAGGATCGGAAACAAAAAAGAAAATCAACAACAACGTACCCTTTTAAGAGTATTAACACAAGATATCTTCATGGGAACCCGAGGTTTCTCATCTGATTCACTTGGAGAAAAGAATAGAGGAGTAACAGGACTTGATGGTGGTAAGGTCAGCTTTCCAATGAGAGTGATACCCACAGCATTGAAGGTAGAGCCGCCGACGAAGATGTGAGGAAGAGATGGCGGTGGTGGTAGTTTCAGAGAAGGCAGAGATGCGGCTATGACGGTGAGTCTTTCTTTCGAAATTTTGGATCTTTTTCTCTTTAAACCCCAAGTACAAGAAAATCTAGTGGAAAACTCCGATTGAAATATGATTTGAGGAAGCTCCAACATGATGTTGGCCACCTCAATCTCTGCCATAGTGAAAGCTCTATGAAACTGTTTCATTGTAAACCCAGAATTTCAATTTCTCTTACACTTCAAGAACAAGAAACGAACAACGGTAAGAAAATAAAAATAAAAATCTTGGAGTCTCTAAATCTTCTCCGGAGTAGAAGGTCTTTAAATCCCTTAAGCTTACAAGAACAAGAAAGCCACAACGGTAAAATTTATTTAGGGAAGTCTTAAGACTCAATTAGGCCTCAATAGTGCGGCCCATTTACATTTTGGGTTTTAAAGGGTTTTATTTTACTTTTTAAAAATTATGAAATCAAGATTTACTTGTGTTTTTAGATAATTTTTAAGCTGTTCCAATAATTAAATTATTTAAATATATAAATATAGAAAATTATATATGTTATTATACAAAATATTTGAAGTGTTTTTAATGTATGTTTAAGGATAAGTGATAATATTGAAATAAAACTAAAAGTTTAATTATAATAGTAAAGTAGTTAATAATTTAGTTACCAAATTGAACAACTAAAATTTAGCTATCATTTGTAAACTTTACCCTAAAACTAAAAACACCTCAGGTAAATACAAAATTAAAAAAAAAAAGCGTCCATTAGAAGAAATTATAACATAAATATTTTGCTTTAAATATAAGTTCAAACAATTAAATTAATATATATATATCGTATATTTTTTCTCGTGTCAGAGTTATATATAAGCATTTTCATGTTGGACAGAATTCATTTAACTCTTTTTCATGCCTTTTTTCGTACCTTCATTTTAATTTAGAGGGTTTAAAGTTTAGGGTTTAAGGTTTAATATTAAGGTTATGGTTTAAGGAATTAGGGGTAAGATATATTTTAGAGGGTTTAAGGTTTAGAGTTTAGGATATAAAAAATAAGGGTTAGGGTTAAAAATTTAATTTTTTAATTTTTTTAAAAAGAGACATAAAAAATACACTATAAAGAGATAGATAATTTTTACCTATTCATGCTATCTTCAACCTTTACGTGAATCAAATTTTTTTCATTCAAATTTATTTTATTGATGATTTTTTTTTTTATTTTTTATTATAAAAATAAATATTTTACCTATAAAAATAAATATTTTACTCTATTCAAGTTTTAATATATTTAACCCTCTCCATTTTCATTCATTTTAAGCTTAAATAATGTTAAGACAACAACAATAACAAAAGAAAAAAAAACATGAAACCACGTTGGAAAATCTACTTAGATATTATCCTTGTTTTTTTTTATTGGGATTCAATTATTTTATTTCTCATAATATTATATTGGCATATAGATAATTTTAACCCTTAACGTTAAAATTTTTTGTCGTTTTGATCCTTATTTTTTTGGATGAATTTAGTCCTTAACCTATATCTTTTTGACAAATAACTTATTTTTTAACACCATAATAACTGGACCGTTAAAATTATAACAATGATGACATGTTATATGCGATAATATATTTTAAATAACATTGGTATCTAACCTATCAAATAAATAAATATATATAATATAATTTTATTCTAATATAAAATATAAAACAATTAAAATTCAAATAAAATATTAAAAAGTAATTAATTCTAAAATAAAATACTATTAAACCCTAACTATGTTAGAATAAAAATCCTACCTAAAAAAATTAATTAATTTCAAACTGTGTTCATATTTTTTTAAAAAATAAGACTTTGATTCTATCATGGTTAGGATTGGGATTGTTTAATAGCATTTTATTTTAGAATTAATTAATTTCTAATATTTTATTTGAATTTTAATTATTTTATATTTTATATTGTAATAAAATTATATTTCATATATATATATATATGTATATGTATTTGATAGGTTAGATATCATGTCATTTAAAATATATTATCATATCCATATGACATGCCATCATTCTTAGATTTTTAACGGTCCAATTACCATTGTAGTTAAAAAATAAGTTATTTGTTAAAAAGATATAGGCTAAGGACTAAATTTATATAAAAAAAATAAGGAACAAAACGATAAAAATTATAAAGATTAAGGGTTAACATTATCTTTATACCTATTATATTTTAACATTGAATACGAAGATGTTTTAAAAAGATCAACTTAAAATAATAAATTGAATAAAATATTAAAGTCGAGACTAAAATAGTTTAACTTTAAACAAAAATTTACATAAAACATGCTAAAATTTTATCAAATTATTATTCAAAATCAGACTCTTTTAATCTCAACTTTAAGAGAGATTATAAAGTGAACCTTGTTCATTGCGTCATCCATGATCCAAGCAATCAGAACCGTTCATCTTTAAATAACTACATAAAAACTTTTCATTCACTGATTACATGTAAGAAAAAGGTAATGGTTCACCTTAAAAAAATAAAATGAACAGTTCAGATTGCTTGGGATTACAAATAACGTAATGAACATGATTCACCTAATAATTAATTCAACTTTAATATTTTATTAATTTAATTCATTTACTATTTAAAGCCGAACCCTTTTAAAATAATCTTTATATTCGCTGATTAAAGTACAATATTTTAAAAAATAAAATGCTTACTAACATATTTAAAAAATTAAATTAAAACACCATATTTATGGAAAAAAAATCCCTTAAATGCTACTCTAAGTTTAGTTTTAGAACATTCATTTATCAAAACTATTTGTAGTATTACAAGGTTTCATCAACAAATCATCCTTCTATTGAAATTGAACTGGCTCAGTAAAGCTGTGCGACTGATGTAGTGTCACTTCACTTGGCCATCCACATCTATTTGACTTTGGCTATGGCATTCCTTCGTGGACGTGATTGAGAATGACTTTATCAAAACTTGTCTATAATTGGTGTCTTCGTATTAGAGAAATGTATAATTGTTCTAGAATGTAAATGTTTGTACGTTAGTTGAAAGTCAGTTGTGTTGGTGGTGTATCAGTGTGAACAATTAGGAAATCTGTTGTATCTGTTAGATCACTGTTCTTGAGCTGATATCCTCAATCCTTGTATAAATACATGTCTCGGTCTCTTATTGAGATATTACGAGAGTTTATCAATAAAAGCTATGGCGAGTAATGCCTCTCTTTTCTCCTCTCTTCTCCTTCATATTGTTCTGTAAAGTTTCTGTTGTGAGTTTTCTATCATGGTATCAGAGTTGTTCTCTTAGTCTTTGAATATATTTTTTTTGATAAGATTACTGTACTCATCTACTTCAATCTATACATCAATGTCTGGTCTATGAGTGCAAGACTACTACTCGAACTGTCAGGACGTCTATTTCGTGTTGCTTAGTGAAGAACAGATCAATAGTTCATAGGTGTCTTTCAGATCAGTCATTGAGTCTTTTCTCTTGAGACGTTGTAGCACTCTCTTTGATTTCTCTTCTGGTCTGGTGCTTTCTTGCCTGGTTTCTGCTTGATTTTTTGTTCTCGTAAGTTTTTGTATGAAAGATGACGACGGATTTATCGGCTTCGACTTCGCCTAGTCAGTCCAGTACTAGCGTTGTGCCTATTGTAATGCCGTCCTCTAATGCGTACTCAGTCCAACAATTACCCAAACTTGATACGGTAAAATTGATTGAAAGTAACTATGTTCTTTGGAAGCATCAAGTGTTATTGATTATAGATGGCTATGGTCTTACTCCTTTTATCTCAGATCATAAGGCTCCGGAAAAGCTTATAACTGATGAAGATGGGAAAATTGTAGAGAATCGGATCTACCTTGCATATCACAAACAAGATAAGTTGTTGGCGTCTTGGATTTTGTCTACGGTTAGTGCAGAGGTTCTTCCTTTACTCACGGGTCTCAATTCTGCACGAACAATATGGAATACATTGTCAAGGTTGTTTGCGGCCAAATCCACAGCAAAGGTTTCTGCGCTTCGACATAATCTTAATTCTCAGAAAAAGCGTGGGTTGTCAATTAATGAATATCTTGCAAAGATTAAATTGATTTGTGATACTCTTAATGCTTCTGGTAATGTTGTCTCAGAACAGGAACAAGTGAGTGTCATTCTTGCTGGTCTAAGCGTAGAGTTTGAGTCTATAATTGTTATTGCGTCTTGAGAGCCGCAAACTCTTGAAACTCTCACTGAAATGCTCGTTGATTGTGAAACGAGACAAAGAGAATTCATGACTGAGAATTTTGTTATTCAAGCTAACGTAGCTATTCAGAAAAGTCATGATAAATTGGAAAATATGAATGGTATTGAGGAGTTTACTAACAATCTGTTTGCAGGACAGAACTCAAGCAATTTTTCACAAAATCAACGTGGTAATGGCTCATTTCGTGGAAGGAGGCGAGGTCGATTCAACTACAATCGACCCTAATGTCAGATATGTGATCGTTATGGACACCTTGTGCAAAAGTGTTGGTATCGGTTTGATCAGAACTATTATGGCCAGAATAATAATCCGAGAGGTGGTTATCAAAATTCGAGAAATGTAGTTATATCTGTACCTGGTCCGAGAGGAGGGGTTTCAACTCTAGTACAAGCATGTCACATGTGGTCAATGCAAACCAACCTGATTCTACGGTTCATACCATGCCTCATATGCTCCCCTCGACAAGTCAAATTCCTTCTCCAATTGAAAATACTAGACTTGTTGGTTATTATCATTCAATTTCCCCAGTTTCTTCTTTCCTGAGTGCTCATGGTTTAACAATCGAGGCATCTTTCTCCAATCCTAACACTAGTAGGGTCTCTACTTCCAGTCCTCGAGAGGTTATGTGGTATCCTGACTCGGGTGCTTCGCATCATATTACAAGTGAACGTGGCAATCTTCAATCTGATTCACCATATACAGGTACAAGTACTTTACTTATGGGAAATGGTGATGAGGTAAGCATCACTCATATTGGTCGTGGTTGTTTAAAAACTCCAGTAAGGTCCTTGGTTTTACGCAATTTATTGTGTGTACCAGACATTAAGAAGAACTTGTTATCAGTTTCTCATTTCACTCTAGACAATAATGTATTTTTTAAATTTCATCCTTCTAAATGTCTTGTGAAGGATGCACAGACCAAGGTCATTTTACTGGAAGGGAGGTTCACTCCTGAGGGCCTATATGAGTTAGACTCGACTTCCATAACAGCTCCTGGTGTTCGTGTTGTATCAAACATGGCTTCTGGTAGTAATATCTCTCCTCAAGCATGTATTGTGTCTACATCTAGTACTTCAATGGAATTATGGCATAAACGATTAGGACATCCTTCGTTGAGTGTTCTTAAGTCTGCCTTGAAGTCCTGTAATATTGAAGTTGATGATAATAAAATTCTCAATATATATTCCTCGTGTTTGCAAGGAAAGGCACATAAACTTCCGTTTCAATTATCTATCACTATCTATAATTCTCCCTTTGAGTTAGTTGTATCTGATGTATGGGGGGCTGCTCATGTTCTATTTGATGGTTTCGCTTATTATGTTTCATTTATTGACGTTTATAGTAAGCATACGTGGTTATATCTTCCCAAACGAAAGTTAGAGGTTTTTCAGTGTTTTATTGATTTTCATAAAATGGTGGAGGTTCAATTTGGATATAAGATAAAAGCTCTCCAAACGGATGGTGGGGGTGAATATCAAGCCTTGGAGGGGTGGCTCCGGACGAATGGTATACAACATAGAATCACGTGTCCTTACACGTCTGAACAAAATGGTACAGTTGAACGGAAACATCGACATATAGTTGACATGGGCTTAGCATTGATGTCGCAAGCTGGTCTATCCTTAGAATTTTGGAGTCATGCTTTTATCACCTTTGTATTTCTAATTAATAGGTTGTCGACTCCCTTATTGAATGATCAATCTCCGTACGAGGTGTTAAAGCGACGAAAACCAGATTATGGGTACTTGAGAGCATTTGGGTGTGCTTGTTATCCTCTAATGAGACCATTTCTACGACATAAGTTGAAGTTTCAAACCGACCAGTGTGTTTTTCTCGGTTATAGTCCGAGCCATAAAGGTTATAAGTGTCTTAGTAAGAATGGCAAGATTATAATGTCCAGGCATGTTGTGTTTAATGAAGAGATTTTTCCGTTTACACAAAAGAACTTATCTTCAATTGTCGCAAGTGCTGAACAGTCGAAAGAAGCTCCTTTATTTCTTGTGAATATGTTTGATTCTAGGGAATCACAACGTGAATCGCGTATTGAGCACACTCAGGTTGGAGAGATACATATTGAGTCTTCTTCCCCTCGTATTGCTATGGTAAATCATGAACACTCAGCACATTTGGATGTTTCTGAGCACACTCAGGTTGGAGAAAGGCATGATGAGTCTTCTTCCCCACGTATTGCTGGAGTAAACCATGAACACTCAATAACCCTTGTCTATTTTGGAACACACTCAAAATGGAGAAATACATGCGAGTTTTCTTCCCAAAGTATTGCTGGAGTAAACCATGAGGATGGTTTGGTCAATAATTCAAATGACGAGTTACGTATTGAGTCCTCCTCTGATACATGTAATAGTCATAGTACTCAACCTAACTTTGTTTTGCCTCTTGAGGGAGATAATGTCGTTGATGCTCCAGTTGCACAATCCGATGAAGGCCTCTCTATTTTACTTATAGATCCTAATGAGTGTGTAATTACGACTACTGTCACTAATACTCACCCAATGGTAACTCGAGGTAAGAACGGTATTCGGAAACCAAAAGTTTATAATGTTAATATGTTGTCTGAAAATATTGTGGAACCACGAACCATTGAAGAAGCAATGAGAAACGAACATTGGAAGAAGGCAGCTCAAGATGAATATGATGCACTTATCAAAAACAATACCTGGACATTGGCAGAATTACCATCTACCAGAAAAGTAGTGAGCTGTAAATGGATTTTTAAAGTAAAGAAGAATCCTGATGGAACGATCTCTAGGTATAAGGCTAGGCTAGTGGCGAAGGGGTATTTACAACGAGCTGGGAGTGACTTCCATGAAACGTTTAGTCCCGTTGTTAAGCCTACAACCGTTCGAACCATTCTGTCAATTGCAGTTACAAAACGATGGAGCCTACGACAAGTTGATATCAACAATGCTTTTTTGAATGGAGATTTAACCAAGGAAGTTTACATGACCCAACCTCCGGGGTATGAACAAGGGGATAAACGAAGTCTTGTTTGCAAACTCAACAAAAATATTTATGGCTTAAAACAAGCACCACGAGCCTGGTTCGAGAAACTCCGAGAATTTTTAGTATCAGAAGGTTTTGTTTTGTCCAAGTCAGATTCATCGTTGTTCGTTCGAAAAGCGTATAATAATGTGTTATATCTTCTCGTGTATGTGGATGACATTATTTTAACTGGAAGTGATGAAGATGAAGTTCAACGGGTTATTGAAGTTCTCAATAAAACGTTCTCGTTAAAAGATCTTGGCCCTCTTCATTACTTTCTGGGCATTGAAGTTCATCATCTCCAGGATGGATTATTTTTGAATCAGAAAAAGTACATAAATGAATTGCTTCAGAGAAGTGGGTTAGAAAATGCTAATGCATTGCCTACACCTATGGTGTCTAGTTGTCAACTTTCTGCACATAGCGGTACTCCAATTGATGTGCATCGTTCTATAGAAGCATAGTGGGAGCTCTGCAATATGTTGTGATTACCAGGCCAGAGATTGCCTTTGCAGTTAACCGTGTGTGTCAATTTATGCAAGAACCATTAGACACGCATCTTCAAGCCGTGAAACGGATCTTAAAAATACTTACAAGGTACAATTGATTATGGAGTTAAGTTTACGTCATCTCCACAATTAACCATTACAGCCTTTGCTGATGCAAATTGGGGTTCTGACTTAGACGATCGACGATCTACAACCGGATATTGTGTTTTTCTAGGATGTAATCTGATAGCATGGGGGTCAAAAAAGCAAACTGTAGTCTCTCGTTCAACAGCAGAGGCAGAATATCGCAGTATTACTTGTGCAACTGCTGAGATTTTGTGGTTTAAATCATTGCTTCAAGAGTTACATGTTGAGCCGGATGGTCATTCCACACTATGGTATGATAATTCCAGCGTCGTTGTCGTCTCTGCCAATCCTATTATGCATTCAAAATTTAAACACGTTGAGCTTGATTTATACTTTGTGCGAGAAAGAGTAACAACAAGTCAACTAGAAGTTAATGAGATTCCGTCATATGAGCAAATTACAGATATCATGACGAAACCTTTATCCGCAGTCTCTTTTTGTCGGTTTCGATGCAAGTTGGCTGTATTTCCATTATCACAGGTGACATAAATTTCTAGTTGAAACTTTTATTGTTGTTGGTTTTGCTTTGTCTGGTTTTGCAGGTACTTTAAGATCATCTGGTTCAAGCTTTGACAGAGTTAATAACTAAGGTTGGGAAAGTAAGGTGAATATTAGAGAAATGTATAATTGTTCTAGAATGTAAACGTTTGTACGTTAGTTGAAAGTCAGTTGTGTTGGTGGTGTATCAGTGTGAACAGTTAGGAAATCTGTTATATTTGTTACATCACTGTTCTTGAGCTGATATCCTCAATCCTTGTATAAATACATGTCTCGGTCTCTTATTGAGATATTACAAGAGTTTATCAATAAAAGCTATAGAGAGTACCGCCTCTCTTTCTTCCTCTCTTCTCCTTCATATTGTTATGTAAAGTTTCTGTTGTGAGTTTTCTATCACTCCGACCTTTCCAATTGGACTGTGCATATTTTCGAGAATGCTCCCATTTTTTCTGCAAAGTTGCAAAAATGGCAGTTTCAAGCCTTCAACAGATTGACCATTTTTCTGACAGATTATTAATAGCTCAACTGACATGTGTGAAAATAAAATAGTGAGCTTACAGTCAAAATCTTATCATATCTACCTACTGCAATAACTGGCTTCAACTACACTAATTTAATATTAGGAGAGAGACAAATGGAAACTGAGTCATCGGCTTAAGTGTTGCCTCCTCCACAAAGGTAAACAGAGACTTTGCTAATCTCTTTCCCTAACCCTTTTTGATACTTGTCTATCTGAAACTAACTCAAAAAGTACCCGGTACGGGTCAGCAAGATCAAGAAACAAGTTCTTGGGGAATGAGAATGAAGACCAAGAGTCTGATCTTTGCTGTCACTTCATGGATCCGACGACAGCCACCGAAGATGAAGGTGTTTTTAGCCGTTCTGTCTGGGATAGCAGCTCTCTTGTTCTTGAGAACGGTCGTAGAAGATCACAACAACCTTTTCGTGGCTGCGGAGGTTGTTCATGTCTTGGGTACTTGTGTCCTTACTTACAAGCTTACCAAAGAGAAAACTTGTGCTGGTAAACTGTTTTTCTCCTTTTTCAAAGAATTAGTGGTATTTTGTGGCTATGCATGCCTCTTATTGTAAGAAATGGAACCGCTGCCTTAATCATGTTTGTTATGTTTTTATGTTTTCCAATTATGGTTGGTATTTAAGGATACAGACATACAGTCAACCTTGAGGGAAATATGTTAGTTTTGTTCAGAGTTCATGTAAGATCAACCACTGGCTGTACTATTTGTCTTACTGTTCCAGTTTCTTTGCAGGACTTTCCCTTAAATCCCAGGAACTAACAGCTATGTTTTTAGCTGTTCGATTATACTGCAGTATTGTCATGGAATATGACATACACACTCTGCTTGATACTGCAACATTATTGTCAACCCTTTGGGTTATTTATATGATTCGTTTTAAACTGAGGTCAACTTACATGGAGGACAAAGACAATTTTAAGATCCACTATGTGGTAAGCCTTCATATCAAGCTTATCAGGTGTATGCTCTCTCTTTGTTTGTATGTTATTGTTCCTCTATTTATGTCTGAAACCATTCAACCTTGCCGAGCCGTCTCCATAGAGTAATTAAGGGCTCAATACAGCTCCTCATTCCAGTTACACATAAACTTGGAATTTCGAACTTGACTAGAGTTAGCATCACGGAATTTCGAACCTCATTATGTCGTGTAATGCCTTTGGTTATATCCTTGTAGGTGATACCCTGCGCTGTTTTGTCGTTGTTTATTCATCCAGCAACAAATCATCTTTTATTCAACAGAATTTGCTGGGCTTTCTGTGTTTACCTTGAAGCTATTTCTGTTCTGCCTCAGCTAAGGCTCATGCAGAATATTCAGGTACTGCAGCAAGTGATCAGCACTTGTATCTTCTATTAATTGTATGGTTTGATCTTAAATCAACACATCATTTGTATATATGGTCTTCCTCTATGACTATGACCCCCTTTTCAGATCATTGAACCATTTACTGCACATTATGTGTTCGCGTTGGGAGTTGCACGGTTCTTGACTGCTGCACATTGGGTTATCCAGGTAATGCTAAACAATGGTTCTAGATTGATTGGCTTTCATGTTTGATCAATCTGACTGCGTTTGTTTTCCTAGTTATTCGATACTCGAGGGCTGTTGTTGACAGCATTGGGATATGGATTATGGCCTTGGTTGATCATTGTTTCTGAGATTGTCCAGACTTTCATTTTGGCAGATTTTTGCTACTACTATGTCAAAAGGTGAGTGTTGTGCATAAATTTTGCAGGAAATGATTAGTTTCTTTATGTTTGTTAAAAAGTTCATTTTCCTCCCATGATTCTTACAGCATCCTTGGTGGACAACTTGTTGTTCGACTCCCCGCCGGTGTGGTGTAAACGTTGAAGCAAGCGAAACAAGGCCATTGGTGTCTGTAAAAGATCCTTGTTCGGTATTGTATTAGGATAGCTTCTGTACTTCATTCCTATGCATCAACTAAGGCAATAATTGCAGGGAATCAATAAAATTGACGATGAGTTACATTTACTCATTTTACAATATTTCACCCTAACTAACAACCACGTGGTATTAAATTATCCTTTCAAAAATTAGATATTCATCGTTCAATGTTAGTGGTGGAATCACTAATATCATCGGTCAGTTATACCGTGGTAAATATATTCCGGGTCTTGTACATACTGCCTCTTCAACATTAAATTATTTAAAATTATATATATTTATAAACATTAAATAAATTTATTCATAACATATCATTGAATAAACTC
Organism: Abelmoschus esculentus; assembly: GCA_035048815.1. NCBI lineage: Eukaryota > Viridiplantae > Streptophyta > Magnoliopsida > Malvales > Malvaceae > Abelmoschus > Abelmoschus esculentus. The sequence continues at coordinate 15,156,793 of JAUCBN010000027.1, read as the reverse complement.
ATATGGGTAAAAATCTTTTACTTCTTTATCATGCTTTCATCCAGGCCTCCTATTGAAAATTTCTAAAAAATTAAATTTTAAATTATAACTTTTATTTTTTATATCCTAAACCCTAAAAAATACATCCTATCCTTTAAATTCTAATCACAAATTCTAATTTTAAACCCTAAACTCTAACCCTCTAATTTGAAAAAAAACACGAATGGAAACATAAAAAAGAGGTAAACTATTTGTACTCACAGACGATTAAAAACCGATTCTTGAATCTTGAGTAACAAATAAACCCGATTCTTGAATCTTGAGTAACAAATAAACCCGTAGTAAATGAATATATTCCATGCTTTTTAATTATAATATAAACGAGTATTTAAAATCTTTTACTAAAGTAATTAGTTGGATTTAGTTCATTATATTATAATTTATAATTCAATTTTTTCTAAAATAAATATTGACCTGTTTCCTTTTTACAAGGTAAATTTTCATTAACAATTAATCAAACATGCGTAAAAAAATTCACAACCTATTTAAATGGGATGGGATAGAATCGAACCCTAGATAAAATGTGTTAATACCGTTTAATCAGTGTAATAAAATCAGGAATTCTTTAATTAATCTCAGGGCAATAATTTTGCATGGATAGCATTGGATTTTCCCCACCCTGCCTACAATTGGCTGGCAATGGAGGTGGTTGAATTATTCATATACTTCTAAAAACAAGTTTCCTTTACATTCGTACGCCTCTCGATTATTACTTCCATAAAACTTTATTGGTTATAAATACGAAACACACTTACCTTGTTTTCAACACAAAACACAATAAAAATAAAACACAACCCTATTTCTTGTCTCACTCATGTCGATCTCTAAGGCTTTCATTGCCTCACTTCTCCTATCTCTTCTCACTGTCCAACTTGTTCATGCTCAGGGAAACACTGCCGGAATGAAAATCGGTAAACATAATCGATCCTCGATAGCATGCAGAAAATTAGACCGAGACCCTTTATTGACGCGTCGATTTGTGTTTGTTTCTTTTCAGATTGCGTTGCGGCTTGCGCGGAGAGGTGCCGATTAGCATCGAGGCATAACCTATGCAAGAGGGCATGCGGGACATGTTGCGAACGCTGCAACTGCGTTCCTCCGGGTACTGCCGGTAACAAAGAAGTGTGCCCATGCTATGCTACCATGACCACCCACGGGGGCAGACCCAAGTGCCCTTGAGTTTTGAATCAACTTGGAAACGAATCTGTACCTTTGAGCTTTGTGGTGAAACGAACGAAATGATTTTTAATTTTCAGTTCGAATAGATTATGTTTTAATTAATAATAATGAAGGTTTTAATTCTATTTGCTTAAATTTACGTGAATAGTATTTTAAATTTGAATGCATGTACGTGTGCTTTTAATGGGTTTTATAGGGGAAATAATCGACCTTCGAAAAAGAAGAGAACCTAAAATATGCATTAAAAATACAATAAAACCTCTATAAATTAATATTCTTTAAATTAATAAACTCGACTAAATAATAAATTTTTCCGGTCTCGAGTTAGACCAATATAAAAATCATCAAATTCGATAAGATAATAATATAATATTTTTATGAGATTCCCTTTAAAAATATAAAGGTCTCGTCAAAACAATTAATAATTCATAAATATTACAATTACTAATTTAGTAACTTATTAAAATATGAATCTATTATAATCTGTTTCTTTTTAAAAATCAAATCTAGTTCAATTTCATCTTTAACTTTTCTAATTACACCCACAAGTTTCGGCGTTGAGGTCTCCGACTGCAATAAAAAGTTGTGAAGAGTTGTTATCATATTCAAAGCTTCCTTTCACGTGACTAGTTCAAGTGGTGTTGAATCATCTTCAACTTCATCATTAGTAGAACTTTCAACAATATTAATCACAATTTTCTTTAAACTTTGAACTTGTAAAATTATTCAATGAACATAATAAATACATAAAAATATTCAATTAGGCATGAAAGTATAAATTTGGATTAAATTGATTTTTACTTCAAGTGATGCCTTTTTAAAATTCAAATCAGTACTTTTTAATTTATTATTTGATTAATTACAATGAATTTAATAGATACATAAAAATATTCAATTAGTTTCAATGAATTCGTAAATTCATGAATACAATATTAAATTGAAACAATGAATTATTAAGTACATGCATTAGTCTAGTTAGATATAAATAATTTGATACATAAATATATTTAATAACATATATATGAATCTATTTATTTTTAATTAATTAGAATATCATGTACAATTTATAATTTATTTGCATAAAATATCTTTATCAAAGTTATATTTGTTGAATTGAAATTTTTTTTAATTGATAAATAATTAATTTATCGATATATTAATATCTCTATAAATTAATAAAATTTCATGGTCACAAAAATATTAACTTATAAAGGTTTTACCGTAAGGGTAAAGTAATTTCATGGAATAAAGTCTTTGATTTCACAATTATTGGCTCTACTTATATTCTACAGAGTACAAAACATTACAATCCGGATTTAAATTCTAACTTACAGATAGTTTTACATTCTATGACTCTTGCATGACAAATCTGCAAGTAGATAAATGCAAAGCAATCATTTTCCTTGCGGATACTATGACTAGGAGGTGTATCTGCCTAATAATTTCGACCGTACTTGGAGTTTGTAGCAGCCAAGAGAGCAGCCCCAATCCCAGATCCATCCTTGGAATGCTCTATCACAATGTTTTGGGATGTTTCAGGTCCGAGAAGCTCTGCTACAGACTCTTGTAAGTATCTTCGATACTGCGAGTACCGCTCATACAAGCCTCCATCCATGGCCACCACTGTTCGTTTCCCAAAGATGGCACCTTTTGTATCTTCCTCTAACTTTTGAAGAATCCCAACTATTCCAGCACCAGCTAAGCGTCCAGCTCGCTTCACGATGGTGTCGCAAACCTCTAGGACAATCTTCCTTGAATTTAGGGTGGACTCAACCTGATGGTAACATTGGATATGTTGAAATGTTCTAAATTTATTTTCAAGGACATAGAAGCTGAAGTTCAAAAGAGTAGAGTGATGATGAAATAATTTACCCCAGCTACATCATATAGGACTGATCCAACGGTCTGCAGATCATCTGTGGTATCCTGCTGCATTGCAGATAAATCTGGGGTTCTGCAACAATTCAGAAATAACTCAGCAAGAGGATGATAATTAAGTGTGGATGTCTGCAGAAGTAAAAATACAAATGAATCCACTTTTCAATTAAGAGAACAAGGCACTGAGAAGCATAAAGACTTGTCAAACAATTTTACATGCTTCTAGTGTCAAATTCTAGGCTCAAACATTTTGAAGAAGAATTACCTGAGAACACAAGGCATGGACAGTTTTTCTGGCACGGATTTCCCAAACAGAGAACCTTCTTCAGCCATATACAGCAGAGCTCTTCGTGCAATTTCACCGAGGTACATTCCGGAGATTGTCTTCTCAAATATCTACAACATATGAACAAATATTTGACACATCAGGAAGCATGTACTAGATCAATAGGAGTTAACATAGAAAAATTAGAACTTTGGGTTTGCCTGCTCTCCAGGATTGATACTAGCAGCATCCATATCTCTATCGAACACAGTTAACGGAAGGCCTTTTCTGTATGCTCCCCACTCAAGGTTAACAATCTGTAAACAATGGAAATATCCATAAGACTTGAATGCAATTATGATTACCGAATACGATCAGAAGAGATGACTGTCACTCACTGTTCTTCCAGAAGGGGGGAAATCCCCTTGCAATTTAGGAATAGCATCCATCCGTTCTACATAGCAAGCATTTGTCCCAGTACCCAAAATGACAGCAACCATAACATCATCATCCCAGTATCTAGCTCCAGCCAAAGTTGCCACTGCATCATTCACCTACTAAAGCCTAGATTAATTAGAATGTTTCCTTTCTTATATTGACATTCAAAAAAAAATTTAATGTCAATAAGATAACAAGAGCTGAAGAAAATACCAAGGCAGACACTCTCATATCTATCCCTTTCCTATCCATGGCTTCATTCAGGCAAGCAACCACATCTTTCCCAGCCTGCATATAGATTTTAACCATGGCAATGAATGTCAAAGACAATATACTATTACTATCCAGCATTCAATCACTTCAGTTAATATCATCTGTGTTATTAACAAAAGTGTTGATGCATGTTTGGTAAATGATTCTTTTGTTGAACGATCTTCAAGTAAAGGTGAGAGACTAGGATGTCCTTGGGCTCCTAGAAGAATGTGAGCTAGGACACTGCCGGAACTTGTGGCCGGGGAAATCCATGTAAGAAATATAAACAGAGACAAAACAGAGGGCGGTACCACATGGACAATTGGAGGTGTCTGCGGACACTGCAATTTTTTTAGAAATTGTATTTTTTATATAATTTGTATATAACAATAAAAAATATATATAACTGACACATCTTTATAAATAATTAAATCATCTAAAACACCATTAAAAAATGACACCCTTAAATAAATTTCTTTACTCCCCACCTGCTCAGATTGTCTCATCACCTTCCTCTAAGACCATTTACAAACCCAGATCATCAACAAACACCATAAACTATAGTTTATAGCTAAGATCTTAAAGCCCCCCAAACCTAAAATGATAATACAAACCGTTCCTGAGACTGAAAATCCCTTGGTCCACTTAATCAGTATTCCAGAATCAATGGATGTCTGCTTCACTGGGAAAGAAAAAGTGAACCCGATTTCTCCTTTTCTTCCTGTAGGTAAGTGAAAGTTTCCTCCTTTTTGAGCAAAATTTGCCAGAACGGAAGCAATAAAATCAAATAGCTCCTACAAAATCAAAACATATATCATATATGTACACGGTATACCACAAGAGATTTAATTAAAGTTCTCAAGAAAGAAAAATAGAAGAAAGGAGCAAACCTCAGATGTAGCAGACATGAGTTCTTGTGGGATGGAAACTTGCTCCGATTCAATGGCGATCACGCGCTCATCTTTCCCACCTAATTGAACCCTCAACACCCGAAAGTTGGTTCCCCCGAGATCCAACGCGTAAAACAATCCTTTCTCGTCTCTTTCAACAACATAAATCTCCATTTTTTAAGCTTAAATAAGAAAACCAAGCTGAAAACAAAGGTGAACCTTTGAATGAACGTACCCGGTAGGCAAGCTATCAACGTAGCTGAGGATCATCTTTAGATCGCTGCCTCCATCAACGGCAAGGCCAGCACGGATATCAGCAGACATGGAGTCCGCCACGTTGCGAAGAACTGGCAAAGGAGTGGCGCAGTCTTGCTGTAGCTTGGTCAACATGGGAGCCACAGCCACTGAAATGGAGCTAGATCGGACAGCCATCTTGAACCGAGTCACCCCAGTCGTGGATCGCCTGGTACGGATCGATCCAACGGCTGGTGAAGTTGCAGTTGCCATTGCAGTGACCGACATTGCAGTTAACGATTCAGCTCAAAAAAGAAAAAGAAAATCAATCAAGTCTAGTAAAATGTTGGTTTTCCTTTTCCTTTTCCTTTTCCTTTTATATATGTTTATTGTGAGGTTGAGAATGAAGAAGAAACTCTTTGCTCCCCCGCCCCGTTATTTCATTGATGGGAGAGCTTCAAACAGTTTGGATTCTAAGATTTACGATAATATTATATATTTCATTACACATATTTTTTAAAAAAAAATCTTCAAACTGTTCCAAGTTTCTGATCACCCTTTTTTCAAAGTTGTTTAGGTTTCTTTTTGAGCATAAAAGTAGGGGAAAGTAGGCAAAGCTGCGGTGTTGGTATTTGTGCGGGGAAGTCGATGTTGACACAACATATAGGCTTGGTTAGTGTTCGGACAATCTATTTTTCAGGATGCCTAATGCCTTGGTATTTATCCTAATGGAAAAATTATTAGGAGAATCTGTTGACTATGTTATTTATGGTCCTAATTAATTATGATCGTTGATCTTAATTTTTTTTAAGTAAATCATTATCTCTTTCTTACATATACTTAATGGGTGGGTAGTTATTAAGTGATTATTTAAAGATCAACGGTCTTGATTGTTTGGACCATAATAACGTGGTGAACATGGTTCACCTAATAATCTCTCATCCTAACGCCTTGGTATTTTCTAGACTTAGTTAATTTTATATAGATGAAGTAGGAACGTTTAAATTAGGATACTTGAATTTTTGGATACTCAAAATATTAGGTATTTAAATTTTTAAAAACTATGTTTATTGATTTGTATTTTGGTCTATATTATTGAGTATTTATTAATATGTTATCCGTAAAATTTAAATATTTAAAAAGTTAGATAACATATACTTGATTTATATATTTTTTAAATTTATTTTTTTAAATTACATAAAAACGATAATATTTAAAAGTTCATAATATATTAATGCATTAAAAATATTAATCTGTGAGTTTTTGATTTTATATTGATGAATTAATAAAAATATATTTAAAAGTTTTAAAAAATTAAGAGTATACGAGTAAACAATTTTTTTTAAGGATTTAAATTTAATTGGGTTAATTATATAATAATACCACTCAATTATGACATATGACTCAAAAATATCATCAAACTTTAAAAGATTTTAAAAATAAGAATAAATCTTAATATGTGACTCAAGAAAATCACTTCGTTGTTAATTCTATAGCATAGAATTTAAGTATTAGAGTTTGTGGTTAATAATTTAGGGTTTAAAATTTTATATATTATTAATAATACAAATAAATTATTTTATAAATATTTTAGAGTTTTAAAAAAATAATATATTTATATTATTAATAATATATAAAATATAAATATTGTATACGGCTGATTAGGTCGTTTAGTCAATTTTATTTAAAATTCTGAACCGTAACCGGATTGAAATGATTTATTTTTAAAAAGTTATATTAAAATCGAATTTATCGATTTATATAACCATGTTATTCGAAAGTGACCAAATAGGAACAATTTAAAAAATTAAGTTATTAAATTGAAAATTTTAAACTTTAATAAACAAAATATAAATAAGAAAAAAGATGAGTGATGAACGATATAGTTTATTCATTATTTTATTTAAAAAAATAAAATCTAACGTACTACGTCAACAACTTCTAACAGAAATTTACGAGAAAGACCATAATAAAAACAAACTAAAAATTTAATGATTATAACACATGTTTTTAAAAGTATAATAATTAAAATAAAAATACTTTAAAGTGATAATGTATATAATTTACCTTATATTTCTTTTAAGTTCCATTACCGTATCATTTGTCTGAATCCAAACTCCAAGTGCGAGATATTGGGCCTTTCACCCGTTGAGTATAGTGAAAAGCAAATCATTAGGCAACTGACCAATTTTTAAGCCCATCAACCGCCTCCAGCTTCCCCTTCAGACTTCCACTTCAAACATAAAATGGAATTCCAGGGAAGTGGACGCCAAGTAACGAAGCTACCTTACACATTTCCTACGTCAGCATTTAGCCAGTTGAAAGTGGAGAGTTCATATGATGGAAGGTGAAGGTGGAGGAATTGTGATGATCAAGCGGGCGGAGATCGATAACAGGGCGCCATTCAGGTCGGTTAAAGAGGCAGTCGCCTTGTTCGGAGAGAAAGTTTTAGCAGGTGAAGTTTATACCACCAAGCTCAAGGAGGAGGTAATTAATTCAACTTGTTTGTTTTCTCCTTTTTGGTGTCCCTTTTGCTGGACTCTAAAGGTTCAGTGGATGTAAAATGTTTATCATCCAAGTTAACTAGTTTAACTAAGTTAATTGCCTACAGATGCATGGCGAAGCAAGTGGAAATGGTTCATCCAGGCTGGGAACCGTGACAGCTGAACTGGAGCAGACGAAACATAACCTTGAAATAGCCAGAGAGGAGAGTCTGGCGATGGCGAATTACCTGTCTTCTCTTAAAGAAGAGCTTGAAAGAACAAAGAGAGAATTGCAGAAGATGAAGGAACGAGAAGCCACTGAGAAACTAATGATTGAGTTTGAGATCGAGGATGTCAAGGTTGTCCCGGACTTGACGAAATTCGATATCGAGATGTGAAGAAGAAGGAACAACTATTGTTTTATTCACCAATGAACAGCATGAAATACAAGATGATCTTAGTGTTTACAAAGCCTCCTTATTTATACACTCGGGTTTAAATCTAACTAACTATCAAACTGAAGCAACAGAATTAGTTGCACAACTGTACCCTTCAACGGAATTGGAAGTTGAAAGATCAAGTGTATGCATGTGGCCATGCACACGTTAGTTTCGCACGTTAGCTTCCAACATCCTCCCTGCTCTTTCCTCTTTCAACTTCAGAGATCGAAAATACTCTCAACTTGCACCTGAACGTCTCAAAGTACCCCCGAGAGAGAGCCTTAGTCAATCCATCTGCAATCTGATCTTGTGCTGGTACATAGTTTACCCTAAGCTTTCCTGCAGACACTTTTTCACGCACAAAATGCACATCAAGTTCAACATGCTTGGCCTTCGAATGATAAATCGGATTGGCACTCATAGCAATGGCACTCGCATTGTCACTCCGTATCACTGGGGTATTTGCAAGTTCAACCTCCATTTCACTAAGCAGAGTGTTGAGCCACACGATCTCTGATGTTGCATCAGCCAACCCTCTGTACTCAGCTTCTGTGGTGGATCGAGAGACCACCTTCTGCTTTTTTGAAGACAACTGCACCAAATTGTTCCCCAGATACACACAACTACCTGAAATTGACCTCTTGTCATCCAAATTCCCTCCCCAATCAGCATCAGTAAATGCTACCAGTTGCAAGGGTCCAGGCGAAGGAGAGAAAAGCAATCCATAATCCATTGTACCACTCAAATACCTAAGCACACGTTTGGCTGCAGCTAGATGCAACTCATAAGGATTATGCATGAACAGTGCTAGTTTGTTTACACTATGTACAATGTCTGGTCGGGTGTGGCACGCATACAACAATCCACCCACCAAGCTTTTGTATTCAGTGGCATTGGACAGAAGACTGCCTCCATCTTGTGTTAGCTTGAGGGAAGGAATCATTGGTGTAGGTGTGGGGTTAGCTTTGTCCATACGACACTTAACTAGCAATTCACACACATATTTCTTCTGACTTAGTAAGATTGAATCTCCAATCTTAACAACACTCATCCCTAGAAAATAGTTAAGTTCTCCTAGATCTTTAAGAGAAAACTTTTCTCCGAGCTCCTTAATAACCTCTTCAATGGCTTGGCTTGACCCTCCGGTAACAACTATGTCGTCAACATACACCAAAATGTACGTATATGCATTCAGTTCCTTTCTTACAAACATTGAAGTGTCTGCTTGGGAGTTCTTGAACCCAAGCTCGAGTAGATGATTTCTCAGCTCAGCATACCAATTTCGTGGGGCTTGTCTAAGGCCATACAAAGCCTTTTGTAGCCTGCAAACGAGCCTAGAGCCATCAACAACCTGTTTTTCAAAACCTTCTGGTTGATCCATATAAACTAGCTCATCCAACCCCCCATTGAGAAAGGCATTGTTTATATCTATCTGTCTTAACCTCCATTTGTTGCTGACAGCTAAAGCTAACACCACATTTATAGTAGTCTCCTTCACCACTGGACTATAGGTTTCCTTAAAGTCCTGCCTTGGTATTTGAGAGTATCCCTTGGCCACTAGCCTAGCCTTATACCTTTGCACTGAGCCATCAACATTCCTTTTTATTCGAAACAACCATTTACAACCCACAGTAGGCCTATCTGCAGGTATTGACTCAAGCACCCAAGTACCATTCTTAACCAAGGCCTCATACTCAGCCATCACTGCCTCTTTCCACCGTGGGGACTAAAGAGCATCATGGATTGAGGATGGCTCTGTTTCAACACCATCATTAGATGCCACGTATACTTTTGGTTTGAACACTCCAACCTTGCTGCGAGTCATCATTGGATGGATGTTCATAGAATTAACTGGGAGATGTGGACTTAACTGATTTATTTCTTGAGAAACCACTGGAACTGGCTCAAGACCTGGACCCACTGAAGCTACGGGAGTGGAAGAAGGAGTCACGGATACTTCTGAACCACTAGCATGACCTGCAGAATCAGCCTATCTGGTCGCATCCTCTACTGAAACTGGCACACTACCAACCGAAGCAGGCAAGCTCTCCCCTTGTGCTATTGATCCTGATCGACCTTGTTCACCACCACCTACTACTCCTGAGTGGGAGAATGTTGAGCCTACTGCATCTCCCGAGGATCTCATCTCACGAGTACCAGACATTGCACTAGAGTCTTCTCCTGCACCTCTGTCAGCAGGTTGTGAATCTACTGTACCAGCACCAGAAAAATCAGCAGCTACTGAAAACGCTCGTGCCCCTTGTGAGACTCCTACCATGGCTGGACTGTTACATATATTTGTTGCTCCAGCAACTACAGGAAATATGGCAGGAGATTGAGCATGATGGACCATTGAACGAGCTGGAAGCTGACCTTGCTTTGCTTTGTCAGCAAATGGGAACACACGCTCATCGAAGAGTACATGACGCGAGATGTACACAGTTCCATCTGCTGCCATGCATTGGTAGCCCTTGTGGTTCATACTGTATCCAAGAAAAGTGCAAGCCTGGGATCGATAACTTAGCTTGTGCTGTTGATAAGATCTCAAATGAGGAAAGCACATGCAACCAAACACTCGAAGCACACTATAGTCAGGCATTTTTCCAAACAATTTTTGAAATGGAGACCAACCATCTAACACAGGAGTGAGAAGACGATTGATAAGAAACACAGTTGTACTGACTGCGTATGCCCAATACGAGAGTGGCAAAGATGCTTGTGCTAAGAGCACCAGAGCCATTTCGACAATGTGACGATGCTTCCTTTCTACGATGCCATTTTGTTCTGAAGTGTGAGGACACACCAGCCTATGCTTAATCCCCATTACTTGAAGCATCAGAGCCAAGCTTCTGTATTCACCTCCCCAATCAGACTGAAGCTCCTTGACACTCGAGCCAAACTGATTCTTAACCATACTCGAAAACAGTTGAAACGCCTGAATGGCTTGATATTTAGTTTTCAAAAAATAAACCCAGCAATGTCTAGTATACCCATCAACAAACGAAACATAATACTTATAGCTACACGAGGAGACGTGAGCTGGTCCCCAAAGGTCTGTAAAAACCACTTGAAATGGAGCCTCATATACTGTATGTGATCTTTGGAAAGCAATCTTATGACTCTTACCAAGTCGACAAGGTACACAAGAAGTAGAAACAATTGAGTTCTTATTAGAAGGAAATTTTACATTCATGAAACGACAGACTTGATTAAGAGGGGCAAAAGCTAGATGGCCCAACCTCTGATGCCAAAGCTCATACAAACAGTCATCGTTATTAAGTACATTTGCTTCTACAACATTAGTATGATTATTAGTTTTAACATCAAACCGGTACAATCATCGATCCTCTCTTTCTCGAAGTAGAACAGTCCCTGAATCTTCATCTTTGACTAGACATTCCTTGGCATGGAACTCAAAGTATACTGAGTTTTCACTAGCACACTTGGAAACAGATAACAAGTTTTTAGTAATGGATGGAACATGAAACAGATTAGTTAACACTATATTACGAGAAAGAGTATTAATCACAGCAGTGCCAGACTTAGAGATATTCAATCCTAAACCATTTCCAACAACCAACTTACTTGGCCCGGTGTACTCAGTTCCATTGCATATCTTCGCAGCATCAGGAGTCACATGATGCGTGGCTCCAGAATCAACCACCCAACTTTCAGACGCAGCAGGTGAATGGTTATTGGAGCAGTAGGTGAAGCAAGTATGTTCACCTTCAAGAGAAGCTACATTCGCACTTACAGCAGGGTTAGAAGTATTGTTGGCCAACACACCTTGAAATGCCTTGTTGAACCTCTGCCAACACCTATCTACCGAGTTCCCCACTTTGCCACACAGCTGACACTGAAGCCTCATTCTTCCTCGACCACCCTTATAGCCAGACCGGCCACCAGCAGGTTGTTGATTATAGATTTTATTGCCAGAACTCCCTTCATTGTTCTGGACTTGAACCACGTTTGCCATAACAGGCAACACATTGTTTGTATGAAACCCTTTTAACTGGGCCTCTGCATCAATTAGAGTTGACTTAACTCGATCCAACGAGAATGACTCTTTACTAGAAGTGATCACAGCCTTGAACGACTGGTACTCAGCAGGTAAACCGTTTAAAATGGTCGCAATTTGCTCTATATCAGACACTGAGCTTCCACAGGCAGATAAAACATCACATACCTCTTTGACATGAGTGATGTATACTCGCATGGTCTCATCCCTTTTCCGCAAGGATCGAAGCTTGCAATGGAGGCTCATAGCACTCGTTGTGGATTTATTGGCAAAAAACTACAGTATAGTGCTCCACACAGTGGCCGCAGTCTCAGCTCCAACAAATTGAGGTAGCAGGCTTGGACTAATGGTCGATAGGAGCCACGAGGCTAACGCACTATCTTGAGCAACAGATAGCTCATACTCTTCGTTGGGCACAGTCTCACCAGCAACATCGACCACCATTTCAGACGGAGGAGTGACGACACCAGTAAGCAACCTTTCTAGCTGATGACTACGAACGGTTAGAAGAATTTGTTGTTTCATAACAGGAAATTCATCTCATCAAGAACTACGTTAATACGTTTGTTGGTGAAAATCTTGGAGTTTCGCGAGGTATCATTTCCTCTAGTGGCCATGGTAAGCAAACAGAAACAAGAAGCGAAGAAGAACCTAAAGTGAGTAGCAGCGGTTGCGAAAAAGAAACGCAGATCAACAGCCTCCAAGATCGACGGCGAAAGATACCATGTGAAGAAGAAGGAACAACTATTGTTTTATTCACCAATGAACAGCATGAAATACAAGATGATCTTAGTGTTTACAAAGCCTCCTTATTTATACACTCGGGCTTAAATCTAACTAACTATCAAACTGAAGCAACAGAATTAGTTGCACAACTGTATCCTTCAACGGAATTGGAAGCTGAAAGATCAAGTGTATGCATGTGGCCATGCACACGTTAGTTTCGCACGTTAGCTTCCAACACGAGAATACACCATCAGAGTTCCAAAAGAAGAGATACGTTACATTTGCAAATCCACCTTCTTTGGCTCAGGTCATTGTTCCACAAGGAGTGGAAAAACTGGAGAAACACCCTTCCCTAAGAAAGAAGAAGAAGCAACTGATTCCCCTGATTGGAGAGATATTTTCCAGGAAAAAAGGAAACCCAGAAATTGCATCCTGAACAAGTCCCTAAATAACTCCAGAGTTTCAATTAAATGCTTTCAGTTCCAAGTTCCTGCAATAATTATCATCTGAACCCTTTGTTTCTTTTTTTGTACACTTGTTCTAAGTTGTAGCAGGGGAATGAAATTCACAGTAGGCTTTGAGTTTTTGCAATTCCTAATGGTCAAACTTTAAACACAAAGATTGTTAATAGAGTTGGATCAACATTACAATCAGCTATGAATTGTCAAGTCATGTGTTCGGTTCCAGTCCAGAGACAGGAGGGGCTAATGCAATCAAAGCTTAAATGTTCCAACTTGGGTTTGCTTTCTGGGACCAGTTACTGACAGAGACCAACCCCTCGTAATGAAATAATCAGAAACCTCTCTTTCATGCTTTACTTAGCACATCCTACCATTTTCATTTGCTTGCTAAATATCCCAATGGCAAATGATATTATCAAGTTTGCTGGAGCTTCGAGCAGCTTGGCTGTCCCATTAAATGCTTGGTGTCCAGTGTCCAAGAAGTAATGGAACTCTTTAGCCTAGACCTATCAATTGGATGAATTGGTTGGTTTTGAGTTCGTTCAATCCAAGTTAAGTCAATTATGATTTTATTGAATCAATTCGAGTCAATTATGAACAATTTCCACACACCCATCCTCCGAAACGAACAAGTTGTTCCTCTACTATCAGAAAATAAAAAATCTGACAAAAATAGATGGGAGAAAACAAATGTAGGCTACTAAATAGAAGAAAAGGATGTCACAATGTCAGGTTCCTGTGTTTTTTCCCACCAAAATCTTAACCCTTGCTTCTTTTAGAACTTCAGTCATCATCTTTAAATTCCCTGTTCAAAACAAAAACATGGGATTCTTCAACAATGGTACTCCAGCTTTTCTATATTCTCATGCTCCAGAATGTTAGAATTCGCCATGCATCTGTTAGATGGTGATTACATAAACTAAGTCGAATTACATACCTGCGATCAAGATATCGAGGCTGAATCCCACTACCTTGGCAAGTAGTGCATGTTAAAGTTCCAGCACCTTCGCTGTTCACACATTTCGACACCTCTTTTTCATCCCCGCCAAGCTCTACACTAATGGTGCCACTTCCCATGCAAAACCTGTTGAAAAATAGTGAGCAAATGACCATCTTTGAAGCATTTTTTAAAAGTGTAAAGATGAGGATTCGAATAAAGTAAGAAGTGCTACTGTTGAGTGAGATCTTTACAACGGTAGCTCATATGCTCAAAGTAAGAAGGTTGGAATAAAGTAAGGAATGAGAAACCCCATTATCCCATATTGATGAGATAAATGAAGTGGGAAATGTTTATATACACTTACCCACATAGTTGTCATTGAATGACTTAACTCTTGGTTGGGGTGCATGATGTGGACGATGCAAATTTTCGGATTGATAAAACCTTTTTGGGGCTTGCGGATATTTTACCCATTGTGAATAATATTTCCTTAATTTATTTTTTTTAAAATATCCAGAAAAGAATTTTAATTCAGAATTAAATTTGAATTAATTAGCAGTTGACTGCTCTAGATAATTAGAGAAGTAATTGTTAATTATGGTATTTAATTTGAATTAAATACCAGATAATTGACAATTAATCCTGGATTTTTCGGATCTTAATTCGGGAAAGTCTACTCATTGTTGCCCTAATTTCCACTATAAATATGAGGTTGATTTCTCAGTTTTAAACATATCAAAAACATCTCACATCTCTTAAAATATGTTTTCTCTCCTACTTTTTATTCTGGTGACTGACGAAGGCAAGAATAGTTCGAGAACTCGACAGAAGTGCTACTGTTCGGAGTTCTTCTTGTTGTTGTATCTTGGGAGACAGACTACCAACAAACTCAGCACCATCGGAGTGGCAGGAAATCTGTCTTAAGGAAACTGCAATTGTGCAAGCCTCAACATGATTCCGATTTATCAAAAGCAAACTCGGTTTGATCGAAACTTATTTATTATGTTTTTTGTTTTTACTGTTCGTTTAAATAATAATAATTTAGATTCTTTTATTTTATTATTATTTTCTTAGATTAACCACCTATTGTCCAACAATCTTAAGACGAACAAATATCGGTTCAATGAATTTGTTCACGCCGTACGAAGCTATGTGGTTCAAGGTTTCAAAGTGAAATCCAATTTGAATGGTTACCATCAAATTGGTTTCCAGGTACTGCAGGAGGTTTTCAATCCTGCATTTGCGTGAGCTTCCAATCCTGGGAGGTTCCGAACGTGGTAGTTACCTAAGGTAGTGGGAAAGGCAAATTAAATATTAATTTGTTCTTATCCTTTACTTAATAAATATTATTTTATAAATAATATTTATTATTTTATTTCGTACTAATAATTTCTTTGGAGAAATTTTTTTAGTGACGATCAGAGTATTCGGTTGAAATTGTGTGAAAATTAATCACACTTAAACGTGAGGAACTACCCACGTATTGTTCGATCAAAAGGGAGACCTTGGTTGATTGGTTACCCATGTACAGTGAAAAACATGGAATATGGATTTAATTTCAACATTTCCTCAATTGCAACGTCTTATGCGCTGGCTGTCGAAGACCAAGAGATGCTTCGGGCTCCGGAAAATATGGCATGAATCTCGGTTGCAAACCTATATGGTTATAATGCGTTTTGGCCGATTATTAGAAGTTTCCTTCAATGCCACGTGGAAGCTTCATTTGTGGCAAGAACATGGCAAATCGTGTAACCGATATTCATGGCTTCACTTGGTAACTTGTTATTTTTTATTTGCATTAGTAATTATTATTATTATTAATGTCTATCTTGGAAATATTATGAATATTTCCTTGTACTAATAATTTCTTTGAGAAATTATAAAGATGAACATGATATTCAATCGAATAAATCGAGTTTGGTGAATTTATTCTTCGAAATAAAATTGAGAAAGCAAACAATTTGTTTCAGGAATTATCCTGCCGTTTTTAAACGGGTTTGCTAATGAATCTCAAAAGTGGGACAAATCTGTTCAACAGAAATTGTCATGAAAAGTAATCGAAGTTACAAATTTTGTAAAATATCAAAATCGAATAAACGAAAATTTAATTTTCGATTTATTGGAATTATAATTAATTCCGGGTTTGTTTCCTTTATTAAAAGAGAAACAATGGATATGGTAAATTTAATTTTACCTTGGTAAAACCTTATTCATGGAATAAAGGTTTGAATTTAGATCAAATAAAGTATTTATTCAATATATGATTAAATTGCTTATTTGATATAATATATGGTAATATTAAAACCATATATTTAAATTTAAGGTAATCGTGGATTCCTTAAATATGTGTTATGGTATCTTTATAATAATACCATATATATGGATATTTCATTAAGATTATATTCCTTAATGATTTAATAAATACATGTGAGCATGTATTATGGTAATTTTAATATCATAAATTATGATATTAATTTGATAATAATATTTTGATATTATTATGTTTAAGGCAATTTATTTATTTCAAAAATAATATTGACCTTATTGTTGAATATGACATGAAAAGGAATATCCTTTTATGTGAAATAATAATTATTGAGATAATTATTATTTGTGTTTGAAACACTTTGGAATATTATTGTTAAATAATAATTTTCCTTGAAAAATTGTAAACACGGAATTTCTTAATTGTTTTGGAAACAAAGATCTTGTAAATAATTCGTTTTGGGAATTATTTCTCACTGTTTTAACGGATTTACTTGATCTTCCAAACAACAATCAAAGAAATTTAAAATAAAGGACTAATTCTTTTTGAAGAATTAAGTTGTTTTGATATCTTCATTTGGGTTTTTAATCCCAATATTTTAAAATGAAGATATAAGAGAAATAAATCAATGAATTTATTTCTTTGAGAGAATCTTGCGTTGATTCTAATTTTAAAAGAAAATAAATCACAAATTTATTTTTCGGAAAATCTTATTATTATATTTATTCGAGAATCTTTCATGATTCTAACTTGGAAATAAATCAGAGAATTTATTTCACGTGAATGCTGGAAATTAAGATAAAGTAAATAAATTTGTTTTCAGGAATTTAGTTCTTGCCGTTATAACGGATTTACTTTATCTATTTTTTTCAAATAAAATGAACAAATCTGTTTTAACAGAAATTGTTAGTAGAAGTAACATTGGTTACTAATTCTACAACGTTGATTCGACCAAGGTCTTGAATCAAAGCATAGAAGACAATTTTTTTCTATGTTAAAATTTCTTAAAGCCTATTCTGATGTATGTTATGAAATACACAATGTTTAAAATTAGCTTAAGAACTATGATGGTCATTGGACCGTAAATGAAAGATGTTGGTGCTAAGAAATTCTTAGTGATTGATTCTAAATGATAGTGAATCAAAGGTAGTGACTTAATTGATCATTTAAACTTGAATGATTTCAAGAACTTCCATAAACGGGTGATTGAAAGAAAATATTAAAAGTGCATGTCTAGGATTGGTTCTTTGAAAAGACTTGGTTCTTAAGTGTGCCTAATGTACCACCTCTCTTATCATAAGTTACCTACCTGGTGCATTGTTTATTATTATTCTTTCAATTAAAACCTTGTGAACTTTTGTTTTAGGAATATAGTTTACTAAAATTCTATCGTTTAACAAAAGTTGGAAATTATAATTTTGTTTCTGAGTTTTAGTCTTTGACTAAATTTCTAATGATTAACAAATTTATAATATTTTAATTGTGACTATGTGACACAATCAGTGAAATTCATGAGAAAGAATTTCAAAATGTGACAACAAAAATGTTGTATATCTGATCATGATGAACTTGATCAAAAGAAAACCCTCTTAATGCTAGAGAGGATGAGGTAAATATGGTTACCATATTTTACTAAGCAAATATTACTATGAAAATATTGCTAGAGCAAATATATTGAAAGTCAAAAATGACTTCAAGCTGCAAAGTAGGAGGCATATCTCAAGAAGTTAAATTTTATAAGAAAATGCTTCAATTTTATGAGATATGAAATAAGTCTTTGGATTATATTTCCAAATGAAATCAATATTATGATAAATTTTGTCATAATAATTAATATGACGAACAATTGTTTGAAGGTAATAAAATTACATTCATGATAGAACAATTCAATTTTGCTTAAAAGCAAAATTGATATATGAAAATGATTCCTTATAAGAAGGATGTTGAAACCCAAATTGAATAATTTGAGGAGAAACTCTATATAAGTAATGTTGCAACATCCAAAGGTACAATAATTTTTGAAGATAACTTCTAAAAGAATTAAATCTTCAAAATGTGCCTAACATATGAGGGGTTGTTCTATCAACTAAGTGCAAGACACCATATGAGTTATGGAAAGAAATAAAGCCTTCCTACAACTACATAAAAATGTGGGGGTGTCACGCCAAGGTAATATTTCATTACCAAAGAAAATGAAAATAAGTGGACTGTATTAGCTATGTGAAATATAACAACGAATATCAATTTTGTAGAAAAATATGATAATGAAAAAGAATGATTCATTCTTTAAATGCACTTCCTAGAGAAGTTGATCCAAGTTTCATAAAACGAACTATGTATATGAGAAAAAGTCCACATGTTCAACAAACGGTTGAAACAAAGATATTGTCATGATGACATATAAGTAAGTGTGACAAATGATGGTATGTCAAACCAACTAGGACATATGATCTTATGTTGATGAAATGGTAAATATACCAAAGACCTATCAATTGAAGATTGATAAGATTTGATTCTGGATATCCAAATCAAACAATCACTTGAAGGTCTCATATTAACAAAGTCACACTACATGGAAAAAGAAGTTTGGCCAGGATGTTTTCGGCATAGCCAGAACTCCAAATGCGAGCCAATATTTGTTGAAATGGAATATGCAAATGTCCTGTACAATCTAAATGAATTGTATTAGACAAAGTAATGCTTTCACTGTGAGCAGTTTAAGCAAGTTCACAAAATAATCCAAGGTCAAGCCCTGGATAATAATTGTGAGAATTTTGAGATATCTTAGAACTACTCAAAATTGTAAAGCATTATTCCATAAAGAATCTTTGATATAAGTGAATATTTTCACATCGAATGAATAAGATATGTCATGTGTTTTTCAAGACAAACGTTTACAACCAGATTCAAAATAGAATCTGAGTTTGAGATTCAGACAATTCTGGAAAAAGTCAAACGACTTTAAAATATCTTGCATGATACTCATGAATGGTCTAAGCATGTGCCAACAATGTTTATTGGTAGAGCACATAGTTTTATGAGCAACGGTAATTTGAGACATATGGGTCTTCAATATAATACCGTTAAATAACTAATCTCAAATAGAGTTATCGTTACTGATTTGATAAAATCAAAGGATAACATTGTGAATCCACTAACCTAGGGTTAAATTGAGATCAAGTTGAGAAAACATCTAAAAGAATGTGACTAAAGCCCATGAAAAATAAAGGCGCTATGTGAAGGAAAAACCCTACCTAGCTGACTGGAGATCCCAAGAACTAGGTTCAAAGGGACAACCTAATTGCATAGACCTGTGCGGTCACTGTGGGGGTTCCTTCCCCAAGTCTATTCCTATGATGTGAACAGTGACAAGAATTTGGTAAAGGTTAAGCAAAAGCTTTTAATGATCATTTTATGCTTCGGTGAGCCGAGCAACATAAGTCACCTATGTTAGAGTGAAGTAGGGTCGCTTCAAGGAGACTATTGGGCATAGTTCTCTCAAACTCTCGCAAAACCAGAAGATGTCCACGGCCATAAGGGCATAATCATGAGAGCTGTATCTCTTGTCAGAGAGATAGGTGTGTGAAGTATATCATCGTTTACACTAACGGCTGACAGTTCAAGGACATCGCGTCTACTGATTAGCTAGTAAAGTAAATAAACTTTCACAAGGGAATGTTCAAAGGTGAACACCTACCTATCCTATGCATCTATCAATCGTAGAGCCTATCACCACATTGTGCCAAAATATTTTGATAAAAACATCAATTTCATTCATGTGGGGGATTGTTGGAAAATAGTGAGCAAATGACCATCTTTGAAGCATTTTTTGGAAGTGTAAAGATGAGGATTCGAAAGAAAATTATTGATTCCTATTCTACTCTGTGAGATCTTTACAACGGTAGCTCATATGCTCAATATTGTTGAGTGATGAATGAGAAATTGATGCTCAAAGTAAGAAGGTTGGAATAAAGTAAGGAATGAGAAGCCACATTATCCCATATTGATGAGATAAATGAAGTGAGAAGTGTTTATATACACTTACCCACATAGTTGTCATTGAATGACTTAACTCTTGGTTGGGGTGCACGACGTGGGAGATGTAAATGTCCGGACCGGTCGGGCCTTTTTTGGGCTTGTGGATATTTTACCCGTTGTGAATAATATTTCCTTAATTTATTTTTTTTAAAATATCCAGAAAAGAGTTTTAATTCAGAATTAAATTTGAATTAATTAGCAGTTGACTGCTCTGGATAATTAGAGAAGTAATTGTTAATTATAATATTTAATTTGAATTAAATACCAGATAATTGACAATTAATCCCGGATTTTTCGGATCTTAATTCGGGAAAGTCTACCCACTGTTGCCTTAATTTCCACTATAAATATGAGGTTGATTTCTCAGTTTTAAACATATCAAAAACATCTCACATCTCTCAAAATGTGTTTTCTCTCCTGCTTTTTATTCTGGTGACTGGCGAAGGCAAGAACAGTTCGAGAACTCGACAGAAGTGCTACTGTTCGGAGTTCTTCTTGTTGTTGTATCTTGGGAGACAGACTACCAACAAACTCAGCACCATCGGAGTGACAGAAAATCTGTCTTAAGGAAACTGCAATTGTGCAGGCCTCAACATGATTCCGATTTATCAAAAGCAAACTCGGTTTGATCGAAACTTATTTATTATGTTTTTTGTTTTTACTGTTCGTTTAAATAATAATAATTTAGATTCTTTTATTTTATTATTATTTTTTTGGATTAACCACCTATTGTCCAACAAAACCTACACCTCTCTGCAGCATTTTCACAAACACTTTGAATGCGTAATCAAAACAAAGCTCTCCTTTCGGGATACATGAGGTTCTTTTAATTACAGCAAGGAAAACATTACTGACGGGCACCGGAGCCATTGCAAGGGAAGCATGGTTGGGTATTTTCTCGGTTAGCTTGCAGAATAAATTGACCCCATATTGTTTTGTTTTATTTGGTTGAAAATATATAAAATTATTAAAAATAAATTTTATTAAATTGTTTATATTTTCTTTTTAACAAATTAAAGTCTTGGTATTAAATTTAAAACATTTACATGAAATTCATAAAATCATTTTATTATATTATCTAAATTTTATAAAAAAAATTATAATTTAATGTATTATGTTAAATTTATGTTTTGATTTTGGTATAATGAGGACTTTTGTGCAAATAAATAATTTCTTCTAGTCAATCATTTTAAAACAAGCATTTAAATTACTCATATGAAACAAATATTCAAACAAAATTGTTTTTTAATGATATTTTTTTTTAGTCAATCCTTTTAAATATAAATATTTTTTTTAAGTATTTTCGTACTCAAAAGTGACCATGTATATGTGACATGTGACATTTAACCTTCTTCTATTCGTTTCGTTATTTAAAAAAAATGTATGTTCTAGAGTCTACTCTTAATCATTGGACATTGATCGCTCAATCACTATGTTGTCATTATCGATACTCAAATCTGTGACTTTCAAGAACAACAATTATTCTTTTAACCGATGAGATTAGATGGTTCGTTCTAATTTATTTCTAGGGCTCTCATTTATTACAAAACAAATGCACGTTTGAACTAACGATTAGTTTATTGAAATGTTTGTAACATCATAACCATGCTTTCAGGGATGGACCTCCCTCCCCATTTTTGGAGAATTTTTTTTATTTTTATTTTTTTAATTTAATTTTTTTTAAAATTGTTTTTTATTGAATTTATTCTTACTTTTAAATATTTATATTTTGCTCCTTTAAGTTTAAATCTTGACTCCGTTCCTACGTGCTTTTACCATCTCTTCCCTTTACTTTAGCTGTAAAAAATGTTGAAACTCAACTATTCATTGTGCCTTTCAGACATCATAATCATCATTTAAAGAAAATTATTAGAACTAATCCTCTGCTAAACGACATATCAAGGATTGAAGGCAAGGAATACACTGAAGATAGCAAATGTTGAACTAAATGTACATCGATTTCATTAAAAATATATTTTCAAACTCAATATTATAAGATTTAAAAACATTTTTCTTATGTGTGTAATAGAACAGACAACCCTGGTAACAACCGGAGACACACTGCTAAAGATGCTTTAAACTTGTGTAATAAACGCTAATAATCAGGGCCGGATGTGAGGGAAACACCCCGAACAGTTGTTCAGGGCCCCAGCCTAGACCTTAAATTTAATTATTTATGTTTTTTAATTTTAATTTTTATAATTTATTAAATAAATTAATTAATTTAATAATTAAATTTATTTTTTAGTTAGATAAACAAATAAATTTAATAATGAAAATAATGTGTTTGAAATATTAAATTAATTGTTTAAACTAATAAGATGAATAAAAAAAAATTTCGATGTCATTTTGTATATTTAACCCTTAACAAAAATTAAACCTAACCTTAAATACTGAACACTACAGTAATACCAACTTTAATCTTAAATCATAGTTCTAGACACTAAACCAATTCTTTTATTGTTTGTGCATAAATAAAACACTAAAAAAAGTAAAAAAATAATTTTCGCTCAGGACCCCGAAAATGTCTAAAACAACCCTGCTATTAATATTAGTTTGCTAAAAACTGATTTAAACATTGGTCGGACGCATTGCCCTCGTCGGTCGGACGATTTAAGCAGACAGCCTTTTGGTTTGTTGTTTTGTATGTGTAGGCATTGCAAGTGAGTGTGCACTGGGCATTGTCATGCAAAGGGCAGGCAGGCAAATCTTTAGGGTATGCACGTTCAGTTCGGTTGGTTCACCAGTCACATGCTTCCCCCTTTGAGTTTGTCTCACTTCACTACAAGACATATCACCCCATTGCTGTTGGTATATATTTAACTATTTGGTTCACCAGATTTCTAATAATTTTCTTTCAGTCCCTGCATGCAGAGGATGAGTTTATAAATAACAGTATGAATCAGATACAGATTTAGTGTCGGGTTTGTCCGACCAAAGGCGGTTCAAATATTTTAAGGATCCTGTGCAATTTATTAAAATGTGACCTTTAGAAGTAATTGTCCTTTCTAGGGGCTCCTATACAATAGTTTCTATTGCACATGTCTAGAATCTCGCTAGTTTTAAAAAACAATAGTAATAGAAATAATCAATAAGATTCTATAATCAATTATTACATTTTTGACATAATTATAACGTTTTAACAATTATAAATCATCTTTCTTAAGAGCATTTTCAAAATTTTTATAATGAATTTCGAGATTAATATCATTTAATGAATGTAGTTTATGAAAATTTTGGGTCCTTTTTTAAGGGGTCTTGTGCGGTCGCTCCTCATGCGTCTGTCCAGAGTCCCACTTTGTCCGACATCATAAAAAATAGTTATTGAGGTTTATATTATAAGAGTGATGATAAAGGAGAATATCAGATTCAAAATCTTTAGCCGATTTGGTTCATGTTACGTATGCTTAAAAATTATCGAATTACGTAAGGTGAAATATTTCGCGTAACCTAAGCTTAAAATAAATTTGATATTGTTTTCAAAAAGTGCGATAATAACGTGTAAACTAGGCTTAAGAAAAAAATGATACTGCTTAAAAAATTATAATGAAAAAATTCTTTTAAAAAATGTTTTTAAATCATTTGCTTTAAAATATGTTAATTTGGACCCATTGCAATAATCTGGACCTGGCATTATTGATCCACATCTAATATTGGGCTTTCTGCTATTATCCAATGGATTTGGAATTCGAGTTCGGAAATCAAATACGGATAAAAAAATTATTTTGGACTTTTATATTAGGAATGTGCAACAAAATTAGAGAAAAGTGTCACAACAACAAAGAAAAACATATCACAATGAGATAATTTTTTATTAAAAATTTTAAAAATATAATATAAAAATAAAAAATATTGATGATAAAAATAAAAGATATAATAATGATTTAACTATATTTGATCATCGATAAACTAATTAAAAAATATAAGTTGTGAGGCACAAACCCACTAGCCCAAGTGGTTACAAGAACAGTTGATCTTTTAGAGGTCACAGGTTCAAGCACCAGCGATTCTAACAGATTGATTGAGCGATCAATGTCAAATAGTGATAGATTATAATATATTTTAGAACAGATACTACTGTAATTACTATTAACTTGTTTAAAAAATATAAAGTCCCGCAAAAGTATACGAAAATGTACCAAAAGTCATTAAAAAAATGTCACAAAATATATAATATAATAATAAGTAATGATCATTTTGAATTCCAGTTTTTTTCATAGGCAAGTTAAACAAATTCAAATTGTTTATTTTATAACGAAATTTAAGATACATCAATTTCAAAATTAGAATCAATCCAATCAAATTGTGGAATTTGGATTAAAATTGAGAATCCGATTAAAAATGAGTGAAATTAAAAAAATAAAAGGAATAAATAAGAACAGAATCAGAATTGAAGTTTAAGAGTAAAATATACTTTCTCCGTCCCCAAAATAATGTCCCTTGTTGACTTTTTGAAAGTCAAATTTTTTAAACTTTGACTATAATTATATTAAATATTTTAAATAATTAAATTTTATAAATTATATATCTAAAATCTACTTGATTAAAAGTTTTTAAAATATATTTTTTCATATTTTTATTAATAATAAATTTTAAATAATTAAGAGTCAAAGTTGAAAAAGTTTGACCAAAAAAAAGTCAATAAGAAATAATATTTATGGGACAGAGCGAGTAAATATTTAAAAAATATAAAAAATAAATTTATAAATTAATTAACTTTAAAATATATAAATAGAAAAAAAAATAAGATGAAGGGAATTATCCTAGGCTCGTATAACTCCATCCCTGAAAAATGAATATTGACATGTAAAGTCATAGGTTTTTAGTTAGAAACGAAACCATCGTAATCATGGAAAGAACTATTGTTGTTAAGGGATCACCCCTCAAAAAAAAACTCTTAAATGTTGTGAATAAAGTAAAATATAAGAACAAAATAAGAGAACAAAGATGAGAGACAAAAGAGAGATTTGTATTATATTCTCAAAGTAGGATTGTGTACAAAGTTTTGGCCAAAAGTCTATATTTATAGGCATAAGATGGAAACCCTAATTCCAATGGGTATTAAACCCTAATAGTAAAGCCCATTAAACTTTAACTTAATATATGGATATCCACCATGAATAAATATATTCATAACACTCCCCCTTAGATATCCATAAAGATAATGTGCCTCGTTAAAACCTTACTAAGATAAAAACCCTGTTGAAAAAAAATCTTAGTGAAAGAAAAATAGTACACACATCTTTGATACGCATAACATGTTGCCTCATTAAAAACCTTACCAGAAAAACCCATTGGGAAAAAACCTCGGTTAAGGGAAAAAGAGTGCAACACGTATTTACTCCCCCTCATGAAAATATCATATAAGACCTTTGAATCTTCATAATTCAATATTGAATACAAACTTCAAATGTTGAATTAGATCATGTACTAGTGGATAAATCTTCCAAATCATTGTTTGAAATAATTTATTGAATAATATTCATCTAAAAATCATGAGGGACGAAACTTGAAGAAATATGTTTCGTTTTATCATATTTGATATATCCACCTTGAGATATAAATTTTGTATTATCTCTTTACAAGATAGCTTGTATCTTATCATGTGAAAAACATTCACATATCTTCAGGATATGTTTAGCCAAACACATATTTCGGCTTTGCCTCATGCATAACAATTATTTAAAAGTAATGATCTCGTAGCACTTAAATAATATTTCTGGACCAGCTAAGATACGATGCTTCCAGATCAAATAAAGTATATATTGCGCTTTTAGACCAAGAATATCATTACCCTTTTCTTGAGGCATAAAGAATCTTTGTTTACACTAAGAGACCTAACAACCATAAGGGTGATCAATGAATATGCATTATTCATGTAAAGTCTCTTTCAACATTTTTCTGTATGTCGATTGATGCACAAGGATTTGAGGTGATCTCTTCACGAGTCTCAACTATATTCAAATCATCGACAACAATAAAAATTTAAAATTAATCCACTTAATCAAAATGCTCGGGGAAATTAAACAATTCATATAACATTATGCTAATGAGTATTCAATGAGACGATTATATCAAATACGCCTAAATCTTTCAATCTATAAAAGATATATTTAATATGGTTGAATTATGTTCTCGAGAACTTGAATTAACTGCTTTTGGCAGTCTAAATCCTTTTAGAAGCTTCATGTAAATGTTTTATCAAGAGGCTCACACAAATAAGATGTAACAACATCCATTAGATGAAACTAAGTCATTTCATTTATTGTTAGAATATCTAAAAGTAATTGCATCCACCATTGAGGAATATATTTTCCTCATTCAATTTCATATCTTTGTGAGAATCCTTGTGCAACCAAATGAGCTTATATCTCATGATTTCCCCTTTTGATTTCTCTTCCTCACAAAGGCTCGTTTACGTCTACGAGCTTTACATATTTCATTGTACGGGCTATAGGCCCAAATACTTCTCTTTTCAAAAGAGATTTTAGTTTCACCTCAATTACCTCTTTCATGTTAGCCAATCATTTTTTTGTTTACATTGCCCAATTGACAATGGTTTATGAGCCATTTTATCAAATAAAATCTATAGTGCTATATTGCATGCAAATATATTAACGACGTCGATTTAATTTCAGTTCCACTTATTACCAGACATGACATAATTTATTGAGATCTCTTTATTATCAAGTACCTGAGTCACGTCAATGTCTCTGTTGGAGACCATTTAATCTCTTCAAGAAATTTTTATAATCATTGATTCTTCGATCAGACCATCATAAAATATAGCTCCTTTTCTTTTTGAGGATCTCTTATCTTTAGAACTTACTTGTCTATTACGCTTTAAGCGTAAGTTAGACTCATTAGCAACTAGAGTTTGTCCTTTCATGACATCAAATTTAATCGGAGCATTTATAGTTGTATACGTGACTTAGTCACTCTTTTAGGGTCAGCAAAATGATCTGACAATTGATTTGCTAAATGAATTATCCATTGAACTTATAGTTCACATTGTGTATTACGTGGATCAAAAAGAGAAAATGATAATTCATTCCAACTTATTTCTTTCCCTAGCTATTTATTTTTCTCCCCTTAATATTGGGTAAATTGACATTAAAATGATAGTTAATAAATCGGATTGTAAATAAATCCCCTTTCAGAAGCTCTTATATATATTTCCAACAAAACTCATCTTTGTGCGTTGTGGTAGAGCAATTAGAATATATATTGAACACCCAAAAAAATTGAGATGAGAAATATTTGGTTCCTGACCAAAAAACCATTTATAATAGGGAGAACTTATAATCATTTGTTGGCTTGATGCGAATTAGTGATACTACATATAAAATGATATATCATCAATATTATCAAGACCATTGTCTTTATAAGATAATTTGAAAAATATGCTCATAATTTTATCAATTGAGCAAGTAGCCTCGCAAACACCAAGTTGCGAGTTAATAACAAGAATATATATAACCATCTAGTCGATGCATCGGTAAAAATCATAAAATATCTAGATGGAATGTATGAAAGGTGTATGGGCCCATATATATCACCTTGTGTAAAACTAAAATTGATTTTGATATAACAAATAAATGTAAGGACTAATTTTGAAATAACTTTTTGGTCCTTAAGTCAAAGCTTGATCTCTAAGTCAAAACTAAGAACTTTGAAAAACTCTTACAAGCCATTTTTACACGAGGGTATCGATACCATGAGGTAAGGTATCGATACACCTGGGATTTTTCAAGGCTTGTTCTTGAGATCAAGAACAGGTATCGAAACAAGGTTCGATACCAAAACTTTCTGTCAACTCATGTTTCGATACATGTATCAAAACAGCCTGGTACAATTTCAAATTATTTTTAATTTTTAAAATACGACTCCTGGTATCGATACAGGTATCGATACACCCTTAATCCCCAATGGCTATTTTCAAGCATTAAATGAGTCGACCGTTGGTGTTAGTTAATTTTTGAATGATGGTTAGCCTGTATCAAAACAAGGTTCGATACCAAGCTTCTCAGAAACTTTTGGTATCGAAACAGGTATCGATACACCCCTTATTAAATGCAAAACGGCTCTTTCTTTTCTTGGCATGTTTCGAAACAAGTACCCCGTGTTTCGATACCACTTGCTGTAGAGTGCATTTATGATGGAAAGATGAAGCTCTAACGTCTATATTTATTTTTCCAACAACTTCAACGGTTAGAAATCAATGAGAAGGTATAAAAAGAAGCATTTTCAAAAGCATACACAGAGAATTGAACCTCAAGCAACATCCAAGCACACAAATCCAACTCAAAGTACTTCATTGTGTATCTTAGCCTCCCAACTTGTGTATTTCACTTTGATCAGTTGTAACTTAAGTTTGGGGAGAGTTTGTTTGTATTTAGGGCTATTATTTCTTGTGAGAGAATTCTTCTTAGCCAAACCAAATCCTTTGTAACACCTTGTGAGGTCTAAATCAATTTTGGGTAGAAAATTGATTTGTTTGTAAAGGTTATCCCTTGAACCTAGAAAAAGGTTGAATTCAATAGTGAATTGGTTTCAAAATCCTTAGTGGGAGCTAAGGTAGTGGATGTAGAGCTTGTTCGAAGCTTGAACCACTATAATTTATTGTGTCCTTTATTTCTTATATTTTACCGAAAATCTCCTACCAAATTTTTAATATTCAATTCACCCCCCTCTTGGCCACTATTCAACATCAATCAACTCAACAATTGATATCAGAGCTAGATCTTTGAAGGGATTCACCTCCACCAAAGAAGATCCAAGGGTTGTTGATTATCTCTACAACAAAAATCTAATGGCCTCCACTTTCGGTTCGTGGAACGAGTCTCACTCCATCACCAAGCAACCCTTCTTCAATGGGGACAACTATCCTTATTGGAAGAATAGGATGAGGCTATTCATCAACTCTAATGATTATGTCCTTTGGGATATAATCGAAGATGGACCCTCTATCCCTATAAAGCAAGAAGGAGATCGGCAAGTGCCTAGAAGAGGAACGAGATGACCGATGAAGAAAGAAGGAGAATGTCCACAAATGATAAAGCTCTTCACATTCTCTTTTGTGCTTTAGGCCCCGACATCTACTCCAAGATGTCT
Organism: Abelmoschus esculentus; assembly: GCA_035048815.1. Lineage (NCBI taxonomy): Eukaryota > Viridiplantae > Streptophyta > Magnoliopsida > Malvales > Malvaceae > Abelmoschus > Abelmoschus esculentus. The sequence goes on along the minus strand of JAUCBN010000027.1, from coordinate 15,127,132 downwards.
TCATGTACAGGTGCCAAAGAATTTTGGGACTCCTTAGAGACAACTTATAAGGGCACCAACGATGTAAAGGAAACAAAGATTGGTCTTCTCAACTTAAACTATGAAAATTTTAAGATGGAGCCGGATGAAGACATCACCAAAATGTTCGATAGATTTTTCGTGATTGTCAATGGTCTCAAAGGTTTTGGTGAGATTATTCCGGAAGAGAAACTCGTGAGGAAGCTTATCCACTCTCTTCCCGAGTCTTGGGATAGCAAAAGGACTTCTATCATTGAAGCCAAGGACTTGAAGACTCTAAAGCTAGATGCTCTTGTGGGATCTCTTCTTACCCATGAGATCATGAAGAAAGGAATAGAAGAAGAGAAAAAGAAAGAAGAGGTAAAGATAGTGAAGATGGAAGTAGGGAAAAAGAAGCAAGAGATTGCTCTTAAAGCTTTATTGTCACAAGAAGAAGTGGACACTAGTGAAGAAGAAGAGCTAGAGGAATTGGCCATGGTGGCCAAAGATTCACAAGGCTTATAAGGGCAAATAGGAATCGAAGATTCCAACGAAAAAGGGACTTCAAAGCAAAGAGCAAAGAAGAGGAGAAAGATCAAATTATTTGCTATGAATGCAAGAAGCCCGATCACATTAGGACCGATTGCCCTCTATACAAAAAGATGGGTTTTGAGAAGAAGAAGAAACATAAAGCTCATGTTGCCACTTGGAGTGATGAGGAGTCATCATCCGATGAGGACAATGAGGTGGCCAACTTGTGTCTCATGGCTCTTGATGAGCCTAAGGTAACTCTTGAACCATCTTGTAATGATTTATCTTATGATGAACTTTATGATGCTTATGATGAACTACAAGATGTGTATGATGAGTTGGTTTTGAAGTTCAAAGAATCAATTTTGAAAAGCAAGAAAACTATTTCCGATTTAGAAATGAAAAATGATTCTTTGACAAAAACAATTTTCGATTTGGAAGAAAAGGTTGTTGATTTAAATGATGATTTGAAATTTTTTCAAAAAGAAAATGTTGATTTAAACAACCTTGTTTCAAGCTTGAGTGAAAATCATCACAAGGTGGTGAATAAGCTTAAAGAACAAATTAAGGTGGTTGGGAGTTCAACTTTTAAAAAGGGAAGCTCTTCAAAAACCAACCATGTCAAAAGAAATTTTCAAAACTACAAACAAAAAAGTTTTCAAAGGTATTTTAGACATAGAAAAATTAGGAGTGTTTGGGTTCCTAAGGAACTCATTGTTTCTAATAATGTAAATGCCATTGCCTCTTGGATTCCTAAGGGAACCAAGCTTTTAGGGACTAACTCTCATGGACCCAAAATGATTTGGGTATCAAAAGTAAAAAACTAATTTTTGTTTATAGGTTGAGCATTGCTTCAAGGCCAAAGCTTCAAGTCAAAATATGTGGTACCTTGATAGTGGATGCTCAAGGCATATGACCGGAGACAAGGGACGATTTAAGGAGTTAGAGCTCAAAAAGGGTGGAGTAGTGACATTTGGTGACAACTCCAAAGGCCAAATTGAGGGTATAGGCTCTATTGGTAATCACTCCTCTATTCTTATTGAAAATGTATTACTTGTTAATGGTCTTAAGCATAACTTGTTGAGCATTAGTCAATTGTGTGATAAAGGTTTCTATGTTTCTTTTGATAAAAATGGTTGCAAAATTATTGACATAGAATCCAATAGAACAATGCTCATAGGTCATCGCATAGGAAATATTTACATGGTGCATCTAGATGACATAAACTTATCTCATGCATGCTTAGTTTCTAATGATGAAAATGATGCATGGTTATGGCATAGGAAACTTGGTCATGCTAGCATAAGTGTTTTAGAGAAACTTGCCTCCCAAAATCTAGTTAGAGGTTTACCTAAGCTCAAATTTTCATTGGATAAAATTTGTGATGCATGTGCTAAGGGTAAACAAAAGAGAGTTTCTTTTAAGTCCATTAATGATGTTTCAACTAGTAGAGTATTACAATTGATCCATATGGATCTTTTTGGACCTATTAGGACTACTAGCTTGCGTGGAAAATCATATGCTTTTGTTATTGTTGATGATTACTCTAGATATACTTGGGTTCTATTTTTAAGTTCTAAAGATGAGGCCTTAGAAAATTTCATCACATTTTCAAACATTTCTCAAAATGATCTTGATCAAAGAATTTCTCATATTAGAAGTGATCATGAAACCGAATTTTAAAATTTAGGTTTTGAAATTTTTTATAATGAAAATGGTATTAGCCACAATTTTTCGGCTCCTCGCACTCCTCAACAAAATAGGGTAGTTGAGAGGAAAAATAGAACTTTAGAGGAAATGGTTAAAACCATGCTTTGTGAAAATAATTTACCTAAGTACTTTTGGGCGGAAGCCACAAACACTTCTTGTTACATCATAAATCGAGTAATGATTAGGCCTATTTTAAAGAAAACTCCTTAAGAGATTTTAAAATCTAAAAAGCCTAACATTAGCTATTTTCACCCTTTTGGGTGCAAGTGTTTTGTTTTGAACAATGGAAAAGACAATTTAGGTAAATTTGATGCAAAAAGTGATGAAGCTATTTTCCTTGGTTATTCTTTAAATTCTAAGGCTTATAGAGTTTTCAACAAAAGAACCTTAGTTGTAGAGGAATCTATACATGTGGTTTTCGATGATAACCTTCTTCCTAGGAAGGATTCTTGTGATGATGATGATGTAGGAATCATTGAAACCATTGATGATGGACAAGCATCAAAGGTGGATGGGATTCCAAGCAATGAGAAAACACAAGATCCTCCAATAGAAGCTTTGGGAAATGTGAAGCTTGAAGAAAGGGAAGTGAGCTACCCAAGGGAGTTCAACTATGTCAAAAGTGGTGAAATCTTGGGTGATCCATCCAAGGGGGTAACTATTCGTTCTTCTCTTAGATTAATGAATCGTATTGCTTTTATCTCATGCATAGAGCCTAAAAATATCAAAGAAGCCTTAGGTGATGATTATTGGATTTTGGCTATGCAAGAGGAATTAACTCAATTTGAGAGAAGTAATGTATGGACATTAGTTGATAGGCCTAGTAATAAGTCTACTATAGGAACTAAACGGGTCATTAGAAACAAACTAGATGAGAGTGGTAACATTGTAAGAAATAAAGCTAGATTAGTAGCTCAAGGTTACACTCAAGAGGAGGGAACAGATTTCGATGAAACCTATGCACCCGTAGCTAGAATGGAAGCCATTAGGATGCTACTTGCATTTGCATGTTATAATGATTTCAAGCTTTTTCAAATGGATGTCAAAAGTGCTTTCTTAAATGGTTTTATAAATGAAGAAGTGTATGTTGAACAACCACCGGGTTTTGAAGACTCAAAATTTCCAAACCATGTTTTTAAATTAACAAAAGCTTTATATGGTTTGAAACAAGCTCCTAGAGCTTGGTATGAAAGGCTTTCAACCTTTCTAACTGAAAAAAGGTTTTGAAAAAGGGAAGGTGGATACTACACTTTTTATAAAAAGGTTTAAAAATGACATCTTAGTAGTTCAAATTTATGTTGATGATATTATTTTTGGATCTATTAATGAATGTTATTGTCAAGAAATTTTCTAAAGCTAATGCAAGGTGAATTCGAGATGAGCATGATGGGGGAGCTCTCATTCTTCTTGGGACTCCAAATCAAACAAAGGAAGGATGACACCTTCATCAATCAAGCAAAATACATCAAGGATATGCTCAAAAAGTTTGGCTTGGAAAATGTGAAACCCCAAGCCACACCAATGAGCTCATCTACTAATCTTGACAAGGATGAAGGAGGTAAGTGTGTTGATTCTAAATTGTATAGATCAATGATAGGTTCTTTACTTTACCTTACCGCAAGTAGACCGGATATTATGTTTAGTGTTTGCTTGTGTGCTAGGTTTCAAGCTAGTCCTAGAGAATCACACCTTGTAGCCATTAAGAGAATTTTTAGGTACCTTAGAGATACACCTTGTTTAGGTCTTTGGTATCCTAAAGCTTCTTCTTTTGATCTTCATGCCTATTCGGATGCGGATTATGAAGGTTGTAAGATAGATAGGAAAAGTACTTTCGAAACTTGTCAATTCCTAGGTAGTATGCTCATATCTTGATTCTCTAAGAAACAAAATAGTGTAGCTCTATCTACCACCGAGGTGGAGTACATATCCCTAGGGAGTTGTTGTGCACAAGTGTTATGGATGAAGCAACAACTCTTAGATTATGGAATTAAGGTAGACACCATACCTCTTAAGTGTGATAATACTAATGTCATATGTCTTACCAAAAACCTCATTCAACACTCTAGAACCAAACACATAGAAATTAGACACCATTTCATTAGAGATCATGTGTCTAAAAATGATGTTGCTTTAGAGTTTGTTGACACCTTAAATCAATTAGCAGACATCTTTACTAAACCTTTGAATAAGGAGCGTTTTTGGACCCTTAGGAGAGAGTTAGGTCTAACTAGCCTATCTTGACTTGTTAAGTGTCATCTTTTTGCTTATCTTGCTTGAATCTTGAATTAAATCATACTTATGTTGTTCTTGTATCTTAATGACTCCATGCATGTTGCTAGGGGGAGTATGAACTTATTCATGCATAATAAACATGTTATTACATCATATGCATGCTTCTAGGGGCTTTAGAGACTCATTTCTAGTACTTTTAGTAGCCTAAATGCAAAACAAAGGTCGAAGGTATCGATACAGCTAATCCCTGTTTCGATACCTGTTCATCAGCCCATCTGGGTTTTTGTCGAGAAGAACAGGCATCGATGCTTGCATCGATACCTCTGTTTCGATACTAGTATCAAAACAGGGTGTTTCGATATCAGTATCGATACTCAAGGACGGAAGTTGTTTAAAACACTTTAAACCTAATTATAATCTCATTAAAACACTTCCAAACTTAAATCCTAAAATCCTAGCCGGCCCTCTCTTTAAAATCCCATCAAATCTGCCTCTCTTAACACAATTTCTTCACGTTTTCTTTGAGGGATTTTGATCTACGCATCAAAGACTTCATCATATCAACAAACGGTGCTTTATAATCACGAAATTCATCCTAATCTACAATCAAGGTATACTTTCGAAAAATCTTAATTTCGTTTGTTTTTAGTTTGTTAAAAATCAGTTTATGAGTATGTTTTAAATGTCTATCTTATGGGTTTCAATAAACCTATGATTTTGTCTCAAAATTCCAATTTGTTTTAATCGAATATAAATTTTTGTTCGAATAAGTTTTTAGATGGTTTTTCAAAATTCTTAAAATTCTTAAATACCTTGAATTGTTAGATTATCTCATAGGATTGAATTGGATTATATATATAAGCATACATATTGTTCTTAACTAATTTAAAATTTTTTTTATCCAATCCTAGATCATGGCACCAAAGAAGCGATCTCGTACCGAAGCCGGATCCTCTTCATCATCTCATGTTAGACGAGTTGATTTTGAGAAGGTCTATGCTAAGAGTATAGACAATGATCGTAGATTGGATAAATACAACCTTTTCCGGAGTTATCCTCTCAAAAAGGAAAGATGTGTGGACATTCAATTCATCACATCACACAAATTTCCTTTTCGTTACTATGATCAACTTGTAGAGTGGAAGTTCTTGAGTTTTCTCACTCATACCGGCAAGTTCTTTCCAACTCCCGTCCTTATCTTTTACACCAATGCTAAATGTATCTTATCTCCAGACAAGAGTAAAGTAGTAGCCATTGAATCGTATCTTATGGGAAAATCTTTTACGATTAATGTCTCTACCTTCCTTGATGTTTTTTGTCTTGAGGACAAAGGTGTAGATGATGAAGACTCTCTTGCTCCTTTCACCGGATCGGTTACATCTCTTAACGCACACGATCGTTTTCTCCATCTTATCATCTCTTGGTGGATTCGTCCTTCAAATGGGAGATACTCTAGGATCCGTCAAGTTGATAGTTTTTGGATCACATGTTTTCGTGATAACATTCAACCAAACCTTGCTCGGATTGTCTTCTCGGATATTGTGTGACACATCCAAAACCGTGCTACCCCCCTTATTCAATCTTTTCCTTATGCGTGCATTCTAAGCACCATCTTCTTGCATTTGGAAATCGATTGCTCTTATGACAAGGTGGGATCTTTGAAAGAGCTTATTGGAGAAACTTCACTCAACCGTGCTCACTTTGTCTATGTCTCTAATGGTGAATGGACTCGAGGTGCTCCTCCTTCTCCTCCTCATGCTCCTGTTGATCCGGAACCTATTCATCAGTTTGATATGTTGACCTTCCTCACGACTAAGTTTGATTCTCTCAATGCCCGTTTGGATTCCATGGATGGAAAGCTTGACACTCTTTCCACTCAATTTACTTCGGGTTTTTGATGCTATCAACACTAGGATGACAAACCTAGAGACTCAAGGACACTCCTTGAGAGTATCTCTTGAAGCTCTTCGTCAAAGCCAAAGACTTAATGATGAGGGTAATCAAGATCAAGAGAAAGATGAAGATGATGAGGATGATGAGGATGACGGTGATGACATGGCCGATGATTGATCGTTTCGATCTCTCTTATGCTTTGTTTTTTAGTTATTAAGACTAGTTATGATGCATTCATATTAGAACTTATGCACCTATCTTTTTTATTTCCCTATGTTTTGTTATTGTTGGATTATGTTTTCTTTGGATATTTTGCTTGCTATGGATTATGCTTCATATGAACTTTTATATTTAAGTGTTATAATTGCTTTATTCTATTACCTCGGTTATCATTGATTTTGATCTAACAAAAAGGGGGAGAAAGTTCTATGGCTTTAAGTTTTCCGAAACCATCAAAATTTTAAAAAAAAATTTGGCACATATTAAGGGGGAGTCTTTCAACCAAATTATTTCAAAACTTAAATTCTTTTTGGTTTTGTTATATCAAAAAGGGGGAGATTGTAAAATTAAAATTGATTTTGATATAATAAATAAATGTAAGGACTAATTTTGAAATAACTTTTTGGTTCTTAAGTCAAAGCTTGATCTCTAAGTCAAAACCAAGAACTTTGAAAACTCTTACAAGCCATTTTTACATGAGGGTATCGATACCATGAGGTAAGGTATCGATACACCTGGGACTTTTCAAGGCTTGTTCTTGAGATCAAGAACAGGTATCGAAACAAGGTTCGATACCGAAACTTTCTATCAACTCATGTTTCGATACATGTATCAAAACAGCCTGGTACAATTTCAAATTATTTTTAATTTTTAAAATACGACTCCTAGTATCGATACACCCTTAATCCCCAACGGCTATTTTCAAGCATTAAATGAGTCGACCGTTGGTGTTAGTTAATTTTTGAATGATGGTTAGCTTGTATCGAAACAAGGTTCGATACCAAGCTTCTCAGAAACTTTTGGTATCGAAACAGGTATCGATACACCCCTTATTAAATGCAAAACGGCTCTTTCTTTTCTTGGCATGTTTCGAAACAGGTACCCCGTGTTTCGATACCACCTGCTGCAGAGTGCATTTATGATGGAAAGATGAAGCTCCAACGTCCATATTTACTTTCCCAACAACTTCAACGGTTAGAAATCAATGAGAAGGTATAAAAAGAAGCATTTTCAAAAGCATACATAGAGAATTGAACCTCAAGCAACATCCAAGCACACAAATCCAACTCAAAGTACTTCATTGTGTATCTTAGCCTCCCAACTTGTGTATTTCACTTTGATCAATTGTAACTTAAGTTTGGGGAGAGTTTGTTTATATTTGGGGCTATTATTTCTTGTGAGAGAATTCTTCTTAGCCAAACCAAATCCTTTATAGCACCTTGTGAGGTCTAAATCAATTTTGGGTAGAAAATTGATTTGTTTGTAAAGGTTATCCCTTGAACCTAGAAAAAGGTTGAATTCAATAGTGAATTGGTTTCAAAATCCTTAGTGGGAGCTAAGGTAGTGGATGTAGAGCTTGTTCGAAGCTTGAACCACTATAATTCATTGTGTCCTTTATTTCTCATATTTTACCGAAATTCTCCTACCAAATTTTTAATATCCAATTCACCCCCCTCTTGGCCACTATTCAACATCGATCAACTCAACACCTTGTATCCGTTTCATAAAATTAATAGATTTGCACTCTATCATAGTTGTTGATGATTGAATAATTAAAATATTTTCATAGCAAGTATCACAAGAAAAATTATCTTGAAGAAAATCTTAGTTCTTCAATAAATGACCACATGAAAGTGTCAATGAATTTTCGTATCATAATTAAACCGGGATGGTCTAACCGGTCATGTCAAATAAAATTATCAGTAAACATCTAGTTTACAATAGCACGAGCTTCAATTTGTACTAATTCTTATGTAGTACAATATGGATAACAGTGCATGTAATTTTGCCAATATTTTATTATTGCCTTGAGTTATACCCGTAATATTGAGATAGTCACTATCCCCTTGACTAATATTCTCAATATACTTCTATAAATATCTTTAAAATTCAATATCTCTTTGTGATTTTGACGAGTATAATGCACTGTAAAAATGGAATAAAGTTGCATTTGACAATAACATATTTGCTCAATGAGCATAATGTACTTTAAATATGAGATAAAGTCTCATTTGACAAATAACATATTTGCTCAGTCGGAGCTTTCTGTGATATTAGTACTTTTGAATATAGTACTCATATTATTCCCTTGCATTTAAAATGGAAAAATATGCATAATTATGCACCTTTTAGTACGTGCTTTATTTCATTCACTTCGGGAAATGAAAAATATATGCTTTGTACCATTCACTTTGGGAAATGGAAAAATATAAAAAAAATAACACATCATATCAAATCGGATTAAAGATAAGCTCTCAAGAGCTCTTCCGAACCACTGATATTTTAGTACTTTGAGATATAATACTCATATTTCCCTTGTATTTAAATGGAAAAATATTTCTTATGCTTAAGTATTGTATGAGTACTTGCACTGTCTGCTAAGCATAAATTGCCATAAATTATTGTATATTTTATTCCGAAAATAATTATATTCTTTTAAAGAAAAAATTAACATAAAAGATAAATAAATAATATATAAAGTAAGTTAACATAAATAAATAATAAATAAAAGTAAATTAACATAAATAAATAAATTAACGTTAAATAAAATAAAATAAAAATCAATTATTCCTTTTAAAACTTATAAAGGAAATAAATGGCGAATTATTCCCTTCAAGGGTTATGAAAAAATTATCAATATCCATTTGAGTTGGATCAATAACGTCATTATTTTTGCCACAAAGAAAATATGTTTATATTTTCTTTAATTTATCATTCATGATTATGGATAAAGTCCATAATACTTCGGCGTTTGAAAAATACGAGATCAATGGTTTGTACCATCGCAGTGATAACATAAAGATTTTAATATGATCTCTATCATTCTTGTCATCTTTATAATTCTACTTCTTGTGGATATAAGTATTCTCAAAATAACCACATTATCCATGTCTATTTTATGATCTCAATCGTGATCACAATTACTAATGTGACATTTATTCTTTCCGCTATAAAATATCACATTCACTTCAGGGAATGGAGCAGAGATTGATAGGTATTTAAAACCCTTGTATGATATTATGTCTGTAAGACAACAATAATGTGTGAAAAGTAGAGTATGTTTTTCTAACATATCATCATCAGTGATACTCTGGCACATAATTGAGTTTTATTCACTAACCATATAGTGAATTATCACGTTTGCATTTACTTCAAGGAATGAAACAAATTCAATAATCGCATGGAATAAACATCATGCTTGTATAATTTTATGGAATAAACATAATGCTTGCATAATCGCATGGAATAAACATCATGCTTGCATTCACTTCAAGGAATGACATAAATTCGATAATCGCATGGAATAATCATCATGCTTGCATTCACTTCAAGGAATGTCATAAATCCAATAATCGCATGGAATAATCATCATGCATGCATTCACTTCAAGGAATGCCTCCCATAAAAATTCTTTGATTAAGACGATTTTCGTAACTTGAACTTGGGAGAAGTTTATAGTCGAGTTTTTTTTTCGACATAAAATTAATATTGCTTTCAAGCAAATATAAACTTTATAATATTCATACTATTAAATAGTAATTGATCAACCAATATATATACAATACATACAATAAACAAAAATTTAATCCTTATACGCGGCGTTGTTAAACCAATTCATAAGGTCCTTTAAAAAGAACCTCCTTTGAGACCAGTAGCCTCGCAGAATGGGATGTCCAGCCAATATACTCGGATTAAATCAACATAATAAAGAACATATTAATTAATTAAAGGTTTAATATTTGTTCCAATATCATGTAATACTTTGAACATGATTAAAAACATAAACTTTCATCGTAATAATAAAATAAACAAATATTGGTTATAGTAAAGACAAAAATCTCAAATTAAATAAGTAAAATATACCGAACTTTTCACTATATGATAGATTTAGTTACCAATATCTTGTTAAAATCTTTTTCGGGAATTGTCAATAAGAACCACGGTATTTGAGTCACTTTATCGCTACACAAACATCAAATAACCAAAGATTTTTAATAAATTAAAAATCAAACCAAAGATTAAGAGAGAAAAATAATCGATAATTAAAATATAATTGGGGATAATAACTTATATTTGATTTATGCAAGTAACAAATTTCTTTTCAATAATTCCTTCAAGATTCGAACGATAAACGCCTCCGTTGGTTAGAGACACGTGCTGATAACGTGTTGTGAATAAAGTAAAATATAAGAACAAAATAAGAGAACAAAGATGAGAGACAAAAGAGAGAGATTTGTATTATATTCTCAAAGTAGGATTGTGTACAAAGCTTTGTCCAAAAGTCTATATTTATAGGCATAAGATGGAAACCCTAATTCCAATGGGTATTAAACCCTAATAGTAAAGCCCATTAAACTTTAACTTAATATATGGATATCCACCATGAATAAATATATTCATAACATTAAATTATATAATAAATTTGAAATTTTAATGAGATAATTATAAATTGCCCATCAGCTTTCAAAAAAATTATATTTTAATATTTTTCGAATTAAAATCATGATTATACTCCTGATTTTAAATTCTTTTATGACGAATTTATAAAATTACCACTCGAATCAAATCCTTCTTAATGACTGAACTTGATCTCTGCCAATGGTTTAGAGCGAGTAAACCCAAGGGAAATTGGCTGATTTCAAGCATGACAGGTTTGTCTAAACCGTCTCAAAATTAAGAGAAACTTGTAAGTTTAGATGACCAACTTAACCCTTAAACAAGTTTAGTTCTACAGTAGTGTTGGGAAACTTTTACTATACAAGGATAGGTAACAGTAAAAAAGATTTTGTATCAGTAGGTGGTAAAAATGTTGCTTTCGTTATACAATTGCCAGATAATTACATTTTACCAAACCTAATTACCCCCGACAAACTGACAGTTAAATGAAAAGGATTTAACTTAATTTCACCGCACAGTTCGTTGCATCTACATTCTTAGGAAGAGTTGGGCTTAAATTATCCATAGGATAAATTTTGACACCAAAAATTTAAAAGTTCATTATTATTATTATTCTCATGAGTATTTTGTCAAACACATATCGGTCGATATATGATGTTTTATTGATCAAACACTTAAGATATTTTATAATATAATTTTTTATTAAAAAAAATTTAAAAACTTTTGATCAAGTAGTATTAAAATATATATTTTATAAATTTTAAATAAAATATTTAAATAAATTGTAATCAATATTAAAAAATTATAAAAAGTATCGATATTTGAACGTTACAATGAGAAATAAATAAATAAAATATTAAATCTCTTAAATTAAACTAAAAGAATCGTTACTCAATCTTATAATAAATTTATATAAAATTTAATTTACAATAATCAATTAATAAATTAAATATCAATAATTATAAAATAACTCGAATTGCGGGGTCTCAGCGAAAGCGACATTCTTTCACGTGGGTGGGTATAACTCCCCAAGCCGCTAGCAGGATGTACTTTGTAATTCTCGATTGATTTATTACTAAATAAATAAATATAGCCAACTAAAAAAAATAAAATATTAAATGTAAATGAGGTGTCCAATAGTGAGAAATAATTAAATTGAAATGGATCGAATCTATTTTTATATCTCTACAATTTTTTTCATTCCTCAATCGGTAAATCAAAGAATTTACAGCAGTGAGTTTTTTAGTTAACAGCAATCACTCTCAAAGACCTCCAACTTTTACTTTCCACTTAACTCTGATTCGAACCCGGGACGACTCGGTGGATGACTCAACCACCTTTTCTGCCATCTCCGACCATTCTCCAGATCGCAGGAGCTCAATATCCTCCGCCGCACATATTTTGAAAAAAAAGTAAAAAGCAACCAACTTACCTTTTTACAACGGTAAGTAAAAACCCATGAATTAGTAAATTCACGCAACTTGAGCCAACTCGGAACTGAGTCAAAGGCCCCGGGTAAGAATCAAAGCTTTTCCTTGTTCTCTTTCCCTACTGTTTGTTTATTTACCATATTGTTTTCTCGGCGAACGCATGGAGTAACGGTCGAGATTCGGTCCACAAATCGAGCTTATTCCTCATCCCCACGTGGCAGTTGCCTTTAAAGTCCTCAATGTTGATGAACTTGGCGGAATGACCCGACTCCGACCGGGAAATAACCCGGATCACTTCTTCGAAAACGGTCTCGTCGCAGGGGATCGCCAATGGGCCTTGGTTAGTGAATCCGTACTCTTCCTCGGCTTGAATAAGGAGTTCCTTAAAGATGGGATGGTTTAGGTACGTCGCGCGCACAACGAATCTACTGCAACTCCTCCCCACGCAGACGGCCACGTGTCCCGCCGGTACATCGGACGGGATGCGGCTGGCAGACAGGCGAGCCTTGTTCCTCCACCGCCGCAGCATTTGTCGGAGCCTCACAATGTGGCGGATTTTGCTGCATTTTCCAAGTCCAGCCGACATTTTTCCGGTGTACTCTTGAGGGGCGAGGCTTCGGAGAGAAAAAATGAAGCCTTGGCTTCGCTTAGAGAATGAAAAATAAAACGTTAGGGGGGGCCTTAGGAATAAGGACGGGGGATTATTTTATAAAAGCAAGGATATGAAAGTACCCATAAAGTTTAAGTTAATTACAATATTGTGTCTTCTGCTGTTGAATCATTAAAATACCATATAAAATTTTAGGCATAAAGATAATTTTCACCCTTAATGTTTGTAGTTTTTATCATTTTGGCCCTTATTTTTTTAGATAAATTTAGTCCTTGACTTATGTATTTTTAACAAATAACTCATTTTTTAACTACCATGATAACTGAACCGTTAAAAATTTAATAATGATGACATGTTATAAATATATAATAATATATTTTAAATGACTTAACATCTAATATATCAAATACATACGCGCGGAATATATTTTTATTCTAATCTAAAAATATAAAATAATTAAAATTCAAATAAAATATTAAAAATTATTTTTTATTTATTAAAAAATAATTAAATCTAAAACAAAAGGCTACTAAACATTCTCAACTTTAATTATAGTAAAATCAAAATTTTATCTAAAAAGGTATGAACATAATCCGGAAAGAAAGGGTTTTGTATAACTTGTTACCGTGAATCAAAGATAAATGATTTTGATAATAATCAATTAGATTTTTATTGTTTTAGTTTAAAATTTAAGTATTTTAGTTTCAATCTAAATCAGAGGTTTAGGGTTTTATAAAGATTTTTTAGTTAATATTGAGAATATTTAGTAAATTTTTATTTTGGATTTAATTAATTTTTAATATTTTATTTAAATTTTAATTATTTTGTATTTTATACTAGAATAAAATTATATTCTATATATATATATATATATATGTATATATTTAATAGGTTAGACTATATGCCATTTAAAACATATTATCACATATATATGACATATTATTATTATTAAATTTTTAACGGTTCAGTTATCATGATAGTTAAAAAATGAGTTATTTGTTAAAAAGACATAGATCAAGAGCTAAATTTATCCCAAAAAAAGAATAGGGACCAAAATAACAAAAATTATAAACGTTAAGGGTGAAAATTATCTTTATGCCAAAATTTTATTTTACTTTTTTATTTACCATATTGTAATCATTATTTGGAATAATTTTAGAGTTGAAGCTAATTATTAAATATTTCTTATTTGAATTTATTTTTATAAAATATTCAGATTTGATTTAAATCAATTATTCATTTTTATAATTAAAATTAGAATTTATATTTATAAAAAGCATAAAGATATGTTAATCCTTAACGTTTATAATTTTTTTCGTTTTGATCCTTATTCTTTTTTGGATAAATTTAGGTCTTAACCTATATCTTTTTAACAAATAGATTATTTTTTTAATTACTATGATAACTGGACCGTTAAAAATCTAACAATGATGATATGTCATATAGATATGATAATATATTTTAAATGACATGGCATTTAACCTATCAAATACATATATATATATATGAAATATAATTTTATTATAATATAAAATATAAAATAATTAAAATTCAAATAAAATTTTAAAAATTAATTAATTTTAAAATAAAAGGCTATTAAACATTCTCAACTCTTACTATGATAAAATCAAAGTCATATCTTAAAAAAATATGAACACAATTCGAAATTAATTAATTTTTTAGGTAAAATTTTAATTCTATCGTAGTTAAGGTTAAGAATATTTAGTAGTATTTTATTTTAGAATTAATTAATTTTTTAATATTTTATTTAAATTTTAATTATTTTATATTTTATATTAGAGTAAAATTATATATTATATATATGTATTTGATAGGTTAGATGTTATATTATTTAAAATATATTATCATATGCATATAACATGTCATCATTGTTAAATTTTTAACGGTCTAGTTACCATGATGTTAAAAAATAAGCTATTTGTCAAAAAGATATAGGTTAAGGGCTAAATTTATCTAAAAAAAGAATAAAAGCCAAAACGACAAAAATTATAAACGTTAAGGCTTAAAATTATCTTTATACCTTTATAAAATACAAACACTCAAAATGGTATGATACAAGAACAATAATAATAATAGTGGTGTCTAAAAAAGAAAATTTTATTTAATTATTAATTTTTGATTTATTAACAAAAATACAAACACTCAAAATAGTATCGTATCAATAACAATAATAATAGTGATGTCTAAAAATAAATTTTTATTTAATTATTAATTTTTGATTTATTAATTGAATTAAGTATTAAAGAAATTCATCATAAAAATAGTATTTTTAACTTAATTATTTTATTTATATCGTTCATATTTAAACTCTTAATATTATTTAGTAAATTTAAATTATTATTCATTATATTATATTATTGATAAGAAATAATAAAGTTTGCTAGTCAAATAAAATATTTTTATCTTGAATTTTAATTTTTATTCGTAGTGATGGATGTCATGTAATTTTTAATGAAAATTTCTTTCTTTTCTATACGTACCAATCGTACCAAGATTTATGTCATCCGGGAACTCAACTCTCAAATTTATTATTTTTTGTTTTTTTTTAATTTTAATAAAATTTTTGTTTTTATAGTATAATTTTTTGTTTTTGTGATACGTTTTTTTGTCTTTGTGATATATTTTTGTTTTTGTTTTGTAATTCGATTTATCTGTCTTTGTGACATATTTCAGTATACCCTAGTGATCGATTGTTGTTCGGACAAAGATTCAATCGATGCTAGTTTCTGATTTATATTTTTGTCAATGGTCACTTAAAAGGATTTATCCCCACTCAGTTGATGGTTGTTTACCGATAAAATCAATCCTGTGTAGCGGTAAAATATATTATACTACAAAAGATTTAAAAAAAGTTATATTATTAAAATAAAACATAATAAATTTCGAGCATAAAACAAATTTAAAAAATAAAATGTAAAAAAATAGAGCCATGCTTAATTAATATGATAACAGTGTCTTAAGCAACAATCATGTGGCCAACAAATCTTGAGTCTAGTGGTAATTACATTAATTTTCAAAGAGAAAAATTCTAGTTATAACATTAAAAACGATAGTGTTAAAAGAAATAATCATAAATTCTGAACATAAAATATAAAATATATACGAAAAGGTCAAAACTATCTAATTTGGATATTTATCTTCTGATCCAGGTTTGTTTAAATTGTATTACAACGTGCCCTTTTTCGTGTTAAATTAAAGGGTTAATCATCGGAGAAGTTATATTTGTTTACTTTCGTTATTAATTTAGTCACTAATTTTAAAAATTAATTAATATAGTTATATCTGTAGCGAATGTCTCTTAACAGCTCTTAATGCGGAGTGACCATAAGTTTACAACCCGAAAACGTACGTGATTGTATTGATTGATTTCTAAAATAAATGATTAAATTTATACCGGAAATAAACAAACGTGATCGATGTAATAATTAATACTAAATTAAAATATTATCTGATTTAAACAGATAAATGAGTCTAATAGTATGATAATAATTACTCTCTGTCCGTGTCCTTCACTTTTACTGGGACTGAGTCGGCTGTCAGTGAAATAGACTAAGAAACACTGAAGCATCTGCCAAATTGCGTGCTGCAGCCTGCAGGGAAAACAAGATGGACTCTTCAATCGTCAAAGAGGTAAAGGATTTGGAACTTCGGAAACGGAGGAGACAAAGAGAATAAATCTATTTTTTGATATCCGATCGTTAAAAAAATTAACAGACGTTAAAATTAAATTTACATCAAGATTCATGTTTGTTTATTATTACTCCTATAAAATTACCGTCTTCAAGTTAGTCTTGACTTTAGGCGTGCTCACTCAACCTCATAATATTTTTATCATGAAATTTTATTTTTGTGATTGATCATTTATTACAATTATTTATTTTTTTTTCATAAACGCTCGACGTAAAATCTGACCCTCCACCATGCGCAGCGATGCCCCATCTCTTACCTTTGTTTCTCCCCCCATACAAACTTCCAAAATTCAGATGAGTCTAAAATTATAAATTTTAATGAATTAATTCAGATGAGTCTGAAGTACAATCGATATTTGAATCGATAACAATATTACGTATCATTATTTAACCCATGACGTTAAACGTTTATTTAAAACAATCTGATGCTCCATTTTATTTAAAACATGCTTCAACTTTAAGAAACAAGTTGAAAAAAAAAAAAACAATAATCTTTAAAATAAAAATTTGAACATAAACTAACACAATGCATTGGTATAATAGGGGTGTTCAAAATTACCCGATCCGATTAACACGATCTGGTTACTCGATTACCCGATTAACTAAAATAAAAATGACGGGTAATAAACAAAAAATTATTCGGTCGGGTTGAGTATCCGACCTGAGAATAATTGGGTCGGGCTTGGGCTAATTTTTCCAATTACAGGATATTTGACCCAACCCGACTAAATTTTAATTTATATTTTTTAATTTTAAATTATATATTTAACGAAGGTTCTTAATATTTATACATAAAATTAAATTTAAATCTTTAAATTAATTTTATGTTTGAATTATATACTTGTAATTTTTAAATATTTTAAATATATTTTATTAATATGTTAATATCGAAAGAAAAAAATGATATTAATTTTTTTTAATATCTTTAATGATAAACTTTAATAAATATACATGTGTATATATATTTAAATCTTCTAAAATTAACTTTAAATCACTAATTTTTATGTTTGTTCATATATTATAAAAATTTAAAATTTGTATTTAATATGTGATTTTTTAAAATTTTAAAATAAAAAAAAAATTAAAAAAATATATATGAACGGGGTACACGGATTTTATGGGTACCCGATAAGGGTGTTCATTACCGGGTACCTGATTTCTTCGGGTAGTGAGTTTTTGGCCCATGTCCCGACCTATTTGTATCGGGTACCCGACTAATAGGGTAACTGGGTATCCTGTTCGTATATATATTTTTAAAATTTCTATTTTAAAATTAAAAAAAAAAATCACATATTAAACACAAATTTTATAATTTTATAATATATGAATAAATATAAATATTAGTGATTTAAAGTTAATTTTAAAATATTTTAATGTATATATACACACATATATTTATTAGAGTTTATCTTTAAAATGATATTAAAAATATTAATATTGTTTTTTTTCTTTCGATATTAATAAATTAATATATTTAAAAATTTTAAAAATTAAAAGTATATAATACAAACATAAAATTAATTTAAAGATTTAAATTTAATTTTATGTACAAATATTAAGAAACTTACAATAAAAATATAATTTAAAAAAATATATAATTTTAAATTAGTTAGGTCGGGTAGGGTACCCAGTAATTAGAAAAAATCGATCCAAGCTCGGCCCAATTATTCTCGGGTTGAGTATTCGGGCCGGTCGTGTAACGACCCAGATTCAGATTTGAGTGTCGGGTTAACCCAAGGGTTTTGGGCTTCAGTTTTGGGCCCCGAGTTTAATGGTTTTGGACCTCGGGTTTGTGTTGGACCTTGTGGTGTTGGACTTGTGAATGGTAAGCTAAGGGCATTTTTGTAAATGTCAAAATGGATGAAAGGGGAGGGGTTAGGGGTGTTGTTTTCTCTGTAAAAGTAGAGGAGGTGATATCACCTTGTCCCTCATCTTCTTCCTCCATCCTTGCAAGAGAGAAAGTAAGAAAAGATTCAACCTTTGTTGTGGTAAGTCAAAAATCTCATTTTAGTGGTGAAGGGTAAGTTGTGGAGGTGGTTGTGATCTACAAAACAATGTAAGAAAGTGTTTGTTTGGTGAAAATGAAGGTTTAAATGGGGTTTTAGGTGAAGTTCGGGATTTGGGTTTTAAGAGCTTGAAATCTGAGTCTTTTAGTGTTTTTAAGCCCTAGAATCATCTCAAGGTGTGTCTAATCCATTCTTCATCCTTCCCTTGTAGAGAAAGAAGGTGGTGAGCCATCTACAAGCTTGAGGAGGGAGAAATCTTGAGGTTGAGCTTAGAGTTCGGGTTTGTTGCTTTGGTTGCTCAAGGTTGGTACTCCTAACTCTCCTTTCATCATTCACTTCATGGTAGAATGCATAGCATGTAGAATCCATGTATGTATGCTTTGGTTTGCTTGAAAGAGATAATTAATAGTGAAATTCGTATTAATGTGATTAAGGGCTGAAAATTGGTATTAAAACACTCTAAACATCATTAATATTGAGTAGGAACACTTTAGGATCGATTATATTAAGTTTGAGAATGATCCTGTATCGATACCCATGAGTGAAAATAAGCTCATTTGTTAGGGGTATCGAACCATGGTTCGATACGGAATCCTCAAGTGACATCTCTGGTTCGATGTTGGTATCGAATCCGGAGGGCCTACTTCGTTGACCTTTGAATTGGTCAAAGGGTATCAATGCCAGTATCGATACCGTGTTTCGATGTCCTCTTTGGGTGGGCATCGATGTAGTCTGTTTCAATACCCCATCTAAGGGTATCGATACCCTTGTGTATTTTGGCCAAGTTGAGTAGAGTTTTGGGATCCAGTGATTTTAATAAGTAATCCCATTAATCTAAAAGCTACAAGTGAATTATTAAATTAAGATTGATGAATTTAACCCTGAAAGACTAAATTGAGATAATCTTAATACGTTTTGTTGTGCTAAGATCCTAGGTGGATCGTTTGTATGGTTTGAGTCCTTGTGAGATGGAAACTCGGATATCCAAAAGTGTTGCAACACATTGAAGGCCATCCGATGTAACATTCTGGGTAATGATTTGACGACCATCCCAGATGTAGGATCCCGATGCTGTGTGGATGCGAGCCTCATTCGAAGATACTCGATGTGACATTTCGAGTATGAGATTTGGAGGATCCCGATGTTGTGTGGATGCGGGCCTCAATCCCGTATGAAGGATCCCGATGCTGTATGGACGCGGGCCTCATCCTTGAGTATAGGATCCCGATGCTGTGTGGACGCATGTCCTACTCGTAGTGTAGGATTCCGATGCTGTGTGGATGCGGGCATCATTACCTTGTGTGATCTGTTTGATTTGTATATCCTGTGTGCGATAATATACATCTCATTTATGCCATGTGATAGGCAAGCATGCTAGATTATCATATTATGCACGAGATTTATATGTCATGTTGTACTGCTTATGACATGCATGTTGTTGGACGAGTTCGGCGTATCCACTGAGCTTGTGTAGCTCATCGTTCGAAATGTGTTTTCGTGCGTATGTTAGGGCCAGTTCCGTAGAGCACCATCGAGGTTCGGATTTCAGCATCAACCGTGTTGTCAGAGTACATTTATTAGATAGTGGGTTAGTACTATGTTGAACCCTATATATATTTTGTAACTCTGTTTATTTTAATTTGGGTCGAATACTTTAAATGATTTGTAATATTTTAGGAGCTCCGATTTTCTTATATTATTTTGGGCTTATGTTTTAACTTAAATGGATTTTATGAATTACATTTGGACTTGGATTTGTTTTATTGTTGGGCTTTCGAAAGAAATTTTAAATTTAAAGATTAAAAGTATATAATAAAAACATAAAATTAATTTAAAGATTTAAATTTAATTTTATGTATAAATATTAAGAAACTTACCATAAAAATATAATTTAAAACAAAAATAATAATTTTAAATTAGTTGGGTCGGGTACCCAGTAATTGGAAAAAAACGACCCAAGCCCGACCCAATTATTCTCGTGTCGGGTACCCGGGCCGGTCAATTTTTTTTAGAATTACCCGTTATTTTTGTTTCAGGTAATCAAGTAATTGGATAATTTTGAACACCCCTAATACCCGAATTTTATGGGTACCCAATAATGGGTATCCAATATAAATGGACCGGGACGCAGGCCAGAAAATCATTATCCGAAGGCACTGATTATCCGATAATGAACACTCCTAGGTATAACCAGTTGTAGCAAAAACACAAATCACCATATTGATTCGGGTAAAAATTATTTGTTCTTTATTATGTCTCCATCCATGCGTTCCGTTGAATTTTTTTAAAAAAATAAATTTTAAACCATAACCCTTATTTTTATACCCTAAATCTTACACCCTAAAAATACACTCAACCTCTAATTTTTTAAACCTTAACCATGACTCATATTTTGAACCATAAACCCTAACCTTTAACCCTTCTAATTTAAAACAAAAATATAGATAGAAAAAGACATAAAAAGAAAAATGATTTTTACCTGAATAAACCATTTACTTGAAATTTGTAAGCATTGAAACACATTAATTAAGTTCATTATTTGGTCGTGGCAGTAGCCAGTAGAGTATTATTAAGTATACCCACTCGGAATATATAATTAAATATGCACTTAATAGTTAATAGAAGCAACTAGGCAGGGCAGCTTCGGCACTGTTGGTTGCGTCAGACCAAATTTTTCTTATTTACGCTAGAGTACTTTGCATGCAAATTAAATGAAGCACTTTAATTAATATATGGTAAGATATTGTATTAAAGAAATTATTTAATTCAAATATTATTATGATATTATTTGTGATTCATGAAAAATATATTCAAATATATATGATATTATTGAATGATTTTTGAATACAATATTAATGACTATTATTTTTGAAATATATTATTTTTAATTATTTTTTATATAAAATTCTTATAAAGGCATAAAGATAATTTTAACCTTTAACGTTTATAACTTTTATTATTTTAATCTTTATTTTTTGGGGATAAATTTAGCCTTTAACCTATATTTTTTTTTATAAATAGCTTATTTTTTAACTACCATGATAACTGGATCGTTAAAAATCTAACAATGATGATATATCATATGCATATGATAATATATTTTAAATAACATGATATTTAACCTATTAAATACATATATATATGAAATATAATTTTATTCTAATATAAAATATAAAACAATTAAAATTTAAATAAAATATTAAAAATTAATTAATTCTAAAATTAAATACTACTAAATATTCTCAATCCTAACTACGATAGAATCAAAATCTCATCTTTAAAATTAATTAATTTTGAACTGTGTTCATATTTTTAAAGATAGGACTTTGATTCTATCGTAGTTAGGGTTGAGAATATTTAGTAGCTTTTATTTTAGAATTAATTAATTTTTAATATTTTAAATTTTAATTGTTTTATATTTTATATTAAAATAATTATATTGTTGAGTTGATCGGTGTTGAATAATGGCCAAGAGGGGGGTGAATTGGATATTAAAAATTTGGTAGGAGAAATTCGGTAAAAATCGAGAAATAAAGAACACAATGATTTATAGTGGTTCAAGCTTCGAACAAGCTCTACATCCACTACCTTAGCTCCCACTAAGGATTTTGAAAACAATTCACTATTGAATTCAACCTTTTTCTAGGTTCAAGGGATAACCTTTACAAACAAATCAATTTTCTACCCAAAATTGATTTAGACCTCACAAGGTGTTACAAGAAGTTTGATTTGGCTAAGAAGGATTCTCTCACAAGAAATAATAGCCCCTAATACAAACAAACTCTCCCCAAACTTAATTTACAACTGATCAAAGTGAAATACACAAGTTGGGAGGATAAAGTATGCAATGAAGTGCTTTGAGTTGGATTTGTGTGCTTGGATGTTGCTTGAGGTTCAATTCACTGTGTATGCTTTTGAAAATGCTTCTTCTTATACCTTCTCAATGATTTCTAACCGTTGAAGTTGTTGGGAAAGTAAATATGGACGTTGGAGCTTTATCTTTCCATCATAAATGCACTCTGCAGCAGGTGGTATCGAAACACGGGGTACCTGTTTCGAGACATGCCAAGAAAAGAAAGAGTCGTTGTGCATTTAATAAGGGGTGTATCGATACCTGTTTCGATACAAAAACTTTCTGTGATGCCTGGTATCGAACCTTGTTTCGATACAGGCTAACCATCATTCAAAATTAACTAACACCAACGGTCAACTCATTTAATGCTTGAAAATAGCCGTTGGAGATTAAGGGTGTATCGATACCTGTATCGATACCAGGAGTCATATTTTTAAAATTAAAAAATAATTTGAAAATTAACCAAGATGTTTCGATACCAGTATCGAAACATGGGTTGGCAGAAAGTTTTGGTATCGAAACAAGTTCGATACCTGTTCTTGATCTCAAGAACAAGCCTTGAAAAATCCCAGGTGTATCGATACCTATCCTCATGGTATCGATACCCTCGTGTAAAAATGGCTTGTAAGAGTATTTCAAAGTTCTTGGTTTTGACTTAGAGATCAAGCTTTGACTTAAGGACCAAAAAGTTATTTTAAAATTAGTCCTTACATTTATTTGTTATATCAAAATCAATTTTAGTTTTACATATATATATATATATGTATTTGATAGGTTAGATGTCATGTCATTTAAAATATGTTATCATATGCATATGACATGTCATCATCGTTAAATTTTTAATGGTCCAATTATTATAGTAGTTAAAAAATAAGTTATTTGTCAAAAAGATATAGGTTAAGGGCTAAATTTATCCCAAAAGTAGAATAAGACCAAAATGATAAAAATTATAAACGTTAAGGGTTAATATTATCTTTATGCTCTTATAAATATTGTGTAAATTTATTACTTTATATATAATTTTAATTTTTTATTGTCTTCTAATTTAAATAATATTAAGTATTAAAAATAATTAAATTTTCATTGTTTTTTATTAAATAAGAGTATGAAAACACAAACTATTCTTATAATACTTAAATTGCCATTGTTGTTATTCTAATTACACTTTTATATAAGTTTAAAATTTAATGAATATTAATTATTAAAAATAACTTTATATCCTAAAATATTTTGTAACTATTTAAGTATTCAATAATAAAATCAATAAAAATATAAAAAGAGTGTTACATATATATATTATAAAAGGGTTACGATCTATTTACACTATGTAAAACTTAAAGAGATTTTCGTTAGTTTTAGACCATTGGATAATGATAATAAATGATTAAGATAATTTTTTTTTAAATATAATCTTTATATTTTTTATCGTTAATTTTATTTAACCATTTTACTCGTCCAATGATTGTAGATTAATGTAAAATTCTTTAAATTGTATATAATGTAACTTGATCTCTTCCTATTATAAAATATTTTTTAAAAAGGTAAAATATTTATTTTATATATAATATTTTAAAATAAATATAAATTAACTTAATGATATTTGAATTCTCAAGTATATGAAATAAAATAACTTAGCTATAATAAAATATAAAAAAATTATGACAACTCGTTATTAATAATTAAATATATAAAATATAAATTTTAAATGTTTCTAAATAATTAATATAAGTTGTTGGTTTAAATAAAAAAATTAGTCTCAAACTAAACTATTTAACACGTGCAATTGGTAGAGGTGAGTATTCGATCAAGTCAAATTGAGCCGAGTCAAAAAATTTTGAGTTATTTGAGTTTACAAGTCATATTTTACAACTCAAATTTTATTTAAAATTTTTTCGGTTTGAGTCGAGTTTAAAAAATTAGAGTCGAGTCGAATCGAGTCGAGTTTTCGAGTTTCTATAAATATTTATTTGTAATTATTTATCATGTTATTGTATGATTTGATTTTAATTTAAATGAATTTCTCTAATCATATAAAATATTGATCTATATATTTTTTCATATATAGCGATATTTTTTTTATATTTTTATTTATCAATATATATCATAAAAATTTGATAGACTCGTCTTAAACTTCAAAATTAGTCCTTTAATTATTAAAAATTTTGAGTTATTCAAATTTCCATTCTACGACTCAAACTTTATTTGAAATTTTTTCGAGTCGAATCGAGTCTATGAAATTTCGAGTCGAGTCAAAACGAGTCGAGTATTTTCGCCTCGAGTTGAGTCAAATTATTCGATTTTTTCGAGTCGAGTCAAGTTTTGCTCACCCCTAACAATTGGTCCTAATAAATTATAAATACTTATTTACATCGTGGGTATAAGTTAATTTTTCTTTTCATTTAAGTCTAGATTATTTGTAAAATTTAATTTAAATATATAAATTATATTTTAAAAATTAGAATTATATGCAAATACAAATACAAATACAAATTCATAATAAATTTGAACTAAATTACAAATAAAATAATTATATACTAAATTTATAAAACGATAATTATTCTATACATAAGCGCTTATGTAAAGTGTTCTAATTTTAAGGTTTAAAAACTCTATTTATTATTTAATGTTTGAGGTTTAAATATAATATTTTAAATTTATGGGGTACTGATAAAATTTTAAATTTATAATTAAATTTTAAAATTTATAAATTAAAATCTAAATCTCTAATCACATTGTATTAAACTCTAAACCTTAAATATTATCGTAAACATTTAAATTAAACATTTTTTATTCCACTACATGAAATTAACCATCTTTGTGATTAAGATATTCATTCATATGAGGTATCAATCCAGGCAAATGCAACCAATCATACCCTAGTACTGTCTCCACATGAATAATTCTTTCAGTTAAATTATACCCCACCCCCCTGAATTTTGAATTAAACTTTTAATTAACCCCTAAATGTTAGAATGTTCAAATCAAATAATATTTTACTTAATATCGTTCTAGAAGTCTCACTGTCACTTTTGGCATTAAACAACAACTTGAATCTAATTCCAATATTTTTATGATTACTTCATCGAGTACAAGATGGTATTTAATAGAAGGGGTAAATGCAAATTTGGCAACCGAAATTGTACATCTTTATCACTTTAATCCTCGATTTTTTAACGTATAATTATATTTGATACTTGTTTAAATAATTTATTAATTCAAAAACTACTACTACTCCATTATATTTGAATTTTTAACGTATAATTTATTAAATAATTTAATATATAATTTATATGTGTGAACTTTAAAAAATTTAAGATAATCTGTGTTCACCCTTGTAATGATATTTTTGTGAATGATTGAAACGGAGGTTGAGCAACAACTACTACTCCATTATAATGATAGATTTAGTGAGCCTTTGGTGCTAATCAGGGAGCAAAATCATGTTTCTAATACGACTAACAACCATTTCTTGAAACTGCTAATAACTTTGCACCACACTCTTGTCACTTAATCATTGCACTAATCTACTGATTGGACTTGTGCCTTTAGATTATGAGACCATGAAGAGGGGATTTGATTGTGCTAATTCTATCATCTTTAAATTCATCCCCTACTTCACACAAAACAAAATAATATTTGATTCCAGATAATGTCAATAGCAACTTTATTGGGATGAAATTGAGATTTAATTTCCCATTCTATAAAAAAACCTTAGAGCCTAAACTAATAGGGGTGGTTTTGGGAGTAAGCACCTTAGTTTAGCTTAAATAAGTCTCGAATTTGAGGCGTTGTGTTATAAAAAAAAACAGTAAGAAGTTCACCCACCGAAATTAAATATAAAACATGAATCGATTCAGGTTAATTAGGACGAAACTCTAAAAACCGAAAAGTAATTTTTAAAAAATTAAAGTGTTACATCATTATAATTATCTTAGATCCAAATTCAAGAACTATTGCAAATAAAAATTTGTTCAAAAACTAATGAGAAATTATTAGATAAATTTTATTTATCACGTCATTTGTAATTTAAGTAATAGATTCGTTTCTTTTTAAATAATTATTTAATAACTATTTATACACTAATTATAAGTAAGAAAAAGGTGATGATTCACCTTAAAAATATAAAAGACGAATTTGATTAGTTGGAATCGCAGATGACGTGATGAACAATATTTGTCTAATAATTTTTGATGTACACATGCTCGGATTGATTTGTATGTGGAAAATAAATCTCCATGTAAGTTATGGCACAATTACGTGGACGAAGAAAAGAAATTATATCATGAACGATTTTCATCACATTATTCGTAATCTTAATCAATTAGATTTATCCATCTCATATTATTTAAATTAAATCATCGTTTTTTACATGTAATCAGTGAATGAGTAATTATTAGATAATTATTTAAAGATAAACGAACCTAATTAAGAGAGCTTCAAGCATGTTCCAAGCCGTATACTACGTTGTAAACTGTCACCCTCTTCTCTGTATTTTTCAGTTTTAAAATAAACCCAGCTCACATGGGTGTTCGTTGGACTTGAGACTCAATTACCAAACTCAACAGGACGATGGGTTCATGGAGGAATAATGCATAAAAAAACATTGGGTTCGTGTTCTGAAAGAAACCCCATACCTGAATCATGGATGGAATATAATATTTTCTAACTTTTCAACACCCAAATATGAGTCTTTGTATGTATCTTTGATGTCTTTGCAGTAGTATCCAGCTGCAGAGCAATCATGCGTGGTACATGGTGCGGAGTGGAATGTACTTTGGGGTTTTGTTTTCTGTCTGAACCCACCAGCACAATGATTGAACAGATGTCATGCACTTCCTGATCAAGGAGAGATTTAGACGAATCGGATGTGCAGAGATGTAGGACAGTAACAATGCGTCCAACCTGGCTGGCTGGCTGGACCTTCGCCATAATTATTGAGAATCAAAGATGATTAAAAATCTATATTAAGATATTCATTCTCTAAAATTATATATATGACTTGAATCGAATTAATTTAAGTATAATCTGAAATCGAGAGGACAAAATATATTACCTCTGAGTACTGTCCTGATTGGGCAATTATCATGACACATTCCTATGGTAATGTTTCAACCTTTAAGCAAAGCAATGTCGGATCCAGCCTTGAAGTGAAACGAAACTTTATATGATGTAGGCTTTAAGTTTTATCGGATATATAAGGTGTAATAGTTCAAAATTTAAAAAAATAAAGGTTTTTGAATTTTATTCTAAAATCTAGGATAAAATATACGGTGCGGGTGAACGATGTCACCGATAGTTGACGATTTGAGAAGAAGACGTCACCTATAGATGATGTTTCTTTTAAAATTATTTTTATAAGAAATATCAAATACGTTAATAAAAAAAATACTTACAGACTTTAGTTATACTTACTTTCTAAATAAAATTCAAAAATTCTCATTCTCCTAAAATTATTTTTAAAGGACAATATTTTCTTAATTACTCCCGTGCTTTAGTTTAGTTTATACCTTGTCTAGTTTAGTTGATGAAAATGACAAATCTTTTCTGACTTGCAAGGTAAGAAAATTGATTTGAGTTTGCATGGCTGTATCTGAAAACTATGTAAGGGTTAGGACTTAGGTCAACCATAGAAACTTAAATCCTGCTCAAGATTTGAACATAATTATTATGGACAGAAAATGGGTTTGAGTAAAAATAAATCTGAATCATACTCAAACTTCAATATTTAAGATTTATTGTGGTTTATTTTCTAAGTTCATAATTTATGTTGATGCCGAAGTTAGCAGGCATCGGATTAGGGAGGTGGAAATAGAGAACAAGGTGATCATGGCGATTCACCCCTGTAGGTTCGGATGATGCGAATAGAATGATGATGGAAAAAGAGAGAAGACAAGTTTAGATAGGGGAAGTGTATTTTCCCTTTATTCCCTTTGATGGGATAGGGGCAAGTCTAATGGCTGGGTTCACAGGGTTAGGTCAGGTTTCCAATCAATAGACTTTTCAGTTGAATGGTTGGCTACATTCATCTTGTCTAATCCCCTCACAGGCACAAATGAATACCCGGGTGGAGGGTGTTACAGAATCGGAGTAGCTACCATTCCATTTAACGTTTTTAGAGGCAGAGGTGAGGCATGCCATGATAATGCTAATGGTGTCTTGAGGAAACATGCGTCAAGCAACATGTCCTTAATAAACTCTCAACCAAGTCTATCAAAAGCTTTCTCCAAGTACAAATCCAATACAACATAGAGTGTCCCCAGTTATTGAAGCGCTATACTTTACAATCATTTTCTATAAAGACAGTTCAAAAACATGCTGCACTGAACACACACTTTGAAAAAACAGACACAAATGCATACAGTTTAACATAATCTGCGTATATTTATACTCATTCCTTGTCAAAACCTAGATGGAGATGACTTGAAGTGGTGTAATGCTTTAAAATTTAGTATAAACGACAATCAGCTCGCGTACTAATCTGCGTATAAGCCCTCACCATTGCCATCTTCTATCTGTAAAGAGAGGATTGTAGCTGATAAGCATAAGCCATGTGTGCAAACCTCTATATACCCCATCAACAACCAGAATGGAAGCCTAAACTATCTGATCCTTTCTATCCCACCGAAATTGACATCCCGGGATATGTGTCAGTGTCTCTAAATGACTAAGGACTGATTTGGTAAGCTTGACTGTTTATGAAGATCAATTGCTGAGATGCTAAATTCTAGTATGATAAGTACAATATACGTTAAAAAGAAATCAAAGGCCTGAAAAATTACTTTTTAGCTAGAGACAATGGTTGCTGACCATATATGGTGATGTTAATACTATGACATAATAAGATAACAAAAGTTTAGCTCATACCGTTAGGAGGATTTGTTCCATTTGCTTTTGCACCCTGCTGTGCTTGAGATGATGATGGCTGGATTCTTGGAGAAGACTGCTTCCCACTAGCACCGGGTAAGGAATGTCTCTTTTTGATATAATTATCTCTGTCTTGCATATCTGAACTTGCTCTTGGAGAGTTATTTGCATTAACCTTGGCTCTTGCAGATTCTGTGGCTTGCATGAAACGGGGAAGAGAATTGCTACTGCTACTATCTCTTGGTTCCTCATCAGTGTTCTCAGGTCTTGTTGAACCAAGAGAATTCCGCCTCTTCCCGCTTTTTTGATCTCTGGATGATTGTTCCATGCTACTTCTTGCACCATTATCATGTGTTGCAGTTGATGGAGAACCCTTAGCAGTAGACGGAGACTTGCGCTTCTGACTGCTCTTGTCAGTTTTCTTCTTTTTATTTTTCACTGAGACCTGGCTAGATGGTGTTCCTTGGGAGTCAGGAACACTGGTCATATGGCTCTTGGGTGAGGCTTCTGGGGATGATCTGCATGCTAGATTACCTTTCTCGGAGTCATGTCCACTCAGCAGATTAGATACTGGTTCCTGCTCTAGTTGAAGGGAGTCAACAACTAAATTTTCCGATTCACCTTTAGTGTCTTCAAGCTTCTCAGGATGACTAGCAGCAGATAGAGAAGAACCGGGCATTCGGATTGCAATCTTATCATTGTCTTTAACATCCAAATCCTTTGCACTGTTAGAACTGCAATTTTGTTGTTCGGAAACTTTAGTTCCATTTTCATATTCTATGGTTCCAACTTCAGATTTATCAGGTGAATCAAGAGTCAAAGTGGTAGAAAGTTCAGTGCCACATTCAGAACCACCATGTTGACCCCTCAAATTACTGACCGGATTTTCTGTGATGCTAGGCTCCTTTGACAGGCTTACTGCATCTACCCCAGATGACACAGTACTCGAGTTAGATTCAACTGTAACATCTTCGCCAGATACAAATTTCTTAGCCTCTGTTTCTAGTTGTTCAGAAACCAC
The DNA here is from genome assembly GCA_035048815.1 of Abelmoschus esculentus. Classification (NCBI taxonomy): domain Eukaryota; kingdom Viridiplantae; phylum Streptophyta; class Magnoliopsida; order Malvales; family Malvaceae; genus Abelmoschus; species Abelmoschus esculentus. The sequence continues at coordinate 15,096,658 of JAUCBN010000027.1, read as the reverse complement.
TCTTTCCATAGAATGTTTAGGTTGTTCGCTAAAAATTTCCCGTTTTTTAGAAAGACAAATGGCTTCTTTCTTCAAGTGCGCATCTGTTTCCGTTGATTGATTCAGTGAGGTCCCTTTCACATCAGATGTACTCATGATATCAATCCGAGATTGCTCCAAATCACCTGTTACTGAAGAAGCTGGCTGGGAAGCCTCAAGCTCAGAGTTGGCAGCATCATTCGTGATTAGATTCTCTTCACAACCTGATGAAACCAATGCCTTAGTTACATCACACTTTGGATCATTTGACTCGGAAATAGCTTCATATGTAACTTTATCATCAAGTGGAGAATCGCAGTTGTCACCTTTCTCTGTTCCTGGTTGTTCAATAGGTAACTCTGATGTTGAAGCCTTTCCGGACACTGATGCCGACATCCACCTCTCCAACCAGCTCCAAGAAGAACTTGGTTTTGATTGCTCACAACTGATGTGGATAGGTTTGCTCTTGGGTGTTGAATTCATCAGCTGCAAGCAAAGCAAATTCTGAGTAATGGCTGGGTAGACATGTTTAGAGTCTAGAGAGACACCTGCCAGCAAATAGTTAAAAGTCATGAAGCCAAAGAATGTCGATGTCACATACCTGACGAGCAAACCTATTGCTAAGCAGCTTCTCTATGGATGTGGAAGAAGCATCTTTGTTTATTGCTGAGTTTCCCTGATCAAGGAATAAAAGAAATGGTTTAGTTAAACACATCATGCAAAACTTTCTCTTTCAGGACCCCCATAGCCCTTCTAATTTAAATGGTTTAGTAAGCTGAAAGAATTACCAAACTTTGAGATAGATGAGCATGATGGGCTCGAACAAGAAGTTGCATTTTGATAATGGCTTGAACGCACCGTAAGGTCCCCACAGCATGCCTCCGAACCAAGTGGCCACGTACAGCAGCCTGCAACTTTACTAAATTCTTAAGCTTCCCTAGCTCTTTATGTGCCTGCAAATGGAACCATAGAATTAAAAGTAAAAAACAACTACCAATTAGTAAGTTTTAAAAATCCACATTGAGAATAAAATAATACCAAGAACCCTCTAATAGCAGTCTGGATAACAACGACAACAGATTCATCCATGTTTGCATCATCTTCGGCCACATTTGTGTTGGTAACAACATGTTCAGACACTTTCGAGTCCTCCGGAGTCAACAACTGAGATTTTTCTTCAACATACTCCTTCGGTGCCACCAACTGAGATTTTTCCTCGATGCAATCTCTTGCAATCGGCAACGACAGGGGTTTCTCTTCAGTGTACTGAATGGTGGAGGTTTTCTCAGGAGTAATGGAGACATCAGTCTGTTGAACATAACTAGCAGATTCTGGAATTCCCTTAAGTCCAGAAGAAGCTTCTTGTATCACAGTGTTGCCAAGTACATTCTGTTCCGCTCTCTTTCGTAAACTCCATCCCTTTTTGCCACCTGATCTCTTGGTCTGGGATAAATTTTAAACAGCTTCGTGCATCAGTAGAGAATTGTTATTTGCAGTAAGAGATAAAAGGACCACTATATCTAACAAGCAAACATTTCCCCAGTAAACAGATTCTACACTGTTAAGTTTCCTAATTTGAAATTTGTCACTCATTTCCAGTAAATAGTCTCAGAATTATGACTTTCTTACATATCTGAACAATCCAGTTTGAAGACAGAACAGAACTTAAAAACCTCACAGGATTTGGAAACATCACCTAAAAGAACACTTTCAATTCATAAATTCTGGAAACAATCGGACATAAAAGGCAGGTTTGACTTCGCTGATATAAATGCAAACACAAACTTCCTCCGATCTTAAAACATTGAAGTTCTTAAATCTCCGATTCATCAAGCAAATCACAAGCTGAATACGTTAAAACAAAACGACCGAAACTGTAATTAAAGCAACTAAAACATTAAGATGTAAGAAGGGATAATAAAAACATCAGCCGTAAAATGAGAAACTGATGAACCTGAGGATCATCGTTATCGTCGTGTTTTGCAACGGAATCGCTGCCGCAGGTAATGAGTTTGAAACAGGAAGCGGATCTTCCCATGTTTATTTCTTTTCTTCACGAATTCGTGTCTGTGTTTTACGGACTGAGAAGACAAGACACGAGTTATATTTCTTGGAAATTGTAACAAGAAAATAAAAATAAAATACGGACATCAAACACGCTCCTTAAATCTAGCTACTTCTCGACATTGGAATCCGCCAATTGTCGTCAAAATCAAACATTTAATATTGAAAATAAAAATCAAAGTATATTAAATTATCTTAATTAAATCAAATATAAAAGCAAAAAACTATTTTAATTTTATAATATAAAACAAAAAAGTATTTTTTTTGTTTTTTTATAAATTATCTTATATTTTGTCACACTCTCAATGTGAATTAATATGCATAAATATATATTAAATTTATTTAACAAATAACTAGGGATGAAATAATAAAAAATTGTATTTATATTTATTGGTTACATGTTTGATCTTAAGAAACCATTTTTAACTATTTTTTCTAAAGATAAATGTGCGAAAGACGATGAGATATCTTTATAATAATATTAGTTACTCCACCCACAAATAATGTCTTTTATTAATTTTTTGAAAGTTAATTTTTTTAAAATTTTGATTATAATTATATTAAATATTTTAAATAATTAAATTTTATAAAATATATTTAAAATCTACTTGATTAAAGGTTTCTAAAATATATTTTTTATATTTTTATCACTAATAAATTTTAAATAATCAATAGTCAAAGTTTAAAAAGTTTGACCCCAAAAGTCAATAAGGATACTATTTTTAGAACAGAGAAAGTATTATTTATAAAATATTTTTATTTTTATAATTAAATTAATATTTGATTAATTTGTGATGCTAATTCGGTTTAATTTAAGTACATAAATATTATTTATTTATTTCTCAATATTTTGTAGAAATACTTCTCATTTTCATAATTAAAACCCTCTTTATATTATAGCTTTACTTTTCGTACGTACTAGTAGTAAATCATTAACGTAAATTACACTTCTCTTCCTGTGGGAAAAAAAGGTATGCATCAATAATGGAAGCTTCTTGAGTTTTAGATAGACCCGTTGAATTTGTTAAAAAATTATATTAACAAGAGTATGAAAATAAGATAGAGATATTTTAGATAGGGGTGTTAAAACAATTAATTTGGTCGGTGGATGAACTGAATTACTAAAAATTAAATTAATTGAATTTTTAAAATTTTTAACCGTTAATTAAATCAATTTTTTTTCAAAATACATTAACCGAACCGAATAAATTTCAGTTAATTCAGTCGATTAATTTAGTTAACCGAAATTGATTAAAAAATTTTGGGTAAATTACACAATGATCACTCAACAATGTTAAAATACTCTTTTTAGTTACCGAACTTTTAAAAATTATAAAACAACTATTAAACTTATCTAATTATTATAAATTAATCGTATAATCATTGTATATTATAAATATATGGATAAATGTTAAAAAATTAATGAATATTTTTAAATAATTTAATAAATTTAAATATCATTTTATATTAATTTGATGAAATATAATAACCAATTTATAATTTTTACAAGTTTAGTGACTAAAAACAAAAATTAATTTTTAAATGATAATCATTCAAAGAGTTTTTTTTTAATAAAATCATATTTATATAAATTTTAATTAATTAAAAATGGTTTCTTAAAGAAATTTTTATTTTAGGTTATAACAATTTGTCAGGAGTTATTATTCTTTTCACAAAGTATATTTTAAATAAGATGTATAAATTATGTTTATGTATTTTAAGATTTTTATTTTTAATGTAGGGTTAATGTTTATGTTTTTTTCAGACGTGATATTTTTTCACTTAATCTTGTATTGTTCTTATCATAAGTTATCTATATTTGTGACGAGTCACTTATTACAGTTATTCATCTTATTTACTTACTCATAGATACTCGATATGAAATCAAACAATTAAAAAATCGTCTTAAATCACATATCATGAATCACTTTTTTTAAAAAAATATATTTAATAAAAATATAATACTATTATTTATATATTTTATAAAAAAATAATATGAAATTAATCTTCATATTTCTCTCAAACGTGATAAATTATTTTGGCTGATGTGGAAATGTCACTACATGTCATAAAGATAAGGTTACCCGTCAAAAGTGGGAGCCCATCAAGAAATTTGTTCTTCAGAACTGGAATTTACCATTTTACATACATACATGTACGTACTCCTTTGTAGAATTGGATATGGACCGTACTTAGACTATTTTGGACCTGATATGGACCCGGCTTAAACCGGCCATGTGATTGGGCTCTATTCTACATTGGATCTCCTGACTTGTTTTGGACTGAACCGGTTTGAACTATCGAGTCAATTTAAAATTCAACAATACACCTATGTGGACTTATGGGTGCTTATCGAGCGAGTCGATGGCGAGTTAAGCGTTGCTCAATTCGTGTTTGTTAAAAAATTTTATTATTCGACTCGACTCATTTCTCGTTAAGCTCATTAAAATTGTGCTCGATTCATGCTCGTTAAAATATTTTGTTGCTCAACTCGACTCGTTCGTTAAGCTCAATTTGTTGCTCATTAAAAAACTTACCTTATTTTTAACTAAAAGTAAAATTTAATCATAGCATATGAGGCTTAATATTAACTTAAATTAACAAATTAACCAAAAATATTAAAAAAAGTGTATAAAACATTTTTAAAGTCTAAATTCAAAAATAACATTTAATAAATACACCAAACTAGCATATTACAATTAAAATAACAACTCACACATTAATAATTATTGTTTAAATTTATTTTTTGAATGAAATTATTTTAAAGTAATTATTAAAAATATTTTAAAAAAATTAACGAGTTGCTCGTGAACTTATCGAGTCAAGTTAAACTTTGCTCGATTCAACTCGTTAAGGTATCTAGTCGAATTCGAATTTGAATCAAACTAATATGAATCAAATATTTATCAAATTTTAATCGAATCGAATTCAAATAACTCACAATCTGTTCAACTTATTAAGCGTAGACTCGAGCATGAATCATAATTTAGAGCCGATCAAAATGAAATTTGGTCATAGAATTTAAGTTTTTATCCAAAATTCCAAATAACTACTTAAATAAAATATTAATTTTAACCATTACACTAAATAAAATTAATTTGACCAATATTTAAATTTAAACCCAATTAATCGAAGGTTCGTTTTAATTTGAAATTCAAAATTAATTTCAAAAGTTTAATGGAGTCGAGTTTAAAATATTAATTCGGTATTAAAAGTTTTCTTGATTTGTTAAAAAATAATGAAATTATTTTATTTTAAAATTTTATTAATTCACTCTTTTAACTAACGTTGTTCGTTAAATCTAGATATTTTTTATCAGTTGATATACAACATGTTATAATATTTTTATTTGATATTTTTAAATATTTTATTTAAAAAATATTTAAAAATATAAAAATTTAATATATACATAAATAATTTTTTTAAAAATACATAAATATTATACGACAAAATTATAATATGTTACATATTAATAATATCTAAAAAATAAAAATTGATGATAAAAATAAAATAACTTAATTAATATAATTTTTAATTTAAAATTTTAATTAAATAAACACAAATTAAATTTAATTTTAATAAACATAATAAATAACGAATCAATCGAATAATAAATTAATTTAATAAATACTAATCAAGTCAGATGATATTTTTGATATATTTTTTTAGAAAGGATGTGACTAGAGAAAACGCATATGTCGATTGTCGACGCCCACCCAACGGCATCCCCTGTCCATTTCTAGAACTCTCTCGCTCCATCACCATCCTTCCATTGGCTTCTTTTTCACCACCTTTCTAAACTTTTCTCGAATTTTCCCCAATTCCCTCCTTCGTCCTTGCACATATATATATATACACACAACTGTCTCCACCATTTCACATCGAATTTCATCAAAGCAGTTATATTCACGAAAGCGCTATCAACAAACTTCCCCACGTTCTTGTTTCTGGTTCTTGTTTTCAAGTTTTAATGGCGGCCAAAGCTGAAGGAAAGGCTATTGGAATTGATCTCGGCACAACCTACAGTTGTGTTGGGGTATGGCAGAATGATCGAGTGGAGATTATAGCCAATGACCAAGGGAACCGAACGACGCCATCCTACGTTGCTTTTACAGACACCGAGCGGCTCATCGGTGATGCGGCCAAAAACCAAGTCGCAATGAACCCTCTGAATACTGTCTTTGACGCGAAACGTCTCATCGGTCGTCGATTCTCGGACCCATCGGTGCAAGATGACATGAAGCATTGGCCTTTCAAGGTCGTTGCTGGTCCCGGCGATAAGCCGATGATCGTGGTTAGTTACAAAGGCGAAGAGAAACAGTTCGCTGCAGAAGAGATTTCTTCCATGGTGTTGGTCAAGATGAAGGAGGTTGCCGAGGCTTACTTGGGGCAAACCATTAAGAACGCGGTTATCACCGTGCCGGCTTATTTTAACGACTCGCAAAGGCAGGCCACGAAGGACGCCGGAGCCATTTCAGGGCTTAATGTGATGAGGATCATCAATGAACCAACGGCTGCTGCGATTGCTTACGGTCTCGACAAGAAGGCGTCAAGATCCGGCGAGAAGAACGTCTTGATTTTCGATCTCGGCGGCGGTACTTTCGATGTTTCGTTGTTGACAATCGAAGAAGGGATCTTTGAAGTGAAGGCAACTGCCGGGGATACTCATCTCGGCGGTGAAGACTTCGACAACAGGCTTGTCAACCATTTCGTTCAAGAATTCAAGAGGAAACATAAGAAGGATATTAGTAGCAACGCAAGGGCTTTGAGGAGGCTGAGGACTGCATGCGAGAGGGCTAAGAGGACACTTTCATCCACTGCGCAAACCACCATTGAAATCGATTCACTCTATGAGGGAATTGATTTCTATTCCACTATTACAAGAGCAAGGTTCGAGGAGTTGAACATGGATTTGTTCAGGAAATGTATGGAACCCGTCGAGAAATGTCTTCGGGACTCCAAACTCGACAAGAGTCAAGTCGATGAGGTTGTTCTTGTTGGTGGGTCGACAAGGATTCCCAAAGTTCAGCAACTTCTTCAAGATTTCTTCAACGGGAAGGAGCTCTGCAAGAGCATAAACCCGGATGAGGCTGTCGCATATGGCGCTGCGGTTCAGGCAGCTATTCTGAGCGGTGAAGGGAACGAAAAGGTCCAAGATTTGCTTCTTCTTGATGTTACCCCTCTCAGCCTTGGGCTTGAAACTGCTGGTGGAGTAATGACAGTGTTGATCCCAAGGAACACGACGATTCCCACTAAGAAAGAACAGATTTTCTCTACTTATTCCGACAATCAGCCTGGGGTTTTGATTCAAGTCTACGAAGGGGAGAGGGCTAGAACTAAAGACAACAATTTGCTCGGTAAGTTCGAGCTAACAGGGATTCCACCAGCACCGAGAGGAGTGCCTCAGATCAATGTCTGTTTCGACATTGATGCGAATGGTATCTTGAATGTATCTGCGGAAGATAAGACTGCAGGAGTGAAGAACAAGATAACAATTACAAATGACAAGGGACGACTAAGCAAAGACGAGATAGAGAGAATGGTGCAAGAGGCAGAGAGGTACAAGGCAGAGGATGAGGAGGTGAAGAAGAAGGTGGAGGCCAAGAATGGGCTGGAGAATTACGCTTACAATATGAGGAACACCGTGAAAGACGATAAGTTTTCTGGGAAACTCGACCCCGCAGACAAGCAGAAGATTGAGAAAGCCATTGATGAGGCAATTGAGTGGCTTGACGCGAACCAACTGGCTGAAGTTGATGAATTTGAGGATAAGTTGAAGGAATTGGAAGGGATATGCAATCCAATCATTGCCAAGATGTATCAAGGTGGTGAGGGTGGAGATGTGCCTATGGGTGGTGGTGCTATGCCTAATGCTGGTGGGAGTGGTGGTGCCGGACCCAAGATTGAGGAAGTGGATTAAATGAAGTCTCTTCAGTTGGATTTCCTTTGCCTTGGATATGAAATTTGTTGTTACTCTCTATTTCCCATATGGTCTGCTTTGGATAATGTACTCTGTTGAGGGTTTTAAATGAGATGCCCAAATGGAACTTTTGTAGATGTAAAACAATATTTTGCAATAAAAACTTTTAAAATTTTAGTATTTTCTTGCAAAATTTTGATATGAGCAATATCTTCTTTTTTCTTTCAACTTACATTTACTTCGTTTTATACTTCATAATCATATCAGTTGTATTTTCTCTATAGAGAATCCGTATTATATCTGGGATTTTGATGTTAACCCTGCAAAATAAGTCGTTTTTACTATTTTTTTTTAGCAGGAAAGATGAATGTTGTTTAAGAATTATTATTATTTTTATCCCTTAAACTATTTCTATATTGCTCGTATTCATTTGGTTTCATTCCTCCCATCCCATTGTCCCTTTATTTTTGCAATTGGTATTACTTGGAACCTCATCTTATGGTTGAATTCAATTTGCAGAGCTAATGCACAACAGCCAAAACTCTGATGGAATGATCCCCATTCTTATCTTTGCTGCGGCAATCGCCCTATATGGCTTGATTGTAGACATTATTCTGTCTTCCAGAGCTGGTCAGTCCCAAGCTGAGTGATAGAGGGTTTAAGGACTCGGTGACACTTATGGTTGATCAATTAGTGTTTTCTTCTCCCACTATATCTTCCTGGACTGGGTCTGAGCCTCCATTGGTCTTGTTTCTGCACACTCTAGAGGCCTTTGCTATGTCATGGGTCTTGTTGCACAATGCAACTTTAACCCTGTTCTCATAAAGAACTTCAAACTTGTTAGGAATGAATGAAGTTTCATTTTTCATGTTCGTTAGTCCTAAATAATAAGTTTAGGCAAAGTTCGTAAATAATCACTAAATTTTAGTTAATTATTTAATTTATTAATCAAACTCTTAATTATTCTAATATTATTATTAAATTTTTATTTTATTTTATTTTAATTTAATAATTAATTTTATTTTAATTTGATCACTGAACTATTAATAGAAGATGATATATAATAATATATTTATACATATTACTATCCGAGTGAAAAACTAAATGTTTGAAACTGCCCCCAAGGAAACTTGAACCCAGCAAAGGAAATACCTAGAATATGCAATAAGCATGAGTGCATGACCTGCAATCTTTATCTTCAGAAAAATGGGTGTAACGAGTCAACTCAAAGGCCGAACTCACCCTCGTTCCTTTCTGTTTATCCACCACTGATCATTTTCCTCACAGAAACTGTATCATTCTCACTTCTCCAGTTCTTCTTTATCTTTTTCTCACATTTTTTTATTATGAGTGTTATTATTATTTGTAACCACTTATTTTTATCCAAATTGTATAATTATTATTTGTTATTAATGTGTTAACATACCTGTGTTAATAATAAGTATGTGTACATGTATGAACGTGATTAATGTTTATTACGTTATATATTTATGTCATACGTGATGTATGTGTTGGTTACATGTATGTATGTATTAGTACTAGTATTATTGTTAGTATTATTAGTATAGTGTCATTAATATTTAAATGTATGTATGTTATTAATATTTTACTTATGTGTATTTATTTGGTGATATGTATTTTATTTGTGTATATTTAATTTTTCCATATCTTTTAACGTATTAGTTTTTTTAAAATCTCGATATTCTATTGAGATGTGTTGTCCTGATCTTCAAGTGTCATCTTTTAAATATTCAGATAAACTCCAGGATTCCAGTTTTTGAATCAATGTTTTTTTGGTGTTCGACCTATCAAAATGATAGGTGACGACTTTTTTTTAAAAAAATTCAGTGTTTTATTGTAAATATCATTCTAATATTTGAGTATTATCTCCTTTGACGTTGTTTCAATAATATTTTTATTTTTTTTCAAAAATACGCTTTTCATAATTATTAATCAAGTTTTGATCTTTTTCTATTTTTGCAGAAGAGAAGCTCCATGTAACTGCACCAATGGCAGATGGGCTCATGACAAGATGGAGCCTTTATACAATGGCACAATCAAAGATGGACAAAATTGCATCTCACATAGGAGATCAAACTTGGGTTACCTTTACTGGCGGTGGCAACCGAGCCAATGCAAGCTCCCGAGATTTTTGTAACTCCTAAAATTAACCTAATTTCTTAGATTACAAGTTAAGGTTTACGAACAAAAAAATTGTTTCGCAAGTTAAGGTTTTTACAAAAATAAAATTAAAATATTCGGATAATTTATTAAATAATTAATAAATTAAAATAGTAATAAAAATTAAACATTTAAAGATTAAATTAAGTTCAACCCATAAATTTATAAACATTAAATATTCCAAAACCAATAAAAGTCTGAATGTTCGAAATACAGAAATATTATTCAAATCATAAAATAATCCGGAATCCAAAACAAAAAAACATACTATAAATCAGAACTGAAACAAGATCCTCCAAGTACCGTACCGAGCCTAGGTCTGAGATCTGAAACAAAAATCTGAGAGGGTGTAAGCTAAGGAGCCTAGTGTGTCTCTAGAACAGATAAAAGGAATAACAGAACAGACTATGCAGAATAGACAGAGTATGCATGATATGCACCCATCTCCGAACACCACAGAAGAGTTGGTCCCCAAACCACTCTAACACCATCACACCAACAGAAGTGGTATCTCAACCCGAAGGTGGAGCCACTGAACAGAAGTGATAAATCACTAACTTCCCCGTACACAGATAATATCCCAGATGTCATGATATATGCAGATACAGAATCAGAATGCATGCCTTAAAGTCTAACAGGAGGCAAGCATGACAGATAACAGAATCAGAAATAATATGTCAGAATGATGCATGATCATACGGATAACAGAATTCGAATATACAGAATAACAGATTTACAGGATGAACGAGAGAGAACACACCTGTATCAGAAGAGTCAACGACGACCCTGACGTCTACTGAGCTCGGCTCTACCACCAGGCTGAGCAGGAGTAGAGTCTACAATTAACGGAAATAAGTTAGACTTCCTACTATGCCACATTACCGAAAAATAATCTAAACAGAATTTAACCGTTACTCACGTGAAGGTCCCGAATGTGGATGTATCGGACCTCGTACAGGAGGAGGAGGAGGTAACTACTCGGGGTCAGAATCCTCGTCACCTGAAGCAAACAGAAATTGATTCAGAACCTTTTACAAATAATTTCCAGACAACTTATCGAACTTAAAACCCCCAAAAACGATACTTCGGGTTCAAATTTCGAAAAATGGACAGCGTCATTAGATTCAGGACGTCGAAAAACATAAAGTGGGCCCGGGTCAAAAAAAGTCAACTGCTGACATCAACATTGGTCAACGCTGACATCAGCGATGACGTCAGCCAGGTCGGGAAACGGGTCGGGTCGGGTCGGGCGGTCGGGTCGGGTCGGGTCACGGGTCAGGTCGGACAGGTCAGGCCTGGGCCGGTTTTATACCCTGTTTGGTTCCCAAGAAAATCTGGGAATTTCCCAGATTTTCCCACTTGCCAAACACCTATATTTTTCGATTTAAACCATCTTTTCAACCCCGATTCGATTCTAAATTCGATCTAAAACCATCCAAAATCAACCCCTTACCGAATCTAACACAAATAAACATATACTCTCCCTTTCAAATCGATTTAAAAGTACCCAAGATACTCCCCTCTCTATTTTTCAGTTTCTCCCGAATAAACACCCAACTCAACCTCAAGAACTCTTCGGATCATAACCGAACTTAACAACAAAACCCCTTTAACCGAAAATTTAACTGAAACTAAACTCAGAACCATTTCAACATATATTTAGTCCGAACAAAAACGAAATGGATTGAGAATCTTACCCAAATGATCCAAAGACGAAGACAAGCAAAACAATTTCTCGACAGAAAACAGGGAGAGCAGGAAGAGTAATTCGAATTAAAAAAAAAATTAATAACAATTCAGACTTAAATCCAAAAACAATAAAGGGGAAAATCAATTCTCCAATTATTACAGTTTCGGCCGTTAGGGGAAGAGGAAGAAAACGTTTCCTAATGAAAATGGTCTAATTATGGGTTAAGGACCTGAAGTTTTTGAAACTTCAGACTTTGACCCTTCACTTTTAATAATTCTCAATTTAGTCCCTAAATTTTCAGAATTTTAATCCCCAAATTTAGAGCTTCGATTAGGGATTTTAACTTTATTTTGGAGATTTTGACTTATATTTTTGGGTTATTACAGTTTCATCCCAACACTCTCTTGAGGTGAGCCCAGAAGCCACCGTTACCAGAAGATGATGAGAAATCTTTGAAGAGCCAGAAATTAAGTTATAATTAAAACAAAAGGCGATTAAATTGGAGTAATATTTTTAAATTAAGATTCAATTGATTACTTTACTTGATCAAGCCGTTGGTTCACTTTCTTTATCCATGAAAGCTCACCTGCAATGTTGTCTGCTTGTAGAAGAGTTGTCTTTCAGCTCACCCTTATCGGTTTCATAGTTACAGAAGATTCTTTGCCCCGTAATTTTCTTCTTCTTTTACTTACTGGTTGAGGTAAATACAGTTTGCATCATACTGTTTGGGCCTCCTCTTGACAGTGACAGATCAACAGAGAGTACAAGTAAAAATAAATAAGGTGAAAGGATGAAAAAGTATATCACCTGCTGCTAGGCTCAGATCAGCTCAGCTCTGCAGTGCACATGCTAGTTAATAGCTGCACCATTTTTGCATTATTGAGAACTTCCGGACAGAGAGGTGTCATGTATTTTACTACTATTTACTGCAACTTCACCCCTTCCTAGTTAAATTTGAATCATGCTGATTGGAAATCGACGTTCTAGTTACTACAAGGCTAGGGAAATGAAGGAAAACTGTTCTGTTACATGTCCTAACCCGATTCAGTAGGGTAGGGCTTGTTGCTTTCTGAACTCTGAGGATTATCAGATCATAGACATCTTCAGTCATCTGCCCTATCAATTATTTACATATTTGCCGTTGGAAGGGGAAATCATATCTTGAACTATTTTGGGCCTATTCGATTTAGATTCAGTTCAGATCGAATTTAGTTTTAGTATGCAATGTGTTGGTTTGAGTCGGATATTAGATCAAGTCAGTTTTAATTTCGAACATCATATATTCATATTTTAATTTAATAATTTGTATCGAATATTTCGGATCGAAATTATACTAAGTTTGTATTCTCTTTAAATTTTCGTCTGATCCAGTGGGACCCCAAAGCATTCAACTTTCATGTCCCCATTTATTTATCTCTGTCACTGCTAACATCCATCGTTGTATTTCTTATATTTTTCACAAGAACACAAGTGAGCCAACAAGGACGTGCCCACGTGCCCTCTCAACTGTCCATCAAAATCCGACGTGGCAACAACAATGCATTCAGCTCCTGACCTTACTTTCGAAAACGTCAAATCCCGACAATCTCAAGGGGACTGACGCCAGCTTCGCCTTTTCCCAATGAATCACTTAACGGCTACTTTTTTAACTATTCCCTCGATTATTGACACGTGTCTTTTCCAGTTTAGACGTTGGGGTTTTGGCGGGATTTTACCTGCTGGGTCCTCAAACGACGTCGTGTAACAAGCAGTAATAAGAAAGGAGACTGGAATTGAAATCTAACATGGCATGCTGGTAATGAAGAAGGAATTTGCAATTAAACAGTACAATACATATTTTAAAAATAAATATCAAGCTGGAGAGTGTAGAGAGGTTGTTGGTTCAGCTGAAGATGGGATTTCTGGTCCAACTCTGCAACCTTCCAACATGAAAACGATGTCTGCCATGGCTGGCCTATCCAGTGGCTCAGCTGCTGTGCATAGGAGTCCAACTTTGACCCCTAGCAAGAACTCTTCCCACTCTGATGATTCAGGGTCTAACTCAAGCAGTCCTGGCTCTAGCAACTCTGAGATTTGACCTTTCTCCAATTGCCCTTTCACCCATTTCACAATGTCTTCATCTTGGGTAAACATCACCGGTTTTCTTCCGGTAAGAATTTCCAACAGCACGATCCCAAAGCTGTACACATCGGCTTCTTTGGAGGATTCTCCTGTTAAAACGGCTTCTGGTGCTACATAGCCTAGGGTGCCAACTGGGGTTGAAGATGATGAAGCTTCAACTAGGTTTGTTGTTATGAGTTTCTCGAGTCCGAATTCGGATAAATGAGCTTCGAAATCGGCATCGAAGAGGACGTTTTGTGGTTTGACATCACCGTGAACTATTGATAAAGAATGCAAAAATGCTAGGCCACGAGCAATGCCAAGGGCGATGAGATGAAGCATTGGCCAATTGAGCATATGTCCCTCTTGGTGAGATGCTTCTTGGAGGAGGGTAGCTAGGTTTCCATTAGGCATGTAGTCGTAAACAAGGAGGATTAGATCCGGTGGTCCAGCATAGTAGCCTCTTAGAACTGTAATGTTTCGATGCTTTACCTTCCCCAACAATTCAGCTTCTTTTCTAAAGGTAGCTTCATCGATCGATCCATCAACGAGACGACGGATAGATAGGACCATTCCGTCTTGAAAGGTTGCCTTGAAAACAAGCCCATATCTTCCACGACTCAAGACATTTTCCTCGTCAAATTGCCTCGTTGCTTCGAGTGTCTCCGCTAGCGTTATCTTGTTATTGAACATGACTAGTTTTGGACCTCCATTCTCACCACTTCCATGACTCTGGTCAGCTCCTGAGCTTGCACGAGCCGGTCTCCTCTTCTTCTCCCCGGTTGCCCATCCTCTCAGCTTCTGCCACCAACGTATAAGGCTGTAAACATATCCACAACAAAACACTGCAAAAACGCAAGCTCCACCAATAACCATAGCAATCAGTAGAATCAGCTTCCTTTCCTTTCTTTTTCTTGCATCTGCACACTCTCTTAATGGCTTACCACACAGTTTTGCGTTCATTGAAAATACAGAAGCATCATTGAACCGAGAACCTAATGCATTCGGAATCTCACCTTCAAGATTATTTCTAGTCAAATTCAAGTACTTCAAACTAGACAAGTTCGACAAATTTAATGGAATGGCTCCGCTCAATCTATTCGATGAAAGATCCAAACTCGTTAAGTTGAATAGTTTCGATAATGAATCTGGTATGGTACCTGAGAGCTGATTTCCATCCAATGACAAAGTGGTCATAGAGGAACATTCGGAAATTTCCTGTGGGATTGCACCAGATAACTTGTTGGATCCCAAATCAAGCTCTTTCAAATGAGATAATAGAGAGAAATCACCTGGTAGATTACCCTTCAAGTTATTTGAACGAAGCTGAAGCACTTCAAGATCAGTACAGTTACCAAGCTCCGCCGGAATCCTACCAATAACTCGATTGTGGGACAACGAAAACACAACTAACGACTGCAAAAACCCATAGGTACTCGGAATTGGACCGGTGAATTGGTTAGAACTAAGATTCAAGTACTGTAAACCAGCCAAGCTGCTAAAACCTTCAGGAACATCACCAGACAACTTGTTTTCTTCTAAAGCAACAACCTGCAAACTTGGCAACCCAAAAAATTCAATAGGCAACTCACCGGAAAGCTGTTGTTTACTCAAATCAAGAGATTTTAATTTCATCATACTCCCAATATTCCCAGGAATCCTCCCTGAAAACCCGCAAACACTTAAATTTAAAACCTCCAAACTAGATAACCCCGACAAGCCATTAGGAATTTTCCCAGAAAATTTGTTGCGGCTGAGATTTAAAGAAGTTAAATTACCCAACCGGAATATATCTTCCGGCACGGTTCCGGTCAAGTTATTTCCACTCAAATCCAACGTTTCAAGTACTGAAATTCTTCCAAACCCGAACGGAAATGAACCGGAAAATAGATTTCTTCCCAAAGATAGGCTTCTCAAGCTCCTCAGTTGACTTAGAAAGACCGGTAGTTTACCAGAAAATTGGTTTCCTTCAAAATCAATCACCATTAAAGAACTGCATTGTAGGAGTTGAGTGGGAACCGAACCGGTTAGAGAGTTGTTGGCCAGTCTAAGCTCTTGTAAGTTGAAAAGGTTGCCGATTTCGACTGGTAGTAAACCAGTAAAGAAGTTATCAGAAACATCCAGAATTCGCAACGTGGTCAAACTGGTCAACCAAGATGGAAAAACGCCATGGATATGATTCTCGTGAAGGTCCAAAACCTTCATAACCGCCACGCAACTTCCATTATTTTGCGGCTTAAGAACTTCCGTGAACTCATTGAATCCTAGCTGAACGATTCTCAACGACGCAGTTTTGCTCCCCGATGATTTACAGAAAACGGTTTCAGGAACGGGGCCGGAAAGTCCGTTGCGCGATAAAGCAAGCACTTGAAGATTCGGAACCGCGACGATGCTTCCAGGAAGCATCCCTTTAAGCATATTATCCTCGGCGCTCAAATGTATCAAAGAAGAACAGTTCGCTATAGCCGACGGCAATGTTCCGTACAACTGGTTCGAGTCGAGCCATAGGTACTCAAGTTGTTGGAGTTTTCCGATACTCGCCGGAACTTCACCCGAGAACCGGTTGTATGAGAAATTAATGACTTGTAGTTGAGATTGTACCGAGAAATTCGACGGTATTTCCCCCGAGAATTCGTTTGAGGATAAGTCCAGGTACCGGAGGAACGGCAGAAATGCGGCGGTGATCTTACCGGAGAGATAATTATGAGCTACATTGAGGACTAATAAATTGGAGAGATTGAAAATGGAATGCGGGAGATTCCCAGAGAGTGAGTTGTACTGGAAGTAAACGACGCGTAAAAGAGCACACTGAGAGAGAGTGTCCGGGATGGAGCCGTTGAAGTTGTTAGAATGGAGGCTTAGTTTGCGTAGCTCCCGTAGGTTGGATAGCTGATCAGTGAGTCGGCCACCGAGTTGAAGACGAGGCAAGCCGAGCTCCAAGACTCGACCTTTGAAACATACAATGCCACGCCAGTCGCAGGGAGCTGACGGCGTGGATGGGTCCCAACCATCGAGGGCGCCAAGTGGGTCGCTGAAAACGCTCTGTTTGAACGCCGTCAGCGCTCGGATCTCGGACAAAGCGACGGCGCTGTGATTTTGGGCGTAAGAAGATGGGAGAATGAGGTTGAAGGTGAAGAGGGTAAGGAAGAACAGAAGAACAGGCGTTATTTCCATTGAGAAAAGCCAGAGTTTGGTTCTGTGAAATGGCAAAGTGGAGAGCTTTAGAAATGGTGGAGGAACAGAGTACAGAGGGAGCGTGTGCTGCCACTGACTGACGGTAAAGATTGAAGCTTGATAGAAACGACGCCATATATGCTGCGTTACAAAGGTCCGTTTTTTCTTTGTTTTTTTACTCGTATATTATTTCTATATTCGTTAAAGGATTGAAAGAAGCTTTTAACCGAAACGAAAAGTGTTCTCTTTAAAAGGCCTAAATTACAAAGGTCAAAATCTCTTTTTTACAGCATATACTATATTCAATTTGACATTTTAGTCTACATATTTTCATTTTTTATAATTTGATCTTTCTTTTATATAATTTATACCCTTATTCTAATTTAGTCTCTAAAATTTTAAATATTTCAATTTTATCCTTTAACTATGACTCTATTCTAAATTAACCTTAAATTATTGAACATTTCAGTTTTATCCTCGAATTATAACTCTTATTCTATAATAAATATATTTAATGTTAATAAAATTATTATAAAAATTATTGGTTGCATGTAAACATCAATGGATATTCTATAATAATACAATACATCGTAAGTGATTATTTGATGATAAAATTTTAAAAATTAATTTATAAAAATTTAAAAATTAAAATTAAATATATAAACTTTAATAATTTAAAGTAAAGAGATGGGTACAGGTTGGGTTGGGTCAGATTTTCGATTCACTTGAACTCAACACGAATATTTTTTCAAAAAATCCGATCTGGTACGACCCAAAAATAAATACCTTAAACACGACTCCGACCTGACCCAACCTATAGAAAAAATAAATTTAAAAACTAAATTATGAAAAAATAATTTTTAGGACTTAATTATAAAAACTATAATTTTAAGGACTAAATTATAAATAAAAATAATTTTAAGGATCTAATTATAAAAAATATATAGACAAAGGATTGTTATTATAAATATCTCTAAAAATTATAAAAAATTATTCTCGAGTCAAGTTGAGTCAGATATTTTATACCCTAAATTTAAACCTAATCCAATATAATTTTTTAATAAAAAAACTCGACTTGATTAGGTTGGATCAGATCAAAACTCGATCAGGTCGAATAAAATACCCATTCCTAAAACACGGACCCATACACCTACCCTTCTATATACATTTGCAACTGATGCAAATAAAGTGTGATCATAAATACACTTGGGTTCACCTAATTCAATCTTCACATGGGGAGGGGGGGGGGGGTTATATTTTAATTTTTATCATTATTCTCTTCTAATCATTAATTAATATGAACTAAAGACATTGATTCATGTTTGAAAATTTACTTTGTTTATCAGACATAGATTTAAGGATTTCTTTGTTTCCTTTTGTTCTTCCCTGTATTCCAGGTCTTAAAATATGCAACGCACAAGACACGCAGCCAACAACCAATCATTACAAGAAAGAAGAGGATCAAAGCGGGTTTTAAGGGAAAATTTGAATAAATAGGAAAAAATTATTAGGGTAATCCATGGTCATAATTAATCAAGATCGTTGATTTTAATTTTTTCAAGTGAATCATCACCTTTTTCCTACATGTGTTTAGTGGGTGAGTAGTTATTACGTGGTTATTTAAAGATCAATGGTCCTGATTGCTTGGACTATGAATGACGTGGTGAACAGGGTTCATCTAATATAAAAATATTATAAATTATCTTAATTCTCTAAATATTATATTTCTATAGTAAAAATATTAAAATTTAATTTTAAATAATAATTTATTTTTTATTAAAAATATAAATATGATAATAAAAATTTTTATTTTGAATAATAAAAAATATTAAAATCCGCGATAAAAACTCTAAATTTAAATAATATTCTTAATTTTTTAATCTTATACACGGTTCATAGTCAAATTTTAATAATTCTAACTTTACTTTTATTGTATTATTAATTAATTTTAAAATTACTGAGATTAAAAATGTTATCTAAAACAATTTCTAAAAAAATATTTTTATATTTCTTTTAGATTTTTTTGGGTAAAGTATAGAAATGATAACTAAACTTTAGTAAATTATTTAACTTAGTAATCAAATTTTCAATTGATTCAATATTATCATTAAACTTTTACTTTTGTTTCAAATTGGTCACTAATCATTTAACGACTGTTAAAAGGGTGACGTGTCACGATGACAGTTAAAATATTTTGTATAATAAATTTAACCATCCTCGTCTACATATTCAAACAATATTATTCTAATTCAAAAAAAAAAAATTTAACCCTCATTATCCGATTTTGAACTATTTTAATTAAATATAATTTAAACATATAACCCTAAACGCTAAATCAAATAAATATATTTTATAACTTTTGAGTTATCAACAATTTTCTCATAACCCGTTTTTATAATTAGGTGAAACTTTAAGTTCAATTAGAAAGCTTGATTCATATTAAGCTTACTATATCGTATGGAGTTAAATAAATCAAATAGTGGTTAGGGGTTAGCAATTAAAGTTTAGAGTTAAATTATTTTAACTAAAATATGATAAAATTGAAATGATGTGTGGGTTAAATTTATTTCTTTTGAATTAGGACAAAATTGTTTTAATGTGCAAATGTGGAAGAGTAAATGTGTTATTATACAAAGTATTTTATTTATTACTTCATACTTTTAATGGTAACATTGAAGCAATTGAAAGTTTGATTACCAAATTAAATAATATATCAAAGTTTAGTATCATTTGTGTATTTTACCCAAAAATATATAAAAGAGTAATATAAAAATTAATTTTTAGATTTTATTATAAAAAAGAGATAATAACACTTTAGGTCCCTATGAATTTAAAGTAATTAAACTAGTTAATGATATATAGCAATTCACATGATTAGTATGACATAACAATATACGATGTTTGTCGTAGAATTATCTATAAAAATATTTTGAAATCAACTCAATATTTATTATGAATAGTAATTAAAATATTTGAATCAACAAGAATAAACTATATATTTAAAAAGAAAATACTTTAATGCATAAGTTTGAAGAAGTTTATACAAATTTTTAAATTTAGAGTTTATGAAATAAGGTTGAGATTTATGTTAAAGTTTAAAGTATTAATTTACGATTAGAGTTAGAATTTAAGAAATTAGTGTTAGAGATTTAAGTTTTAAATTTTATAGTTTAAATACGAAGGGATGTGTAAATTTTTTTACACAATTTATAGTTGTGTATCAAAATATAACACATTTATAAACAAATTGATTTTAATAAATAATTCGTGTAAAATCCTAACTTTAATGCCTTAAATTGTAAATCTTAAACCTTAAATCTTATATTCTAAACTTTATAACCTAAATCACTAAACTTTAAACTAAATCTTTAATTTTTAAATTTATATTTTACCCCGCTTTTAAATCTTAGCTCGGTCCTCGTAAAATATGTTAGGGGTATTATTTTGGCCCTAATTCTATTTCTGAGTGAGATGGTCCCCTTATGCTTGCCCCAACCTTATGGACTCCTATCCCCGGCCGAAAGCGCCCCCTCTTTTATATTTCTTTTATCGTCTCTCTTTTTCCCCTATTACCCCATTCATAGTATATATTCCTAAGTACTCTAGTTCTGTCCATTAAATACAAGGGACTTTGTTTAAATTCTATTAATTTATGCTTAGTGTTGGGTTCTTTGGATTTCAACTTATAGTGTTGGGTGCATGGGTTGAATTTACTCTTGTTTCCTTGCACAGTCTACGACATCAAACTCCTGATTCATAGGATGACTTCCCAGAGTCTTAAAGACATGAAATAATGATGCATATTCACAGTTCTCTTCATCAAACTTCTGATTCCTCTCCTGCATCTTTGCTTAGTGTTCAACCCAATTCCCCAAGTGTAACACTTTGGGGTGAATGAGTCTATTTGTTCCTTGAGTGGACTCAGAAGGAACAAGTGGCTGTGCACTGGTCAACGAAACAAATCTTAAAGTTACCTTCAATCCATTGGACTATCTTTCAAACCCGTGCTTCCCAAGGCCATTCAGTTCTTATTTTAAACAAATGTACATCAAACTTAGAAATATGTGTATTATTTGATTTTAATTGAATTAATCGATCGGAATGAAATTATTTCGGTTAATTTAGGGTAAAATTCAGTTAACGTTTAATTTGGTTCGAAATCAGTTAATTAACCGTATTAACCGAATTAACCAAAATTATTATATATTAAATATTATGTATTTATTTTTACTCATTTAACTTTTCAAAAATTATAAAATGTTCATTAATTTTTTATATATTATAAAATAGTCACTAAATTTTTATTAAATTAGCATAAAATTAAAGTTTAGTGACTAAAAAAATTATTTTAATATAATTTAGGGACCCATTATGTAATTTAAACAAAATTTAATACATTTCGGTTAATTCAGCTAATTAATCGAAATAAATTCAGTTCGGTTAATTCAACTAATTAACCGAAATAAATTCGGTTCGGTTAATTCGGTTAACGAAAATTCGGTTCAATTAACGATTAAGATTTTAAAAATTTCGGTTAATTCGGTTCGGCCACCGACCGAATTTAACCGAATGCACGCCCCTACAATTTTCCGTCTAAAGTCAACACTGAAAATTATTTATCTTATTATTTTTTTGTTATATTTTTCTTAAGTGAATTTTCACTTGAAAAAATTATTTTTCAAATGAATTAACAGTAAATATGAGTAAAGATTTATTTAAAAAATATGACATAAAAAATATATGAGATAAATGATTTTTAATAATTGATCTCATAGATGACACGGTAACACTTATCCATGCTATAATTTTTCCACGCCTACAAAATCAAAAAATTTACTAACACATTTGTTTTTTTAAGAAACTTATATAAAATTAAAAAATTTAAAGGATCAAAGCTAGAAATTTTATTTTAAATAAACGTACATCAAATTATAAATTTTCAAAGAGGAAAAAATGTAAAATTACCATTTTAATCAAAGATAGCTGTGGCGGATCCATAAAATTTTTTAAGGGTAGGCATAGTTAAATTAATATCACATGTTTTAAAGGACAAAAATATTAATAATATTTTAATTATAATAAGAATGTGTAGAAAGAATAATTACTTATGTAGGTAATTGCAAAGAATAAATGCGAAGACTGATTACCTATACAGGTAATTACAAAGAATGAATAAGAAGTTACAAGAATAAAAAATAGAGAAAATAAAAACAGAAAGAATATAATGATTATGTATTAACTCAACCTGATGAATGTGACGAATGTTGAATGTAAAATTTGTATTATACAAGAGTATTGCATGTTTATTTATACAAGTGAGGATAAGAAAAAATCAATTAGAATTGATAGATTTTAACCCAATTTTAGTTAACTAAAATTTTATCTTAAACAAATTTATTTTTTATATTTTTCAGTATTTCAATCAAATCCGAGGATAAATTTTTTAGAAAAAACAATTAGAATTGAATAGACTTAGATTTAAAAACAGTGGGTATTATCGTTCTGCTATTTGATCGAGATGCTCTCGAGTATCCTTCTCCACTCGCCGTCACAAGTTGCTCACCGTATAAATTTGCTGTCGGAGTTGTTCGTTGAAAATTTTTACAAGGATTTTATTCTTTCCTTAAGATTTGCTTTTTTCCCCCCAGTTTTTGTCGCTAATTCTCTCTCTAACTTTGGCTTTCAGAATACATTGAGGGTGGAGGAGTTTGAATTTATCCTATTGAAATAAGTAATGGGTTGCCGGTTTTGAGTGTTATTATATTGTTATTGAGTTTATTTTGTGTTTATTTTGTTATTTGGGTTGGAAAATGAGAATAGTTATTGATTTTGGGTGTAGAGTTGATTTGGGCCTCGATTAAATAAATTTTAGGCTTTAATTTTGGTCTAACTTGATAATTTAAATTCTGAATTGGATAAAAAATGGTATCCATTAATCCAGGATGGACACCAATTATATTCAAAGTGAACACTAATATATAAAATAAATATTTAACAAGTTAAATTTAAATTTTAAGGTGAGCCTGAACCTACCTCACTAATTAATAGACCCGCCACCAGAAAAGTGGTTAATATCTTACTTAATCTCTTTTGGAAGAGAAATTATTTTATGTATCGATTAATATCATGCTTTTTAACTTTTTGACTTTAATTAATGCTTAATTAATGTTGAGGTTATGTTGAAATCCTCTTTTCAATCCTATACTATAACTTGCCTTCATTTACTTAAAAAGTTCTTTTATACGTAAATAACTTTCTAAATTTTTTGAAAGTATTAATTGTTTGGTAAGTGTGGTTTTGCATGTAATTTCTGCAATTTATTTTTGATAAATTATTATATAATCTCAGTCAATCATATTCATAGTTTATCAAATAAAATTCACCCATTTAATGATATATATATATATATATATAAGAGATGAAAACTCACATTCAAAAAAAAAATAAAAAGGTGAAGATTACTTTAAAAAAATAAGATGAAAAAATTTTATTAAATAAAATTATCAATGACGTGATGAGCCAGACAATGGCAAATGTACATGGGTGGGGAGCGTTAATCGCCCTCGAGCCCCGAAGAATTTTTTTCTTTACTTTTGTCCCCTATTTATTTTTTTTTTTCAAAAAATAGCTTATTTTTAAATTTGTCTCTTTTTATTATTTATGTTTTACCACGAAGCACGAACCATCTTGTCTCAGTAGTTGAGAGAACAATTGTTGTTCCTAGAGATTATGATTTCGAGTATCAATAATACCAACACACTGATTGAGCGATCAATGTTCAATGATTGAGAGTACATTCTACAACAAATACTACTATAACCACCATAACTGATTCAAAAAATATTTTATCCAAACTCTAAATTTTGATTTCGTCTCTAGAGAGCTTTTTAAAAACATTCTTTTACTTTTCATTTTCTTTATGTCCAAAGAATTATGTCCCAATATTTAGCACATGCAAAACCGATGAGCCTAATCATGTATTGAGCATGAAGAGAAAGAAAATCAATTTAAAATCAAGCACCGGCTATGTTTCCAATGTAGCCAACACGATACAAACACTAAGATTCTCGTACATGATTATATATATACATAGAACACTAGGAATGAAAATGCATGACATGTACATATCAAAACCTGCACTTCTCAAGGGCCAACACAACAACATACGATCAGCATGCCAAGGCTAAGTAAAAGGTCAGTGATGCACACTTTCGGCGTGACGATGATCGTTATAACGGCATTGACGATCCCCTTGATAGCAACTCGTGAACTCCCACCATCTTCATCTTCTTCATCGTCATTCTCGCCGGCATCATTTCACTCCCATCAGGTTAAAAACATGGAGGAGGTTGAGGATTACGGTGTTTGGAACCCTACGCCGGATCTTGGCGGAGCATATGCCTCTCCGGTTCCCCATGCCGAGCTGCATCATATTTCTCCTTCACATATGTGATTGTAATTCTTCACACATAGTATCTACCGTATTCTACAATAATCAATGTCATATGTAATAAAACTTTGTATTTGTATGCTATGTTTTACATGGATTATGTTACTTTGATCCGGATTTATAGAGCGAATTTATTATATGTTTCGAATCTTAGACTGTATTGTAATATGTTTAAATATTTAAAAAAAAAAAAAAAACAGATGATTATATATAGGATTTGAATTCTAGCTTTATATATGAACTTACAATAATCTTATTATTGCAATTGAGCACAATTTAATGATTTAAGCAGCGGTGAGTGTTTGTTCAATTGAGTCGATTATTTTTTTTAAGTTAATTTAGTTATGAATCTTATTTTATGATTTAAAATTCATTTAAATTTTTTATTCAAGTTAAGTTTATAAAATTTGAGTCGATTCAAATTTTTGAGTTTTTATATAAATTTAATTATAATTATTTATATTGTTAATAATACGACTAGATTCCAATTTAGAAGATTTTTTATTTCATGTATAATGTAAATATATATTTTTTATATTTTTATATTTATATATATATGTAAGGCAAAGTTAAAAGACTTGACTCAAATTTAAAAGTTAATTTATAAATTAAATTTTATTTATTTTTTTTCAAGTAGAATTAATAAAATTTTAAATTGAATTTTTGAATATTGAGTCGAGGAAATTGGTCTGATGACTCAATTTAATAAATGATCCTGTGGAAATCGAGTTGGATCTTTTAAGAGGGAAAAAATTATTAGGTGAATCATGTTCACCACGTCATCTATGAGTCTCAATTAATCAAGTCCGTTGATTTTAATTTTTTCAAAATGAATCATCACCTCTTTTTTATATGTACTCATATTGACTACCAACTTTGTCCTTTACAAGCAACTTCAGGCTTAAAACATGGGATAAATCTCCCCCCGACCAAAAGGCAATTGATTGTTCCTTTGACTGTCTGTTGACACTGTTGATAACTTCCATAGTTAAGGTTTTCACTCTACAGACACCGATATGTCATTAGCTAGAATAGTTGACAGACAAGGAACTAGCAAGACTTGAAAATTTCCATTGATATTCACAAACTAGTTGAAGAAGAAAATGGCACAAGCAAAACAGACCCTATTAGAGTAGGGAAGAAAAGAAACATCAAACTTCAATCATCTTGGCAAGAAAATACATGAACAGAAGACAAAGATAGGAACTTGAGTTCCTTGTCTTAATTTCAAAGAGGTCTAGATCTCTTGGATCCAACAGCTGGAGGGCTGATCTGTGGAACTGTAAAAGCATCATTAATCCGTCTCTTGTTAGCTTTCATGCTTATGGTTTGCTTTGCCTCTTTGAACCCAATTGGCCCTCCTAGTTGTGAAGAATATTGGGGAAGATATAGGGAAGAAGATGGTGACTGAGGAACCCAAAGCCCTAAACTTTCTTCCGAGGAAGTTGTTATATTGCTATCAAGTTCAAGATCAGGATCAAAGAACGACAACATCCCATCATCATCATCATTCTGACAAAAATCAGACAATAAAAAGAACAACAAAATTGTTGAGATTCCAAAGAAAAAAAATCCCACCTTTCAGAGATTGTTAAAGAAGTGAGAAACCAGATTTTCAGATGAAGGATGGATGAATGCAAACCTTACAGAAACCAAAGGGAAATCCAGAGGAATCAAGGGAATCTTCAACGTGCCACCCTGGAAGCATTTCGATCAAGTACTCAGATATGCTACTCGTTGAACCATCTCCTACGTTTGCTAACAAGTTGTTTTCTCCACTGTTTTTGTTAACCACAACTGCTGCTGCTGGTGGTGGTACTGTTGTAGATGGATTGAAATTTGATGGAGAACTCGAGACCGGGTTCTTCACCGTTGATTGAGACTTGAATTCAGGGACTGAATCACAACCGTTGGATGATGTGTAGATATCAGATGTTGAGGAAAGCTTGACTCCTGTAAGAAGGAACCTGTTATGTTTCTGTGTATGTTCGTTTGCTGAGTGAATCGGAACATCGCAATCTCTGCATAGAATTGCCCTATCTTGTTGACAAAACAAGAAAGCTCGTTTTTCCTACAAAAAAAAAAAAAAACAATCAAAACACCGACTTGAACGAAATCCAGCACGGTAATGAATTATAAAAAAAGGCAATGAAAGTACCTGACAGATATCGCAAAGAGGGACTTGCTTAGAAGAGAAAGGATGGAGGAGGGTAAAGCGTTGGTGCTTAGAAGCAAGCTTGTTGGCGTGGTGGACGCGGTGGTCACAGGCTTCACAGAGGGCTGCCTCGTCGGCTGTGCAGAAGACTGTAGCCTCCTCTTTGTTACACACGTCGCACTGAATCTTCATCTGTTTTTTGCTGATCTTTTGGCAACAAACCAAGGGTTATTAGGGTGGATGTTCAGAGTAAATAACAGTAAGAGTAAAGTATGGGAGATCGTCGTCTGGATCTATGAAAATGTGGATTCATATTTGGGAATTGAGATGCTGTAAGGACAGAGAGAGACATGGAAATATGGGTTAGTTGCCTCACTTTGAATGGTGAATTTTGTTTTTTAATTTTCCAATCTTGAGTTACAGTGATTTAACTTTTGGAAAGTTGAAATAAACAAATATTATATGATGCTTTCATTCAAATAAGTAATAATATCTTGCGCAATAATAGATTTAGAAGTGTTGAGATAGTCCTATTTAAAAAATATATTTTTATTTTTTATTTATAATATAATTATATATCTTTTAAACTTTTTTAATTTTATATATTTTATAATTTAATATAGTTTTTTATAATTTAAATTTTAGTATAAAATTTTGAGTCTTTCTCTATTCTTGCATATACCTTGTTTTGTTTAGCAAACAGAAAATACTAGAAGCAAAGGATAGCAAAAATATTTGTCCCTGACTTGTTTCGATGCGTCTTGACCCGATCCGATTGGTTTTTTCTCTTTAATTTTTGGGGATCGGGATAGTGTGGGACTCAGAAATCATTAAATCGGGTCGGGTTGAACTCGAATATTTATTTAAAATTCCCCACACTACCTCGTCATAATATATTTTTATATATTTTATTATATTTATAAAAAATATCATTATACATAAACATTTTTGTGGGTTTTAAGTAATTTTTATACTTTTAAAGTTTATTCTTATAATAAAAAATTATTAGATGTTGTTCAAATTTCAATATATTTAATTCTGTTAGTCGATGATTCAAGTTTTTTTAAAATATGTAATTTAACATGTGAGTAATTTAAATTTTATTTTATTGTTCCATAAATTTAAAGTTACTTAAAAACCATAATTTATGATTGTAATAAAGGATTGATTGAAACTAACTTTTATAGTTGACGAAGATTATTTTTTTAATTTTGGATTTAAGAAATAATATATCAGAATAGAACGGGATAAATAAATTAATATTTTAACCAAAATTAAATAAGATCAAATTTAAAGATTACTAAATCGAATCAGGGTCGAAACGGTCAAAAATGGGCCCGCCCAGCCCCGTCCTATTGCCATCCTAGAACTAATCTTCACTATAGTACTTATTTTGGTCAAAGTATTTTATTTGTTTTTTAATTATAAAATTTTGATTTTATAATTAACATATGGTTAGGGGTATATAAAATCGAGTTCAGTTAACCATTAACATATTATTTTGATTAATCGATAAGTTTCGGTTGTTTAATTCTGGACCTAAATTGTAATCATTTAACCGGTTAATCATTTATTTGGATAACAAAAAAATTAGTTCAATTCGGGTAGCGAATTTTTTATTTAGTTTATTAAAAATATGAAATTTAATAATATGTTAGAAAAAAAAGGATATACTTTTTTTTAAAAAGTAACACACGTTGTTAGTAATTTTTTAGGAAAATTCTAAAACGAGCGTCGAACATTACTGAACACCACTAACGATAAACATTGCTGAACACCATTAAACTAATTAATAAAGATTAAAAATTTCAAGGACTCTATATATAATTAATAAATATTTAAAATAAAATTTCAATTAAACTATTTTCTATAAGGAAAACTACACAAATGGTCATCCAACTATCACTCATTTTTTAGGTTGGTCATCAAACTAGTTTTTTTCATCAAAATCATTGTTAACATTTTATTTCATTATTATTTTGGTCACCGACTGTTAAATATTTAACAAAAATTGTGACATGACATGGTTTAATAATATGGATGATCATCTAACTATCATTTTTTTTTCTTGTGTTGGTCACCCAACTAATTTTTCAACAAAATCATCATTAAAATTTTATTTTATTATATTTTGGTCATCAACTGTTAAATATTTAACGAAAACTATGATATGGTATGGTTTAATAATAATTTTAGTCCTTCAAATTATTACATTATATCAAATTAATCCAAATAAAAAATAACTCATCAAATATTTTAACTAAACCCCAAAATTTTCATCCCTTTTCCTCTTCCTCTTGCAACGCTACTTTAAAAATTAATTTGTCAACTCTCTCTTTATTTTTCTTATGTCTTTGAACAACTTATTAAGTTTCAGATTATAAAAAATCATTTTAATTTTATAATTTATTCTTTTAAAATCTAAGTTAAAAGAATTTTTTTTCTTCGAATCAGGATGACATTTTCGTAGAATAGTTTCTTTTTCAGTCCAATGAAGGTTGTGTTCCGACATATGAAAAGTCATTGATGCCAAATTTGTGTGAAATTGTAGGAGTATCCATATAAAGATCGAAAATTTGGGTTGTTCAACGAAAATTTAAGTGAAACTAAATTTTATTTAATCCCAAGAAAAATTTTACGATATGCGTCGAATTGATCTATATTTACATGTTAAAGATTTTATGACTATTGATCTATATAAACTTTTATGTGAATTGATAAATCAAATTTTTTTATAAATCCGAAAAACATAAAAATGATAGAAAATATATATATTAATAGTTTGTGAAAAGTTAAAGAAATTATATTAAATTTTTAAAAAATAAATCATAAAATTAAAGTGATTTTATATAATTTAAAATTTAATAAATTATTCAAAGACTTAAGAGAAATAAAGAGAGTTGATAAATTAATTTTTTAAAGTAATATTGCAAGAGGAAAAAAGAAAAAGAATTGGGGTTTAGTTCAAATATTTGATGAGTTATATTCCATTAAAATTAATTTGATATAATATAATAATTTTAGGGACTAAATTTATTATTAAACCATATAATGTCATAATTTTTGTTAAATATTTAACAGTCGATGACCAAAATAATAATGAAATAAAATGTTAACAATGATTTTGATTAAAAAAATTAATTTGGTGACCAACCCAAAAATTGAGTGATAGTTGGATGATCATTTGTGTAGTTTTTCCTATAGAAAATAATTTAATTAAAATTTTATTTTAAATATTTATTAATTATATATTGAGTCTTTGAAATTTTTTATATTTATTAATTAGTTTAATGATGTTCAGCAATGTTCATCGTTAGTGGTGTTCAACAATGTTCGACGCACGTTGTAGACTTATCCAATTTTTAATACTAAAAAAATTAAATATCTATATTTTATAAAATAAAATTATAATTTTATTTTTTAAAATGAAAAAATAAAATAAAAACTGATTTTTTAATATAAAATATTAAAATAATATATAATACTATAATATATATTATATAATCGGTCGATTAGGTTATTCATTTAATTCAAAACCATAAACCGTAATCGAACCGGTTTTTATTTAAAAAATCAAAATCAAAATCAATTTT
This sequence comes from Abelmoschus esculentus, assembly GCA_035048815.1. Taxonomy (NCBI): domain Eukaryota; kingdom Viridiplantae; phylum Streptophyta; class Magnoliopsida; order Malvales; family Malvaceae; genus Abelmoschus; species Abelmoschus esculentus. Next base: position 15,066,313 of record JAUCBN010000027.1, on the reverse strand, counting down.
TTTTATTTAATTAACTATTTTTTCAATTAAATTTTTCCAAATTTTAAAAATTAATTTTGTTTTTTTGATTTTTCGGTTTTTTTACGCACCCCTACTACTGATTAGATTAAGTTTTATGGTGTGGGGGAAGCAAGGAGAAGGCTGAAGGTATTTAATTCTGAAATTAAACTTCCCCGTTCCGGTTTCAATGGGAATATTAAAGCACATTATTGCCCTATTTGTGCTTCTTATGACCTATGGATTCCTCTTCTTAGTTAAATTAATTATGTACGAGTATTCGGTCCAAACATACAGAGATTTGGAGTTAGTAAAATTGACTAAATTTATTTCATTATATGAATTTTTATTAGAAAATCTGTACAAATTTAATACGATTCTCTTACTTGTATATAAAAAAGAAAATCAATGATCAAATTACAAAATAAAAAAATTTGCTTATTTGAATCGGTTATTTTCTAAATATGTGGTCTAATAAGATTGAATTTATATAAAGTTATGGTTAAATTATAAATTTACTATCATATTGTAGGTGAGAATTTATTAGGTGGGTATAGTTTACTAAGTCATCTATGGTCTTATTAATAATATATATTTTTTTTAATTTTATTTTTTTAGATAGATCTTCACTTCTTTTTCACGTGTCATTAAAGAATAGATAGTTACTTAAAAATTATACTAAAATAGATGATTTCTATTAAATAGACCATAAATGATATAATAAATCAGATTTATCTAATAATTTTTTCATAGATAAATAATTTATCTCTTTAACTTTTATGTAATTAAATTATATCAACTTTAAATATTATTTTATTTTGTCACTAACTTCAATTTTTTTAATTAAGTTTCACCGCTCGTTATTGGCAAAAATTAGTTTTCATTTATACGTAATAAATTAGTGAAAGAACAAGAACGAAGAAAATTGTTCTAAATAAAGGTGTGCAAAAAAATTTGATCTGATTGATCTGATCTGATTATCCGTTGATTTAATTTAAAATTTTGGATATCCGATCTGAATTTTATTTTTCGGATAAATCGGATCGAATACAGATCGATGTTTTACATTCGGATCGGATATCCGGATCGGATATCCGAAAAATTTAAATTTTTTATACATATAAATATTGTTATATTCGATATTTTTACTTATTATATATGAAAAAAATAAAATTTTCATAAATAAAAATATTATTATATTCAATAATTTATTGATTATTATATTCGAAAACCCAAATTTTTATGAATAATATCGTCAAATTAAAAAAATACTTAAATTAAATCATAAATTCGGATATTTGGATATCTGAAAATTCGATCCGAAAAATCGGATATCTAAATTTTTCGGATCGAATCAGATCATATAATCCGAAATGCACGCCCCTAGTTCTAAGTGTTTGTCAATAACTGAATTAATGTGTTGGAGGCCGAATTATGCAGTGTAATTGAGGGTTTGAAATTGGTTTAAGAGTTCAGTTTACCACGTGTGGTGCTTGAGGTGAATAGTTTATATGTTGTTTATATGCTCACGAAGCTTAACTCAAGATACGAGTATTTTGTTGTTAGTGTAAATTATTTTGGAATTGTTAAAAAAAGATTAAGAGGTGCGAATTAGTTATGTTTGTCGGACGACGAATATAGTTATTGATGGTATAAATAAACTATTTCGGATCTGATATGTAGTTCAATTAAACGAGGTTGATTGAGACTATCGGCTGTTTACGGCGTCTCTGAGTGAAATCTTAATTCAGGTACTTAATGATTTATTGCATGCAATGAAAGTTAATTAATGTTGATTTTCTTTCTTTGTAAGAATTACGAAGTACACTCTTTTTACTCTTTTTCTGTTATTTAGGTTTATAGAAATTTTTTAACAAGATACTTAAATATTCGATCATCTTTTATTTATTAAAAAATAATTGAATTAACACATTAAAAGACATTTTTATAAAGTATGAGATTAAATTAGATGGACTAACTTCCCAATTTTTATAAAATGGAGAGATAAAAATGATAACTAAATTGATATTTATCAACAACGTTTGAAAATAAATGTGCTTATATGTCATAATCATCTAAAAATTAATAAAAATAAATTATAAATTGTCCAAACATCTTAAGCTATAAAATGATAGATTATAAATTATTTTTAAATTATAAAATATTAAAAGTTTGAAAATTGTCATTACAAAAATTTTATTAGATGTACATGTAGTTAGAAAGTTATATTAAAAAAAGAAATGTACGACTCAAATAAGTACTTAAGGCCGTAAACGAATCGAACGAACACGTATGAGGGTGTGTTTATATTTATTCGTTTAACTTTAACTGAATAAATGAATAGACACGGACATTATTAAGTGAACTATGTTTATTATGTCATCCGTGGTCTCAAGTAATAAGAATCATTCATCTCATTTTTTAAGATAAATTATCTTTTCCCTATATATAATCAATAGGTGAGTAATTATTAGGTAATTATTTAAAGATAAACACTTCTGATTACTTGAATCATAAATAATATAGTGAACATAATTCATATAATAATCTCTCCGGAGATTGATGCTGACGTATAGGATGATATATAAAATAATAATAAAAAAAACTATCAACTTCACATTTCAAAGATCTCAATTATATCATAAATTATTGTTTATATAATATTTAATGACTGCGATACCTGTTATAAATATATTTTTATATTATATCTTCTAAAGGTAATATTTTTATATTTTTATAAATTATTGTTTATATCTTCTGCAGGTACTTCAAGTAAAATTCGAGAAAATTTCTAGCTTCGTTTCTCTTTGGGTTGTGTCCGCAGATGCCCTATATAGTATATAAAAGTATAGAGATAAAATTATAATTAATTTATTTTTAAATGAATTAGGAAAATAAAGGATAAAAAATTAATCCTCGGTATAGACATATATAAATAAAGTGTTCGACAAACTTTTATGAATCGTTTATATAGTATTTGTTTATGTTTGATTATTAAGCTAAATAAACGAGTATGAACAAAAAATTTATATTTGTCTAATAAACGAATGATCATGAATAGAGGTGTGTTCAGTTCATTTATGTTTATGAACAAACTCGTTTATAAACTAATTTATAGGTTCGTTTATAAGATAAAAATGATTATATATATCTAAATACTATTTTGTTATTGTTCTGGATATTATGTAAGTTCATATTGAAGTTTACATAATTTTGTTGCTTTTATTTTATTTGTTTTAATTTAGTTAATAATTATGAACGTATAAAAAACAATTATCTATTCATAAGTTGTATATATCGGTGGCCCAACCCACAGTGGAATTTTAACTAGTATTTTATTTAATTAAGTACATATAAAAGAACCGAAGGTTAGTGAAATATACGAATCATTTTATTTCACTTGTTAAGAAAATGATTGCTGTTTTTAAAAATTATAGGTTCGAGCATCAATATTGCAACACAGTAATTAAACAATCAATGTTTAATGATTAAGAGTATATTTTAAAACAAATATTATTATAAATATAAAAAAGTTTTAGTGAAGTACGCCTCAAAGACATGACCGACATCTAATGTATAATCGCAATAAATTTTTGGAAAGGTCAAAATCTCAGAGATAAAGTGTATAAATTTAGGGGTTATCAATAGAACTTTGAGTTTAGGCTTAAAATTTAGAATTTATACGTTAAAACGTAAATTTCTAATCATATTATACTAAAAACAGAATCTTAATTTTAAAATCTAAATTCTAACACCGAACTCTAAATTTTAATCCTAAACCCTATTTTAAACTCTTTAAACTCTAATAACTAAACTAAATTTATAAACTCTTTAAACTCTAATAACTAAACTAAATTTATAAACCCTAAGTCACTTGTAAAAACAAAAAATTTCACCATACCTTTATAGAATAATCCATAAAACTTGAAACAAAATAGCATTTTGACTTCTACCATTAAATCAAGGTTTGCCAAACCAAACATGAAAGGAGTTAAAAATAGGATAAATATCAATATAAATCACAGTTTAATAATAAATATATCACTTTTCTTAAAAAAATAACAATTCAATTATTAAATTATAGATTTACTGACAAACATATGTTCTATTAATTTGATCCCAGTTCGAAATAGTTCAATAAATTTAACTCTTCATATTTAAAAATTTCTTTAGTGAAATGGTCCTGTCTACTAGTAGATAACATTAAAATCATAATGAGTTTATTTCATTAATTTATCAATTAACTAATATGAAAATGACTATGTTTATCGAGGTATTACATGTGTTGATTATCAAATTAACAGACAATAACATGAAGTATGATAAGTGGTCAGAGGGTGTGTCAAAATAGTGCATTATAGAAATTTTTAAACATGAAGGGTTAAGATTATTAAATTATTTTTAATTAGGATAAACTTATACACGTTAGTTCACACGTCTATTTATATTAAGATTTAAGAGTTTTATTTAGAGATTTAGGTTTTAAAATTTAAAATTCAAGTGTTAAGAATTTAATTTAAGATTTAAAATTTAAAGTCTATATTTGTATAAAAAAATTAAAACTCGGACTTTAAAATGAAATTACTCTAATATCCATACGTATTTAAACTTTTATTATTCGAATATATATTTTTATGCAATCAATCCCTTACTGTATTTTTCCATGGCAATTCCTACTAGTTACAAATTTTTAAAATCTCAAATTTCGATATTTTTTTCTTTAAAAACACGTTATTTTCTTTCTTAATAATAATACCTCTGAACTACAATTTAATGGGCCGAAATAATAATAAGACTGGATGGCGAAAATGTTGGGCTAAGGACTAAAGTTGAATTAGAAAAAAACAAAATATAAAAGACCTAAAGAACAATTTCACCAAGAAATTTTTTTATCAAAAATAAAATTCACATTTATCTCCTTATCTCTTTTAACTAAACACGATATTAATGCATGAATAAAATAAATAAATAAATATTATAAATTTTTATACTAATAATTCTGATTACATCGATAAATTGTCACAAAAGAATTTAATTTCAAATTATGAAGCTTTGTTTTCGTGTAATTATATAAATTATTTTTATTGTAGCGGTCAAAATAAAATTAAATTAATAGTTTATGAACTATTTAGGTAATTTATTTTTTTAATTGTATCAGATCATACTTTCGTTAATGTTTAATGATAACAAACGGTTGAGTGATCAATAATTTATTTCTAAAAAATATAAATAATCTTACTAATTATTTTTAAAATCAATAATCAACTTTATATTTAAAAAAACATAAATTATCATTTAAGTAGTTAACTCTAAAATTAATTAACGGTGAAATAAGGTTTAGCCCAACTGAATTCAAATCTCAGCTCCCCCTCAAATATGATTTATTATTTTTTTTGTCGTGATGGTGACAAGAGTCACTTTTACATTGATCTAAATAAATTTTTTATAAAATAATATAGGAGGATAGTAATTTTTTTTTAAAAAAAGAATCTACATTAACATTTTTGTTAGATTTTTAGTGAAAGGGACCAAAACAGGAAAAGTATCTAATAGGAGAAACGGTTTTAAAAAAAAATAATAATTAAGTGGCCAAAACAAAAAATATGATAGTTGGGTGTCCACTCTGAACAAAAATCTCTTGCCCTTTTCCCATGTCTCCTTTGGTGTCTCCTTTGATTTTTTTTTTAAAATTCAATTTTAAACTCTAAACTCTTATTTTCTATATTCTAAATTTTAAACCCCACACCCTAAAAAATACACCTTACCCCTAATTCCCTAAACCCTAACCAAAATCCCTAACCTAAAACCCTAAACCCTAAACCTCTAATTTAAAGTGGGGCATAAATGAAGCCATGAGAAAGGGACAGATGATTTGCACTCGTCCACCTTATCTTTCCCCCTAAGTTTATATGAAATTCTCGGATATATAAATAAAAAGAAAATTATAAGAAAAATGTACATACATAAAAGTATTATCATCAATAATAATAATAATAATAATAATAATAATAATAATAATAATAATATCTAAAATGTGAACTAAAAATAAATCCATAAAATGCTTGTAATTAGAGGCTTCAAATTACTTCCATTCAATCTATTGAAAATAATATTCTCATTCAACAAGACTATAAATAACGATAATTTATAATATTCTAAAACTGGATAATTACAAGATGACTTTTCAAACATATCTTATAATATAATTTAATATATTATTTTATAATTTTTTTAAATAAATAAAATTTTATTATACAAGAATCATTGTACAAAAATAGAATATCTATATCAATAAACCCTAAAATAAACAAACTTTTCAGAGAGATAAAAACTAGCTTATTTTATAATATTATTAAAGATTCAAATTGATGATTTAAATTTTTTAAAAAATTATTTTAATACACAGATTATGTAAAATTTTCAAATACATTTTATTTTAAATTTTTAAAATTTTAATATTAATTTTCAAACTTAAAAAAGGAAACCCCAAAGATCATAGAAGAAAACAGGAATCTAGCCATTCCAGAGGTATGGGGTCAAAACGAAACCCCTATCAAACACTCATAGATTAACAGTGGCCTTTAAAAGCCACCAGAAAAAGCTTCCATCGTTGAAATCCATAAAGACACCCCAGGGAAAATCCAAACACCAGCTCAGCACACTAGTGATCTGGGTGAGGGGTGAGAGGAACACTAAATAGGGTGTTTCTGCTATGAAACTTTGGTCCAAATTGAGGAGGGTTTCAGATTTTGGGTGTAACAAATGGCTGACTTCTTCTATCTAGGTGGACGAGAGGGTGTAGCAGCAGCTGCTGCTGCAAACAAACTAGAAGGACAAGATAAAGAAGAGAGTCTGTATTTGTATAGAAACGATGAGATGTACAACAGCAACAATAAAGGGTTTGAGATATGGCCTCAGTATTATTTATCCGATGAGTCGTCTTCGCGATCGGCAGGGTTCACCGCGGTTATGAGACAAGGAGGAATGAACTGCCAGGATTGTGGGAACCAAGCTAAGAAAGATTGTACACATATGAGATGTAGGACTTGTTGCAAAAGCCGAGGGTTTCAGTGCCAAACGCACGTTAAGAGTACTTGGGTTCCCGCTGCTATAAGGCGGGAGAAGCAACAACAGCTCGCAGCTTTGCAACAACAGCAGCAAAATCAACAACAACAAGGGCAACAACAGTTTCGAGGAGAGACTCTGAAAAGGCAGAGAGAGGATCAAGGTGTTCCCTCTCTTGCCTGCACTCGTTTATCCCCCAGAACATCAGGTAAAACTTGTAGTTTACAATACAAACAAAGAAAAAAAATGAAAAATCAAAGCCGAACTGATGGATTCTTTGAAATGAAACCTTGGTTTATAGGTCTAGGATGGTGAATTTTCAAGAACCCTGTGTTTCTAACTTAAGAGAGACAGACTTTAATTTCTTCTAATGTTTTTGAGGAAATGATTCCATAACTTAATTATGACAGTATCATTTAAGTGTGAGCTAGTCCACCTCCATAGTCACCCAACCAACCTACCTGCTACTTTCCCTTCTCTTTTCTTCTTCCTCCCCCTATTATTTCTGCTACTGTTTGCTGATTAAACTGACGAAGAACTCCCACTATTCGGAAATAATTCAAAGCAAGCCTCTCTTTCTGCTTTCCTTTTCTTTTCATTTATTGAGTTTGAATTATTACGTTTTTACATTATGAAAAAATTAGGGTTGGAACTGGGCCAATTCCCTACCGAAGTGAACACAGAAGCAGTGTTCCGCGGTGTGAAAGTAAGCTCTATGGGCGACGTAGACGAGGAGTTCGCTTATCAAACGTCTGTGAGTATCGCCGGACATGTGTTCAAAGGGATTCTCTACGATCAAGGCCCTGAAAATCGTTACACCAGTGGCGGTGAAAGCTCTCCGCCAACGCCAGCTACCACGACAACCCCAGTTTCTACTTCGAGCAATCCAGGCACGAATATGCTGGACCCTTCGGTCTACCCAGCTCCACTTAACGCTTTCATTGCTGGTACACAATTCTTCCCATTTAAATGAGAACAGAAGCCTTTCACTTGTCAGATTCATCGTCATCGTTGGTATCTTTCAGTAGCTACGGGTGCCGGCGGTGCCTAGACAGCATAGAATTTAAATGAGAATAAAAACTAAGGATGCATATGATATTGATTGGGAATGTTTGTTTTACTTTTCAAATTAGAATCCAGTTTTTCAATAACGATTTGTATACGATCAATTATGAGTAGTCGTTTACTTTATTTTTCTTTCGATTTGAGTGTACTTAGTGTGTAGTGTAGCATGTGACTGTGTGCTTCTTTTTTTGTTTGTTTAAAATTAGGTTTCGTGAAGGGGAGAGACGAAGAGTTAGGGTTTATTTTTTTTAGTTTCAACGTTAAGTATAAAAAAAACATGATAAAAAGACAGAATTTTTGCTCGAATAAAACGTGCATGGATTATGTCATGACCCTCTAATGGGAAACATACCTTTCATCATCAGCCGATAAATTTTAATGCTTCTCTGCTATCATATGCATGTGATTCATGTTTTATTTAGTCTAAGACTGATGATGTATGCAAGGTGTTAATGGATATATATCTAAAGAGATGCTTCTGTTTGCTAGGCTTCTAGAATTGTCACGTGGGGAAGAAACTGAAATATGAAGCAACTTTCTTAAGTTTTACGGATACAAATCGTTTACCTCTTAATTATATTATTATTAATGTTTTTAATTTAAATTAGTAGATTTAGAGTTTAAGATTAAGGATTGTGGTTAGGGTTTAAAGAATTAGAGATAAAGTATATTTTTTAAAGGTTAGATTTTGAGGTTTAGGATGTACAAAATTAGAGTTATGATTTAAAATTTAATTTTTTAAAATTTTTAATAAAAAACATGAAAAGAAGCGTATGATTTTCAAAACATGGATCTCGAAGATATTGCAGTTTTTAAACAACGAACTCTTTTAACTGGTGTTGTTTCCGACTCTTTTAGTATTATTAGAATAAAAATATTTTATCTCTAATTATGTCCTATTTTACACCCTACACTAAAAAATATTTAAAAATTAAATTTTAAATTATAATTATAATTTTTATATTTTAAATACTAACTCTTAAAATATATACCTACCCTTAATTTCTTAAACTTGACTCGAAAAAACCGAATAACTCAATTCGAGACGAAAATAATTGACATATTTTGACTCAAGTCAAAATTTTATAAACTCGACTCAACTTGAAAAATTTTAAATAAAGTTTGAGTTGTAAAATAAAAACTCGAATAACTCAAAAATTTTAAGTAGTAATTAAAAAAATTATTTTTAAATAATTAAAATATTTAAAAATAAAATCTTAATTTTTTATGATGATATATTGATATATAAAAATATAAAGAAATATTGCTAGAAAAAAATATGATTTTTTTAAATAAATAATACGAAGAAATATATATGTTATATAATTAGAGAAAGTCAATTAAACTAGAATCAAATCGTATTATAATATAATAAATAATTACAATTAAATTTTTATAGAAACTCGAAAACTCGACTTAACTCGATTAAAAAAATTCAAATAAAGTTTTTTGTCATAAAATACGACTCATTAACTCGAATAGCTCAAAACTTTTTTACTCGACTCAATTCAATTCAATACTCAACCCTAATTCTATTTTTAAACCTTAAACTCTAAAATTATTATTTTATATTATTGATATCAAAATAAATATAATAAAAACACAAAAGATTTATACCATTTTATTATATAGTTTGGAGTAATGAACTGTGTGTGTTTTGTATATATTCAAAGATTTTATGGGGAGTTGCGGATTCTTCAGGACCATGAAACGTATAATGGCAAGCATTGTCCCCATTGCCGTTGCTTGAATCCTGAAATAGGAGAAATAATTATAATATAGGGGAAACAAAAAAAATTATAAAAGTTTCATGTAGGGTTTTATAGAGGATAAGAAATTTGAGAAATTAGAATTTAGCCCTTCAATTTTTTAAAAAAATTTAATTTAGTCATCTCAAAATTTTTATAAATCTGTATTATACTTTATAATTTTGAATATTTTTAATTAAGTTCACTATTATAATTTTTAAAAATTCTTATTAAATCTCTTCAAATTATTAAAAATTCAATTAAACCCAATTTTTTGTTTAAAACTCTATTTAAAAAAAATTGTCTTCTCACTAAATTCCGTCACTGAACACTATAATCACTCATTAGGTAAATATTTACAAAGTAGGTCACATTTTACCGATAGGACGAAAATGTCGCTTTATAAAAATAATAGTAACAAAATCATATAGTATATACAGGGGAAATAGTATGTGGAATAACGATTAACTTAATATACAAGATTTTTTTAAAGCATAAAGATAATTTTAACTTTTAATATTTATAATTTTTATTATTTTGACTCTTATTGTTTAGGACAAATTTAACCCTTAACCTATGTCTTTTTGATAAATAATTTTTTTTAACTAACATAATGATTAGACCGTTAAAAATTTAATAATATTGACACTTTATATATATGTGATAATACATTTTAAATAATATGACATCTAGCCTCATTCTGCATATATATATATATATATATATATATATAATTTTTTACTTCTAGCCTCATTCTGCAGGTATATATAACATGCCATTATTGTTAATTTTTTTACAATAATGATAAATATATACATGTAAAATATAATTTTATTCTAACATAAAATAAAAAAATAATTAAAATTCAAATAAAAATATTCAAAATTAATTAAATTTAAAATAAAAAGCTACTAAGCATTTTCAAATCTTAAATATCATTCTACATATATGACATATCATTATCATTAATTTTATTAACTATTTAATCATTATGTTAGTTAAAAAATAAGATATCTATAAAAAAAGATATAGGTTAAAAACTAAATTTATCTTAAAAAGAGAATTAAAACGATAAAAATCATAAACGTTAAGAGTTAAAATTATCTTTATATATATTTTAAATAATTTGTTGCTGCAATATTATTACAAATATTAATTAATGTACTAACGACATTTATTAGCAGCATTCCATTCGGCACACTGTACCAACTTTAATGTGAAGGTCTGGTTTCCCTCCTGCCTAAACCTTAGTAACATGAAATATTTATGTACAGTGGCTGTTCCTAACCATAAAAGCTGCCGAACTTGATTTATTATGCATCCTACAATTAATTTTGAATTCGGAATTTTTAGAAGTACCAATCGTTAGTCGGGATCAATTAATTCAGCAGTTTTAATGTCTTTAAAGTAGATTATTTATGGCAGATACAACTCTTTTGCAGACAGAGTTAAAATTAAATGTTAAGAGAAATAAATTATTTAAATTCTAAATAATAATGAATCATTAATTATTTAATCTCAAGTTTTGGATGAAGAAAAGTATGATATGGGCTAAGTTTAAATGATATAGGGATCTAAAATGGTTTTAGATTAGGGATAAGATTAAGATTTAGGGTTGGGAGGGAAATTGTAAATATTTTAAAAAGATAGATAAATTTAAAAATAAAGTTTTAAGATTATTTATATAAAATAACAGAAATTAAAATAAAATAAATAATTATCCTTCTCAACCTCTTAATTCCCCTCTCTCTATGTTTAAATCAAAACTTTTTAGAGGTACAAGTAGGGTGAGCGTTCGATTGAGTCGAGTCAAAAAATTTCGAGTCAAGTTTAGTTGAAAAATTTGGGTTGAGTCGAGTTTCGAGTTCTTTAAAGATCTAATTGTAATTATTTATTATATTGTAGTACGATTTGATTGTAATTTAAACAAGTTTCACTAAACATACAAGCTATGTATATATATTTCTTCATGTGTAATAGTATTTCTTCGTATTTTTATATATCAATATATATATTATAAAAATTTGAGGGAGTTGTCTCAAATTTAAAAATAAATTTTTTAATTACTAAAAATTTTTGAGTTATTCAAATTTTTGTTTTATAACTTAGACTTTATTTGAATTTTTTTGAGTTATTTAAATTTATAAAATTTTAAATCAAATCAAATCAAAATAAATCAAATATTTTTATCAAAAATTGAATTAAATTATTAAATTTCTCAAGTCGAATTGAGTTTTACTATATGCGTACATCCGCTCTTAGCCTCTCTAATCCCACTTTATTATTGCTTTTAGAATTACATCATTGTAAATATTATATATCATTAAATCTTGTGAAAAGTAATAATAACAATATTATTATAAATAATATAATAATTTAGGTAGGATTCATTACGCATAAATCAAAATAATTTTATATTAATTTAAAAATATTAAATAAATATAAATTAATAGTCGATTATTTTAATAAAAATTTCAACATTTCAACCAACTATTTTCGCTATCAAAATTGGATTCTGTCTACTAACTTATCCATTTGCTGACCCGTAAGATATACTAGTAAAAATGTATTAAATTAACCTTCATCGTTACAGTATTGATGTAATAATTCATGTGTAAATATAATATAATTAAATGGACAAAAATTATGTTTTTATAGGGTTTGAGAGAAAATTTGTTTTTTCAGTTAAGTTCGAAATTAAAATATTTTTAAATATTTTTTTAAATTAATTAAAATATATAAAAACTAATAAAATGTTTTAAAATAGTCTAAAAATATTAATAAAATAAAAAAATTATTAAAAAATATTTAAAACAACTAAAATTGATTTTTTCAGTAAAATAACATTCTATGTCGGTTAAGGGACAATTAGGATGTAATTAACCTAATTTACAAGGGGGAATGTAGGCCTGAACCTACCAGGCCTTGGCCTGCCCCATATCATTTTTTTCTTCTATTTTTGATCTTTTAAAAATAATATATTTTATATTTGGATAAAAAATATATGATATTTTATTTTGTTAAATTTTTTAAAAATTAAATTTTAAGTAAAATAAAGAGTAAAAAGTTGAAATAAATTTGTTTATATGTTTATTATATTTTACGAATAGTATATAATTATTTTTATTAAAATATATTTTAAAAATATATTTTGATATTAAATGAGTAAATATATTTTTTGAAATTGAATTTTTTGATTACAATTAGAGTTTTACTCTAATATATATTAATGATAAAATACGAATAACAAAACAAAATTAAAATTAAAAAATATTTTTCTTAATTTTAATTTTTTTCCATCTCTGATATCTTTAAAAATGATTTTAAAAAAATACAAACACAATATATTTTTAAATATTTTAGTTGAATTAATTTACGGGAGAAACTAATATTTAAATAAATAAATTTATATTTATATTTTATTACTTATTTTAAGGAAATGGGTCTATTTTGTTTGAATAAAGATGTAGATAATGTAAAATAAAATTATTCAACAATAAAATTTTCTAATTTCAAAATTATATATATGAGTTATCTTAGATAAATTTCTTAATTTATTTAGGATGAATATTTGATTAAATCGATTCGAATCAAAATATTTTAAGTTATACAAGTTGACGAATCATATTTTACGATTTAAATTTTATTTGATTTTTTAGTCTAATAATTTGAGTTTTTTTTTTCCACATTTAAATCTAAATATTTACAATATTATGATAGTATTTGGTTCCAATTTAAATAGTTTTCTTTGACCATATACATTATACATATTTTTATATATATTTTTATATGCGTTATACATATAGCATGTATAATTGAAAGATTCGAAAATTGAACATGAAAAATGATCTTATTAACTACCAGAAATTTAAGTTATTCGAGTATCAATTTTTTGACTCAAAAAAATTTATTTGTTTAAAGTAAATTTTGTTCACATTTAATTTTGTCCAAATCTTTTTTTTTTACTCAATATCATTTTTCTAAATTCGTCACTATTAGTTCAGGAACCAAATTAACGCAAGAAAAACCATAGGGACAGAATATGATGGAAGTAATGGAATTTAAAAATCATTTTAGAAAGAATTTATAAGGTATAACTTTTCAATTAATATCCCTATTACAGTAGCTTCACATTAAGGATTTTTAACAAATTCATTAATTTTATAACCTATCGAAATTTATACCTTAAAGCTTTGAGACACTCACTTACGAGAAGATGATAAAAATTTAATAAATAAAGAAAAACCCACAAAAGCATAGTGTTTATACACTTTAGCTCTCACCCAATATCTTAACAAATATAACATTAATCTCACAAATATATTTTACAATAAAAATGACAGTTGAAGATCAAAAACACTTTTATCAATACATTGAATGTTGATAGTTGGTTTCTTAATCTTTTATGGATGTTTAAAGCTTGTTTTTAAACTATCTAAGGAGTTCTTGATCGTTATTAGTTGTTGGGGTTGATTAAAGTTGTCGAATACTTCATTTCAAGCAATAAATGTGTTTCTATGTATGTGATACCAGTACACGATTCTCAATATTAATACCTATCCTAAAAAAGAAAGAGCTAATATTATAAAATAAATGTAAGAAATATCGGTACACGATATCCAATATCGATACGAACCTGTACGTATCGATACAAAGAATGACTACTTGAAATTAGGATCACAATATATCAGTACACTTATCACTATATTATTATATGTATCTGTATATTAGTATTGAGAGTTAAGTACCGGTACGAACATATTATTTTTGACACTTTCGCTATTTTGAAAGCATTTAAACAAGTAAAATATTTTGAAAACATTTGAAACATAATTTTTCAAATAATTTTAATTTTGAATTATTTTTTAAATTTGTTTTAAATCTAAAATATTTTTTATTTAAGTTATATTAAAATCAATATTTCAACGGTATATTAAAAATATAAGAAACTAAGAAAGAAACGGCTAATATTCCCTCCATCCCATTAATTTTGTCCCATATCATTTGGAAGTTTTTTTTATAAAACTACTTGAATGATGGTTTTTTATAGTATTATCAATCATATATTTTAAATAATAATCGATCAAAATTAAAAATAATTAACCAAAAATTAATAAAAATTAAATTTAATAGGATAGAAGTAGTATATAACATACCTTCCTAATTCATAGTTTATACCCTTTTACTTGATTTGGATGCACGTGTGTAAAAATTATTTGTTTCCTTCTGATTTTTTTTATGTTTTTCTTGATTTTTAAAAAAATTAATTTTTAACTCTAACTCTTATTTTCTATATCCTAAACTCTAAACCTTACACCTTACATCCTAAAAAATACACCTTACCTCTAATTTTTTAAACTCTAACCATAACCTCTAACCTTAAACCCTAAATTCTTTAATTTAAAATAAAAGCATAAAACAAAGCATGAAAAAAATTAGATGATCGGAGAATCACCGATCGTCAAGACCCACAGTGCTGCTAGATTTCGTAATGGAAAGTGGAATCTTCCCTAACCTTAATTATGGAATCCACTGCAACACAAAGAGAAGGTCGGTCCCTATTATCCTTGTTATGAGATGGGAAAGAAAAAACAAAAGCCAGTAGTGTCCAAAACAGTAGTATCTAGGGTTTCCGGCAGTAGGGCGAAAGATAGGGTTGTGTGTTGGAAAATAGCGAGCAAATAATTATATTTAAAGATTTTTTAGAAGTGTAAAGACGAGGATTCAAATAAAGAAATTATTGATTCTTATTTTATTCTGCGAGATCTTTACAACGGTAGCCTATATGATCAAAATTGTTAAGTGATGAATGAGAAATTGATGCTCAAAGTAAGAAGGTCAAGAATAAAATAAGGAATGAAGAACCACTTATCCCACATTGGTGAGATAAATAAAGTGAGAATTGTTTATATACACTTATCCACTTAATTTTAATTGAATAACTTAACTTTTTGGTTGGGGTGTATGGTGTGGATGATGCAAACGTTTAGTTTGGTTAAGCCCTTTGTTGGCTTGTGAATATTTTACCCGTTGTGAATAATTTTTCTTAATTTATTTTATTTTTTAATATCCAAAACGAATTTGTATTCAGTTGAAATACATATATAGGAGCGGTTATAACTGCTCATGATTTTTTTGATAATGGGAAAATAATGACTATTATTAGTATAAATTTGAATTTAATTCAATTTAAAATATTAGATAATTAGCATTATTCCTAATATTTCGAATTTTAAATTCGTTTAGGTTGCTCATTGTTGCCCTACTTCTCTACTATAAATATGAGATTGATTTCTCAGTTTTAAATCATCTCTCAAACACATCTCACATCTCTCAAAGAGTTTTCTCTCTTGCTTTTTATTTCGATGACTGACGAAGGCAAGAACGGTTCGGGAACTCAGCAACCGTGATATTGTTGGAGTTCCTCTTGTTATTATATCTTGAGAGACTGCGATTGGGCAGGCCTCAACACGATTCTGACTTATCGTTTCCAAAATGAGTTAGATTTAAAATATTTATTTTATTTTATTTTATATATTTTAGGTTTTTATTATATTCGTTTAAATAATAATTTTATATTATTTTATTTTATTATTTTTATTCTTGGATTAATCACTCAATTTTCTAACATTGTGAACTAAGGGTTTTGGCATATGACGTATCGTCAGCACCGGCATGCGAATCTACTGCTTGTCTCTTGGGTGCTTGGCTGCGAATTTGTGTTCCAAGAAGTCAGTATTTGTTTGATGAGGATGGCAAATCGTTGGCTTGTCTATGACGAAAAAGATAGTCGAGCCTGCTATCTGTTTGCATGTAAAGCTAAGCTCATTGCATGCAGTGCAGGCTACAGCAACGCCAACTCCTTAAACAATAGCCTGGGATTTGATAAGTAAAGTCCGCCATACTTCTTTTTGTTTAGGTTCATCTTTACAACCAAGCAACAGCCTAAAAGATAAAGCAAATCTAGACACCCTTCCACATTTAAATTAAACATTTTCAACTCATTTGACATGAGAGATTATACGGTCAACCCTGTTCACCATGTCATCCATGGTCCAAGCAATCAGGACCGTTGATCTTTAAATAACCACCTAATAACTACCTATCCACACTAAGTCCATGTAGGAAAGAGGTGATGATTCATCTGAAAAAATTTAAGATCAACGGTTGTGATTGTTTGGGACCATGGATGACGTGGTGAACAGGGTTTACTGTATAATTTTTCCATTTGACATGGATGAAAATCAAATTAAACATGAAAATATATTAAACAATCACAAAAATAAAGAGAAATTATATCATGAACCCTTTTCACACGTCATTCGTCGTTTCAACCAACCAATTTTATCATCTCATGATATAATCTCTCCAAAAATAAAAAAATGAATATAAGAAAGTTATTTTTTGAGTTGATTACTATGATGTAAATATTTGGTCACTCCGACGTCAGAGACCGTTAATGGATAACGAAAAAATGATCTGAGAATTAAAAAATATTTTTTTCACGTTTGATCACGTGGGCTACTTACGTGGCTCCTTTCCTCGTCATGTTTTTCATTTAACATGAAAGGGAAATAAAATCACCTTCCACTTTCACCTCTACAATACAACCACCCTATCCTTCCGCCACAACTATCCTATCCCTCCGCCACAACCACAACACAACCACCGGTTTACCACATCGTCGCTGCGATCACCCTCCACTTTTAGTACCCTCCCCGCGAGACACAACATGAAATGAGTTTTGTATTGCAAATGTTTGATGAAAGTTCTGAGAGAAACAAGAGCGAGAGTATACTGTTGTGGAATGTGTTGATTAAGAGTGTTGTAAAGTGGAGGATTTAGGGAAAGCTATAGAGCTTTTCGAGGCTATGCCTGAGAGGAATGTTGGGTCTTGGAATTGTTTGATAAATGGGCTTGTGAGGTGTAATAACCCATTGGGTATAAAACCCAAACCTTTTTTTATTATCAGATCCAATACAAATCCAACAGAGCCCAAAGATAAAACTAAGCCCACAAACCAAACCCAAAGATAAACCCAACCCAACAGATTAAACCCCAATCTGATAAAAAACAAAAACCTAATCCTCTAGTTAACCATCTGCCTCCTCCTCCTCAGTGTATCTGCCAATTATCCGCGCGTGGCCACCACGCGTGGCTATTCGACTCGCGCGTGGTGGTCACGCGCCCTCTGATTTGTTGAAGACGCCGGCCACCGCCCTAGCCACGTGAAGGCTCAGATCCACCGTCCTCGTCCTTTCACCAGCAGAAAAGAAAAAGCATCATTAAATCCTAGTTTATAGATCTAAAAAATAGGATAAGAAACCTGTATTTTATTATTATAAGTTGCAAAATATGGGTATAAATACCCCCTAAGCCGAATGTATTTTCTGGTTAGAAACCGGTAACCGAAATTCAATCAAGAGAGAGGCAAACATTCGAACCAAAAAATCAGTCCAAGAGTATTCAACATCTCAATCGAAACAAATAACAGAGGAGAGATTCAACCGAAGCAAAGAAAAGCAAAAATTAAGGTAAAAAAATAAAAATCGAACACTTATCTCTTAGATCTGTGTAGATTCGTAGCCTTTTTCGCAAAACTGAGCTCGGATCCGGCTTCAGCACCTTAAAATACATCGGAAAGGTATAATCTTTTACCCTTCCGACCACCGGTGCGGCGACCGGCACGGCGGCGACGATCACCGACGAGCCCAAACGGCTGCTGGACTTCCAGTACTCAGAGAACCTTCAAAGGTTCTGTAACCCTTTGATCATGAGAGGAGAAGACAAATGAGAGATTTAGCCCGAAAAGGGCATTTATATTGGAGGCCAAACGACACCATTTTGGTGCCGAATTTTTAAGCCCAAAATGGTGCCGTTTAGCAATCGGAGCCCCGCACCAAGCCCGTTTACTCGGTCCGACCCGCTCGCTTACCCGAGATTATGGGTAAATTCCAGAAGAGGTCCCTACACTCTAGAGCGTCTCTGATTTGGCCCTCCAGTTTGCTTCAGATTCGATTTTGGTCACTGATTTTACCAAAATTAAGCTTTATTTTTTATTTCCTTCAATTTAACCCTTATAATATTATTATCTTACATTCTAATGTTTTTTCTTTTTGCAGATCAGCCCTAGATTTTCAAAAATTATTATAATCCTCATGATTATTATTATTATACACATTATTTTCATATTATTTGTATTATTGAATATTTACTAATCCGTTTATTTTAGATTCAATATCGGATTTACATTTTCAGTCGTATAAAATATTATGTAACTGACGGGTGCCAATTTTGGGCGTTGTAGGGGTGCTCACCCTTCCCTACGCGTAACAGACTCCCGGATCCTGCTCTGGTTCGTAGACGTATTTTTGGTGTTCCAATCGCATCGGTATAAAAATCGATTGGTGGCGACTCCCCCGACGAAAACCGATGATTACAGCTGGCGAATCCGCTGGGGACTTCATTTTTGAGAGTCGAGCCTCAACTCGGTTACATTTTATTTAACGATCAAAAATATAAATTTGATTATTTTCTTTTATTTATTTATTTTTCACTATTTATTTTTATTATTATTTTTATTTTCATTATTATTTTAAATACTTTACTAATATGTTTTTAAATGCTTTTTCAGGATCCTTCATCCCATAAGCCCTCAACCCGGGCTCGTCCAAATTAAGTGGGAGCATAAAACCACTCCTTCGTGAGGTTATGCCTCCGTGTAGGATGGTGAATTGCTTTTAGGATATTTTTCCCTCTGTCTTCGTGAGGCCTATGTCTCCGCATAGACTTAGAGAAAAATATCCCCCAGAATGAAATTTATTATCCTTAGTAGGATAATAAATTTCATTCGGGAACCTTCTAGAACTACACCAAACATAGTGAGCCCTAGAAGCCCGCCTTTAGAGCCGTCATGCCGAAACTCTGCCCGATTAGGAAATCACCCTGTAGGACTGTTCCTTAGAGAGAAAGCAAGAAAGGGGGGTTCCGTTCATTTATATTTTAATTTCTCGCTATTTATTTTCATTTATCTTTTATGCAATTTATTTATACTCTCATTCATACATCATGCATCATATTTATTTGTTTCAACACTAACTATATTTGTTCTGTTCTATCTACTGTTTTGCATGTGCATTTTCCTTTAAAAATAATAAAAGGTGTTGATAACGGAACAATTGTTAGAAAGGCTCAGCCCAGCTATGGAAAATCATTTTCTAGACAAGGTAGAGGCCAATCTCCGAATCCGACGATGGTCAGAGGAATCTCAGTACCAGAACGGAGATAGCTTAATGGAAGGTGAAAAAATCAACCTCCAGGAGTTCACACGGATATCCGCAATACAAAATCATTTACAGGAGCTGAAATATATTTAGGACCAATGGAATGAAGATACCAAGAGTATGTTCCTGGCTAATTACAGAGACTTGCCGTATCTACTTAATGTCAACATTGATAAAGTATTATTTCGAGCCCTAGCCCAATTCTGGAACCCTTCATATAATTGTTTTACAATGGGAGACGTCGATCTTACACCAACAATCGAAGAGTATATAACTTTAATTCAGTGCCAGAAATTTCAACCAGACAAAGTGTACTTCAAACCGTCTGATTCACCAACATTCAAGAAGAGGGTGTTGAAATTAACCGGAAAAAGTGAACAATGGGCGCAGTCCCGGATCAAAGAGAAAGGGGAAACCAAATGCATCGCTTGGAGAGACATCCGAGATCTGATCCAGGTGGAGACCAAGAGTGAGAAACAGGTTAAAATGTCCGCCTTGGCTATTTACGGGTTAGTCATTTTTCCAAAATCACTCGGATACATTGACGATGCGGTGATGGAATTGTTCGATCATCTCGACAAGGGAGTCACTCCAGTTCCTGCAATCCTGGCCGAGACTTTCCGATCGCTTACTGCTTGCCGAAGAAATGGTGAGGGAAGGTTTGTTGGTTGTGCTCAACTTTTGCTTGTTTGGTTCCACAGCCATTTTTGGAAGCCAGAAAGAGCCTCGTACCAGGCATGTTTCGACCACTATTCGCCAATAAGGGAACTAGCACATACTCAGAGGCCGGAAAATATCCCATATGACCAATGGAGAGATATTCTACGTAACCTACGTGAAGGGGATATCATCTGGAAAGCAAGATGGTTCTTCCCTCAAGAGCTCGTATTCATTTGTGAAGGCTATAATTGGGTCCCTTTACTGGGAATCTGGGGGGGCAACAGGATATGCACCCTTAATGGTCTCCCGAAAGTACCGGTCCCGGCAGTTCATCCCGGCGACCAGAGGTTTAGCTGTATGTGAGTTTCCTTATCGAGGAAGAGACTACAAAAAAGGTGTTGCAGCTATCACAAAAGCATGGAAACGTCCGTTAAAAATGGAGCCGTTTGACGAAAGAACCAGAGTCACTCCAGAGTATCGACAATGGAGAAATCGGAGGATCAACGATGATGGCCCGACACGAGACTCAGAAGACACTAGGCCGTTAGAGGAGCAGCTCTTTGTGAATCCTTCAGAAGCGGAAATTGCCAGATAGGATTATCAAGAGAAATATATCAGCATGGAAATGCAGCTCTCAAGGTTAGAGAACGAAAGAAACCAGCTAGAGTTCGGTATCCAGTCGCAGGAACGAGAAATGCTGTGAATCCAGAAAGGGAAGAACAAAGCTGAAGAAGACTTAACTGATCTGCAAGGAGACTACAAAAAGCTCCGAGAGTCGGCAAAATATGCTGATCTCAGAAAGTCTTTCGCTGATTGGAAGCTAGAGATGCACGAAGAAAAGAAGAAAACCCACTACTGGGAAAATAAATTCAATGAGGCACGGAGCCAACAAATTATGGATCAGGAAGAGCTGAATCGGGTTAAAGCTGAAAACGATAGTTTGAGAAGCCAGGTCTACAGTTTGGAAGAAACTTGTCAGAGTTATCATCAGGGTTCGACGGCTCAGTTAGAAGCAAATGAGGCCCTAAAAAGCCATGTCAGAGACATAGAAGATGCTCTGCAAGCTAGCAAGGCACAAATTAACTACTTGGAAGAATTGCAACGCTGGGAAGAGTAACAGTGGAAAACCCGACTTAACGAGACCCAGGAGCAAGTACAGGATAGAAATCATACTATGTATGAGGCCTTAGTACAAGTCAGAGAAATTGCTGAATACCTGCAGGCATTGGCAATTCAGGCTGAAGTTCTCAGCTTACATTTTGAGTCAGAATCGAACAAGGGCAGGAAGCTCGCATCGCTACTCAAAAAGATCAGGATCTTGGGAGTGAAGGCCAAGCAATATATGTAAAGCGAGGCCACCTTGTATATATAAAGTCGTGTTCTAAAACGGGCTTCCTTTTCAAAGTTTTACCAGAATCAACACTTTTTGTAAATGTTTTGGGAATATTAATATAATATGTTGGTTTGCATAAACATTCCATCATATTAGATTGCATCCATACATCATTCTATTACATTATATCATTGTCCTAATGTTCCAGAATGCTATCAATACAGTAATACTGGAACCAGACCAAATCCAACATCCACACTTCACTCGATTCAGATCTAAAAGAATGGAAGAGAGATTGGCCAAGATTGAGCAGGCATATGAAGAGATGAAATGGGACATGGAAAGAAGGGTGGACAAAGCGCAACAGGAAACGGGAGTTCACATTTCGCAAACCCAGGATGAATTACTCGACAGAATTGCACAGCTATTGGCAAAAAAGGAGTCAGACAAAAACAAGGAAATTATGATCGAGCCAAATGCAACGGCCGACGACTCGGGGACTCCTCTACAGACCCACGGTCCAGTTGAAGTTCATAAAGGATTAACTAGCCAGAATGAGGCTCATTTTCAAGGAGGATTAGTCATTCAGAACCCCAATGACTACATAGTGCCTGATTTCAACGAAATTGAGAAATCCAGGACTGAAAAAGAACTCGAAGATCGCTACAAAATGCTGGAAGAAAAATTCAAAGCAATGGAAAATATGGACCAGCTCCCGAGGATGGAAGCGAGGGAGCTAAGCCTGGTGCCCGACCTAGTGCTACCTCCGAAGTTCAAAATGCCGGACTTCGAGAAATACAACGGGACAACCTGCCCTGAAGTACATTTGACTATGTTTATTTGACGAATGATGGATACATTGACAATGATCCGTTACTAATTCATTGTTTCCAAGACAGCTTAACGGGCTCAACGGCAAGATGATATAATCAGTTAAGTTGCACAAAGATTCGCTCGTGGAAGGACTTAGCGCAGGCCTTCGTGCGACAGTACAACCATGTCATAGATATAACCCCTGATCGAGTCACTCTGCAAAACATGGAGAAAAGACATGATGAGAGCCTTAGACATTATGCACAACGCTGAAGAGATATAGCTGTTCTGGTATAACCACCGTTATTAGAAAAGGAGACAGTGATGCTCTTCGTTGGGACACTAAAGAAGCCTTTCCTTGGGCGAATTTTAGGTGGCGCAACAAAGGACTTCTCGGATATCATAATGAATGGTGAAATGATAGAGCAAGCCATTCAAAGTGGGAAACTGGAAGATGAAGAGTCATCTAAGAAGTCGTACTACAAAAAGAAGAACAATGAAGGTGGAGATTCCAGTGTCCATAATGTCAGCTATTCTAAGCCATCCACGTGGCAACACAAAGCTTCGAACACACAGAAACAGAAACAGAATCAGAATAAGAAGACTGAGAGGGAATTCATCCCTATCCCCATTTCCTATGGAGAACTTTTCAAAAACCTCTACAACGCACACATAGTATCACCTTTCTACATAAAATCGGTACAACCACCGTATCCGAAGTGGTACAACCCCAACACTCAATGTGAATACCACGTCGGGGCAGTGGGGCATTCAATCGAATATTGTATTGATTTCAAAAAGCTCATCGAGAAACACATGCAAATAGGAGTTGTAAGGTTTGATAATGGTATAGGAACCAACGATGCAAAGAATCCGCTGCCTAATCATGCGAAACCCGGGGTGAACGCGATTATTGATCCAAATAACAGAAGGATAAAACGCAATGTGAAGGAGGTAAAGTCCCCATTAAAATGGGTATGGAAAAAGGTCGTAGAAAGAGTCTTAATACCCGGAAGAATAGAAGCTATCCATCAGTCCTGCCCTTATCATAATGCGATGGATCATTCAATACACGACTGTGTAGAGTTCAAAAGTCAAGTACAAAGATTGATTGACAATAAAGAGATCGAATTCTTCGAGGAGGATACTTCTGAAGCCATGGAGGTTTGCGCTTCAGAACCAGGCAACACTAAGAATACTCTGTTTCTGGTAATTTCAGAACCAAAGAAGCCAGAAACAAATAAGTCAGCAAAATCCAAGCTCACTATTCAAGCGCCGCAACCATTTTCCTTCCAGGATCTAAAAAGAGTTCCCTGGAAGTATGACTGTCAAATCACTCGACATGAAGACCCTCGGAAAGCTGGATAGGGGGCAGTAAATGATGTGACGTTCTACACAAGAAGTGGAACTCAGTATGGTTTAAAAGAAAGCAAAGAATCAAAGGGAAAGACTCTTATTGTGGACCCGCCGAGAAGCGTATTCCAAGAACCTGAGACACCAGTCAACGAGCTGGTGCAGGAGAGGGAAATGAAAGAATTCCTAAGGTCTTTAAAAAATAGCGAGTATAATGTGGTCGAACACCTTATAAGGTTGCCCGCCCGCATATCAATCCTCACCTTGCTACTCAGCTCCGAAGCTCACAGGAACACACTATTGAAAGTGCTCAACGAGATATTCGTTCCCAATGACATCTCTGTAAATAAGCTCGACAGATTGGTCAACAACCTGAATGCAGATAATTTTATCCACTTTAATGATGATGAGATCCCGTCGGGAGGAATAGGGTCCACTAAGGCCCTATATATCACCACCCGTTGCAAGGGGTATACTTTACCCGGGGTGCTGGTGGACAATGGATCCGCGCTGAACGTAATGTCACACTGAAAAGGCTCCAAGTAGATAGTACTCATATGAAAAATTGCAGTACTGTCATACGTGCCTTTGACGGGACCAAAAGCAATGTAGTGGGACGAATAGATATACCACTAAAAGTGGGCCCCAATACTTACAATGTTGATTTCATAATAATGGATATCAAGCACACATATAACTGCTTACTGGGAAGGCCATGGATCCACTCCGTGGGGGCTGTGCCATCATCATTACATCAGAAAGTTAAATTTATCCATGACGGGAGGTAGATCACGATCAATGCGGAAGAGGATATCATAGCCTCTATCACGAGTGACGCGCCGTATGTGGAAACTGACGAGAAGGCAATTGATTGCTCTTTTCGATCCTTCGAATTTGTCAGTGCTACATTCGTCGCAGAAGGAAACAAAATCCCTACGCCGAGATTGTCTAGGACCACAAGAATGGGCATCAAGCTGACCGTGGGACGGGGAGTCCGAGTTGGAAAGGGGCTAGGACGGCGCCTTCAAGGTCGCGCCAGGACGCCAGCTATCATCAGCAAACAAGAACGCTTTGGCTTGGGATACAAGCCAACTGCGGAAGAAATGAGGAAGGAAATTTTGAAAAATCAGGAAAGAAGGAAGGCTCGTCTACAGGGGAAAGAAGTTTGCTGGGAACCCATGATATTTTCTCCACTATCTCAGAATTTTGTCTTTGGAGGAATCATTTACCCGAAAACAGACGAAAAAGAGTTAACGAAGTTAATGGGCAAGTTGGACATCAATGCCCTTGTCGGAGAAGAAAGTACTGAAACATCTCTGGAAGGAATCACACCTTATGCACATGGATCTACTCTGAGTAATTGGAGCGCAGAAGAAATCCCTACAGTTTTTAGGGAAATTTTAGAGTAATATTCCAATCATACTTGTTACCCCTAGCCCGAAGGTAATAAGAACCTTTTTGTAAAAAGGGCCTAAATATGTTTACGATAATAAAATAAAACTTTTTGTTGTAAATTTTTAGTAAATGTTTTCGTTTCCAAATATTTATTTCCAACTACAATTCAAATTCTTGATTATTTTTGTTCAAGATAAGGTTTTATTTCAGGTCCTCAGATATTGAACTATCAAGCAATAGTGAAGCTAATCCAAAACTCATTTTCGAGAAAGAAGTGTGTCTAGGAGAACTTTCGGAGTCTGAGGATGACCAGGATTATGAGCTGCCTCCTGATTTGCTAAGAATGGTAGAACATGAGGAGAAACAGATTCAACCCCACAAGGAATCAGTCGAGATTATGAGTCTGGGGAAAAAAGAGAAAAATAAAGAAGTAAAAATCGGCACATGCATTTTAGCTAAAACTAGAACGGATCTGGTTAATCTACTCAGAGAATTTAAAGACGTCTTCGCCTGGTCTTACCAAGACATGCCCGAATTAGACACGGATATTTTGGTACATAAACTCCCTATAGAGGAGGACTGCAAACCCGTTCAGCAGAAACTGCGAAGAATGAGGCCTCATATCCTGTTGAAAATAAAAGAAGAAGTGAAAAAACAGTATAATGCTGGCTTTCTTCAAGAGTTCAAGTACTCAGAATGGGTAGCCAACATAGTCCCAGTGCCCAAAAAGGATGGCAAAATGCGTATGTGCGTCGACTACCGGGATTTGAATAAAGCTAGTCCCAAGGATAATTTCCCATTGCCTCATATCGATACTCTAGTCGATAATACGGCAAAACACTCTTTGTTCTCCTTCATGGACGGATTCTCAGGGTATAATCAAATAAAAATGTGTCCTGAAGATATGCACAAAACGATATTCGTAACACAATGGGGAACCTTTTGTTACAAGGTGATGCCATTCGGACTAAAAAATGCGGGGGCAACATACCAGCGAGCCATGGTGGCCTTGTTCCACGATATGATGCATAAAGAGATCGAGGTTTATTTCGATGACATGACCGCTAAGTCGCAGACTGAAGATGAACATATAAGAGTCTTGAGGAAGCTTTTCCTGAGGCTAAGGAAATTTCAGCTAAAGCTAAATCCTGCCAAATGCACATTCGGAGTAGCATCTGGGAAACTATTAGGCTTCGTAGTCAGCGAAAGGGGCATCGAGGTTGATCCCGACAAGGTTAAAGCTATTCAGGAGCTGCCACCTCCACGCACTCAGAAGCAAGTGAGAGGATTTCTAGGCAGATTGAACTATATTGCCCGGTTTATTTCACAATTAACTGAAAAATGTGACCCTATCTTTCGACTTTTAAAGAAGCACGACTCTGGAGAATGGGATGAAGAATGTCAGGAAGCCTTCGACAAGGTCAAATCTTATCTGATAAGTCCCCTAGTTCTGGTACCGCCAGTTCCTAATAGACCGTTAATCTTATATTTAACGGTCTTCGAGAAGTCCATGGGTTGTGTATTGGGTCAGCATGATGGCACCGGCAGAAAGGAAAAAGCAATATACTACCTTAGTAAGAAGTTTACGGATTGCGAAACAAGATATTCACCAGTTGAAAAGGCATGTTGCGCTCTGGTCTGGACTACTAAAAGACTAAGGCAGTACATGTTGTATCATACAATATGGCTAATCTCAAAACTCGATCCCCTTAAATACTTGATGGAGTCTACTGCATTGACCGGCAGAATGGCCAGATGGCAAATTCTCTTGTCTGAATTTGATATAGTATACGTCAATCAGAAAGCCATTAAAGGTAGTGCTATCGCTGACTTTCTGGCCAGCAGAGCTCTAGAGGACTATGAACCTCTAAACTTTGACTTTCCTAACGAAGACCTGATGTGCGTCGAGGAAGATGGCGCAAATGATGACCATTGGAAATTGAATTTCGACGGTGCTTCTAATGCCACCGGTAAGGGAATTGGGGCAGTGCTCGTATCTTCAGAAGGTGACTGCTATCCCTTCGCCAGCAAGCTTGATTTTGACTGCACCAACAATGTGGCGGAATACGAAGCATGTATCATGGGAATCCGGGCGGCCATCAACCGAAAGATTAAACAGTTGAAGGTATACGGGGATTCAATGCTCGTGATCTAACAGCTTCGTGGAGAATGGAGTACCCGAGACTCTAAACTAATGGAATATCGGAACTTGGTCCTAGACTTGATCAAGTCATTCTACAAAATATCCTTTCATTATTTGCCTCGAGAAGACAACCAAATGGCCGACGCCTTAGCCACTTTGTCGTCATTAATACAAGTAAATAAGTCATCAGATCTAAAGCCGATACAAATGAGCATATACGACTCTCCAGCTTACTGTTACAATATGGAAGAAGACGAAAACAGTGAACACCCATGGTACCACGATATCTTGCAGTACATAAAGAATCGTGAGTATCCAAAAGAAGCCTCAGAGAATGAAAAAAAGGACACTGCGAAGACTAGCAATTGATTATGTCCTAGATGGTGACATCCTATACAAAAAACGAAAAGACCAGATATTGCTGCGATGCGTAAACACCACCGAAGCCAAAATGATCCTCGAAGAGGTACATGAGGGTGTCTGTGGAACTCATGCCAACGGATTCACCATGGTAAGATAAATCATGAGATTTGGGTATTACTGGCCTATAATGGAGAGTGACAGCATCGAATATGCTAAGAAATACCACAAATGCCAAATTTATGCTGACAAGATTCATGTTCCTCCATCACCTCTGCATGTGATGACATCTCCGTGACCGTTCCCAATGTGGGGCATAGATGTAATTGGGCTTATCTCACCCAAAGCTTCCAATGGTCATCGTTTCATCTTCGTTGTTATTGACTACTTCACTAAGTGGGTAGAAGCAGCCATTTACGCTAATGTGACCAAAGTAGTAGTGAGCCGATTCCTCAAGAAGGAAATCATATGTAGATATGGAATACCGGAAAGCATTATATCCGATAATGTGTTGAACTTGAATAAAGGACCATATCGGATGTCTGCAAACAATACAATATAAGGCATCATAATTCCTCACCATACCGCCCGCAGATGAACGAGGCAGTTGAGGCAGCCAATAAGAATATCAAGAAGATTGTTGGAAAAATGGTGGAAACATACCGGGACTGGCACGAGAAGCTACCATTTGCATTGTTTGCATACAGAACATTAGTGAGAACTTCTACTGGGGCAACTCCTTTTTCCCTAGTCTATGGGATAGAGGCAGTTTTACCCATAGAAGTTGAAATCCCTTCTTTAAGGGTTTTGTCAGATCTAAAATTAGACGAGGTAGAATGGGTTCAAGCCAGGCATGACCGGCTTGCCTTGATCGAAGAGAAGAGATTAAAATCTATTCGACATGGGTAAATGTATCAGAAACGAATGATGAGAGCCTTTAACAAAAGGGTTCGCCCAAGAGAGTTCCGAGAAGGGGATCTGGTTCTGAAAAAGATTCTCCCTATACAAAAGGACTTCTGGAGCAAATGGATGCCAAATTGGGAAGGGCCATATGTTGTAAAAAAGGCTTTCTCAAGAGGAGCATTAATTCTGTCTGAAATGGATGGCAAAGATCTGCCTAACCCAGTAAACTCAGACGCAGCCAAGGAGTATTTCACTTAAGAACTCCTAGACACATGAAGACTCTGCCAAGATAGCCTTGCAAAGCTTGATAGTCAGATATCTGGTGCATCAATTCTTTCCTTTTTGTACCTTTTTTGTCAATACTTACCTTGAATTTTGTTATCAATAAAATCTTTTGTTAATAAAATTACAAGTTTTCTACATTGCTTCTGAAATTTCTTAAAAAGGTATAGGGATTAGGAGCGATCTTACTCAAAGAGAGATAACACTTCGAAACAAAATAAACACTCTTTAGACGGGATTGGGATCAGATATTTTATGAAAGAGACATAACCGTCAAAGTGACAACGACCGATCAAGACAGTTGATTAAACAAATCCTATGGAAAATCATTGTCATATGCATTTTGCATTTCATGCTAGGATCATGCATGCATGCATACATACATCATACATGCAGTACATGCTAACCCTAATATTCTAAATTTAGTTATGAAAGCATTACAGGTCTTGTCCTGTCAGGAAGCAAAGAAACAGGTGAACATAGAGACATCATCAAAGCTCTTCGACCTAATAGTGCGACTCTATCCCAAATCACAACCATTCCTCGGGAATTCAAGTAAGAATACTCACCCTTAACACTTATTATTTCTACTCAACAGGTATGTCATGAAAAAGGACTATTCGAATGTCCTATAAAATCCATTTTCACAAATGGTCAAAGGAAATCGATCCCTTTGAACAAATCCAATCTCAAGATTGGTACTAACTGATTGTACCCAGGGAAATGGTACAACTAGACCGAGGCAAACGGCCACCGGTAAAGGAAAATAAAATCCGTTAATCCCTGTGCATTTGGGAAAAATGCATGAAAGAGGACTATTCGAATGTCCTTTAAAATCCATTTTTACGAATGGTCAAAGGAAATCAATCCCTTTGAACAAATCCAATCGCAGGATTGGTATCAACTGATTGTACCCAAGGAAATGGTACAACTAGTCCGGGGCAAACGGCTACCGGTAAAGGCAAGTCAAATCCGTTAATCCCTGTGCATTTGGGAAAAATGCATAAAAGAGGATTATTCAAATATAATTTAAAATCCATTTTCACGAATGGTCAAAGGAAATCAAATCCTTTGAAGAACTTCAATCTCATATCAATCGATTATACTCAAGGAGATAGTACAACCAGTCCAGAGTAAATGGCTACCAATCAAGCCTCTTCGTCAGTGTTGCAGCTTTAAAGTGACAGAACTCGTCATTAGATCTTGTTTCTTCGGCAGTGTTGCAAACAGATTGAATGATTCTCATCTCAATGGAAGTGTTGTAGATGGATCAGATAAATCGTGCTTCGTCAGTGTTGCAGTTTTAGAGTGACCGAACTCGTCGTCAGATCTCGCTTCTCCGACAGTGTTGTAAGCAGATCAAATAGCGTTTCCCATCTCGCGGCAGTGTTGTAGATGGATCAAACAAATCATGCTCTTCGTCAGTGTTGCAGCTTTGGAGTGACAGAACTCATCATCAGATCTCGCTTTTCCGACAGTGTTGCAAGCAGATCGAATGATTCTCATCTCAGCGACCGTTTTGCAGATGGATCAAACAAATCAGGTTCTTCGTCAGTGTTGCAGATTTAGAGTGACAGAACTCGCCATCAGATCTTGCTTCTTCGACAGTGTTATAAGCAGATCAAATGATTCTCATCTTAGCAGTAGTATTGTAGATGGATCAGTCAAATCGTGCTTCGTCAGTGTTGCAGCTTTAGAGTGACAGAACTCGCCATCAAGTCTTGCTTTTTCGGCAGTGTTGTAAGCAGATCGAATGTTTCTCATCTCAGCGATAGTGTTGTAGATGAAACATACAAATCATGCTCTTCGTCAGTGTTGCAGCTTCAGAGTGACAGAACGCATAGTCAAATCTCGCTTTTTCGACAGTGTTGCAAGCAAATCGAATGTTGTTCCCCATCTCGGCGTCAGTGTCACAGATGGACCAGATAGATTGTGCTTCGACAGTGTTGCAGCCTAATTGAGCATCAGAACTCCTTGCCAGATCGTGCGTCCTCGATAGTGTAGCTAGATAAGACATCAGCGCTCGCATCAGACCTTGCTTCTCCGGCAGTGGTGCAACTAGGTCCAGTCTTCAGTAAAAATAAAAGCATCACATCCAACTCAAGTTTTGTGCCATCTTCTCCAACGGATTGTCAATTTTGAAGATTTTGTGGACAAGGGCGGTGGAGTACATCAAGTCAAAGTCCACAAGAAGAAGCGGTGGCCGAAAGAACCACAACCTTACCAAAAAAACCTTTACTTTACCAAAAAGAACCCTTACCTTACCTGAAACCTAAATGAAAAAGGGTTATTCTTTATCTTTGCTCTATTGTCGTTACACAACAATGAGCAAAGAGGGGTAGCTGTAATAACCCATTGGGTATAAAACCCAAACCTCTTTTTATTATCAGATCCAATACAAATCCAACAGAGCCCAAAGATAAAACTAAGCCCACAAACCAAACCCAAAGATAAACCCAACCTAACAGATTAAACCCTAATCTGATAAAAAACAAAAACCTAATCCCCTGGTTAACCATCTGCCTCCTCCTCCTCAGTGTATCTGCCAACTGTCCGCGCGTGGCCACCACGCGCGGCTATTCGACTCGCGCATGGTGGTCACGCGCCCTCTGATTTGTTGAAGACGCCGGCCACCGCCCTAGCCACGTGAAGGCTCAGATCCACCGCCCTCGTCCTTTCACCTGCAGAAAAAAAACATCATTAAATCCTAGTTTATAGATCTAAAAAATAGGATAAGAAACCTGTATTTTATTATTATAAGTTGCAAAATATGGGTATAAATACCCTCTAAGCCGAATGTATTTTCCGGTTAGAAACCGGTAACCAAAAATCAATTAAGAGAGAGGCAAACATTCCAACCAAAAAATCAGTCCAAGAGTATTCAACATCTCAATTGAAACAAATAACAGAAAAGAGATTCAACCGAAGCAAAGAAAAACAAAAATTAAGGTAAAAAAATAAAAATTGAACACTTATCTCTTAGATCTGTGTAGATTCGTAGCCCCTTTCGCAAAACCGAGCTCGAATCCGGCTTCAGCACCTTAAAATACATTGGAAAGGTATAATCTTTTACCCTTCCGACCACCGGCGCAGCGGCCGGCATGGCAACGATGATCACCGGCGAGCCCAAACAGCTGCCGGACTTCCAGTTCTCAGAGAACCTTCAAAGATTCTGTAACCCTTTGATCATGAGAGGAGAAGACAAATGAGAGATTTAGCCCGAAAAAGGGCATTTATATTAGAGGCCAGACGACACCGTTTTGGTATCGGATTTTTAAGCCCAAAACGGTGCCGTTTAGCAATAGGAGCCCCGCACCAAGCCCGTTTACCCGGTCTGACCCGCTCGTTTACCCGAGATTATGGGTAAATTCCAGACGAGGTCCCTGCACTCCAAAGCGTCTCTGATTTGGCCCTCCAGTTTGCATCAGATTCGATTTTGGTCACTGATTTTACCAAAATTAAGCTTTATTTTTTATTTCCTTCAATTTAACCCTCATAATATTATTATCTTACATTTTAATGTTTTTGCTTTTTGCAGATCAACCCTAGATTTTCAAAAATTATTATAATCCTCATTATTATTATTATTATTATACACATTATTTTCATATTATTTGTATTATTGAATATTTACTAATCCGTTTATTTCAGATTCAATATCGGATTTACATTTTCAGTCGTATAAAATATTATGTAACCGAGGGTGCCAATTTTGGTCTTTGTAGGGGTGCTCACCCTTCCCTATGCGTAACAGACTCCCGGATCCAGCTCTGATTCGTAGACGTATTTTTGGTGTTTCAATCGCACCGGTATAAAAATCGATTGGTGGTGACTCCTCGAACAAAAACCGGTGATTACATGGGGAATGGGGATTTGAACAAAGCAACAGAGCTTTTCGATGAAATGAAGGAGAAGAATATGGTTTTTTGGACTACAATTGTTAGTGGGTTATCACTGAACGAAGATCATTCGAAGGCGTTGTCTATGTTCTTTAAAATGCTGGAGGTTGGTTTGAGGCCTAATGATCTTACTCTTGTTTCGGCTCTTTCCGCTTGTGCTAAAATTGGTGCACTTGAAGCTGGAGTCCGTATCCATACGTATACTTTGGAAAATGGGTTTCGGTTGAATAAAGCAATTGCTAATACTTTGGTTGATATGCATTCAAAGTGTAGGGATATTCAGTCTGCTAGCAAGGTTTTTGAAGAAACAAAAGAAAAGGACATTTGTACCTGGAGTGTCATGATATGGCCTATGGGGCTGCGCAATCCATGGATTTTATGGACAAGTTATCCTATACTTCAAAAAGATGATATTTTGTGTCGATTTAGGAATTTTCATTGAGCTAGATTCTTTATTTGTATTTTTTTTGAATAAACTCAAACTTGCCATGTTTGCAGGGATAAAACCTGATGGGGTGATCTTACCCTCCTGACCGCATGCTCACACTGGTTTATGTGGTCATTTATGTTTGAACGCAGTATAAAGTTAGAGACCGGTTTTGCCACTTATGTTAAGCTAAAAGTCACTTATGTTTGAGCGTAATACAAAGTTTGAGACTGTTAATGGGTGGTCACGACGATAATATGTTAGAATTAAAATATATTCGATGTGAATATAAACCCAAGATCTATATGTTAAATCATCAAGAACAATAAAATAAATAAACTAAATGCGGAAGCGTACCTGAATTAATCGATAGATGAAGATTTTCCAGAGGGTTTGATCTTCCAAGAAGTTAGGTTTTCTCTTGCGACACAACTCTATCCCTCATCAAATAAATAAAAAGAGATATGCAAGTTGACCTAATTCTTAGGGACCATAACCCCTTTATATAGTTGATTTAATAACCAACTATTAAGTATTTATAACTCTGTCCCTCATCAAATTATAAATACACCTTATGGTATCTACACTTTTAATTCCATGATAATTTAATACCTAGAATACGTGTAACATAATTGGTTATTTAATTACATGTTAAATTTTATAATAGCAATATATATTATACATATGTGCCCACTATTATTGAATTTTAATCCAACAATCTCCCACTTGGGCAACATATGTTTCTTGACAAGTGTATAACCTTACGAGCTAAAAAATTTGCTATTATATAATAGGTATTCTAAAACAATCTCTTCCATCAATTATATCCATATAGGATCAAAGCGGTCTTCATCATATCAATCATGACTGGATCCATCAATGGTCACGTATAAAAACATAATCAAATGACATAGATCAATCATGGATGCGTAGCATGGAAATTACATGTAAATGTGAACCGAACATGCTTATTTCCAAATAGTCCTCCTAAACTTTAGTGAGATCAAACTTTACTAAATTCAGAGTGTGCATAAGCCAAAATAACTTTATTTCTGCAGAAATTAACCTTAAACTAAAGTAACCGAAATTATGTCTAAAACGAATGAGCATTTATCAAAATTACAAACTTCCACTAAAACTGAATATACTTAAATAATATTACACCCTCATGAGCAGTATGCTCATGAAAGACCTAGGATGATAGTTTCTCAATAAGTGCGCAATTATGGAGTTTGTACCAACATGTTCTATAGACACACAAATACTCTGAATTTTCTTTAACAACTAGAAACAAACTTTTAAAGTGTTTCTATTGTTTATAGAATAAATGATGAATATTTATTGTCACAAAATAATTGAAGTGTTCTTTCTATTCAATCTATAATTAGCAGCTCATGTGACAGAGTCTTTTATATCAATATTCTAGTCGAATTAAAGCCTGTAAACTTCATGATCTCTAACTTACCAGAACTTCGATATGTGAGCATGTAATTTTTATTCTCTAAAGACATTTCATAACTCTCTTGTCTGCTATCCAACGGTCCATATTAGATTTACTTAAATATTTGTCTAACATTCTAATAATGTACGCAATATCCAAATGCATACATACTTAAGCATAAATTAGATTCTCAATAGCTTATTGAATCCTTTGTATTTTATAAATTTCAAGGTTACCTGTAGGGAACTGAAAAAAATTATCTTTTCTAGTAATATGAGTGTCACTTGATTTACTCTCACTGAACTTGTAATACATACAATTTTCAACCAAATCTATCTCAAAACCGAATGAGATAATCAATATAAAATTTATAATTTTATTAATGAGAGTTAAACTTAAGCTCATATATGAATATCTTTAATTTACATATCATTAATTTTGTATCATTAAACACAAATTAATGATTGTACCATATAATTAATTTATTCAATGTTGTCATTGAAAAACACAAGCTTAACATTCATCTTATGTAGCTCAAGATTAAAAGCAACAAGTGTCAAATTATTTTGAAAGAGTCTTTCAATATAACTTGAGAGAAAGTCTTCATAAAATCAATATCTTCTTTTAGAGTATATCCTTTATATACAAGACATGCCTTATACTTGTCCACATTATCATTTACATCCCTCTTGGTTTTAAATATTAATTTACAACCAATTGGTTTGTACCTTAAGGTAATGCGACAAGTTCCTAAACTTTATTGCCTTGTATAAAATTATACTATTTTTTTAATGATATTTATCCATTTTTGAGAGTTAAAAATTTTATGGTTTGATAAAAATAACTGATCAGGTTATTTTCTATCATTCCTTTATTACACTTATTTTTTTGATAAAATACTAAGTAATAATCCTTAATAGTATTTCTCTTTTCTCTCATGGATATCTTAAAAGATACTTTTTGATGTTGTTGAGTTTGTTCTTCTAAAAAAAATAATTACCTTATCTTGAATGAGAGTTGTTCAACATTGCTTTGCTGATGTACTTGATTCATTTTTTTATTAATGATGGGTGTGAAAACCTAAACATCGTCAAAAGTGTTAGTGAAAAATTAAATTAATATTCAATTCCTCCTAAACAACAATGTATCTAACCTTATTCTCCCTCCAAAATCAACATCCTAAAAAATAATTATAAATCTCTCATTAAAATAATCTTAATTGTGGGATCGTAAACTTTACAACCCATTGATCACTCAAAATAACCTAAGTAGTTGCTTATTTTTGAAGTTTATTTTTTTTACATTTATCCTAGTTTATACAAAAGAATCAACATTTTATAACTTATTGTTATTCCTTTTGAGCAGGTCCCTTAGTAACTTCATTATAATATATTTTTTTATTGTCCT
Organism: Abelmoschus esculentus; assembly: GCA_035048815.1. NCBI lineage: Eukaryota > Viridiplantae > Streptophyta > Magnoliopsida > Malvales > Malvaceae > Abelmoschus > Abelmoschus esculentus. Next base: position 15,029,739 of record JAUCBN010000027.1, on the reverse strand, counting down.
TATTCTTAGAGACACTAACCAAAGAGCACTAACTTATTGAGTATTTTTATAATTATAATGCTTCAAATTTTCTTCCTCCTTAACACAATGAGAAATAATCTCATTTTAAGTTTATTTCTCCTTTAATAATTGTAACTAATTTTGAATTAGTTAAACTGTATAGGAAGCTATATTAAAATTATAAGAACAAACAATTGTTATAAAGTTTGATCTTATGTGTCTTAAGTTTTGAAGCAATATAATATACTCCCTTACATTTCCTTGATCCTTATACTTCATAAACATCAAGTAAACCAAAAGTGATGTCACGTTAATCTTAAAAAAATTAGTATTATTTTCAATAGAAAACTATAAAACTAAATTTGATTTTGATATAACAATTAAGTATAAGGACTAATTTGAAATAAATTTTTAAGTCCCTATGTCAAACTTTTGATTTTAAGTCAAACCAAGAACTTTGAAATAAAAATTTCTAAGTGTTTTTGCACAAGGGTAACGATACCCCAAGAGCAGGTATCGATACACCTGGGTTTTTAAAGCCTTGTTCTTGAGATCAAGAACAAGTATCAAAACATGGTTCTATACCTTTTCATCACTTCCAACACCTGTTTCGAACCAGGTATCGAAACCTAAAAATATATTTCAATTAATTTTAAAATATTTAAAATTATGACTCTAGGTATCGATACACCCCTTAAAACCCAACGACTATTTTAGCATTAAATGAGTTGACCGTTGGTGGGAGTTAATTTTTGAATGGTGGTTAGCTTGTACCGAAACATGGATCGATACCCAATATCATAGTTTCATAAAGGTATCGAAGCATGTATCGATACCCCCTCTATTAAATGCACAACAACTCTTTCTATTCTTGGTCTATTTCGAAACAGGTAGCCCGTGTTTCGATACCACTTACTGCAGAGTGCATTTATGAATGGTAGATGAAGTCTCAACGGCCTTATTTATATTCCCAACAACTACAACGGTTAGAAATCAATGAGAAGGTATAAAATGAAGCATTTTCAACAGCATTAAAGACTATTGAACCTCAAGCAACATACAAGCACACAAATCCAACTCAAAGCACTTCATTGCATATTCTTGCTCCCAACTCTTGTAATTTTACTTTGATCTTTTGTAATTTGAGTTTGGGAGAGTTTGTTTGTAATTGGGGCAACATATTTCTTGTGAGAGATTTTTCATTTGCCTATTTTCCCTTGTATTACTTTGTGAGGATTGAATCAATTCTTGGGTAGAAGAATTGATTCGTATTGAAACGGTTATCCCTTGAACCGAGAAAAAAATCGAATTCTTTAGTGAATTGGTTTCAAAATCCTTAGTGGGAGCTAAGGTAGTGGATGTAGAGCTTGTTCGAAGCTTGAACCACTATAATTCTCTTATCCTTCAATTTTAGCTTTTTACCGAAAATTTCCCGATCAAATTTTTAATTGCCAATTCACCCCCTCTTGGCCATACTTCAAGATCGATCAACTCAACAAAAACCCTTAGTATGAATAATTTCTTTAGATTTGTGCTCTTAAAAGTTTCTAAAATATTATACTTTATGATCATTAGACTTATGCAACTTGAATAAACTCACCTCTCAAAAACTTATTTATGAATGCTTACCGCCATGAGAGGTGCAAGTTGTTATTCACTTAGTGCAAGTTCTATGTTCATACCATCAAATACTATATATAAGTGTCTTTTCTATTCCTTGAAATTAATTTCACTAAACATGAGTGTAGAATATATTCAACAAATATTATGATAGTAAAGATAAATCATCTAAATATAAAACAAAAATTATTAAATAAACAAGCTCACATAAATATCCATAAGTAAACAATAAATTCAAAATAATGGCTAGTTTCCCTCAAGATACCAAGCACGACATTAATATCAAGTCTTTGGACAGTAATATTAACTGTAAGCGGTATTCTTGTTATAGCAATCAAACATTGACAATAAACTATGTCAAACAATTGATTAATCTTTGGACTAACGTATTGTTCACATAAAATACCATATAATTATCACACATTTATCGCCACAGTTATCGTTGTAATTCGGCCAAATATTAATTTTCCTTTGGGTCAATTAATAGACGCATGAATTATAAAGACCTATAATTATCTTAATATTTTAAATAAACTAATCTACACAAAAGCGGTCACTTTGGTGACATTATGTTTTAATTAATCTATTAAAATATTAGATATCCGAAGTCAAAATATGAATTTAATTATTTTAAAATATTCTTTTAATTTTATCTTTTACTCAAGATAAAATATAACCAAAGTAATAATAAATTTGAATAAAGGTAACATCATCACAAGATATCGAACACTCCAATAATATTTAAAAAAATATTAATTTGTAAGTGATATTTTGATATAATAATCAAACATTGATAGTAAGAATATGTTAAACAAAAATCTTCCTTTGGGCCAATTTATTGTTCACATATAAAACTAAATAATTATCACATGTTTATTACCACAGATGCACATATAAAACTAAATATTAATCTTCCTTTGGGCTGATTAATATTAGTATAAACTGAATTACATGCACAAAACATTCTATATTTTAAAATAAAATAATTTCCACAATAAAGATCACTTTGGTGACTTAATGCTTCAATTAATTTATCTTAAAATATATAACATAAACATACCAATATTCAAACTTAATATTTATAACGGTTAAAGTTGAAATTTCTGATAACACTTGATTTTTCAAAATAAACCAAATTAAGGTTGTCTTAATGGGGCTACCAGAATCAAAATAACTGAAATCTTTAACTGTTCTTCAAAAAATTCCTTATATATGTTTTTATCAAAACTAAATTCGATCAAAACATTTAATCTTTAACTAAAAACAAAATACAAAAATATCATTCGTATAATAATTACTTGAAACTTTAATATAATTATAATAATATAATAATCGAAAATAAATTTTTGATCAAACCGAATTGAATATATCAATACCAAATATATATTCTATAATCCAAAATAACATATAATCAAAACTAAATACCGAATATATTAACTAAGTAAATTACATAAAGTAACAATATACTTTAAAAGTAACATGCCAAAAGATCATTCAATTATAACTTAATAGATATAAATCGAATATAAATCTTTAATAGCTAACCTGATTATAATTTTTTTTGAATCATGATAAATTTATCATGACAAAGCCAAAATTAATTATATTTTTCTTTATTATTAACGACCAAAATTAAAATTTTGATCTAACCGAATTTAACTTAATACCCAATGATCAAAACTGAAATTTTGATACAACCAAATTAAACATATATTTTAAATAAAATATATTTAAAATATATATTTCATAAAAATAAAGTAAATATGCTACTATCGAAGTAATTGAAATCCAAACTTAAAATTTAATTTTCAATTAATAGCAACCCAAAAATTAAATAAATTTTCATGCGGAAAAAACTTAATCTTCATATAAATCTAGATTGATTTCTATGATTTCTTAATTAATCGATTCAAACACATGGACATAAAACCAAACTGAATCCACGAAAATAGAAACAACGAATGTTAATCCATTGGAAAAGGTCGGATTGGCGAAAAACCAAAATAAATATAAAATTCATAAGGTTAACAATATTATAAAAAATATCAAAACTGAAGTGAATCATATTGATTTCATCGGTTATAGTACCAAAATTTAATTTCCAAATCAAAATGTATGGTTTTGACAGTAGAGAACAATAACAAATTGATCCAACTGATTGCAAATTGAAAAAGAAAATTAATAATAAATTAAAGAAAAAATAAGTTCAAAGTTATGGACGCAAAAACCAAACTGGATTCCATTGAAATTAGAAATCAATGGACATAAAATCGATTATTAGATCTTAATGATTTGATATAATTCTGGCTCTGATACCACTTGTTAGAATTAAAATATATTCGATGTGAATATAAACCTAAGATATATATGTCAAATCATCAATAACAATAAAATAAATAAACTGAATGCGGAAGCGTACCTGAATTAATCGATAGATGAAGATTTTCCAAAGGGTTTGATCTTCCAAAAAGTTAGATTTTCTCTTGCGGTACAACTCTCAGATGGGGAAAAGAGAAATGCAAGTTGACCTAATTCTTAGGGACCATAACCCCTTTATATAGTAGATTTAATAACCAACTATTAAGTATTTATAACTCTGCCCCTTATCAAATTATAAATACACCTTATGGTATCTACACTTTTAATTTTATGATAATTTAATACCTATAAAACGTGTAACATAATTGGTCACTTAATTACGTGTTAAATTTTATAATAACAATATATATTATACATATGTGCCCATTATTATTGAATTTTAATCCAATACAATATGGTGAATCAGTGATTGTGTTGTGGTAGTGACGAAGGGATAGGGTGGTTGTATTGAGGTGTTGAAAGTGGAAGGTGGTTTCCTTTCGCTTTCATGTTGACATAAAGAAGATGATGAGGAAGAGAGCCACATAAGCAACCCACGTGTATCAAACGTGAAAAATATTTTTTAATTCAACAGATCATTTTTCGTTACCCATTTACGGTCTCTAACGTCCGAGTGACCAAATATTTATACCCTGAAAACGTATGTGATTTTACTGATTCGTTTTCAAAATGAGTGACTAACTTTGTACTACGCTCAAGCTCAAATATAAGTGATTTCCGTAGTAATTAACCCGTATTTTTTTACAATAAGGTATTTGATTATCGAATAAGGTTGTTATCAAGTAGATATCGGGGAAGTATTTGATTATCGCATATGTTTTAGGTAATAATTCTTTAATTGTTTGTTATTTTTTTAACACATAAGTCACTTTTAGCTAAACGCAAATTTAACTTAGAAATCGTTTTTGGCTAAACGTGACTTTAAAATTCTCTTTTAATTAAACACGATTTCAATTTACGTACGTGAATTGAGATAGAATTTTTTAAAAAATAATTTCTAACGGGTAAATTTCTAATTAATTCGAAACAAGAGAAAGTTTAGTGAAAATTGTACTTAGCATGTTATTTTCCTTGATTTATTATTTCAGTCCTTTCATTCAATATATTGTTTTTATTAGTATGATATATTCATTAAGGTATACATTTATTATATAATATTGTTTTCTATGTACATATTGTTAGTATATTTTTTGTATGAATTTTATATATTTGCGTAATATGCATTTCCCATATTTTCATTATTTATACATGTCATTCATACGAAAGATTATTCTATGGACCGATTCTACCACGTCATTCATGGTCCTTAACCACTAAAAATTAGTCAACTAATTTTTATTTACTATGTCATTTTTTCTTTCCTAATTAATCTCTATTTAATCACCCACTACCTATTTATATGACAATAAAAAAAAAATGAAGATTCACTCTTAAAAAATGACATCGAAAATATAAAAATTAATTGATTGTTTTTTAGTGGTTAAAGACCATAGATGACGTATTGGAATCGGTCCATAAAATAATTTCTCCATTCATATATATCTCGTTTATGTTGCATATCTGGCTAGGGGTGTAAATGAACAGGGTGTTCGACGAACTGCTCGTGAACCGTTCGTATAATGTTCGTTTATTAAGTTAAATAAACGAGTATGAACATATATTTTATGTTCGATTAATAAACGAACGAACACGAACATAAGTGTGTTCGGCTCGTTTATATTTACGAACAAATTCGTTTATGTTCGTTTATAAGCTCGTTTATATACTCATTTATAAGCTCGTTTATAGACTTGCTTATTTTCTTTTATATACAAACGCTAAACAAACATGTTCATGAACACTAAACGAACATGTTCGTGAATGCTAAATATACAAGTTGATGAATATATACAAATGAACTCGTTCGTAAACACTTAACGAACATGTTCAAGAACGTTAAACAAACAAATTATCGAACATATAAACGAACACGTTTGTGAACGTTAAACGAACACGTTCGTGAACATTAAACAAACTGAGCCCGAACACGACAAAAAATAAACAAATCAAGCTTGAACATACCATTAAAAATTTAAACAAACACGAATAAAGTTTGAACACCTTTAAAAATAAATAAACAAACACGGACCTACCCTTGTCCGTTCAAGCTCGGTTGGTTTACACCCCTAACATATTAATTATTGATATAGTGTTTCATTATTAGAGGGTAAATTTGATTAGTACTAGAGGGATTGATGTGATATTTGTTTATTTTTTTGAGTAATGAAATTCTTAAAATTAACTTGTATTTATAAATATATCTTAAATAAAATTAAATTTAAACCCATAAATTCTAATATATAGACAACACGTAATTGATTAAGTATTGATTTTGGGTATATTGAGAATGCAAACTATTTCTTGCATATAACTGACTCTCAAACTTATTTGAATGATCATTTGAATAGTTTAAGCTTAATAAACTTAATTTTTATTTTTAGTGTAAAAGTAATTAACTGATATTCTGTAGCAAGGATTTTCTTGCCTCTTTTTGGATAAATGAAGAATTTTATAAATAAAAAATACTAAGATGTAATGAAGTGTTACTACTCGCTAATTCTCGCAAAATTGGATGGATAATTTTTTTTTTTAAATTAAAGAAATAGGAATTCTTAATTGATATTTGGGGATCTAAGTCAAAATGAATAATACAAATGGGAAAACACCATGTGCAAGTGACGTTCTCCCTTCAAAATTAACAAAAAAAACTATTAAAAAACGCTAACGTGACGTCCTCCCCCAAGTCGCCACCTGTAGGTGGCGTTCTCCTACCTGCACCATAACTTTTGTATTCCAAAATAAATTTTAAACATCCTATTTGCACAAATAAAAACTCTAAATGGCCTAAAAATTTTGTAATATCCGAATTTCGTTCGGGTTCGAATATAAAATAAGGCTCAAATAAATAAATATTAAATAATATAAATATATAGATAAATATAAATAAAATAATAAATAAAATTTAAAAAAAAATAAAAAAATAATGGATAAGTTGGATCGGTTACTAGGAGAAGTAGTTTTTAATATGTGATTATCAAAAAATGAAGGGGTTCGGTTTTGTTTTGAGGGCTCTTCGGCAGAGAACAATGATGGGAAGAAGGAAACTGGAGTCATGGGGGGAGTGGAGAAGCAATTAAAAAAGGGAATTCATTCGACAAGGGGGAAGAAACTACTAAACAGGGGATATGATGGTCAATCTTCTGTGGGGTGGTGATTTTCTATCAGAGAATGATGATGGGAGCATGAATTTCGGTTGAGAGGGCAAAGATAAAGTGAATGGGAGATACAACACAAAAATAATGGTGGTAAGCTATGATTTCAAGGGGAATTATGCCATCAATGTAATCACGAGAGTTGGAACAGTCAACCAAAGATTTCAATGCATTTTGCAACAAAGGAACCGAATCAGATTCAATGACATGGACTTTCTATGCTTCAACAACCGGTACGTTTCAAATCCTCCCTCCAATGGTTACCAATCAGCCGGGTTCCACCGCGGAAATGTACATCTTCAAACGCTTGCAATGATGGTAAGTTGATTGTGTTTTAATTCTTTGTTCCTCATATAATTTATATTTAGTATTATTTTTTATAATTTAGCCCTTTTGTTTTATTTAATGCATTATTTAATTATTTATTTATTTTGTTTTCATGTTTTTTAAAAGCATATAGTATATTTTGCTTAGGAAATCATTTAATTACACTTAGACGATTAAATTAGAGCATTTTTTTAAGGTTGGTCACTTTAATTAAATAATTAATTTTACTAGGGAGATAATTGTAGTAACGATTTTATTCATATACCTCTAATAATTAAGTGGCCGGTGTTTTGACGTAACATGACGTTGACCAAAAGAGTGTAATTTGGTATCACATTCGACGTGTCATCAAAACCAAAAAATTGATAAATAATTTAAGGTTATAATTAAATAAAATTAATTAGGCAAATAACAAGAAACAACAATAGTATTATTAATTTTATTCGGTGTCAAGATAGTAGTGTCCGATCATTCAGATGTTATCATGATACACTTAGTAAATTAATAATTTAATAGGATTATTTAATGAATGAAACCTCATAGGTTAGAACTTAAAATGAACAAGATAATAATCGGTCATACATTTAAAACCTTCTGGGGCAGAATTTATATTTCTTTAAATACGAGTTAAAGTTTCCTATTTAGAGGACGTCTTATTTAAGCTCGTATTTAAAAGAAATATATTTTCTTATCCAAAAGTATATTCTCATTCAAACGATATTAATTTGACAATGACGAATTAAATTTATATTACTATTCAAAATGACAAAATGCCACATATAATTAATAAGATACCTATCTCGGATGCTCGTAAGAATCGCCCTTACGTGTAACCAACCCCAAACCCAAATGTTTTAAAAATAAATCTCTGATTTATTTTATGGTGTCTGACCTACCAAAGTGGCCGATAACGACTTCAAGTTTTTTAAAATTCAAACAATACACATTTTTAATAAAAATATCGACTTCCATAATTAATGACTAAAGGATATAAAAATCGAGTTTTCAAAATCAACCAAACAGGTTATTTTTCTCGGCTTTAAAATGATCAAAACAATTCGAAGGCTCTCCCCTAATTCTACTTTAAGGGCCATCCAAAAAAGTGCTAAACCCATTGCGTTCCATGAAATATCAGCATCTAGGCAACAATCCAATTCGGATCCTGGCTCACTTCCGGTAATTTGATGCCATTTCCAAACACATATATTGACAAAACCAATGAAACAAAAGGATCACTCCAGGAACCCAAACTGTTCTAGTAGTCCCTTTCTGGCTGCTTCCTCTACAACATCTTTAAGGTTTATTCACCTTTAAAGTGGTGAATTACGTTTTAGAATACAAGAGTACGCAACTTGGATGTGGATATAAGCTAACGATTTGTTGAGGGGAATTAAAGATTGGGTTAAATTAGGGCTTTGCTCTATAAGTTTTGTTCAAATTTTATGTAATTTAATTTGACGTAATTCTATTAATTTAGTTATAGTTGAAATTATTTAATAATTTTTTACAATAAATATTTGTTAAACTTATTGAATAGAGAAAAATACAATAAAATACAAAATTAATTTATAAAATAAAATAAACTAATCATAATATCCAATCAATAAAACTTATAAATTGTTGGAAATATAGACTACAAAATCAATACGTTAACACTGACTTGATAAAAATAAAATAAGTGAAAACAATAAATGAATCGTGCCGTGGTTAACACCACTGCCTTAGAAGCAGATTCGCCCAAATAGATTTAGTAGATGCTACATGCATATCGTCCTCCAAAGTTAACACGAACTCTCTAAAAGTTTATACACCCAAAATTTAGAGTGGACAAAGGTGATATTGCTCTTCAATTAAGAACTCAAAAATTAATAAAAAGGCTTTTGAAAAATTTTGTTACGAAATGATAGAGAAAACAAATGATTTTTTTTTTCCTGGGATGATTCAATTGAGACAAATCACACTCAATTTATAGGCATAATTTAGAGGGCAAAAAAATTCAATTAAAAAAAGAATTAATTCAATTTTAAATGCTAATTTAAATTCCTTCCAAAACTGTAAAATTTCTTTGAATTTAAATAGCATTAAAATAGAATGTATGGAAAGAAAACAAATCTAATACAAATCATACCAAAATAAACAGCCATAAGCATTAAAAAATTGATTTAATTGCAATCTTTATTGCTGCAATCATAAATATAATTTGCAATTGATTTGTAAAATCAATTCTTTTCGCACCAAGCAAATGAAGGAAAGTTTTAACGTATGTGGCTGCAAAATTAAGGGTATGTATAATTGACTATTCGAAATCAATTTAAATTACATTTTTGAGTTCTCAAAAATAAAAAGGCATAAAGATAATTTTCACCCTTAACGTTTATAATTTTTGTTATTTTGGCCCCTATTCTTTCTGGGATAAATTTAGCCCTTGATCTATGTCTTTTTAACAAATAACTCATTTTTAACTATCATGATAACTGAATCGTGAAAAGTTTAATAATGATAATAATAACATGTCATATATATGTGATAATATGTTTTAAATGACTTATAGTCTAACCTATTAAATATATACATATATAGAATATAATTTTATTCTAGTATAAAATATAAAACAATTAAAATTTAAATAAAATATTAAAAATTAATTAAATCCAAAACAAAAATTTACTAAATATTCTCAACCCTAACTAAAATATCTTTATAAAACCCTAAGACTCCAATTTAGATTAAAACTAAAATACTTAAATTCTAAACTAAAATAATAAAAATCTAATTGATTATTATCAAAATCCTTTATCTTTGATTTACCGATAACAAACTATACAAAACATTTTCTTTTCAGATTATGTTCATACCTTTTTAGATAAAATTTTGATTTTACTATAATTAAGGTTGAGAATGTTTAGTAGCCTTTTGTTTTAGATTTAATTAATTTTTAATAAATAAAAATAATAATTTTTAATATTTTATTTGAATTTTAATTGTTTTATATTTTTAGATTAGAATAAAACTATATTCCGCATGTATGTATTTGATATATTAGATATTAAGTCATTTAAAATATATTATTACATATATACATGTCATCATTATTAAATTTTTAACGGTTCAGTTATCATGGTAGTTAAAAAATGAGTTATTTGTTAAAAAGACATAGGTCAAGGGCTAAATTTATTCAAAAAAAAGAATAGGGGCCAAAATGACAAAAATTACAAACGTTAATGGTGAAAATTATCTTTATGCCAAATAAAAAATTCTTTCGTGATCTAGAATGTGGAATTATATGCATAACACCCTTGAGCATTACCAACATAAACTAATCACTAAAACGTTAAATAGGATCACACAAAATAATAGTTAAAATTTAACCAAGTAACTCAAAAAATAATAGATAAACAAATATTATTATCGATTAAAAATAAATATTTTAACACATAGAATATATATAATAATAACACATTGATAAAATTGGTTGATATCTGTTTTAAAAAAAAATTCTACTTAATAATCAATATCTTTTATTAAATAAAACTATTTTAGATTCTGAACCTATTGGATGATATTATCAAATCATGAACAAAAATTTCTAACCGGACCCATAGAAACTTGACCATACAATGCTTTTGCCTTTACCATATAGTATGATTAGAAATAATTCGAAATGACTGATTAGATTATGTGATTTGAGACGATTAATTGCTTATAGAAATATATGATATGCAAATTATGTTCGTCTGTCCGTATAAAGCCGAGACATTAGGCTTTCAAATCAATAATTACTTGATGAGTAATTGAGGTTGGATGTGATTCCAAGGATTTTGTTAGTAAACACAATGGACCGATGGTGGAACCCATAGAACATGATATATGATCCATTATGAGGCCGACATCAATCAGCTTCACATAAAATTTGATGGCGCGTACGAGTCATCTAGTTTTAATGATTAAAAGAATGATTATTGTTTTTAGAGATTATGAAATATTAATAATGTCAATACAATGATTAAGCGATTAATGTCTAATGATTAAAAATATATTCTATAACAAATATTATTATAACACTATAAATAATTAAAAAAACTGACAATACAACAAAATAACTATTTATGCTTCTTATTTCATTCTCTTTCTTATTATCCGAAATGGGTACAGTTTCATTTCTTTAAACTATTTTGTGTTTGAGATCCTAAATTTAGGTGCGAACATCAAGGTTTGTATTTTAATTATATTTTTTTACGTTTTTGACTAGAGATGTAATCTTGAATTATTGGGAATAAGCATGGAGGGAAGAAAGGTTAACTTTGTTTTTTACTTTCTTCATTATGGTAAAATTTGAGATTTAGTTACTCTATTTAAGGGTAAATTATATTAATTATGTAACACTCTAAAAATCGGTATAGTCAGAATTATGTCATGATGATCGAAATTTTATACTGAAAAATCCTAAAAGTAATATGAAAATTTTTTTTGTACTCAATTATCATGTAATGAAACTTTAAATGAGTTTAATCTTTGGCTTAAGGACTTGATTATAAAGAATAAAAGTTGTTTGGTGACTAAATTGTAAATACTGAGGTGCACCTCTTGGGTGTTTGATTTCTCGTGAGATAAGATGGCTTTGTCATAGTAACGTGACCAAATTGATGGAAGGGATTTTTTAAAATGAAAAGATATAAGAATATTAAATGGATTTTATAGTTTTTCCTACATGAAAGGAAAGCATCCTATTAGTTGTAAGGACGATACTCCATTATAATCCATGACCGACATATTGGAGAGGATAAAAGAGTTATGAGGAAGGTTAATTCATGCCAAACTGTACGGGAGAAAAAAAATTGCATCTTATCATCTTCTTTCTTCACCAAATTTCCTAAACAAGCACTTTAATCTTAAAATTGATATACGGTTGATTTTAATACATCAAAATGAAGTTAAAAAAGTTAATGAGTAAAACGCTAATTTTATTGTTGAATTCTGTGGATAGTTTGTGTTTAATTTTAAGAAAGCTTCTTCAAAGATCTGTTATGAAACTTATATTTAGGAAGCTTTTAATCCATGAAATTTATGTCATCTTTAAGCTTATTTAAGCTTAAGTATTGTTTTTAGGTCATTGAAATCTCTAGTGACATCTTCCATGATTTTTATTGACTAGTTAAAATTTTGAAAGAATCACCATCTAGTTCCACAAAGAATAAGGACAAAGGAGTTGTCATTCAAGAGCCATAGAAGTTCTTCTTAACAATGTGAGTGTAGTAGAATCATAGAAATAAGTTAAGTGTTTTTTTATCTTATTTCATTGATTATTTTTATCATGTAGTATGATATTGGCAAGAAAAGGACATGAGACCCATATAGGGTGTTATGATAAGTTGTGGTAAGCTTTCTTTATTGCATTGATTATGTCTACACTATTGAATCATTAAAATATTGATCATTCAACTTATTGAAATGAACCTGGGGTCAAAATCATTGGTATGAATTCATGAATTTATTAATATCATAATTGCGATTGTTATAAACATAAATTGTATTGGACCTTGGATTTGAGTGAAAATTAGATATAATTGGCATGTCATAGGATTCATAAGCTCACTGGTACGGGTGAACTATGGTCCTTGGGCTACGGTCTATAGTAAGCGAGGCGGAGGAATGATTTTTGTATTGGTCATTTTGGCGAGACGGAGGGATTAGACCATTCGTTGATTTGGCGAGGCATAGAAATTCACGTATCCACTAATTTAATCGATCCAAGGATAATTATGAACTTATTTAACTTATTGTTAAAACATGTGATCTATTGGCCGAAATGATAACATAATATAAGGGCCTGTAAATTGAATTGCATACTATATGTTTATATTGTCATTAATTATGTCACTAGGCAAAGTATGCCTAACACATTCATTTTTTCATGCATTTTTATGTTAAGTTCTTGTGGAAAAAAATTGATCCCGTTTTGGCAGGGTCACAGGTAAGTTTTGTTATAGATACTCCTAGAATGGTGACAACATGTTTTGTTAAATTACAATTATGTATTTTGATGTACTGGTAATATATAAAATATGCACAGACTTATATAATACAAACCAACCTTGTATTAAAATAGTAAAATGGTTAAGTAGGTGCATACTTTGATCTAAAAGTCTAAAACCTAATAAATAGATTTGATTTGCCTTAAAATTTGATGTAAAGTTAAAATATGCTTAATATAAATTGTTGATAAAATTTTATAAGAATTGGATTTCATCTACTAGGTTAAAGTGATTAAAGATCAACTAAAATTTGACATTACAAGTTAGGTGTATCGAAACGAGTCTTTAGTGTTTTGATACGACCTGCTTAAATTTTGAGAAAGAACTGGGAAAATTGGTCTGATATCGAAACAGTCTTGGTAATATTTTGATACGATTTGAATCTGTCAATCATTGTTACGATACGGCTCATAGGTGTATCAGAACGATAACCATGGTCAAACATTAAGACCTTTAGTCGGTCATCGTGTATCGAAGCCATTAATCGATGTATCGGAACATGTCTAACGGTATTACATGTCATGAATCTTGGTATCGGAACAGCTCCCATATGTTTCGATATACCCCTATTGGTCAAACCTAGTTGACTTAGACTTAAACATATTGTTTCGATACATGTACAAAACGTACCGAAACGTGTTAATGGGTAATTGAATTACCTAACTGGGCATCTTTGTTTTGATATTACTAATTAGTGTATCAATATCAACCCTCCACGATAATTGAATTATCGACCCCGATAGCAATGTATCGATACACCCTTTTACCGTTTCGAAACAGATACCTAAATTCCTTAAGATAAGCTTCTAATAATCAAAAAATTTCCCTAAAAACTTAGGAGATGAAAAGTTTTAAATCAACCCAAAGGAGAATAAACCCTTTTCAATAATAGACTAAATAAAGGTTGTTTAATAAGTCATGACTAATTCGAATTAAATTACCAGAAAATATCATCGAATCATTGAAATTGTTGACCGTAACATCTATCGACCCGGTTCTCTACCAGATCGGAAGGGGGTATAATTGTATTTTACTTTTAAACCTATTTTAGTTAAGCATGTAAAAACAAATTTAGATACAAGTAATTTCATGTTGATTAGATGTTTCAATTCGATTTGGGTTGGATGCGGGTTCATTTCAGGTTAATTCGGGTTCAAGTGAACTTAAAGTTGAGTTTATTTCAGGTCAGATAATTTCAAGTTAGTTCCATTTTAGCATGTGTTAATTTGGTTTTCGAATTCATATTAAGTTTGATTTGTCATAATTAATTTGTAAACTTTGAATTTGGTCATTTCGAGTGAATTATTTAACATCTTTCACAAACACAAATCATATTAAAAATATTAAACTCGTTTAAAAAATTAAAATAAATAATAGTCAATTTAAATCCTTAAGCCTCAATATTGGATTAAAATTCAATAATAATGGACACATATGTATAATGTATATTGTTATTATAAAGTTTAACACATAATTTAGTGATCAATTATGTTACACGTGTTATACGTTGTCATGGAATTAAAAGTATAGATATCATAAAGTGTATTTATAATTTGATGACACTTAATAGTTGATTATTAAATCAACTATATAAAGAGATTATGATCTCAAGAATTAGGTTAACTTGCATCTCTTTTCCTCATTTGAGAATTGTGTGGCAAGAGATAACTTCTTGGAAGATCAAACCCTTTGAAAAATCTCTATCAATTAATTTAGTTACGTTTCTGCATTCAATTTATTTGTTTTATTGTTTTTGATGATTTAACATATATAGATCTTGAGTTTATATTTGTATTGAATATATTTTACAAATTATAATATATAAATATCATAATATTAAAATTATTGAACTCGATTAAAAAATTTAAAATAGATAATGGTCAATTCAAATCCTTAAACCTTAAAGACTCAATTCCTAAATCTTATAATTACTAATAAATAAAGTAAAAGTCGAACCCTATGTCTTGTATGTATAAAAGATGCAGTTAATGTTGAAGTTGATTCATTGAAAAAAAATGGGCCTAATACTATTTTTTAGGTTGGTAAAATCTGGTATCCGATAAATTTTATTAGACGTAATCATCAGTTTTTAAAATTGAATTTTATCTGGTCTCGGTTACATAGGATCCTTAATTCTATGATCCAATCTCGTTACTAGTGGGAAACGGTATCATTATCTGATATCCGGTCAATTGGTTTGTTATTAAAAAATATGAGCAAAAAAAGATTTTTTTATCATTAATAATATTATTAAATAATAAAATTAGAATATTATAGGCTGAAAAATTAAAGTTTTAAACGAGTCATACTTATAATAGTCATACATAAAAAAGTTTGATAAGAAAAAATAAACAAAAGAATATTATCTATTATAATCAAGAAAATTAATACTAGGTACTTGGTATTGGTCTCAGTCCTACTGGGCACCCACCGGATACCAGTTGTAGAAAATCAAGATCCAGTCTCAGTCTCGATTATGGTTGAAACCTAAATTTTAGATTCAGTACCGATCTCACCATAACCAATACCGGATAAAATTTTACCGAATCTAACCGGGTCTGAGACCGGATAATCGTTTATTTTTCATCCTCACTATTTCTAATCGTGGTTCCAGTTACAGAGAACAAATCATGTTGCCAAGTGAACTTAAAGTGTAGGGTTGGAAGGAACATAGAGAACTGTAATGTTTAGTGTGTAGAATCCTTAGTTTCTTATGAGTTTAAAACAAGAGATATGCATGAGAAGTGCCACAAGAATCTAGAAATAAGGCTAATAAGTAAAAAAAAATTAATTAAGTGACAATGATGATGTGTTTGGGGATTGCAATTTGCCAAAAGCATATTTAACAATAACGAAATGGACAATGATGCTACGTTTATAGGTTCTAAATGATCCTTGAATTAAATACTATGTTAATATTCTCTTCATATATTATTTTATTAACTTTACTCAAGGAAATTGAATAGTCATTTAGAGTTGATAAAATAAAAATGTGAGTTTATAGTCAAGTTTTAAGAATTATGTTTTATTTTGGATTCAAAGTTAAAGTCTTATGATTTTTTTAAAAAAATATTCGATCGAATATTTAGATCGAATCAAAACGTTACAATTCCTACGAAATAATAGTTAAGGGATCAATTTCAGAAACCCCACGAAAACGATAAAATAGGGTCCATCTTCTCAAGATAAGGATGTGGCAACCATGTCATCCTCCTTAATAATGGACCAAGATTTTGTGTTAGATTTTATTCCTTTGACCTACCTCATTTTTTATTTTTCATGCGGAAGCGGTTATATGATAATATATGTTATTGCTCTTAAAATTTTAAAAATATATATTGTGTAAACTACACTGCTTGTATCCTAAATGACTTAAGAAAAACAACATCGTCATTTAATATTGAGATCATTCGATGGGTTCAATTTTCACGGTCATCTTAGATCAAGTATTCAGATTTTATTGTGTTCATATAGGACTAATATTTTGGATTACATGTTCGGATATTTTGGGTTTAAATTATTTTTGTTTTTAAATTAGGGATTTACAATTTAGTGTAGTTGATATTTTATGATCAAATTGTTTATATTCAAAAAAATCTGATACGATTTTTCGAGTTTAATCAACATAGACACATGAAAGACAATATAAACTTCCAAATTCAGGAATTTGCTAAATCTAGCTCTTGTCACTTGCAAATTTTCCTAGCCAACAAAGAAAGCTTGCTAGACATACACATTCATTCACCTTTCTATTTTATAGAAAGGAATAAGTTAAGAGCAAAATGATTTTGTCAAATTTGAATGCATAAATATACATGACATGAGCACATTTTCAACTGTATGTAGGTGTATCCTTCATCCTTATCACTTCCAACAGAAATTTCTTCTGAAGATATATTGTCAGTATGGGAGACTAGCTTTGCTTGGCTTATGTTACAACTTTGCCCTAAACAACACATGGTAATTTTGACAGCTTATTATTAGGTTTGTCTCTGCTGTCCATTTGATGTCTTCCATGAGAAATTGTGTTGGAGATTGAAGGCTTAATTTAACTGTAATTATTGAACATGCATAACCCTTTTAAGACAAACAGACAAAAGCCATGTGGTTTCACAGTATTGTATGTACTGCATACGACTGTTGTATGATCAAAAAGTATATATACGACTGTTGAAGAAGTTTCAAAACTGTAGTATGATTTGGATTACTAAGAAATATTTGCTCAAAATGAGAGCAAACTACTGAAAATGGGAATACGGAAGATAAATAGGTAAGGGTCCATAAGTTATGAACAAGTTCTCAGCACAAGCTTTTGAAATCGTAGATTGAGAATACATTTGCCATATATATAATGTGCGGTAATTATGAGCCAAATGAGCGGTAGAGAGTGGATGATATTATACTAAGAAATCGGAAACAATTATATTAGGTTTGGGTTCGAGGATCGGCGACTTCAAAATTTTAGGCTCAAGTTTATCTCAGAAATAATATTATCGGACTTAGTTCAAGCTCGGTAGGCTTAGCTCAGAATGAATAATTTTATTATAATTTTTTATAAAAAATAGAGTCTCGTTAAAAAATCATTTCATAACCAACACCGAAACAAAATTTAACATCGAGAAAGAGAGTCCAAAAAATAGATTAATCCAAATAACCAAAAATATTCTTACAATGCAAACACATAATGCCCAATTTATTTTAGTTAATTTATTTTATTATTTTTTTATTAAAAAATTACTTTTAATATATATATATATAATTATTTCGAGCCCGAATAACTCGCAAACCGATCAGACTCATTAGTCATTATCAGTCCTAGAGCATGGTGTGTATCCGTTTACAAATGGTTTAGTAAAAGTATGAGCATACGATATGCTACTTGTTTTCAGCTAGACTTTCCCTATACTCTCTTGTCCCTCCCACCCCCACATGTACCATACACTAAATATAGTTTAATGTTTTAAACCGGCCTTGAGTCTAAAGAAGCATAGGCAGGATGATGGTCATGGTGCTGATAATGAAAACGATCAGATATTGAGCTGTAAATAGAAGAAAAAGCAAGATTTTCTGATCTCTTTTTACTCATAATATTCCATGCACTTTGATCTCCTTTTTCTAAAGTCTACTGGATCCCTACTCCCTTAAGTGATATAAGTGTAGCATGAAAAATAAACATTATATATTATCTGGTTGAAACTTGGGGCTAACCCTACCTCAGAAACAGGAGGAAAAGGTGAAAGAATATAACGTGGGGAATAATTGTTGGCAAGGATCGAAAAAGAGAGGATGATTCTCTCATCAAAGATTGATTTAACAGACAAAAACAAAACAAAATTGGTTTGTAGGAGTCTTAGTTCCAATGCTTTGTCTGCAAAGTGACAGCTGTGTAGGTCCATTGTATTCATCGCACACTTAAAAAATCTAAGTTTTGGACTAACAATTGGTTGGTCTAGCAGGATAAGACGCTAGGTTTCTCAAATAAATTAATTATTTAGATCTTAACGTTGTGAATAAAAAAACTGAGTTGAGAGTGTCATCCCTACAATAAATTTTTGCAAAACCTTATTTGAATTAATCGATTAATAAATTAAATAACTTAAATTAAACAACAAAATCGTTTCCCAAAGACAATGGTTAATGGAAAATGGAGATATACAAAGATAACTATTTTCAGGGGACAGAATCAGGATTTAGGATTAAGGGGACAAAAGATAAATATTTAGAAGGGGAAAATTCATAAAAAATAATTTTTAAAAGAAATTAAATAGGAAGATAAAAGTGAAAAAAATTCTCTAGGGTGGAGGGGGATGATTGTCGCACCCCACACAGCTCCGTCCTTGACTATATATCGAGGTGATTTCCATTCCCTTCTCAGTGTCACAATAAGTTATATTTCGATATATAAATATTTTGATATACAATACGTCTAAAAACTTAATTCTAAATCTTAAAATTTTAATCCTACAAAATAAATTCTTAAATTCTAAACTTGAAATTAAATTTTTAACCTTTAAACTTAATAATCACATATAAACTTTAACTTACAAAATTAATATATTAAAAAAAATTCATACTTATAATATAAATAAGTAAAAGGACGATGGAACGAAACTAAAAGGATAGGCAAATGAGAGTGTAAACAAGAAAAAGAGCCCGACAAGGAACCCAAATTCCGGTATATATGCCATAATGGAAATTGTCCTAATCCCTTGCCTTCATCATTATTGTTGGGTGAGACGTGTTTATTATGGCAAATGGTTCTTTAATATTTTCTTATCCAATAACCGACATCGATTTAAAAACAAGGGAACGCAGTTATTTAATTTCATCAAATAGAAATTGGAATAATAGGAGAGAATCCCAAATATAGAAGCAAAGAAAAAAAATTATTAAATAAAGTACTATTAAACGTGAAAAGATGGAGCCACCAAATAGATAGCTATGAATTCTATACAGTTGATAGATTCGTTTTCTCGGTCCACAGTATTATTACATTAGATTGGCATACTAATTATGTTCATGCTTTGGGTTCTTTCTTTTATTCGAATGGAAATAAATAAATAAATAAATAAAATATATAGATGCATTAATTGCATGTGTTGGCTGCTGGCTGCTGGCTGCTGGCGGTTGCAGAAGTAACAAAAATTACAGTTAACTGAATTTTGCATGCCAGCCGCAAGAAGAATCCCCTTAAATACTCCTTTCCAGCTCATTGGTAGGTCATTTCATGCACCAAACAATGCAGCAATTCCAAATGATTTTGGATTACTTCGGAAAGGAAATAGAAAATTATTTAAGGCAAATTATTTTTTAGAATTATATTTAAAAAGTGTTAATTATTTATAAATTGATATTATTTATTTATTAAAAGTTGTAAATATAAATTATATAAAAAAAATAAGTTAAAAATTTTTGAGGTGTCATTTGACCGTCCTTATCAAAGGTTCGCTTCGCCCATGCTTACTTCAATTAGAGTACGTTGATTGAACAGTGTGTTGGTCAAGGCCAAGTTCGTGAATAAAACAATGATACTTCATTTTAAATTTACTCGTTAACTTGCACAAGTCATTTAACCTCAATATTTAAAGGAACGGTTATTATTCCTAGAGGTTATGGGTTTGAGCACCAGTAATACTAGCATAGTGATTGAACGATTGACATCTAATGATTGAGAATATTCACTAGAATAAATACTACTGTAATCATTATAATTAATTAAAAAAATTACTCGTTAACTTTTCAAATTCATTATAGAATATGATGTATAAACTTTGATTCAGCGTAATATATTCACTAACTTTTTGTTTTTATTTAATTGTATATATTAAAAAATATAAATTTTTATGGAGAATAAATTATTGAAAAAAATGTGAGAAAATAATTACTTTGAGTTAGGGGTAAAAGTGGAGACGTGGATAATGACTATATTAAATTATATTTTAATTTACGAAACTTTTATAATAGTATCTCATACGTTAAAATCGAGTGGTTTATAGAGGTTAATTCTAGTTTGCTTCTATATATCTAAGTTCTAACTCCAGCAGTTTGTGCCTACCAAACTGACACTATAAATAAATGGGTTAGTTGTGTTGTGTGCACATCTATGTAGAGAAATGATTAGCTTATAATTTATATTCTTTGTTTGAAGAGGAGAGTCTTCATTCACACACACGAAAACGATAAAATCTAAGGCAAAAACGGTCCAAAATCTAAGGCCAACCCTAATTTATTATGATCATAACATGACAACAACAATGCTTGTAATAAAACGTCATTAATATTTAATGCAGCCCCATATCTAGATTGAAACCAATGAGATCTTAAACAACATATTATATGATACACGAAAGCCAAAGAGAGTTCTGGTCCTGAAATTAACAAAACGTTTAGTTAATTAGGTTTGGTCATGCCTAACCACTTTTTGTATATTATAGTTAGCGACTTACAAGTTGGTAGTTTCTTATTTGTGTCATTTTCTGACTTCAATTTTTAATAGCTCAATAATGGAGAATAGAGACTAATCAAATATAATAAAACATGAATAAGTAAAATTGACCGATTGATCAAGTTGTTTATCTTTGTTTTATAACATTTATTTAAGGTATAGGAAAGGATGAAGTTAGGATTTGGATAGAGAAAAAAAACATAAATTTTAAAATGTGAGGGGACTAATTCATAATTAATCCATTTTTTCGAGAAAAAAATAAAAAATAAATAAAGTTAAACATTGTTTCTTGTGTATATTGGGGCAAGAGCCCCTATTATGCTTTTAGTTATGTTTTGGGTTCTAGACTCACCGGGAGCACTCTCTTTTTTTTAAAGCTATCTCACTTTTCCTTTTAAGCAAAGATTAAGATTAATTATAATTATAATTCAAAAATATAATAAAAAGGCAATAAATTTCATCTTAATTTGGATTAAAAAAATTGACATACGACCATAATTAGGTTAACCAACTGTTTGAAGGTTTTGGACAGTCTAATCTAAAATCATTTATATTCAAAATTATCTTTCAATTGAAGTGACTTGAAAATCGTAAAATCTAAGCAAGTAAATTTGACCGATTAGTCAAGTTGTTTATCTTTGTTTCATCATATTTTTTTAAGTTGTGGATTCTAAACCCACTAGAAGTACTCCATTCTCCTCCTCTCGAGATAAAATTAAGATTATATTATCTGTCAAAACATCGTAAACTCATATTAATCGATCCAATTACAACGAAATATGAACGTATTGTAACGTGTGATCCATGGTTAGGTCTATTCCCACTTTGAGGATGACTTTTTATGGTTTGGTGAATGAACTTTGGCATGCATGCATGTCTAATATAAAAATACTTATAAGTTTGGAGCTTTCACCATTTCCATTCACTTGTATAAAATAAGAAACACAATTGAATAATATAATTCAAAATTTGGGTATCATTTAAGGTGGTTTTATTTATGGATTTATTTAATTAATTTAGAAGGGTTAGATTTTCAACGAAGAGAATATCATTTTTGAGTATACAAGAAAGGATGAGGAGCAACATCGAGATGCGTGGCATAGCTACAATCTCCTCTTTTAAGGAAAACAGTTGCCCAATTGATAAAAAGGACTGGACAACAACCTTTTTGTCCTACTATTTATTCAAATTTTATTAATATAAATAAATGATTTAAATTCGAACATACAAACATATGAGTTTAATAAAATAAAATGTCATAGCTACTAATACTAAAAACTATGTTAATTATTTAATTATAAAATTTAATTTAAATTCAATCGATTTCGTCACTGTTCCTTTTAATAAAATTTATGACTCATTAAAGAAAATAAAAAAAAATAATTTGATGTTCAAAACGTCTAATACGTTGAATGGCATGCAACTTGTCCACATGAAAATCTTTTTGTTTGGTACGTGTCTCTCGTGGCATGAAAAACACAAAAAGAATACAGTTAGGTTTGAGACAAGGATTCGAGACATGGGTCATGCATGTGTCATGCTAGCTGCTTGCCTTGATCTTCAAGACATGAACCACTGTAAAACATCAATTCATGTGAAATGGGAAAATAACAGACAAATTTTCTTCTCATCATCCATGCTAATGTCATGGATTTTGGTTACGCCAAAGTATGAAAATATATATTAAAAAATTACAAATGTCGTATGCGAAGGCATGGAAAGCTGGAAATTTAAGTCATGTTGTAACGTGAAATGAAGATGAGAAGACAAATGTTAAATAATTACAAACATCGTTTGTAATTAAATTAAATTCAATCTAATCGAATTGTATTATAAAACACACACATTCAAACATGTTCTAATGGCTCAAAATTCAAACATTTTAAAATATTAATTTGACCTAATCCAAAACCCAAACTTTAGAACATTGATTTGAGTTGTTCCAAGACCAACCAATATCTAGAGACTAGAAATAATATATATTATAAGTTGGCCACTCATTTAAAACATTGATTTGACCTAACAACACGTTGGACACCCAATTGGCAATCGTAACGAATCATCCAAGAAAATAACCCTTCATTTCGACTTTCCAGTTCAACGGTTCACACACATCACTAGAATATAAAAAAATACATGACAGCAATCAAAGTAAACACGTTCACGTCAACGACTTAATCGTATTTAGTTTGGTTTCAGGGACATTGTAATCCCCACATGTTCCCCCCATGCAAAAGAAACTCCCTAATCTCTTTACAATTTTGGGTAACTTTAGTTCTGTTTTTTAAGGCATATCCGCCCTTGTCTCTTCCAAATCTTTTGATCAACTACCCCATATTCGCTGCTGCACCTGGACACATACAACAGCACCAACAACAACGTAGATTGCATGGGAATCTGAGCGTATCAATCTTTGGTTTCCATATTTGTAATGAGTAGCCACCAAAGATGCAAATAATGGGTGGGTTTGGATCATTGTAATTGGTATCCAGTAATTTTATTTGACGAAGAGCCGATGCACGATAATCGATTATAAATCGTTTACTTTTTTTTATGTTTCTGTTTTAAATTAGATTGTTTAGGGGTAGGTTTAAAGTTAAAAATTATGATTAGGGTTTAAGAAATTAGGGTAGGGAGTATTTTTTAGGATTTATAGTTTAGGGTTTAGGATATAGAAAATAAGGGCTAGGGTTTAAAATTTAATTTTTTAAAATTTTTCAACATGAGACATGATTAGAGACATAATAAAGAAACATGTGATTTTTACCCTAATAATTGAATTCACGATTTATTTGTTTATAGTATTTTAAATTTAAGATATTCTAAATGAATTTATTATCTTTTATGATTAAATTAAGTTAAAAATTGAGTTAATTTAATCAAATTTTAGTATAAAAAAGTATGGACAAATTTAAATAGGGTGACAATTGTCGTTCACCCAACTTATCTTACATTTTTATCTTTTTATATAAATGATTTTCAAAATTAGTTTAATTATAAATTTATTTAATTATTAAATATTTAAATTTTTTATTTTGATTCGACTAGATCGAATATTCACGGTTAATGGTAAGCAGTACGTAGGGCGAGCTGGGCAGCAGCACCCACGTGAACCATCCGCAGCCTGGGACCCCACGTAGATCCTCCGTATCCAAACCGGACCCCATACCATTCCCTTCCTTTCCAAAATGCCATATGTAACGGAAGGGTGGTTTAAGTTTCTCTTTCTCTCTCTCTCTCCCTCTATCCTCACACGTGTGTCCCTGTTCCTCGCACGTGAGATGCCACGTGTCTTTCCAGATATGCATAAGCTTCTTCACCTCACGCCACCCTTTTGACCTATAAATTTCGAACCTGTATCTCATATCCTAGACACCAAAAAGAGCGACAACATCATCAACAACAACAAAAGCTAACCCTTTTTCTTTCTTCTTCTTCAAAATCCTCGTTTCCGTTTCGACCCACCATTTCTATCTCACCGCCCAACGTGAAAAAGAAAAGAAAAGAAAGTAGTAGGGGAATCTGTGCATGTTGTATTGATAATTGAAACTAAATCTTTAAAGTGTTATCCACAGCTTACGTTAACGCTGCCACCAAAGATTTTGTTCCTTTTCCCATTGTTTTTCTTCCATATTCACTCCCTTTTTATTTACCACCTTTCTTTCTCCTTTCCAGTTTTTCTATATATTCAAACCAAGAAAAAAACATTTCTTGGTGCGGAAAAGAACAAGCATTGTTCTCTGCTATGGCAACTAAGCTTCTTTTAACTTTTGCTATCTGTAGATTGATTGTCACCGTCGGATTCACCCTCGAGCCCTCGGAGCTTCTCGACCTGGGTGTCGATGGTCAACTAAGCCTTCTTCCCTCCGACGTTGAATCCGCTTCTCGTGACTTTGGGTTGCTGACCCGAGCCCAGCCACTGGCGGTCTTGCATCCATCTTCGGCTCTGGATGTAGCTCGTCTCGTCAAAGCAGCCTACGGGTCGGACCACGGGTTCACGGTGTCGGCTAGGGGACACGGGCATTCGATAAACGGGCAGGCTCAGACACCAAACGGGGTTGTGGTTCAGATGAGTGGGAATGGAGTTGGACCTCGGCCGAGGGTTTGGGTCGGAGACATGTTCGTGGACGTGTGGGGTGGGGAGCTTTGGATAGATGTATTAAGGAGTACCTTGGAGTATGGATTGGCACCAAAATCATGGACGGATTACTTGTACCTTTCCGTTGGTGGGACTTTGTCAAATGCTGGAATTAGCGGCCAAGCTTTTAACCATGGTCCACAAATTAGCAACGTCCACGAGCTTGACGTCGTTACAGGTTCATTTCATTTTTAACTCTACAATCTGCATGCTCTCTCTGCCCCTATGTTTTTGTTAAGAAAAATATTTCTAGTTACTTTATATGCAAGCATTATGATTTTCCTAGGTCAAAATATTACCATCTGTTAACGTAACGTATTTTCCAAAGTCTTTCTTATTTTTTTTATTACTTAAGGACTTACAATTTGTGTTGTGGTAAACAGGTAAAGGTGAGCTCATGACATGCTCCGAAGAACAAAACTCAGAGCTGTTTCATGCTGTTCTTGGCGGTTTAGGACAGTTTGGAATCATCACACGAGCTAGAATCTCTCTTGAACCAGCTCCGCAAAGGGTATAACTTATATGTCCCAGTCTAATTAAGTCTATGAAATTTCACTGGTTTAAAAATGGGGTTTGGGGTTAACCTAAATGGGACACCAAACTTTTACAATTTCCTATGGAAGTACTATGAGATGAGACAAAAGTAAAATTAAGGCGAAAAAACAAACATGTTTTGTAGCTTTCCAAACACATGGTATTGCAGCCAAAACAAAAAAGTATATCATGTTTCATAATTTTTCTACTTGAATTATAATAGTAAATCTAACTTTGGTTTTGAATGGCAACTGTAGGTGAGGTGGATAAGGGTACTGTATTCCAATTTTTCTGCATTTACAAGGGACCAAGAATATCTGATATCATTGAATGGCAGCCAAAAGTTCGACTACGTTGAAGGTTTCGTTATTGTAGACGAAGGCCTCATCAACAATTGGCGGTCTTCGTTCTTTTCCCCTCGGAACCCTGTCAAAATCTCCTCCCTAGGATCTAACAATGGCGGCGTTTTGTATTGCTTGGAAGTCACCAGGAATTACCTCGAATCCAATGCTGCTTATGTTGATCAGGTATTCAAGCCGGCTCGAAGAAAAATCTATTCTAAAAATAACAATTTAATCTTATTTCAGACAAGAACAAAGTCATGGTCCACTCACCAAATTATTCTCTCTTCTGAACTTATTGTCTGGTTCAGTAGCATCTTTTATTTATTTATATGTTGTTCAAAAATGACAGCACTTTGATTTTAATTTAAAAATGCAGGAGGTAGAGGCTTTGTTGAAGAAACTAAATTTTATACCGACCTCAGTGTTTACAACCGATTTGCCCTATGTGGATTTCTTGGACCGGGTCCACAAGTCTGAGTCGAAGCTTCGGTCCAAGGGTTTGTGGGAGGTTCCACACCCATGGTTAAACCTTTTTGTCCCTAAATCAAAGATTGATGATTTCAACAGAGGGGTCTTCAAGGGCATTTTGGGGAATAAAAAGACCAGTGGGCCTATTCTCATCTACCCAATGAACAAAAATAAGTAAGCTTCTTGCAATCCATTTGCTGTCATTTTGCTGATGTCGTTTTTACGCCAAAAAACCATTGACATGCATGGAACATGCAAAATCCCATAATACTGGTAAAAATCGTTTGTCTTTAATGATATTTTTTTATATTTTATTTAAAAAATAAATTTAAAATATAAATATAATATTTATAGTTAGGATTTAGAGAAATAAGAATTTATGACGTAAAATATAAATATAAATTTTATTTTTTTAATATAACACATAATTAGGTGGAGTGGTAAGCGGAAGAGGAGAAAATATATTCCTATCATAGTACCATGAGTAAATGGATGCATGGTGGTCCTGGCACAAGATGATGACACGTAGCGGTGCATCATAAAGGATGAACACGTGGAGGGCATCATGCAGATGCTCTCATCCCGAAGCCTAGAGATTGGCCAGCTAGGATTGATAAACACTTTTAGCTATTTTGTTGACTGTCTTTTAGAACCCAACAAGTCTACGTTACTGATGATACAAGTGGGAAGATTCTGGTTGTCAGGAGATCTTCTCCTAAGGTCCCACTTTTGCATGTCTTGTTCACAAACATAACCGGTAGTACAGTTTCAATCTAGATCGAATCAATTGTAACTGAAAACACGACATATGGATTTCACAGTGTAAGATTTTTGCTGCAATCGTGGCTGATATGTTGTTATTGGATGTGGTTTGCAGATGGGAAGACAAGAGCTCGGTGGTGACGCCAGATGAGGATGTGTTTTACCTGGTGGCATTTCTAAGATCAGCCTTGGACAATGGAGAGGAAACCCAGAGCTTAGAGTACTTGAGCGATCAGAACCGTCAGATTTTGAGATTCTGTTATGATGATGGGATCCATGTGAAGCAGTATTTACCTCACTACACTACACAAGAGGAGTGGAGGGACCACTTTGGCAGCAAGTGGGATGGGTTCCATCAGATGAAAAAGAAGTTCGACCCGAAGCACATTTTGGCCTCGGGGCAACGAATTTTCACACCCACTTTCCTTGGCTCTTCGGACAAGGCTTCATGGTGATCATCACCGTTCACATACAACAACAGACAGCTTAGAAAACAGACACTAATAGACGTACTGACTTAGGAATAGGAATACCCTAGTTAACTGTTAACTTCTTCATGTACACTCAAGAAATGAAATATTTAGTAAGAGATTTTTGTTTTGAGGGTGGGGGTGGGGGGGAACATGTGATGTTCTTGGGAAAGCAGTGGTCGTGATTTGATGAGAAAATGGCGACAGCCCCAACAGGTTAACCTTGTGGTTCTTGTCGGCAACTTGGTAGATCAGCTGGTTCCAGTTCCACCCAGCGTGGGTTGGAGATTTGGTGTGTAAAAGATGAATACTTAGATTTGTAAAAAGATGTATTTTTCAGATGATCTAGACTGCAGAGCAGTAGATCTGCAAGAATCTTGGTTTTGGGTTATCCCATGTTTTGCTCTGACTTGCAGGTTTCATTTTATTACAATGCCTTTGTCGCCTTCCCAAGGACAATTACAAACAAGACAAGATTGGCCAATGCAATTTTCAAGGTTTAGGGTTTAAGGTTAAAGATCATAATCCAGCTCTTCTCAGAACCCAGGATAAAGACTAAAAGCTGTCTCTTGAGCTCGGGTAGCTCCTTCTTAATTGATTGCAAACAAAATCTTAATCGAATTGCCATGCTCTAATCAAGGAGCGACCAATGAAAATAGAGTTACAAGTTCTAGGGCGAAGGACTCTGATCCTGGGTTTTTGAACATCAAGCTTGTGGACAGGCCTCTCTCTTCCTTCTTGCTTCACACCAGCTATTGACCCAATTAACTTAAGAAACCAGCCAAGCAATGGCCTTGTTATTTATAAGGGGTGTGGCTATGCCGTGTTCTCGGTGTATGCGTGAAGTGAATCTTCTATACCGTCCATAGTTTGCGGGCAATTCATTTTCATGCATTTTGGACCGTTGTCGCTGGAGATTGCACTTAGTGCTAGGCTTCCGCTGTCGGTCCGGCCCAGCTGCTTCAGTCTCTTTCTCTTTATCCGCATTCCCATACGGATTAACAAGCCTTTCTGTACTCTCTTCCTAGCATTAGAAAAGTCGTCTAAATCTACTAAATAAGAAAAAATCCTCCGGGTAGAAAGGTTGAGCGGAGGCAGGCAAGTTTGTAAAGTAGAGTTTCTCGGCCTACTCCTTCGTTTTTTAAAAAGGACCAAAAGCATAGACGCCGGGTGGCATTCCAGCTTTCCTTCTCCTTTCAGGACCTATCCGAAAGAGAATCCAGTACTTCTCGGTCGTGAATATCTGAATAGGGCGAACCGCCCCATGGATATCTTTGCTTCGGAACAAAACAATTAGAATTAGGCTCGGTCAACTGGAATGTGTGTTATCCATATAAGGGATCCTCCAGTTGAGAAGATCCATCGACCTGAGACGAAGAGAAAGGTCTATCTATTTTATTTAGTTATTCAGTTAAACCAATGATTCGTTATTGGAGCAGATAGCAACAACCATTTCATCCGGGAAAAGCCATCTTTTTCTCAACAATGTCTTTGTCATTTGATCCAATAGCCTTCCGTTAGATAGGAACAGATTTGATAAATACTGATAACTCTCGGATGGAGTATTAGAACGGAAAAATCCATTAGATAATGAACTATTGGTTCTAAGCGCGATGAATCAATAATTCGAATTTTCTTGCGTATTCTTGATTTAAAAATTAAGGGTTAGGTTTTAAAATTCTATTTGTTTATAAATTTTTAACAGAAGGCATGAATAGAGACATAATAAAAAGATAAATAATTTTTACTTAATTCAAATCTTTTAAATTAGATTAGATTCATCCGTTAAAATAAACAAAAATCGACTTAATTTTAAAATATAAATTATTTTTAATTCAACTAGATATAAAAGAAAACTCTAATTAAGTCCTTAATTCGATATATTATATTGTGACATTAATTTTATCTTTATCTTTTAACCCATTTTTTTAATTATATTTTTATTTTTTATTTAGTTTTATCATTTATTATTGTTATTATTATTAAATCAAAAAAATTTACAGATAATTGAATAAATGCCTATTAAATATTTCGGTCCATTAATAAGTACCCATTTACAAGTTAATTAATTTTAAAACCCAAAATATTTACATCAAGCCCGATAGGGCCTCAAAAAATAAAACCCTAACCTGATCTATCTTACATCCTGTTGGCGCAGCCATATCTAGAGCGTCGAATCAAAGGTAATCGATTGGTCCAGGAGGAAGCAGAGATGACGACCCAACTTTTCACGCGCCATGTCGATGACACAACCACAACCGATCACGTCGGAGATGCTCTTTCCGGTCCCCTTCTCTCTCACCAGTCGGCCCTCAACAAACAAACACAAATCAAAATGTCAGATGGGATATGAAAAAAAATTCAGAAACAAGCTCAAGTAAACACCAACATCGACAGTATAGCATATGAATCCGGCCGACTTAAGAACACTTCGATTAAATTCAATTTAAATTTTAATATTTTTTATTGATAAAAATAATATATGATTTGGTATTAATTTAGAGTGTTACGAGGTGTTAATTTTTTTTAATGTATAAATAACTCTTAACTTTAATGAATCTTTAATTTTGATCGTGTTCGGTCTACCTTATCCAGACAACAAGTGATACTTTAAATTTTATTTTTAAAATTTTATTTTTTTATAAAAAATCTCAAACTTCATTTTTTTTATAAAAAGAGAAGGGGACACCAATGAAATTTTTAAGAAAAGTCAGCGACGTGCAGAGTTGTTCTTGAAATTTTAGTGCTCCCAGAGCAAACATAAAAATATAAATCTTCAATAATAAATATTAAAATAAATTAAGTTTTTAATAAGAAGTATTAAAAAAATTAAATTAAGTACATGCTTACTAATAAATATAAAAAATAGGCCCCTAATAAGAAGTATTGATAAAAAATAATCCTTAATAATAAATATTGGGAAAAATGAATTTTAAGAATAAACCTTTAATAATAAATATTGTAAAAAATCTAACTTCTAATAACAAATATTGAAAAACTATGGTCCTAATTTAACAAAAAATAGATCTTTTAAAATAAATATCAAAAAATAAAATTTAAAATTAGACTTCTAATAACAAGTATTAGAAATAAACGTGACTCTAATAACAAATAACGAAAATAAATAAAATTTAAAAGTATATATTAATAAATATTAAAAATGATTCTTTAGGGTAGAACCCCAAATAATAAATTTAATAAAAGACAGGCCCCTAACTAAGCATCGGAAAGAAAAAAAATAAAAATCATAATAAAAAAATATAGGAAAAATGAATTTCAAGAGTAGACTTAATACAAATATTAAAAAATTGAGATCATAATAACAAATACTAAAAAAATAAATTTATATAATAATAAATATCAAAAATTTAATAATTAATTTACAATAATAAATTTTAAAATTAAATTTTTAATAAAAATATTAAAAAATTATACTACAATTAAAATTAAATATATTTAATAAAAAATAAAATTAGAGGCCCTCGATTGAGGTGGACCCTGGCCATCACCCTTATGGCCCTCCCTTAGTGACCGACTACATGCATAGAAAAAATGTGTACATCATTTAAAACTAATTAGCGACATAATAATATAAATATTTATAATTAAATTTGAATAGATAATAAATTTAAATTTTATAAACTCGATTAAAAAAATTAAATAATATTTAAATTATAAAATAAGATTCATCAATTATTTAATTTAATTTTTCTAACTTAACTCAATACAATTTTAATTTTTTTTCAAATACATAACAACACTAAGTTTACGTAATTTCAAAATATCTTCATATTATTTGTGTGAAAAGAGTTAATACTTTTACTAATCCCTAAAATTGTATCACATATTCACATGTAATTAGATTAATAAATTAAAAGAACAATAAAAGAGAAATAATAAAGAAAACACAATTTGAAAACATATTTTTTTTAAAAAAAGAATATTCTATACACAATTAATAGAATCATTTTAAACATTAGCTTAAAACATATGTTAAACGGATTTTTTTCCAGGTCTTATACGTTCATTTTATTTTTTTAACTAATCAAACGATAACACATTATTATAAAACACTAAAAAATAACTACGAATGACTTGAATGAAAATATAATCTAAATGAAATCTAGATTCCTGTGTATATTTCCAGTTTCGAGATCTCTTTCTTCTCTTGCAAAATTGCACCCAATGTGAATTAATTAGAATAGAAAATGACTATCTTGCCAAACACTCATTTTATTGTTTGTTCTTTGATTTCAAAATTTCAAACTTTCATTGAACCAAGCAGCTAGAGAAAGTGTAGGAGTGAACCTGACAGTTTCAAAGTCGATATTTGGGGATCATAATGAGTATTACCGTCTCTTAATTTACTTGAATTTGATTTAATTAAAACTCAACTCGAATTCGTATTAAATTAAGCTCGACAAGCTTCAAGTCTATATATTAAAGGAAGATTCTTATGTTTCTTCTTCCGGTTCTGGAAACATCTTCTCTTACGGTTCTGGAAGCATCTTCTCTCAGGAATCTGTTAGTCGTCCAGGTTTGTTAACAGATAAGTTCCAGGTGGTTATAACCGATTGCTTTTCCCTCCAATAACAATACGGTTCACACACCTGACTATATAAACCACAAGTGTGGCACTGGCAAGAAACATCTTGATTTCTTTAGCCTACATGTTAAAAATAACCCTCTCTTCCTCATATTTCTGCTTTAGTTCTTTTGTTATTATCACTGAAACACAGTTCTTCTTTTGCATGGATAGCCGATAGCTGCTTCATCATGAAAGTGTGTATTCAGGTCGTCGGAGCACCGTCAACATGTTATCAGAGCTAGTCGGTCCGGCCATTGGTCACCGGTGAGCAACTTCAATCGTTGTTTACTTGCGTACCAGTGTTTCTCGGAAAAAATGGCTACTGTTTCACCAAATCAGGTGTCGCCAGCTGCGAGCAACAGCAGTTCTCAGACCACAGATGATCAGGAGTCGTCCTTCTTTGCAAACAAACAGGTGAATGTCAAGCTTGACGATTTCAATTTTCTTCTCTGGAAACAACAGGTGTTGTTGATGATTCGGGGACATGAACTTGAACACTACCTAGATGAGTCAATGCCGATACCCTCAAAAGTTGTTACAAGTACAAATGGAGATCTTAGTGTTAATCCTGCCTATCGAAGATATAGGAAGCAAGACAGTTCACTCGCTTTTTGGCTTCTGTCAACAATCAGTCCGTCCATACTTCCTCAACTGGTTAGAGCTGATACTGCTACAGCAGTATGGGATGCTGTAAACAGGTTATATTCGCAACTTTCAACCACGAAAGTCATGAATCTTCATTACAGGCTTCGTTCTCTTAGAAAAGGTACATCTACAATTAGTGAATATACTACTTCAATTAAAGAGATATGTGATTTGTTGGCGACAAGTGGTAGTCCTATATCTGAAATCGACAAGATTGCTACAGTTCTTAATGGCTTACCAGTAGAATTTGAGTCGATCATAGCAGCTATAACTGTTAGTAGAGAGTCGCATACTTTTGAGTCAGTAACTTCTGTTCTTAAGGATGTTGAGGCGCGTTTACTTGATCCATTAAGAGTACCGGTCGATATTAACTACACTAGATATACTGGTGAAAGAATGTACGAACCATCAACCAGTGGTAGAGGAGGTATACGAACTCGTGGTTCAAATGCTGCTGGAGGTCGTTATTATGGTAGGCCAAGGATCCAGTGTCAAATATGTGGTAAACTGGGACATTTAGCACATAAATGTTGGAACAGGTTCAATAAAGAATATAAGGGTCCACCCGAACTACAGGATAGACAAACTAATGAAAATCCTAATGTCAATACTCAAGCTAACATGTGCAGATATGTAGATGAGTCTCCAGAAGGTTTCTATGATCCCTTTTGTTAATACTAGTGCTGAGCTTGAAGTTACACCTGTTGAAGAAACCACAGATATAGCTCAAATCAATACTCTGGTAGCAAAATGAGTGCTTACTACGACTGACAAATGGTACCCCGACTCTAGAGTCACTCATCATGTCACATGTGTTCAACCAAGTGGACAAAAAGAGAAGAATTACACAGGTAAGGGCAAAGTTTATTTAGGTGATGGGTCTACTCTAGATATTTCTCACGTTGGGAAGATTGTCATAGACACACAAGATAAGAGTCTTGCACTCAATCAGTTGCTTAGTGTACCTCAAATCACTAAGAATCTGATGTCTGTATCTCGTTTTGCTCAAGATAATTTTGTGTTTTTCGAATTTCACGATGTTAAATGTTTTATTAAGGATAGCACCACCAAAGCTGTTTTGATGGAAGGCCAGCTAGAGGATGGGTTATATTGCTTTCGTCTTCGTTCTGCAATTCAACAAATCAACATGCTATGCAACACTGCTACTTCAAACGTTAATAAAGAGACATCTAATGTGCTGTTGGACAACAAGGCTCGAACATTTTGGTTGTGGCATCAGAGGCTTGGTCATCCAGCTGCTAAGATAGTAAATTCTTTGTTAAAAACACCATTAGGTGAAAATAAAATTCAGTTGTGTACGGCTTGTCAACTAGGAAAGAGTCATCACTTGTCATTTACTGCTTCTAATACAGTTTACACAAAACCTTTTGAACTTGTTGAGACCGATGTATGGGGTCCAGCTCCTGTTAAGTCTCTAACTTGGAGATACTATGTGACATTTGTAGACATGTATACAAGAAACTGTTGGTTATTTCTTTTGCATAGCAAGTCTGAGGTTACTTCTGCTTTTAAGGCCTTCTTAGCTATTGTTAAGAATCAATTTTCTGCCTCCTTAGTTGCCTTGCAAATTGATGGAGGAGGTGAGTTTCGTGCACTTGAAAATGAACTTAACGTTCTAGGGATTCAGCACAGAGTAACGTGTCCACACACCTCACAACAAAATGGTGTTATAGAACGTAAACACAGACACATAATTGATACAGCGTTAACACTTTTGTCTCAAGCTCAAGTTCCTCTATAGTACTGGTCATTTGCAGTGTTAAGTGCAGTCTACTTGATAAACAGGTTGCCTACACCTGTGCTAAATGGAATCTCACCCTATGAAAAATTATATGGCGTTCTACCAGATTACAAGTTTCTCAAAGTGTTCGGATCACAATGTTTTCCCTGTTTAACGTCTTATAATACCCACAAATTTGATTTTCGGTCTAAGCCTTGTGTGTTCTTAGGGTAATCGCCAAGATATCGAGGATACCAATGTATGGATACTAATGGCAGGATATATATTTCTCGGAGTGTTAAGTTTAACGAAACAGTCTTTCCCTTTGCTGCAGGAACTACTTTCAACAAACCTAAGGCTAAGGATAAGGTGTTTTTGTCTCCCACCTTTCCTTTATCCCATGATGTGTCCACGGTTCAGCTTGAAGTTTCGCTTGATGATCAAACTGATGGTATTTTACCCACTAGACGAATGTCTGGTGATCAGCCTACGAGGGTCTCTTCGGTTAGTATTGTACGAGTTGCTCATCAGGAAGAGGCTTCTCCCAGACAGTCTACTGCTGAGTTTAATGGTTTACATGAGTCTAACGTCAGCTCTTTTGAACATAATAGATAGGGTAACGGTTCTGAAGCTACAAGTTTAGCTCAAGGTGTATCTGGAGCTCATTCTTCATTGGGACATGGCTTGGTCAACTCAGAAGAAGCACCTGGTTCTGGTCCTCAAGATTTCGAGCCTACGAGTTCAATGTCACCTGAGGTTGCACCTGTTCAGTCTCGTGTTAATACACACAATATGGTCACCAGAAGTAAAGCGGGTATCTTTAAACCCAAGGTTTATAATGTTGAATGCTCACCTGTACCTGATAATATTTTTGCAGCTCTTTCTGAACCACATTGGAGTGCTGCTGTCCATTCCGAATACAATGCTCTTATAGATAATAACACTTGGATTCTAGTTAATCTGCCACCCAGTCGACGAGCTATCGGATGTAAATGGATTTTTCGAGTAAAATACAACTCGGATGGTACCATTAATAGATACAAAGCTCGTCTTGTAGCAAAAGGTTATTCACAAGTCCCTGGTTGCGATTTTGGTGAAACTTTCAGTCCTGTGGTGAAGTTCTTCACAGTCAATATACTCATTTCAATAGCTGTATCCAACAATTGGAAAATAAGACAAGTAGATGTGAATAACGCCTTCCTTATAATTGATCTCCAAGAGGATGTTTTTATGCAGCAGCCTGAGGGTTTTGAGAAGGTTGATTCTGATGGATCGAAACTAGTTTGCAAGCTTCAAAAAGCCTTATATGGATTAAGGCAGGTACCTCGGAACTGGTTTAGCAAGCTCCGAGGGTTTCTACTTGAGATTGATTTTGTTTCTTCTCGTGCAGATCCATCCTTGTTTGTGCATAAAGACAAAGATAAGGGAAGTGTTATGTATATTGCTGTTTATGTTGATGGCATACTGATAACAGGTTCTTGCCCAGATTATGTTGATCGTATCATATTCATGCTGCATGAAAAGTTCTCCTTGAAAGACTTGGGATTGGTTCATTATTTTCTAGGAATTCAGGCAATACATACAAAGGATGGCTTATTTCTTAACCAAAGAAAGTATGTGGAAGAAATTCTTAGCAAAAATGGGATGTTGTCTATGAAAGGTGTGGATACACCCATTGCTGTTTCGCCTAAGCTAAGTAAAACCAGTGGGAATACTGATGTTGATGCTCAACATTACAGAAGCACAGTAGGAGCTTTTCTATATGTCTGCCATACACGGCCAGACATTTCGTTCTCAGTGAACAAAGTTGCTCAGTATATGCAATAACCCAAGGATGCTCACTGGTCAGCTGTGAAAAGAATATTGAGATACTTATGTGACACTAAAAACAATGGTTTATTGTTTTCTTCTAATCAAGATAATTTTGAGGTTCAGGCTTTTTCTGATGCTGATTGGGCAAGAGATATTGATGATCGACGATCAGTTTCGGGATATTTTGTTTTCAGAGGATCTCATTTACTTGCTTGGTGCTCAAAAAAGCAGCGTTCGGTGTCTCGATCTACTGCTGAAGCGAAGTATAGAAGCCTTGCTGATGCTGCTTCAGAGGTCCTATGGGTTAAAGCCGTTCTTAATGATATGGATGTTCCATGTATCGAGCCTTTAAAAATCTAGTGTGATAACACCAGTGCCGTGGCTATGGCAGCCAATCTAGTTCTACACTCGAAAACCAAACATGTAGAACTGGACTTACACTTTGTACGAGAGAGGGTCTTATCGCAACAACTCGAAGTCAACTACATTCCAGCTTCAGCTCAATCAACAGATCTTCTCACTAAACCTTTACCAGTAACCCGTTTTCAGGAACTGCGACGACAAATGAGCGTCTGGTCGAGTGATCAACTTGGGGGAGCAAAAAGGGGGGTGAATATTAGAGGAAGATTCGTATGCTTCTTCTTCCGGTTCTGAAAGCATCTTCTCTCACGGTTCTGGAAGCATCTTCTCTCAGGAATCAGTTAGTCATCTAGGTTTGTTAACAGATAAGTTTCAGGTGGTTATAACCGGTTGCTTTTCCCTCCAATAGCAATACGGTTCACACACCTGGCTATATAAACCACAAGTGTGGCACTGGCAAGAAACATCTTGATTTCTTTAGCCTACATGTTAAAAACAACCCTCTCTTCCTCATATTTTTGCATAGATAGCCGATAGCTGCTTCATCATGAAAGTGTGTATTCAGGTCGTCGGAGCACCGTCAACACTGTATCTAATAGTATTGTTTCTGAGTTAAATCCAATAATATCGTTTTCGAATCAAATTTGAACTTAAAATTTCGAGTTCGAGGTTCTCACCCCTGGTTGACATTATATAACACTAGCATAATAGGAAAAAAAATATTACTTCCTCTGTCTCATATAAGAAATCCAATATTGACTTTTAAAGTCAAATTTTTAAAATTTTGACCATATTTATTTTAAATATTTTAATTTATTAAATTTTATAAAATATATATTTTTAAACTACTTGGTTTTTAAAATATATATTTTTTTATATTTTTATCAATAATAGATTTAAAATTATAAGAGTCAAAGTTAAAATTTTTTGACCAAAAAAATTAATATTGGACAAATAAAATAGGATAAGATAGTAATAAACAATGAATCAATTTTTTGAAAAAATAAAATAGTTTTATTAATTATCATCGTACTATAAAAATCCAACACGATTTGGTAGATACCACAGATGAAATAGTAATTAAGAGACGATGGATTCAGTGACTCAAAACTTACGCAATGCGCAAAAACCGATAGAATCTCTTTATTATGTTTTCATTCATGTCTCTTATTAAAAAATTTAAAAAAAAATTAAATTCTAAACTTTAACTCTTATCTAAACCCTAAACTTTACCCTTTAAAAATTACATCATACCTTTAATTCTCTAAACCTTAAACCAATGGAGACACGATTATTAAGTAGATAATTTGTACCTGTAAAATGGCCTTAAGTTGGTAGCTAAAGTTGGGAAAAGACATATGTCTCGGAACCACGATTACTGCCTTATCACTAATGTGGCAAGGGTTACTGCCTACTGGAACTAAATAATGAGAAAGATTCGTACCCTTCATAATGTGTACATAACTTAATAACAGTACACGTAAATTAATGATCTGATGATGATTAATAACCATAGGAAAATCCTTAGTACCGTGTTGCTTGTACGAGGACCCATGCGTTCCTCCTGCTGACTCGTACGTGGGATTCATTGCACCCAGCGAACCCAAATACATCCAACATGGATTCAGAAACCAAACAGATAGAAAGTTAATATTCAACTAGAAAACAATGTAATAGAAATGTTAGAAAATACGAAATATAGAATAGTATTTACAGTATCCGTTAAATCTCATATTTTTTGTCTGTCTGGATCAATAATCGACAAGCCCCATGGTTTATGACAAATCATGATTTTAGTAAACATCAGATATGGAGTTTAAATTTAGAGTTTAAAGACAAAATGTATATATTTAAAAGTATGAGACAAATTCATAAAAAAATATTAATTAAAAAAATTAAATAAAATAAAATTTAAAAAAATTTCGGAAATGGAAGACGATTGCACCTCTCTATTTCATGTACTTCTGTCCCTGGTAAGCACTAAACATGCACCTACTTAAATCACGGAACCACTTACTATGCTAGAATATATTTGATAAGGTTGGCGGTAAACGTGAGCAGGGACAGAGTTACATTATAGTCAGAGAAACAATCGTTTTCTTTACTCTTGAATTTTTTTATTATTTTTTACTTAAATTTTGTAAAATTTTAATTTATTTATAAATTTATTTTATTTATTTTTATTTTATCTTTAATTTTAAATCTTAGTTTAGTCTCCGATGATATTAAAAACGAAACTGAATGTAACTGAAAACTGATACAATGTATTAATACAACTGTAATGAAATTATTGATAAGAGAGATTATAAAGTAGACAAGAGCACGGGGTGAGCCCAGCACAGCTCTTTCGCGAACACTGGCATCCTGGAGACGTGAACCAGCAGATCACGCGCCTATGTTCGGATTACGACACAGAGCGGTGTTTGGTGTCGAGCTTGGGTAATATTTGAATAGGTACGGGTAAAACTCAAATCAATTTTAAAAAATAAATAATTTAATTTGATTTAAGGTAAAAATATTTTATTTATTTTGATTCCGTTGAAAATTATTTATTTATATTTATCTTTAAAAAATAATTTAATTTTATTTGAGATAAAAATATTCGATTTAAATTTTTTAAAATTTGATTAAATTTTTTTAAATAAAGTTTATATTATAAATTAGAAATTTAAATAACTCGAATAACTCAAAATTTTTAGTAATTAGATGATATTTTTAAGTTCGAGACGAGCCCCTCAAATTTTTATGATATATTAATATATAAAAATATGAAAAAATATTGTCGCATATGAAAAAAATATGACAGATATATATATTTAAATATCTTATATGATTAGTAAAAATAGCTTAAATTAAATTAAATTAAATTATACTATAATATAATAAAAAATTATAGTTATTTTTTATGAGAACTCAAAAATTCAATTCGATCCAACTCGAAATTTTTGAATGAATGTTCGAATGATAAAATTAAACTCGTTAACTCAAATAACTCAAAATTTTTTAATGAAATCAATTTGATTCGATCGAACATTACTGTATATGTTATTAAACTTTAAACTATACCAAATATCATGAAATTATAGTTTTAGTTTTAAAATTATCGCTCCGTCTTTATTTTTTTTTAATCAGTTATAATAGTTATAATAGTATGTATTTTGATGACTATTCAAAAGTCCTCATTTTTCATATCATTTTCCCACTCGTTTTTTGTTAATAAAGACAGATTTAAAGACAATAATGAACATTTCTTGTTATTTTTCATATTTTAGCATCCGAACACCAATTTTATAAATTTATCTATTATTTGACATAAAATATATACATTTGATAGTTTTCTCTCTTAAATAGGAAATTATATCACAAAGATGACCAAAAGAAAAAATAGATGTTGAATTGCAGACGAAGCACCCGCCACGACAGTATTTTTGAGGCCACGGCAGCAGTATAAAAGATATCAACTAGTGCTCGACAAAAATAGGAAAAGATACCGATTTTAACGGACAAAGAGCAAGAGAAAGAAGAAGCCCAGTTAGGAGGTCAAGCCCATGTCAAAGCCAACCGCAGGAAAGAAGAGATATTTTAGGAAATAAGATTAAATTAATACAGTTTAATTAGGAATTAGATTTTTTTCCCTTTTAAACTCTTTCCTTGCATGGAAAGATCAACTTAGGGCTTCACCTATATAAGACACTTACTAGTTTTAGGTTTAGCGTGGAGTCGAGACGGATTCTCACTTTTATATACCTTTAGCCACCGACTGCATCATGTTCTAAGTCTTTAGGAGGTTTAGATTGTTTGTGGAGTAGTTGAGGATGAAGGTTATGTTATGTTGATATTTATTAATGCAAAACTTATTTCATAGTTTATTTTTCCCACTCGTTTTTTGTTAATAAAGACAGATTTAAAGACAATAATGAACATTTCTTGTTATTTTCCATATTTTAGCATCCGAACACCAATTTTATAAATTTATCTATTATTTGACATAAAACATATACATTTGATAGTTTTCTCTCTTAAATAGGAAATTATATCACAAAGATGACCAAAAGAAAAAATAGATGTTGAATTGTAGACGAAGCACCCGCCACGGCAGTATTTTTGAGGCCGCGACAGCAGTATAAAAGATATCAACTAGTGCTCGACAGAAATAGGAAAAGATACCGATTTTAACGGACAAAGAGCAAGAGAAAGAAGAAGCCCAGTTAGGAGGTAAAGCCCATGTAAAAGCCAATCGCAGGAAAGAAGAGATATTTTAGGAAATAAGATTAAATTAATACAGTTTAATTAGGAATTAGATTTTTTTCCCTTTTAAACTCTTTCCTTGCATGGAAAGATCAACTTAGGGCTTCACCTATATAAGGCACTTATTAGTTTTAGGTTTAGCGTGGAGTCGAGACGGATTCTCACTTTTATATACCTTTAGCCGCCGACTGCATCATGTTCTAAGTCTTTAGGAGGTTTAGATTGTTTGTGGAGTAGTTGAGGATGAAGGTTATGTTATGTTGATATTTATTAATGCAAAACTTATTTCATAGTTTATTATCTCTTGGTAGTTACGTTTCTTGCATATGATCTCGAAAGATAAGTATGTGAGAAAAACTCATTTGCTTAGCATCGGGAGATATAGGTTCACGAAACGAGAGAATACAGTCTTTACTTATGGGCATTGACTAATCCGCCAAAGATTTCAGTGACTAACAAGACGCATGTGTTTGGTTGTTGTCCGCTCTTGATTCACGCCAGGAGGTATCATCAAGACGTGGGTTTCAACAATTCTCTTCGCTTAGGGATAAGGAAGAAGGCATAAAAGGATGCTCTGTCGAACTATGGAATGTTGAATTGTCGACAAGGCATAACCCCGCCTAGGCAGCTACGGCGACCCTTTGTGCGATCCACCAAGGCGATAATTCAACTCATTACATTAATAAGTGGATACTTAACATAATTGGATTCTCCTCTACAAAGCACTCAATTTAACCTCGCTTTTATTATCTTATTACTTCCTTATTTAATTTTATGTGTTTATAGTTATCTTAGTTATAATTCAATTATTCAAATTACTTGTGTTCTTAGTTTTCTTAGTGCAGTCATAAGAAGTAGTAAAGTCGACTCAGTCCTCGTGGGACTGACATCTTAAATACTACAATCTGACAAAGGTGGAATTAACAGGACTCCATAGCCTCCATCAGATTTGGCGTCGTTGCCAGGAACTGACGCTCAATTTTACTACTAATTATTTCTACAGCTTTTTAATTATTTTATTTTCTTTAGTTTTAGTTTTTTTTATATTAACTCACAAGGCTTTTTTTGTGTATGACCAGGTCCAATCCAACTATTGATCAATACCCTTACGATCCAGAAATCAAAAAAATAGCACGAGATCTAGAACGTAGGGCACGTCAAAGATTGAACGTAGAACCTGGCCAACAAAACAATGCGGGTATGAATGCCGCCACGGCAGACAACCGCGGTGCTTTCGTAGTTGTTGACCCAGTAAACATCCCAAGACAGGAATGCACACGAACCGTTCGAGATTATTTAGAGGAAGATTTAGATGGGTTAACTTCTACTGTTTTGATGTCTAACATAGAGGCATAGCACTTCGAATTAAAATCGATCATGTTCAACATGATCAACATCCTAGGCCAGTTTGGGGGTTCGACCAATGAAGATGCTCGATAGCATCTTAAATCCTTTCTAAAAATTTATAATTCGTTTAAGCTGCCGGAAGTCTCAGCCGACATCCTAAAGCTGAAATTGTTCCCCTATTCACTGAGGGATAGGGAAAAATCTTGGTTAAACAACCTTCAGTCGGAATCGTTGAACTCATGGACAGAACTATACCGAAGCTTTCTTACAAGATTCAGTTACACCAATATGGCCAATAACTGAGAAATGATATAACATCTTTTAGGCAAGACGAAGACGAATCAATGTATGAGGCTTGGGAAAGATACATAAAACTATACAGAAAATGCCCCATGTATGGTCTACCTGAGTGGACCCAAGTATCCATCTTCTACAATGCAATTAACATCCCTACGAGGATGATGCTTGATGCTTCCGCCAATGGCACCCTCTTAGACCGCCCACCCCATGAGAGTTTAGAAATTTTGGATAGGCTGGCTAAAAATAACTATCAACACCCAACCACCGGAAGAGGCATAAATAGGCGAGGTATGACAATTTCTGATTCTGCAGATTCTATCTTAGCACAACTATCAGCCCTAACCAACATGGTCAAAGATCTAATAAATCAAGCCACGTTCGGGAAGTAAAAACAGTCACCGTTCTTTGCGAAACATGTGGTGACAACCTTGACTCAAACGCATGCCCACACAATCCAGAATCTTCCTTCTATGTTGGAAACTTTAATAGAAACAATATGTCCAACAATTACAACCCATCATGGAGGAAGCACCTTAATTTCTCATGGAGCAATCCTAATAATGCGTTTAATACAGAACATCAACCGGTGTAATCTACGGGATTCCAACAAAGCAATAGATTTGCTCAGCAACAGATACCACAACAAACAACAGATGTCCAGACCCTGGAGAACACACTACAAACCTTTATGGCTCAGACTG
The DNA here is from genome assembly GCA_035048815.1 of Abelmoschus esculentus. NCBI lineage: Eukaryota > Viridiplantae > Streptophyta > Magnoliopsida > Malvales > Malvaceae > Abelmoschus > Abelmoschus esculentus. The sequence goes on along the minus strand of JAUCBN010000027.1, from coordinate 14,985,727 downwards.
GTGCATACATTAAATAAACCAACAAGTTCATTCAAAAACCCGACACCTTCATGGACAGAACAGAAATGAGAATGCAGAATAATGAATCAGCTCTCAAATCGTTGGAAACCATAATAGGACAAATGGCACAACAGATGAAAAGCAGACCCATAGGAGGTCTACCTAGAAATACTGAAGTCACTAGAATTGGTCCTCATGAATAATGCAAATCCATATCTACCAGAAGTGGATTACAACTAAAAGACCCCGAAATACCTGCTCAAACAGTAGGTAATACCCCTGAAAAAGTAGGCCCTAAAGAAGCTACTAATAAAATATCTAAGGTAAAGGAACCAACAGACATTGCCGATGACATTGTCGTAGCAGATGATGTCATAGCTGCACCACAGATAATATTCCAATGTGACAAAAAGATCGAAGATCTGCATTTGCCACCATCTTTTCCACAAAGGTTGAAACAATAAAACCAAGAGTACCAGTTTAAGAAACTCTTGGACATACTTAAACAGGTACATATAAGCATACCTTTGGTAAAGACAATAAAGCAAATGCCCAACTATGCCAAGTTCTTTAAAGGTATTATATCCAAAAGGACAAAAATTAGTAAATTTAAAACAGTTACCGCAACAGAATGATGTGTGGCAATGCTGCACAATAAGGCCACGACCAAAAGAAAAGATCCTGGTAGTTTCACAATACCATGCGCTATCGGTGATCAATACGTGGGTAAGGCACTATGTGACTTAGGCGCCAGCATAAATCTCATGCCTAAGTCAGTATTTCAAAAGCTAGATATTGGGCAAGCAAAGCCAACAACAGTGATGCTACAGCTGGCAGACTGTTCTTACGTGCAACCAGAAGGAAAAATTGAAGATATTCAAGTATGGGTGGATAAATTTATTTTTCCTGCTGGTTTCTTAATTCTTGATTGTGAAGCAAATGAACATGCACCAATCATATTGGGAAGGCCATTCTTAGCCACAAGAAGAACATTGATCGATTGCGAGAAATGAGAATTGATCATAAGGGTCAATGATCAACATGTAAAGATCGATATGTTTAAAACTCTAAAACATCCATTTGAACCAGAGGAACTCGACCATGAGGATGAAACAAACTATCTTGATACAACCTGCCGAGGCAGTGATGCTGAATGCCGCAGACGTTGTTTCTATGAAAAACCATGTATAGACAATCAAAATATATAGACACAAGAAAAACACACAGAAGAATGTAATTGAGTGACCTCATATCCAGGTAAGTATTTTGAGCCTCTTGATTATATTTCAAGTGGAAGCAAGAAACAAAAACCATCTTTAGAACAACCCCTAGAATTGGAATTAAAACTACTACCTGAGTAGTTAAAATACGTGTATTTGGGATCAAATGAAACTCTGCCATTAATTATTTCCTCTAAGTTACAGCCTGAACAAGAAAAATGACTAACTGACATGCTACGACAACACAAAAAGGCAATCGGATAGACAATTGCAGACCTGAAAAGGATTAGTCCGTCATTGTGCATGTATAAAATATTATTGGAAGAAGATCATAAACCTACCATTGATGCACAGAAACGGTTAAATTATGCAATGAAGGAAGTGGTAAGAAAAGAAATCATTAAATGGCTTGACACATATATCATCTACCCTATATCTAACAACACATGGGTTAGTCCAGTACAATACGTTCCAAAAAAAGGAGGAATGACAGTAATCTCAAATGAGAACAACGAATTAATTCCAACAATAATTGTAACCAGGTAAAGAGTATGTATGGACTATCGGAAACTTAATCAAGCAACAAAAAAGATCATTTTCCTTTACCATTCATCGACCAAATGCTTGAGAGGTTAGCAAGTAAACCCTACTATTGTTTCTTAGAAGGCTATTCAGGCTACAATCAGATTGCCATAGCCCCCGAAGACCAAGCCAAAATAACCTTCACATGCCCATGTAGAACATACGCCTTTAGAAGAATGCCATTTGGACTATGTAACGCACCTGTTACATTCCAACGATGCATGATGATAATATTCTCCGATATGATTGAGGATCACCTAGAAATATTTATGGATAATTTCTCTATGTTCGGAGATGATTTTGATAACTGCCTAGGCAACTTGGAAAAGGTATTGCAAAGATGTGAAGACACAAACTTAATTTTAAATTGGGAAAAATGTCATTTCGGTTGATGAAGGGATAGTGCTCGGCCGCAAGATTTCCTGTTGCAGCATAGAAGTTGACAATGACAAAATAGATGTGATAAAAAACTGTCGCCACCAACATCGGTAAAAGGAATACACAGTTTCCTTGGACATGTTGGTTTTTACCGAAAATTCATTGAAGACTTTTCCAAGATCATCAAACCTCTGTCAACATTATTGGAACAGAATAAAGTATTTAACTTTGATGAATCATGCATCAAGGCTTTCGAGACATTGAAGCAAAAATTGATATCCGCCACTATAGTAGTTCCACCTGACTGGGATGCACCATTCAAACTAATGTGCGATGCAAGTGATTATGCTGTCGGGGTAGTACTTGGGCAACGGAAGAACAAGATCTTTCATACTATACATTAAGCAAGCAAAACCTTAAACGATGCCCAAGTGAATTACACTATAATTGAGAAAGAATTACTAGCAGTAGTTTTCGCATTTGACAAGTTCAGATCATATCTTATTCGCAGTAAGGTAATTGTACACATAAATCATTATGTTATAAAACATCTACTATCGAAAAAAGATGCAAAACCACGCTTGATACGATAAATACTACTGCTCCAAGAATTCAAAGTTGATATAAAAGATAGAAAAGAAATGGAAAATCCAATTGCGGATCATCTATCACGTTTAGAAGAGAACAAAACAATTAACCTTAAACAAGAAATCAAAGATACATTCCCTGATGAACAGATACTAGCCGACACGGCGGCTATGTGGAAAGTATCAGTAGAAGATCCTGACGTAACGATAGATAAAATTGCTTCCATAATATCTGAGTATATTTAGCACTCTGTCTTAGCCCTTAGCCGCGTCCACAACAGCGTGGTATGTTGATGTTGTCAATTATATCACTAGTGGCATTCTTCCTCACCACCTCAATCATCAAGGAAAGAAAAGGTTCAAACATGACGCAAAGCATTATTTTTAGGACGATCATTTCCTATTTAAACAATGTGCAGATCAAATAATAAGGCGATACATACCGGAAGACGAACAGGAAAATGTACTGGTACAATGTCATGCATCTCCATACGGCGGACATTTTGGCGACAATAGAACGACAAAAAAAATACTACAATCAAGATTGTACTGGTCGAGTCTATATAAAGATGCACAAGAATATTGTAAAAGGTGTGATTGATGCCAAAGGATGGGAAACATATCAAAAAGAAATGAAATACCTCTACAAATCATTCTCGAAGTGGAATTGTTTGATGTATGGGGATTGACTTTATGGGACTCTTTCCATCATCATACGATAACCTCTATATCTTATTGGAAGTAGATTATGTATCTAAATGGGTAGAAGCAGTAGCAACGGTAAGGAATGATGCCAAAACAGCGTAAAAATTCTTAAAGAAAAACATCTTCACCCGTTTTGGTGTACCACGTACCATAATAAGCGATGAGGGTAAACAATTTGATAATAGACAGATTGTCACGGCCTTAAAGAAACTGGGAGTAACACACAAGATAGCCACAACATACCACCCACAAACAAATGACCAAGCAGAAGTGTCGAATAGAGAACTCAAATCAGTAATGGAAAAAGTTGTCAATCTAATAAGAAAAGATTGGTCCACACGATTGGATGACGCGATATGGGCATACAAAACAACATTTAAAACTCCATTAAAAATGTCTCTGTACCAACTAGTTTATGGCAAATCCTGCCATCTACCAGTAGAGATAGAACACAAATCATACTAGGCAATACGAATGGTCAACATGGATTGGGAAAAAGCAAGACAGAAAAGATTATTAGATCTTAATAAAATCAAAGAATTCAGAACGTTAGCATACGAGAACGTCAAAATCTACAAGGAAAAAACAAAAAGATAGCATGACCACAACCTGCTGCCACGATAGATACTGCCTGGGCAGATGGTATTACTCTATAATTCTCGATTAAAGCTCTTTCCTGGAAAACTAAAATCTAGATGGTCCGAACCATTTGATGTTATTCAAACACATCCTAACGGAGCAGTTATAATCCGATCGCAAAAATATGGACATGAATTTAAAGTTAATGGACAACGCCTCAAACTATACAAGGGATCAAATTTTCAAGAACTTAAGAAAATAGTCACATTAGGAGACGATTTCATATCTTCTCCTATTATGCACTAATCCCCTACTTTTCTTTTATCTTTAGGTATAACTATACTAAAATTTAGACATAAGTTTCTTTATTTTTGCTTTTAGGAATCACAGCAAGAACCCACTCTCATTCGCATCCAACCACCACGCTCGACAAAGAAACCAATTGTGAGCCTGTCGAAACCGACCGTCGAGCAGTCGCCCAAAACTTGTCGCAAGATCCTCATCGATAGTGATTCCGAAGATTCCGTCGGATCCTCAGAATTTTAAAGGCGGTAGTTTTTTCTTTTCTTTTCTTTTTTCTTTTTCTTTTATTTTCCTTTCATTTTCGGTTATCTTCTTTCTTTTCTCTGTTACTTAACCATGCATTGAGGATAATGCATCTCTCGAGTCTGGGGGAACATTTGTCTGATTTTGTAACATATAATTATCTGCCAAATGTATGGAAGTAATTAGAACATCTTATTATTTCCTTAAAAATTTTGCTTAATATTCTACCTTATACAATTGTAATTAAATTTTTTTTAGACTGTTGAATTTTATTGAACCTGCCTCGACAGTAATATATTCTTCAGCCACAGTATCAGTTCACACCATTCACCAGACTTGAATTCAGAAAGGTCTATTAGGCTTAGTACTTAGGATTAGACTATGAGCCTAAAATCATATAAACACTGCTAGTCTTAGTTGATTTTAAAAGTTCTTTTTTTGAAAAGCAATAAGGACTTAAGCTTAGATTTTAAAACTAGAGATTCCTATCACTAACTCTAGTTAGTCCATAGAGGTGCCCATGATTGGCTCTAGGACTTAGTTTTTCTCCCACTTACTAGAGGTGCTCGAAATTGGCTCTAGTAAGAAGTAGCTAAATACTTGAGGTGCCCAAGAAAACTAGCTCAAGCAGTATAAGTATTTAGCAATATATATTTATACATTAATTTAGGGAGAAAAAAAGAAAAAAAGAATCAAGAAAAATCTTAGTCGAAAGTCTTGAGCTAGAAAAAGGATTAGAACTTAGAAAATCAGCCTTGACGTAGCTACGCGCACACACTAAGACTTATAGTCCAATTCCGAGGAATGCTTAGAACTTAGAAGAGGCCGAGTCAAGAAAGGAATTTCGCCGCGGCAGGCAGGACGGTATATTACCTAAAAATTTCAGACTTAAAAATTATCTTTTGCATTGCTTGAGGACAAACAATAGTTCGAGTTTAAGGGTGTGATGACTACTTAAAAGTCCTCATTTTTTATATCATTTTCTCACTCGTTTATTGCTAATAAAGACATATTTAAAGGCAACAATGAATATTTTTGGTTATTTTCCATATTTCAGCATTTGAACACCAATTTTATGAGTTTATCTATTATTTGGCATAAAACATATATGTTTGATAGTTTCTCTCTTAGACAGGAAACTATATCACAAAGATGGCCAAAGGAGAAAATAGATGTTGAATTACAGACGAAGCACCCGCCACAGCAACACTTTTGAGGCGGCGACAACAGCATAAAAGATATCAACTGGTGCTCGACAGAAAGAGAACAAGATACCAATCATAACGGACAAAGAGTAAGAGAAAGAAGAAGCCCAGTTAGGAGGTCAAACCCATGTCAAAGCCAACTGCAAGAAAGAAGAAATATTTTAGGAAATAAGATTAAACTAATATAATTTAATTAGAAATTAGATTTTTTTCCCTTTTAGAACTCTTTCCTTGCATGTAAAGATCAACTTAAGGCTTGGCCTATATAAGACACTTATTAGGTTTAGGTTTTGTGTGGAGTCGAGATGGATTCTCACTTTTATATACCTTTAGCCGCCAACTGCATCATGTTCTAAGTCTTTCGGAGGTTTAGATTGTTTGTGGAGTAGTTGGGGATGAAGGTTATGCTATTGTCACGGGCCGTCAGTTCGAGCCCGTGCCACATGCGCATATTGCTGCCCAAGAGGTTCTTAAGGAGATTTTGGGCCTAAAGGTACCACCAGACTTAGCCCGTTCCATGGAGGATTCTAGAAGATAGCCATTTTGGCCTTGTAAACTTTCCTTGTATTCTTAGGATTTGTTTCCTTAGTTAACATGGAATATTCTTAGGATTGTGCCAATGTGGTTGGTAGGAAATGATCCTAGCCATCGATTTAAATCAGTGGGAACCGTCGGATGTAAGGGGAATCAACTATAAATAGAGACCTCCCCAGTCTCATTTGTATCATCTCATCTTTGAGTAATCAAGTGGCATTCACTCTAAAAAAAACTCTCTCAATTGTTCTTTGTGTTCTTCGCGTTCTTCTTTTCGTTCTTGAGTAGCCATACTCATAGTTTGCTTTCCGCCAGAACGATTCAGCGTTCTTAGTGCCTTGGGAAGTTTGATCTTCCGGAGCGAGTTTTCAGGCTGACTTAGTCGTTTGTCTAAGAACATCGACTAAGGCCGCGCGGTTCAGCTAGGTCAAGACTCTAGCCCCGTGACAAGTGGTATCAGAGCGTGGTTCGAGCAAGGCGCTAGTGATTATGGCACGTGGAGAAGAAGACGTTGCAGCAAAGGGTGTGAAGATCGTTGCTGGGCAAAGCCAAAGAGCAAGTTCGAGGGATGCTGTAGCTACGCTGGAGGAGCGAGTTGATAAACTCAGCCAGGTGGCCAACGGTGCGGAAGAGAGGTGCGAGGTGCTTGAGGCCGAATTGCAGGCTGTGAAGATTGAGATGGAGGAGATGAAGGCAGACTTGTATATTTACAAAGTTGCCTTGATGAATGGAAAGATGACCACTGCATCCAAGTCGAAGAAGGACATTCCAAAGCCAAAGGTGTTCAAGGGGAACCGATCGGCCCAAGATGTTGAGAACTTCTTGTGGGGCATGGAGCAGTATTTTCGAGCCATGGGCATCAAGGATGATGCGGAGAAAGTAAACGTTGCTTCGATGTATTTAACTGATGTCGCTCTTTTGTGGTGGCGACGCAGATGCTCGGAGGAGCCGAGTGGAGACATTCCTTTTGAGACATGGAAGGAGTTCCAAGTTGAGTTCAAAGAGCAATTCTATCCGACGAATGCTCAACGGGAGGCTCGTAAGAAGTTGCGGCAATTGAAACATGAGGGTTCCATCACTGACTATGTCAGGAAGTTCATTGAAATCAAGCTCCAAATCTAGGACTTGAGTGAAGCGGAGGGATTTTCCTACTTCATGGATGGACTCCAAAGATGGGCTCAAATGGAGCTAGAGCGTAGGGGAGTCGAGGAGCTTTCCAAAGCCTTTACCGCAGCCGAGTCCATAGCTCAGTTCGAAGTTAACATGTCCAAGTCTTCCAAGCCCCGAGGTAAGAGCTTTGGTGGGGGAGACGAGGAGGATAATCATTCTTGCAATGATGATGAGAGGGTCAACAAGTTTGTCAAACCATCGGAGAAAAAGGATCGAGGGCCTTTGAAGTGCTACCATTGCCATGGTTCACACTTGGTGAAAGAGTGTCCCAAGAAGAAGCGCCCCGATACGATCAATGATGCGGATGACGAGCAAGAGGACGAGGAATGTATGCTTGGTACGATTGCTAGTGTTAGAGCAATCAAGCCAAGGGTGGGGAAGCAATGTTACGAGAGCAAGGGACCTCACGTAGTTCGTGAGCACCCGGATCGAGCCAAGCAGCCCAAAAGGGACAAGCCCGAGTCAAGTGAGGCTTGTAAGCTTGGGGCAATGATACTAAATTCTGCAAAGGCGAAGAAGGGCCCGAAGCAGAATGGGTTGATGTTTGTCAACATCAACGTGGCGGGACGATCGAGGAGTGCTCTAGTGGATACCGGAGCATCCGATCTCTTCATGTCAAAGATGGCTGCTGAGAAGCTTGGTCTCAAAGTTGAAGGTTCAACCAAAAAGATCAAGACCGTTAATGCCAAGGAGGTTCCAGTTGTTGGAACAGTGCGGAAGGTAGAGCTGCAGATTGGTGAATGGAAGGCCAAGGAAGATTTCAAGGTAATTCACTTAGATGACTTTGATTTCGTTTTGGGGCTTAACTTCCTTGACCGTGTTCAAGCTCTTATCATCCCTTGTGCCGATGTTATATGCATTTTGGATCCGAAACAATATTGTGTTGTGCCCGTGTATCGAGACAAGGGACGAAGGATCGAGAAGCTGACATCCATTCAGCTTACCAAGGATGCTCCAAGGGAAGGAGGCATCGCTTTGGAGGCTATTGGAGTGGACACCTTGGTGGGGCAAGAGTTGCCTGAGCCACATGATAGTGAACCCGTGGGAGATCCATCCATTGAGGAGATGGACGAGGCATCGAGCTTCAATGAAGACGGAGCATCGATGGGAGCATCAAACTTCACGAGTGAAGAAAGATTGATGCGAGTTAGAGTGAATGCGGAAAAGTTGATTGAGGTACATCCCGAACACAATGATTGTGTTTTACAGTTTGATTTGCCTTGTTTGTCGGGTGTAGGCCAGCAAAAACCTAACCCTTCAAATGGAGTTGTCGATACTTGGCGAGAGCACAAGCCACCTTTCAGAGTTCTTAGGCGCAAACGAGGGTTGCCGACGATCTTGAGAGACCGCTCAGTGTTCAATGTTGTGGCGTTCAAGTCATTGTGCAAGGACCATGTGTGTCCGAATGGGGGCAAATCACAACTGGTAGGAGCTAACTCCTACGATCGAGATGCGCTTGGAGGGACGGTGACTGATGTTAGATGGCGACGAGTACCAAAGCAAGCAGTCCATTTGGGTGGACAACTGAGCCAGAGTCGAGTGCTCTTTATGAGAAGAGCATCCAGCCCGATTCAGAGTTTGGGGCAAGCCGAGGTGACAAGGAATTCCCAGGATCGGTTCTATCTTCGTTCCGAGGCGGCGACGAGGGCGTCGCCATGTTTGGTGGGGGAGAATGTCACGGGCCGTCAGTTCGAGCCCGTGCCACATGCGCATATTGCTGCCCAAGAGGTTCTTAAGGAGATTTTGGGCCTAAAGGTACCACCAGACTTAGCCCGTTCCATGGAGGATTCTAGAAGATAGCCATTTTGGCCTTGTAAACTTTCCTTGTATTCTTAGGATTTGTTTCCTTAGTTAACATGGAATATTCTTAGGATTGTGCCAATGTGGTTGGTAGGAAATGATCCTAGCCATCGATGTAAATCAGTGGGAACCGTCGGATGTAAGGGGAATCAACTATAAATAGAGACCTCCCCAGTCTCATTTGTATCATCTCATCTTTGAGTAATCAAGTGGCATTCACTCTAAAAAAAACTCTCTCAATTGTTCTTTGTGTTCTTCGCGTTCTTCTTTTCGTTCTTGAGTAGCCATACTCATAGTTTGCTTTCCGCCAGAACGATTCAGCGTTCTTAGTGCCTTGGGAAGTTTGATCTTCCGGAGCGAGTTTTCAGGCTGACTTAGTCGTTTGTCTAAGAACATCGACTAAGGCCGCGCGGTTCAACTAGGTCAAGACTTTAGCCCCGTGACATATGTTTGATATTTATTAATGCAAAACTTATTTCATAGTTTATTCTCTAGTTACTCTTCTTGCATATGAGCTCGAAAGATAAATATGTGAGAAAAACTCATTTGCTTAGCATCGGGAGATATAGGTTCACGAAATGACAGAATACAGTCTTTGCTCATGGGCATTAACTAATCCGCCAAGGATTTCAGCGACTAACAAGACGCATGTGTTTGGTTGTTGTCCGCCTTTGATTCACGCTGAGAGGTATCATCAAGACGTGGGTTTCAACAGTTCTCTTCGCTTAGGGATAAGGAAGAAGGCATAAAAGGATGTTCTGTTGAACTATGAAATGTTGAATTGTTGACAAGGCATAACCCCGCTTAGGTAGCTGCGGTGACCATTTGTGCGATCCGTCGAGGCGGTAATTCAACCCATTGCATTAATAAGTGGATACTTAACATAACTGGATTCTCCTCTACAAAGCACCTAATTTAACCTCGCTTTTATTATCTTATTATTTCCTTATTTAATTTTATGTATTTATAGTTATCTTAGTTATAATTCAACTATTCAAATTACTTGTGTTCTTGGTTTTCTTAGTGCCGTCATAAGAAGTAGTAAAGTCGACTCAGTCCTCGTGGGACCAACATCTTAAATACTACAATCTGACAAAGGTGGAATTAACATGACTCCATAACCTCGTCATATTTTACTCAATTCTTAGTATGGATTATTGACGTGGAGATTAAATTAAAGGATATTGTGTTAAAATTAGTGTAAGTGAAAGTCCAGTGTTATAATGATTAGGGGTGTTTAAAAATATCCAATCCGATCAGATTATCTATTGATTTGATTTGAAAATTCGGATATCTGGTCTGATTTTAAGTTTTTTGGATCAGATATGAATCACAATATTTTAAGTTTCAGATTATCTAAAAATCCAAAAATTAAAATTTTTATTAATATTAATCTTATTCTATTTAACAATTTAGTGTTTGTTATATTTAAAAATTTTAAAAATCAAAACTTTCATAATTGTGAATCTTATTGTATTTAGTAATTTATTGTTTAATATATTCGAAATTCTAAATTTTTATAAATATAACCTTCAAATTCAAAAAATTAGTATAATCAAATTATATTTTCTGATAATTGGATATCCGACTATCCGATCTGAATATATAATATTTGAATATACGAGTATCCGTTTTTTCGGATCAGATATAGATCACTATATCATTGATCCGAAATCTCAAATATCCAAAAAACCAAATCTAATTTGATCCAGTATCCGTCGATGAACACCCCTAATAATGATACAATTCGATCATATATGGTGTAATTCACACTATTTATTTGTCTTTATTTCTTTTGTTTAAATGCTGTGAAGCACTATAGTCAAATAAAAAGCTGTGAAGCACAAATATGAATATGGAATATGATGATGCTTGGTACGAAGGAAATGCAAAGATTTTCATCTATGACTTCATTTATTTATCAAAAAAACTGTATGTTTTTTATTTAAGTATTAACTTCTTTAGTAAGTTTTAACTAAAAATAATGAAAACATGTTAAGTTTCTTTTTTATCCATTCTATATGGTATTATATCAAAATTTGATTTTTTTTTTGTTAATTCTGGCCAGAAAAGAAGGAAATGAAAGTACTTTAGGGAAACAAATAAAATATTTTTAATATATTTAAAAGTTTAATAAAAAAAAACAAACGTTAATGATCGGTTTATTAAAACTATTCGCTTACTTTCATTTATTTTTTAAGTTTCTGATTCAATACTCTTCTGGAATATTTATTTTTCTAGAATATTTTCCCTTCTAAGAGAAAATAAAAAATAGGTTTTGTAAAAAAGAAAAAACATAATTTCGAGAAGAGAAAAAAAATAATGAACCACGCCGGCCTTGGTCCATGATTCTATATCTATAATTCTATATAACCCCCCATAGTCTTATTCGAGTTTGTATTTGTTTGATATATTGCCGCACTAGGATTCAGAGAGAAATGAAGCATTGGGGTCTGGCTTTTCTGTTCGTTCTCCTTGTGTTGGAACACGAAGGAAATGTTTTGCATGCGAAAGCGGATGATGGGTTCGTTAAAACCAAGGGTGTTCAACTGATGTTGAACGGAACCCCGTTCTACGCAAATGGGTTCAACGCTTACTGGCTCATGTACATGGCCGCCGATCCATCGCAGAGGAGCAAAGTCTCCACCGCGTTTCAGCAAGCTAAACAGCATGGCCTCAACATCGCCAGAACTTGGGCTTTCAGAGATGGTGGAGATAGACCTCTTCAGGACTCACCTGGCTCTTACAATGACCAAATGTTCCAGGTTCAAAATAAAACAAAATAATCAAACCCTTTCATTTGATCCTTTTCTGGGATGATTCTGATTTTCGTTTTCCTTTGAAGGGGTTAGATTTTGTAGTATCAGAGGCTAAGAGATATGGGATTAAGCTGGTTTTGAGCCTTGTGAATAACTATGATCAATATGGAGGGAAAAAACAGTATGTGAATTGGGCAAGAAACCAAGGGCAATCCATTAGCTCTGATGATGATTTCTTTACAAACTTGGTTGTGAAAGAGTACTACAAGAACCATGTCAAGGTCACTCACTGTTTCCTCCATTACTTGTTCTTTCCTCTTTCGTCTGTAACTGGTAAAATTGAACCACCATATAGGCTGTTCTTACAAGACAAAACACCCTGTCTGGAGTGGCTTACAAAGATGAACCGACAATTATGGCATGGGAGCTAATCAATGAGCCTAGGTGTCTCTCCGATCCATCTGGAAATACCATACAGGTAAGGAATACATGTAGCAATATGCAACTCTGGGTTGGTTTCAGTTTTCCAAAATATTCTGAATTTCAACAAGTTTTCTTTAATCTAAAATGGGGTTTCAAGTTTCAACAACACAAGGTTGTAGCTGAATTCCTGAAACAAGTTACTCTCTTGAACTCAAAGCTACGGTAGTTGGTGCCTTTTGCTTTTCCCATTATATCCGTTTAAAGTGACCTTGGAAGTTGTAACTGTACAAAATTTTATAATGTGTCTGCAGGCCTGGATTGCAGAGATGGCTTCTCATGTAAAGTCCATTGATGGAAACCACTTGCTAGAAGCTGGTTTGGAAGGGTTTTATGGGCCATCATCGTCTCCAAAGCAGCAATATAACCCTAACTTTCAAGTAGGAACTGATTTCATTTCGAACAATCTAATCCCTGGCATTGATTTTGCCACAGTGCATTCTTACCCTGATCAATGGTAATAGAATTTTCCACCCCAAAGCGAAAAAACTATGTATCTAAGTTTTTCCCTGAACCTAAATAAGTTGTTTGTTGAGCAGGTTAGGAAGCTCAAGCGATGAAACTCAAATTGCCTTCTTGATCACTTGGCTTAACAATCACATCCAAGATGCTCAGAACATCCTTAAGAAGCCGTTGCTTTTAGCTGAGTTTGGGAAATCATTGAAAGTTTCTGGTCCAGCCCAGAGGGATGAGCTGTTCAACACGGTGTATGCAGCAATTTACTCGTCGGCTAGGGAAGGGGGTGCGGCCATTGGCGGGCTATTCTGGCAACTACTTGCTGAAGGAATGGACTCATTTGGAGATGGATACGAGATAATCATGAGCCAACCAACGTCGACTGTCGACATCATCACTCGAGAGTCTCAGAAACTTAATCGGATTCGGAAGATGTTTGTAAGGTCAAAGAACATGAGAGATTGAATAAAGCAAGGGATGTGAGAAGACCATCATGTCAAAATTCATGGTGTTAGGTGATAAGCCTAATACAAATGGGAATTCTCTATCTAGAAATGAATTGTAAGAAGCTAAAGTGTAATAGAGTATGTGATTAAGTACTAATTTGAATACTAAATGAATTCTCAACTGCAAAACTCATGTATTTTTCTCTGCAAAACAGCACAGCAGAACTCAGCAGAGTAGATCTCTTAGCTTGTGTTCACAGGCTTGATCGGATTCGAAGTTTCATATTCGGATTCCATCTTTAATTGTTGCATTCTTCATTATGATGTGATCCCAGACCTAATGTAAAAACCTTCTTCTGGTCTCTCAGATTCTTCAACACCCTGTCTGCTCCAACATCAAGGTATCCTGCAAAGAAAGCAACATCTTCCCAATAGACATCAAAGGAGAATGGTCTCCGATTAGCCATTGAATAAATGTCTGTGAGTATTCAGTGAGACAGAACTTAGCAGAATGATCTCCGAATTACAAGCACCAATAGCATCGGATTACTACTAAAAAATCCAAAGAGAAAACTAAAGGTAAAAGCCATCTTGCCTGCACGTTGTGTTCCTTTACTGCCGACAGAATAATCTCAGAGCCGAACTCATTGCAAGATGGATAGCTCTGTCTCAGAAGCTTTAACAAGACATTGGTTTTGAACACATACACTCCCATTGATGCCATGTAAGGATATTTTGCAGCATCTCCCGCTGATATCCCTAATATGGAGGTATCACCTTGCTGTGGTACAAATGTGAACCAAGGCTTAGTATATGTAAATATATAGCTTTGATAATCTGGAAAACAATGATGTTTGAGAACACCAAAACTAAGTGTGGGTTAAGAAGCAGTAAAAGCAAGTACCATAGCTTTAAGATCGTTACCTTTCGGAAATCCGAAATCCGATGCATGGCTGAAAAAACCAAAATGAAGTTAATTCTGATGCTCTGAAGGAAAGCAACCATAGGTAGCAACACTACATGATAAATGTTGAAATTCCGAGAATCTTAATTCTAAGAGTTGACTTAGTGTAAAGAGTATCTAAATCTTAATTCTAGATTTTTAGGAATCATTATCTTTGTTGTCTACTTTCTTATAAAGCCGTAAACTATTAATTCTTTGAAGATAAGAAAATAAAATTATATTTTTTTCTTATAAATTTATTTATAGTATCAGAGCTTTAGGTCTTTTTTGATTTCATTGATTCTTTTTAAAATACTCTTTTATTTATTTTTTTCATGGTTGACATTATAACTTCTTCTGATTCTGAGACCGAACAAGTAACTCAGAACATCATACGTAACTTTTTATGGTAACATCAATTATTCACTTATAATTTTTAATCACTGTTTAGATGATTTTTTACGGTTATCTCAATATGTTTTCATAGTAATTCGAAATCTTGACAAATTAAAATATATCACTGAGAAAATTTTACAACCAACTTCAACGGATCTTAATTATGTTATATGAGAATTCAATAATTCAAATGTAATGGATTGATCTACTCAATGGAGGTTTTGGACAGACGCAATAGGAGCGACCGCACAGGCCTCCCTAAAAAAGAGGGCCCAAAATTTTGATAAATTATATTCATTAGATGATGTTAATTTTGAAATTCATTGTAAAAATTTTAAAAATGACCTTAAAAAGATGAGTTATAATTGTTAAAATGTTATAGTTGTTTCTTAAATCTGATAATTGATTGTAGAATCTTATTGTTTATTCTTATTAATATTGTTTCTATAAAACTAATGACATTCTGAACAGACGCAACAAAAGCGACCGTACAGGGGGTCCTAAAAAGGATAATCTTTTCTAAGGACAACATTTTTAGAACTAGTGAAGGTCATGAATAACTGCTTCTAAAGGTCACGTTTTAATAAATTGTACAGGACTCTCAAATCTTTAAACCGCCCTTGGATCTACTCAATGGAGAGCCACATAAGTTGTACCTACTTTATGTTCAAGCCATGTGGGATGTAGTCAAGAAATATACCTGAAAAATGCTCTCAAGTGTTTGAGATCAAACTCAAATGAGAAGACATTCGACGAGGGACACTTAAAGTAACTAAGTAGTACAACACTTGAAGTAACCCATTAGTACGTTTCACAGCAATATATATTCCGAAGAGAAACCGGTAGTTAAAAAAATATAAATTAATATATTATTGATTAAAAAATCAAATTTAATCTAATTCGTTATCCAATAATGAACACTTCTACTTACGGACTACTACGGCACTTAAAACAAATATGAAGAAAAAAACAACTTTAAAGGATCTAATTTTAGTTTTAATCCCTTTATTATGTTAAATTTAAGATTTGATCTTATACCTTAATTTGACTGTTTTGATATGAATTTTTAGTTTTAGTCTCTAATAACAAATATTTAAAAAATGAATTTTAATAATAAACTTTAATTTTTAAAAAGTTAAATTTTAAGAAT
Source organism: Abelmoschus esculentus (assembly GCA_035048815.1). Lineage (NCBI taxonomy): Eukaryota > Viridiplantae > Streptophyta > Magnoliopsida > Malvales > Malvaceae > Abelmoschus > Abelmoschus esculentus. The sequence goes on along the minus strand of JAUCBN010000027.1, from coordinate 14,969,791 downwards.
AAGTGCTAATAACAAGTATTTGAAAAAAAATAGTTTCTAATAACAAGTGTTGAAAAAATTGAACATCTGATAACAAGTATTTTAAAAATTTGAATTGTTATTATCAAATACTTTAGGTATGAATATGTCATTTTATTAAATCACAGACCTCATTAATTTTTTTTTATCAAGATAAGATCAAGATGAAATAAAAAAAATAGCGATAAATTAAATACAATAAAGTAAATAGAAAAATATAAAATAAATAGCGTAATATAAAAAAAATAAAAACTATGTTAAATAAAATAAAAAATAAATATATAAAGTGAACATATTGTAGAGAAAAGAAAATTGTAAGATAAAAATAAAAAATAATAAAAGAAGAAGATATGACCGAAATAAAATTAAAAAAAATTATAGGGACTAAAGTGCAATCAAACCCTGAAAATTTTTGAATAACTCGAACTTTGAAAATTTAAACTCAATTCAAAATCGAAATTTTTTCGAGTTAATCGATCGACTCGAATAACTCAAAATTAAAAAAATCATTTTTTTAAATCTAGTCGAATTTTGTTCACCCCGATGTACTCTTTAATATATCTCTTTAAAAAATAATTAAAATATATAAAATTTAGAAACGATGTTGTTCGGTCCATCTTGAATCTTAATATGAAAATTTTGAGTTAAGTGTAATATATATCCATAAATTATTTTTTATTCTAAATTCATACTTAAATTTTTAAATATTTTGATTTTATTTTAAATTATATTTTTTAATTTTAATCATAAATTATCATTTCTATTTTAAATTAATGATTAAACTTTAAATATTATATTTCCGTTCTTAAAATATAATTTATATATTTCCTATTATGACATAATTTATATCAACGTTTATATGATAAATTATAATTTTTATAAAGAATTTATTAATGTAAGATTTGATTAATATAAAAATAATTAATATATCTCTTTAAAATAATAAAAATGTATAATTTTTTAGCTTTCGTTGCCTGTGAAATTGTTGAGTTGAAGCATGCGTAAGGCTCGGAGGTGTTGGATCGTATTGTTTATTGATCGTATGTAACATCGTAATAAGATGAGATATATTGTTAATTATTTAAATTTAATTTGATTAAAGTTTGATTTGATTTGAGTTCGAATTCAATTTAAATTTTAATTAATCGAGTTGAGTTACTTAAATTTGACTCGAAAATCTCGTGAGGTACTCAAAATATGATATACTAAAATTTTTTAATTTTTATAATTTAAAATCTAAATTCTTAAACTTAAAACCCTATCTAAACCCTAAAATCTAAATCCTAAATTTTAAACCCAATAATCTAAACCTCTAAACACTAAACTAACTTTATATACCTTAAAATTAATAAGTTTGAGTTTACATAATTTGAGTATCAAAGTTTTTTTCTGAGAGGATTTTAAATGATACGTGATAAATAACTATTACTCAAGTTCGATACGATCAAAAATTGGTCAATACTTGACTCGACTGAACTCGAATCAAACTTTAACTCGAATCAAACTTTAACTCGATTCAAACTTTAACTCGATTCAAGTTCTTAACGAACATAGTCGAGTTCAGTTTTAAGAACTTGAATCGAGTTCGAATTTTCTCAAACTCGTTAAGAATTACTCGAACTTGACTTGAAATCTTAACGAGTAAAATCGAATTTAACACTACTCAATTCATCTCGTTTACACTCCTAATTGTATATTCCGAATATATCTCATTGGACTATTTGTAGTTATTATTGTGTGTATTTTTTTCTTCATTTATATTTAGAGAGGTTTTTAAACGAGACACTTGATAATAAATTTTCCTTTTTTATTTAAAAAATATGGTTTAATATTAAAATAATTGTTCAAACTATCACGTGTATTTTAAAGTGCTTAAGTTATTTTTTATTGATTTTAAGTGTCCAAACTATATGTTTACCTTTTTAGGTGCCTAAACTTTGTTTGGACTTTAAATGTTTAAATTATATCTTCTTTAAAGATTGAAACAGTTATTTTAATAAAGAAAATAATTTAAATATATACTTTAATTAAAAATAATAATTTAAATACTTAAAAGAAATAAAAAATAATTAAAAATAAGATAATTTAATAACTAAAAAATAAAAATAACTTGAACACCTAAAAAATAGCTTGCACACTTCTAATATAATAAAAATATATAAACTTTTGAAACGGTGTCGTTTAATCTCATTGAACCTTGTAAAATCAAATCGGATGAAAACCATCGAATTCAAATTATTTTGCATCAATCAAATCAGCCGTCGGATCTTTAATCTCGCCGATGCAGCCAAAGAATTTATAATTTGTTCTACAGTCAACTAACAGCTGAGCTAATACTGATTCGAGTCTCACCATTTTCCGTTAAAAATTAAATTAAAAATAAAGCAGCCATCTAATACAACCCATTCTTTAATTTCTCGATTTTTTTTACAGATTTTGATTCACTCTACGTTGTTTTTTAGGTTTTCTGATCAGGTATCCGATGCGTTTCAGGTTTTTCCCCCTTTTTGAATTTTCTATTGGCTTTTGTTTTTTCTTTTTTGGTTTGATTTTTCCCGATGAATGAATCGTAGCCGCCGTAGATAAAATGGAGAAACTGGTTTTAGCCCAAGCGGATGCGGCTGATTGGGTTTATAGAGGTGAAGGAGCTGCTAATCTTGTTCTCGCGTACACTGGATCATCTTCCGCATTTGTAAGTTATTCAATGAATTTTTGTTTGCTTAGAAATTTTGAATTGATTTAAAAATTGGAATTGTTAATATTATGTTGCTTATATCCTCCTGTAATTCTCTGGATTGTTTTTTATATGATGATAAGATGGGGAAAGTGATGAGAATACAAAAGTCCCAACGCAAAGGCAAAAGTAGAGTGCACGAAAATGAAGGTTTAACAGCGCATGAACGTCGTCTTTGGCGAGAGTATAAGGAATTAATGGTGTGGCCAAACAGAGAGATTGTGCAGCAACTTTACGTCAAGCATGTAATGAGCCCATTGTTAGGGCCACTACATGTCGATGCCGGGGTACATTCGAATATTATATGTACTGCTTATCATAATTCTGGTTTCAGTTATTTTTTGTTTGATGTGATTTGTAATTTCCTATGCTTGAAACTTAACTCCTTTGGTCCTGAGTTTGGCAGATGCGTGTTCATGTGACTAAGGAATTCCTCCTGTCTGTTGAGAAGAATGTGACTTGCCGCCGGCCTGCTTGTCGAATTGATTCATCACAGGTTGATGTGAATCGTGATTCTGTTCTAATAATTTCGGATCATTCAGTCTTTATGAATGGTAACTTCATATTTTTCCTGATATATTTTGATGCCTTTGCTCATGTTGTTTTTACAAATGTAAAGGATGATATATTTTTTTCACTTTTTCAAACAACAATAGATAGAACTTTGTATTACTGTTCAGCAAAGCTTAATTAGACAGGTTTATAGCTAAATTCTGATCTTATACTTATGAGAGAAAAAGTACTGGTAGCAGACTTACTTTACTAGAATGCAGGTGACAAAATGTCTGCCTGATAGAGTTTGATGGTAGGGAGAGGACTAGGAAGAACTAGCTCTGTAGATTTTGTCTATATGGAAACTTTTACTTCTAAAGCACTTGAGTGAACTAGCCCTTTTTTTTTCTTAATTAGATTGGTTAATGCTAACTTATACGTATGCAGTGAATTTATGTGGGAAAATCAAACAGTTTGATAAGAGCTCATGGACACTTATATGGCCTTCCTCATTTTTGTTTTGCTAGAACTTAGCTCTCATGTTAGATGACAAATAGTTAAATCTAACTAAACAATGAAACTAGGTTTCCATTTAAATATAATATTTAGTTAAATCTCACCTTCTTTATTGCAGGTACTCTTAAAGGTGGACCATGTATAACAGTTGAGATAAAGGTGGATATCTTTTTTTAAGCCTTTTATGTGTCCGCTAGGCATTTTCATTCACTCGACTAAAGTTTTACTTGCCATTTGTTTCAATGAAGTAGCCCAAATGTGGATTTCTCCCCATCTCAAGTTTCATATCTGAAGAAAATGTTGTTAAGAGAACTACAACTCGTTTTAAAATGCACCAAGAACTGAAGTTGCATAATCAAGAGGTAACTTTTGTTTCTTCATATTATCATGATTAATATTATCCTTTATTTAGTGTGCTTTTTTTTTGTGGAGTGGGGGGTGGGTTGTACTAAGTTACTAGCATGTCCAGTGTCCACATCAAAGAGAAGAGTTGTCTGGTCTCGGCACTTTCCCATCAAGAGAGCTGATATGTCATCTTTGTTAATATTTATGTTTATTCTCATTTAATACTTCTGACTTTACAGATATCAGAATACAGTGAATATAATCCACTGGATTTATTCTCTAGATCCCTAGACAGGATATGTAAAGCTGTTGAAGCTCTATATGCCACCCCTCAGAACAATTTCCGTGTATTCTTGAATGGCTCTATTGTTTTTGGGGGCTTGGGCGGCGGTGCAGGCAGCACCACTGTCCTGGTTGGTGAGGCCTTTGAAGATGCACTTAAGGATGTCATTAAGGCAGATGATGGCCTATGCAAACCTAGCTTTGTACGGCTTGTTGCTGAGACTGTTTACAGCTCTAGAGTATTAGATCGACTTCTTGAAGTTCAGAAGCTCGATGGTTATGACATTGAAGGGGCAATTCATGCTTATTATAACATAATTTCTCAACCTTGTATGGTTTGTAGAGAATTGAGTAAAGACAAGTTTGATAGTCATACTTCTTTGCATTCCATGACTCCGGATGAAAGTTTGAAGATTGTGAAGGACTATTTGATAGCTGCAACCGTAAAGGACTGTAGTTTGATGATTAGTTTTAGACCAATGGAAGAAGGAGATGTGCTATCAGAATCTTCTCACAATACTGTATATCTAGGATCAACTAAGCAAGTTTTTGAGTACAAGGTACACTTGCCATTTCAGTTGCATCTTACAATCCATTGTTAATGCTAAAATATTGCATTTAGTATTTTCATATCAGTTGAAAAGGAATCTCTTGAAATGCTTTTTGGGATATGCTTTGGTCTTGTTGCTCAAAATTCTCAGAGATTCTAAAGTCAACTTTTTTTTTTGTGGTTTGCAATTATATATTTTATTTGAGGCTTTACTAATTTGCTTAATCTTTTGTAACAAACCTAGAAAAATATCATATAGCTCCCTATTATAATGTAATAAGGAAATTCTTTTGGGATGAAATCAAAGTCCTCTTTGACAGGTTTGTTTCTTCTCATTTAATATGTATATCTTACCTAAGCTGCAAATTTCTAGGTGTATTTCATTGATCTGGATTTGAAACCTTTGAAGAAAATGGAGGACTATTACAGGTTAGATAAGAAGATTGTTAACTGCTATCGTCAGAGGGCAAAAACTGAGCATAAAGCAGAGAAAGCTGCTAGAAGGGATACATATGAAGAAGTGTTGACATAAAAGATGTGCCTTAGAAGACAGTTTGTTTACTGAATATTGTACTGGTAAGTGCAGTTACTTTTATATGTTTCCTGAAATAAAGTTGTAAAAGTGAAGATGAGAATTACTCATCTTTAGGCTCATGTTCTTCCTTCGACTCATTTTGGAATTTTGGATTTCCCTTTGAGAAACTACTTTATGCTGCATCTTTTGCTTAAATATTTATGCTAGTTTCTTTCTTTTTAATTTTCCTTCTTTTGTGGAAACCAAATGGTCCTCTACTTTCACAACACTTGCCTTCAGTGATTCATATTCAGATTTGCCTATGAGTGGGACTACATGGTTGGAATGCTTGTCCAATTTGTTGTACAACACCCAACATAACATGAAGTGCCTTGAAATCGGATAAACTATGCATGTCTGAAATTTGCTATCTAGCTTGTCTTGCTCTTATCATAGTATAGTTGATAATTTACCAGAAAAGTTGCTCCCATTCTAGTCTGTAGATAATTTGTCATTTTCTTATAAAACTATATCATTTATCAAGCCCTGAAGTAAAATTCATTTTTGCTTTTCAAATTTCAAGTATTAGGTTGTTGAGAATCATCTAACTGGAGTTATGTTAGACCATTTTGCTATTGAATCTCAACTTTTCCTGTGTATATTGCTTCTTATTTCAGTTTTCAATTTGCTAGTATCATGTAGAAGATTATTCATACTTGAAAGATTAATACATTTGCATTCTCAAAATGTTAATAGATGAAATGCTTACTATGCATGCACATCATCTGGTTTCAGGAGTGCTGGTTAACATTCCAAAGCCAGTGGGAGCTTAACAAGAGAAAAAAAGAGAGAGAGAGAGAATGACAGACTGTAAGGTTTGGGTTAACAGAGAAATGGTGTATCAACTGTCAACAACTCACCGCCATCAAGTCATGAGTGCACACAGCCAATTAATTCATACAGCTTGATATTGAAATTACTGTTTTTAGTGAGGCTTTGATGGATTTTGTGGTGGTGAAAAGTTATTATCAGACTTATCTTAAATGCACTCTTCCTTTGAAGCTTATCAAAGCCGATTTTTTTTTTTTTACAGTCTAATTGTGAATCCCATTCTTTTTTTCCTGCTTAATCCTGACCAATTTATGTAATGTTTGCATGTGAAATAATTTAACATAATAAATTTCTTATAGAAACAGCTGGAGTTATAATTGAAAAGAAATTAAAATCATGTGAAGGGAGCTTGATTTTCAGTTTACATTCAGTTTTAGTCATGCTTCGTTCCGGACTGTGAAAGCAGTGTTGTCCTTTTGTTTTTGACTGATTTGTTCTATGCCTGGTTAGGATGGTCCCTAGCATGGTCCATGGTCTCCTCAGCCATAAGCTTGAAAATGAAAAGGCACTATAATTTGAAGAAATGACCACTTGATAAAAACTCTACCGTGTTTTGGGATATGTGTGAAATACATAATTCTTATTCTTAATTTAATGTTTATGCTGACTGAAATTATTCAGCTTTGGGTAGTCTTTATTGGACTTTTGTAGACCTTTTGTCCAAACAGAGCTGGAGATGACAGATCTAAATGCTTGGACCATTGGAGGGAGGTTCCTAGAGTTCTGTGTTCAATTTCAACACACTTTGGCTTGCCAGGTATTTGCTATATACTTAAATGTTGTTTATCATTGTTCAGTTGATCCCGAACTTTCTTCTGAGAAAGTCTTTTCAATGTTTCTCAGGTTGTTTATTAGCTTTCTTAGCATTTTTGAGTGAATCCCTTGACTACCCTTGAGTCCTGCCCTTAAACTTGGCCTTGTGGGTAAGGCAACTCAAACTTATAAGCCACTGCCTGCGCCTAACAACCACCTTTGTTGCGAACTCATTAGCTTAGATACTTCAAAACTTCTGCATTTGTTGTTGAATATCCATCTTTACCAAAGCTAATTGTCCTTAAGAATCTGCTTGTTTTGGGACTGTTGCAAAGGCTTGCTTGTACCATAATTGTATAGTTTAAAGTTGAAAAGGAACTAAACGAATGGTATAAGTCTGAGTTTTGCCCATTCGGTTCCGAACAACCATTGAGTTTGTATTCGAACTCGCTCACCTGTTCTTCATAGAAAACGCTTCTTAAGTCGAGCTGAGAAACTCATAATAGAGCTCATAGAACTTATGTATTGTACGATTTCATTTTAGCAATATAAATGTTTTTCCTTAATGATTTGGAATGATAATTCTCAAGTCATGTTGTTGCTGTTCCTCTGCTATCCTCTCAAGACATGTTAGTGGATGATATCTCTACAATTATTGGTTTTAATTGTATTTTTCTATGTCAGCTGATATGAAGCTTTACTTAACGAACTGTGAACCTTGGTAATTCGAAAATTAATGGTAATAGCTTTTACTGTTTAACTGCCTACTCACTGTGAAAGCTTCACTGGATTGCCTAGAAAAATGATACAGCATAAATTAATGTGCTTAATTAAAACATATTACATCCCTGTTTTCTTATGTATATATATATTAACGAACTTGCACTAATCATTTTGTCTCAATAATTACGGGAACGGTTCTTGTTCTTAAAGGTTATAGGTTCAAGCATTAGTATTTACAATACAGTGATTAAAGGGTTAATGTTCAATGGTTGAAAATATATTCTAGAACAGATATTACTTATAACCACCGTAGCTAATTTTAAAAAAATTATATATTAACGAACTTGCATTACATGCATATTTAATAGAAGATACCATTAAATATATTTGGTAATTTAGGGATAATTATATACTTGGTATCTCAAAATTACTTTTTTTTTAATTTTTGTATCCCACTTATTGTTTTAGCAAAATGATATCTTACAATATGTTTTGTTTTTATTTTGATATTTCACCGTTAAAAAGTTAATGATATATTGACTAAAAGAAAAAATACATGTGTCAAGCTATCACATCATTTTTTATCTTCTAAATCGTATGTTGTTTTGACTAAAATTATAAAAAAAAATACAACAAAACTGATATTAAGTTAAGCAATATGCTTTGGAAATAAAAGAAAACTAGAATAAAACCTGATTTTTTTTATAAAAAAAATCTTATTTTTTTACATTAAAAACAATTGAATTTTGAAAAAAAAAAATGACAAACTGAATCAAGGACAAATTCTAAGATATCCCTTGCATGACCCATCTCATCTACCAAACCTGTTTTCAAGTTTGTGTCTTTGTCCCACAAATTTGGACTGGTGGTCTGACTTTGTAGACATGACCCCCCTTCCTTTGTTTTTAAGATCTTAAAAGGCCTTTTCAATCGATTCATGTTATTGATGTGGCGGTAGAACTGAGTGTTAACTGGATGAAGCATGGGACATATGATTGGCTTGATAGGTTCACGGTACTCTTGATGTGGATTAGGAAAATAAACTACAGTAAGAAAGCTTTGGGATGGAAATGGAGGATGGGATGAGTAATTTTGAGGACGTTCTATGACTATACATATTTTCTCAATTTGCCTGTTAAATATTTTTGATATATTTTGTCCTCTAAACTTTACTTTGTTATCAAATTCCCCCACAATTATACCAGTTTTTCTAAATTACCTCTCTAAATAGATGTGATTTTAGTCCAATTTTATAAAATTTAAGGGACACAACGGGCAAAAAATAAGAGGCAAATTAGAAAACATGAATAGTTTAGGGAGGAAAATATAATAAACCTAACAAAAATCAAAATTTAATAATCATTCTGTAACAATTAAAAATTGAGTAATTAAAATAAAAACTTTACTATAATTTTGATGACCATTTGTAAACTTTACTCAATAATTATTGAGGCGAAAATACTAGACTCATTTTGACTCGACTCGAGATTTTATAGGCTCAACTCGGTTCGAAAAAATTTCAAATAAAGTTCGAGTTGTAAAATAAAAATTCGAATAACTCGAAAATTTTAATAATTAAATGATTTATTTTTAAGTTTGAGATGAGTCTCTCAACTTTTTATGATATATATACATTGATATATATATAAATATAGAGAAATATTACTATATATGAAAAAATGTATATACATATTTTGTATGATTATAGAAAGTTGTTTAAATTGGAATTAAGTCGTACTATAACATGATAAATAATTATAATTAAATATTTATGTGAACTCGAAAACTCAACTCGATTCGACTCGAATTTCTTAAACTCGACCCGAACTGAAAAATTTCAAATAAAGTTTGAGTTGTAAAATACGACTCGTCAACTCGAATAACTCGAAATTTTTTGACTTGACTCGACTCGACTCGATCCGATCGAATACTCACCCCTAACAAGAAGTCCCTCCCGATTCACTTCTACATCGAAACGTCATAAAGATAGTGCGTTTTGATGCTTAAGAAACGGGACAAGCAATCCGCCTAACTGTAAACTGCCTGCAATTTTGTCATAATTCTTGTTTCTTACTATATTCTCGTGAAAACCGGCATTAAAATCTTGTTTATCATTAAGATCTCTTTGATTAACCTTAATTTCATCTTCATTCAAAGGCAATCCACAGTCTTTTTTCTTTACATTTTCATTAATTTCCCTGTGTTGATCAATTAATACAACAACCATCTCTAAATCGTCATCTGCATTTGGTTCTGCTTTCTGTCTTTTTAGGGGTGGGTGTCAAAACTAAAATATAGTGATTTCAAATGGAAGGATCAGGGGACGATGCTGCCACGGTGCTGGCGCCGATAGCCAAGTGGAAGACCGAGTTCTCTCGAACGTTTCAGTACTGTTTGGATCGTTCCTCGCCGCATCTCAGGGAACGATGGCTTAGAACGTGCAACAAGCTGAAGTCAACTCGACCGTTGGGCCTTTAAATTTCTGTTTTTCTCTTTTAATTAGCTAGCCGTTAATAATTAAATGGAACGGTGCGTTTTGGTGTTATTTGTCTTTTTTCTGTTTTGTCGTTTCTGGAGCCTATTAGGGTAAGGTTTCCAGCCGCAGAAACCATGAATATTGTATTGCATTTTCTTGGCTCTGTGAAACAGAGAATATTGGAGTGATTCATTCACTTGTTCTTGTTTATTTTCCTTATTTGATTGTTGCAGTTACAAAGGTATCAGAGCTTCCAGCTTCGATCCAAATATGGTGGACGGCGTGGTCACTCGAAGTGCTGTAGCTCTGGCTGCTGTGAACGCTGCTGCTCTTCAAGCTCAAGCTCAGACGCAACCTCAGGCGGAAGTTCAAGGAACCACTGAGTCACAGGAGGTACCCGAATGGAAGCAGGAAACTGAGAAACTTCGATTGGAGTTCGATGAAAAGCTACTAGGACTGAGGACTTCCCTGATGTCCGACTTACATAAACTCTTGGAGGTAGCTCTTGGGAAGAAGATTGTAGTTGAACCAAGTGAGGCACCTGTCCAGGCTGGTTCCAGTCATGAAAGAGGTGTACCAATGGAGACTATACCTGATTCCCCCCTTCCTCCTTCGGTTATAGGGGCTTTTCAACACAACCCAAACGATCCCATTTTGGTAGAAGAGAACCTAGAGAAGAATGGGTTGATGGGGAAGGGTTCTCAACCGGTAAATATGGCCTACAAGTTGTTATTTCCTCGGTTCGATGGGACGAATTTCAAAGGGTGGATGTCCAAACTCGAACAGTTCCTCGAGGCAGAAGGGGTGTCGAACTCAGCCAAGATAAGGCTAGTTATGTTGCATCTGGATAAGAAAGCTTTGCAGTGGCATCAATTCCTGATGCGAGGTGCTACAGATTGGGCTCATTGGACATGGGATCAATATGTGGACAAGTTGAGGGAAAGATTCGCCCCTGATGATCTGGAGGATCCTTTTGCTGAACTGTTGACACTCAGGCAAACAGATAGTGTGAAGCAGTATTATGAAGACTTTATCAGCTTAATGAACCAGTTACAGCTTCCTGATAAGTATGTACTTAGTGTTTTCAAAAATCATCTGAGGGTAGAAATCAACCAATATTTGAAGTTATTGGAACCAAAGACACTGATGAAAGCCTTTCATATGGCTAAGAGGTTAGAGTGTATCTTCTTCCCCAACCAGAAGAAGTCTTCTACAAACACTGTCAAATCTACTCCTTTGCCTGTCTTGAGTATTCCAACTAGGCCGAGCAATTATCCCAGCAGAAGTGCTTATCCTACGAGCACAGGTTCCAACTCACTTTCCCCCTCGAAGGTTACAACTCTCAGTATACCGAGTCCAAACAATGCTAAGGGAGTGAGCAACAAGAATTCTAGGAGTAATGGAAGGACTTTGTCAGCTGCAGAAATCGAAGACCGCAGAAAGAAGGGGTTGTGCTTCTGGTGTGCAGCCAAATACTCACCTGGGCACAAATGCCCTCGAACTCAACTGTTCCAAATCCTGGTGGAGGGAGTGGAGGAAGAAGGTGAGCCAGAGGAGTTTGTTGACTGTGAGGAGACTATGGAAGGGTTAAGCCAAGAGGATCCCAAGGGAGATAGTCTAGTAATTTCCTTCCATGCTATCTGGGGAACTGGAAATGTAGAAACAATGAAACTGATGATTAAGATTTGAGGAGTCACTTGTATTGCCTTGATAGACTCAGGAAGCACTCATAACTTCCTGAGCTTAGCCGTGGTTAAAAGAGCTGGACTTGGAATGAACAGACAACCAAAACTAATGGTTACTGTGGCGGATGGTAGTCAGATGGGAACACTGGGAGAATGCAAGAATGTAAGGTGGGAGGTACAACAGCAAGAATTCCGGACAGATTTTCTGGTCTTAGCCATGAAGAACTGTGATGTTGTTCTAGGAATCCAATGGCTCTCCATATTAGGAGCTATTAAATGGGATTTTGGGGTACTGAAAATGAGCTTTGAGCAGAAGGTGACAAGCGTCGAATTGTTAAATAAATAATTCCTATTTCTCAAATTAAATAAAAGAATAGTATAGAGAAAGTAGGGTCGATCCATAGGGACTAAGAAATTTTCAACGTTGAATTGAATTGATCCTGATCCAAAAAAAAAATTAGAAAATGGGGGCTTGATATTATAAAACTAAAAATAATCTTAATCTAATAATAACTAAAATTAAATGAAAATAAATATTTGAAGTAATAAATTTAAAGGATATAGCCTCAAGCTTCGCTTTGCCTCAAATCTCAATTGATCATCGAAATAGATTTTACTTCAAGATCCATGTCAGTTACAGTCTACAAGGCCCAACCCTTGTAACTTGCTTCTCTCTTCGGTAAACCAATATTCCCAAGTCTATCTCCGGAATTCGGTCTTTGCTGGACTAACCACGCCTATCGCCGTTAGCGCCAATGCAACTTTAAGCACTGGAAAAGCCTAACTCGAGTTATAGCGTCTCACAGAGAATCAAACCCGATCTTGATTTCCCTTAGTGGACCGCCACCAAGTTTGTTCACAGGAAGCCAAATTTGCTACCAGCCGATTTTTCTTCCCAACGATAGATCTAAATAATCTTCAAGTCAACGTGCACTTTTTGAAATGAAGGCGTCGAGATCATTAAAGGAAAAGCCGATTGCCAATCCTTGATTTTAGAAAATCAAGAATGTTATCCGAAGGAATTAAGTGCTTCACGATTCTCACAATATGGATTGAGTCGTCACTTAGCTTTCGGCTAAATGAAAGTTTAGCTAAGCATGAATGAGGTCATACTTAGCATTTTCTAGAAGAAAAGAAATAAGAAAACTCAAAGAAAAAATAAAAGAACTAGAGAGAAATTTTATTACTCAAGAGAGAAAGTGAAAATTGAAGTACATCTCAAGCTTTACCTCTATGGGTATTTATACTATTCTAAAACCCTAAAAATGTAACAATTCAAAAAAATAAAAAAGATAAAAATAAAGATAAATGTTCTAAAATTTAAAATTTAAATTCCTAAGATAAATCTTCAAGATAATTCTCAAATAATCCATTCATCCTTCTAGAATATATGACTGAACTATCTTCTAGAAACTTTTGCTGATTGGATAATCCAAATCTGCTAGATTGAAAAGCATCGTGCCCATGACTCCAGCCATAAAAAATGCAGAATTCACTATTTCCTGTTGGTTCTGAAAAATAAGTTCCTACACTGAAAATGATCAAAATAGAACCAAATTAGTAATATCAAATCGACAATGGGAAATAATTATTAATAAAAAATATATAAATTCGAACACTCATCAAATTCCCCCTCACTTATTCAATGCTTGTCCTCAAGCATACTCAAATTCTCATTTTCGTCACTTATCAAAATTCACTCAAAAAGTTTATGTCAAATCCCATGTACATGCATGAATTAAAGAAGTTAAACAAGACAATCAAATAAAGGTGACATGATATTTCAATAAACAATAATTAACCAAATGAATAAAAGGTAGATATGCAGAGCTTTTGCTATTTGCTTGTGAGACGAAATCAAATCAAGTTTAGATCCTTCATGATAAACGATTGGCGGAGTGTGAGTTTTATTTTCCTCCCCTTTTATATCACTCTCTTTTTTTTCTTTTTTTGAAAGAGATTATTTTTCTCTTTTTTTTTTTATTCTTTTTTTTCAAGCGCTTTATTATTTTCTTTTTTTTCAAAAGACATTTTTTCCTTTTTTTTCTTTTTCTTTTTAGCGCTACTCTCATTAACTCTAACTCTTTAGTCTCGACTCGTCACCGAATCTTTGAACTGGAAACGAGATGACAACCCAAGCACCTCGCCCCGATTCTCCAATCCGGTCACATTCAAACGATCTACCACTCACAATCGTCTCAAAAAAAATCATGCACCTGAAGATAACATCATTATTAGCAAAGCAAGCACAAACTCATATTTAAGCAACACTAACAATTATACCATAAGGTTAAAAACTTTCACCAAAACATCTAATCATCTCAAGTTAATTGTCCATGCATAACAAAATTAATTCAAGCTTGTAAACAAGGGATTATGATAAAACTAACAAGTCAACCCAGATAAACAACAATCATAAGAACTTAAAATATACCTTCAAACTAACATGAACAAGTAAGGAGAAATATAACCACTCCCCCTCACTTTAAGCATATTGTCTCAATATGAAAATTAAAGTACAAGAGAAGGAATAAAGATACTCTCCGTGTCTAAAGTAAGTTTGATTGTTGACAACTTTGGAGGCCATTTGCAATTTTCCAAATTTCATGCACGATAAAGTCATTCAAATTTGGGAGAAATTCTGTGTAAATTTATTTGAAAATAAATTAGATGAAAAAAATAAATAAAAGAAGGAAAAAAAATAAACAGAGAAAATGGGTTGCCTCCCATTCAGCGCTTTGTTTAACGTCATTAGCTTGACGACCTGATTCAGACTACAGGTTCTGCGAGAAATTCTTTTTCCAATTCATGTTCTTTATCCAACTTAGAATTTCTCCATGAGAAATTTTTAGGTTATGGAGTTCCTTCATTTTCGATAAAATATCTTCTTTAATCTGCAATTTATCTGGTGGTAATTTTAATTCTAACTTTGGTTCCTGCAAGATAAATGGAAAAAAGTTAGTTTGAGAAGACATCAAATTTAAATTTTTACTTAGCTCTTTGCAAAATGAGCGTGATTCCACATCAGAAGAGATATCCATTTTTACTTCTTTAATAATTTCAGCATTCAGATTCCTGCATAACTCATTAGAAAGATTATGTTTAACATATTCATCCATAGAAGAATCAAATATATTAACACAACTGACATTAGACATAGAGTTAGGATATTTCATAGCTTTATACACGTCAAACTTTACCACTTCGCCATCAAACTCCATGGTAAGAATTCCACTTCTTACATCAATTTTGGCATGTGATGTGCTCAAAAATGGTCTACCAAGTAAAATCTCGGAAGAGACATTGGTACGATCATCTTCCATGTCAATGACATAGAAATCTGCAGGAAAAAATAAATCTTTTACCTTTACGAGTACGTTTTCAAGAACTCCTTCAGGATACACTAAAGATCTGTCGGCAAGCTGGATCGTCACACCTGTTTCCTTTAAAGGCTCAACGCTTAATAAATTATAAATTGAAAAAGGCATTACATTAATTGAAGCGCCTAAATCGCACATAGCTCGTTTAATACCAACTTTACCAATCTTACATGGGATAAAAAACATACCTTGATCCTTGTATTTAGGTGGAATTTTACGTTGAATTACGGCAGAAACATTTTCACCTAAGTTTACCTTTTCATTCCTAGTAAGCTTTCTTTTATTTGTGCAAAGATCCTTTAAAAATCTAGCATACCTTGGAATTTTTCGGATCACATCGAGAAGTGGTATGTTTATCTCCACTTTCTGAAATATGTCAAGAATTTCTTATTCTTCGGCTTGCTTATCACGCTTCACTAATCTCGATGGAAAGGGAGGTGGAACGTCATAAGGAGATGATGTAGAGATAGCTTGTGGTTTGGTTTCCTTCTTTTTATGGGGTTGTGTGGCATCTTCTTTAGGTTCGACAATGGTACCACTTTGAAGAATGATGGCACTAACATTCTGTTACGGGTTTGGCTCAGTTTGCGACGGTAGCTTTCCCTTTGATTCCAAACGACTCACAGCTAATATAAGTTGACTCATTTGTTTGTCAATTTCTTGAAAGTGTGCCTCGGTCTTTTGTTGGAATTTCTCTTGAGCTAGCGCCAAACGTTCGACAATTGACTCCAACGATGATTTTTTGTGGTTGATATTGTTGCGGTGCAGGTGGTCTAGGTGGATAAGTTTGATTTGATCCATACTTGAGGTTTGGATGATCCCTCCAAACCGGATTATAAGTGTTTGAATTGAGATCATATTGCCTTTGAGGAGGCCCTGAAAAATTTCCAATGGCGTTTACTTGAACATTATTATCTTCTTGAAGCATTGGGCAACAGTCCGTAGGATGATCCAGCATCGTGCATATTCCGCAAAGTCTAGCTAGACCTACTTTACCTGCAATAAGAGATTGAACCACATTAGTTAACTTATCAATTTTATCCTCTAAAGAAGATGTACTTATCTCGTGAACCCGTCGAGTGGGTTCACTTGGGCGAAACTGTTGTGCATTAGCGGCCATGGTTGAGATAAAATTTCTGGCGGCGCTAGGAGTCATATTTACGAAGGCTCCACCACTAGCGGCGTCGATCATTTTCATTTCCATTGAAAGCAATCCTTCATAAAAGTATTGGAGAAGGGTTTGTTCAGTTAGGCCATGTTGCGGACAACTAGCGCAAAGTCTTTTAAATCGTTCCCAATAGTCGTATAACGATTCTCCACCCTTTTGTCGAATTCCTAAGATGCTTCTCCTTAATTTGCTTGCTTTTGCCGCTGGAAAGAACCTCTCAAGAAACAATCGTACCATATCAGCCCATGTATTAATTGAAACGGAAGGTAAATAAAACAACCAATCTTTTGCCAAATCAGCTAAAGAAAAAGGAAATGCGCGAAGTTTTATTTGATCTTCGGATACTCCTTGTGGTTTCATACTCAGACAAACCATATGAAACTCTTTTAAATGTTTGTGTGGATTTTCATTCTGCAAGCCATGAAAAGTCGGAAGCAAATGTATTAAACCAGTTTTAAGTTCAAACGGTGTTTCGCCATTTGGGAACGTGATACAAAATGGTTGTTGTTCATTAGGTGCTGCAGCTAACTCTCGAATTGTTTGTTCAGCCATTTGTTCTGATCCTTCGTCGTCAGAAGTAAATAACTCCTCGGTGTAAGAAATTTCCTCAAAATCAGGATTTGGTTTTGGTTGAAGGTCTCGATTCAACCTTCTGCGTCTAAGGGTCTCTCCACGCAGCCTCTAGGCAAGAGCTTCGATCTCGGGTTCATAATCTACTAGTTTTCCCGGAAGTGACCTGGTCATAGATCAAAACAAAACAATATTGGTGATTTTTACCGAAGTCCCCGGCAACGGCGCCAATTTGACAAGCGTCGAATTGTCAAATAAATAATTCCTATTTCTCAAATTAAATAAAAGAATAGTATAGAGAAAGTAGGGTCGATCCACAGGGACTAAGAAATTTTCAACGTTGAATTGAATTGATCCTGATCCAAAAAAAAAATTAGAAAATGGGGGCTTGATATTATAAAACTAAAAATAATCTTAATCTAATAATAACTGAAATTAAATGAAAATAAATATTTGAAGTAATAAATTTAAAGGATATAGCCTCAAGCTTCGCTTCGCCTCAAATCTCAATTGATCATCAAAATAGATTTTACTTCAAGATCCATATCAGTTACAGTCTACAAGGCCCAACCCTTGTAACTTGCTTCTCTCTTCGGTAAACCAATATTCCCAAGTCTATCTCCGGAATTCGGTCTTTGCTGGACTAACCACGTCTATCGCTGTTAGCGCCAATGCAACTTTAAGCACTGGAAAAGCCTAACTCGAGTTATAGCGTCTCACAGAGAATCAAACCCGATCTTGATTTCTCTTAGTGGACCGCCACCAAGTTTGTTCACAAGAAGCCAAATTTGCTACCAGCCGATTTTTCTTCCCAACGATAGATCTAAACAATCTTCAAGTCAACGTGCACTTTTTGAAATGAAGGCGTCGAGATCATTAAAGGAAAAGCCGATTGCCAATCCTTGATTTTAGAAAATCAAGAATGTTATCCGAAGGAATTAAGTGCTTCACGATTCTCACAATATGGATTGAGTCGTCACTTAGCTTTCGGCTAAATGAAAGTTTAGCTAAGCATGAATGAGGTCATACTTAGCATTTTCTAGAAGAAAAGAAATAAGAAAACTCAAAGAAAAAATAAAAGAACTAGAGAGAAATTTTATTACTCAAGAGAGAAAGTGAAAATTGAAGTACATCTCAAGCTTTACCTCTATGGGTATTTATACTATTCTAAAACCCTAAAAATGTAACAATTCAAAAAAAATAAAAAAGATAAAGATAAAGATAAAGATAAATGTTCTAAAATTTAAAATTTAAATTCCTAAGATAAATTTTCAAGATAATTCCCAAATAATCCATTCATTCTTCTAGAATATATGACTAGACTATCTTCTAGAAACTTTTACTGACTGGATAATCCAAATCTGCCAGATTGAAAAGCGTCGTGCCCATGACTCCAGCCATAAAAAAAATTCAGAATTCACTATTTTCTGTTGGTTCTGAAAAATAAGTTCCTACACTGAAAATGATCAAAATAGAACCAAATTAGTAATATCAAATCGACAATGGGAAATAATTATTAATAAAAAATATATAAATTCGAACACTCATCAGAAGGGCCAAGAGATCACCTTGGTTGGGTGCAAACCATCCCTTGTGTCCTTAGTGAGCTCCAAGAACTGTGAGAAGGCCTTGAGAATAGATGGAAATACCTTCAGTACTTCATTGCTATATCTGGATGCACAACTAAAGGTTCCTGGTGGATCAGAAACCACCCCTAAGGGGCTGGATGAGCTACTATAGTCTTTTAGGGATGTTTTTGAGGAACCAAGAGGACTACCACCAATTAGAGGGCAAGAACACAGAATCCAATTGAAGGATGAAGGAGCTGTAGTGAAGATGAGGCAATACAGATACCCAGCTTCTCAAAAAGATGAAATTGAAAGGATGATCAAAGAAATGATGCAAACTGGTATTATAAGAAACAGTTCAAGCTGTTTTTAATCCCCTATAGTAATGGTTAACAAAAGGGATGGAACTTGGAGATTGTGCATAGACTATAGGAAGCTCAATGAGTTAAATGTTAAGGACAAATTTCCTATGCCCATCATTGAGGAGTTGCTAGATGAATTGGGAGGGGCAAGGTTCTTTTCTAAGCTGGATTTGAGGTCTGGTTACCACCAGATCAGAATGAAGGAAGATGATATCCACAAAACTGCTTTTAGGACCCATGAAGGTCATTATGAGTTTTTACTCATGCCCTTTGGCTTGACTAATGCTCCTGCTACCTTCTAGGGGTTAATGAACAACATCTTCAAGCAGTGGTTAAGAAGGTCAGTATTGGTCTTCTTTGATGATATATTGGTATAATCTGTTGATTGGCATTCTCACTTGAAGCATCTACAAGAGGTATTACAAGTCCTAAGGAAGCAGCAACTCTTTGTGAAGTTGAGCAAATGCTCTTTTGGGGCCAAACAGATAGAATATCTGGGCCATGTGATATCAGAAGGGTCAATTGCTATAGATGCTGGTAAGGTCCAAGGAATTTTGGAATGGCCTTCCCCAAGAAATGTAAAGGAACTAAAGGGATTCCTAGGCTTGTCTGGCTACTATAAGAGATTTATTCAAGATTATGGTACCTTAGCCAGACCGCTTACCAATCTGTTGAAGAAAGGAGGTTAGAGGTGGACTGAGGAGGAGGAACTGGCTTTCCATAAACTCAAACAATTGATGTGTTCAGCTCCTGTTCTGGCACTGCCAGATTTTAATGAGGTTTTCATAGTGGAAGTTGATGCTTCAGAGGTGGGAGTAGGGGCAGTTCTAATTCAGAAGAACAAGCCCTTAGCTTTCTTCAGTAAGGGATTAGGTGTGAGGCATCAAGGCTTATCTGTGTACGAGAAGGAGATGATGGCAGCCCTTTTGGCAGTTAAAAAATGGTCTAGTTACTTGAATGGAAGACATTTCATAATTAGGACGGATCACCAGAGTCTCAGGTTTTTAACAAAAAATCAAGCAGTTACCGCAGCACAGCAGAAGTGGGTTATGAAGATGATGAGGTACGACTTTGAGGTGTGCTACAAGAAAGGTACCAATAATGTGAAAAAGGATGTTGTGAAAGGTACGACTGCAAGTTCAATTTTCGGACTTCCATCCTTGAGGTCAAGGATGTTGTGAAAAAGGGAGCAGTGCAACAAGCTGAAGTCAACTCGACCGTTGGGCCTTTAAATTTTTGTTTTTCTCTTTTAGTTAGCTAATCGTTAATAATTAAGTGGAACGGTGCGTTTTGGTGTTATTTGTCTTTTTTTCTGTTTTGTCGTTTCTGGAGCCTATTAAGGTAAGGTTTCCAGCCGCAGAAACCATGAATATTGTATTGCATTTTCTTGGCTCTGTGAAGCAGAGAATATTGGAGTGATTCATTCACTTGTTCTTGTTTATTTTCCTTATTTGATTGTTGCAGTTACAGAACGCTTTCTATTGCAGCCATTTACGTTCTACGCGTTTACCTCTTGCAAGGCTTTTATATCGTATCCTACGGCATTGGGATTTACATCCTGAATCTATTGATTGGTTTCTTGTCGCCCAAGATTGATCCTGAACTCGAACTCGAGCACTTGGATGAAGTCTCATTGCCAACTAGAGACTCGATGAATTCAAGCCTTTCATTTGTCGACTTCTGGAGTTTAAGTTTTGGTAATTTAAGTAACTCTTTTTTTCTATCTGTGAATGTCATGGCCCTGAGAAGAAAACCTAATAATTTAGGGTTTGATGAATTGAAATCGAAGAGAATTGGGGGAAAAGGAAAGGGGTCTGATGATTACTTGAAGACAGTTGGAAACGACAGCGTTTTAGAATCAAAAAATGGGATGGCACATGCAGACTTTAATGAGGCACGTGAAGAGTAGGACCAGGAGGCTACTGGATGCGCAACCACAGGGAATCCAAGCACCTGAAATCAGTTATCACAGCAGTCAGGAGAGAGAAAATTCTATTAGCCTATTCCAATAATATGGGATTTCAGTGTACTGGATCAACATCCTTTGAATGAATTTACAGACGTTTCTTTCTTTTCTCAAACCTTACTCTTCTGATTCTTTAATCCTTTCTTGAATTTCTGAAGTTTGAATATAACAATTGGTAATCAGAGCCGGGTTTATTGATCCATAGCAACACTGGAAAACCAAAGAAGGTTCAGCAAATGGCCGAAAGTATGGATTTGACGGCTATTCAGTAGCAGTTAGAAGATTTGAAGACTGATAAAGGAGCTTGGGAGGACAGGATGAGCAGGTTAGAATCCAACATTGAAGATACACAGGCAGATTTAAGAAAATTGATTGGATTGATAACCAAGGAGGTGGAAGGGGTAGAACCTGTTACTCCTGACAGAATCCAACAACAATCATCCAACCATCAGACCAAGCATGAAGGAAAACAAAAGGTACAAGTTACTGTTATTGATGAAAAAGAGAGGTATTCTATGAGGTTTGGTGAACCAGGAATATTAGCAGATAAACCCAAAAATATTCCATTTTCAGTAGAAAAAGCTAAGTTTGGGGAGACTTGGACTGAAAAAGGGGATATGTCTATGCTGCAAGAACCTAATAGAGTGGTGCCTATGTTTCATGAACCTAACAGAATTAAAAGGAATATTACAAACAATATTTGGAGCACAATGGATCTGAAACCTAAGATAGAACTGCCTATGTTTGGGGGAGAAAATGTGAGGGGATGGGTAAGAAGATGTGAGAAATACTTCTCAATCTTTTCAATACCTGAAGAAGGGAGATTGGAGATAGCTAGTATGTATCTGGAAGACAAGGCAAAGGTCTGGTTTGATGGATATGTAATGTAGAAGAACTGGATCACATGTCATGAGTTTGTGGCTGATTTATGTCATAGGTTTGCTGATAAAGAACTGAATGATGTTATTGAAGAGTTTAACAAGTTACAGCAGAAGGGAAATGTAGAAGATTATCAAGAGAAATTTGAAGAGCTCCAACATTACATGCTACAGTTAAATCCTAGCTTGGAGGAAAATTATTTTGTCTCGAGCTTCATTAGTGGCTTGAAGGAAGAATTAAAATACAAGGTCAAGGTACATGCCCCTGTAACCTTGGCATCTGCCTACAGACAAGCTAAATTATATGAATTGGCAGTAGAAGTGGAGAGCAAAAAACACAGATATCTAAACAAGGGAGTCAGCCCTATGTTATCTAATAATTCCAGGATGGTGAGTACTGCCCCTACATTCAAAAAACCTCCAGTGCAGAACACAAACAGACAAACATTGATTGAGTATAGGAGAGCTCACAATTTATGTTTTAAATGTGGTGAAAAATTCAGTCCAGGGCATCAGTGTAATGCAAAGCAATTGAATCTAATGGAGGAAGAGGAAAAGCTGGAAGAGAATGTGGAGGAAGAGGAACAAATTAATGAGCAAAACAATGAGGTGAATGAGTTTGAAACTCAAGGAGAAGGAACTCTGGAGATCTCTATGAATGCTTTAACTGGTAATATTGGTTACAACACTCTTAGAATTCCAGGATTGATTAAAGGAAAGGTGATTAACATCTTGGTGGATAGTGGGAGTACCCACAGTTTCATAACACCTGTTTGGGCTAAAGAAGGTGTAGAAGTAGTGCAAACTTATCCTTTAGCCATCACTGTGACTAATGGAGAGAAGTTGTACAGCACAACAATAAGCAAACAATTATTTTGGAAAATGGAAGGTCAACAATTCAGTCATGATTTCAGGGTGATTAAAATGGGAGGAAGTGATATGGTGTTAGGTGTTGATTGGATAAGGAAATACAGTCCCATTTCTATGAATTTTAAGGAGATGACACTCAGTTTTGAAATGGAAGGAAAAGATTTGGTTTTGCATGGGGAAACAGACAAGTACCATTAAAGCTGATTTCAGAAAAGAAGCTACAGAAGTTGCAGGATAAGAAAAGTGAGTTGCAGGGAGAATTGTACCTACTGAGCATTGAAACTGAAGAACAACAGATTCCAGAAGTTTTGCAACCAATATTGTATGAGTACAAGGAGGTCTTTGAGGAGCCAAAGGGAATGCCACCAGAGAGAACACATGATCATGCTATCAACCTCAAGCCAGGAGCCCTTTCAATAAGCTTAAGGCCCTACAGGTACCCTTATCTACAAAAAACTGAAATTGAGAGGCAAGTGTCAGAAATGTTGGAAGCTTCAATTATTCAAACAAGCAAGAGCCCTTTTGCAGCTCCTTATTTGTTGGTTAAGAAGAAGGATGGGACATGGAGAATGTGTGTGGACTACAGACAATTGAATGAAATAACAGAAAAAAATAAATTTCCAATCCCAGTAGTAGAAGATTTACTTGATGAACTGGGAAATGCTGAGTATTTTTCTAAAATTGATTTGAGATCTGGTTATTGGCAGATAAGGGTAAGGAAGGAGGACATTCCAAAAACAGCTTTTAGAACACATCATGGCCACTTTGAATTTAAAGTGATGCCATTTGGACTCACTAATGCCCCAGCCATATTTCAAGCATTGATGAATGAGGTTTTTGGACCATATTTGAGGAAATTTGTATTAGTATTCTTTGATGACATCCTAGTGTACAACCCTAATATGGATGAGCATGTTGAGCATTTGAGGAAGGTCTTGAGAACACTAAAGGAGCATCAGTTATTTGCAAAAAGAACTAAGTGCTTCTTTGGGCAGAAGCAGGTAGAGTACCTTGGACATATAATTTCATCTAAGGGAGTAGCCACTGATCCATCAAAGATAGAAGCAATGAGGGATTGTCCAGTTCCACAGAACCTCAAGTCTCTGAGAGGATTTCTTGGGTTGACTGATTATTATAGAAAATTTATTAGAGGCTATGGGGAGATCAGGAAGCCACTCACAGAAATGCTGAAAAATGATGGTTTTATTTGGACCAGAGAGTCTATTGAAGCCTTTAATAGACTGAGGATGGCCATGTGTAATTCTCCAGTTTTGGCCTTACCAAAATTTGACCAAATTTTCTATCTGGAGACAGATGCAAGTGCCAGAGGTGTGGGGGTTGTTCTAAGTCAACAAGGTAGACCTATTGCTTATTAAGTAAAGCTTTGGGGCCTAGAGAAGCTGACTTATCTATTTATGAGAAGGAATATATGGCTTATTGATGGCAGTGAATAAATGGAGACACTATTTGGAAGGAAAACAATTTGTAATCAAGACAGATCATGAACCCTTGAAGCATCTCTTAAACCAGAAGATTACCACCAGTATACAAAAAAAGGGACTGACCAAATTATTAAGACTGGACTATGTTATCCAGTACAGAAAGGGAAGACACAATGTGGTAGCTGATGCCTTATCTAGGCAACATGAAGCAAAAATGGAATTGAAATAGATGTCAGTCACTATGATTACTCCTACTTGGGTACAAGAGGTGGAAGCTAGTTACCAAAATGATGAAAAAGCACAAGAGGTCATTACAACATTAACAGTAAACAAAAATGTTAGGGGAGATTGGAGCTACAACAAAGGAATTATCAGATACAAAAACAGAGTATATATTGGAGGGCATGGTGAATTGAGGTTACAGTTGCTGAAATTTATGCATAATTCTCCCCAAGGTGGTCACTCAGGGATGCAAACAACTTACTACAGGATGAAACCTTACTTTTATTGAAAGGGAATGAAGAATATGGTGAGATCTTACATTAGAAGATGTGATGTTTTCCAGAGAACCAAAGGAGAGCATATTGCTACCCCAGGTTTGTTACAACCTCTGCCAATTCCAAAGCAAGCTTGGGAATTTATTACAATGGATTTTATTGAAGGACTTCTAGTTTCAGAGAGATATAATTGTGTGTTAGTGGTGGTGGACAAGTATACTAAGTATGGACATTTCTTAGCTATATCTCACCCCTACTCAGTGATGGATATAGCTAAGGTGGTTATGGATCAAGTTTTTAAGTTGCATGGGCATCCTAAGTTATCTCTATCTGATAGGGATAGAACATTTACTAGTGCAGTCTGAAAAGAATTGTTGAAGCAGACAGGGACTACTGCTATTTTTAGCATTGCTTACCATCCTGAAACGGATGGTCAAACAGAAAGGGTAAACCAATGTTTAGAGTAGTATTTGAGAAGTATGTGTTTTTTAAAACCTAAGTCTTGGGCTAGGTGGTTACCTCTGGCAGAGTGGTGGTATAACACCACTTACCATACAGCTATAGGGCTTACACCCTTCGAGGCATTGTATGGATACAAGCCTCCAATTCTAGATTGAAATTCTAATACTGTTGTTAACAGTGTTCATGAAGAAGTTAAAAGCAGGGAACAGATACAAAAATTGTTGAAAGAGCAATTGGAAAAGGCCCAACAGAGAATGAAATACTTTGCAGACAGGAAACGCTCAGAAAGGGAATTTACAGAAGGAGATGAGGTTTACCTTAAAATTCAGCCCTATAAGCAGACCTCCCTTGCAGTCAGGAAGAATCTGAAATTGACAGCAAGATATTACGGCTATAAAATCATCAAAAAAATCGGAGTAGTAGCTTATAAACTACAACTACCAGAACACGCTCGAATTCATCCAGTTTTTCATGTGAGCCTACTCAAAAAGAAGATCGGGGAAGGAGTGATTACCTCTTTGGATCCTCCTGATGTGGATAGTGATGGACAGATGAAAGTTTACCCTGCACAAGTGTTGGACAAGAGAATGGTCAAAAAGCAGAACCAGGCCGTCACTCAACTACTAATTCAATGGTCAAACATGGGAGTAGAAAACGCTACCTGGGAGGATTACAACGTGCTGAAGACTCAATTCCCTGAATTCGATCCTTGGGGACAAGAATCGACTCAAGGGGGCAGAATTGTCATGGCCCTGAGAGGAAAACCTAATAATTTAGGGTTTGATGAATTGAAATCGAAGAGAATTGGGGGAAAAGGAAAGGGGTTTGATGATTACCTGAAGATAGTTGGAAACGGTAGCGTTTTGGAAACAGAAAATGGGATGGCACATGCAGACTTTAATGAGGCACGTGAAGAGCAGGACCAGGAGGCTACTGGACGCGCAACCACAGGGAATCCAAGCACCTGAAATCAGTTATCACAGCTGTCAGGAGAAAAAAAAATTCTGTTAGCCTATTCCAATAATATGGGATTTCAGTGTACTGGATCAACATCCTTTGAATGAATTTACAGACGTTTCTTTCTTTTCTCAAACTTTACTCTTCTGATTCTTTAATCCTTTCTTGAATTTCTGAAGTTTGAATATAACAGTGAATTACTTTCTTTGGATTGTTACTTGGAATAAATTCTATGGAGTGTTTGTGAACATTCTTGCTTCTTCCATTGAAATCTTTGCATTTGTTGACCATGTTGAGTTTTTGATAATTGATGCGAATGAACTACATTGATGAATTATCTTTGAAGAAGTTGAGATGGAATCAGATATTTTCGGTGTGCTTCGAGACGATCTTGAGTTAGAAGACTTCCAGAGCTGATTATACTAACCAAACCCCTCACTGTTTATATATTGGAGGATATTGAGGTTTCTAGATCCCACGTTGTCCTGTATATTGTACCAATGACAATGCTCTATCTGTAATCTTCGGGCGCTGTCCGCTGCTTTTATACACTCTTCAATGCTTTATGGATCTTCCCAACTCAAAAATATTCAAGTTCATCTCCCCTTCCTTGAAGATGGTTCTTCAACCCGGTCCATTGCCAAATATGAATCGACAGAGCATAACTTGAAATGCTGAAGTTGGTAATAGTTGGATGTGTAAGATAAAACATTCAGCTTAATGAAAGATTTCCTGTATGAAAAGCAAAATAGCATATCATTAAGATCTCTAAGCACTGTTTTAGTTTCAAAGATCCCGAGATTTAGCCAGGAAACGGGCTCTATCTGTTTCGGTTCTTTTGTAGTGGAATTTCCTTTAGGTCTGAATTCTGGGGAAATATATTGGCTCATAAAGGACTTGCTTTCTTTGGCAATATGATTTTCAGGTACTCAATAACGAAAGCATTTTGCATAGGCTTCTTGATGACTTTCTTTTCTATATTTTGCACTATGAAGCGTCAGATAATTCATATGATCAAGTATAAGTATATTCCATTCAGCATTGGGAAGCAGGTCTGAGCTTGGATCTCACTTGTGCTGAAACTTGTATCATTGGAGTATATGCATATATTTTATATACATAGATAGATATCTAACATTTTACCTTTTGTGTTCCAACAGCGGTGTACTGAGAAGAACACATCTCCCACAGGCACGAGTTCAGCAACAGATTCAAGGGTTGTTTACATCCTTTTCTGGAAAAAGAATCCAGAAAGGTGCAGCCTTTTTCAAATTCAAATTTCCATTCTTTTAAATTTTAGAATGGATGAGTCATTAATCACATGTATGCATGTCGGGAATCCAAGGTTTTTATTTCGAACGATCGACTAATATGCATGGACTACTATGTTCCACATCAAAATTGGTTAACCTTTCTCTAAGCTTCATCCCTTGTAATAGTCACTACATATTCTCTTCACTGTTTGAGGTTTTAGCCCATTTCTCCCCATATTTTAGCTCATAAGAATCCCTAAAAGTTGTGTTTTTGCTTGCATAGTTGTTTGTTGACCTGATATTGTCTCCGTGGAGGGTGTGAAGCTTTAAAATTATTTTAAGTTGTCAATTATCTGGTGGTTGATTAAACAAAGTGCAGGGGAAGCTAGCTTTCAGAAACAATTGACTTGGAGGATGATATTGAAATGCTAGATGGAAAACTCCTCCCAACAAACTGTAATCTCCATGGGATTTTTCTTGTTGTTCGCACTTGACTTTGATTAGTTAAGGAAAAGAATATTACAATTTGAATATTAATTATTATATTACAAGTCTTATATTAGTTTTGTTCCTTAAACATGGCCAGCTAATTGTTGAAGGTTTTTGTGTCTGGCACATTCCCTAGCCATATCAAGTGTCTCCCTCTCAAAAACACTTGCATTAAAGATCCCAAAACTGAATCAATATTTCATACAAGAAAAAGGGGGAAATGGGTGATAGAATCTTTGTGGTGATATTCTTCTTCTGGGCAGCTCTCACCATTATCACCCCAACTCTTGTTCTCTGGTCAGAATCATCCAAACCCTTTTTGGAAACCGATGGTAAGAGCTTATAATCTCACTTCTAGTGTTTTGTCTGAATGTTGGGTTGATAGTTTTGCTTTGTAACTCTGCAGGTCAGAACAGTACAGAGGGAATAAAGGATAGGAAAATGATTGGATATGGTGTGAAACTAAGCAATGCAAGCATATCGGCGACAACAACGAAGGCGTCAACCTCGACCGATCACGATAATCGGAGCTGGCTTCAAGAACTTGAAAGCTTGGTCAGCAAAGTATTTCAAAAAGCAATGGGTCTGCTAATCAGTATCAGCTAAATTCAATGATAAACCTTCCAAGAAAGTGTACGTGCAATCCCACCCTTTTCCTCATACTTGAAGCAATTCGTTTGATACTATAACACAAGCTCATCAGGCTTAAGTTTGTGGAGTCATTACTGTAAAAAAGAATAAGACATGGGTTGTCTCCTGAATCTGTGACTGTCCGTTTTTACCAGAGTTGAAGAAGAGAATGTTTTCACTGACAGCTGCCTTTGAGCTTGATTTTGTCCTGGTATGAATTGTCCAAGTTTGAGAGAATATGGTTAGTTGAGGAAGGGGACAGATGATTTGTTAGTTCTAACTAATGATTCGAATTATATATAGATATGATATGTTGTTAATCAAAGACCGTCCAGGCCATGTAACTACTTGGGAACGGGGAAGGACAATTACGGCAACCTCAATCTTTTTACCTTTATTTTTATATATAGAATTTTCTTTAAAAAATAAATTATTTATAATTCTATTATATTTTTAAGTATTTATATTTTATCCTCTAACCTTAAATTTTAACTCGTCGTTCATCTTGTTATTGGAGGGACGCAGTGGCCTTTTGTTCCACTAGGCTAGTTTATTAATTATTTCAATCAATGATTTAAAAAACGTTTTCGATCGTGTTGTGTTTATCACGATTGCGGATATATAACGATCGTTATTGCGATTGTTGTGGGAATCGCGATCGTGATTTTTTTTAAGACCCGCATAACTTATTATAGGAGCTTTTGAAATAACAATAAAATAACCACAATAACGGACTATTATTAATGTTATCGACTGTTATCCATTAAATAACGACCGTTATTAATTATTGTTGGTATAAATTTAAATCTTACCGTTATTTTTATAGATAACGATTTTAAATAACGATATTACCGTTAAATAACGATCGTTATAGCGATAACATGTCGTTTTTTCGATCCCTGATTTTGATTTTTAATTTTTCTTTGTACCAAAACAGGGAGATGGGTTTGCACATAGTTTCCCAACCTTAAACATGCTGATCACGGGTTTAAAACTCAAAACAAATTATTATCACTAAATTAGTATATTTTTTACTAATTATTGCATCAATAAATTATAATTTATTAATTGGCCAAATAATTAAAAATACTCGTATTATTTCATTGGATAAATAAATTATCATCGTTAAACAAGTAATTTGTGGACCGGTTTGTATTTGATGGCATAAAAAAGTAAAATGATTAATTTTTTTCGATAATAAAAATGATTATGTTTTAATCGTTGAAAAAAATATTAATCTTATGAGAGTGAAATATGATTAGATTAATTATAGTGGTTTTCGTTAAATTACAATTAGTTGAAACATGGTTCGTCGCTTAAAAACATCACATTATTTAATTTGGTACACCCAGGGATGATAATAAGCCAGTTTTTGATGTACCTAATCCTAATCTAAAATTTAAATCACACTCTTTGATCTCGTTCCGTCTTGATTTTAATATACATTTTCGACCCACCGATATAATAAAAATAATAATATGAATTTGACCAAACTGTGATATTTTAATAAAAATCTGAATAAATTTGATTCGTTTAGAAAAATTAATAAAAATATTAAATATAATAAATATATCAAGTTAAATCGGGTCCAATATTTTTTCCCTAGACCTGGATTTTTTCGCCCTAAACCTAATTTTTAATTAAAAAATATCCTTATAGGGTCGAGTCAAAACCTAACGAGAATAAATTATTTTTCCATCCCTAGATAAACACATGGACTATTGATTTTAGGGGTTTAAATTTGATACAGAAATTATGTAAATAAAATTCTACACAAGTTTATTTATTCATACTATAAATCAAAATTAAATTTAAACTTTAAAAATAAAAATTTTAAATTTTAAATCTTAAATTCTAAATATAAATATTAAATTTTAAACATTATAATACAAAATTCTAAACTCTAAACTAGATTCGTACCTTAAAAAGTAAAAACTTATATAAATTAAAGTTTACATATATATATTTTTAATTTTACTTGGATTTTTTAAAATATAAAGTTCAAAATATATTGAATGCTTATAAAGTAATTTTACCTCAAAATCCTCTTCTTTGAGTTTATAAAATAATAATTGGGGTTCTTAACCGTAGTTAAACTTTCATCCATTAATATAAATCATTTATTTCATTAATTGTCATTAATCTAATCAAATGTTAACTCTCAAAACCTGTTTTTAAATTTTATATAAAAGAATATGTGAATATAATTAATAAAAATAGGAAAAAAAGCAACGGAAAATACGGTGAAAATAACTCGTAACATAAATATTTAAGTAATTAATTCAGTTATTTTTTATAGAATTCAATTCAGTTTTTAATTTTAAATATTATATCGATTGATAATACGTATATATTTAATTAATTTAAACTTAATATAGAATAAACATGAATCATTTTATCTCAATAATTTAAGGAATAATTATTGTTATTGGAGATCACGAGTTTGAGTATCAATAATACAGTATAGTGATATTCAATACGGAATAAAATACCCAAATATAAAACTATTGATTTAATTATTTAGTTAACAAAATAACATACATGTTTAATTTAACAATTATTATTTTTATCTTATATAACAAATATTAAAAAGCAGAAATATATAATTTGAGGATTTCAATTATTTTGATTTGTTTGAAAATAAATTCAGTCTATTTATTTTAGTTTTGAGTTAAAAGTCAATTTGATGTATTGGTTTTGTCTCCCACATTAAGGTATACTCGGTTCAATTTAGGTTTAATTCGGAAAATTATTTTAACAATTATAAATTTTTGGTTCGATTAATTTCAGTTTTCGATTTTTTATACTAACGTTAATTTTTAAAAATTTATATTTTATCTTGACAAAATAATTTTATTTTAAGATTTTTAAATATTAAAAGGTAAAAAAATTTGAGATATTTTTATAAATATTTATTAAAAATAAGTTTTTATGTAAAAAGATAAATTTATAATATTTCAAGTATAAAATATATATTTTAATCTTATAAAAATAATTAAAATCAATTAAAATATCAAATTAAGTTTAATTTGATTTATCACGATTAACTACGTTCATAAATTTATGAACCATAATATCTCAGTTTAATTCGATTTTCGATTTTATAGTTAACCTTACCCTAATTCTACATATCCTAACAATTTCCCAAACCCCAATCTTTGAAGCGGACTTTCAAACCCTAAAAAATTCTTTAAAGAAAGTTCCAGTTTGATTCATTATTTGTCTGTTTAGCTCTGAAAACGCCATTCAAAAGCTTTGTTCGAGAGATTGGGAATATGTCAAAGAAAAAATTTAGGGAAGAGACATAAGTTTCGGCGGAGTCCAACCCATATTACCCTTGAAGCTTCTCTCTCTTCTTCACCTGGTTATTCAACTGTACCAATCGAGCGGCGGCAATGGGCAAATTTGCCTTCGGAATTACTCTTAGATATAATTCAAAGAGTGGATGCAAAAGGGAACAATGTCGGCCTGGAAAGAGAAATGTGGTTGCCTGTGCTTCAGTTTGTTGCTCAGGGAGGGAAATTACTAAAGGCATTGTTAAGAAACCTGAACATTTCAGCTTCTTAACTTTCCCAATCTACTAAATTTTATTTCTTTCTTTTCTTCGTTCATTTAAAAAAAAACGGTTTGTTTTAGTGTTTTGAGTAAGGTTGAATATTTAATCTAGAGTAAAAAAATTTGATTCATATTTTACTATTCAAATTTTCTTTGAAATTTTTTCGAGTTCTTATAAATATTTAATTGTAATTATTTATCATGTCATAAATATAAACGATTTTTTCTAATCATCTAAGATATATATTTTTTATATTAGTAATATTTTTGATATTTTTATATATTATAAAAAATTGATAGACTCTTTTTAAACTTAAAAATTAATCATTTAATTATTAAAAATTTTAAGGTATTCGAATTTTCATTTTATAACTAAATTTTGTTTAAAAAATTTTCCAGTCGAATATTTTCAAGTCGAGTCAAGTTTTTCAGTTTTTTCGAGTCAAGTTTTGCTCACCCCTATTTTTGAATATTGTTTGAAGCATGAGCCGAGAGATACGCGGATCAATGTTTTATTAGAAGGGATAGATCAACTTTTAGGGACGAAATCAGGATCGAACATTGGGGAATAAAAATCTATTAAGCCTTTCAATTTAAAATTTGAGAGAAAAAAAATTATTTTTTTATTATTTAAATTATGAAGAACCTTAAATCTAATTATATTAGAAAAAAAATTAAGAGGGGCTTTTGCCTCTTAGACAACATGTCTCCGACCCTGTCCGGTTGTATATGGGTCTCAGTCCAGGTAATTGTTTTTCTTGAAAATACATGCTTTGGTTATTAAAACGATAGGTTTTAGACTAGAAATTTGTTCGTAACTGATGTTTATTTGTATGTTACTAATTTACAGCTCTGTCAGGCGAGTTGAGTAAACTGTTACTGGCAGCAAAAAGGGTCAGAAGGGCTACTGGTATTGATTTTGCTGTATCTTTGGTTGGGGATGATTTCTCTAGATCAAGCAATAAGTATGTTGGAAAACAAAGGTAAGCTTTTAGCTGCGTGAAACTAGTGCTTTCTTAAGGATTGGTTGGTCCTTTCTCTTGTTAAACTTAGAGTGAAGCTTTTGACAGATCTAATTTCCTGGGGACCAAGTTCAACATTTTCGACAGTCAACCTCTGAAAGATTCTATAGTCCTCTCTTGTTGTTAATCATGTCAAAAAACTCATATGAAGAATATGCCTTCGAGGGGAACTATAAGTAATTATAACACTGCTAAGATATCTTATGAGTTCAATGTTCTTCGCATGAGAGGTCCAAGGAGAATGCAGTGTACCATGCACTCGATCCACATCACCAACATTGAAGAAAGAGGAACTGCTTCTACACTTATGGCATTTACAAATGGCCTCGATGAGCATTCTTCCTCGTTAGATTCAGCAGGAATAAGGCCACAAGTTGGATTCAATTCAACTGTCCATTGTACTACTCTGAAGTCGATGCCAAAAGCACCCTTAGTCTTGAAAAATAAAGCTCCTAGATGGCATGAACAGTTGCAGTGTTGGTGCCTAAATTTTAAAGGACGAGTTACAGTGGCTTCTGTAAAGAATTTCCAGTTGGTTGCTGCTGTGAAGCCAAGTCGAAATGTTACAGCAGCTGAATAAGAAAACGTGATTCTGCAATTTGGGAAGATTGGCAAGGATATTTTTACCATGGATTACCTTTACCCACTTTCTGCCTTCCAAACCTTTGCAATTTGCTTAAGCAGCTTTGACACAAAACCTGTATGTGAATAATAGCTCTCTTGTTTCTTCTAATGACATGATAATGCCAGCGTTCACTACAATATGGTTGCAATTTGTGAATATTCTCTTTGGTTGTACTTTAGGCAAGCCATTTCATAGGCAATTGTCTTCGTTGCTCTGCAGTAGATTTTTATCATCTGCAATGAAGGCTACAAACCCATGCTAAGTTTTAGCATCTGCATATATTTTGTAAGGAAGCTCCAAACACCCTCTCTGTGCACATAGCTTCATCACAATGCCATGAAATATCCAAGGGAATTTCTTATGATAGTAGTATATTACAAAGCTTTCCCCCCTGGTATTTACTTGCAGATTGGAGTACAAACTGCATTTTTCTCTATATAACAATAGATCATGAAAATACAGAAGAAATTATGGGACTGGAGTCTGGAGCTGATTGTGCACAATATGGCATCTTTATTATGTGTATCATAATCATTTTCTATATCTTGTTTGCATGTGCCGTTGGCAACTGTAAGGTAATTATTACAAAGTTGTGATTTGTGTGATCATAGAACCCCTTTCTCCTTTTGTTTGTTCTTCTCCCCACAGCTGTAGCGGCAACCATGTCGTCGAGGCTTTTCGGGATTATCTGGGTCTGAGTCACTTGATTCTGCAAAAAGCCCTCTGAGACATCTTCTCCGTACAGTAGGCTTGTATGCAAGCTTCTCTGCTGGTGTAATATCAAATCCAGCCTTGCGTGGCTCAGCATGCTCTGCCTTTTTACTAGACTTGATCAATTCTGCTAAATTGTGTAAAAGCTCCAGATGAACACCTGGATTTTGTGCATTTACAGAACTTTCAGACACAATTGAGTTATTGATGCTTTGTATGTTATTATTGACATATGATCTCGATGCAGGATTTTCTTTGGTTGTTGAATCGTTAGGCTTCCTTCCCGTGGAGCTTCTTTCTCCATCAGTGGTAGCATCAGGGCTGTCATCTGGGTTGATCTTATAACCCCGGTGAATGTGGACTAATCCATCCCTTTTACTTGACTCTGAACCCAAGTGAAAAGATGCTCCTCTATTTTCACCTGCTAGGGTTATAACACTTATCGGTTGTTGTTCTGTAGGCAGCTGTGATTGCCCTGTGGTGAGCTTATGAACAAACTTAGAAACATCTTCCCTGACCTCTTCGTGCAAGGGAATTTGTTCCCAATTTGAAGAGACATGCTTTTGATGAGCTTTATTTGGTGTGCTCTCGTGTTTTGGATATGCTGAGCTCATAGTTTTGATTTGTTTTTCATCAGTACTTGAGGTTGTCAATCTCTTCTTTGTTCCAATCCCTTCTTGCTTTTGCTGGTGTCCTTTTCCTATCTCTGGAGCAACCTCTAATTGCTCTCTGGTTTTCGTCCCAGCATCTGTTGCTGCAGCGAGGAGTTTAGTAACTTTTCTCTGCTCGTTCTCTTCATGAGTTGAAGCCTTTGCTGTTGCTTTCCTGCGTTCTTCTGCAACCGTCTTCCTTTCTGCCCTTTCCTTAGGCTTTATTGGTGCTGAAGGTGTTCCTGCGCCAGTAATTGGTGCAACTTCCTTTTTCTCAGCTGATGCCTGTGAAGGCTTTACTGCAACACCAAGTGGTTTAGTTTGTTGTGAGTCAGACGGTGAGGATAGACTAGAACCTGGAGGTTGGGACCCTTGTATAACTGTTGGAGATATATTTGGCGGAGACAATGTTTGTGCTTCAGTAGCTCTATGTGATAGAGAAGAGGGCTGCGGAGATGTTTGACCTGTTGGCTGAGAGGTCAAATGGGATGAAGATTGTTGCTTGGAGATTTCCTGTGTTGTTGATTGAGGTTGAGAAACAATGCGAGATGGAGATGGAGATGGAGATGGAGGGACTGAGACAGCCCTTGCTTGTGTGGGTACCGGAGATGGTGATCGGGTTTGAGAGGTAGCCAGAGTTTGAATTGCTCCACGGGATGCTGATACCGGCTGAGGTGTCGGTTGTGTTTCTGTCACTCTACGAGATGGTGGTAGAACTGAAGAAGCTCTGATTTGACGGCGAGGTGGTGTTGCTGATCGTGATTTAACTCCCTGTTCAGTAGCCGGGTATGAAGTTGCCGCTGGCTGAGTTTCTTTTCTTCTAGCGGGTGCTTTAGTCTGGGTTGGAGTGGTCTGTAGTGGGGCAGCCCCCGCAGGCCGAAATGGTGGCCGTTGAACAGGGACCGTAGTGTTCGGCTGGGAAGGGGCTTCAGTTTGAGCTGTAGGACGTGGAGCAGCTACAGGACGAGTAGTGGTAGCTGCTGACAACCACGGGAGTTGAAAACGAAAAAGTTGCCTACGCTCTCCCATATATGATAACAAGAACTCGAAAGAAAAAAACAAAAGAAGAGAAAAACAATGAATGAGAATCAAGATGGATGGTGTTTGCAGATGATATAATTCACATATGATGTGAGGTATGCATATATATATATATATATATATATGTCTGAATCTGATTGCCTTGGAATGTGACTTTCTTCTTGCTTCTACAAAAGGACAAATCATTTTCATAAAATATTCCAGATTCTCAACTAAAGCTTGTATCTTGTCTTGTCTTGTCTGGCAGGATAGCATCTGGTGTCTGTTCGTAGTTACTTACATTCCATGTCTCTGTTATTCTTTTCTTAAAAGCCATAAATCACAGTTCCACCCACGTCCACATGAGCCATGTTTTTCTTACCAGCAGCTTTAAGGATAAGATTAACATAGGTTAAGTTTCACATTTAAAACGATGAATGATATTTACAGATTAAGTCCTTCCAAGTTCCGATTTCTGCTTTTGAGTCTTAAGTCTTGCTTCATGCAGATACATGCTCAAGGAATGAAGGTGTTAAGAACAGTATGCATTCTTTTCTTCATTTTGCAGACCCCTTCAATACTAATAAGGTCTAATTATGGTTTTAGTACCTCTACTAACCTAGAACTTGAGAATTATTTCCTCTACTTCATTTTATTATAATTCGGTCCGTCTACTTTATAATGTTACAAGGAAAACAACTACAGTTGAAGTGATGACATGGATTTTATTGTAAGAAACTTATCTGAGGGATCAAATTATGCTGAACGAAAGTAGAAAGACCCAATCTTAAATTTCAGCATAGTAGAGGGACTGAAAGCTCAATTACATCTAATAACAAAGATACTGCAATATAAAGAAGCATCGAGATTGGTTCAATATGTTGGTTTCATGCTTTATTCCATGGAAGCAAGGAAAAGAACCTTCCCAGAGAGAAAAAGCACAACGAATAATAGCAGAGCAATGTTTTGTTTTTTCCTTTGTCCTAGTTAATCAAGCAAAGATTTCCTTTCCCTTGAGTATGATAAATTTTTTAGTCAATATTCTTGGATAGATAAAGGACAAGATCATATTCCTAGCTTCATTGTCAAAGGGGTCTTCATTGGTGGGAAAATTCGATTCAAATTCGAAAAAAATTAATTTTTACTTGACTTAATACGAAGAACTTGATTTGTAATTCCATAAATTCAAATCGACTTGAAGAAATTTAAATAAAGTTTGGATTATAAAATAAAAAATTTAATAACTCAAAACTTTTTCTAATTAGTGGATTAGATGTCAAGTTCGAGTTGAGTCTCTTAGTTATGCCTTACATATATAACATATGAAGAAATACTTTTTTTGTAATTAGTGGATCAGTTGTCAAGTTCGAGTTGAGTCTCTTAGTTATGCCTTATATATAACATATGAAGAAATATGTGTAGTGTATATGGTTATAAAAAGTCGTTTAAATTAGAACCAATTAGTATCATTACTTTATAAATGTTTACGATTGAATTTGAATAAAAATTCAAAACATTTGATTTGACTAAAACATTAAAATAAAAGTTGTTAACTTAATTAAACTCAAAATTTTTTAACTTAATTCGATTCGATTAATTATTCACCACGGACCATATTACCGATAAATCCAGTTCAAATATCTTATACTTAAACTTTCCTATTCGTTTTGAAAGAGATGCAACATTTGGTGTAAGATTTCTAGGGTTTAAAAGATAACTATAGTGAATTATTATATTTGCCATTGATAAAATCCATCTACCAATCATTTCACACTGTACAAATAGACTGATCTGATTTGGTGATACAAAACTTATAGTTTCTTTTTGGTTTGTTCCGTGCATGAACTTCTTTATGTTTTTCAAACTAGGGATGGCAATACAGTATCGGGCAATTTAAATAAAATTAGTCTCGGTTCCGGTTCAGGTAATCACTGGTTCCTGAAAATTAGAATAAGTTCAGGTCTCGGTCATATCCGATCCTAAATTTTAAGAACTAGTTTCGTTACTGGTAAGAATCGGTACCAATATCGGGTACTCGGTCAATTACAAAATTTGAATAATTGAAGAAAAAAAATTCAACCACCAATAATAATAGTAAATAACAAAATTAAAATATTGTAGGCTTGAAAATTAAAATTTTAAAACTAGTCATACTCATAATATACATACATAAAGAGAAAGTTCAATAAGAAAAATAAACAACAAAAAAAATCAATACCAGATTTTTGATATTTGTTCATGTCCTATTGGGTACCCACCAGATACCGGACCCAAAAAATCAAGATCCAGTCTCGGTTCCAATTATGACCGGAACCTAAATTTAAAAAAAAAAAATCGGGTATACTAGATTATAAGTGGTATGTATGACTTCTATTACGATAAAGCTTTATGAACATAACAAGTCAATTAATCCTATTAAACAAACAAACACATTAACACAATCTTTCTCTTGTCCGAATTGAGGTTTGTAAGAAGAGAAGATGGAAAATG
This sequence comes from Abelmoschus esculentus, assembly GCA_035048815.1. NCBI lineage: Eukaryota > Viridiplantae > Streptophyta > Magnoliopsida > Malvales > Malvaceae > Abelmoschus > Abelmoschus esculentus. The sequence continues at coordinate 14,931,247 of JAUCBN010000027.1, read as the reverse complement.
GTCGTTGATGATAAGAATAATTTATTTAAATTTGATGATTAATTTTAGACAATTTTAGATATGAGAATAATTTTCTTTTTATATATTAGTGTGAATACAAGGTAGTAATTATTTAATTTTTTTAGTTTTTTAATAACGTACATATCATATCATGCGTATATGATACTCGAACTCAGGTCATCTTGATGAATTAAATCATCCTTTACTATCGGGACCACTCCACAAATTCAATAAGAGAATTGTTAGGGAGCAAAATGATTGAAACTAGAAAATAATTGCCAAAAATTTATGGATAGAGCACTTATGTAAATATCGGGTAATATGCATTATTAATTATATGTATCGATACATATTATTAATTAAAAATGAAATGTTTTAAAACACTTTTGTACCACTTTTTAATTTTTAATTTTTAAATTCAAGAATATTAAAGTTATTAAATAAAAAAATAGGCAAAAATTTCTAAAAAAAATCTGAAAAAGTACTTCTAAAAATTGTACACATTTTACTCTAAAAAGGAATAATCACATTTTAGGTTCTACAAATCCAAAAAATTATTAAAATAATTAATAAATAACCATGTATATAATTAATAGTACATATAAACATGACATTTATTCTAATATTTCCCTAATTTCATATATATTTATCAACTTTTATGATGTATTTTGGCTATTTAAGCTATTAAAGTTTTTTTTTTATATAAAAATTGAGAAATAGAAATTAGAATTGAGATAAATGCTGTATATTTTACGCGTGTATGGCCCTTGAGCGCAAGACTGAGTGAAGTATGCCTTAAACTCGTCGCAAATCTCTGCTATAAAAAGTGTCCCATGTCCATGTCTGTACCTGATGTTTCCTTTGGAGCTTAAACTTTTTGAATAGGCAAAGAGGGATGGCGAATATTGCTTTGGTTGTCGTCGTATTCTCATTGGGTCTGATCCTCTCAGTGCCCGGAGACGACAGCCAAAACAATGACTTTGCCGACGAGGTGTTAAGCTCTGCAGGAGATGAAGCCGAGACTGTGAAGGGGTCGATGGGTCAATTATTTTCCCCGGATATAGACAAGGTTACGTCAGAGTTCAAAGGTGCAGCCCTAGACATCGGAAGCTCCGGTAAAGATGCTTCCAATATGGTGAGGCAGGAGGCGTCGCAGTTGGTTCATAAAGCGTTAGGCCCAGCCGCAGCACCCTTGAGCTCCATGAGTCTAGGAAAGACCTCCTCGTGGGGGTACTGGTTTACAGACAAGCTAAGGTAAAAGCATAGTAACATACATCTTTTATACGTAAACAACTTTAACAACTATTATAATCATTGGTTTTTGCTGCTACGTCAGGAATGCTGGGCTGTTTTCTTCAAATAAACCACCAGAAATCGCACTCGCACCGACACCGGCACCTGCACCGGGACCAGAACCAGGACCGGGACTGGGGCCAGAAGTTGCCGGGCCGTTTGGACTTTCTCCTGAACCCCTAATATTTGATTAAGATGGGATAACCCTATAGCAAAATAGCCAATTAAGCTGGTTGTATTCGATTTTTGTAATCTGTTTCTTTGTTGTAAGATGTTGACGCCCACTACTTCCCATATTGGTAAGAACTACGTGCACTGTTTGAATTCTTTTTCTTGATGGACATCAAGTGTAGCATACTAACATGTACATAATTTACATGAATCCTAGACATGAGTTCGTGTTTCTCTCCTCGTCATCACACAAACATGTGTTCTTTCCCTGTAAAAAAGGAGAAATTGTTATAGGGTATAAGACTACGATATTTACAGTCTTATTTAGTAAAATTCATTTATTTAACGATACGTTAAAAATTAACTTTATAAAAAAAAAGGAGATAAAGAATTACTTCAAAAAAAATGAAATGATTATTATTGGATGAGATATGATTGACGTGATAAACCAGATCTATCTAATATTTCCTATAATCAAGGTTCGTCCCATAAATTCGACATGATTTAGAGGGTGTTTAAGAAAAATTATTTTATGGATCGGTTTCATCACATTATACATGATCCCTATCCACTATAAAGTAGACAATTAATTTTTATATTTTTCATTATTTTTTCCTAAAACAAATCTTCACTATTTTAGTAACATGTGTGGTTACTAAAGCTAGTCGGATGTTGGGTATATGTTCTTGATGTTATATAACAAGTCTTATCTAAAAGTGTTCCACGATACGAGATAATAATTACAATTAACTAACGGAAGTACACACTAAATTATATTATGGAGCTTAGTATTTTTGTGTAATTTACTTTATCTATGCATTTATTTTTATATTTTGAGTTATTTGATTTATAGAAATTTTCTTAACGTTTTAGTTTGTTACAATATAAACGAAGCAAGTTATTATAATGTTAAACACAATTTATGTAAACGAAATTACAATAAAACATATAAAATAGAAATACAAAGATCACAGAAACCAATAAAATAAACCAATAAACGATTCTGAAACTTTGACCGAGGCATGTGCTATCACAGTGTCCTTAAAACAGATCTGTCCCCTCCCGGTGCTGGAGTTACTATGGAATGTCTGTCTCCCAGGATACAATGGTAAAATTCAGCAAGGAGAGCAACGTTACCTTACTGCAACAACGAACTTTACAAAAGCAGAACACTATATAACTATAGGATATTTGTGTTTTTTAGTGTATTGATATAGGAACAATGGGTCTCCTTTTATAGTATTCAGGAAGGGGACATGTTTAATTTTTAGAATTAATTTGTAATTAACAATTCCTAAAGAGTTACACTTTCAAAATTCAAAATGGTATTTATCATAGAATTAATCCAAATAAATTGAAGGTTACAACCAGCTGAAGGATCTGCAACTCCGTAAAAGGTGGTTTAATTCTATAATATCTGTTGAAAAATAAATTCAGAAAAATTAAAAAAAATCCGTTGAAAAAACCCCCCCAGCTAAAGGCCCATCTTTGACTTTTATAAAAGTCAACTATGGCTAGGCACACCCAGAGTGTCCAGTCCAAGCCTTTGTCTTTTTTTCAATAATAACATGAAGAATTTTTATATATAAAGCCTTCCAATTTTATGTTCCCTGCAAGTTTGAGATATTCTACTTTTCATTTCATGTTTTCTAACATCATGAGTGCTACATTGAGTATGTAAATATATAATTTCATCTACTTTTGTAGTAGATTAATAATCCACTTAATCTCAATTAATTTAACTAATGAAACCCACTCATAAGATCTAAAATATACATGTACCCTATCATTTTTCTAACATAGTTTATATGTAGTTTTTTTAATGCATGAAAAAGTGACTTTTATGTATCTGAAATTATAAAGCTCCTAGATTTTATCTTATTTTATTGTTTTGCATACCCGTTGATCTCATGTCATCTTGTCAATATGCCCTAGGCTAACATTTTTGTCATGTTAGTTAGGGTTGTATATCCATAATGTTACTTGAAGTTATATATGTGTTACTATTTTGGTATCATAATTATATATTTTTAGTAAAACAATACATAATATTATGATTTTTATTTATTTTAATATCTAACAGTTAAAAACCAATAAATATGATGATGTGGCTTGGTACAATCATAGTTTTAGTCCAAAATATTTATATATATTATCAATTTAGTTTGAAATTCATCAATTTAAAGCATATCTTAATTTTTGATATAATTTTGTCTCTCTTTCTTGCCCCCTTCGTATTTTCGTCAGTATCCTGATTGAGGAGTTTGAGTCCTTCAATGGACTTCATTAGCCCCATCGATCCCCTAATCCTAAAGTTTTTATTACCGCTAGAGTAATTTTTAAACTCCAAAACTCAAAAGTATTAGACCGAAAGAAGAAGAAAAATAAGGAATTTACAAATTTAATTTAAATATTAAAATAATGTTTAAATTGATAGAATTTTAGACTAAATTAATAGATTATATAAGTTTTGAATTAAAATGGTTATTAATCAAAATCACATTAACATATTACTAGATATATAGTTTTGCCTTTAATATATTAACGTATCTAACTTTAATTATAACATATTTAGTGACGAGGGCACCTTGATAGTGGAAGGGCTATTTATTACCCCATCCCCAATTTTTCCATTTACTTTATATATTAAATTAAAAAAATTGTAAGAGAATTATAATTTTAGATAAGCTGAAATTTCTAATTCAAGTGGCTCAACAAGTAATTAGACCCACTAATATTCAGGGTTATCAGGATGTAAATATCTGACTCGACCTCTTAAAAATAGATTTTTCAAATAAACATTTTAGGAAAAGATCTTTAAACTTTATTGTTATATTTAGATAAGTTTCTATACTCGATACATCTAAATAAAATTTGTACTTAAGTAAGTTTGTGTATTTAAATAAAGGTTGGAAATCATCTACCTCTTGTCTCTATCTATGCCTCCATTTAAAATTAGAGGTTTAAGGGTTAGGGTTTAAGGTTAAGGGTTATGATTAGAGTTTAGGGATTTAGGGTTGGATGTATTTTTTAGGGTGTAGGTTCTAGGGTTAGAATTTAAGGTTAGGGGTTGTGGTTAGAGTTTAAAAAATTAAGGATATGATATATTTTTACTCTGTTAAAATAATAAATAGTGAGACCATTAAATTAGAATTAATCTGCTGATTGTCACATAATTAATGCACTAACCGTTTATATATAGGTTCGTGGGGTCACTAATTAATTTTATAACCATTTGAAACTTTATTAAATTATATTTTCACTCCGTTAGTGCAGGAGTTAATAGGTTTTAGGCTTTTAGGTTATCATTAAGATTTTAATAATAAATTAATATTTTTTAAATTTTTAATAAGATTAAAATTTTCGAATGCACCTATAAATAATTTTACTTTTAACATCTTTATTTCTCTAATATTTTCTCTCTTTCTTATGTTATATTCTTATATTTTAATTTTAATTGTTTATTGTTTCTTTTGATTTGATACTCTAAGAGGACAAGAACTCATATATTCAAGAAGATTGCAATTTACATGATTTATGGTTGATATATTACAATCGAAATTGAAGCAGAAATTCAACGATAGAAATCCAAGTGCTACCATTCTATACTTTTTTGCTTCATAAATTTTATAGTGTAATAATTTTGTGAAAATATGCTTCTGATAATAAAAAAAGAAAAAAAAACGAACACAAGACTTAATAGAATCACAAAAAGATGCATTAGATAATTTTCTTCAAAATGAGTAGAAGAACCTTTAGATAGATGAATTGGGTGTAGATGAAGATAATATTAAATATTCTAATGAAAATTTGAAAGACACCGATATTAATTTAAATAATGAGCATGATAATGTACTTGATGTGTCAAATGTTGATGTCGATATTGAAGAAGATATAATTTCTCCTTTTGATATATATGATCCTAGAAATTAGGGAACTCTTGATACTAAAAATAGAGATATTTTGATTGAAAATGGACCAATTATGAAATTAAATCTCACATTTTCTAAAGATAATCTTTCTAGACATTTTTTGTATTCATATTTTTCTAAAAAACTAAGAAAGGAAGAAATTTTTGATAAAAATGGTTAGATCATTCTAGACATGTGAATAAATTTTATTATTTTTGTTGTAAATTATTCATCTCAAAGTAACAAAAACATTTTTAACAAATGATGGAATGGATGATTGAAAGCATGAGTGATAGAATCAAACAATGAAAATAGTGTTGAGCATATGACTGATATGAATACTTAGGACAAAACACAAATTAGATTAAAAAATAATAAAAGTATTGATAAAGATATGCAAGAATGAATTTTAAAAGAAAAAGAACATTGGAGACACGTTTTAATAAGAATAATATCAGTTGTAAAATATCTTACTAAAAATTATTTAACTTTTCATGGATCTAGTAAAAACTTTATAAGGATAACAATGATATTTTTTTAAGTTTAATATAAATGATAGTTGAATTTGATTTAATAATGCAAGATCATGTTAAACGTATCCAAAGTTAAGATATTCATTATCATTACCTTAGTCCTAAAATTCAAAATGAATTGATTTCTCTTTTGTTACTCGGTGTTAGAACTTCTATGATAAAAGTTATTTAAGAGTCAAAATATTTTACTATTATCCTTGATTGTACCCTGAATGTGAGCCACAAAGAACAAAGCAATTTGATAGTAGAATGTATTAATGTTTCAAGTAATGAAATAAATGAGTTTTTTTTGGAGTTCTTAAATGTAAATGATACATCTGAATTAGGACTTTTTAATGAATTATTAGGTGCATGTAAATCACTTAATTTAGATGTTAATGATATTAGAGGTCAAAGTTATGATAATGATTCTAATATAAAAGAAAAACACCAAGGGGTTAAAAGAGGTTACTTGAAATAAATCCAAGAGCTTTATATATGTCATGTATTTGTCATAATCTTAATCTTACTCTTTTGGATATGACACATTCTTGTGCGAAAGCTACTTTTTTTAACTGTGCAACGCATATGCACATTGTTTGCAAGTTCTACTAAAAAAAAAAAAAAATTAGTTGATAATGTTAAGGATTTTACATTAAAATTTTTGTGTAATATTTGATGGGAGAATTGAATAAAAAGTGTTAAAGTTATTATATTTTGAGCAATTCAAATAAAATTAACTTAGTTAAAATTGTACAATTCTAGTAGTGAAGATGTCAAAACAAAGAGTGAAGCAGAAAATTTAGTTAATTCTCTTGTAAATTTTGAGTTTTTACTTAACTTTGTAATTTTATACGATATTTTATTTTTATTAATAAAATATAAGATTGTAATTTAAATTTATGTTTATTGAAACTGCAATTAATGAAATGAAAAGTATAATGTTATTCTTTGAGAAATATAGAAAGGAAGGGTTTGAGTCTTGCATAGATATTGCCAAAACACTTACATTGATATTAATGCAAAACCGTCATTTTTAACAAAACGTCATGTGTTTAGAAGAAGACAATTTAACGAAAATTATGATGGTTAAGAGTACAATCACCCGAAAAATCTTTTAGAGATAACTATTTGAAGAACAGTCTTACTCCAAAAATGAATAAAAAGAAAAACAAATGTTAATAAACAAATAGAAATCGTAAGAGGAAAAAAATAACGAAAAGAAATTCAAACCGAATTTTAATTGTAAAATGGAATGAAATTGAGGCCTGGCGGAAGCAGTTTCCTTAAGACAGATTTTCTGCCACTCCGAGGTGCCGAGTTGTTTGGTAGTCTATCTCCCAAGATACAACAACTAGAAGAACTTCAAACAGTAGCACTTCTGCTGAGTTCTCGAACTGCTCTTATCTTTGTCGATCACCGATAGAAAACAGAGGAGAGGAAAGCGTTTTGGGATGAGTAAAACAGAGAAAATCAACTCATATATATAGTAGATTTATAGAGCAATAGTGGTCTGAAAATTTCCCGAATTAAGATCCGAAAAATCCGAGATTCTAAAAAATTCGGGAATCCGGAAAATCCGGGATTGATTTTCAATAATCCAGTATTTAATTCAAATTAAACACCATAATTATCCAGAGCAGTCAACTGTAATTAATTCTTTCTGGATATTTTCAAAAAATAAAATAAGAAAAAAAAATTTGCACAACGGGTAAAATATCCGCAGGCCTCGGAAAGGCCCGACCGGTCTGGACATTCGCGTCGCTCACGTCGTGCGGGTACGCCCCAACCCGAATGGAATTGGATTCGCACCCCCCTGCGCGCGAGGCACAGAGTCAACTAGAGTCATTCAAAGACCTCTTTATGGGTAGTTGTATATAAACAACTCCCACACCATTTATCCTATCAATGTAAGATTGTAGCGATCTAAAAAATGTTAGATTAAGTGTATCGCTAGAAAATTGTTTTTCGATGTTGGAAACATATTTTGAAAATTAATGTCTTTCACGTGGGATTTTTGTTCAAAATTAATTTTAGAAAATTGGAGTCGCCACCGGCCGTTTTGGTAGATCGGACACCATAAAACCAGAGATTTTCAAAATTGGGGTTCGGGAGTCGATTACGGATGGAGAAGGATTAACACCCCCACACCGTCCAAAAATTAGCACTTTGTTTAATTATCGCTTTACTAATGTTAAATTTTTCGGGCTAATTTGACGATCAAATTAATTTTTAATTGGATTTGCGCATTTATTTTAAAACACCTAAACCCGAAGGTAAGCGTCCGAACCACCACTACTAAACTGGAGTTGACCTCGCTTACGACTGAATTTAGGGCCGCATTAATTAATAGAAAGTGGTCATGCAATCCTTAAATCTAAAATACATACAAATTTGAGTAACTAAAGGCATAAATACACGAATGGAACATGAACCAAACTATGAAAAAAATAATGTATCTAATTACACAATATGAACTCGTAATTAAAAGAAAGTAAGCAAAGTACATTTACGTTATTTTTAATTATTCCTTCATTAATGGGATTTTTATACTGTTAAATCATAAGATTTTAATTAACATGGAAAGTGAATCCATTTGCAAGCCAATTACAGACTGTCAAAATTTACCATAATATTAAAATGGAAAAAAAGTAAATTTGATATCTTAGAAATTAAATAAAATAAATGGACTAAGCAGCAGTAAAACATGTTTATTTTGACTTTTTCCGATTTAAGTCTTGATTGCAACAAAAAAGAAAAAGAAAGAGTGATTACGGGAGAGCTAAACCGAGAAACAAAATTAAATGACTCCCAGAAACCATTATTTCAGTAAAAAATAACCTTAAATATTTTAAAAGTTTTTTATAAAAAACAGAAAAACAAAAACTCACAGTTCTCTCAAAGTTTCTGGAAAACATGAAGCCCCAGAAGACTTGAAAATCCAGTAGACATGAAAATTAAACGTTTTCCCTCGGAAACAAAACCCAGAAGCTTTCAATTTTAGAACCAAAATAGTAAAACTCCAACCATCTTTCTTTGTCCCTTCGAAACTGCCGGAGAAGATGGAGTCTTGGCAAAATCCAGGCCGGAGGCCATTCTCCCATCATCGACTACCCTTAACATCTTCGAAACTCCCCTCGAAACACAATAAGATCGGCTTTTTAAAATGAAGATTAAAGGACCACCCTCCTTTCGTTTACTTCTCCGCGAAGGCTCACCCCGATTTGGGTTTATCGCCGGAGATAAGGAACTCGAAGAATCATAGGGATCTTCCTTCATTTCTATCTCATATTTTCTACACTTAGATGTCCATGCAAAGATGAAGGAGAAAGGGTATAGGGAGAAACTTTTTACCAGTGAAGAACTGGATTTTTCGTTTTAGATTCATTGAGAAAATATTACAAAGCTCTATTTTTTTTACAATCGTTCTCTGGTTTTTCGGTTCTCTCTCTACAATGGTTGATGCTCCTCCCCTTGAATCCTTTTTTCTTTCCTTTTTATTTGGGATTACAGTGCTTTTCAGTTCCCCTATTCTCTGTCCACAGAGATATGTTTACCATGTCAAAGCTTTTCTTTCCTGTTTTTGGTGTCACTCCTTAGTTTGCTCAGGCCTGTTGTATTTCTTGTTTTGGATTAAGGGATTTGATGTTTCTCTTTTTCCTTGCAGGCTTTTCAGAGTCGCCGGCGTGTCGAGCGGCGATTCAGACGGTGAAAGCAGAATAGTTCGGCATCCGAGGCGTCAGGAGTCAATCAATGATCGTGCATTGTGCTCACGCGCGCGTGGAGGCTTCTAGATGCTTCCATTAGATACAATCGTGACCGTCCGTCACTTCCCAGATCCAATGGTTGTCATTCATGGGCGGTTGTAACAAAATATCTGTTATCATATTAGTTTCTTAGGGTTTCAACATATTGGACTCGGATTTGAGTCTAATCATCAAAGCCTGAAATGGGCCTTGTAACCATTAAAACGGGTCATGTAACTAAAAGACTTTGACTGTTATGGATCTGTTATATTTAATAATTATTTTGGGTCATTAAATAATAATATTAATACCAACATATGATAATACTAATACCAACATATAATAATACTAATATAACATGTAACACATGCACATGGCATAATACACAACAATATACACTTGCATAATGACATATAACATACAAAAAAGAAAGAAAAAGTACTCCACGCATTATCACGTATATTTAACGTATAAACACTCATGATATACATACACATAATTGTTACATAATGAAAACACAGTAATTATTCATATACAGAATATTGATATGATATAATATAATAAACAAACACATTAGCAATATAACATACAACATGCAATGGACACGTAAGCATAATAAGTAAATAAAACACAGATGATAAACATATAATACCACATATAAAACATGCATATTAAATATATAATAATATAGACCCTTATTCGAAAAATTAAAGATTTTAAATTTTTCAGTTAAAAATGGGTGATTACAGTTGCCCCTCTTTGTCCGTTCTTGTGAAACAAGGACAGGACAAAGACCATAAGCATCCATTTTTAATCAACTTCCCTATCAATAGTCTCGGATGATGTGTTTTTCTGAAACTCTCCACCTTCCTTGACTGAGTCTTATGGTTCGTAAGTCCCTCTTGTATCGAACTTACTCGCCTTCTGGTAGCTGCAGGTCATTCTTATATATGAACATTCGCATTTCAAACAGATCTTGCAAAACGAAAGCTCCTCCTATATAGAACTTTTATCTTTAGATCTTGAGTTTTGGTTTCTCCTATATAAAACTCCTGGTCTTTCACGCTATCGGTCTCTCCTATATAAAACCTTCAGTGTTACGATGAATCTTGCAAAATAAGGTCCCTCCTATATAAAACCCTTATATTTGGATTCGGAGTTAGGGTTTCTTTTATATGAAACCTTTCACTCTAAAATCTCGAGTTGCGTGCATCTCCTATATAAAGCATTAATCTCAGAGACGATGAAAACGAGAGTTTTTTCTATATAGAACTAATCATCTTCGTTTTTGTCAGTTTCTCCTATATGAAACTGGTGCGTTATGGATGAACTTTTCCACTGATAGCTCTTTCTGTATAGAGCTTCGAATTTTTGTGTTTGGTGTGTGCAAGTTCTTTCTGTATAGAACTGCTGTAAATTCTCTTTCTTTGAGACTCGAATCATGTTGGTACCCTCTATATGGAACCTTCATCTTCAAGTCTTTCAAGACTCACTTTAAACGATATGAATCTTCTTTTTGAATCGGGACTCACGCCTTCATGGGTTGTCAATCTTCTTTCTGAAAATATTTGAGGTCTCTGGATTGCCCCAATGTTTTGATCTTTGTACTCGGTTCCTTTTTTTTTGGAGACACATTCATTGTCTGCCAAGTTTCGTCTTAAGAATATTTTTCCTTTTTTCTTCTTTTTTTCTCTTCTTTTTTTTTTTGTGATGTTCTAGTTTTGTCGGTCTGATCATCGAAAGGTCTATCAAATGTGATGGTCTAAAATGCTAGCCTCTTTGGTCAAAATATTTTCTTTTCCTTCTTTCTGTTGGAAGGTGGTATCATTTTGTGGAAGGTGCAAAGATGCACAAAATCCTTGTTGGGGTCATCTTTCTTGACCACTATCTGTCTTTTCCTGTAAGACGATTGTTTATCAAAAAGAATGATGTATGAGAATTTTCATTATACATGTGTGTATGATGTATGTATGGGATATACAAAAGTAACCTATATGTAGGTATTTAATGATGCATGAGCTTCTGTTAACTCTGTTTCAAAAATTTGAGACTTCGGTCCTTATTCGGTTAACCTAGTAAACTTTGTTAACCAAACTCTGTCAATCTTGATGACATCTATGGTCAATTCGGATTTGAGCTTGGATTCTATCATTTCGCGGACAATGATAACCCGCTTGTATTCTTTGTATTCACACCTGGATTGGTATGACGATTGATCAGATGTCTTTATGTCCTGATTTCATTTATATGCTATTCGAGGTACCCAATGGAGTTTGACTCTCATTTTTCTTTAATTCTTAAAAATGATTTTATTTGCATGTATTTCTGATGCAAGAAAGCTTTAAAAAAGTATGTAATTTTAGAGTGTTTTACAAAACAACTCAAGAAAAAAAAAGTTTACTTCTCTAAATGTCAAATGCAATAGCATATTTACCCTAATCTGGCAAAGTTCAATTTTTATGTGAAGATATATACAAATGTCTGGTCTCTCCTAAATCATCGGGCTTTCAAAATGAACAATCCCTTCCTATAGACTACCCATTTTTATGTGACTCTCATTATCTTATTCTCTCATTCGGCCCATCCTTCCCTCATTTAGGTGTCAATCAGGCACTTCAAAATTTGATGTTCCTTGAAGCAAGGTTAATCTTTTGGCGGAGGTGTGGTCTGAAGACAATCTCATTTAGTTTGGACATCCTTGAACGATCAGAATGTTCTTAACAATTATAGATCCATGGGAGAGGTGTTTTTATTATTATTGCCATTACCCTTCTCCGGGGAAATCAACTCATCACAGTCCTTTGTTTCGAGGATAATGATGGAGCAAACAACAATAATTCGAGTTATTTGCTCAATTTGACTTCGTCTTATTTTTTTAGAGAATATCATTCATCGTCTCAATCAAGGATGTCCTGAGAAGGTCTTCAAGGGCTAAGGATTTCAGGGTCAACTCTCGATTCAAGGATCTTGATCAACAAGTGCCTGAGAAGGGATTCTCTTAAAAATAGGAACTACCCATTATTTATTCGCTGATATTGTTCTTCTGTTGGACCAAGTAGACTTATAGAGACTCTCATTTGCAATATCCCCGTAACATTCAGTCTCTTCTGAATATGCAAAACTTTATAGTCGGTCTTTGAAATTGAAGCAAAGATGTTATCGCATCTAAAATGCAGGATCTGATGTGTAATGATATGTACATGTATGTTCAAAAATGTTTGGTTTTGTGTAAATAGGAGAGAAAGGGCAACTCCTAAAAATAAATTAATGTTCAAAGAATTAAAGAATGTAAAACCATTTTAAAAAACTTAATTCTTAAATGCATGCCCTTACAAATTGTTCCTACTACCTTTCGGTCTCAAAGTAGTAATTTGGACTTTATTTCACAAAACGAATACTAGAGTGTCAGAACCTCCTTCCACAAAAATCCATCTTGGTCAAATCTTTAAACCTCATACTACAAACCTCGATCATGTCCCTATTCCTCAAACTTTAAAACCTCCGTATTGATCAAATTATGCACCAGCTTCTTGAAGTAGTGACAGTTCTCAATAGAATGGCCTAGAATGTCGCCATGGTATTCACAATGTGCAATAGCATTGTACCATGTAGGGAATGGAGGCTCAAGGGGTGTAAAAACATAAGACCGTACCAGATCTGCCTCATATAACTGAGAATAGAGCTCGTTGTATGAAACTAGAAGGGGAGTGAATGTTGCTCTGTCTTGCCCCCTTCTAGAGCTTTCTTCTTCTTTTTGCATTCTCCCGATCATAGGGTAAATGAAGGTCCCGGTGGAATTCACTTCACCATCCTTCTTTTTATCGTACCCTTGGGGGTTGTCATCATTGTTGATCCTCCTAATTTTGAGGTCTATCTCTAGAGATTCACCGATTTTGATAAGGTTAGCAAAATTTTGAGTAGTATGATTGATGAGACGGTCATACAAGGCTCTTTTTACCGTATTAATGAACATCGATGTGATCTTTTTTTCCGAGATAGGTGGTTGAATCTGAGCAGCCACTTCCCTCCACCTCTGAGTGTATTGGCGCATGCTCTTATTGGATCTTTACCCCATTCCTTCTAGCATTATACGACTAGGGACCATATCTATTACATGCTTGTACTTTGCCAAGAATGCTTTGGATATATCTTTCCAAGACTTGACGTTCTCGCGACTAAGCCGAGTGTACCATCGGATTGCAGATCCGGTCAGGCTATTATGAAAGCAATGTATCAAAATCTTCTTATCTTTGGTGAAAGCAGTCATCTTATGGTAATACATTGTGAGGTGTGCAGAAGGGCACGATGTTCCATCATACTTATTAAATTTTGGACTTTTGAATTTCGGGGGTAAGATCAAATCGGATACTAAACTTAGCTCCCTAGCATCGTTCCCTGTCCCTTTTTGAGTCTGAATGGTCTTGAACCTTTCTTCCATCAGGCGGAACTTCAATTCCTACTTCTCTTCAACACCATGTCTGATCTTCTCGATTAGATTTAGGTCGGGGATCTCTTCCTCACAAAGCCTTCCAACATCTATAGGCTGGCTCCCGAGAACCTGAACTGGTTGGCTAGTGGATACTCTGGCAGGGTTTGCATCATCTGGTGCGACGAATTGAACCATATGATGAGAGGTATCTCCATTTGGCTCAGAGGTCTCTTCATTTCTCACTTTTTCTTTCCCACGATTCTTGCCTAGTAGTACCGTAAGCTCGGATAAAATAGATTCTTGATACTGAGCAATCTGTGCACTAATACTCTATTCAATATCCCCAAGACGATCCTCTAAGTATTTCTAACCTCTTTCCAGATTGGTCACACGGTTTTCTATTCTTTTCTTTCGGTAGTATGTAAAATTATAATACGGTGTGGCTAATGTTTTAAAATACGTTGTTATAATATGCATATAGTTAGATGATATCAAAATAGTTAAACGCATGTATGATGCATATGCGGATGCAAATGATGCAAAATGTATGCAGGTTAAAGGTAATGACCCCTGCTGGTAATCACCCTACTGAATTTCTTTCACGGGAAATAAAGGGTCATTTACAACATTGAGGGAACTAGTCCTATACATCAGCACTAGCCCTAATTTTATTTTCTATGGTCCTAAACTGCTTCCTTGATCTAGAAATCTCTGTTACATCATGAAATCTAGTTGAAAAGCTTCGATCTCTGTGGTTGACCCAGACTTGTTTTTGACTTCCTTTTGAACTTCGGTCTTTGAGATCCTCTGGCATTTGTCTAGGCCAAATATTACCTAAGCAACCTTGTAGTGTCGGTGTTGCTGACAGTGATTTCTTCCCATTGATTCCACTTCCAAAATTGGATTGTTCTTGGAAATCTTGAATAGTGATCTCGATCCTCGTGAAGGTGAGTTGGCAAGGTACTGACCTCTTGTTCTTCTTCTTGTAGTCTGGTAAAAAAAACCTCTTCGTTGATGTGCTTGAGAAATTGGTCAATTACCATTTTTGATCGACTATTTGTATCTGACTCTAACTCTTCTTCTTGGTGGAGAGATAGTATCGATTCTTATTCTGACTCGGTCTTCGAATGGTGAGATGATATTGTTTTATGTCTCTGATAACCCTTTAATTAAACCTTGGTTTCTATTACATCCTTCATGCTCTCTTAGAATCTCGGACTGACATTCTAATGTAGACCCGGATAAATGTATGATCGTTACCTAGTGTTGACGTTCGGTAGACTGTTATCTTAGGTTCTTCGATCGTTCTATAACCGGTTTTTGATAAAAGGGTTTTGATGGATGATGACCTTGCCAAATCTTATTCCTTGATTAGTGTCTTTGATCGGTTTCTAACACTAGGATTGGGGGTTTTAGATATCTCTCTTCCATGGTGAATGTTTCCTTTGTAGAATGAACCACTCGAATCAATACCCTCGATGCAATGCAAGATGTGATGATGCATGCTGAAAGGAAAAAAAAATATGAAAAAAATAAAGTTAGAACCGGGTAAAAATAATAAACGCAAAATAAATTTTAGAAAATTAAATTGCGTAAAAGTAAACAAAGATCGACAGTCCTAAATATTCCATATAGTTCTCCTAAGGTATCCGCATGGATCTAATGGGGCGGGTAATCTAGTTCTCTACATGCAGCGTTGGTGCTAAAAGGAGACCCGAATTGTCCGAACTATCCTCTACTAAGTGTATCAAGGCCCCCCATCATCACCCATTATAGGCTCATCTTGACCGGGTTCAATTCAAGGGGACTCGTTCGCTTATGCCCATACGAAGGAACGATATTCTCACGAAAGCATAAGGTAGTAGAGCCCCGAAGGTACTTCGGCTAGGGCCCATACGGGAGAACAATATCTCCACGAAAGCATTAGCCTTTTCTCCCCACTTAAAAAGGACGGGTTTAGATGTCAATTTTAAATGCGGAAAAATAAATGCGCAAATTCAATTAAAATTAATTTGATTATCATTTTAGCCCGAAATCTTTAATATTCGTAAAGTGAAAATCATTTAAAAAGCTTGACTCTCCTTTTGTTTTAAAAAACAAAAATTTATCCCCAGCGGAGTCGTCATCTATAGCGATCTAAAAAATGTTAGATTAAGTGTATCGCTAGAAAAAAAATTTCGATGTTGGAAACATATTTTGAAAATTAATGTCTTCCACGTGGGGTTTTGGTTCAAAATTAATTTTGAAAAATTGGAGTCGCCACCAGCCGTTTTGGTAGAATAAACACCATAAAACTAGAGATTTTCAAAATTGGGGTTTAGGAGTCGGTTACGGATGGGGAAGGATTAGCACCCCCACACCGTCCAAAAATTGGTACTTTGTTTAATTATCTCTTTAGTAATGTTAAATTTTTCGGACTAATTTGACGATCAAATTAATTTTTAATTGAATTTGTGCATTTATTTTAAAGCACCTAAATCCGAAGGTAAGCGTCCGAACCACCACCACTACAGTAGAGTTGGCCTCGCTTACGACCAAATTTAGGGCCGCATTAATTAATAGAAAGTGGTCATGCAATCCTTAAATCTAAAATACATATAAATTTGAGTAACTAAAGGCATAAATACACGAATGGAACATGAACCAAACTATGAGAAAACAATGTATCTAATTATACAATATGAACTCGTAATTAAAAGAAAGTAAGCAAAGTACATTTACGTTAATTATTCCTTCATTAATGGGATTTTTATACTGTTAAATCATGAGATTTTAATTAACATGGAAAGTGAATCCATTTGCAAGCCAATTACAAGCTGCCAAAATTTACCATAATATTAAAATGGAAAAAAGTAAATTTGATATCTTGGAAATTAAATAAAATAAATGGACTAAGCAGCAGTAAAACATGTTTATTTTGACTTTTTCCGATTTAGGTCTTGATTGCAACGAAAAAGAAAAAGAAAGAGTGTTTGTGGGAGAGCTAAACCGAGAAACAAAATTAAATGACTCCTAGAAACTATTATTTCGGTAAAAAATGACCTTAATATTTTAAAAGGTTTTTTTATAAAAAACAAAAAAACAAAAGCTCACAGTTCTCTCAAAGTTTCTGGAAAACATGAAGCCCCAGAAGACTTGAAAATCAAGTAGACACGAAAATCAAACGTTTTCCCTCGGAAAAAATAAACAAAACCCAGAAGCTTTCAATTTTAGAACCAAAACAATAGAACTCCAACCATCTTTCTTTGTCCCTTTAAAACTGGCAGAGAAGATGGAGTCTTGGCGAAATCCAGGCCGGCACACGAGGCGTTAGGAGCAATTCAGACAGTGGCAGCAGAATAGTTCGGCACCCGAGACGTCAAGAGTCAACCAATGATCGTGCGTTGTGACCAAGCGCGCGTGGAGGCTTCCAGATGCTTCCATCAGATTCAATCATGATCGTCCATCACTTCCCAGATCCAATGGTTGTCATTCATGGGCGGCTGTAACAAAAGATGTGTTATTATATTAGTTTCTTAGGGTTTCAACATATTGGACTCAGATTTGAGTCTAGTCATCAAAGCCCGAAATGGGCCTTGTAACCATTAAAACGGGTTATGTAACTAAAAGACTTTGACTGTTATGGATCTGTTATATTTAATAATTATTCTGGGTCATTAAATAATAATATTAATACTAACATATAATAATACTAATATAACATGCAACACATGCACATGACATAATACACAACAATATACACTTGCATAATGACATATAACATACACAAAAGAAAGAAAAAGTACTCCACACATTATCATGTATATTTAACGTATAAACACTCATGATATACATACACATAATTGTTACATAATGAAAACACAGTAATTATTCATATACAGAATATTGATATAATATAACAAACAAACACATTAGCAATATAACATGCAACATGCAATGAACACGTAAGCATAATAAGTAAATAAAACACAGATGATAAACATATAATACCACATATAAAACATGCATATTAAATATATAATAATATAGACTCTTATTCGAAAAATTAAAGATTTTAAAATTTTTAGTTAAAAATGGGTGATTATAGGGATATAAGGGGTTCTACTTCCTTATTTTGAGCATCAATTTCTCATTCACCACTCAACGATTTTGAGCGTATGAGCTACCAATTTAAAGATCTCATGGCGTAGATTATGAATCAACCATTTCCTTATTCAAAATCTCATCTTTACTTGTTTAAAATATGCTCCAAAGATGGTCACAAACCATTGTTTTTTCCAACAATCCCCCACATGAATGAAATTGATGTTTTTATCAAAACATTTTGGCACAATGTGGTGATAGGCTCTACGATTGATAGATGCATAGGATAGGTAGGTGTCCACCTTTGAAACTTCCCTTATGAAAGTATATTTACTTTACTAGCTAATCAGTAGACGCGATATCCTTGAACTGTCAGTCGTTGATGTAAACGATGACATACTTTACACACCTATCTCTCTGACAAGAGATACAACTCTCATGGTTATGTCCTTAAGGCCGTGGATATCTCTTAGTTCTGCAAGAGTATGAAAGAACTATGCCCAATAATCTCCTTGAAGTGGCCCCACTTCACTCTCACATAGGTGACTTATGTTGCTTGGCTCACCGAAGCACGCAATGGTCATTAAAAGCTTTGCTTAACCTTTATCAAATTATTGTCACTGTTCACATCATAGGAATGGGCTTGGGAAAGGACCCCCCACAGTGACTACACAGGTCTATGCAATTAGGTTGTCCCTTTGAACCTAGATCTTGGGATCTCCAATCAACTAGGTAGGATTTTTCCTTCACATAGCGCCTTTATTTTTCATGGGCTTTAGTCTCATTCCTTTCGATGTTTTCTAAACTTGATCTCGGTTTAAACCTTTGGTTAGCGAATCCGTAATGTTATCCTTTGATCTTACAAAATCAATAGAGATAACTTCATTTGAGATAAGTTTTCTAACGGTGTTGTGTCATCGACGCATATGTCTCGACTTACCGTTATACATAAAATTTTGTGCCCTAGCAATCGTTGCTTGATTATCGTAGTATATGCACACAGTGGGCACTGTTTTTTCCCATTTAGGGATATCCTCAAGAAATTGCCTTAACCATTCGACTTTTTCTCCAGCTTTATCTAGAGCTACAAACTCAGATTCCATTGTGGATCTGGTTATAACCGTTTGTCTTGAGGATTTCCAAGATACAGCTCCTTCTCCTAGTGTGAACACATATCCGCTTGTGCCTTTGGTATCTTGTATATCAGATATTCAACTTGCATCGGAGTATCCTTCTAAGACGACAAGGTCTTTAGAATAATGCAATCTGTAGTCCCGAGTGTATCTAAGGTACCTCAGTACCTTCACTATTTCTTTCTAGTGATCTTTTTCTGGATTGCTCGTGAATCTGCTTAGACTGCTTATAGTAAAAGCAATATCTGGTCTTGTGCAGCTCATGAGATACATTAAGCTGCCTATGATCCTTGTATATTCCACTTGATTGATACTTTCTTCTTTATTCTTAGATAGATTAAAGCCAAGATCTAGAGGAATTATAGTTGTACCACAATCATCCTTGCCAAATCTTTCAAGAATCTTATCCACGTAGTGTGATTGAGTTAATATGAGACTTTCTGCTGATCTTTTATTTGGATACCCAAAATTGTATCACTAATCCCATATCTTTCATGTCAAAATTTGAATTTAACATGTTCTCGGTATGGTGTACCATCTCATTGTTGCTTCCTACAATGAGTATGACATCTACATATAGACATAGGATGATGTATCCAATATCCGTAGTTTTGATATATACACATTTATCACACTCATTTATTTTGAAGTCGTTTGTCATCATGACATTATCGAACTTCTCATGTCATTGTTTTGGTGCTTGTTAAGCCCATATAAAGACTTTACCAATCTACAAACTTTCCTTTCTTGCCTGAAACTACATGACCCTCAGGTTGTTCTATGTATATTTCTTCGTCAAGTTCTCTATTTAGGAAAGCTGTTTTAACATCCATTTGATGCACTTCGAGATTTCTTAATGCAGCATTGGCAAGTATATTCTAATAGATGTTATTCTTGATACGGGGGAAAACGTATCAAAGTAATCAAGGTCTTCCTTTTGTCGGTATCCTTTTATTACCAACCGTGCCTTGTATTTATCAATTGTTCCATCTGTTTTCATTTTCCGTTTGAAAATCCATTTTGAATTTAATGGTTTAATTCTCAGAGGAAGGTCCACTAATTCCCATGTATGATTTTGCAAGATGGAATCAATTTTACTTTTTATGGCATCTTTCCAAAAAGTGCTTTCAGAGGAACCTATAGCTTCATTATACGTTAGAGGTTCATCCTCTAGCATATAGGTTAGGAAGTCAAATCCAAAGGATTTTTCTATCCTAGCCCTTTTGCTCTTTTTTGGCTCTTGATCGGATTCATCATCTTATTGATCATTTGAAGACATATTGTCCAAAGTTCACTTTGTAACAAACTGATTAACTTCCCTAGTTTTATAGGGAAATATATTCTCAAAGAAAGATGCATTCTTTAATTCCATTATCGTGTTTTTGTGAATCTCTGAATTTTTCGATTCATACACAAGAAACTGATAAGCATTGTTATGTTCTGCATAGCCAATAAAAATACAATCCACTATTTTTGGACCTATTTTCATTTGTTTTGGTGGTGGAGTCATTACCTTTGCAAGACACCCCCACATTTTTAAGTGTTGGTAGGAAGGTTTTCGACCTTTCCATAATTCATATGGTGTCTTGTTTTTTCTTTTCTGTGGGACCTTATTTAAAATGTAATTTGCCGAAAGAACGGCTTCCCCCCACATGTTCTGAGGTAACTTAGAACTTCCTAATAAAGCATTCATCATTTCTTTCAGAGTCTGATTTTTACGTTCGGCTACTCTATTTGATTGAGGGGAATACAGTGGTGTTACCTCGTGAATAATACCATGTTGGGTGCAATATTCACCTAATGGATTAACATATTCGTCACCACGATCACTCCTTACCATCTTAATTTTCTTATTAAGTTGGTTTTCGACTTCTTGCTTATAGATTATAAACTTATCTATAGCTTCGTCTTTACTTTTTAACAAGTATATGTGACAATATCTTGTACTATCATCGATGAAGGTAATAAAAAATTTATTTCCTCCTTTTGTTTGGATAAATTTTAAGTCGCAAATGTCGCTATGAATTAAGTCAAGCGGCATTGTACTTCTTTCAATAGTTTGAAATGAAGTTCTTGTTCATTTTACTTCAACACATATTTCACATTTTGACTTAATCAATATGAAATGAGGGAATATGGTCCATTTTAATTAACCTTCGCAAGGTATCATAATTGACATGTCCAAGTCTATCAGCCATAAATTAAATGACTCAAGCATATAAGCAGGAGAAGCTGTATTCTTATTCTTATTCATATTCTTAATATAGGATTTTAAAAAGATAACATTGAGTTTCCACATTCCATTTAATACATATCCCCTACCCACAAACATTCCTCCCTTAGTTAAAATTAACTTTTGGGATTCAAAAATCATCCTAAATCCATAAACGCTTAGAAGTGTTCCAGAAACAAGGTTTTTGCGTATGTCAGGTACATACAGCATATTCTAAAGCTTGAGTTCCTTTCTAGAAGTTATCTTCAACACCACGGTTCCCTTCCCTTTTATCATGGAAGTTGCAGCATTACCCATGTAGAGTTTCTCTCCATTATCGCATGGTGTCAGCTCATGAAATGATTTTTCGTCACAACAGATATAACGTGTGGCTCTTGTGTCCAGCCACCACTCTCTTGGGTTTGAGTCAACCATGTTGACTTCAGATATCACAACAACTAGGTCTTCATCTTCCACGATGTTGACTTCTCTGGCTTTCACTCTCTTTGGATGCCTGCATTCTGAGGATCTATGCCCCATTTTTCCGCAATTGAAACATGATCCTTTAAACTTCTATTTTTTGAAGATTCTACCACTTGGTCCCAACTTTGGTTTAGTTTGGGGCCTTTGTGGTTGCTTTCCTTTTCTGGCTTCGATAACATTTGCCTTGGCTTCTCTGATTTGAGATTTCCCGGTATTACCTCTATTGTCTTCTTCAATTCGAAGCCTGGAGATCAACTCTTCCACAGTTATCTCCTTCCTCTTGTGTTTCAAGTAACTCTTGAAATCATTCCATCCGGGAGGCAATTTTTTCATAATGGCAGCTACATGGAAAGGCTCGTTGATAACCATTCCTTCTGCAAGAATTCCATGAATAATTAGTTGCAGTTCTTCAACTTGAGTTACTACGGATTTTGAATCAACCATAGTAAAATTCAAGAATTTTGCGACTAAAAACTTTTTAGCCCCAGCATCATCTGCTTTGTACTTATTTTTCAAAGCATTCCACAGCTTCTTAGCAGTTTTGTATACATTGTATACCAGATTGACCTGGCAAACTTAATCCTTGAACCGAAAACCGAATCGATTTACACGAATCGAAACCCAAACCGAAACCGAAATCGATCCGAATTCTAGAAGAACAAATATAGACCCGTAACCAATTTGACCTGAACCGGGTTTCACCTGAACCGAAAGTAACCCGAACCGAAAATAACCCGAAATTAACTTACTAAAAAACGATCTAAACCAAACATCAATTCGATTTTAACCCGATAATTGAGTCAAAGTGAATGAATAATATATTTTTACTATTGTTTATTTTTTAACAATATGATAAATAATTAAATAATATATATTTTACTATCTTTTTGCATTATGATAATACTAATTAATCACTATATTTGTTAATAATTTAATTTTTAATATTACATTTCCTTCTTTAAAAATCAATTTATTTTTTGTTAAAATTTGGGTGTTATAAAAATGACCAAAATGTTATTAATGAATCCATGTATTTACAAAAATGACATTATTCCTTAAATTACCAATACTAACTTTACTCGAATAAAAACTGAGACAAAAATTTTCAAAACTATTCCAATATGAAATAAAAAAGATATATTTTTACAAGAATATATGATTAATTCTATATATAATATAGACAATTACATTTATACTTAAGTCCAACTCAAATCAAATTAACCCGAAAATTCAAAGATTGACCCGACCCAAACTGATCCGAATGACCCGATATGGACCCAACTCGAAAATATCCGATCCGATATTGACCCGACCTGACCCGAAAACAATCGATCCGATATTGACCCGAATCACCAATTCGATATCCGAATTGAACCGAATTATCATATAACCGAATTAAAACCGAAACCGAAACTAGAACCGATCTGAACCGAATCTAAACTGAATACAAACAAACCCAAAATGAACCAAACCGAAACAATCCAAACCAAAACCGAACCGAATAACCCGTTTGCCACCTCTAATACCGGATACAACGAATCTTGTAATCCATTTAGAATGTAGTTCTGGCACATATAGTCGTCGTCTTCCCATTCGTCTTTCATCTTTATGGCAGTGACCGTGTCAACCTGCCCTTCTTCATCCCCTATAGTAATAACCGGAGGATCAACTGTTAAACAGTTTCTCAAACTCAACATGGCAAGATAAAACATCATCTTTTGCTGTCATGTCTTGAAATTCTGTCCAGTGAATTTGGGCGGCTTTTCATTGTGATTGACATTCACAGCCGGTGCATTCGTTGTCTGGACTTGTTTGGAGCTCTGTGCAGGTGCAGAGACCTTCGAATGCTAAGATTCTCCAGTAGTCATTTGTTTCTGCGCAAGAAACGATTGGAATTCAAATTAATTCTAGTAAACAGAAATAAAAATTTCTTGTTTAAATCTGATAATTTCCGCGAACAGATTTGTCACCACTTTTGAGATATTTTCGCAAACCCGTTTAAGAACGATAGGATAAATCCTAAAACAGATTGTTTGCGATCTCTGTGACGATTTGATCGTCTCGGATTCAGAAAGTAAATAATTTTAAAAAGGATTTGTCTTAATATTGTAGAACAATCTTACTCCAAAAACGATCAAAAAGAAAAACAGATGTTAATAAACAAATAGAAATCGTAAGAGGAAAAAAATAATGAAACGAAATTCAAACCGAATTTTAATTGTAAAACGGAATAAAGTTGAGGCCTGGCGAAAACAGTTTCCTTAAGATAGATTCTTTACCACTCCGAGGTGCCAAGTTGTTTGGTAGTCTGTCTCCCAAGATACAACAACTAGAAGAACTCCGAACAGTAGCACTTCTGCCGAGTTCTCAAACTATTCGTATCTTTGTCGATCACTGATAGAAAATAGAGGAGAGGAAAGTGTTTTGGGATGAGTAAAATAGAGAAAATCAACTCATATATATAGTGGATTTTTAGGGCAACAGTGGTCTGAAAATTTCCCGAACTAAGATCCAAAAAATCCGGGATTCCGAAAAATCCAGGAATCCGGAAAATTCGGGATTGATTTTCAATAATCCGGTATTTAATTCAAATTAAACACCATAATTATCCAGAGCAGTCAACTGCAATTAATTCTTTCTGGATATTTTCAAAAATAAAATAAGGAAAAAAAATTTACACAACGGGTAAAATATCTGCAGGCCTCGAAAAAACCCAATCGGTCCGGACATTCGTGTCGCCCACATCGTGCGGGTACGCCCCAACACGAATGGAATTGGATTTGCTACCCCCTGCGCGAAAAGCACAGAGTCAACTAGAGTCATTCAATGACCTTTTTATGGGTAGTTGTATATAAACAACTCCCACTCCATTTATCCTACCAATGTGGGATATAAGGGGTTCTACTTCCTTATTTATTCTTGACCTTCCTACTTTGAACATCAATTTCTCATTCACCACTCAACGATTTTGAGCGTATGAGCTACCATTGTAAAGATCTCACGGTGTAGAATAGGAATCAACCATTTCCTTATTCAAAATCTCATCTTTACTTGTTTAAAATATGCTCCAAAGATGGTCACAAACCAATGTTTTTTCCAACACTATTTTCTTATGATTATTAATTTAGATATATAACTTTTTTAAAAATCAGATTTGAACAATTAGAGTTATTTGATAATATTTTTAGATTTTTATTTGATTCTAAAAGGTTAAAATCTTTAGATAATATCGAATTACAAAAATCTTGCATGAATCTTAAAACTATTTTTTTCACAATGATATATCTAATGTTGATGCAGATGATCTTTTTTCGAAACCGAAAATGTTGCAAATGACTTTTTCGAATGAGTTAATGTCAGTACTTGAAATTCTCAAGTTTATCAAAATGGTAAATTATTATCCAAATGTTTCAATTGCTTATCGAATCCTTCTAACTATGTCGGTGACCGTTGCATCTACTGAAAGAAGTTTATTTGAATTCTCAAGTTTATCAAAATGGTAAATTATTCTCAAGTTTATTTGAATTTTGATATATTTTTAGATGATTTATTAATTGTAAAAAAAATATAATTTAAAAATAAATTAATTTATTTTAACATGTTTTTAAAATCATTTATTTAATAAATATTTTAAGAGCTCAGAATTTTAATTTATAATTAAGTCACCAAAATTTAAGAAACGACCCTACTTTCCGAACATTAAAATAAAAAACTCTAACAATACCTTAGCAACTACTGCAATAATAAACTCCGATTTAAGGAACAAATCTCTATTCTCCTTAAAAAGGTTAAATTGATAATTTTTTGAATAATAATTCCTAGTTTTAATATGTAATAAATTTTAATTTAATCTAATATATGTAAGCTAGTGAGATCAACTCAATCATAAAATTTACTCAACTGAAATTCAATCTAATAGTAAAAACAGTAGTGTGTTTATATTAAGATCGAGAAAAAACGAGGTTATTAATTTTATATTAAAAAAAATCTTAAGATATATAAATAACGATATTATATATCCTCTAAAAAAAATAATGGTTGTACACTAAATAATTTTAAAACGATCTTTTAATCGATTAATTTAAATAAAAACTTTTACAAGTTAATTATATGGACAATTATCAACTTGATTTTTCTTACTTACAACACTAAAATTGCTAGTGTCTTGTTTTTAGAGATTATTCGGTGAACCCTGTTTATCACGTCATTTATAGTTCAAGTAATCAGGATTGTTGATCTTTGAATAACCACCTAATAACTACTCACGCACTAAGTCCATGTAGAAAAGAGATGATGATTCACTTAGAAAAAAGTTAAAATCAACGATCATGATTAATTAAAACTATAAATAATGTAGTCAACATTATTCACCTAATAATTTTTTATCGATTTGTCTGAAAAGTTTTGCAAGACCGGGTCAAGTAGATGCTATGAGTTTCGTGGCGGCGACTGTACAAGTTTTGAGTTAATCAGGTAGTACCACGTCGGCACGGTTGATGATTCAGTAAGCCTTTGTCCCTTTCGTTTCTTACCAAATGGGTACGCACACCCGATTAAAAGATTATCAGGTGAATTTGATTATTACGTTATATATAATTTAAATAATTAAAATTATTTATTTTTAGATAATTATTTAATAATTATCCATTCATTAATTATATAGAAAAGAGATAATGATATACTTTAAGAAATTGAAATAAATAATTTTAATTGATTAAAATTACAGGATAACGTGATAAACAAGATTCACCCAATAATTTTTTTACCCAACCCAACATCCAATGGTCTGTTGGACACGTAGCTTTCTCTTCTTTTTTCAGTTTCGTTCTAGTGGTGGAAAGGTATTGGCAATTAGCAATTGGCATCTTAGACACGTAATTTTCATGGCTCTCCTCCTCTTTTTCTTTATTCATTACTTATATCTATATAATTTTCAACACCAAGTAATTATCAATGTCATTTCATACGAGAAAAAAAATAATTAAAATTAGTCTTATTCATATGTGAGTGGAAAAAAATAAAATATTTTGTTTTGAATATACACTAATTACTAAGAAAGGAATAAAAAATTTAATAAATTTTAAATATGTCCTTTAAAAACATATTTATAATATAAAAGGCATAAAAATGATTTTAACCCTTAACGTTTATAATTTTTATCGTTTTGGCCCTTATTCTTTTTTTGGATAAATTTAACCTTTAACCTGTATCTTTTTAATAAATAACTTATTTTTTAACTATCATGATAACTAGAGCATTAAAAGTCTAACAATAATAATATGTCATATGCATATGATAATATATTTTAAATGAAATGGCATCTAACCTATCAAATATATATATATGAAATATAATTTTATTCTAATATGAAATATAAAACAATTAAAATTCAAATAAATATTAAAAATTAATTAATTCTAATATAAAAGGCTACTAAACTTTCACAATCCTATTATAGAATCAAAGTTTATCTTAAAAAATATGAACACAGTTCAAAATTAATTAATTTTTTAAGATAAGATTTTGATTCTATCGTAGTTAGGGTTGAGAATGTTTAGTAGTATTTTATTTTAGAATTAATTTTTTTATATTTTATTTGAATTTTAATTGTTTTATATTATATATTGGAATAAAATTATATTATATATATTTGATAGGTTAGGTGTCATGTTATTTAAAATATATTATCATATGCATATGACATGTCATCATTGTTAGATTTTTAACGGTTCAGTTATCATGATAATTAAAATATAAATTATTTGTCAAAAAGATATAGGTTAAGGGATAAATTTATTTTAAAAAAAGAATAAGAATCAAAACGATAAAAATTATAAACGTTAAGGGTTTTAAAAGTATCTTTAGTCTAATATAAAATAATAAATAAACGAGTACTAATATCTATTAAAAATCATATAACGTCAGCTGAAGAAAAAATGATGTGAAATATTTTGCATTCAAATCTAAATTATTTCCATGTGAACGATTTAAAATAAAAATAAAACATTTCCAATTCTAAAACGATGTTTGATGTTACGCGCGAGCTAACAAATTGTCGTTTTGAAGGATAAAGTTTGGAATAATTTAGGATTTTGTTATAGAAAGACCGGGTTTTTGAACAGGTATAATAGAAGATAAGAACGATTATATTACATTTAATTTTTTTACGAAATTTTTATTATTGGTTAGTCATGCATTTCACATGTTTTTACAGATTCATATGACATCATTACATGATATAAGTCTTTGATAAAAATCTACAACGCATTAGAACATTAAAGAAATTAAATTAAATATTTATAAAAATATATAATTATATGATTATGTGTATATATATAATTATCAAAAATTTAAAACATAAAAATTTCTTTCTAGAAAAGAAAGCTAAAAATATTTAATTTTTAAATATTTAATATTTATTTTTTATTACTCAAGGCTTCGGGCAGAGCTGTATAAGGGTGGAAAATTTTAGATATAATTTCATTTTTAATCCCTTTTAATTTAAATATTAATTAAATAAGGTTTTTAACCCTTTAAATTTAAAGGTTTAATAGACTCTTGCCCCTCTTAATATTAAATCATAGCTCAGTGCCTGCATAAGACAATAATTTAATAATATTTTTCTATTCAAATTTTTTTTTTAAAAAAAATATATATCTTTGAATAAATTGTACAAGACCTCAAAAATATTTAAAAATAATAATATTTTTGATAAAATAAAAATTTTATTTTAATAAACCATATAGAGTTTAAAATCTGTTCATCACATCATCCGTAGTCTTAATCTAGTTTGTTTATCTTAAAATAATTATGGGTAAATTACACAGATAGCCACAACACTATGAGATTAGTATCGATCTGACCATAATGCTTTAAAAAAAATTAAATACACCGGTAAACTACTAATTTGGTATTAAAATAGCCATCTATTGTTAAGGAAGTAACGGACTGATGATGTAGCAGTTAAAGATAAAATGAAATAATTACACATTAAACCCATGTTATTCATACATTTTTATAATTTAATCATAATTTTATTATAATAAAATAATATAATTGTTTAATTAGGTGGTGACACATTTCACCACCCAATTAAATCAACAATGCTCATGAATCAAACCACTGAACCGCAGGAGTTTCTGTGATAAGAATCCCTTCAACATGTATATAATACATACAATTTTCTAGATTTATTCACATAAAATAATAAATTTAATTTTTAATTAAATTAAACATTAATTAAATTATTTTATATATAATAAATTAAAATATTTAAATTATAATAAAATTTTATTTAACAAATCCTAAACCCTAAAACTCATTTAAACTTTTAGAGTTCAACTTTTTAGGGTTTATGTTTTAAGGTTTATAAATAAGATTTTATTTATAAAATCTAAACCCTAAAAGTTAAACCCAAAAAGTCATTTAAACCCTAAACTCTAAATGAATTTTATTTAAAGTTTAGAGGGTAGGGTTTAGTGTTTAAATGAATTTAGGGTTTAATTTTTTAGAGTTTATATATAAAATTTATTTTTAAAATTTTAATTTATTATATAATAACTTAATTGCTATTTTTAATTAAATTAAAAGAAATAAATATAAAGAAACAATTTTAAGGGTTTAAATGAGTTTTAGGTTTTAGAGTTTGTTAAATAAAATTTTATTATAATTTAAATATTTTAATTTATTATATATAAAATAATTTAATTAATATTTAATTAAATTAAAAATTAAATTTATTGTTTTATGTGAATAAATATAGAAAATTGTATGTATAATATAAATGTTGAAGGGACTTGGATCAAGAAAACTACCATGATCTAGTGGTTTGATTCATGTGCATTTTCTTGTTGTTCCATGTTCAACTTCTCCTAGCGCAGGTAAGGGGAATTTTGTTATAAATTTAATAGATTAAATTATAAAAATAATTGGTGGTCACACCACCTGATTGGAGGAAGAAAATAAATTTAATAGATTAAATTATAAAAATAATATTAATATTTTTCAATAAGATGATGGTGACACGTGTCACCACCTAATTAACTAATTATATTATTTTATTATAATAAAATTATGATTAAATTATAAAAATATATGAATAACAGAGATTAAATATGTAATTATTCTATTTTATCTTTAACTGTTATATCATCAGTCCATTACTTCCTTAACAACAGATGGCTATTTTAATACCAAATTAATAATTTACCGGTGTATTTGATTCTTTTTAAAGCATTGTTGTCAGATCGATACTAACCTCATAGTATTATAGCTATCCGTGTAATTTACCCAATAATTATCTAATAACTACTCACTTTTCAATTACACATAAAAAAATGTGATAATTTACCTTAAAAAAATAAGATAAACGGATCTGATTGATTAAAATTACGGATAACGTGATAAACAATATTAATCTAATAATTTTTGGGAAAAAGCATACCTTTTTAAATTGAAATTGTATATATATAAAACGCGTTGGCTAATAGGGTTCACGTCGGAATTCTCCTTGGAAATTTGCCACGTCATCACTATCTTACTTTTTTCTGGTTAATATTTTTATTCATTTTATCACATTATTGTTGTATAAAAAAGTACGTGGGATTAGACCGTTGACCATGAAACTTGATCGTTGACTCTCAATGTCGTTGCTTCTTGCTTTTTTTTCCATGCATGATAAAATTCCAAGGGTTAATTTCATCATGCACCCTGAACTATTGGTGAAATTCTAGATTGGTCCTTAAATTTCAAAATATTCTAATTAAATTCTCAAATTAAAGTATTGTTTCAATCAAGACTTTTAGACAATTTAATTGTCACTTTATCGTTATTTGTCGATTTAGATATAATGTGTTTAGAAATATTTTTTAATCAAGATATATTATTAAGTGTTTAAAAAAGGAATTGTGTCAAACTAGTCTAATGCCAAAGCTAATTTAATATATATGATTAATAGATAATTTTGCTCTCCTACTGAATTAAAATTAATACTAATTGTCTCTTTCGAGATAGTTCTGGTCTATGGATCAATGACTTTAACTGCAATATTGGTATTTTAAATGTAATTTAATCAGAATTGTAGGCAATATATGATTGATTTGACAAGTGTTATTAAAGTGATAAAAACTCCTGACGCAAGCCATAATTCTATCTCTCTTGTCCGAGTCATCACGACTTTACATAATCAAGGTTGAGAAGTAGATTTCACATGGATTTCCCGCGAAATCAATCGGGTTGTTGATATTTTTCTTAAAATGCCATTTTGACTTCACTCTCCATGATACTCTTTAGATTCTATCAAAGATTTACTCATTAGAGATATTGAAGGCTTCCTACTGTAAAACTACTGCTATGTAATCTCTTTATTATGCGGAAATTAACATAATTTGATATGATTTTTAATAATATTATTATAAGTTTAAATTGATAATAATATTAGTTTGTTGTTAACAAAATTAATCGAAAAAATGTTCGGATTCAAGCTCAAAATTTTGAAAAAACTTCACTAACCCTTCAAAATCTTTTATTGTATAATATTTATACTATTCAAACCTTTTATCATTTGTAAATAGAAAGATATTTGAATGTTTAAGTACGTTCAATGTTAAATCTTTCTGTATATTATACTTAAAATAATATCAATTATATTATACTCAATCGTCTTTAAAATTTTAAAGTTTATTATCGATAGTTGTTATAAATTAAATTGAATTAGCAACTTTCAAATAATTTTTCTTTTGAATTAGCTATAATATTACAGTAGTATATATTTTAGAGTATACCCTCAAACATTAGACATTGATTGCTCAAATTCAATCATTGTATTAACGTTATTAGTGCTCGGACTCATAACTTTTAAAAACAATAATTGTTCTCTTAACCACTGAAATGTCTCGTGTAGTACAAAACAATTTTATATCGCATGACTTAAATTTATGTATCATAATAAAAAGTTAAACATAAATTGTTATTTGTCTTTTCCATTCGTCTCTCAGTACTCAAACTCTTCAAATTACTTGGTTTGTCATAAATGACAATTTACCAGCATTTAAATTTAGGGTAAAATACACTATGTCACTTAATTATAAATTTAATAATTTAATCATTCAATTATAGATTTTAATAATAAATATATATTTTTAAATAATAATTTTGTTATTAAATTAAAAATAGGTCACATTATTATAGGTTTGATAATAAATATGTCAATTTTTTTAAAAATAATAATTTAATCGTTCAATTTGAATTTTGTTATTCAGGTAGCTCTTTCGTTAAAATTTAAATATATGACTTGGTATAATTATAATCTTAATTCTGAAAACATATAAATTCTTTTAATTTGATCATAATTCGAAATAATTTCATAAACTTGAACATTCATATTTAAATATTTCATTAATAGCATAAGCCCTCTAGCCCAAGTGGTTAAAGGAACGGTTGTTGTTCCTAAAAGTCAGAGGTTTGAGCACCAGAGATATCAGCATAGTGATTGAGCGATCAATGTTAAATGGTAGGATTATATTTTAGAACAGATACTACTGTAATCATTCTAGCTTATTCAAAAAAAAATTCATTAATAAAACGATGAGGTATATAAATTATAATTGTATCCCAAAACATAATATGAAACTTCGTTACTGATTAAAATGATATTTAAGTTTCTCTTTTTACCATTATTTGATCACATAGTTAGATTTACATAAAATTTCAATTGATTATATTAAACTAATAATAAATTTATACGTTAACTGAATGTTTGAATCTATATAAAAATACTTCATACCATATGAACTTATATTTAAAAGTACAAGGATCAAATTAAAAATAGAATTAAATATTAATTTTCAGCAACATAGAAGGACTAGAACCATAATTAGACCAAATCAAAATAAAATCCTTAGAAAAAAAAAAGATTTTTACTGTTTGATTGATTTACCAGACATTTTTAATAATACGATATGAAATGCTTTCTTGTTCTTATATGATCACTATCGCAAATTTGTTGTTTACTCGAGCGGGCATTCACGACCAAGACACAACCTTTCTTCCCCATTTCCACGTCAATGAATCAGTCACAAAAACCCATTCGCCATTGAAGCAAGATCTAGCTCAAAAACCCATTGCTTGCTGGTGATAATTAAGTGAAGGCGTTAGAATCTTTTAGAGTTCGTTGAACGGCCAAGTTTCATTAAATAGCTCCGGTGGATAGTGAAAGCGACGCAGTATTGGAAAAAGATCCGGCGGTTCGGCGAAAATATTTACTATTTTCTTTTGGTTTTCTTGCCTCATTAATGGCCTCTGACCCCTTCTCTTAAAAGCTCGTGCCATCATTCATTCTTTTTTCTCTAGAAACAAACAACTGCCCCTTTGATCCTGTTTGATACTTAGCTTAATCTTGAAGATTAGTGTTTGTAAATCTTACGTTTTTGCTGTATTAGGACTTTAAACTCCTGCAGTTCGAATTAATCTTTTTATTGGTTAAGTTATTAATTTTGGGTCGGCGGTAAGAGAGGAGCAACATCGAGCGTAGAATCATAGCTCGTGATTGGAGGTAAGAATTTACGAAGAACAAGAGAAAAAATCAACTTTTTTGAACTTACCCCTTTTTTATTTGATAGTAATGGTAATGGAGAACATAAAAAAAACAGTTTTTTTTATTGTATTGTTTTCAGGGGCTTAGACGTTTTAGAGCTTCATGAAGATTAAATAGCTTTCGCATTATCAATGGAAGCTCAAAGAAATGTGTTACCAATCTTGTTTTTAGCTGTAATCTTGTTCTTGATCCAGTGCGTATTAGCTCAGAGAGTTTCTATAAGTTCTCAAAACGAATGGCGGGCATTGCTCGACCTTCGCTCATCGTTGGGTCTCCGAGCGAAAGAATGGCCGATCAAGGCCGACCCTTGCACATCGTGGCGCGGCGTTCAATGTTTAAACGGCACTGTCAGGAACATCACCGTTTCTGGTTTAAGAAGAACCAGACTTGGACGGCTGAGTCCTCGGTTCAATGTCGATTCTTTGGTTAATTTGACCCAATTAGTTTCTTTCAATGCGTCCAGGTTCCCGCTTCCGGGGTCAATACCCGATTTGTTCGGTAGGCGGTTGGCTCATCTCGAGGTTCTTGATCTCCGATCATGCAATGTCTCTGGTCCTATCCCTGCTTCACTCGGCAACTTGAGTCGACTCTCTACTTTGTATCTTGGTAATAATAATCTTGCTGGTTCTATTCCTTTGGTATTGGGACTGTTAAGTAACTTGAAATTTCTTGATCTTTCGGGGAATTCGCTTACTGGGTCGATTCCTTCAAGTTTTGGGTCTCTTGCAAACATTGAAAGACTTGAACTTGCTTCAAATTACTTATCTGGGTCAATTCCTCCTGGTTTAGGTTCTTTAAAAGGTCTTCAAGTGTTTAATGTATCGGATAATGATCTATCTGGTTCAATTCCTTCTCAGTTTGGTAATCTTTCTAGGTTGCTTGAGCTTGACCTTGGTAAGAATTCTTTGTATGGGTCGTTGCCCAAGGAATTTGAGATGTTAAAAAGTTTAAAAAAGATGGTGATTGAGGACAACGTGCTAGATGGACCTCTGCCTGTTGATTTGTTTTCAAGTCTTATGGAGTTGGAAGTTGTGGATTTGAGTGGTAATAAACTTGATGGTGTTCTTAATGGTACATTTTGGTCAATGCCTCATTTGCACTTATTTGATGTATCGAGCAACAATTTTACAGGTCCTCTACCGGCTCTTAGTTCTAATCGTACTGTTGTTACGACTGCTGTGTTTAATCTGTCAAACAATCTCTTTTATGGAATTTTGAATTTTTCATTTGGGAGGTTCAAATCCATTGATATCTCTGGTAACTATTTTCAAGGTAAGGTAGTTGACGACAGTGGAAGAAATGCTACTGTTGATAAGAATTGCCTTCAAGCACCGAACCAGAGGAGTTCAGATGATTGTAAGCTGTTTTATACAGAAAGAGGGCTAAGTTTTGATGATTTTGGGGAAGAAAACGGGATACAGCCACCTGCTGCAGAATCTCATTCTGAGAACAGAAAAAGATGGATATTTATCTTGGCAGGAGTATCAGGTGGAATTGGATTCATCGTAATTTTGGTATTGGTGCTAGTGCTGCTCTTGAGACGGTATGATAAGGGTATTAGGAATCAAAGAGGGGGTACCGATATAGGGCCAGTTCCAGACGGAGATAGCCCTCAACTTCCTAAGCATCCTACCAATGTAGATGGTTCTGGAGATCCATTTACATATGAGCAGTTGCTCCGAGCAACTGGTAATTTTAGCGGGACAAATCTTATTAAGTGTGGCCACTCGGGGGACTTGTTCCGTGGTGTCTTGGAAGGTGGTATCCCTGTGGTCATCAAAAAGATCAATTCGAGCTCTTTCAAGAAAGAATCGTACATGATAGAATTGGATTTATTCAGAAAGCTTTCTCACACAAGATTCGTCCCGCTCTTGGGGCATTGCTTGGAGCATGAAACTGACAAGCTTTTGGTCTACAAGTATATGCCAAATGGGGATTTGGCCAATTCATTTTACAGGGCTACCAACTCAGATGATGATAGTTTAAAGTCCCTGGATTGGATTACAAGGTTGAAAGTAGCTACCGGAGCTGCTGAAGGCCTGTACTACTTGCACCATGAATGTAACCCTCCCCTTGTTCACAGGTATTGTATGCTAGAAACTATAAATCTCAAAATCTGGGACTAGATTGTGAATTTATATTCGAAAAGCATTTTGAATTTGTCGCTCACCTTATCTTTCAACTAGCTTTATTGTTTCAATTTCAATCTTTAATGGTGTATTACTTTTGTGGTTAAAGGGATGTTCAAGCAAGCAGTATCCTTCTTGATGATAAATTTGAAGTGAGACTTGGAAGCTTGAGTGAAGTTCATGTCCAGAACGGCGATACACACCAAAATGTTCTCACAAGGTTTCTTTGGAAGCCACAGTAAGTATTATACAAGTTACTCTATTTTACCCTTTTCAAGCTATATATATATAGTTTTTGAAAACAAAAATCATTTTTATTTATTGTCTGCCTTTTGTTTATAGTTTGTCTATTATTTTGTCATCTGGATTGCAGTTTTGCTGTAAAACATTTGACTCTTATCTTATAATCGAAGCACCGGGTATCGTATTACTCTACATATAATGTTGAATAATATAATCTCACTATTTGTGCTACACTCCCGTTTGCCAGATTTCGTTTTCAACTTTGGTTTATGGTGTTGGTACTATTTAAAAATTTATATCCATGGTGATCAGCCAGTCACATTGAATAAAAATTATAAACTCTAAATCACAAATTCTTTCCAAGGCATTGGAGTGATGAAATAGGATAACTGATGAAAATATCTCAGCACATCTGATGCAACATTGAAATTCGATCTCGATGTGGCCTCATGAAATGTAAACCAATATGCATATGTACAAGAGACAAGTTCTCTTTTTTTTGTTATTGTATACATGCATATGAACAAGAGACAAGTTCTCTTTTCTGTTATTGGATATTTTGTTCGAATATGTAATGAAATACCCTTTGTGATGTGCAGGACCTCTGAGCCAGGCCACTCAGGTTCAGGTACGTAAAAGTTCAATTTCATGGTTGTTGATATTCATATTTCTTTATATCTTATTTTCTCAGCATGTAAATTAAATAGTAATAATTCACTAGGGTGGGGATTTACTTCATTGATTATCTTATATGTGGATTCTCTCAATCACTAAAACTGCAACTTATATATATATATATATCCTTTGTTTGAAAACAATCCAAATTTGTTTGTGGAACTATGAGTTATCCCTGAAAATTATAGTTGGGGGTGGAGATTCTGAAATGATAAACATACACCATTTCCTAGCCCCTTCTTCTGCAGCAATTACATATTTGAAAGCAAACCATAATTCTTATATGATTCTTTGGGTAATGGACAGGATCCACTTCAGCTACTTGCTCTTATGACGTGTATTGTTTCGGAAAAGTATTGCTAGAGCTTATAACAGGGAAGCTTGGCATCGGTAAAGCAGAAGATGCATCTACGAAGGAGTGGCTAGAGTTAACCTTGCCTTGCATCAGCTTATGTGAAAAGGAATTGGTGACTAAGATTATGGATCCATCACTTATAGTAGATGAGGATCTTTTGGAAGAGGTATGGGCAATGGCTATCGTGGCAAGGTCATGCCTTAACCCGAAGCCTTCAAAAAGACCCTCAATGAAACATATACTTAAAGCGTTGGAAAACCCTTTGAAAGTGGTTAGGGAGGAGAGTTTCAACTCTGTCAGGCTAAGAACAACTTCGTCAAGGCAATCTTGGAGCACTGCCTTCTTTGGTAGTTGGCGGCAGAGCTCATCGGAGAGTGCCACCATTTCAGGCCACCAAAATAGAGAGGTTTTTGGTGGTTTCAGGCAATCAGGTAGAGTAGGTTCTCATGGCAGCGGTAGGGGTATCGAACCCTCGTCTTCACGTAAAAGGTTATCAAATGAAATTTTCCCTGAACCTGTAGAAATACAAGACATGGAGAGGTTAGATGAAAACTAGTCCTTAAAGAGTTTTTGCTAGTGTGTTAATGAGTTTTAAAGGGCTTGTGTTAAGTGCCTGCTGGAGCATTGAATCCCCGTTGTTTCTAGTTGTGCGCCCTCGGGTTCGAAGGCAGTCTCACGAATCTTACAGGGCGGTCGAATCTGGTGGAGCTGATTGCATCTCTAGGTCGACTACGTTTTAACCACAGCCAAAGCCAGTTATGGAGATGAGATTTTTTTAATATTTGGAAGCTTGTTTTGTAGTCAATTTATCGTAACAAGCTGCAATTTTTCACAGAAATTGGCACTTTGTCTTGCATATCCTATCACAAGTAGAGTGTAAAATTGCAAAAGATTAGCAACGTGGCATTCACTTTTAAAACATTTATATTGTCTCCAAACTCCAAATCTTAGCTTTGTCCTTGAGGGTAGTCGAAAGAGATGAGTTTATCATTGAACCCAAAAGAATACATCAACTTTATGAGGATTCCATTCCCAGGACTACATGTACAAGTACAAGTATACATGTTTTGGACAGAAATGAGTAAACCAGATACACAGTGTATTGCAAGGCTTTGGTTTAAAGCCTCCAGATGAGAATATATTTGTTTCACAATGGAAGAATATGAAACTCATGAGGCATGAAATCTTCACTGGGTCTATAATATTTATCTGGGGAATATAAGCTTAAGTTGGAGACTTGGCTAGTGTATAGACAGGCAAATCTCTCCACCTGAAATCAAATGTACAACCCAAGTTACTATAGGACTAGGGCACAACGACACTAGCACCAACAATAAATCATTCTACACGCTTTAAACGAGTAGTCGGTCGGTCCGTGAGTCGTAACAAACCTCTATTAGATGGATGATAGATGGTTCGTTCAACAACTTACCTGATGAGCAAAGCGAGAGTTTTGATAGCCAGTCTTCATGAGTTGTCCCCAGATCTTATGAAACTAGTAGGCGAATAGATGAAATAGCCATTCAGTACGACTTAAAATAATACTCGTACTCGTATGTACGAGGGAGAAAGAATAAGGAAAAAATTCTACACCTTTTGGTGGCACTCCCGTTGTGCTTGTTGATGAGCAAGTCGTGCTTTATCGCTTTGAGACTGTTTACAGAAACCAATCAACATAAAAATACAAGAGTGCTTCAAAGTCAAATCTTTCATATGCAACACATAAAATAGATCAGGACTTATTGACTAACCTCTAGTTCCCTCAGTGCTGAAGTTGTTTTCTGCTTTTCATCATCACAAAGTTTTTCCAATCTGAACCATAGGAATGCAACTCTTAATATAGTAATAGTAACGACAAAAATTATTACGAAAGCAAAGCAGAAAAATTCGTCGTTGTCTTCTAAACTTGAAGGTAACAGGCAACTAATGATTTGATGTGATCAAGTAGAAATTAACTTAAAAAATAGAACGTTTTTAGAAAATTCAGCGCAAGTCAAAAAGATCAAATCTAGTGTTAGATAAAGTGGAATGTTTTGACTGATTAAATAAGCACTTACTTAAGAGACCATTTCAAATGATGAATTTGATCTTCGACAAGATCACGCTCATTCCTCAACAACCTTAGTTGCTGCATGAAAGCACTAGAATTAGTTGCAAGGGAAAGAAAATACTAGTGATCAATGAGGAGAGGTCGTTAGACCTCTTATAGGGATCCAATATAAAACAATCATCTTCAATACTTCTACATTTATGCAGAATTTCCAGAAAAACTTGTTAAAATCATCCAAGCAATGGAACTATTTGTTATTACATCAGATTCTTGTTGCTGAATTATAGTTTTACACAATAATGATATGATATAGAGTGAAAGACCATGGCAACATCTCAATTTAACATCACACCAACAATTAAAGCGCACCTTCCTCATATCTCTGAATTCCCAAAGCAATTCAACCTCCCTCTCAAGCTCTGGAACAACAAGCATTGTTCTCCATCCTAATCACAGATAAATTACAAAATTAAAAACAGTTATGCACCAAAGAAAAACAAATGTTAAACATACAGATAAAAAGCTACATTATTTGCTCAATTTAACAGCAGCGACCTTAACATAACAATTAATGAAAATAATGATGACAAATACGTAGAGTTATCTTGATGACACAGGAAAGATTAAGTTACAATACGCATTGAGATCATGAGGAAATGTTACGAGGCAATGTGGAGCATTGTTCTTTTACACTTTTGCTTTTCAATTGTTATATATGATTCATTGTTGAATTGTTCTAGTTTTGGAAAATAATAAACAAAAAATTAACACTTGTAGTGAATATTCCATCTAATAGTGACTCATTTAAATGCAGTCTCACACGATTAATTAAACAATAATGAACAGATTTAAATGCTACAGAAAATAGGGAGGGGAAGAAAAATAAATATATAAGTCATACCGAGAACCTTCTTGCTGCGCAAAATATCTCCGTAGATATGGTCACCAACATAAAGAACCTAACAGAAGCACGCAACTAATTAGATTTTGAAAGAAACGTCAAAACAAAGGCCTCCAAGATAGACTTAGGGACCAAATTATGTATATGGAATTCAACAAGCCAAAGGCAACGACGATCTAAATAAAACAATTTATGAAGACCGCAAGTCATTTATGATTCACCACATCAAAAAAGAATCACCTGTGAACTTGATTCTATAGAAAGCAACTTATGTAGATGAGCCACATTGCCACCCTGACAAGTTCAAATAAAGTGTTGGCTGTTATCTCATAATATCTAACTCTACCTCTGACATGACTACAAGATAAATCTATCAATTTCCAATACTAGATATTCAGAATACCTGGAAGACTCGGCAACTTTTGTTTAATCCCTTTGATAACACATTTGGTGATGTATTTCCCACCTTTAACCCAAAGATATGTTTAAATCATCAAATTACAGTAAGACATGGTTGTGTACTACTGAGCGAATACAGAATGAAAATAGTTACTTTACCCAACCTGGGCCATAGGAGTTCCATTATCAGTATTGAGAAGCATTCCAGACTCAGGTTCAACCTCAAAAATATTGGCACGGTTGTCTTCATGGAAGAAGCCAGGTTTTGCGCTGCAATGTTACTTTCATCTTCAATGTCAAAAGTCAATGGATAAAAGCAGATAACATGTTTTACAGATATTAATAGAAAGAAAGAATAAAACTATTACTAGTATGTTGAACTTGGGTGAAACTAAACCTGCCGGTGATGACGACATCAAAATATTGGAGCCAATCAAAATTGCAAGTCAAACTACCATCCAATGTACGGGTTGCACATAGAAAGTTCATTACAATATTTGTGTAGTCCCATAAGCTGCAAGAGATGTCAATTACTAACTGTTCAAACAACCTTTGGAAAATGGAAGTCATAGACAATAGCATAAAGATGCATGTGTAAACATGTCCTACTAAAATACAAAAACCTCAAGAGCTACCAACTAGAGAAGTGAAACATACATAGCATGAATGCCAAAACTTCCAGCTTTGGGCCAATTCTCTTTGAAGAGAAAAAAGGACAAGAAAATTTGCATTGAAACCCATAAGACTCTTCATGCCTAATCAATTAAGATTTGAAATCAGCTAGAGATACATACCTATTTGTCACCAAGAATGTTGAACGGCCAGAATCTCTTAGCATTTTGAACATAGGTACTATAAAGTTATCCTCATTGATATACCTGGCAATGAAAGTGATAACGAAACAGATAAAAAGGGTTAAAAAAATGCATCATTGGAATATGTTCAAACAAATAAATATCAGCTCCGTTTTGCCAGTTCCTTTAAATTAAATATAGATTGGCAACCATTCTAAAATTTAGTCATAATCTAAAATTATAAAAATTATCTCAGTCTAACTTACCTTTTAGGATCCTTTGCAACCATTTGCTTTAAAGTTCCATCGCGGTGGCACAAATCAACAGCAGCACGAACATCTTTGTACATGCAGGCATAACTGAAAGCATCATTTATAGTAGGAATTGCTCAATATAAAAATTTTATAAAAGGAATCAGGATTTAAGTACCTAACAGTTCCCTCTTTATTTTATAATTGATAATCAAAATACGGAGCATTTTTTTACTGTTCAGCAACCATATAAAAAATTTCAATCAAGACGTACTACTTTCTAACTTCTAGTAGCATGCAGTAACTTTCTGTTTCACTTATGGCAATTGTCAAACAAATGACACCCCGATTGACTGAGACTCTATACATTATTTGGGTTTGTAAAAGAGTTATAAAACTATTGAAGAAGCAGTAGTTGAATTTCTTACTCAGCTCCCTCCGGAACTTTCCCAGGATTATTGTCCTTAAAGTCGACAAGTTGAGCAAACAAGTATGCTTCAGCTAGTGAAAAAAGCGTATCAATTAGGGCATAATCTGGCTCATCAAAAGAATCTCGAATAAGTGTATTCCCATAGGTGCCTACTTTATCATCCTTGGACAACTCTCTGAACCCATGGTATGCTACTTTAACATACTTATGTCGATCCATCTGTTAAAAAGACATGACTATTACATGACATAAACCATACTTAATCACAGTTGATGACAAAGATAGTCAGAGAGCGACAGACAAATATTTAGTCATGCTGGCTAGGAAGAACAATAGTAGAAAATAAATGTGTCAACCTTTAAGATGTTGCCTCTCTTTTTGTCTAGAACCAAGCCTCTAACCATGTACTTTGGATCAAATTTCCACGCTAGTAACTGCAGAAAATTTTATCACTGTCAACATGGTTCGACACATCACTCAAAGTTTGGCAACATTATTCCTCATATGCATTTACAATTGTAGAAAGTCGACAAACCTCTTGAGGATAGCCCAAATCATATACCAATTTTCTGATTGTGCCTTCATAGGCAAGAGACTCAAAAGTCTCAGGTTTGTATTGAGCTAAGGTATAATCCATATCAAAGCCAACAGCAACAATATTCCTCATATTCAGTGATCTGTTGCAGAAAATTTGTTTTCCTATATCAATTTTACATCTGCCGTCATGTGATGACCATACATGCGGTTCCTCACCACCTTTGCTGTTAGCTGTGAGATAAGATTGTGATGCTTTGTCACCTAACATGGTCCCAGCACTATGGTCCTTTGAATAGTGAGAGTTAGAATGATTAAACCCTGAATAGATTAGCAGGGAGAAAAGGGGGTTAGCATTAATGGTAAAAAATCTCAAGTTCAATTCCTGATCCATTAACACTTGTCTCATGCTAACCACAGAATCAGGTCCAAGAAGAAAGAATATACTCACAGCACTCAAATAGAACGAACATATCTCTGCTTTTAATGATAAAAAATTGGGATTATTAACTGGGAAACGTAAAGCTAATTATTAAAATCAGCCACAGATTCACAACTCAAAGCTCATGTACCTTTAACATTTTGCTAATTCTTATGAGAATGCAAGAACTTATACAAACCAGCCGAATTACTTATATTAATTGGTTGCACACGGCATCATGAATAATGCATTACACTGAACAAATTATTACGAACTCGACTGCCTTGTGATAACTTTTCTTTCTGACTACTCATCTTATAAGAACATTGTTTCCTTCTCGTAAAAAAGAAAAAAGAAAGTTAATAATTAAGGAAAATAAACAGCAAGATTCCCTAGAGACAATCAGGCAAAAACCTTGACATCTTACCTCAGAAGTCAAATCAAAAGACCAAACAGCGCACCACGTTAAGTTCCAAGTCTAAGAATCTTCCAACATATGCGCCAAGTAACACCTAAAAATCCAATTTCTCAATCAAAACTAATCCAATTCCATCTAAATTAGCTTCATTCTATTCCCAAAGTTTACACCAAATCAAACAAACAACTTCCCTAACTTCAATCACAACAACCAAACTATGGGGGAAACTCAAAAAATGCAACTGATAAATGCAACAACGCGAACAAATCAAAAGTCGTAATAATAATAATAAAAGACTAAAGTGAAGCTAGTAACCTGCAGCGTAGATGGGTTTAATTCTGGCTGGAAATCCAGATGAGAAGTGAAGAAACCGAGAGGAGCAAGGAGCGGGAAAGTCAGGGGAGAAGATGGATAGGCAAAAAGCAACGGGCTTCTTTGGAATTCTCATGGTGGAATTAAATAGGCATACGGAGAAGGATAGAGAACAAAGCAATTGAGTGGAAATTGAAATTGATAAAAGCTGAGAATCTGAATCCTATGAGTAAAATATTGGAAATGTGCGGAAACCAATGAGATTGCAACTGAAAAAAGACGAGAGGAAGATGAAGAGAGACAGACAACGATTAAAATTGAAATACTAATTCCTTTGTTTGGGGAAAAGCAAATTTGAACAATAGGAAACAGCCATCTGGAATCGGAATCGGATTATCCATCCATGTTGATTAGTGGAAAGGGGGAGAGAGCAATCAAAAGGGAGGGAATTCAATTCTTCTGATCTGAATTCTCTCGCACACAATTAAAATAAAAACAAACACGATGAAGAGACACGTGGCGATGTTACTTACATTTGTTATTGTTTTCTTTTTTAAATAAACAAAATAATTGAATTATCTTTAAAAATTAAAACACACGTAAGAAATTAGATCATATCATTTCTGTCAGGTTATTTATGTAATTAATCGAATAAAGATATCAATTTAATTATATTTTATTTTGTTTCTTATCAAATGAATTTTATTTGATAAAAATTATTTTTAAATTTAATTTATAATAAATATTAATGAAGGTTTATTTAGTGAAAAAAATAAGATAAAAATTAATTAAATAATTATATTTGATTGATTGATCCCATTGGTGATGTGGTAAGAATAACCCGTTATATAATTTTTTCTTGCACAATTTTTTTAATTTTAGAGGATAAATTCTTTTTAATAAATTCTATTTCGACTTTTACTTGGAAAGAAAAAAAAGACACTGAGGTAATCAATATTCTAATTAAGTTTTAGATTCGAGATTTAAAAATAATAAATAAAAGTAAATAAATAATTTTGATCAAACATATTATAACACTTGCTGAGAGATAAAAATTTATTAAATCCTATATTTCATAGATCATACAATACATGTGATCCAACCTTATATAAGATAAAGTATAAAATTAAACTGAGAGTGAATAAATTCCTTCTTCTAAAAAACTGAAAACCAACTGTCGTGCTTCACATAAAGTCACTTTACTAACAAATAAAAACCCGGATGGGATTTATTCTATTCTGAACCGGGAAGAGAGATACTTCATTATATAGTGAATGCCTTCCCACTACTTCAAAGGAATATTGGTAGGAGACTTGTACTCTATGGCTTCATA
Organism: Abelmoschus esculentus; assembly: GCA_035048815.1. Lineage (NCBI taxonomy): Eukaryota > Viridiplantae > Streptophyta > Magnoliopsida > Malvales > Malvaceae > Abelmoschus > Abelmoschus esculentus. The sequence goes on along the minus strand of JAUCBN010000027.1, from coordinate 14,886,436 downwards.
AGAAAGATTTATCGTATCAATTTTTTTTAAGCGGTTCGACGATTTTTAAAAAAAAATTAAAGATAACAAAGTTGTTAGTCGTCATCAATCTTTTAAAGGTGTGATCGGATCACTTAAAATGAATTATTTTTTAATTTTTTTTGTTTTATTAAAACAATAATTTTGGTCTGCAAAAACACAAAAAGAATTAGGGAGTCGGTTACGTGTGGGGAGGGTTAATACCCCATAACGCCCCAAAATTGGTACCTAACCGATTACAAAATGTTTTAAAGTTGGAATTTACAAGTTTGTATAAAATTTAAATTAATGCCTATTTATAAATTTGATTCCATTTTAACGGACCCACTGTTAGGAGAGTAAATTTTGATCACCGTCAACATTTCGGGCGTTAACCTGTTACTGATTTCTAGCATTAACCTGTTACTGTTGTCACTGATTTTTAGCTCAAATCAAAAAAATAATAAAAGGAAAGTTGATCAAAATCGAACCGAAGATTGAAGACAATTTGAGCTGATTTGAAGAAAAAAGGAAAGGAAAACAATTAGATGAGATTTGACTCAAAATGTAGGTAAGAATATTTCACCCGATTTTGGGTATTCAATTTGATTATTTTTCTTGTATTTGTGGATTTAAAACCACTATATAAACCCCTTTCCCCTTCACTTGTAAACACACACCACAACATCACAAACAATTGAAGCACAACACTTGCACAAGAGATTTTACACGAGAATTCTCTAGAGAATACTCCGATTTGTACTTGAAATTGTGTTGGAATAAGAACTTAGAAGCTTTTTTGAGGTATCACTTTCTCATTTATTTATTTATTTATTTTTATTTTAAATTTACTTTTATTTGTTTATTATTGGATGTATATTATGAAAATTAATAAGATTTATCTTGTTCAAAAGTTTTAAATATCATCTTTATTGTTGGATTTTTGAGTATTTTTATTTTGATTTATTCGATTTAAAGTGAGATTTTTATTTAAAGTTTAAAACAAAAAGATTTTTTCCATTCCCAACGTCGGTAACGATGGTCGGCGCTAGTGGAAGGCGGCCGGTACGATGGTTCGTTCCCGATGTTCTTCATTCTTGAAGAACACCAAGAAGTTTTGATTTTTTTTTTAAAGATGATGTTTAGATCCATTTTTGTTGGAATAAAGTTTTTGAGTTGTTTAAAAATTGGGTTTCATAATTATGGCCCAGTCACTTTTATTAAAATCCATTTTATTTATTTTTATTTTAAATGACCTTTTAAAAATTTTAACCTTTATTAAAATAAGGATAAAAATAAAGAATAAATTTAAATCTTTCTTCTTAATATTTTTTTAACCTTTATTACCTTCTTTAATTTATTTATTTATTTATTTGTTTTTTTTTAATACATGTTACCTTTTATTAATTAAAATAAAAGCCTTAGGATTTGGTACTTAAATGTCATAGTTAGAACCTTTTAAAATTAAAAAAATACTTCTCACTTCAATTAATAAACTACACTTAATTACACTTTAAAACCTTAATAGGTAAAATTCACTTAGATATTTTTTAGGTTAATAATCACTAACTTAGAATAAAACCTTCAACATACCTAATTTTTTGTTCTTTTTTGTGATTAAAAAGTAGAACTTAATTAATGTGGTGTCTTACCAAAGGGAGGTAATGAGTTAGCGCCAGAAATGTTGGCGATGATTAAAGTTTACTCTCCTAGCGTTGAGACCGTTAAAATAGAATCAAATTCATAAATGGACAATATTTTAAATTTTATATAAACTTGCAAATTTCAACTTTAAAACGTTTTGTAATCAGCTAAGTACCAATTTTTGGACGTTGTGGGGATGCTAACCATTCCCCACGCGTAACCGACTCTCGAACCCTTTTTTGGTTTCGCAGACCAAAAATTGTTAATGACCCATTTTTTAGGTGATCCAATCACACCTTGTTTTAAAAAAAGATTGGTGGCGATTCCTTTGTTTTTAAAGAAAAAAATCGTCGAACCGCTTGAAAAAGGGGTTACGACAGCTTGGCAACTCCGTTGGAGAATTTTTTTTTTTTACAAAAAGAGAGTCAAACTACAAACCGATTACAACTCGTTTTAATGTCAGGAATTTACAAGTTTATTTAAAATTTAACTTAATTATCTATTTATGAATTTAATTTTATTTTACGCATTTAAAATTTATTTTCAAGCTCTATACCTAAGCTTTGTCCCGATCGTTTAAGTGAAGGGAACGCGCTATTGCTCTCGTGAGAATCTAATTCTTCGCATGGGCCTAGTAAGTACCTTCGGGGCTCATATGTCCTAAGTCTTCGTAAGGATATTATCTTTCGTATAAGACCTAGGAAAATGAGTCCTCCTAAGTTGAACTTGATTCGTTAGAAGCCTATAATGGGTGAGAATCAAGGACCTTGCTACCCTTAGTAGGGTCAGCAAGGACAACTTGGGGATCTTTTTTAAAACAAGTCATGTGTGTGAATCTAGGAGCTTACCCTTTTAGAGTCATGTGAAAAAACCTTAGAGTTAGAATTTGGTCAAAATGATTTCGTAAGAATAGTCAGTGGAGACATATCCTGAAATGTTGGAATACGCTATCTAGTTATTATTCATACAATGAAATTATTTTGGACCTTTTGAGTTTTATTAATTAATTTTCTTTTATTTGTTTTGTATATTTTTTTCCTTGCATCATCATATTAGAAGGGGTTGATTCTCAAGGTATTTGCTCAATTAGAAAACAACTTTTGAAAATGGATGAGAGGTACCTAAGAAAGGAAGAATAACATGGAAAAGTACGTCATTGGTCTGAGGTCAATCAGCGTGAGTTTGGGGATAGTTTGAGGTCAGATACAGAAGAAATGAGGTAGCTTTTCTTTCCCTTGGCCTCGTATTCAAAACATAATTCCTACTCATCCAGATGAAGACAAAAGGGTAGATCTTTTAGCGATAGCCATCTACGGCTTGATCATATTTCAATGGGTCCTTGGATATATTGATGTGGCTTTATTAGACTTCTTTGAGCAGTTGAAGAGGGGAGTTAACCAGTACCAGCAGTACTAGCAGAGACCTTTATTTCTTTGAATGCTTGTAGGAAATTAGAGGGTGTACGCTTAAGAGGATGTGCTTCATTGCTTCAAGTTTGAGCTCTTAATCATTTCTGGAAGTGCCCAACGCTAACATTACCTAATAGGTTCTCTCCAAACTTCTCTCCGCTCTGAGAGTTCCTAGCCATAGAATGGCCAATATTTAAGACGAATAAATGGATTGACATATTTAGAGATCATCGTGATCAGGACATCATGTGAAGGGTTCCTTGGATGGGTTATGTGAAGGTGTTGTACAAATGTGGAGACTAGAATTATCTGATGTTATTAGGTTTATGGGGTGGAATTGGTTGCTCTCCTTTGTTAGTCCCACGACAGTATAGCTCAAGACAATTTGCCCCCTTCACTGCAGATCTTGATTCATCTAAATTCGAGTTTCAAGGGGAGTTTCGAGAAAAGATCCAAACTATCAATGATTCATGTAAGGATTGTTATACCATGAAGTTAGAGTATAATAATGAACACATGCTTACCCCTGACTATGAAGTTTGGAAACGGGTAAGGGTAAATTATCATATTTTATTATCCACTGGCCAAGCCAAGCCTATAGAAGAGCACTTGAAGGTTGTCTCATCCGAAGCTGATATTTTAAGAGCTGAACTAGAAAGAACTAAGGTTAAGATAGAATCCCTAAAGGAACTGCACGCAAGAGACCTGTACGAGGCAAGTTTAGATGTCGAAAAGCAAAAGGGAGAGACCTATTATTTTGTTATTTAATTTTATGCTTTTATAGTTATCTTAATTATCATTCAATCTTTCAAATTACTTGTGTTTTTAGTTTTCTTAGTGCAGTCATAAGAAGTAGTAAAATCGACTCAGTCTTCGTCGGATCGATATCTTAAATATTACAATCTGACAAAGGTGGAATTAGCAGGACTCCATAGCCTCCATCAGATTTGGCGCCGCTGTTGGGGACTGACGCTAAATTTTACTACCAATTATTTCTACACCTTTTTTAAATTATTTTATTTTATTTTATTTAGTTTTAGTTTAACTTTCAAAGGTTGTTTTGTGTATGATCAGGTCCAACCCTATCATTGATCAATACCCTTACGATCTAGAAATCGAAAAAATAGGACGAGATCTGAAACGAAGGGCACACCAAAAAATGAACGTAGAACCTGGCCAACAAAACAACGTAGGTATGAACGTCGCCGCGGCAGACAATCGCGATGCTTTCGCAGTTGTTGATCCGGTAAATATTCTATCGCGACCATTTTAAAATCGAAAATATGCAAAAATAGCCTAGCGAATAAATTTTGAAAAAAATCGAGTTTTATTGCTTTTAATTATGAAAACCGAAATTTTATTAAAAACATATATTATTTGAATTTAATAAAAATTGAATTTGAGTCGCCACCGGCCACTTTGGTAGGCCAGACACCATAAAATAAACCAGAGATTCATTTATAAAACATTTGGGGTTCGAGAGTCGTTTACGCATAAGGACGACCCTTATAAGCACCCGAGATCGGTATCTTATTAATTACACGTGGCATTTGGCATTTCGAATAATGATATTAATTTAATTCGCCATTGTCAAATGAATATCGTTCGAATAAGAATATTCTTTTGGATGAGAAAATATATTTCTTTTAAATACGAATTTGAATAAGATGTCCTCTAGATAGAAAACCTTAACTCGTATTTAAGGAAATATAAGTTCTACCCCAAAAGATTTTAAATGCATGACCGGTTATTATCTTGTTCATTTTAAGTTCTAACCTACGAGGCTCCATTAATTAATAACGTGTCGAGGTCATATCTTGTTCTGCCTGCACTTAAAGGATTGGTACATCATAGTAATTCCCATGAAATCCTTTGCTTTTTTGTATCTAATGAATTTATCTGCAAAATACTTATTAAAATGATAAGCTCAAAAAGCTCAAAAATAATTTTACTAATTTTGAAAACATTGAAAAAAAATTATTGTCATGGCAAACAAGAAAACAAAATTAGGTCTTTGAATATCAAGTGTAACAAAACCTTCGAACCAATTTACAAAGATCAACTCCAATGTAACCCTTTTTCGATTTATTAGACTTCCAGGAGAAACATTCTCATTTTCCTAATTCTACCCTGTTTAAGTGGCACTTTTTGCCTCACTAACTCACTATGCCTAATCTTTTATGGCTTATAATGTAGGCTACGGTTCATGGTTACCAAAAAAAAAGATATACAGGCTCAAATAATTATTCAAGGATGATAAAACCAAGGATCATTGTCGCACTAACCTGGATATACTCTGATGAAATACTTTTCTTTTCTCTTTTGTTTTTCATGTGGATCACTCTAGATTACCTTCTTTGGGGTTTTCACCTTAGAGGTCATTTTCTTTTCACCACTTCTTTTGACAGTGGTTCAACTCATCAAAATATCTCACAAAATATTCTGTTCATTTTTTCCTTTGTCGTTTGCTTCAACTTTCATGTTAACAATTTGAATTTGACTCTTCAGAAACAACTTTTACTCTCTTTTTCATTTTTCTGTGTTGATTCAGAATATGTCTCACTCATCTTGTATTTCTTGGTTTCATACAACACTTTTATCTAATGCCCTTGATTCTCAAGACATCTCAAATATCTTTCACTTCGAACAAATTTTCATCCTTTTTGCCCCTACTGTAGGGGTGACCCTTGGTTTGGGTTGAATCAAAAGAAAAACAACATCAGGCTCAAAGGGGATAACAAATAATATTTTTTCTTATTTTCTTTCTTTAAGAAGGGAGATCAAAGAATGTCAAATATCATCCCATACTTGGATATCTTTTAAAGAAAAGCAACCATCAGTTGGATGAAGTTTTGGGTTATCACATCATTCAAAGACCTTAGTCAACAATGCTTGAGAGGAAATTCACTCCAAATTTATCTGGGATTTTCCCGTAGTTCCTGAATATTCATTAATGTTTTCTTTTTGGCCTAAATAAAATAGAAACGAGTCACATTATCAAAATTGATCTCTGAATTTGATTTAAGGTTAATCCTACAATTAGTATTCAAGACCTGAAAGAATGAAGTTAGTAATGATCTATACATATATGTATGGGTAATCAAAAATTAACCCATAACAAAGAATCAAAGAATTAAAGAATTAAAGAATATGAATGTTTGTCACTTGAAAAAAATATATATGAAATAAACATCATAGACAAATAAATTGAAATAACCTCCCTTATAAAGGACCCTCAATGCTCGCGGGCAAAAAGCAATTGAGATAATTCAGGGTATTACTCCGCAAACGTCCCAAAGATGCAACCAGATCTTGTGTAATTCAATTCTCTGCCATCCTTTGGTTGCCCCCTGTTTGGTCTTATCTTCTTGGACTTCATATTCTGGATGACACTGATAATTTTATAACTCAACTAAATTTGCTCCATTTACATCGATAGGGTAAACACATGCTGAAGTCTCCTCAATTTGTCGATATCATGATTGAACACTTTATTGTTACTTTCATAGCTCAAACTTTGATCTTCTGGGTTTTCAACATATGCCTCAATTATTAAACTCGGTCGTTTCTTCTCTTTTCGACTTCTTTTTGAATTTTTTCTTTCTTTTTTTCTTTTTTCTTTTACTTTTTTGGTTTTTTGCAAAAATAATCCCTTCAAACTGAACCCTTGTGTGGAATAAATTTTCGTTCCAATCTCTTTCTTCTAGGTTTCATCTCGATGATTTTCTTTCTCAATCTCCTTGACTCTAAGCAATGTGAAAACTGATGTCTGAATTTGAGATCGACTAATCTTTCATGTTACCCAAGTGATCCTCAACAACTTTCTGATGTTTTTAATCTATTTATGCTTACGAAAATGCAATACTACTTAAAAGCAATATTTTAAAAAAAATGCAATATTTTTATTATTTTCTATTCTACGAAAAAAAATGCAATACTACGAAAATGATGCAGTGCATGAATACAAGAGATATCAATTTCAAAAGCTAGTCATAAGACACTATTCATCTAGATAAAAGATCGAATATAAGGAGAAGTCAATTTGTTGATAGGAGACATCTGGCTCGAGCTTCTTGGTTGATCACCTCATTCGGACTGACTCGACAATCATTCTGGTATGTCTGCGAAAATCTGTTGACGGATCTTCAGCTTTATCGGGTAAAATACATATATATCTGACATTTCCTGTACTTGGTTCTGAATTTGATCATTAACTCCATCAGTTTGTAACTCCATCTGATTTTCTGCATGTCGTGTCGTATTTTCTAAATCCCTTCTATTTTTCAGCTTCATCCTTTAATAATTTTGTCATCCATGAAAGTTGATCATCAATTCTAGGATCTCAATTCTATTTTCCTCTTTGAGTCTTCGTTTGTCAACACTAACCTTTAGATGTCCCTAATTTATCCACCGAATATTCGCTTTCTGGTTATCTTCACCTTTAAACTACCGTGTCTTATTTATATCTGCACTTGCCCCAGAACCCTTCTTAAAGCTCGAACAAGTATTGAACCAAATATAAATCTAATTCTTTTCGCCTACTGGAACGGTGTAGCAAAACGTCGTAGTTGTTGGTGTTGTAACCATCCTCTTGAAAACAACTAAAAAACCTTATCGTATGACTCTTCGTGTTATCATCCAAAAATTCCCACACACTTGGTGAATCGATATCTCTAATGCATTGATATCTTTAATGCATGCTATATGAACTCACACACACACCACAAAAAAGTGTTAGTATGGTGAATCAATAATCTAAACTAAAATAAATTAACTTACGAAAAAAAAACAGAGAACAATTTTTGTTGTACGAAAATTAACCAAAGAGCATATTATGTTGCACAAAAATAACCAGAGAGCAGTTAAACAGAGAAATCCTAATTTGGCGATATTTCGGCAGCATACCGCCATATCTTATGGTCCCTGTCTGGCTGGGATAGGTTTCTACTCTACACATGTGGGTTTTGGTCTAGATCTGGGTTTTCGAACTGTCGTTACCGTCTACTGCAATGATAAGACATCGATTCGATACTATAGGTCCCTTACAAATGAGGTGAAAATCTCACGACGCGTAAGGTTAGTATACCGGAAGCAGATAAAAAATCCGAAACTCGGAGCTAGATAGCATCACGTCGGACAATGTCTAACTCCCACACAATGGTAAAAGCTCGGGTCGAGAGCTTATGTATGAATAACAGATATATCACACAAAATGAAAATACTACCCTCATCGGAATGATATTTATTTGATAATAATGAATTAAATTAATATCTATATTCAAAATACCGAAATGCCACGTGTAAGTAATTATTAGGCCTGACTCACAAAAATTATCCCCAGCGGAGTCGTCAAGCTGTCGTGACCATTTTAAAACCAAAAATGTGTAAAAATAGCCTGACGAATAAATTTTGAAAAAAATCGAGTTTTATTGCTTTTAATTATGAAAACCAAAATTTTATTAAAAACCCGTATTATTTGAATTTAAAAAAAAATAAATTTGAGTCGCCATCAATCACTTTGGTAGACCAGACACCATAAAATAAACCAAAGATTCATTTGTAAAATATTTGGGGTTCAGGAGTTGGTTATGCATAAGGACGACACTTACGAGCGCCCAAGATCGGTACCTTATTAATTACACGTGACATTTGGTATTTCGAATAATGATATTAATTTAATTCGCCATTTTCAAATGAATATCATTCGAATGAGAATATTTTTTTGGATGAAAAATATATTTCTTTTAAATACGAATTTGAATAAGACGTCCTCTAAATAGGAAACCTTAACTCGTATTTAAGAAAATATAAATTCTGCCCCAAAAGGTTTTAAATGCATGACCGGTTATTATCTGGTTCATTTTAAGTTCTAACCTACGAGGCTCCATTAATTAAATATTTAAACTCTATTAAATTATTAATTTCACCAAGTGTATTATGATAATATCCGAATTCTCGGACACTACCATCTCGACACCGAACAAAATTAATAAAACTATTGGCGTTTCTAGTATTTACCTAATTTTATTTAATTCTAAACCTAAATTATTGAGTCAATTTCTAGGTTTCGATGGCACATCAATACGATACCAAGGTACACTCTCTAGGTCAACGTCATGGTACGTCAAAACATCGACCGTTTAGTGTATCCGAGATATATGATTAAAATGTCATCATTACTAAAATTATCTCCCTTAATTATTTATTTAATTAGAGTTACTAACCCTAAAAAGGCTCTAATTTAATCAACTAGGTGTGAATTAAATGACAAGATATTCTATATGATTTTAAAATATACATGCAAAAATAAATTAAACAATTAAATAAAATATATAATTTAGACTAAATGACTCATATTATAAATATATAATCAATATAAAAAATAAATATAATGAATCTTACCTCTCAATTGGAGTAGTAATTTCCATTAGCAAAACAGTAACATGAATTACATTGTTTTGTTCCTTTTTCGACATGCGTTTGCAGCTTGATGAAGGAATGGAGTGAGCCTGCTTGGTTCCAAGTGCTGGTACTTTGGATGCATTGCAATTTTTGCACATTATCTTCATCCAACGAGAGCGTAGTTTCTGTCAGTTTCCACCGAATGATTGCACCATGACAACACCCAATTCAAAGGCATGATTCCACGCAGTAATATAGTCAATTCCGCATCTAATTTTCTTCTCGAACTTTAGATAATAGGGAAGCAATTTCTCTAGAATCATCTTCTCATGCTCTAGACTCAATCTATCCTCATTTCCATTTTCTTTAGAATGATTAATCATTCTCACGAAGTCAACAAGAGAAATAATGCCTTCTCAAAAATCCTATCTTCTCCCCAAACAAATGTCATTGTAATTGGTCATCAATTCCCTTTTTTCTTCCTCCCTTGTCTCTGTTGTGAAGAGTAGCCTAAAAAAAGTTGTTGCCGACCCTTAAAAGAGTATAAGAAAAGTTGCAAAACAAGACAAAATCTATCAACCTAAGAAAAGTTGCAGAATAATACAAAATCCATGCAACTGAAGTCTTCCCTAATGTTTATTCTCTCTTTAGTTTCAACCTTGCACTAAACCAACCTCATCTCCTTGTTTTCTCTCCTGCTCTATGAAAAGCGAATGGAACTCCCCCTTTCTAATTTAAGCCAAGCAAACAAATTGCTTTCCCTGGAAAATTGATCCTGCCTCCCTCAAAACCGAATAAAATCCATGGAAATGTAATGCTTTTGCCTCTATCGCTTACCATGCCCCATTCTCTCTCGGTTTCCGAATGCACCCTTACCCTTGTTCTCCTCGAATCCCCTTTTTCATCTCAATTTCCTTTCGGTTTTGTTCCTGGAAAAGAGTCCTCCCCTTTTCATTTCCTCTCAAATATTTAATAACTCCCCATGAAAAAAATCAGTAACCGATCTTCCACCTCTCCCGAGATCCTTTGAAAACCAACCCCATTAATGTTTTGATAATTATCCAACTCCTCCTCTTTTTGTGGTAACCGAATGTCCATATTATGGTAACCAAAAACATTATGGTAACCAACTTTCCTTTTATTTTGAATTTTTTATATTATTATATATATATTAATTTTATTTATTTATCTATTTATATAATATTATTTATTTATTATATATATATATTTAATATTTATTTTGGGCTTATTTATTCTCGAACCTCGTACGAAATTCGGGTATTACATATTTCAATACAGGAACGCGCTCGAACTGTTCGAGATTATTTAGAGGAAGATTTAGATGGGTTAACTCCTGTTGTTGTGATGCCTAACATAGAGGAAGAGCACTTCGAACTAAAATCGGTCATGTTCAACATGATCAACACCCTAGGCCAGTTTGGGGGTTCGACCAAAAAAGATGCTCGGCAGCATCTTAAGTCCTTTTTGGAAATTTTTAATTCATTTAAGCTGTCGGGAGTCTCAGTCGACATCCTTAAGCTGAATTTGTTCCCTTATTCACTGAGGGATAGGGTAAAATCTTGGTTAAACAATCTTCAACCGGGATCATTGAACTCATAGACAAAACTATGCCGAAGCTTCCTTGCCAGATTTAGTTACACCAACATGACTGATAAACTCAAAAATGACATAAAATCCTTTAGGCAAGACGAAGACGAATCAATTTATAAGGCTTGGGAAAGATATAGTGAACTATACAGAAAATATCCCATGCATGGTCTGCCTGAGTGGACCCAAGTATCCATCTTCTACAATGTAGTTAACACCCCTACGAGGATGATGCTTTATGCTTCCGCCAATGGAACCCTCTTAGATTGCCCACCCCATGAGAGTTTAGAAATTTTGGATAGGTTGACAAAGAATGACTATCAACACCCAACCATCAGAAGAGGCATAAATAGGCGAGGTATAACAACTTCTGATTCTACAGATTCTATCCTAACACAGCTATCAGCTTTAACCAACATGGTCAAAGATCTGTATAAACCAAGCCATGTTCAAGAAGTAAAAGCAGTCAACGTTCTTTACAAAACCTGTGGTGATAACCATGACTCGACCGCATGCCCACACAATCCAGAATCTTCCTTCAATGTTGGAAACTTTAATAGAAACAATATGTCCAACAATTACAACCCATCATGGAGGAAGCACCCTAATTTCTCATGGAGCAATCCTAATAATACACTTAACACGCATCATCAACCAATGTAATCTATGAGATTCCAACAAAACAATAGATTTGCTCAGCAGCAGATGCCACAGAAAGCACCATCACCGCAGCAAACAACAGACGTCCAGACTTTGGAAAACATACTGCAAACATTTATGTCCCAGACTGGTGCATACATTGCAAACACCAACAAGTTCATTCAAAAAGCCGACACCTTCATGGACAGAACAGAAATGAGAATGCAGAATAATGAAGCTGCTCTCAAATCGCTGGAAACCACAGTAGGACAAATGGAACAACAAATGAAAAGCAGACCCATAAGAGATCTCCTTAGCTATATTGAAGTCGCTAGAATTGGTCCTCATGAACAATGTAAAGCCATATCGACCAGAAGTGGATTACAACTAAAGGACCCTAAAATACCTGCCCAAAAAGTAGGTAAAACCCCTGAAACAGTAGCCCCAAAAGAAGCTACTGATGAAACATCTAAGTCAAAGGAACCAACAGACACTGTCGATGTCACTATCGCATCAGATGATGTCATAGCCGCACCGCAAATAAGATTCAGTGCAACAAAAAGATCGATGATCTGCGTTTACCATCATCTTTTCCATAAAGGTTAAAACAGCAAAAATAGGAGTACCAGTTTAAGAAATTCCTGGACATACTTGAACAGGTACACATAAACATACCTTTGGTGGAGGAAATAAAGCAAATGCCCAACTATGCCAAGTTTCTTAAATATATTATATCCAAAAGGACAAAAATTGGGGAATTTGAAATAGTTGTCGTAACAGAAGGATGTATGGCAATGCTGCACAACAAGGCCACAAATAAAAGAAAAGATCCTAGTAGTTTCATAATACCATGCGCTATCGGTGATCAATACGTGGGCAAGGCACTATGTGACTTAGGCTCCAGCATAAATCTCATGTCTAAGTCAGTATTTTAGAAGCTAGGCATTGGGAAAGCAAAGCCAACAATAGTGATGTTGCAGCTGGTAGACCGCTCTTACGTGCAACCAAAAGGAAAAATTGAAGATATTCTGGTAAGGATAGATAAATTTATTTTTCTTGTTGACTTCTTAATTCTTGATTGTGAAGCAGTTAAGCATGCACCAATCATATTAGAAAGGTCATTCCTAGCCACATGAAGAACATTGATCGACTGCGAGAAAGGAGAATTGATCATAAGGGTCAATGATCAACAAGTAAAGATCAATGTGTTTAAAAATCTAAGGCATCAAGATGAACCAGATGAATTCAAAAGAATTGAAGTTAAAACTAAGTTGAACTTTAATCCAGAAAAGATTGCCTGAACAAAGTCTGCCAATGCAACCTCTGCCGAGGCAGCACGCCCCTTGAACAACATTATATTCAAAAGAAACCACCAGATAAGAAGAAAACAAATGGGACATCAGCTTCTCCTTTATCCAAAAAGGGGAAGATGTTTGTTGTCGAAGATGCAATTTATTGCACTTCTACAGTAATCTAAATTTCTATCTCTTTGTCCCTAATTTATTAGGAATTAGAGTATTATTTTTAATTTTAGGATTTAGATTTTAATTTTTTTAAATTAGTTTTTTTAAATTTTCTCACATCTTTAATTATTCAGCTTTTAAGCCCAATAAAGAAAATAAAATAAAAAGATGAACAAGCCCTAAAACACAGCCCAAACCAAGAAGAAATTTTGGGCGAGAATTATGTCGCCCAATTCAAGAATTGTGTCGCTTCCACTGCCATTAATTGTGTCGCTTTCGCTGTCAATAGACAGCAACTGTAATTACGTTACTTGCACGCCTAAGGGAATTAATCGTGCCGCTCCATCAGTTTAAATACAAGAACTAGAGTAACCATTTTTCTCACACTTAATATAGTTTCTCTCTTAGTAAACAATCCTTCATCGTCTTCTACTTCAAAATATCCAATGTCCAACCAACAGCAAAACCCCGCTAGAGCAACAATTTGTAGAAGGTTCTCTACAAGAGATGTCGAGCATGAATATCACTAAGTATTCCAAAATCAACAGATATAGGAAGAACAAGGATTCTACTACACAGAAGAAAAAGACCTGGGGTTGGAAAATGTCATCCTGTCGAAAATCACGTTTCAAAAATGGCAAAAGTTCACCAAACAACCTTCAACGGCGAACATTGATTGGGTACGAGAATTCTACATACACAGACCAATAGCAAAAAACCCATACTCGTACCTTCGAGGAAGAGCCATTCCGATTGTTGATGTAGTCATCAATGCACATTTTGGCCTCGATATCACAACTAGCGAACATGCTGCGTTCGTAGCCGCCCTAACAGCCAATGAATATGAAATGATAAAAACAAAACTATGTATGCCAGGAGCAGAATGAAACACGGGAAAACATCGTGGCTCGATCAGCCTCCGAGATTTAAGGCCAAAAACAATGTTGTGGAACACCTTTATAAAAAGGAATCTACTACCGACATCCCACAACCAGACAGTTGATAGGCCACGACTAGCATTAATACACTCAATCATCCGCAACAAAAGAATAAATGTCGGTCGCATAATAAGCGAACAAATATTCGAATATGTCACCAAAGATAGAGGTATATTAATTTTCCCATGTTTAGTTACTAATTTGGCAAGGTATGAAGGTGTACCAACACTACCTAAGGACACATACACCCTGGAGAGAAAAGGATGGACCATATATATATATATATTAAATGAATACAAGTGGAGGAAGCTGTTCCACGAGCTTTCATTCCTCCCACCGTCGAAGTAGAGTCTGTCGAGGCTGGTCAAGCAGTAGACCAAACTAAAAACGCACCAGCAGGAGTCTTGGAAATCCTACAGAGGATGGAGAGAAGGCAGATGACCTTTATGACATATGTCAAGGAGTTCAACAACGCCATTATCACAATCCGAAAGGAACTCCCCACATGTACGACTGTCTTCCCAAAATTCACAGTCGACCTCTCAACTTCTCAGTCTCTCTATTGCGTGTAAAAAGTACGCAATTAGTGCAAGTGTACACGTCACAAGTAATAAAGTGATAAATATTATTGAATATCGTCTGCACAAGGATTGGTCTACTCAATATGCCTTCTTTCGTCTTCTTGATCTATAAAAGAAATAAAATAAAAACATAGATGATTTGGGTTAAAGTAAACTAAATAACTTGAATAATAAAACAAACTAAATAATGAGGAAATAATCAGATTAAGGAAGTGACCAAGTTCCAGTTGTGTTGTATAGTGGATACAATTGACTTGTTTATGTCCAATGCAATCACACAACACTGACTTGACAGTATTGCAGTTTTACTTCCTCAATAGTGATGAGCTACGTCCGCCGCGGCAATCCCTTGCTGTTGGGTGGAGTTTACCAAGATTCGGTAAAATGTCATTTGATGACTCCGCTTATCCCTAAATGGAAGTATTGTTGATGACTAATCCTTGATAATATCTTCCGGCGTGAATCAATTATAATCACCAACTAATCTCACACTTCTTTTAGCAGCTGAAACTCTAACCTATCCCTAGGCTGAGTTAGTATTTTCCGGCTAGAAAAATATCATACTTATTCCTTTCATGAATCTAACTCTCTCGATATTAGATAAATAAATATCTTATAAACTTTTCTCCCGAGCTTGAATGCAAGAAAAATGAATGGCAAAGAATAAGCAAACCTTGATATTTTATTGCATTAAAATAAGAAAACAAAGTTCAATCTATTCTCACAAATACTCTACACTTTCACCTAAGCCTAAAAGAAATTAGAATACAATAGAAAAAGAAGAAAACTCTAAATTCTAAGATGAACTCTCTAATCCTGCTCTCTCGTCTGAAGTCTCTAGTATGATCTCTCTTCCTTGGGCGGCTATGGTTTATATAGGCTTGGCCCAGGGCAAACCTTTCCTAAGTAGGAATACAACTTGGAGTAAAACAGAAGTCAAGTACATAAATAAAAATATTTGTTTTATTTCCAAGTTTACTCCCAAAAGGATTCTTTTCCCGTATGACCTTTGACTTTGACTTTCCATGCGCTTCTCATCTCTGATCTTTGTGTTGTTTGTCTAGAAACGTCTACCTTATTTTTCTCTTCAGGTCACCTACAATATCAACATTTTTCTTTCAGGTGTTGTCGCGGCCGCAGGTCCTGCCTCGTCCTCAATCACTGCACAGTATCTGATCTACCTACAAATGCACAAAGGTGCCGTAAAGTTTGCATTTTCTATAAATATCATCTTTATAAGTCACAAAAGCAAAATATATAAATATCTCATATTAAGTACATGCATTAATTCAAGTAGGTATAGATTAAGTGGTTATTGTCCATGAAAGATGTAAAAAGTGAAAGTGAACTGAGCATTTATCACTCTACTTGCCACATCAATCGCCTCAACCACGGTTCCACTATCCCCCGCTGCCATAAACGCAACAACAACAACAGAACCATTCTCTGCCAACTCCGCAGCAAAAACCAAGAAACAAGACGCTACCACACCAATAAAATCCAGCTCGCTTGATTGGAGCAGCTCCTTTGATGACATGGAATCACTTATGAAAATAATCACGGATTCTATTGCAACTGAAACAAGCAAAAAGAGGAAGGCCCCTGGCTCTGCTACAACAGCCTCTCCGATCAACTTGGACACGGAGAAAGAGCAGCAAGACCCCACTCTTGTTCGCATTCAACCACCATGCTCGGACAAAAAGCCAATGGTGAGCCCACCGAAACCAGCCGTTGAGCATCCACCCAAAACCTGTCGCAAGGTCCTCATCGCCAGTGACTCCGAAGATTTCTTCGGGTCCGTAGAATTCTAAGGGCGATAGTTTTTCTTATTTATTTTTTCTTTTCTTTTCTTTTTTTCTTTTCTTTTATCTTTTTATTTTTAGTTATATTTCTTTTTTCTCTATTACTTGACCATGCATTGAGGACAATGCATCTCTCGAGTATGGGGGAGCATTTGTCCAAATTTTGTAACATATAATTATCTACCTTGTATGGAAGTAATCAGAGTACCTTTTTATTGCCTTAAAATTCTACTTAATATCTTGTCTTATAAAATTACAATTAAAATTTTTTAACTATGAATTTTATTGAAGCTGTCTCGGCAGTAATATATTCTCCAGTCGCAGCAGAAGTTCATAACATTCACCAAACTTGAATTCAGAAAGGTTTACTAGGCTTAGTACTTAGGATTAGACTATGAGCCTAAATTTATATGAACACTGTTAATCTTAGTTGATTTTAAAAGTTCTTTTCTTTGAAAAGCAATAAGGACTTAGGCTTAGATTTTAAACTAGAGGTGCCTATCACCAGCTTTAGTTAGTTCATAGAGGTGCCCATGACTGGCCCTAGGACTTAGTTTTTCTCCCACTTACTAGAGGTGCCCGAAATTGGCTCTAGTAAGAAATAGCTAAATACTTGAGTTGCCCAAAACTGGCTCAAGCAGTATAACTATATATACAATATATAATTATACATAAATTTCATAGAGAAAGAAGGAAAAAGAATTAAGAAATTTTAATCGGAAGTCTTGATCTAGAAAAAGGATTAGAACTTAGAAAATCAACTTTGACATAGCTACGTACATACACACTAAGACTTATATTCCAATTTTGAGGAATGCCTAGAACCAAGAAAGAGGAAAAGACGACAATTAGTGCTCAACAGAAAGAAGTAAAAGGTACCGAAATCAACGGACAAAGAGCAAAAGAAAGAAGAAGACTCAGTTAGGAAGTCAAGCCCAAGTCAAACCGCGGGAAAAGAAGAGATATTTTAGGAAATAAGATTAAATTAATATAATTTAATTAGGAATTAGATTTATTTCTGGTTTAGAACTCTTTCCTTGCATGAAAAAATCAACTTAGGGCTTGGCCTATATAAGGCACTTATTAGGTTTAGGTTTAGTGTGGATTCAAGACATATTCTCACATTATTATACCTTTAGTCGTCGCCTTCATCATGTTCTAAGTATTTCGGAGATTTAGATTGTTTGTGGAGTAGTCGGAGATAAAGGTTATGTTATATTTGATATTTATTAATACAAAATATGTTCCATAGTTTATTCTCTCTTGGTAGTTACTCTTCTTGCATATGAGCTCGAAAGATAAGTATGTGAGAAAAACTCATTTTCCTAGCATCGGAAGATGTAGGTTAACGAAATGAGAGAATACAATATTTGCTCATGGGCATTGACTAATCCGTCAAGGATTTCAGCGACTAATAAGACGCATGTGTTCGATTGTTGTCCGCCCTTGATTCACGCTGAGAGGTTCATCAAGACATGAGTTTCAACAGTTCTCTTTGCTTAGGGATAAGGAAGAAGACAATTAAGGATGCCCTGTCGAACTATAGAAAGTTGGATTATCGACAAGGCATAACCCCACCTGAGCATCTACGGCGACCCTTATTGTGATCTACCGAGTCAGTAGTTCAACTCATTGCATTAATAAGTGGATACTTAACACAACTGGATTCTTCTCTACAAAGCACTCAATCTAGCCTCGCTTTTATCCTATTATTTTGTTATTTAATTTTATGTTTTTATAGTTATCTTAGTTATCATTCAATCTTTCAAATTACTTGTGTTTTTAGTTTTCTTAGTGCAGTCATAAGAATTAGTAAAATTGACTCAGTCTTCGTGGGATCGATATCTTAAATATTACAATCTGAAAAAGGTGGAATTAACAGGACTTCATAGCCTCCATCATCATGACCCAGGTTCAATGTGTAGCCAAACACGTGATGACGTTAGCCAAGGAAGCCACAGGTCTTCGCCAGTACATTAAGCCAATAGGGGAAGTGGGACCAAGACTTGTATGGTTGATAGAGGAGATAAAAGAACTAGGTGCCCGAGCTGAGATGTATTCGTAGACTTATTAAACTTTTTTTTTGTAATAAGGACCTTTGGCATTCAATAAAAGCTTGTTTTATGAGCAACTATTTATGGAATTGGTGGCCCTTCGTTTGCATTCACGTATTTGCATTCATACATTTGCATTTTTTTTGTTGTTTGTTTGCAATTTTTTGTATTTTTACATCATTGCATACATTCAAATATAATAAAGAATTAATCTAAAAAAGGAGCAAAGTTTCACAAGAGCACAATACCAAAGCAATGGTTATTGAAGAAAGTCGACAACTTCAGGAATACACGAGCTTATTGAATGTTGTTACCCAGATAGAAGTCATGTTGAGGTTTTAGGACCCAAACTTAGAGAAAACAACTAATAGAATCAATGCTTTACTAGAGATTGCTTACATTTTTTAGGAAGGAACCCGTCCCACCTAAAGCAAAGTTTCAACTTCACCTCGATGGAGCTTTATCCGGTGCCCTATGCCAACGAATTGCTAATCATGGGGAAACTCAAGACTACAAGGTGTTTGACCTAAATGAAGCTGTTCATAACGTCATAAATGACAAGAAGTGGGAAGATTGTTATCCTCAAAGCCTTTCAGAGGAAAACATTCAAAGAGACATAGATGTTAGAGACTTATGCTTGGTGACTGATTTATTTGTTCGGTTTTGCATCACGGGATATTCGGTTAAGCTGGGCAAGTATACGAACATAAAGAGATTTATCATGGGTTTTTAGCAAGCGGTAGAATCGTGTCACTGATATGATCTTGAATTGGCTCGTCCTACAAGAAATGAAGCAGAAACACAATAAAAGCTTTCGTCAATATGCACAGTGGTGGCGAGATACGAAAATCCTAGTTTATCCTCCACTATCGGATAATGAGCTATCAAAGATGAGAAACTTGAGGAAGAAGAATACGAAGAGTGTCCTATGACATGAGTAACTTCGGTAATTGAATCTTGTTGCATTATAGAGAGGTTCAGCTTGAATGGAGTTTACTCATACTAATGCTTAATAATTGGACAATAAAAGATTTTTCTAGTCAATAGTGGATTCACGCCTAGAACCTTTTTTCTTTCAAATATCAGAGATCTTTTTAAGGGACTTTATGTTATTTTACTTGTTTTAAGATGTGTTTCTTTTATTTTTCACAAGTGGAAAACATTTTTTTCATTCATTTGATCTATTTCTCTTTCAAAATACACCTTTTTGGCAGAGCCTTTATTATTAATTGTATGAATGATTCTTGAATCTAACCCCGAGATAAAGGGAAAAATATGTGTTCAAGATTAATGGGAAAATCCCATTTTGAGTGAATTTTCCTCTCAAACATTGTTGTTTAAGGTTTTTGAATAAAGTGATAACTCTAAAATATCTCCCAACTGAAGACTACTTCTCTTTGTTGATATTTGTGTATGAAATGACATTTGGCATTCCTTCATTTCCCTTCTCAAATAAAAAAATAAAAAAAATCACTTGTTGTCCCCTTTGAACCTGACATTTTTCTTGTGTTTAAACCTTAACCAAGGATCACTCCCCACACTAGGGGCAAAGAGGATTAAAGGATATTTTTAAGTAAGAAAAAATGTGTCATAGGAAAAAAAACAAGGAAAAAACAAAAACAGAGAAAAAAATTGAAGGAAAAAAGCAAAAAATGAAAAAATGAAAAAAGAAAAAGAGATACAAGTTAAATCTTGAAAGAAGATGAAAGCATGAAGTTTACGCTAAATCCTTCAAATCAGGCATGTGCAAGAAAAGAAATGAACTCTAGGGTGAAAACCCAAATGGACAGTCTAGAGTGATTTTGAGAATAAGCAAACAAAGATTTCATCAAGAAAAGTTGATCCTTGGTTTAATAACCCTCTAATATATATTTGAGTCTATGTTTCATTTCTTTTACAACCGTAACCTACCCCACATTACAAGCCTTAAAAGACCATTTGAATCACACATGAGTATTTGAGAAAAAGAAGTTTGTTTTCATAATATATTCCGCTTAATTGAGTTAAACTTTCTTCAAGGAACACTGAACTTCTAATGTCTGATCGAGATTAGAAAGTGGGAATATTAAAACTTGGTGAGTTGGTGAGTTAAAGAGAGCCACTAAAATAGGACACTATCTGGTTGATGGATTCGTGAATCATTCATACTATGAATTTTGGGGTATCTGACTATGTTCTTTTTGTGTTTGCCCTGACTTTCGAGTTTAAATTCTCATTTCTAGCCTTAATTTCTTCAAAACCTTATTTCTAGCCTTTTTTTGCATCTTACAAGTAAAGTAACATAAATTCATGAAAAAAATGTTTCTTGGTATTGATTGAGAGTCTAAGGGTAATTGTTCAAGATAGCATAAGTGCCTCAAGTGGAATAAGGGCAACATCGTTTTCAATCAGTTTACAAGAAAGAATGTGAAGTACTGATCCAGGTTGAAATCTCGCTCCCCACATTCTAATAGAAGCAACAAAAAGGTCCAAGGAAAGTATGATCAGTTGAACCTCATTGAAATATGTTGAAAGTTATTTCCCATGGTCAGATATATCAAAAGAGAACGATGCATGCCTATAATAAGAAGATTCAACCAAGACAAATTCATAAATAAGACTTGATGCCGAAGAAAATATTGGCAATCTAGAAGATACCCAAGAAATTTGGATGACTTTATGTTGTGTCAAAGGTTTTTCGAAGAAGCTTTGATGGATTGCGAAAAGCTTAAAATTCGTTGAATTCAGGCCTAGTCAAGAAAAACTATGCATAGAAAAAATATCTAAAGGTGAAAACTAGTAAATGGTGCCTTAGATGCAAAGAAAAAGAAAAGAAAAAAGAATGAAAAAGAAAACAAAAAAACAAGGGGGATTCAAGATGAAAATCCGCAAAGGGAGTTTTGAAATCAAAGGAGGATCTGAGTTGAAAACCCGTAAAGGGCGGCTCAGATAGTTCATGGATTAGGCATACATAAGATAATTCCCTCAAAGGTATGATAGCTTGGAAGAAATTTTATTTTGTTGTACATCTTTGTCAGTTTCAAAACCTACACGGAAAAAGCAGTATTCAAGACATTTCCTAATATTTTGACTCTATATCGACTTAAGGTCACTAAAAATATTGGACAGAAAAAAGAGGTCAAAACAAGAATATTTGTGGGTAAGCGCATCAAATTACTCAGCAAGGGGCAAGAATCGAAGAACTCATGAGAAGCACAGAAGATGTTTGGTATCAGTATACTTTTAAGCATAGACGTTTACTTTTATTGGAGAAGATATCTCATGATGTGAGGGTTTTTATCTGATTAGAAGGTTTTCTTACCTCAAAAAGACGAAGGAAAAAGGAATGTTAAAAATATGATGGTAAAAGTTGATCATTCAAATCTGTAAAACTAAAATTGATTTTGATATAAAAAATAAGTGTAAGTACTATTTTGAAATAAATTTTTAAGTCCCTAAGTCAAAGTTTGATTTCTAAGTCAAAACCAAGAACTTTGAAATACTCTTACAAGCCATTTTATATGAGGGTATCGATACCATGAGGAAAGGTATCGATACACCTGGGATTTTTCAAGGCTTGATCTTGAGATCAAGAATAGGTATCGAAACAAGGTTAGATACCAAAACTTTCTGCCAACCCATGTTTCGATACTAGTATCGAAACAACTTGGTTAATTTTTAAATTATTTTTTAATTTTAAAAAAATGACTCCTGGTATCGATACAGGTATCGATACACCCTTAAACCCCAACGGCTATTTTCAAGCATTAAATGAGTCGACCATTGGTGTTAGTTAAATTTTGATTGATGGTTAGCCTGTGTCGAAACAAGGTTTGATACCAAGCATCACAGAAACTTTTTATATCGAAATAGGTATCGATACACCCCTTATTAAATGCACAACAGATCTTTCTATTCTTAGCATGTTTCAAAACAGGTACCCCGTGTTTCGATACCACCTGCTGCAGAGTGCATTTATGTGGAAAGATGAAGCTCCAACGTCCATACTTAAATTTCCAACGACCTCAACGGTTAGAAATCAATGAGAAGGTATAAAAAGAAGCATTTTCAACAGCATTAAGCAACAATTAAACCTCAAGCAACATCCAAGCCAATCAAATCCAACTCCAAGCACTTATTGCATATCCTAGCCTCCCAACTTGTGATCTTAATTTGATTCTTGTAATTATTAAGTTTGGGGAGAGTTAAATTGTATTTGGGGCATATATTTTTTATGAGAGAATTTATTTTAACCATTTTCTATCTCTTGTAACTTCTTGTGAGATTGAAATCAATTTTTGGTAGAAAATTGATTTTTTTGTAAAGGTTATCCCTTGAACCTAGAAAAAGGTTGAATTCAATAGTGAATTGGTTCAAAATCCTTAGTGGGAGCTAAGGTAGTGGATGTAGAGCTTGTTCGAAGCTTGAACCACTATAAATTATTTATTCTTCAACTTTAGCATTTTTACCGAAAATTTTACCCCACAATTTTAAATTGTCAATTCACTCCCTCTTGGTCATCTTACAAGATTGATCAACTCAACAAAATCGAATGGATTTAGTGAGAAAAATGAACAAATCAAAAAGAGAAATAAAAAAGCATAACTGTTTATCTGGGTGGAACAAGCAAATGCACTTGGAAATGAAGAAGAACCTTAAAGAGGAAATTCTCGAAGAGAAAAAGAGAAAGAAAAACCCCAAAAAAAGAATAAAAAATGCATAGTAGGCATCTCTAGGGGTATGTTCACCATAATTGTGTCATTTGTTAAATTTTGACAAGCATATGAAATGCTTTGGGAAAAGAGAACTTGCATATCCATTCGTGTATGAGGAGAATAAAACTTGTTTATCTATTCGAGTATGAGGAGAGTAGAACTTGCATATCCATTCGTGTATGAGGAGAATAAAACTTGCTTATCTATTCGAGTATGAGAAGAGTAGAACTTGCATGAGAAGAGTAGAACTTGTTTATCTATTCGAGCATAAGGAGAATAGAACTTGCATATTCATTCGTGCATGAGGAGAATGAAACCTTATTTTTCTTAAAATCGCTTATCTTCTCGAGCATGAGGAGAGTAGAACCTACTTATCTATTCCAGCATAAGGAGAATAGAACCTGCATATCCATTCGTGTATGAGGGGAATGGAACCCTTATTTTTTAAACTGCTTAACTACTCGAGCATGAGGAGAGTAGAACCTACTTATCTATTCGAGCATGAGGAGAATAGAACCTGCATATATATTCGTGCATGAGGAGAATGGAACCCTTATTTTTTAAATTGCTTATCTACTCGAGCATGAGGAGAGTAGAACTTGCTTATCTATTCGAGTATGAGAAGAATAAAACTTGCATATTCATTCATGCATGAAAAGAATGGAACCCTTATTTTTTTTAACTACTTATCTACTCGAGAATGAAGAGAGTAGAACCTGTTTATCTGTTCGAACATGAGGAGAATAGAACCTGCATATTCATTCGTGCATGAGGAGAATGGAAGCCTTATTTTTTAAAATTGCTTATCTACTCGAGCATGAGGAGAGTAGAACCTGCTTATCTATTTGAGCATAAAGAGAATAGAACTTGTTTATCCATCCGAGCATGAGGAGGATGAAACCTTTATCTTTAGCACATGTCTATATATTCAAGCACGAGAAGAATAGAACTTGTTTATTCATTCAGGTACAAAGAGAATGGAACATAGAGTCGTCCAACGAATGTACAACCAATAAAAAAACAGTATCTTTTGTTCTTTGCTTTATCACTGTTTCACTGTAATAAGCAAAGAATGGGCAGTTGTTGTCACTGATTTTTAGCTCAAATCAAAAAAAAGGAAAGCTGATCAAAATCGAATCGAAGATTGAAGACAATTTGAGTTGATTTGAAGAGAAAAGGAAAGGAAATCAATTAGAGGGGATTTAACTCAAAATGGAGGAAAGAATATTACCAGATTTGGTCTAATTTGAAGAAGAAAAAGAATGAATCAAATAAAAGATTTTAAGGCAATATTTCACCCGATTTTGGGTATTCAATTTGATTATTTTCCTTATACTTGTGGGTTTAAAACCACTATATAAACCCCTTTCCCCTTCACTTGTAAACACACTCCACAACACCACAAACAATTGAAGCACAACACTTGCACAAGAGATTTTACACGAGAATTCTCTAGAGAATACTCCGATTAATACTTGAAATTGTGTTGGAATAAGAACTTGGAAACTTTTTTGAAGTATCACTTTCTCATTAATTAATTTATTTTTATTTTAAATTTACTTTTATTTGTTTATTATTGGATGTATATTATGAAAATTAATAAGATTTATCTTATTCAAAAGTTTTAAATATCATCTTTATTGTTGGATTTTTGAATATTTTTATTTTGATTTATTCAATTTAAAGTGAGATATTTATTTAAAGTTTAAAACAAAAAGAATTTTTTCATTCCCACCGTGGGCAACAAGAGTCGGCGTCAGTGGAAGGCAGCCGACACGGTGGTTCGTTCACGGTGTTCTTTATTATTGAAGAACACCAAGAAGTTTTGAATTTTTTTTTTAAAGATGATATTTAGATCCGTTTTTTTGTTAGAATAAAGTTTTTGAGTTGTTTAAAAACTAGTTTTCATAATTATGGCCCAATCACATTTATTAAAACCTAATTTATTTATTTTTGTTTTAAATGACCTTTTATTAATATTATCATCTTTTTAAAAATTTTAACCTTTTTTAAAAGAAGGATAAAAATAAAGAATAAATTTAAATCTTGTTCTTAATATTTTTTTAACCTTTATTATCTTCTTTAATTACTTTATTTATTTGTTTGTTTTTTTGTTGTAATACATGTTACCTTCTATTAATTAAAATAAAAGCCTTAAGATTTGGTACTTAAATGTCATAGTTAGAGTCTTTTAAAATTAAAAAATACTTCTCACTTCAATTAATAAACTACACTTAATTGCACTTTAACTTCAATAGGTAAAATTCACTTAGATAATTTTTAGGTTAACAATCACTAACTTAGAATAAAACCTTCAACATACATAATTTTCTGTGCTTTTTTGTGATTAAAAAGTGGAACTTAATTAATGCGGTGTCTTACCAAAGGGAGGTAACAAGTTAGCGCCAAAAATATTGGTGGTGATTAAAGTTTACTCTCCTGGCATTGGGATCGTTAAATTAGAATCAAATTCATAAATGAACAATATTTTAAATTTTATACAAACTTGTAAATTCCAACTTTAAAACGTTTTATAATCGGCTGGGTACCAATTTTTGGGCGTTCTGGGGGTGCTAACACTTCCCCACGCGTAACCGACTCCCGAACCCGTTTTTTGTTTTCACAGACCAAAAATTCTTGTTTTAATAAAAACAAAATGATTTTATTAAAATAACCCATTTTTTGGGTGATCCAATTATACCTTGTTTTAAAAAAAAAGATTGATGGCGACTCCGTTATTTTTGTTTTTAAAGAAAAAACCGTCGAACCACTTGAAAAAGGGGTTGCGACAGTTACCTCCCTTTAGTGAAACACCTCATTAAATAGATTTCACTTTTTTAACAAGCAAACAAAAAATTAATTTATTGTGGTTAAAATATGATTAATTGTGTTATGAATTCGGTGTGATGAGAATTTTATTAAACTTCAAGGCTCTAACTAAGGCTATAACACTAGAAAACCTAAAGTTAGGGATTTATCTAAACTAATATCTTATTTAAAAGCAAAACGTTAAAGATTTAAAAAGGTACAATGATAAAAATGGTTTAAATTAATTCAATTAGTCCACTTTGTTTAACATATGAATATAACCCAAGAACATCATATTTTAACTCTTATTAAAGAAAATGAATCAAAATGCATCTTTAAAAAACGCACGTATTCATTAATTATTCATAAGAAAAATAAAATAAGAAGAACAAAAAAATTATAACTAAAAAAGTTTAGAATTACTCTAATTAAAATTATAATCAAAATAAAAAAATAAATAAAGAACAATAGATCAAGAGCAAAATACCTAAAAAAAGCTTTTCTTCTTGTATTCTATAAAAATTTCAGTACAAAGTGATGGTGGTAGAAGAAATAATGAATTACAATAGAGAAGTATGAATGGTGAATATGAATTATGGTTGAGGCGGTGTGTGTTTACAAGTGAAGAGAGTTAGCACAAGAAGTAGCTGAGAAGTGAAACACGCTGGGGAGGGGTTTAGCGCATTGCACACGCGTGCAAAGCTGGCTCCTTTTCTTTTTAGTCTTTTTGAATCGAATCTATAAAAATAATGTAGTTCTAATTTTTCTTTTTCGAACCAAAAATCAGTGACAACACTTATCAGGCACGATGGATAATTTTATTGATTTGTATTCAAGTTATTACAAGCACGAGGGACGATTTTTCAAAACTAATTTATTTTATTTATAATATTAAGATTTAACATCTTAATTTTACTTACAGAACATGATATATTATCTTTTAGATCAATTGTCATGTCGGATCGAGTTATTAAAAAAATAAATTGGATCAGATTTAAGGTAAAACTTTTCCGATTTGATCTGATATATTTATATATTTCTATTATATTTTTATGTATAATATATTATATTTTTATAAATTTTTTTGGGTCGAGTTTTTATTAAAATGACTAGGATGAGTTAGGTAGGGTTATAGTTTTTATTACGTTGCATCGGGTTTTAGGATGAATGTTTTAATTTTCGAGTTAGATCAACCGACAAACAAAAACTTGTTCCATCTCGATTCATTGTCGTCCCTAACTATTATTAGAGTTATCTCAAACAATTTTAAGATCCTGGACGAAAACTTCAAAATAATTACTTATATATAACAAAAACATATAAAAGCATAGTTAAAATTTGTTTTAATAAAAATAATATGTAAATACAATTAAAATAATTAAAAAGATTATTAAAGAATATTATATTGTTGATACAATATGAAGCTTGATTTAGAAGGAAATGAACTATGGGTATATATAACTACAAAATTATCACTATTGTTTAAAATATTAAAAATTTACCCTTTAATAAAATGACATATAAACTTAATAATGATAGAGTGACATATGATGTAATGTATTCTTTAATTATATAATTTTATAATACTAATTTTTATTGAATATAAATTAATTATTGGGATTCTAACGTATACATAGAGTAAGAATACAAGATGAGCATCTTTGACGTAATTTATGCTTCAAAATTTACCCTTTAACAAAGGCCTTATACTTAATTTACGAAGCAACCATTTTCTTTTTCACATTGTGAGCATTCATCTCTGTCTTCTTATCGGCTTGTTTGGAAGCCATTTCCCCCCCTCGACTGCTGCTCTGGATCTGTGATCGAGAGGAAGGGGAATCAAGATTCAGTGAGGTCATAGATAATTTAGCAATCTCAGAGACGGCAACATCTCTAACACCAGCAACATCGCTTGATAAGTTCTCGAAAGCAGCCTCAAAAGCTTCAACCCAAAACCTGGGCAAACGAACACTTGTGCTGTGCGTATAAACATACCACGTCTTCCTCACAACTTTCTCTCTTTCCTCCAATTCCTATTCAACAACAACAAAAAGTAAACCCCAAAGCAAAAAACACCAGCAAGATCAAGTACAAGACAAGGAAGAATGGGATTTGTTACTAGGACGTCGAGATCTTCTGGAAGAGAGAAATCAGAGGTGGTAGAGAATGTGTTGAGATTGGCAGAAGACCATTTGAGAGAGACGGAGGCAGTAAACATGGAGCAGAAAGCGAGTAAGAGAATTGCAGTGAAAACCCAGACTTTGTATCCAGTTTTACCAAGGAAACCAGATGTGGAGGGGCTATCTTTCTTGAGAGGAGTTGTTTGTTGCTGTGAATGGATTGTAATGGAGAGGTTTGTGGGTGAATCTTTGCCCATTTTCTACCTCTCAAACCACATGAACTTTGAAACCAGGAGAGGAAGTGAACTCCATCGATATTTATAGCCTTTAGTTTAAGAAATAAAGGCCACCGCGGCGCGTTGATTTCACCCTTTTCAACCTACCGACACCCCTGTTTGGTTTTCGGTGTGGTGTTCCCAAGAGTACAACTCTTTGACCACCGCGTTTTCCTGAAGTTGACTTTTGTTCTCTTGACGGTGTTAACTACTGTACATACTCCAACTCTCGGCTACTTGGGGAGTGTGCTGCCATTGAAGACTTTTGTTCTTTTTTATTTTTTCTGTTCAATGGTGCCGGCTGAGTTGTTAAAGCCGAGACGTGACATATGATGAGTTATTCGATTTTGATTTGATTAAAGTTTAATTAAAATTTAATTTAATAAAATTTTAATTAAAATTTAATTTGATTAAATTTGATTCGAATTTGAATTTAGTTCGAGTTCTTAACGAGTCGAGTCGAGCCGAGCTACATGATAATGGACTTGAAAAGCTTACGAGCTACTAGAAAATATAAATATACTATTTTTTATTTTTTTATAATTTAAAATCTACATTTCTAAACTTAAAATCTTAAAATCTAAATTTTAAACATAAGTCTTAAATCCTAAAACTATATTTTACTAAAACTTTCAATTTTTCGAACATTAAATCAAAATATATTGAAGGTTCAAAACTGATTTAAAATCTGAATCCCCGTTTAGAATGTCAAATCAAAATATATATTAAATGATGAGTCTATCACGTGCGTAGAACATTACTGAACACCATTAACGATAAACATCGTTGAACACTATTAAATTAATTAATAAAAACTAAAAATTTTAAGAACTAAATATATCATTTAAAATAAAATTTTAAATAAATTATATATATTTTATTTTATTTTTTAAAAGTTATTTTTTAAATTTAAAATAAAAAATATTAAATCAAAAATCTAAAAACCTAAACTCAAAGGCTAAAAATACTAAATATTAAATCCTAAAATCCAAAATACTAAATCATAAACTCTAAACCCTAAAACAATAAAATTTTAAAATCTAAAAATATAATCATACCCTAAACCCTAAAATAGAAAATTAAAACTCTAAAAGTATAAACCCTAAACTTGAAGCCCAAAGTTAATTTAAGATTTATGATTCTAGAGTTTTAGGTTTAGGGGTTTTGATTATTTTAAGGTTTAGATTTAGTGTTTAAGTTTTATTTTAGGGTTTACGGTTTAGGATTTAAAGTTTAATGTTTAGTGATTTAGGTTTTGGATTTTGGATTTTGGTTTTAGGGTTTAGAGTTTAAGATTTTCTTTATTTTTTAAAATTAATTTAGATTAGTATTTTATTTAATTAAAAATAAAATAAAAATATAAAAATAATTTAATAAAAATTTTATTTTAAATATTCTATAATTATATGTTGAGTCTTTAAAGTTTTTAATCTTTATTAATCAGTTTAATAATGTTCAACAATGTTCATCATTAACGTTGTTCAGCGGTGTTCGACGCCCCTTATAAATCTAATTTAAAATCCGAATCCTCGTTCAGAATGTCATTTTTTAATAAATAAACCCAAAGGGCAACTCGAGAGTAATAAATAGTTGTCTTAATTAAAAATTAAGTGTTTAAATTAAATATTTTTTTGAGATACATGTTTAATATATTTTTTAAATATGTGTTTAAAATCTTATTTTGTTAGTGTTGTAAAGTAACACCATTAAAAAATTAACTTAACTCAAAAATAGGTATCCAAACTATACACTTTTTATGAGATAAATAACTAATATTTTTTTTTACTAAAAAATGTGTCTTAATTTTTTTCAGTTAATATTTTAAGATAACACCGATAAAAAAAATTATCACTCAATCATAATTTAACATGTATCGATTTTAATTTTTTAAATAAATAAAAAAAATTTAAATTTCTCTATATAAGTTTCAAAGCCCTAAAACCTCGACTTCAAAGTTTTCAAATTGCCAAAACTATTCTCATCGTCATCAAGGATGAACTCAAGGATACTGAAGCCCGGAGGATGCAACCGCATCCCCTAAAATTTTCAAATTCTCTTATATTTTATATTTTCTTTATATTTTCTATTGATAATTTAATTTTACATCCTCTAAACTCTTCTAATTTTGCACTCCTATATTTCTAATATAACTTTTTGATAATGTATATCCTCTTACATAAAATTCTAGGCCCGTCACTGATCGTCATCGATTGTTTTGTCGGATCTCGTCGTCACCTGTTTCTCTCAACAATCCATTGTCTATAACTGAAGGAAGACATTGCAATCGAATGTTGAACGACTAGAGTTTTTCACATTTGGTGTTCGATGTCTAATTGAAACCCTTCACATCAATTATCGACGATGGATGATTGAAGAAAACTAACAGTGACCTAAGATGATGGCAATGACAGAATCTGACAAGACTATTAACGACAGTAGTGACATCAATTTTGATTTTAAGATTTGAATTTTTTAAAAGATTTTGGGACTTTTTAAATTTTTTAAAATATTATCTAAATTATTTTATTTTTAGAATATATTTGGTCCTTGGAGTTGGATGCTACATATATTTGACCAACCACATCTGAGCAGATCAAAACCTTCTGGTTCAGACTTTCAAGGGCTACAAACTTTTGTTAACCACAGAACATGACTGAAGAAGAAGCAAGGCAGATGTAGCTACTGGCAGATGGCTACGAGTTCGTCTCTTGTTTAAACTTAACCAAGCTAAAGCAAACAGAGTATAAAAAAAAAATAAAAATTAAAAGAACAACCGTGAGCGGCAGGATTCGAACCTGCGCGGGCAGAGCCCACATGATTTCTAGTCATGCCCGATAACCACTCCGGCACGCCCACTAGTTGGTACAAGTTTCGAAGATTATACTATATATATCATAACATTATGCCATCCATTGAACAAGACGATAACAAAAAAGAATCGTTTATGGTGCTACCTCCTTTGTTCGTGAAATTCTTTTCAGCCAAAAAAACTTTTCCCTTTCGATGTTTGCAAAATTCTACCCCTAATTCGAGTGGGAAACAAACCCAACAGAAGTTTTGTTAACTTGTGATTGGTGGTAAATAAATTAAATAAAAATATTTAAAATATTTAATCAAAAAATGATACGTGTTATTGTATAACTAATGAATTAAATTAAGACTAAAATAATAAAATATGTAAGTAATAAGGATCAAAATATAATTATACAAATTTATGTTAACCGTCACATCACTTTTTTTTAAAGTTTTGACAAGAAATTATTTAATTGTTGCCACTTGAATAGTTAAGTGATCAAAATGATAAAAGTAAAAAATATAGTGGTCATATCAAAATCATCCCTATAATTAGGTGAGCATTTAAATAGTTTATTATCATCTTCATCATAATAGTACTAATAGTAAGGGTTAACTACATAAATAGTACCTCACTTATTCTCGTATTAATGTTTTGTTATTTTATTTATTTTTTGGTAAAATAATATCTAACATTACGTTTTATTTTATTTTGGTATCTTAAACATTAAAAAATTAACGACATGATGATATGGAGAAAGAAAACCATACATGATAAATTGCACGTTATTTTCTCTCTCGTAGTTAACATAACACATCAACTAAAATCATAAAAAACACATTTATACGTTAATTAGAAGTGAAAAATGATGTGACAACTTATCACGTTTGATTTTATTTTTTTATTGTCAGCATGCCACGTGTTTTTTTTTTCCTCCTAATCAACATACTATTAATTTTTTTAACGGTAAATAAAATAAAAATATAACTATAGATACAATTTTATTAAAAAATAATTAAAGTACAAAAAATTAATGTGAGAATAGGTGAAATACTATTTATGTAGTTATTCCTAGTAATAATAATGCGAATTTTATTTTTAGATCGATCTTATTTTGTTCATTGAACAATAATTTCTTTAATAGATCATTAAATTATTAAAATAATTTTAATCATGTCACTTACAATTATTTGTTAAAAATTAAATGAATATAAAATTAAATAAATATATATAATTATATTATCATCATTTATACATTCAATTAATTTAATATAAATAATACTTTAATTTACGGATTTTAATTCTTCAATCATATATTGAGTAATTTATAATATTTCATGTATACGTTAAATTGTAGATAGGGAAAGGAAAATAACAAAATAAGTGACCACAAGGGACTCAAAGCTAGACATCTTGATGTGTATAAGTTATGGATGGGTACGGCCGGGTCGGGTCAAATTTTTGGTCCACCATACTCGATTCGAAAAATCATATCTTTCACCCGTTATCCGATCCGACCCGATTTTAGGATAAAAATTTGATCCGATATAACCCGATTTTTAAGCTTTAAAATTCGATTCGACCTAACTTGACCCAAATCATTAAAAAAATAAATTTTTAGGGACTAAATTATAAAAATAAAATTTAGAGATATAATTGTAAAAATATTTATTTTTAGTGACCTAATTGTAAAAAATAATTTTAGTGATCTAATTGTATAAAATATATATAAAGAGGAGTCATTATTGTAAATATCCCTAAAATATATATGAAAAATTACACTATTAGTCTCGGATCGGGTCGAATTTTTTCTACCATAAATTTGAATCCGACCTGATCCGAAATCATCCTTGAAAAAACCTGACCCAACCCTGAATTTTCACCAAAAAATCTGACCCGAGATCACCCTAAATCACTGCAACAGAATCTTTTATTT
Organism: Abelmoschus esculentus; assembly: GCA_035048815.1. Taxonomy (NCBI): domain Eukaryota; kingdom Viridiplantae; phylum Streptophyta; class Magnoliopsida; order Malvales; family Malvaceae; genus Abelmoschus; species Abelmoschus esculentus. The sequence goes on along the minus strand of JAUCBN010000027.1, from coordinate 14,853,272 downwards.
TTTTAATAATTTAAAAAGTGATTATAAAATAATATTAATTTTTAATAATATCTATTTTAATTAAAATGATTAAATTTAAATATCTTAAAAAATATTATTTATTTATTTTATTAAAATTACTCGTTAAATTCATAAGTCTATTAATTATTTAATTTTTTAATCAGATATTGAATAATTTACAATATTTTATATAACTAGTTAGGGGAAGGAAAATAAAAAATAAGTGACAAAAAGGAACTCATAGCTAAACATCTTAAGGTGCATAAGGATGCTTAAATCACTTAAACAAAATCTATTATTTTTTTAATAGTTTAAAAATATTATTAAAAATATTTATTTATATAATTTTAACTTTTTAATAATATATACACTTTACAGAAAAAATATAAAATTTAAATTTTTAAAAATAAATATTATTTATTTTTTATTAGTTTATTTTTTATATTATTTTAAACTCACAAGATTAGAATAAAAATATATTTATTTTTTATTTTTAATTAAATTCAATGTTTTATATTTTTATTGAATTTTAACTCAATATTTTTAAAATTAAAAAAAAAAACTTCTCAGCGACGACTAGGCTGAGGCACTCTGTATCTGTCTCAGCAAAGAGTTAAAACAGATCGAAAAGCCATATCTCCATAACTTCAATTTGTCAACTAACCTAGTTGCTGTCTGTTGAAGCAATAGATTCAGCAAGAACCATTCTTATTACTTCACGTCTCTCCGTCTGCCGCTCTGTTAAAGTATTGGACTGAGAGGATATGGCGGGTCGCAGGGACAAAGCGAACTCGTCTCGTGGATCTCGAATCGCCCTAGCCATTGTCATCGGAGTTCTTCTTGGCTGTGTCATTGCTTTCTTTTTCCCTCACGGCTTCATCAACCCCAAAGGTTCGGTTCAAAATCCTCGAATTGGCAGCAAATCAAATCTCCAGGTTCTTGATAAACCCTCAGAACACGTTCTGATTTTTCATCGATTAAGGTTTTTTCTCTTTTGAATTCAATGGTTAACGGGTGAAGCCTAAATGGGGTTGAGTTGACTATGGGATTTATGAGTGTTCTTGGCTGTGTTGACTCGTTCTTTTGCGTTTAAGATCTGGATGTTCAGGAAAATCAAATGATTTATATTAGTTCGATCTCTCGTTCTTTTGATCTGCTTTGTTAGATGCTAAACTAGCCTTATTAGATCTTTGGTCGAGCAGCATTGAAATTGAGTAGCTCCATTTTTAGGTACAGCTCAAATTAGATACAAAATTTTGAAACTTGGTTGCTTTGAAGGATGTTTTCAACCCATTTTCATGGATTTACTTGCAATTGCTTGCTTCCATTTCCTTTGGTACTGGTAGCCTTTAGGCTTTATAAGTTTAGATATGAACTTAATAATGTTTGTGAAGGACTTTGAACTTTCTTAATTCATATGGGATGTCCCAACGTTGCCGAGTTAGTATCATTGTTCTTTTAGTTTATTTTTGTCTGATGTGTCTAACATTGGTTTTTCCTTTTGCTATTTTGTAGATTGATTCTTTGTCATGTGAATCATCGGAGAAGAGTAAGATGCTGAAGTCTGAAATTGTATCTCTTTCAGAGAAGAATTCCGAATTAAAGAAGCAGGTTAGGGATTTGATGGACAAGCTGCAACTGGCTGAACAAGGAAAAGATAATGCACAAAAGCAGTTTTTGGTTTTGGGCGAGCAGCATAAAGCTGGACCTTTTGGTACCGTCAAAGCTTTGCGGACTAACCCGACTGTTGTCCCTGATGACTCTGTGAACCCAAGATTGGCTATGGTCTTGGAGAAAGTTGCTGTTCAGAAAGAGATTATAGTTGCGCTTGCCAATTCAAATGTGAAAGAGATGTTGGAGGTTCAGATTTCTAGCATCAAGAGAGTTGGTATACCGAACTACCTAGTTGTAGCTTTAGATGACCATATTGAAGAGTTCTGCAAATCAAATGATGTCCCGGTGTACAAGAGGGATCCGGATGCGGGTATTGATGCTGTTGGGAGAACAGGAGGCAATCATGCTGTCTCTGGGTTGAAGTTCCGCATTTTAAGGGAGTTTTTGCAACTGGGTTACAGTATCCTTCTATCAGATGTTGATATAATATACTTACAAAACCCATTCAACCATCTTTATCGGGATTCTGATGTAGAGTCCATGACTGATGGACACAATAACATGACTGCTTACGGATATAATGATGTCTTTGATGAACCTGCCATGGGTTGGGCACGATACGCTCATACAATGAGAATATGGGTTTACAACTCTGGTTTCTTTTTTATAAGGCCTACAATCCCTTCGATTGAGCTTTTAGACCGTGTGGCTGATAGGCTAGCTCGGCAACCAAACTCATGGGACCAAGCTGTTTTTAACGAGGAGCTCTTTTTCCCATCACATCCTGGCTACGATGGACTTCATGCTGCCAGGAGAACTATGGATTTCTACATGTTCATGAATAGTAAGGTCCTCTTTAAGACAGTAAGGAAAGATGCAAAGCTGAAGAAGTTAAAGCCTGTAATCGTTCATGTAAATTACCACCCAGATAAACTTCGAAGAATGAAAGCAGTGGTAGAGTTTTACGTTAATGGGAAACAAGACGCATTGGATCCATACCCAGATGGCTCCGAGTGATTGGAGCACACTGCTGAGGATCTCACGTTGACCTATGGATGCTGCTGGATGGACTCACTGGCTCACTTGTTGCGAAGTTACATGATACAGGTAGGTTTATTCTGATAATATCTTCGGAGAAACATGTTGAATGTCTTTCTCTGTTCACTTCCTTTAACTTTTGTTTTGTATTATTTGTGTATCTTTTTGTGAAACTCTATAAGCACATAAATTAGTACACTTGTGCTGTGTTGTTCATACTGAACAAGTTCTCTTAAGGTTTTGGTTGTTTTCCCTGATAAAGATATTACTGCATATTGTACCTTGTGCGATTCTCCCTACTCTTATTATGTTGGTTTTCAAATTTGAATTTTCCGAGAAATTGCAAAGATAAGTACAAGAGGGATGCGGCCACCTGTTTCTTGTTACCTTTGTCCAGAAGGAGACAATAAGCACCAGTTGGTTTTCAGCATAGTGAATCTCTGTCTCAATGTGGGTAAAAGTCTCTCCCAACCGTGAATTTATCCATGCCTCTTATCGAAAATCTCTAAAAAATTAAATTAATTTTAAAATTACTGTTTAAAGTTTAATATTTTAAGAAATAAAATAAACTTCTATCACAAAAATTCATGAATTAATTGATCGCCATCAGAATTTTCTAAAATTGTTCACTCCATGTCAAAACAAACCCTTTCATTCTTTTGCCATTTTCCCACTCCTATGCTATCCAGAAACACTTAACCACCAAAATTGTCTTCTTCTTCTGATTCCTCCTTAAACTTTCTCTGTCTAAACAGTTTTCATGAACTTTCCTCTCTTTCATCCACGGAAACATTTTCAGTTTCCTCTGCAAATTTGATCCGTTCTTGTCAGTTTATAAACGTCACCTCTTTTCCCGCATTTCTCTCTCTTTTGACATCGAATATGCACAGATTTTTCCCATAGAGAGAGTGTTCTTCTAGGCTATAGTCCCCCAAAGACACCGGTGATGGACTCAGATATTGACTTCAACAATGTCTTTGGTGATCCGCCGAGGAGGACATCAGTTCAAGAGCCACGACATCGTTTCAGCGAAGACATGGATGCTTATTCATCATCTGGTTTCAGAAGCAGTGATGAAACGTCGTTTTCCTCATCACGGTTGTCCGGTTTAAGTGAAAAGCCGGTGTTTGGCGAAGAAGGGATGAACCTGAGAAGACACTCGAGAACCGATTTCTATGACGATATTTTTGGAGGGAAGAACCGGTCCTTGAGTTGTTCCCCGAGGAAGTATGAAATGAAGGACCCTTTTGCATGAAGTCCGCTTAGGTTCATTGCCCACTCGATTCAGGTTCTGGTCTCACCGTTTCGGCCTTCATTTGTTTATATTGCTAGACAATACAAACTACAAGGCTCAAGAGCTTAGGAATGGGGGGGGGGGGGGGGGGGGGGGGAATTCTGGATTCTTTAATTCTTACATATTTTCTTTTACTTTTTTTCTTGGTTATGTTCAATCTTCTAGTTTATTATGTGTTGCCATAGTCATAGTTTATGTTCACATCAACTTTAATATGAAACTGGTTCGATATTTACTCCAATGGCTTACTTTTAACTGCCTTTAATTCCCCAGCCTTATGAACAAGGGAATGGACCTCCCCGCATTTGTCTCTCCTACTCGAAGCACATCTAGAACCAAGGATGGATCTTCAAATGGTTCAAGTCACTATGCTTCTTCTCCTCTCTCAAGATTCTCAGGCCAAGCAAATCAAGATCAACAGTGTAATAACCCATTTCTATCCAATAAACTCATTCACAGACCAAGCCCAATACCCATCAAATCCAAATTAAATCCTAACCCTAAAATAATCTAAACTTAAACAAACTCTAGCCGTCAATCATGTTCCTTCATCTGCCAGTCGTTGCCGCCCTCCATGGTGTCACGTGTTGCTCCACCATTCGTCTAGAAGGTCGGCCACCACCTAAACACTGCTCCACCGCCCACCGCCCTGCAAAAACAGAGCATTAAATTGAGATGAAATGATGTATATAATATTTTTATATATTTTTGAATGGGTTATAAAAACCCAGATCTGTAATAAAAAAGGGGTTCTTCGAATGAAAAAATTAAGAGAGCATTTTCGAACCAACAAACCATAAATCCAGAGAGCATTAGATCGAATACAACGTGAGAAAGAAAGAAGAAATCGAGAAATATTTATGAAAAAGGTAAAAATAAAATACGAAAAACTTATCTCTTTTTCGTAGATATGCTCTATTGTACACCTTGGTTAAAAAATTTAAGCTCAGATTCGAGTTCCCACGTCGAAACGATTCAGAAAAGGTAAAGCTTTTTATGATCCGGCCATCGTGGACGGCGTCGGCCGTCGCCGGCGAGCGGCGGACCACCATGAACACCCACCGACAATCAAGATTGGAAGGATTGAGAAAACAAAGGAGGTTATCAGATTTTGTCTTTGTGAATTATGGAGAGGAAATGAATTTTGAAGTTAAAAATAGATATATATGAGGGCCTCTATACGACGTCATTTTGGTGTCAATACCTTAAGCCCAAAACAACGTCGTTTCATGTTTGGAGCTCTAGAACCAGATCCGATCCAGGACCAGATCCGTGTTATTACCCGAGAAAAAAAGGCGAAATCGTATCAGTGGTCCCTGAAGTCCTGTATCCTTGCTTTATTTTATTTTTCAGTTTCGTTTTCTTTCACATTTAGTCACTGTTTTATATTAGTTTCGCCTTGTAATTCTTTTTTTAACGTTTTCATCACTTTTAACACACATATTATATGTGTTATATTAATATTATTTTAATATATATTTATGTTCTTTAACGTTTCAAGGATATATATACATGCATTTTTGTAAAGTTTTTAATGTTTTTCCATACATATAATATTAATATAAGGTATAATTTTAAAATATAATGACATATATTTTTTTATTTTGTTAATGTAAATAAAGCATGATTTTATATATGTAAAGAGTTTGACTAATTATTTTATATATAATTCCTTATGCATAGGTTGTAAATTTGTTAAGTATTTATATTATATTATTATTATTATTATTATCTATATATATAGTATTTATAAATTTCGGGTTTTATATTTAATTTATTACCCTATGTTTCATTATGGGTTCTTTATGCTAAAAGATATTATCTCAATATATCCTGTTGGAGTAGCATCCCGTTCTTCGGGTGTTATGTCCTTTGAATTGTCGTGAATATTAGGATATGCATTTTAAAATTAAAAATTTATTTAATTTGAATTTTATATTTTCTTAAAAAATTAGGATGTGAACCTTTAGGTGCCAATTTTGGGCATTATGAGTGCTAATCCTTCCCCAAACGTAACCAATTCCCGAACCCAATTTTCTCTGGTCTTGTTTTCTCGGTGTTCGATCCACCTTTTTGAACGGTCGATGACGACTCCAACCGATTCACTAATTTTTAAATTTTAACGGTATTCCAATGGGAGTGACATCCTGTTCTTCAGGTATCATCTCTCGGGATACCAACTTTTTAAACATTACCGCAAATTTTAAAATTTTAACGGTATTCCACAAGAGTGACATCCTATTCTTCAGGTATCATCTTCAGATACCGAATTTTTAAAATCCCACCGAACTTTTGAGCTTTTAAACTATTTTTTTTAATATTTAAAAAAGAGATCGCTACAAACAGGAAGCGAAAAATGATTTTCAATCATGGTATCAGGAGTTATCTACCGGTAGTGAAGCTGAGGATTCAATAAATGTTATTTGATCTTCAAAATCATTTTGGTCACGAGACTTGTCAAAGGGCTGGATGGTATCGATTTCGAATTGAGTCGATTCGAGTTTTAAAATTTGTTTGACACGATAGTGTTTTCGAATTGCGACTTTGCGTATGTTGGTACTTTGGCCTAATAGTGGTTGGAAACAGGTGCCTCTAGTGGACATAATTGAAGGGTTTGCAGTGAAAAGATCATACCAAAAAGCTCTACTGTGTCTACATCCAGATAAACCGCAGCAGAAGGGTGCTGCCTCGGATATAAAATACATTGCAGAAAGAGTCTTTGATGTTCTACAGGTATTGCATGTTTTTCATGTATTCATCCTACATAATATGATTTTGGTCAAATTATGATTTTGGTCCTCCTATTATGTTCAGGATTGAGATTTAGTTCCGGTAACTAAATATGGCATAATTTGATTCTCTACCTTTTTTTGTCATTAGTTGGTCCAAAAAGTAAACAATTTAAACATCAAGATTGGTATTTTTCAAGTTTAAAATTTAAAATTTAGTACCTATACGTTATTTTTAAAAATTGAATCTTTGTACTATTTTTTATTTGAAAACCATGGTCCCTCTTTAACTTCCATTCAATTTTACCATTAATTGTTAATCTGGTAGCTATAAGAAAAGCCAGAACAACTCTTTTATTCCTCTATATTTACAATTTTTATCCATTTAATCCTTAAAGTTATAAACATAAATGATTAAAATTTGTATTGTTCAATTAATGATATATTTTTATTTTTTAAAGATTAAAGGTCATATTGATATAAAAAGTAATTGTAAGGACTGAAAAGTTATTTTTGCCTTTTTATAGTTGCCAGGTCAATAATTAACAATAAAACTGAATAGGAGTTGAGCGAGGGACCAAAATTTTAAATGTTGAAAAATTTCATAGTCACAATTTTGCAAAAATAAAGTTTAGGGACTAGATTTTAAATTCTGATAATTTGTATGGATTTCTAACAGATTTAAACTTTTTTATAACTAGTTAGGTTGACATATTTTTTTTATTTAGTTACAGTAGTTACAGTAGTATCTGTTCTAGAGTATATTTTCAATCATTGGACATTTATCGCTCAATCACCGTATTGACATCATTGATACTCAAACACGTGACCTTCAGGAACAACAACTGTTCCTCTAACTGATCAGGCTAGATGGTTTGTACACATGATTTTTTTTTCAAATTTGAATGTAGCAGGAAAGAAGTAAAAGTACCCTAAAAGCTTAGAAATTTGGCCAGCCAAATCTATCTGATATGATCGATCAGTGTACTTCAAACCAGGGACGGAGCTGTGTTGATGGTGGGTCCTCCCAAATTTTTTTGTATAATAAAATAAGATATTTTTTCTTCTCAATGTTCAATCTTGATTCCGTCCCTATTTCAAACCATTTCCCTGTTCCTCAAGTTTAAATTTCCTCCACATGGGTTGACATGTTTGTTTCCCCACAATCTATATAGCTGACCAACATCTCTTCTTGTCAGGATGTAACCATCTGAGTTTCCAAATATTTATTTGAATTTTCTACATGATTGAACCTGTGTCTGTCTGTCTGGTTTTGTAATGATTTTAGGCATATCTAGTTTACTTTTTCCTTTGTTTTTAGATATTGTTTATGAGAGGTACAAGTGTGTCGTGTGTTTGAAGAAGTGTGTCCTAAAAAGAAGAAAGAATCCGAATCCAAAGCTGAATTCTTCGCGTTGTTTTGACCAGGCTGTCTGTCTCTTGTGTCTTCACAGAAAAAAAGAAAGGAACCACTTCCATGTTCAAAATGAATGCTTGTTTTCACTCTGTGCTTTTGGGAGAGTGTTAGAATGAGTAGAATTGAGTTAAAAAATTTAAGTTACTTGAGTAAAAAAAAATATAGACATTAAATATAAAATTTAACCAAATTATTAATAATAAAAGGGAAATATGTGACGAATGGCAGTAGAGTGAAATATTAAAAAGAAAGAGAGACAAAAGGAAAGAAAAATAAAGAACATGGCTTTGCCAGTGCCCACTCGTCTGCTTTAATACTTAAAGCTTTCAATTTTTTCCAGGAGGATTAAGCTTACTAAAACCCATCTTTGGTATCTTCTTCTTCTGTTCTCCGCCGTAAGAAAAAAAAAAGATGAATTGTTTCGTTTATTGCCTGCTTGCTTCGACGTTGTAATGGCGGTTTCTCTTCATTTGGGCACTTAATGAATGACCTTTCTTTTATGAATCTGTAGGCTCTCTCTCTTATTTCCCGTTCTTTTTTCTTTTCTTTGTTTCTTTATTTTTCTTAAAAAAAGATTGTTTCTTTTTTGTGGGATTATTGGTTAAATCACGGCCTTAAATCTTTCTGATCTTACATTGTTAAATTTAGTTTAATCCGTCGGTTTTTATCCTGGAATGGGCACGGTTTATGGTAGATCTGAAGTGGATCTTTTCTTTTCATGCAATTCAGTTCATTTTTGTTTTCTTTCTTTTCTTGATGAATATGTAAAATGCAGGACTTGATAGTTAATTAAACTTACTGTAGCTAAAAAGAGTTGCCATTTTTGTTTATAATCTGCAATTTCTATAATCTGTAGATGTGTTTTTAAGAAACTTTGCTCTCTGATTAGTAAATGGTTTGCTTCAAATGTCATAGCTAATATTTGTATTTAAGTTAACCCCGGGTTGTATAGGTGTTAATTGAAGTCTGGTCTTGTCTCTGAAGAAATATGGATGTTGAGGAAAGGAAGAGATGGAAATCAGTGGTACTGCGTATTTTGAAAAACAAATCAGCTTCTCGTTGTTTGTTCGCTAAGGTGAAGCCGACTAGTTTTGATCCGGGATGTGCACCGGTGTATCTCAATGTCTATGACCTGACGCCTGTCAATGGCTACTTTTACTGGGCAGGATTTGGCATCTTTCATTCTGGTGTGGAAGGTACGCTTCATTCCATTGAGACTTTATGCTTCTGCTCATTTCTTCTTTCTGAATCTTGAAGAGTTTGAGATGCTTTATAATGTTGTTATCTGTTTTGAGATGCTACTATGTTTTGTTAATACAGTTCATGGCGTGGAGTATGCATTTGGAGCTCATGACTACTCTACAAGTGGTGTTTTCGAGGTCGAGCCATGGCAGTGCCCAGGGTTCAAATTCAGGAAATCGATATTCATCGGGACGACGTCGTTGGACCCTATCAAAGTAAGGGAGTTCATGGAACGCAGTTCAGCAAGGTATCATGGAGATACATATCACTTGATTGTCAAGAACTGCAACCATTTCTGCCAGGATATTTGCTACAGGCTGACAGGCAAACACATTCCGAAATGGGTAAACCGACTGGCCAGAATAGGTATCCTTACTGTTGTAGTGATCGTTGTTATTACATGCACAAGCATTTTCTGATTTCCCATTCCTCATCTTCTGTTTGTATCAGGTTCAATGTGCAGTTGCATTCTCCCCGAAGCCCTCAAGACTTCCGTTGTGCGTCACGATCCGAACTACCAACCATACGATAGTGAGAAGAGGAGGCTGAGATGTGCCTTCAGTGGCCTGTCTTCGGTGTCCATGCGGCAACAGTCTTCATTGCTTCTGCAATCACCCTTAAGAGGCTGCTTACCTCCTTGGGACTCAAACAAATCAAACAATGTTTTTTGTTGAAATGGGGTTTCTTTGCCATTAGAGTTCTAGCATTCACAATGTTTGGAGATTTTCCTCGGGTGTTGTCTTCTTAGATCATGGGGTGTGTTGTTTTTTAAGATTTCTGAGCATGATAAAGGTCTGCAACGATTACAGTGTAGCAAGGATGAATGGATTGCATAATATGGAAGGCAATTCATGTATATCTGGCAAGAACAATGTTAATGATACAAAATTTTTGATACAATGGGTCTCAGTACAACTGACCCGAAAATTATACATCCAAGACCAAACTCCATGGTCGAAACTAGTGAACAATTTCTGTAGTTTAACTCGAAGACAGACGTTTGCTGCGATGACGGCCTCCTTTCCCCCTCGTTCACAGCCTTTCTCAACTGAAAATACAATGGCTCTTTAACTCTCTGGAACTCAAGCTGAAAATGAATAGACATCAAACTTCAAAGGTCTGATCTTAGAACATACCAGTTAGCTTCATCTAAAGTATTTCAAATTGATTATTATTTTATTCATATATTCAAATTGGCTTTGGCAAAACAAAGCTGCAGGAACACAGACAAGATTTTACAGATGCATAAATCTACATGCAAATTTTTGTGGCAGATGATCTGGATTGGTTCTATAGCATATTTAAATCTGTATCTACTGGCTACATGTTCCAAGAATACAGCTTACAATATGATTTCAAATGAGAGTTAAATAGGCTAGGAGAAACCACCCCTATGGCTTGTCAGTGCATCTACGAAAATACCGGTGTGAACTTAAGAAACTTAACTGAGACTCGATATTGATTGAGAGCAAGGCCAAGAAATTATCAATCGTCTTTCTGATGCAAAACACTAGGCGGGCGATTATTACCATTGAGAGCAGCATGATATATTCTCTTCTCAGCTAGTCCTATATCCGACAGTATCAAATTACCCTGCAGCCACAAAATTTATCCAGTAAGAAAAGACTCGCATTAACATGAATGAACATGATGGTATCCTAGTGCATATTGGTGACTACATGGTACAAAAAGAACACAATGGTCCTTTAAGCCGGTGCCTCAGAACTCTAGCACAATCAAAATATGGTATCTGCTATTTGTCATTGGAGTTCAATTTTATTTCCTTAATTGGTTAAGATAGATGTTTTCTTGAAGAAAAACACAATTTAGTACATGCATACCTCAATGGCCATCAATCTTCGAACATTATTAGCATATTGCTTTGGGTCATCCTTCTCTTGCTGAGAGGGGTAGTAGATAGGTAAGTGTATCACTTCCATGTGATTAACAAATTGACACAGAAGTAGAACAACGTGCCGTACCTACAGGGAACAGTATAAAATGTCAGCATCAGCCAGAAAAAAAAAATGGGGAACTATCAAAATACTTGTAACAAAAATTTATTCACAACAATTTCAATGTTTTCTTGCAGGATGAAATAAATCATGATATATATTTTTCAAATGATTATCCTAATCGACATTTTTCCAAAAAAGTCGCTTTATAATTTCAGATTTATAAAAATGTCAAAAAAAATCACTTTAGAATTTCAGATTTATAAAGCAAATCAGTACGCTTCTGAATAAGTAAAACTAACACAGATATCAAGTATGCTAAACAAACGATTCATATTAAAAGATGCCCAATAGAGAGTGGGATCACCATCTCGTAACAGAAAGAAACTAAAGACTCCCCATATGCATACACATTTTCGATACACAATAACCAGCTAGATGTATTACATGACTACTGAATTAGGGAACATATAAATTTAATTATCAAAATGAACAGTCACCTTGAATTTGCTTAAGAAATACTCACCCCTGTTATTGAATCCCAGGCTGGACTAAATCTTTGGTATGGGTACCTTAATATAACAGGCACCACAGGTGCTCCAGCCAAAAAAGCACCAGTCTTGAATGGGAGAAGGTAATCCCCATTTGTAGTTGTTCCTTCTGTTGTCAAGATGAATATGAATCAAACAACTCTTCAGCATTGGGAACTTATAGGAATATGAAAAACTTACGCCGCTATGAAACATCAGCAACATACATACATGCATAGTTGCATACACACCAACACTATTTGGGTACAAGTACAACATGCACCATAAACTAACCATGTGATAAATGTATATAGCAGATCAAAACAATGATTAACCTGGAAAGAGCATCATCATTGGGGAAGATTTATTTTGATGAGCTTCATGAACTCTGTCAGTCACAACACCTGAAAGAAAGACCATTTGCACATTTACTTTTAATCAATGGTAAGGGGTGAAGAACATGTTTGAGCGATGATAGTTTTGTTCTACCTGCAACACCTTTGAAGTTTGATGATTTTGACTCCCGTTGAACATAGACACAACCAAGGCATTTACTGTAACAAACAAGCCAAAATATCATTCATCACTCCAGAACAAGATATAACCATATAACCATCCAAAATAACTATAAACTTGGACATATAAAGGAAAGATAGAAGTGGCAGGATATAGAAACAGGGCAGAAAAAATAATAATAATAATAATAAAATGAACATATAACCATAAAAAACACTTGCATTCAAGAGACACTCTTTCCAAAACAAAGATTTGTACATATCCATAGAAAAAAACATTGCTGCAACATAAGCATGAATTTAGGGGAATGAAGTAAAACAAAAACTTCAACTATAGTTATATCAAGCTTGAAAGACAAATAATAATTAGACATTTAGATAAATTTAGGGGGATGAAGTAAACTCACCTGATGAGACCAACTAATGGAATTTTAGCCACAGATCTCTTCAGCAATAGAATCCAAGGGTCCCAATTGACAAAAACCAATAAAGAAACATGTCAGTTAAAGCAGCAAAATTTTACCTTTTATGTCATAATCAAAAGCATAGAATGGAAGCTAAGTTAACAGACCTTGGCAACGAAGCTTGGAAAGGAAGAAGACATATGGTATAATATATCTAAATATGACACATGATTAGATACAATTGCGCCAGGTCTTTCCTGCTCTTCTGATAGAAGAGTACCCTGTAGAAAAATCAAACACAAGGTTCATAAGAGAAAAAGAAAGTTGATCAAGCAAATACTTTTGATGAAAATTTAATTATTCCAGTTTGGGAGTTTGCATAATTGAAGACAAAGCTAAATAATTGAACTTGAGGGGAAAAGTTGGCATACCTCATTTTTTGAGTTCTCCTGGGTACTTGCTGAATCTTTGTGGATTTCATCAATCCAATAGAACCCTACCACAAAGAGCAATGACCTAGAGAGAAACCGACCCGACCGGACAATCACGGCCCGCCTCCACCCGCCCAAATAAGCATAATCATCCTGCTCCTCCTCTCGGTTCGGAGCAGAGAATAGCGTACAGATTCTACAAATCAAATAATATACAACCACAATAGTTAACCCACAAATGATGCGAAGAGGAAGCAGCGTGACAAGGGCGAATCCAAGCAAAAGATTTTCCTTTAATGGCAGCTGTCCACGTCCCATGGCACCGTACACGTCGTTACGAACATAAGCTGCGAATTTCTTCTCAAGCTCCTGGATGTTGTAGTCGGTGGCGGATGAGGAGTCGGGTTTGAGGAGGGGACGATCGTCTTTGGCAGAGACATCGTCGTGGGTCGAATCGGGTCGTTGGATCTTCGCCTGTTTCGAATTGAGGTCGTTGAGTTCAGATTCCATGCCGCTTTATAAACTTGAACAAATCTTTGTATAAGAAAATCTGGGAAGTGATTATTTTAAGAGAGAATCAAAGGGTTGTATACAGAATTTGGATTTGATTAGGGAATTTAAGTTGATGAATGAAGAGCAAAGCTTTAGTTAGATTTGAGAGAAGCCTCATGGCTTTCTACGCTCAATTTCAACTTCTTCTTCTTCCCCCAGCCCTGCTTAACGACTGGGAAAAATAGAGAATCAAATTCCCCGAAATTGATAGATTTTTTAATATAAAATATCTAGAGATTTCGAGTTCAAGAAGGTTCTCAGCCTCTAAGAGTTTACAAGACAGTAATTTGTTAATTTAGTTTTAAAACTTAATTGTATTTAAATCAGTTAAATATTATTTTTAAAAATTAATGACAAAATTCTATTTTTGACAAAAAATAGATATAAAACTTTAATGTTTGATATTATGTTAATTTTTTTAAAATAAATATTTATTTTAAATATGATATAATAAAATAAAAAAATGATAGTAAATAATATTTCTATTATTTATATTTTTAAATATTAAAATTATTTTAATATAATTAATATATTATTTTAATATACCATTTATTCATTATTAATATATTATTAATATTCAAAATATGAAATAAAAATTATAATATTAATTAATCTATTAAACTTATTATATTAGTTTAATATTTAATATAATAAATTAACTTTTTTTCCTATTTACTATTAATATTATTTGAGTATATTAATATTATTTCTTCCGTTCAAATATTTCTAGATTGAAATTTTTTAATTTTGATTATAATTTATTTAAATATTTTAATTAATTATTATTAATATTTTCTATTTTTATATGTTATATATGTTTCTGTTTTTTTTATCTTATTTTATGGTATTTTTAAAAATAACATATTTAAAAAAATGCAATTACTTAAAATTTATATAAATCATTTTTTTTAAAAAAAAATCTTTTTTAAACTATGCCTAAAGGGGCTTAAATTAAATTAATTACTTAATGGATGGATAAATATATGACATATATTCTCAATCTACTCAACTATAAAATCATTATAATCTAATTTTAATTATTATAGATTGATTTAGTAAGATTAAATCTTAGGTTCTTAAATAATATTTAAGTGTTTTAGTTTGGTCTATGATGATATAGAATGGGATATCCTATTCATGTTTTATAATTCAACAAACACTTCCAAATTAAAATATTATTAATTTTTAAGATATAAATCGTTTGCCTCTTAATCGTGTCTTTATTGATGTTTCTGTTTTAAATTAGTGAATTTAGAGTTTATAATTTAGAGTTTGTGGTTAGGGTTTAAGGAATTAGGGTGGGATATAAGATTTAGTGTTTAGGATATAGAAAATTAGAGCTAGAGTTTAGGATTTAAATTTTAAGATTTTTAATAGAAGGCACGGAAACTGCACCAAAAAGAGACAGGAGATTCTCACTCGATTTCTAACGAGTTCCCGTGAATAACATGTTCAATAGCAATGCTGATACAATAAGTTGCAGACATAAGATCAACAGTATTACTAAGACAACAAACACATCTCCTGTTCCTAGGGATCACTTGGCTGGAAAAACAAAACGCAAGGAAGCAAGAACTTTGCCTGATCTAAGCCTCTCAAGAAAGTTCCATCCTTATGGCAACAACATGGATACCTGCAGGCTGCAACTTAAGAGAACAGACAAATCTCTTTTACTTCATATGGTCTGAATGCAACATTTAGTGCAAAAGTAGTGGAAATATACTTTTAAGTGATGAAATGATTCAATATTTTGTGAAGATAAGAAGTTATTACCTATTGGTGAGCAGTGTATTTAAATTCTTCCTTATGAAGCTTGTCTCTGATGGAACAAAGCTTGACAACAGCATCACTCATGTCGATCCGCTCACTTGGTGATTCGGTAGAACAAGCGAGTCCTATTTCGAATATTGAATTCAAACACTGAACAAGTCTATCTTTTCCCAGTCTGTTTCCATTCAGAGTTGTGTCTGAGGTTGTTCCTCGTCGGGCTCGCTCTTGAAGAAGCTCTTGAAGAAGAATGTGATCTATAATCTCAATAACTTGTTCAGGCAAAGCTGCCATAACAAAGTTGTGAAGACTTAAACCTTCTTTGAAGCGTTCATCGGTTGGCCTTTTTCCGGTAAACATTTCGAGTAAGAGGATGCCGTAGCTATACACATCACCTTTTATAGACAATTTGCTTCCCATGCCATATTCTGCATTAGTTCATCCAAATTACTTACAGAAATAATTGCAGAGGAAAATCCTCTAGGTAAGAAATGAATAGAGTGAACTTACCTGGTGGAGCATAACCTATAGTTCCTCTGAATCCAATAGAGCTTGAATGATTGATTGAACTGTTAGGACCATCTGAAGAAAGGATTTTCGCTAAGCCAAAGTCACTTATGTGACCAACCATTTCATCATCGAGTAGAATATTGCTCGGTTTGAGATCACAATGAACGATCGATGTTCCGTAACCATGGTGCAGATATTCCAGTGCATGAGCAACATCAATGGCCACATTAACTCTTTGGAGTAAGCTTAGTTTTCTTTCTGTCTCTGAGTCATTCATGTTAACAGATGGATGTAGCCACTCCTCCAAACTTCCATTTTCCATGAACTCGTAAACCAGTGCTTTAAAATCATTGCCTTGATAATCGACACCTGATATTGTTGTCAAGACCTTGACAAGATTTCGATGCCGAATATTCTTCAAGGCCTCACATTCAGCCAAGAAACTCCTGGAAGCTTCATGCTTCAGAAGATTAAGCACCTTTACTGCGATAACTGCTCCATTGTTTTCGAGAATTCCTTTGTATACAAAACCAGAGCTTCCTGATCCAAGCAAATTCGCCATGGAGAACCTATTAGTAGCCCTTAGGATGCTTTGGTACGATAACTGTAAAAACATTTTTTCTTCATCACCACTTTCTGGTTGCAGCCTTTTCTTCTTTCTTAACCACAAGATGAGGAGACAAGAGAAAATCAAAGTCACTCCTAAAATCACAACAACAATTATGATTTTAACAGAAGTGTTTGATCTTCTATTTGATGTTTTTGAGTTACACTTAGATAGGTGTAACTCGAGGACGCCTCCACAGAGCTTATTGTTTCCCTCAACGAACGTAGCACTTGCATTCTTAAAGATTCCATCACTCGGTATCACTCCCTCGAAATCATTGAAAGAGAGATTTAGAAATTTTAATGCACCAAAGCTCACAAGAAATTCTGGAACTTCACCTGAAAGATTGTTGTCAGATATGTCCAGTGACACCAGACCTTTCAGTGAACTCAAAGATGAAGGAATGGACCCTTCAAACAAATTGCCATTCAAAAACAAGTTCTCTAGACTTACACAACTACCAAGGTTGTTCGGAAGGAAACCGGATAACCTGTTTCGAGAAACATCCAATCCACCAAGGTTTTTCAGTTCTCCCACTTCAGAGGGAAGCTCACCAGTCAAATAGTTTGATGATAAGTTTAATATGATAGACATGGACTGGAGACCAAATACTTGAAGGGGTATTGGTCCACTAAGATTGTTATGAGAAAGACTCAATCCAAGCAAATTCCGACACTTCCCTAGACTCAAAGGAATGCTACCCTGAATATTGTTAAAATCTAAAGCAAGTTCGGTTAACATTGTTAAATTTCCAACAGAACTGGGAATAGTTCCTGAGAGAGAATTATTAGCAGCAGCAAGTATCTTTAGATTATGGAGTCTCCCAATATCAGAGGGAATGGGACCTGATAGTTGATTTTGTGTTACCCTTATCACCTCCAAATTGATGAGATTTCCAATCCCTTCCGGAATTCTACCAGAGATTTTGTTCTCTTCTATTACTAAATGTAAAAGGGTACTACTAGAAAAATTGCTAATACATTCAGGAAATCCCCCTCCAAAATTATTTGTTCCTATATATAGATATTCAAGGCTGGTGTTATTGACTAAAGTACAGAAAAAGTTCAAGTCACCTTCTCTCCCATGTCCCAAATTGTTTATGGATAGTAGAAAACGAGACAGTTTATCCAGCTTTTCAAAGGAAGGCACATTTCCACTAAGTCTGTTATCATATAATTGAAGTACGCTCAGATTTGAGAAATTGGAAATTGAAACAGGGATTTGTCCAGATATTTGGTTTCCTCTTATGGAAAAGATCTCAACATATGGCATAGTGATTGGTAAGTCAGAAGGAAAGGTACCTTCAATCATGTTTCCGCCAATATCAAAGACTATAATGTTGGACAGATTGAACATTGAGGCTGGAACAGTTCCGGATATCGCATTCGTTGCTGCTCCGAAAAATGACAGATTTGTTAGTTGTCCAAGAGCTTCAGGTATAATTCCAGTGAATCCGTTCCTTGTCAAGGAAAGCACCTCGAGAGACGACAAGTTTCCCAACGATGGTGGGATACTCCCTGTCAAACTGTTGTTTTGAAAGCTCAAGTATTCCAGCCTTGACAACAGACCCAGTGAAGCAGGTATTTCTCCTGTTAGCTGGTTGCCTCTCATATTAACTCCTGTAAGCATAGAGCAGGCAGATAAATTGGAAGGGATTCCACCACTGATGGAGTTATTAGACAGTTCTAATGCCTGCAATCTTCTTAAACGACCGATTTCTTGAGGAATCTGATTGTAGAAGTTGTTGCCTGCAAGATTCAAATTCATGAGAAAGCTCAAATTTCCAATGTATGGCGATAAGGATCCTGACAAGTCTAGGAATTGCAGTTCCAACTTGGTGACTCTCTGATGCTTCCGACCACACGTAACACCATGCCAGCGACAGAAGTGAACGGAACTATTCCAGGAGTCCATAACCTTGAGCCGATCACCAGTTATCTTGGCTTTGAACTGGAGTAAAGCCTGTTGATCAATCTCGTTCCCTCTACCTACATGACTAGCTGTTGCTAAACCAAGCAAGTTGAAGCATGAGAGAAGAATTATAATAGAGTTGGGCACTTCCATATTGTATTTGTGAATGTTTTGTGTAGCAAAGAGAACTAGAGTGCAGAATAAATAGTGTTCTAATTCTGGCAGTATCCTGTTCCATCCCTGGTCATTTGGTTCAAATGTTCAGACCAGGGATTGTTGACATCTACAACATTAGTTTAGTATTGCTATTATTATAATGTTTGATGACATCTAACCATTTATTAATTAATTACCGACTAATATGAAAGTGAAGATCTGGTAGGAAAAAAAACAAATCTCTGGTGGTTTAATGTTTTAAAATATATTATAGGACAATATGTACTAAAATTTATTCTACAACAACCCTTTTTTAAATTATCACATTCTTGTAAAATATTATTTCATTGAAAAGCACTTCACACTAATTTATATTGAGACATTATTTTGTTGGTTTAAGTGAAAAGTAGTTTAGTTTCGCTTAAGTCTCAGGTTCGAGACGTTGTGTACCAGAAAATTCATGTTGAGAAATTCACCTACCAAAACTAAGTGTACGACGCGGATCGGTCTGAATTTATTAGGGTTAGACTCTGGAACCAGAGCAATAATTTTTTTTATATCAGGACATTAAAAAACTAGCATACAAACAAATTGTATATTCTCAAAATAAAAATATTCATCATCAATGGCTGTAAATTACTTGGAATTCCATGTCCAGCACTAACAGATGTTTTCTGAAAGATATTAAGAATTTGAAGATAGTGAAATTTTCAAATGATAAGTCTAATCCATATATATAATATGTAGATAGATGTTTTCTGTCATCACCTTTTTATTTTTGTAATTTTACCTGCAAACAATGGCCTTTCGGTTAGAGATGAGTGTTCGATTGAGTCAAGTAAAAAAGTTTTGAGTTATTCGAGTTGACGAGTCATATTTTATAATTCAACCTTTATTTTAATTTTTTTGTTTGAGTAGAGTTTAAAAAGTTCGAGTCAAGTGTTCAAATTCTTTTAAAATTTTATTTGTATTTTTTTATCATGTTATATAATTACTAAAATTTTCGAGTTATTCGAATTTTTATTTTATAACTCAAACTTTAATTGAAACTTTTCGAGACGAGATTATAAAATTTTGTGTTGAGTCAATACGAGTCGAATATTTTTGAGTCGAATTATTTAATTTTTTCGAATCGAATCGAGTTTTGAGGGTTGAACCACTTCCCAAGATAATTAACTCCAGGAACATGCTCCAACAGTAATTCTACAAGCATAAAAGGAGAGAAGGAACGGGTTATAAATGAGCGAAAATCAGGCATTGAGTAGCTATGGAATATTTGGTTATCATAATAACAGAGGTAAGCCACCAGGAATACTTATGATAATATGTTTATCAATTCTGAAACGTAATATGAATCCATTTCCTGTAAAAGTTTCAAAGGAAAAGCACAAAAAAATCCAATTAGAAGCAATTGGCAATGTATAGCATACTATCACAGGGTCATTATCCTTCTTTTAGAAGACTTGATAAGATATATACTACCACCGTGTATATATCTCAAGACTTTTTTTTCTGAACCATCGTATATATATCCTAAGATTTTTCTTTTCTGACATAAGAATAATGCTTCTCGCCTCTTTTCGAGGTGACAGTATGCTCATTACATTTCCATTACAGTATCCCAAGAGTAGTCATTCATATGGCCGATGATGAAAGGCCAAGATCATTGATTAATGAACCATCACCTTTCACCTGAAAACCTCAAGCAAAACTCAATTGAAATGATACCTAGCAATAGCCAATAACCACTGTTTTAACTTCATCCAAATACATTCAGAGATTTAAAAAAAATGGTGAGAGTGGGTCACCTTCAGCCAGTAAATAGTAGAAAAATATCCAACTCCCCATGCAGGGAATAGCTCCTTTTCGATAAAGTTATGCAATTTGTCTCTATTTTTCACCCACAAGTGCACCACCTCTGTGTGCAAGTTGCTTAATAGGAACAGATAAGAAATGCCGCTTTGGTAAAGTTGGGTACCTGAAAATTAATTGACAAGAAAAGAAAACACCCACAAGATTATGATCAGGAAGCTCTCAAGGGTGTAATCCCTTAATTTTAAACTTGAAGCGTACGGTAGGTTAAGTAGTCATATTATATAACTTGTTCGATAAGTAAAGCAAAAGAAACATTTTTCAAAAGAAATAAATACCTAACGCAACAGTAATATATATAATAATAAAAACATTGAAAAAATATTATTATATTTGAGTATCTAATAACAAAAATATCCATAAACCAAAAACCTCATTTAATGCATGTAACTTAAAACATCTCAATCCCTAATAATCCCAAAACATTAAAGTAATATCCTAAATAATCAGCATACTGAAAATAATAATTGAAAATAGCTTCTGAATGAGATCTCCGGGTACCAACTCCTAAGACCGTGTATCTGAAATATTAAATAAATAGAGTGAGCTATAAAGCCCAGTGTGTCCCCATAGTGCTGTCTCAAGTCACAAGTGCATTTAGTTCATTTAAATATAACAAGGAAGTAACCACAATAATGTCTCAATGAGCAATGAAAACAATGTCACAGAGAATGCAGTCCCATACTCCGAACGCCTAACACAGTGGTGACAAAGCCATCCGGTCACAGTGGAGGTAGTTCTCCAGAACTCCTCACCCCTTATTTCTCCGAAACACAGTGTGGTAAAAACCAACTTCCTCCGTACAATCCACCCCATGCACATGTTATGCAATGAATGCAAAGATACCCAATGTCTCAACACAACTAATGATATAAAATATGAAGTACACCATTCACATGATCCGATTCCAATATCATAGAATATCACAAGAGTTCAGTTTCACAGTAGATAACCAATCACAGTAACAATCTAGCACAAGAAGAGAACACACCTCTCGAAGCACAAATATTACTGCTGACACGGACGTTTTCCACGGTCTGAGCTAGGTCCTGCTCTAGCTGAGTCAGAGCCTACAATAAAGTTCTAATAAATATTCTAGGTTTAGGTTAGACCGATATTCCGATAATACCCTTAAATAAAAACCCAAATTGAGTCAAATTAAGGCATAAACTAGATTGAGAAATTTATAAAATTAGGGTTTCCCCTATTTTGATTTTTTTTTTCTGTGTGTTACAAAGTGTCTTGGATACACTAAAACATGTGGTTGCATACATTGATTTCTGACGAGCATTTCCATTTTCCCATGGAGGATCAATAACTATAAGGTTGAAACAATATCAGGTTCAGCTTCACTACATCAGCGGAAAAAGGAAGTAAATGTTCATCAGAATACACCATTTTTTTCTTCTGATTTCGCTTTAAGAGCTGCGACATTCATGGTTGCATTTAGTCCTATCCATCCCAAGGATAGATAGGTTAATCTGTGTAGTTGCTCATGATTCACAGTCGTCAATTATTGATTTCTGTTTTTGTTTCATTACAGCTACGCATTCAATCCATTAGGACAGGGAATAGGTCTTGCCTCAGAACTCAAAAATGGAACTTTTACTTTTGGATCTAACATCTCCAAAACTCCATTGTTACCTATGAAAACATACTTTAATCAAAACTCCATTGTTTATCATGAAAACACACGTTAACTAGGCCTATAGAAATAACTCTCATGTATTATTTTTTATCTATAAAATTATAATTTTTGATAAAATAGAGAGAGAAATGGTAAGCTAAGTGTCACGGACTTAGCCCTCGCACACTTGGGTCACTAAATCGTGCGGCACTTGAAAAGATTTCTTCCGATCAAGTCATCCTTCTTCCCTCGAAAGTTCTGTACAAGCAACAAGCGAAAAGTGAGTCTCGAACCTTAATAGGAAAACCGTGGGGCATAGCAGATGCACACGGTCAACCCCCTAGTTTCCCGTAAAAGAAAATAGGAAAGTTTTATTAAATAAAATAAAAATTGGGTTACAATGAAAACTCACCCGCACCATCGACTAGGGTGGTAAGGGTCGCCTCGATGGTGTGTAGGAAGGTTACATACCTTTACCAGTGGATCAGTCTAAACTCTGCCGACTGTCCATCCCCTACATATATGCGAAATAAATATTATGAAAATTCCCCGACTAGACGTTCAAATGCTCGAACTGGGGACACTTATTCCTCACTTAGAAAAATTACATAAAAGAAAAGACATCTTTCCTAAGACACTGAGATGCTTGAACCGGGGCATCTCGCTAAAGACTTGGTTGTGGAATCAGACTTGGGACGACCACAACATCTTCCCCTACCTAACTTGTCGACGTCCTCGTCGACAGCTTTGCCTGGAAATCCTCGATCTTGTGCTTGAACGCCTTCAAATCGTGCTCTCTTTCCCAGCTTGTCTCTTCTGCGCCAAGACCTTCCACTTGACCAAGAACTCTCGAACCAGCCTCTTCTTTGACACTGTCACGAATCGATCGATCATAATCTCCTCCACTCTCTGTTCTGATGGAGGTTTCTTAAATTTTGGATCTCTATTAGTCTGTCCTCGACTGACATTCGTAGTATCTGCATAATATGGCTTTAAATTACTCACATGGAACACTGGGTGCACCCACATCCATGCAGGAGGTTCTATCTGGTAAGAATTGTTCCCCACTTTGCGCACAACCGGCAACGGACCTTCATACTTCCGCACCAACCTGCGATATCTATTCCACAGGAACCTGATTTGTTCAGCCATTAATTTTACTAGGACTAAGTCACTCACTTGGAACTATTGTTCTCTTCGCCCCCGGTCTGCCATTTTCTTCATATGTCTAACTGCCCTATCCAAGTATGCCCGTGCGATATCATTATTTCGACGCCATTCTTGTGTAAACTTTAAAGCTCTAGGACACTTCCCTCGATAAGTTTCAAGGGCCGTGTAAGGCAAACGCGGCTGTTGACCAGTCACAATCTCAAAATGACTTTTATTTGTTGTCGAACTCCTCTGTGCGTTAAAACAAAATTAGGCCACATCCAGCAATGGAGACCAATTCTTCTGATTAGCTTGTATAAAGTGCCTAAATTACTCCTCCAACAAGGCGTTGAACTGTTCTGTCTGACCATCTGTTTGGGGATGATAACTTGACGACAAATTTAGCTTGGAACCCAACAACGAGAACAATTCTCTTTAAAAGTTCCCAGTGAACCGAGCATCTCGATAACTAACTATACTTTAAGGAATACCCCAAAACTTTACTACATGTTTAAAAACCAACTGTGATGTCTCTTCAGCGACACAATATTTTGGTGTATGAATAAAAGTTACATACTTAGAAAAACGATCTACCACCACAAGAATTGTTCCAAGATCCCCTACTCAAGGCAAATTCGCTATAAAGTCAAGTGGAACACTCTCCCACGGTCTTGTTGGCACTAGCAAGGGTTCTAGAAGCCCAGGTGTCTTTTGGCGATCCACCTTATCTTGCTGGAAAATAAGGCATGTCTTGGTATAGTCCATTACATCCTGGCGCATATGAGGCCAATAAAATCACTGTTCTAACAAAGCAAGGGTGCGGCGCCAACCTTGGTGTCCCGCCCAAGGTGTAACATGACACTCATGCAACAGTCGTGACTTGATTTCCTCGACCCTTGGGATGAACATTCGTGGTCCTTTTGTCATCAACACTCCATCTTCGACCTAAAAGGTCTTTGATCGCCAACTCCTAGCCAACGCCATTATTGTTACTGCTTGTGGATCTTTCTGTAAATTCTTAATAATCAGTTCTTGAATATTATTCGATACTTTACTTGCCGACATGGGAGCAATTCTCCTCAAAGCTGCTAGATATGCCCTTCGACTCAGTGCATCTGCAACTTGATTTTTCTTCTCAGCTTTAAAATCGAACTCTGCCAGGAACTCTTGCCATCTAGCCTGTCTTGCTAATATCTTCAGCTGGGTTAAAATGTGGATCACCGCTATATTGTTCGTTCTCACCACAAACCGGGATCCCAATAAGTAGTGCCTCCAAGCCCTCAAGCAATGAACTATGGCTAGCAACTCTTTTTCTTGAGTTGTATATCTTGGTTCTGCATTATTTAACTTTCAACTCTCGAAAGCTACGGGATGGTCCTTCTGCACGAGTACCCCTCCTATTACATAGCCAGAGGCATCGACTTCTACTTTTAGGGGCTCCTCCAAATTCAGTAAAGCTAAAACAAGATCGCTCACCATTTTGGACTTCAGATCTTCGAAAGCTTTCTGGCACTCAACTGACCAGATCCACTTCTCTCCTTTCTTAAGTAACTCAGTGAGCCTCACCGTCCTTCTTGAGTAGCCTTCCATAAATCTCCGATAGTAGTTGGCTAGACCAAGCAAGGACCTAAGTTCGCTGACATTTTTCGGAATAGGCCAATCCTTGATAGCTTTTATCTTTCTTTTGTCCATCCGGATATGACCTTGTTCAATAATGTGGCCAAGGAATCGAACTTGTCTCTGCGCAAACTCGCACTTTTCCTTCTCCAAAAACAGAAGGTTCTCTCGAAGCCTTTCAAACACCAACCGCAAATGCTCCTCATGCTCCCTTAAAGAAGAGCTATAAACCATGATGTCATCTAAATAGAAGACCAAAAAATTGTCAAGGTAGTCCCGAAATACTTGATTCATTAGAGTAAAAAAGGTAGCTGGGGCGTTGGTCAGCCCAAATGATATTACAAGAAATTCAAATGCCATATACGGGGTCACACATGTTGTTTTAGGTTCATCCCCTTTAGCCACTCTCACTTGATGATACCTTGACCTGAGGTCCAACTTTGTAAAATACTTCGCATTACTCAATTGGTCAAACAAATCGGCAATCAATGGAATAAGATACTTGTTTCGAACTGTCACTTTGTTTAAGTCCCGGTAGTCCACACACAATCATAGATTTCTATCTTATTTTCTCTAAAATAGCACTAGTGCTCCGAAAGGGGCCTCAGAAGGTCTAATGAACCCGACCTCTAGCAACTCATCCAATTGCTTCCTCAACTCCGCTAGCTCAGGCCGAGACATACAGTACGGGCACTTGGCAGTTCCAGTAACCATCTCAATCTTATGGTCCACCGACTTTTAAGGAGGTAAACCCATTGGTAACTTGTCAGACATTACATCTTGGTACTCTTCTAATACTCCCCAAATCCCTTCCGGTAGTATCCCAGCATTAGACTCCACTTTGTTAACAGGCATTACAACGAAAGAACAATCCCAGCATTAGCCTTCTTTACCCCACGCGGCACAATCGTTGCTGGGGCTACACAAGGACAATCACCCAAAAACATCACACAACCTGCTGCAGGTACAGGAATCGCCTGAGCAGCTTTCATAAAGTCGAGCCCAAGTACCACATCGAAATCATCCATCTGTGTGACAGTGAAATCTATATTCTCTCGCCACGGTCCCAACTCGATCCGTACGTTCTTAGAGCTTCCACAAATCGATGAAGCAGCCGAATTGACTTCCTTCATTTGTCTCACATCTTTAGACACTTCTAGGCCACACCTTCTAGCCTCTATAGGAGAGATAAAGGTATTTATTGCTCCTGTATCCACCAAAGCCCAAGTTGTTCTTCCATTAATCAGCACCTTCACATACATCAAGCCTCTCCCCCACTCTTTTTTTAAGTTGCTCAGTTGGGACTATAGTGCTGTCAAGAAACGAACAGATCCATCTTGAGGGGGTTCTGCTACGCTATTTTCATTAGGATGATCAACTGGAGCAGCCCTTAAAGGCATTACTTCCAATGCATTTAACGTTCCCCTGTAAGGGTATTCAACCATCCGATTAGGGACTTTACATATGTAGCAACCCGATCGAAAACGATTTTGTCCGCCACCATTTCCAATTATTTTGTTTCCCTTATTTCCCTAAACCAATGGCTTATCAGTTTTCAAGGCTTTATTGTTGTTGCTAGCATTGTTATTGTTTCCACTAGACTCGACGACCTTACGTTTGTTTGAATTCTCACTATAATCATTAAGACACTCAACCAATGCCATCACCGCAACTACATCTTGAGGTTTTTTTCTTTATACTTCGATTCTAGCCCATGGCTTCAATCCCTCCAAGAAAGAGAACATCTTGTCTTTCTCCGACATATCCCTGATGTCTAACATTATCGCAGCAAATTCTCTCACATACTCACGGATAGTCCATGTATGCGTCAAATCCCGCAGCCTTTTTCGAGCCTTATATTCAACATTTTCAGGGAAAATGAGCTTATCAACTCTTTCTTCAGCGTTTCCTAAGTATCTATAGAGCAAACGCCATCTACAAATTTAGAACGCCATCACAACTTGGTATCCTCCGACAATTATATCGATGCAATCACCACTTTATTCGTATCTGTTTCAACATACGAGGCCCGAAAATACTATTCTATGTCAAACAGGAAATTCTTGAGCTCTTTTGCATGTCGGTTTCCCTCATATTGCTGAGGTTCAGGAACTTTCATCCTCGATCCTCTGTCAACAATCGATGAACTACCCACAACAACTTGTAACAAGTTCACCGTAGCCTTGAGCTCATCTAGCTCGAAATTGACACGGTTCATACTCTCCTTGGCCTCCTTACCAAGCTCTTTGATAGCTTCGGTCAATTCTTTTTTTTTCCTCAATCACTTTTAATCTATCATTCGAAGCCACCGTTCTCAGGGCTGCCACTGCAGCTTCTAGTTCCT
This sequence comes from Abelmoschus esculentus, assembly GCA_035048815.1. Taxonomy (NCBI): domain Eukaryota; kingdom Viridiplantae; phylum Streptophyta; class Magnoliopsida; order Malvales; family Malvaceae; genus Abelmoschus; species Abelmoschus esculentus. Next base: position 14,825,991 of record JAUCBN010000027.1, on the reverse strand, counting down.
CAAATCGTCCAAGATCAAAGGACCCACCCCCTTGTGTCGTCGTGCCCACACTTGGATGAGGTTCTGCTCGGGCCGTCATACTGCCCCCACGTTTTCGCGTTATCACCATCGCATGGGTCACACACAATTCTCACTATGCTTGTAATACACAAGCAATACACAAACATTACGAAGGGGTGTCACACCTTGGTGCTCCAAGCCATCAACGTCAACACATCTGAACAATTGTCATGGTTAATGACAAGCACCACGTGTGCACTGATTCCATAACAATTATTCAATAAAGCACCATCGTGCTAACTCCGATCGAGCACCACATATGCTTCGATCATTAAAGTGGTTAACGACAGGTACCACCGTACACTATTTCCACTTTAATTATATAATAAGCATCTTCATACTCTTTCTCATGCACCTTATGTCAAGAACTGAATCAAATAGAACACTGTCTTGACCCACTATGCAACCAAGCTCGGATACCATGTGTCACGGACTTAGCCTTCGGACACTTGGATCGCTAAGTCGTGCGACACTTGAAAAAGGATTTCTCCCGATCAAGTCAACCTTCTTCCCTCGAAAGTTCTGCACAAGCAACAAGCAACAAGTGAGTCTCAAACCACAATAGGAAAATCGTGGGGCATAGCGGATGCACACGGTCACCCCCCCTAGTTTCCCGTAAAAGAAAATAGGAAAATTTTATTAAATAAAATAAAAATCGAGTTACAAAGAAAACTCACCCACACCATCGACTAGGGTGGTAGGGACCGCCTCGATGGTGTGTAGGAAGGTTACATACTTTTACCAATAGATCAGTCCAAACTCTGCCGACTGTCCACCCCCTACATATATGCGAAATAAATATTATGAAAATGCCCCAACTAGACGTTCAAATACTCGAACTAGGGACACTTATTCCTAACTTACAAAATTACATAAAAGAAAAGACATCTTTCCTAATACATTGAGATGCTTGAATTGGGACATCCCGCTAAAAACTCGGTTGTAGCATCGGACTCGGTTGTGTTTATTATGAAAACACATGTTAACTAGGCCTATAAAAGTAACTCTCGTGTATGATTTTTTATCTATAAAATTATACTTTTTGATAAAACAAAGAGAGAGAAATGGTAAGCTAAGAATGCAGGTCCTTGAAGAAATTCAACACACTAAAAGAAAGTTTGGTTGCTGAAATTTTGTGCATTGTTGTGGGATCATTTCCATCTTTATTTCTAAAGAAACATATTCTAGTATTGGTGAAAATCATTTACCTCTTTCTCATGTTTTCTTCCATAACTCTATTTTAAATTAGAGGTTTAAGGATTAGGCTTAAAGTTTAATCAAAGACGGAGCTAACAATTTATTTAAGGGATATCATTTTCTTAAACGATATTTAAAAAGAATTAATTATATATAAAGGGGTATCAAATTATTTATAAAATGGTGTCAATTATATATTTTTACTTTCTTATATACAAATTATATAAAAAAATATGATTTTTCAAAAATTTTGTGGTATCAACAGACACCCTATTTCTCAATGTGGCTCCGCCCATAGGTTCAAGGTTAAGGGTTAGGGTTTAGAAAATTGTAGGTAATGTGTATTTTTAGGGGTAAGGTTTAAGGTTTATGATATAAAAAATAAAGGTTAGAGTTGAAAATTTAATTTTTAATTTTTTTTAAACATAAAAAGATACACCATAAAAAACAGATGATTTTTACCTATCAGTACTATCGATATTACAAGTTTAATAACCATAAAATTCCCACCATTCCCTATGTGACATGCCTATATATATGGTTTAAATTAGAAGCGGGCAAACAGATCATTTGGATCCGGTTTGAGTTACATTATTTGAGATCTGGTTATCTTCAGTTTAAATTCGAGTTGTATCAAATTTGATTCAAGTTTTAATTCGGGTCTATATTAATTTAGATTGGATAAAAATTAAGTTTGGATAAATTTTAAACTCAATTTCACTCGAATCGAAGTCAACTCAGTTTGAATAAAATTTAAACTTGTTGTTTTTATTTTTTAAAAATAAAAGGTCTCATTAAAAACCTCTTCCACAGTCAACATTAAGAATACTGACCCCTAAGGGAAAAAGAACTTTCATCAGTTAAGTACAACTTGTTTAATATAATAAGGACAATTCAAATCAAAAGACAAACATGAACGCTCAACAAATGCCCTATGTGCTAACTTATGGGTTGCGTTATTCGCTTGACGAGGAATAAACTTCACAGAGAGGTGGTGATGTCGTCGTATCATGTCCTTCGTCTCCGCTAACCTGATTGCCATCAAAGATCTTCCATCCGTATGGGAGCATAAATAATTCACCACATTGAATTTGATAAAATCAGGTTGCTTTCAGTTTTGATTGCATTTAGTTCGGTTGAAATCGATTCGATTCTATATTAGTTCAACTAAAAATTAGTTTGACTTATTTTGAATTTCAGATCAAATTTGGGTTAATGTCGAGTCTCAGGTCAGATAAATCGTTTTGATTCTCGAGTCAAAGTTTTCAGGTTTTATTTAAAAAAGTTAAGGGTCCTTCTGTTATTTTAAAATTAAAAAACCAGTCTTCGTACTTTAATTTTACAACATTAAGTCCTTATAGTATTTTTATTTGAAAATATTGCTCCCTCCACTAACTTCCAATTAATTTTACTTTCAACCGTTGAGCTTGGCAGCTTGCAGCTATAAAAAGGACAAAATGCCTTTTCAGTCCTTCAAATTTATTTATTTTGTCAATTTTACTCTTAAAATTGAAAATGTAAAGAAGAAAAGGTTATATTATTTTATTAACAACTTATTTATTTTAAATAATTAAGGATAATGCTGATAAAAAATATAAATAAAAAAACTAAAATTGTTATTTTGTTTTTCATATGTTAATTATGTTTCGGCGCAAGATCAAATTGCAGACGTGTTCACTAAAACTTTGTTTATAAGTAAGTTTAAAGATTTTCGATCTGCTATTTTTGTTATGACTTCAAGAAACAAGATGACTGTCAGAGGAAGTTAATGAGTTATGTAATTTGTTAATTGTGTGATTTGTTAGTTTAAGATGACGTTAATAATAACAACATAAATATCACAGACAACAACCGTGGCAGATCTAAAAAATATTTTATGGTGGGTATATATAAAATTTTAGGGTAGACATAACTTATAAGTTTTTTAAAAAAATTAAGGACTAATTCATAAAATTTTAAAAAATTAAAGGCAAATGTATAAATTTTAAAAAGTTCAGGGCCCACCCTATACTTCAAGTGGATCCGCCACTGCCGACAACGGGTATTGATTAAAGTAGTAAATAGTTTGTTCTGTTTAAATAGATTTCAGGTTTGAGGTATTGTATATAGGGGTGTAAACGAGTAGAGTCGAGCTCGAATAGTGCTAAGATCGGCTTGGCTCGTTAAGATTTCGAATCGAGTTCGAGCTTAAAAAATCTGAGCTCGGCTCGATTCATTAAGAATTCGAGTCGAGGTCGAGCTTTTTTTGAGCCTAATCGAGCCAAGTATTGACCGATGTTTGATCGTGTTAGACTCGAGTAACTCTTATCTCTCAAGCCTCATTTAAAGTCTAATGGAGAAAAAAACTTTGATACACATGTTATGTAAATTCAAACTTGTTAATTTTAGGTTTTAGTCTGTTAATTTAGGGTTTAAAACTTATGTTTAGGGTTTTAAATTTAGAAATTTAGATTTTAAATTATAAAAAATAGTATATTTATATTTTCGAGTAGCTCGTGAGTTTTTCAAGTCGAGTAACATGTAGCTGGATTCGGCTCGTCAAAAACTCGAGTCGAGTTCAGTCGAGTCAAATTTTGACCAAGCTTTGACCAAGTCAAGCTAGAGTAGCTCGTGATCTGTCTCGTCTCATTTACAACCCTAATTGTGTATGTAAAAAATTTTTATTGGGACTCATCACCAAAATTAGGTATACCACGTAGATCAGTTTGGATTAATTAAAATGAAACCTAAAAATAAAAAAAATAATAAAAAATCAGATTAAAGTATTAAAATTAAATCTAAATTTAATATAAGAAAAAACGAAAATTAAAATTTGACATTTATTGATCATTGTCCATTAATAAGACCAAAGAGTGGAATGTTTACCCTAGATGACCTTGTTTTAATTATAATATAGTCTATAAGTGTAGTTTATTTATATATAAAATAAATTAAAATAATATCTTATAATTATAATATTTATTATATTTTTTAATATTATCTCTTAAAATATGATTATTTGAACCTAACAAGTAGTTTTAGTAAAAAAGATAACGATATTATCAAAAAAACTAAAATTATTTATGAATAAATATTATCTTATAATTATTTTAAAATTATTTAAAAAGATATTAATTGAATGAGTTTGAACTGGATTTAAACTTCTTCCTGCTAATATTTTTTTTAGAAATAGTACGAGTATAATTAAACAAAATCAATATTTCGACTCACAATAAAAAAAATCTTTAAATAAGATATCGATTAAATAAATTTAAATCAGAATAATTGTGAACGACCTGATAATTTTACAAATAAATATTTTTTCCCCAAATCTAATCCCCAATTCACCCCTTCATTTGTATCTAATGCATATTCAAAATTCCCAAATCAAAGATTATCCCACTAATCTGCGTAGCGTGATAATAAGTTTGGTCGACTCGCGAACTATTTGGGTTCGTCTCGGTCAAAACTTGGTTAAAGTTCGAATTGAGTGAGTTCGATTCAAGTTTGAATTCGATTCGGGATTTAAACGAGTCGAGTCCACCCGAATTCGACTTGAAAAGCTCGTGAACAGGCTCAAAATAATTATATATAAACAAATATATATTTATATATTCATTAAAAATAATTTATTTAATAAATAAAATAATAAAGTAATTGAGAATAAATTCTCTAAAAATAAATTAAATAAAATAAATCGAATATTATCGATTAAAATAAATTTATAAAAAAAATAATTTTATTTTTAAACCAAGCTCGAATTTAAAATTTCGAACTCGACAAACCTCTAACCGAGTATGACCTGAATCAGGTTAGGTTCGTTATCCCCCTGAATCTGCCAACAAGTCTACTCAATTTAATAATCCTTGCTAGTTTGTGTTATTACCAAACAACAAGTAATTCTACCATTTGCATGCTTCCATTTCTTTCTGAACGTTGTCCCTCCGTCCTCTTATCTTTTGGGGTCAGATCAGACAACTCATGTCCCAATCCTACACTGCAGCACATTTCAAAACGTTTACGGATTTGAGAGAAAATATTTTAGGAACATCACTTATTTAGACATAGAGTACAAGCAATTGTTTTGATTTTATTGACGTATATTTTCCCGATTTATAGTATTTAAGTACATAATTTTAGATTAAATATATTTATTGGTTAATTAAATTATTTATTTTTATATTTTTTTAGCTTACGATTCTTAGATTCATTAAAAGTATCTTCTGTTATGAATAATATTTATCTATGTAGATGTCTATTATAATAAGAACTCTATCAATTAGAAATATTATCTTCATTAATTAGAGTTTAATATATTATGTACTGCTTATACCTATAAATAGATGAGTTTGTGAATGCATTATACACAAGTCAATATTGTGAATAATACAAATATCTCTTTTTATATCTTCTCTTTGTTCTTTCATTCTTGTTCTTTATTCTTTAGTTCTTCTTTACTTTATTTACAACATCTTCATATTTTTCCTATAATTTTTTCTTCTCTTTTCTTTAAGTAAGATTATAATTAAAATAAAAAAAACATGTATATTAACATAAATTTTTATATTATTTTTAAAATTTTAATATTAAAATAAATGTTCAAACTATCTTAATTTTCTCTTTTATATGCTTAAATTGTTTTTATCCCTTTTAAGTATTTAAATTATCATTTTTTTATCACTTTTAAGGTCAATTGAGGCACATATTTTGACTACCTAAAAGTAAAAAGATAAACACTTAGATAAGTATATGTCATGCCTACACCAGTGGTCGATATGCCAAGGAAAGATGTGGCGGTTGGTAATACCAGCACAACGAATCTGGAGATGCAAGAGCCACGTATGAGCAATAGAGAAAGAAAGCTTCCTCAATCTCTAACTGGTTTTATATGTTACTAAGGATTAGAATATAAATAAATTGTATTGTAAAAGAAGTTAGAAATGAACTTTTGAGATAACTTTCCAAATCCCAATCTAAATTCTACTTTCTCTACCTTTTCTTCCGATTCTAAATTCTACTTCACTGTAAGTTTACAACATTTAGGTGCTTTCATTGATATTACCACAATGGTAAACCACTCGAACTCGATCAAAGCCCTTCAAGAAATATTCAATCGTTATGAACAAACGTTGACATCATTCCAATAGTTCACCGACTATCAAAAGAAGTGGAACATTTCCATTCAGAATAGCCTTGTTGATTTAACACGTCAATTGTAGTCTATCTCTAATCACCCGGGTATATCCGCCACCACGTCCACAAGAGGTGAAGTATCGAGTCACAGAATAATCTTCAAAGGAAAAATAGGGTCTGTGGCGACTTCGATGATGTGTTTCCTTTTTCTCCTTAACCAGTTCAGGTGGAGTTACCCTTGTTTACGAGTAAAGATCCGGAGGAATGGCTTGTCGTAGCACAAGATTTCATTGATTTTTATGGCACTAATGATCACCATCGAGTTACTATGGCTTCCTTTAGAATTGAGGGTACAACATGAAAATGGTTCCGTTGGATGTAACGTCAACATCAATTAATTGGTTGGAATCACTTAATTGATGCGATTCGAAAATGTTTTGCAATAACTGAAATTGAATCTCCCGATGGACAACTCTTCAAATTGGTCCAAACTACAACGATTGATGACTATCAAACTTGTTTCGAAGACCTCGCTCTTAGAACCAACAATCTGTTCAATGACTTTCTTACGCATTGTTTTGTTACGGGACTCCGATCGGATATTAAACATGAGGTGTTGAGCCATCGTTCTACTTCCATAATTGAGGTTTTGGAGCTAGCTCATTTTTATGAGGCCAAAGTAATAGAGAAACGCTAATGGGATAGACCTTTCGGGTCTAAATTACCCCTACTATTACTTACTCCTCATCTCAGTAACCCAGGACCCAAGTCTCAGTCAGGTCGACCACCACCGCTTGAGAATTCTTCTAGTTCTAGCTCTTCCATGCAACCACGTCGAATCTCTGCCGGAGATGCTAAGCAAGAAGAGAGAAAGGGCTTTGTTACTACTGTGATGACAAGTTTCTTCTAGGTCATAAGTGTAAACATCCATAACTTTTTGTGCTCACGATGCATGTTTTGAAGAAGTTAATGTTAGTTCTCTGCCATTGCCAATTACTTCGACACTAGAGGAGTCAACTAATGTAGGTAATGAGCAATCATTAGTCTCTTTTAATGTTTTGGTCAGTTATTCTAGCCCAAACACTATTAGAGTTCTCGGTGAAGTGAAAGGCCACATGCTTCGAATATTAATTAAAGGCGGTAGCACGCATAATTTTATACAATCCCAAGTTCCCAAGCATCTTGATTTATCTATCATAGAAACGCCTAATTTCAGAGTCATGGTGGGCAACGGTGACAAGCTATAAAATGAGGGATATGTATTGTGACACCCTCGTTCGGGTTAGGAGACGGAAGTGTCGACCGGACATTCAAATCACATTTACACCGATTTTGTATTCAATTATAGAACATTTTATTCATTTGTACGACCTTTCGATTTGTAAGACATTACGAGTTAATCTATTGTAACACTTATCAATTTTGAGGTCAATTTAAAAAATTTTTAATTATGATTTTGTTTATCAATTTTAATTTATTTATCATTCCAATTTGATCTCATCGTTCAATCTTGACTTACTATCAAATTGAGTTCCAATATAGACCTTAATTTAACTTGTGGAATCTTTGAAACGAGATAGGAGACTCCCAAATTTTAATCTCGAGAATTTAACCAAAAAAGGTTGAGGGTATCGATACCCATATAGGGAGGTATCGGAACAGGGGTATTGAACCCCAATTCGATACTGGTTACTAGCGTTAACTCGTTGACCAAGACTGAGTAGCCTGGTTCGATACTGGTATCGATACAATTTCATTACTAGAAGTTCTAGTATCAAACCAGGTACTGATACTGGTCTTCTTCGATGGCTTATTGACTTAAGGCTATGGTATCAAACCAAGGAGCCTACATGAAGGCTTGGTATCAAACCAAGTATCGATACCATTATGCTACTATTAAGGGTGGTATCGGTACTCATGTAATCGGTATCTATACCCCTGGTCTAATTGGCAGGTTTTGAGCTTTCTATACACTTAACACAAACCAAGGACTATCTACATGGTCTCAAATCATCCATAATCCTTAAGGGACAATTTAACTTGCATAGCCAACAAGTGATAACATACCAACTCTAATGCCCTTTAATCAATGTTCATTCATCCTATCATGTACCATTTAACAAGTTTGTTAATCTTTAGACCATGTATTCACTCTATGATAACTATCAACCATGACATAACCTTAGCATTCGCATGTCTCTCATGCCAAGACAATTATCATACATTCCAAATACATACGACCAAAATCCACTTATGCAACCATGAATCAAAACTTAAAATGCATGATCCAAGCCTAACACACTTGGCCCTAAGGCTTACATACCAATTACAAATATCAAAGGCTAGCATATTCACATGCTTAGTTCCATAACCTATTAACCATTTACACAAAATGAAAGCCATTATACAAACATGTGCAAAATATCATATGCATGAGACTAATCAAAATGTGATCACTATGCCACCATAAGCTAGGAGTTATTAAAGGTTACAAAATATCATACTTGGCTTTCTTAATGTCCTTGCTTGCAACTGATCTCAATCTAGGTCCTTAGCTCGATAACTTGTTGTTTGGGAAGGAGGAAACAACGAGTTGTAAGTACTATGAAGTACTTAGTGAGGCAACCTTAGTCTAGCCATATTAGACATAATGCAATAACAAGGTGACATGCTTCAACTAAGCAAATAGATCAATCTATGGCAATGTGCTCAATCAATATATATACAAGGTTATCATTTTCAACTATAATGCCTATCATGCTTCTCACAATTTTCTTACTTTTAACATACAATTCAATTTTCATAACCTAAATGCTCATACCATAGCTAGCAAGCTTCCAATGCATACGAATCAATAGCCAATATCTATTCCTCAAGCTTTCATATATCATTCATAACAAGGACTACCTATATCCATGTAACCATTTTCAATGTTCAATAGCCATTTTTTATTCGAGTGTTACACATAGCAACAATTTTATTTCAATATTCTATAGCAATCATAATCAATTTCAATATTTCATAAGCAAGTAAGTGTGCATATAGTTTTATCTAAACATTAGTTTTCCAATTTATTTTCATGTCATGCCTTGGTATAGTTAGACAAGGTAAGTGAGTCAACAAGAGTGTCACGAAGACACTAACAAGAGTACCACAAAGGTACTAACAAGAGTATCATGAAAATACTAACAAGAGATACCCATGGTATCTAACAATGGTGACTAACCACCAATAAATGGTACCCATAGTACCGAACAAGAGTACAGAAGTACTAAACAAGAGTGTCGTAGCACTAAACAATGAGCTCAGACTCTAGGCATGTCGTACTACCTATGATAATTATCGACCAAGGCTCAATAATATTTTTATTAATCAATTGATCATTTCATTCATATTAAACAAGTTCACATCATTAAGAACAAGTATTTATAACATGCTAATCACAAGAGCATCCATCATGCTATTATCTTATTATTCATATCATGTAAACATATAAACATGCATATCATGTTATCAATTCAATGCTCATTTCATTATATACATACTTCATGCATGGTTCACATACCTGGCATTCGCAGCCGCGTGTCGTTACTTACCTCAACATTTTTGAGCTATGCAAATGCTAAGCTAGTACTAACAATCTAGCAAGCAACTCATATCGTCAAACAAGTTATTTAACATTAAGCCTCCTTCGCTTATTTATCGAATATAGATTAGTCCATTTATATGACATATCAATTCAATAAACAAAAGATGGTTAGGAACCTAGGTCCTAACCTTAAGGTTTGCCACACTCACCTTGATTCTGAGTAATTTAGGGGTTGTAAATCGAGATCCCTTTGCCCTTTTTCCTCAGTATTTTGAGCCCTCCTTGTTCCTCGATATCCTCTTACCTTGTATTCTCTAGTAATTCATATACATATGACATTCATTAGGATATATTCAATCATTTAATCTAAGTGATCCTAGACTTAACAAAGGTAAACATGTGCATTTGTTCACTAGGGACAATTTTGCTACCCTATTAAGAATCGCTCATATCTCTTAGTTATCACATCCGATTTTGGTCCATTTTATATCTTTGAAAAGCTATAAGAATCCTCTAAAAGGAACAATTAACCCTACATTTTAATTATTTGCCGATCAGTACAAGATTTCGTTCGAATCGGGCCTCTCCAGATTCGGAACTGTTCGGACAACCTTTACGGAAACGCTTATATCTTCCTCTACCGAATTCGGATTGAGGTTCCGTAAATTTTCAATTAAACTATATATACGTTAGTATTATACTTCAAAATTTCAGCTCCTAACTCCATCAATCCCGACCTAGGGAATTTCTCAAAGATGGCTACTCAAAATAACATTTCTAGACATATTTGGCTAGATTTCATTCTATATGTTCAATCCCTAATTCCCAATTTATTTCATGAATTTCCAACACTCCAAATATGAAATTAACATCATTTAAATCACCTTTTCAACAACTATTTCTATGCATGTTCAACATTGAATCAATTAATATACATAATATTCCCAAAAACCTAAACCAAAGCCTTCAAATCTACTTTCCCATGCTTCTAACATCATAACCAAGTCATAGCTACATTAATTCGATTTCTAACAACCTAACCCTAAAAAATTTCAAGGAAGGAGCAAGAACATTACCTTGTCCTTTTAGAAATAACCAATTTTTCAAAGCTTTCCAGCTCCTTTAGTCTTCCATGGTGACTAAAATCACTCTCAATCTCTCTAATTTGATGGGCAAGGGATGGGATGCTCATCAAACATGGAGCTTTCTCTCGCTCTTCTTTCTTTTTGCTTTTCACGTGAAAATGAGAAAAGATGAAGGAATAAGCTGATTTTTTTCTTACTCATTAATGGGTGTAGAAAGACTTTTTTGCCCCTCTTTAATATAACTAGACTTGTTTTATCACAAGGGTGGTCTAGGAAATTCTTATTTTTACCATGCATATCTCATCTTCCTTATTTATTTCAATTTAGTCACTACTTTTAATCCAATTAATCATATGTTTTATTTTAAATTTACAAATTATTTGAATCATTATTCTAACCCGATTTTAGGGTGTTACATGTACGCGATTTATGTATCCACATTCAAGGTACCAATATTTGTACTGACTTTTATGTTTTGCCATTAGAAGGAACAAAAATGGTTCTCGGTGTGGCTTGGATGGCTACTCTTGGTCTAGTAACAATGAATTTTTCAACATTGCAATTTCAATTCCATCACGGTGAGCGTACACATTGTTGGCAAGGTACTTCAGAAAATATACCTCAACCAATACAACTTCATTCACTCTTCCGTATTTCAGACACTAAAGCAGTTGTTGAGTGTTACTATTTGAAATTTCAATCAAATTGCTATCTGAATCTTCTGATGTACCAACTGAGTTAGCCGAGATATTATCAGAATTTGGATCAATTTTTGAGGCTCCACAAGGCCTACCTCCTACTCGGGCAAATGATCATGTTATTCATCTGGAACCTCAAGCAAAACCAGTGAATGTTCGACCGTATCGTTACCCGTATTTCTAAAAATTAGTGGTTGAAAAATAGGTTCAATCCATGCTCGATCATCAATTGATTCGGAGGAGTAATAGTACATTCTCTTCACCGGTTGTCTTGGTAAAAAAAAAGATGGTACGTAGCGTTTCTGTGTGGACTATTGAGCGTTGAATGCAATTACAGTTTGGGATAAATTTCCAATTCCAACAGCCAATGAATTGTTTGATTAATTAGGAACTTCAAAAATTTTCTCAAAGTTGGATTTATTAGTTGGTTATCATCATATTAGAGTTCGGGATGTCGACATTCATAAGACAACATTTCGTACACATGAAGGTCATTATAAATTTTTAGACATGTATTTAGGTCTAACCAACGCGCCTTCTATTTTTCAAGCCACCATGAATGAGATATTTCGACCATTCTTACGCAAATGGATTTGTTTTGATCTTTTGGGATGATATTATGATATACAGTGATTCATGGCATGCTCATCTGATACATGTACAACAGGTGTTACAATGTTTGAAACAAAATGGATTTGTTGCCAAGCGTAGCAAGTGTACATTCGGTCAAACCAAAGTGGAGTATCTTGGTCATATTATTTCAGCACGTGGGCTAGCAGTCGATCCAACAAAAGTTGAAGCCATTACTAAATTACTGACTACGACCAACATAAAGGAAGTTCGTGGTTTCTTGGGTATTGCCAACTACTATAAGAAATTTATAAAAGATTTCGCAACCATGGCAGACCCTATTTCTGACCTTCTCCGTAAGGGTATTAAATTTGAATGGACAAACGAAGCTCAGACTTCAATGGACAGACTCAAACATTGTCTCTCTTCAACTCCGGTACTCGATTTACCCGATTTTACTAAGCCTTTTTAAGTGGAAACAGATGCTTTCGGGGTTAGAATAGGTGCGGTTTTGACTCAAGAAGGTAAACCATTGGCTTATTTTAGTCAAAACCTTTTTTCTTGTATGCAGCATTCATACATGTACAATCGCGAAATGTATGCTATCACTCAGGCTGTTTCAAAATGGCGACAATATCTCTTGGGCCGTAAGTTTATTATTTTAACGGATCAATGTTCTTTTTGTGAGCTTACACAACAGGCTATTCAAACACCAGAGCAGCAACGTTGGTTTGCTAAATTAATTGGAATGACTTTGAGATACAATATCGAGCCGCAAAGCTTAATAACGTAGTTGACGCGTTATCCCAAGAACCTACTACTACTTTTATGGCTTTGTCTCGTGCGTTAGTTGGTTTTATTGAGGCGATTCGTGCTGCCAGTGTAAAAGATGTTCAGCTTCAACAGCTTTACTCCAATTTGCTCACAGCACCTGCTGATTATCAATTTCATGTGGAACAAGATGGCTTGATTCTAGTTCGTGGTCGAATCTTGGTGCCTAATGAAATGAAAACCCGAATGTTGTTATTGCGTGAATTTCATTGCTCGAGAATTGGTGGACATGCTAGCATTATAAGAACATTTCTTCGTTTAGCGACAAATTTCTACTAGATTGGTATGGGTCAGGAGGTTCGTCGTTTTGTATCCGAATGTCAAGTATATCAGCGAATGAAAAGCGATAGTTTGACTCCAGCAGGCCTCCTTCAACTCCTTCCCATTCCAAGTCAGGTCTTTGAGGATATCTCCCTTGATTTCATTGTTAGATTACCTAAATCAAATGGCAAAGAAGCTATCTTCGTGGTAGTTGATCGTTTAACTAAATATGCTCATTTCTTTAGTTTACCACGACATTTTGATAGCTTATTGGTAACATGTATATTGGTTGAGCGGGTTATTAAACTTCACGGTATTCCTTGTAGTATTGTTAGCGACTCGATCATATATTTTTTAGCGATATATGGACAGAAATGGCTCATTTACAAGGCACTGAATTGTGTTTTAGTTCCATATGCCACCCTCAATCGGATGGGAAGACAAAATCCCTAAATCACTGCCTTAAAATGTATTTACGTTACATGTCCGCAGATGATCCAGGTAAATGGGAACAATATTTGTTTTGGGCTGAATATTGGTACAATACTGCCTATCAATCCTCGGCAGGAATGAATCCAATTCGAGCCTTGTATGGTGACGATCCCCCGACTATTTTGAACTATCTGGAAGGTAGTTATACTAATTCACAATTGAATCAACAACTATTAGAACGTGATGAGCTGCTACGAGTACTGAAAGGAAATCTGCAACGTGCTCAGCAACGTATGAAAATTGTTGGTGTATAAATGTACTCCGCGATTGCGTGAAAGTGTATACGTTCAAGTTATAGTATAAATGTATCGAATCCATAGGGATTGGTGCGCCTTTTAGAATTTAATCTCTTGTATTGTAATAATAAAAACACAATTTATTTAGAAGGTTGTATTGAAATAAACTGAAACAATAAATGAGCAAATAAAATAGTTGAGATAATGATTAAGAAATAAGGTTGGGTTATTCCGAATTATAAATGACTGTCGAATGATTTCGTCTTTGTAAATGGGTGCTCGTACCACCCTACTTGCCGAGGCAATTGGGCTCAATCGATTGATTATGTCATTTCTCCAAGTTGTCAGTTCGCAGATTGTTTGGGTAATGGTGACGAGGGAATTGCCTGGGCAATGTTGGGCAACTATCCTTGAGGTTCGGCAAAGCGTAGCTTTTCTTAGCCTTTAAAATCCTGCACTTATACCTAAGCCAGATTAGTTCTTTCGCACTTGGATCGAACCATATCTACTCGTTTCGTGAATCTAATCATCCCGGATCTGGATAAATAGATCATTTATCGAGTCCTCTCCCGATTCTCTCGCAAATAAATATAATTGCCATGAGTAGATAAACCCCAATTTAGAATACACTAAACACTTAATAAAATCAAACTAAATATTCATAACATAAAAATAACCCAAGCCAACTAAAATTAGTTCATGGCTGGGCAATAGTTGCCCAATAACATTCCTCTCATCACTCAAAATAATAAAAGAGACAAAGAAAAACAACTATCACTTGCTTCCTCTTCGATCTCTCGCTCCAGCCTTCTCTTCTTCTCTTGGATGCCAAGCCCTTCCTTTTATGGAGATTTTCGGTCAACAAAGTTAAAGGAATAATATTGACATGGAAATAATCAAGTTAGAATATTTCCCTTTCTAATATATATTTCCTTCTTTACTTGATCCGTCAATTTTTCTATATCTTCTTTCCATAGATAGCTCTTCATCAAAGATTTTCTTCTGCAATTAAAGAAATAAACCACAAGAACATCTTTTCTACCGAAAATAACCAAACAAGAAAATAAAGTGACAATCAAGAAAATAAAAGGAAAATGCATGAAAATAATAAAATACAACTAATTATGTGCTTAAGTATAACAATAATAATGAGTAAAAAGAGTAATAAAATCAATACTTTTGAACACTCATCACACCCTCAAGCAATGCAAACCTAATAATTAATTTCTAAGGCATCCAATCTTCACAAATATGCTTCGAAATTTAACTTCTAACCTCAGAACCGGAGCACAAAGTATGATCACCTTTAAATTTTTCAAAAAACAAAGAAATTTTCCAGAATCAAACTATAATACTCGTGACAAAGTGTGTGCGTAGTTGTATACAAGTTAATTTTCAAGATTCTATGTGAACAGTCGGTTTAACACAATGATTGTCTGGGCATAAATCTTAATTTTACTAGATCCAGTTTCGGGCACCTCTAGCAATCAAACAATTCCTTTAATTTTTATCAATTAGAGCCAGTTTCAGGCACCTCTAGTGATTTATAAAACTAAATTTGATTTTGATATAACAATTAAATAGAAGGACTATTCTTTGAAATAATTTTAAGTCTCTAAGTCAATATTTTTGATTTCAAGTCAAACAAAGTTTTTAAAGAAATTTCTAAGTGTTTTTGAATGATGGTATCGAACCATGGTTCGATACCCCTGGATTTTCAAAGCTATGTTCTCATGTTCAAGAACAGGTATCGAACCACCATTCGAAACAAAGGAGCTCACTGCCAGCCTCTGTTTCGAAGCATGGTTCGAAGCACTTCGTGCATATTTTTGAGTATTTTAAAATCTATCAAAAATAGACCCCTGGTTCTATTTGGGGCTATTATTTCTTATGAGAGAATCCTTCTTAGCCAAACCAAATTTCTTATAACACCTTGTGAGGTCTAAATCAATTTTGGGTAGAAAATTGATTTTCTTGTAAAGGTTATACCTTGAACCTAGAAAAAGGTTGAATTCAATAGTGAATTGGTTTGTAAATCCTTATTGGGAGCTAAGGTAGTGGATGTAGAGCTTGTTCGAAGCTTGAACCACTATAAATCATTGTGTTCGTTATTTATCGATTTTTACCGAAAATCTCCTACCAAATTTTTAATATCCAATTCACCCCTCTCTTGGCCATTATTCAATGTCGATCAACTCAACAATTGGTATCAGAGCTAGATCTTTAAAGGGATTCACCTCCACCAAAGAAGATCCAAGGTTTGTTGATCATCTCTAAAACAAAAATCTAATGGCCTCCACTTCCGGTTCGTGGAACGAGCCTCACTCCATCACCAAGCCACCCTTCTTCAATGGGGACAACTATCCTTATTGAAAGAATAGGATGAGGCTATTCATCAACTTCAATGATTATGTCCTTTGGGATATAATCGAGGATGGACCCTCTATCCCTATGAAGCAAGAAGGAGATCGACAAGTGCCTAAGAAGAGGAACAAGATAACCGATGAAGAAAGAAGGAAAATGTCCACAAATGATAAAGCTCTTCACATTCTCTTTTTTGCTTTAGGCCCCGACATCTACTCCAAGATGTCTTCATGTACAAGTGCCAAAGAAGTTTGGGACTCCTTGGAGACAACTTATGAGGGTACCAATGATGTGAAGGAAACAAAGATTGGTCTTGTCAACTTAAACTATGAAAACTTCAAGATGGAGCCGGATGAAGACATCACCAAAATGTTTGATAGATTTTCCGTGATTGTCAATGGTCTCAAGGTTTTTGGTGAGATCATTCCGGAAGAGAAACTCGTGAGGAAACTTATCTACTCTCTTCCCGAGTCTTGAGATAGCAAAAGGACGACTATCATTGAAGCCAAGGACTTGAAGACTCTAAAGCTAGATGCTCTTGTGGGATCTCTTCTTACCCATGAGATCATGAAGAAAGGAAGAGAAGAAGAGAAAAGGAAAGAAGAGGTAAAGATAGAAAAGAGGGAAGTAGAGAAAAAGAAGCAAGGGATTGCTCTTAAAGCTTCATTTTCACATGATGAGGTGGACACTAGTGGAGAAGAAGAGCTAGAGGAATTGGCCATGGTGGCCAAAAGATTCACAAGGCTTATGAGGGCAAATAGGAATCGAAGATTCCAACGAAAAATGGACTTCAAAGCAAAGAGCAAAGAAGAGGAGAAAGATCAAATTATTTGCTATGAATGCAAGAAGCCCGGTCACATTAGGACCGATTGCCCTCTATACAGAAAGAAGGGTTTTGAGAAAAAGAAGAAACACAAAGATCATGTTCCCACTTGGAGAAATGAGGAGTCATCATCCGATGAGGACAATGAGGTGGCCAACTTGTGTCTCATGGCTCTTGATGAGTCTAAGGTAACCCTTGAACCATCTTGTAATGATTTATCCTATGATGAACTTTATGATGCTTATGATGAACTACAAGATGTGTATGATAAGTTGGTTTTAAAATTCAAAGAATCTATTTGGAAAAGCAAGAAAACCATTTCCGATTTAGAAATGAAAAATGATTCTTTAACTAAAACGATTTTGGATTTGGAAGAAAAGGTTGTTGATTTAAATGATGATTTAAAATTTTTTCAAAAAGAAAATGTTGATTTAAACAACTTTATCTCAAGCTTGAGTGAAAATCACCACAAGGTGGTGAATGAGCTTAAAGAACAAATTAAGGTGGTTGGGAGTTCAACTTTTGAAAAAGGGAGCTCTTCAAAACCCAACCATGTCAAAAGAAATTTTCAAAACCACAAACAAAAAGGTTTTCAAAGGCATTCTAGACATAGAAAAATTAGGAGTGTTTGGGTTCCTAAGGAACTCATTGTTTCTAATAATGTAAATGTCATTGCCTCTTGGATTCCTAAGGGAACCAAGCTTTTAGGGACTAACTCTCATGGACCCAAAATGATTTGGGTACCAAAAGTGAAAAACTAAATTTTTGTTTGTAGATTGAGCATTGCTTCAAGGCCAAAGCTTCAAGTCAAAATATGTGGTACCTTGATAGTGGATGCTCAAGGCATATGACCGGAGACAAGGGACGATTTAAGGAGTTAGAGCTCAAAAAGGGTGGAGTAGTGATATTTGGTGACAACTTCAAAGGCCAAATTGAGGGTATTGGCTCTATTGGTAATCACTCCTCTATTCTTATTGAAAATTTTTTACTTGTTAATGGTCTTAAGCATAACTTGTTGAGCATTAGTCAATTGTGTGATAAAGGTTTCTATGTTTCATTTGATAAAAATGGTTGCAAAATTATTGACATAGAAACCAATAGAACAATGCTCATAGGTCATCGGATAGGAAATATTTACATGGTGCATCTAGATGACATAAATTTATCTCATGCATGCTTAGTTGCTAGTGATGAAAACGATGCATGGTTATGGCATAGGAAACTTGGTCATGCTAGCATAAGTGTTTTAGAGAAACTTGTCTCCCAAAATCTAGTTAGAGGTTTACCTAAGCTCAAATTTTCATTGGATAAAATTTGTGATGCATGTGCTAAGGGTAAACAAAATATAGTTTCTTTTAAGCCCATTAATGATGTTTCAACTAGTAGAGTATTACAATTGATCCATATGGATCTCTTTGTACCTATTAGGACTACTAGCTTGGGTGGAAAATCATATACTTTTGTTATTGTTGATGATTACTCTAGATATACTTGAGTTCTATTTTTAAGCTCTAAAGATGAAGCCTTAGAAAAATTCATCACGTTTTCAAACATTTCTCAAAATGATCTTGATCAAAGAATTTCTCATATTAGAAGTGATCATGGAACCGAATTTTAAAATTTAGGTTTTGAAAATTTTTGTAATGAAAATGGTATTAGCCATAATTTTTCGGCTCCTCGCACTCCTCAACAAAATGGGGTAGTTGAGAGGAAAAATAGAACTTTAGAGAAAATGGCTAGAACCATGCTTTGTGAAAATAATTTACCTAAGTACTTTTGGGCGGAAGCCACAAACACTTCTTGTTACATCATAAATCGAGTAATGATTAGGCCTATTTTAAAGAAAACTCCTTACGAGATTTTAAAATCTAAAAAGCCTAACATTAGCTATTTTCACCCTTTTGGGTGCAAGTGTTTTGTTTTGAACAATGGAAAAGACAATTTAGGTAAATTTGATGCAAAAAGTGATGAAGCTATTTTCCTTGGTTATTCTTTAAATTCTAAGGCTTATAGAGTTTTCAACAAAAGAACCTAATTGTAGAGGAATCTATACATGTGGTTTTCGATGATAACCTCCTTCCTAGGAAGGATTCTTGTGATGATGATGATGTAGGAATCATTGAAACCATTGATGATGGATAAGCATCAAAGGTGGATGGGATTCCAAGCAATGAGGAAGCACAAGATCCTCTAATAGAAGCTCTTGGAAATGTAAAACTTGAAGAAAAGGAAGTGAGCTACCCAAGGGAGTTCAACTATGTCAAAAGTGGTAAAATCTTGGTTGATCCATCCAAGGGGGTAACTGCTCGTTCTTCTCTTAAACTAATGAATCATATTGCATTTATCTCATGCATAGAGTCTAAAAATATCAAAGAAGCCTTAGGTGATGATTATTGGATTTTGGCTATGCAAGAAGAGTTAAATCAATTTGAGAGAAGTAATGTATGGACATTAGTTGATAGGCCTAGTAATAAGTATACTATAGGAACAAAATAGGTCTTTAGAAACAAACTAGATGAGAATGGTAACATTGTAAGAAACAAAGTTAGATTAGTAGCTCAAGGTTACACTCAAGAGGAGGGAATAGATTTCGATGAAACTTATGCACCCGTAGCTAGAATGGAAGCCATTAGGATGCTACTTGCATTTTCATGTTATCATGATTTCAAGCTTTTTCAAATGAATGTCAAAAGTGCTTTCTTAAATGGTTTTATAAATGAAGAAATGTATGTTGAACAACCACCGGGTTTTGAAGACTCAAAATTTCCAACCCATGTTTTTAAATTAACAAAAGCTTTATATGGTTTGAAACAAGCTCCTAGAGCTTGGTATGAAAGGCTTTCAAACTTTCTTATTGAAAAAGGTTTTGAAAAAGAGAAGGTGGATACTGCACTTTTTATAAAAAGGTTTAAAAATGACATCTTAGTAGTTCAAATTTATGTTGATGATATTATCTTTGGATCTACTAATGAGTGTTATTGTCAAGAATTTTCTAAGCTAATGCAAGGTGAATTCGAGATGAGCATGATGGGGGAGCTCTCATTCTTTTGGGGACTCCAAATTAAGCAAAGGAAGGATGACACCTTCATCAATCAAGCAAAATACATCAAGGATATGCTAAAAAAGTTTGGCTTGGAGAATGTGAAACCTCAAGCCACTCCAATGAGCTCATCTACTAAGCTTGACAAGGATGAAGGAGGTAAGTGTGTTGATTCTAAATTGTATAGATCTATGATAGGTTCTTTGCTTTACCTTACCGCAAGTAGACCGAATATTATGTTTAGTGTTTGCTTGTGTGCTAGGTTTCAAGCTATTCCTAGAGAATCACACTTAGTTTCCATTAAGAGAATCTTTAGATACCTTAGAGACACCCCCTGTTTAGGTCTTTGGTATCCTAAAGTCTCATCCTTTGATCTGTATGCCTTTTCGGATGCGGATTATGGTGGTTGTAAGATTGATAGGAAAAGTACTTCCGGAACTTGTCAATTTCTAGGTAGTATGCTCATATCTTGGTTCTCAAAGAAACAAAATAGTGTAGCTCTCTCTACCACCGAAGCGGAGTACATATCCTTAGGGAGTTGTTGTGCTCAAGTTTTATGGATGAAGCAACAACTCTTAGGCATTAAGGTAGACACCATACCTCTTAAGTGTGATAATACTAGTTTCATATGTCTTACCAAAAACCCTATTCAACACTCTAGAACTAACCACATAGAAATTAGACACCACTTTATTAGAGATCATGTGTTTAAAAATGATGTTGTTTTAGAGTTTGCTGACACCTTAAATCAATTAGCAGACATTTTTACGGAACCTTTGGATAAGGAGCGTTTTTGGACCCTTAGGAGAGAGTTAGGTCTAACTAGCCTACCTTGACCTCTTAAGTGTTATTTTTATGCATTTTTGCTTGAATATTGATTGACATCATGCTTATGTTTTTCTTTGTATCTTGATGTCTCCATGCATTTTGCTAGGGGGAGTATGAACTTATTCATGCATTTAATCATGTCATAACATCATATGCATGCTTTTAGGAGCTTTAGAAACTCATCTCTAGTACTTTTAGAAGCCTAAATGCAAAGTTTTCCTCGGTGGTATCGAACCCTGTTTCGATACCCGTTCATCATCTAATCTGGGAAGTGTCTGGGAAGAACAGGTATCGAACGATGCTTCGATACCTGGTTTGAAACTGGCATCGAAACAAGCCTGTTTCGATACCTGGTTCGAAACACGCGGCGGCAGTTTGGTTTAAAACACCCAAAACCTAATTTTAATCACACTAAAACACTTCCAAATTTAAAACTCCAAACCCTAGCCGGCCCTCTCCTTATAATCCCCTCAAATCCGTCTCTCTTAACACTAAATCTTCACATTTTCTTTAAGGGATTTTAATCTACGCACCAAAGACTTCATCATATCAACAAACGGTGCTTAACAATCACTTGATTCATCCTAATCTACACTCAAGGTATATTTTCGGAAAACCTTATTTTCGTTTGGATTTAGATTGTTAAAAATTAGTTTTTGAACATATTTCAATTGTCTATTTTATGGGTTTTCATAATCCTACAATTTCTTTTAAAAAATCCAATTTTTTTCAATCGAATATAAATCCTTTTCGTTTTTTTTTTGTTTGGTTTTCAAATTTTTTTAATAAAATTTTCAAATACCTTGAATTGTTAGATTACTTCATAGGATTGAATTTGATTATATAGCATACATGTTTATCAAACTAATCAAATCGATTTTATGTTATATCTAGACTATGGCACCAAAGAAACGTTCTCGTACCGAGGCTGGTTCTTCATCACACTCTACTCGTGTTGATGTAGAAGAAGTCCTTGCACGATGCTTAGATACACCTCAACGGGCCAACTAATTCAACCTCTTTCGCCATATCCCTTTTAAGCAAGAACGTAGGGTTGATGTCAATTTCATGAACTCCATTAAGTTTCCATTCCGATACTACAATCTTATTGTTCAATGAAAGTTCTTGCAATTTCTTACCCACTCCAGTAACTATTTTCCTACTCTCGTCCTAATTTTTTACACTAATGCCACATGCCTTCTTGACCCTATGGACGAAACCAAAGTTGTAGCCATCGAGTCTTTTCTTATGGGCAAACTCTTTCACATCGATGTCTCGACTCTTGAGGAGGTTTTTGGCCTTGAGGA
Organism: Abelmoschus esculentus; assembly: GCA_035048815.1. Taxonomy (NCBI): domain Eukaryota; kingdom Viridiplantae; phylum Streptophyta; class Magnoliopsida; order Malvales; family Malvaceae; genus Abelmoschus; species Abelmoschus esculentus. The sequence goes on along the minus strand of JAUCBN010000027.1, from coordinate 14,803,498 downwards.
TGAGGGTGAAACCGATGAGGAATCTCTAGGCCAATTTATCGGACTCGCATCTACTCTTGACGTGCATGATCGTTTTCTTCATATTATCATCTCGTGATGGATTCGTCCATCCAATGGTAAGTTCTCTCGTATACGTCTAGTAGATAGTTTTTGGCTAGAATGTTTTCGTCAACGTGTTAGACTAAATCTCGCCCAAATTGTCTTCTCCAAAATTGTTTGGCATGTTAAAAACCGAGCCACCCCTCTTGTCCAATCTTTTCCTTATGCATGTATTTTAAGCTCCATTTTCTTGCATTTGAGAATTGATTGTTCTTTTGACCGGGTAAAGTCTTTGAAAGAACTTATTGGTGAGACTTCTCTTCACTGTGCCCACTTTGTTTATTCTGATAACGGTGAATAGTCTCGTGGTGCTCCTCTTCCTCCTGCCATTGACCCTGAGCCTCTTCATCAAGTTGCTCCAAGTGTTGACATGATGGCCTTCCTTACTACTCGGTTCGATAACTTGGATGCTCAGTTTGGTACTTTGAATGACAACTTTGGTTCATTGAGTGCTCGCTTGGATTCTATGGATGGTCGTCTTGACTCTATGTCCACTCAATTTCAATCTAGTTTTGACTCTATCAATACTAGATTGACGGGACTAGAATCTCAAGGCCATGCTTTGCGCATCTCTATTGAGGCCCTTCGGTATACTCAAGAACTTAACGCCCAAGATGCTCAAGATGTCAATGTCGAGGATGAAGATGACGAGGAAGACGAAGACGAAGAGGACGAAGACAAGGATGATGATGATGAGATGGGCGATTAGAGCCCCTCCTTTATGCTTTGCTATTTTGGCTTTCTTAGGACTAGCTATGTTTTCTTAAGTTATTATTGCATTCATAATTAGACCATATGCATCTATCGTTATTATTTCCTTATTATCTTGTTTACTTTGTTGGATTTGGATTTTTTTAATATTTAATGTTATGGATTATGTTTATTAATTTTCTCCTTAATGTCTTATGTTGCTTTATAGTTCATTGATTTTGATCTAACAAAAAGGGAGAGAATTTTTATGTTTTTAAGTTTAGGATAACCACCATATTTAATGTATTTAAAAATCGTGCACATATTAAGGGGGAGTCTTTAAAAATTTTCAAAGAGTTTTTAAATCCAAAAATTTTGACTTAAACTTAAAAATCTTTAAATGGTTTTGTTATATCAAAAAGGGAGAGATTATAAAACTAAATTTGATTTTGATATAACAATTAAATAGAATGACTATTCTTTGAAATAATTTTAAGTCCCTAAGTCAATATTTTTTATTTCAAGTCAAATAAAGATTTTAAAAGAAATTTCTAAGTGTTTTTGAATGATGGTATCGAACCATGGTTCGATACCCCTGGATTTTCAAAGCTATGTTCTCATGTTCAAGAACAGGTATCGAACCACCATTCGAAACAAAGGAGCTCACTGCCAGCCTCTGTTTCGAAGCATGGTTCGAAGCACTTCGTGCATATTTTTGAGTATTTTAAAATCTATCAAAAATAGACCCCTGGTATCGAACTACGGTTCGATACCACCCTTAATCCCAACGGCTATTTTTGAATTAAATACTTTGACCGTTGGTGGTAGTTAATTTTTGATTGGTGGTTAGCCTGTTCCGAAGCATGGTTCGATACCAACCTTCACAGTTTCAAAAAGGTATCGAAGCATGGTTCGATACCCCTTGGTTTAATGTACAATGACTCTTTCTATTCTTGATCTGTTTCAAAACAGGTAGTATGTGTTTCGATACTGCCTGCTGCAGAGTGCATTTATGGTGGGAAATTGAAGTCTAAACGGCCATATTTATGTTCCCAACAACCACAACGGATAGAAATCAATGAAATGGTATAAAATAAAGCAATTTCAACAGCATTAAGGACTATTGAACCTCAAGCAACATCCAAGCACACAAATCCAACTTAAAGCACTTCATTGCATATTTTAACCTCCCAACTTGTGTACTTCACTTTGATCAGTTGTAATTTAAGTTTGGGGAGAGTTTGTTTGTATTTGGGGCTATTATTTCCTGTGAGAGAATCCTTCTTAGCCAAACCAAATTTCTTGTAACACCTTGTGAGGTCTAAATCAATTTTGGGTAGAAAATTGATTTTCTTGCAAAGGTTATCCCTTGAACCTAGAAAAAGGTTGAATTCAATAGTGAATTGGTTTCAAAATCCTTAGTGGGAGCTAAGGAAGTGGATGTAGAGCTTGTCCGAAGCTTGAACCACTATAAATCATTGTGTTTGTTATTTATCGATTTTTACCGAAAATCTCCTACCAAATTTTTAATATCCAATTCACCCCCCTCGTGCCCATTATTCAACGTCGATCAACTCAACATGATTCTTCAATGCAAACAAACTAGAGCCAATTTCGAGCACCTCTAGAATGATATTGCTTATCCACTTTTTTCTCTTTTTTTATTTGCCCAAAATTCTAACAACCTAAATTCACAAAGTCTCCATCAATTAACAAGTCACAACCGTGTAAAACAAATTTCAGCATCATAGTAAAATTCTAGATTTTTTCAATGTAATTCTAAAATCAAAGGCAATTTCAATTAAGTGCAATGACATAAATCTCATCATTATTTATTCATCAAATTTAAAGCAATTAGATCAAATTAAAATTCTTGGTAAATAATTTATGCAATCTATATGCAACATGAAGGATGAATGCAACTAATTTAAAGGTAAATACCCCAAACTTGAGACGAGCATTGTCCCCAATGCATGCAAAAATAAAAATAAAAAAGTAAATGAATTAGTTGTCACCTTGAGGTGTCAATTTTCTTGTTGCCATCAACTTGGCTTTCTGTCCTCGTGGTTGTTGTGCTAGTAGTTATTAGATCCTCCATTGATGTTTTTCTATTTTCTTGAACAGTACTTGCCCGAGCAACAACAATTGCCTGGGCATAAGAAGTGGCGATCATATCGTAACAGCGAATTGATCCAAAATTTTCAATATAATCACAACTGCTCTTGCTTAAAAAATAATAATAGTGAAAATAGGCGAAAAAGATCATTAGTAAAGGAAAGAATTTCGTTTAGAAATAAAAAGGAAATAAATAAACAAAAAATATGGGTAACTTTTAGAGTTAATTATGAAATTAATCTCTTCAAAGTTTAACCCATATTCTCTACAATCAAATCTCCTTGGATCTTGATTTTCTTTCCTAAAAAAAGTCAATGAAGCAAGAATTATTCAAACTATGAGAGGATAATTATTCCTAAAACAAAACAAACCATAATAAATAAAATTCATAAATAAAAAAATAAAAGATAAAAATAATAGTAAATAAAAATATCAAGAAAACTCATGGAGGATCATTTTCGATATTTTTTATAGTCCATACACACTCTCCATCGAGTGACAATTCTACCCAAAAAGGGTTGGACCAAAATGGGTACGGATATTCCCCTATGTGCTATCATGGTGGAGGTGTCTTTCTTTCGCGTTCATTTATAATCCATGCATGTCTTCCACCTTGATATTGTTCTTGAAGGCAAAAATAAATTATTAGAAAAAATTATATCGACATCCAACCACTTAATAAAATCAAACTAAATATTCATAACATAAAAATAACCCAAGCCAACTAAATTTAGTTCATGGCTGGGCAATAGTTGCCCAATAACATTCCTCTCATCACTCAAAATAATAAAAGAGACAAAGAAAAACAATTGTCACTTGCTTCCTCTTCGATCTCTCGCTCCTGCCTTCTCTTCTTCTCTTGGACTCCAAGCCCCTCCTTTTATGGAGATTTTCGATCAACAAAGTTAAAGGAATAATATAGACATGGAAATAATCAAGTTAGAATATTTCTCTTTCTAATATATATTTCCTTCTTTGCTTGATCCTTCAATCTTTTCATATCTTCTTTCCATAGATAGCTCTCCATCAAAGATTTCCTTCTGCAATTAAAGAAATAAACCACAGCAGCATCTTTTCTACCGAAAATAACCAAAAATAACCAAACAAGGAAATAAAGTGATAATCAAGGAAATAAAAGGAAAATGCATGAAAATAATAAAATACAACTAATTATTTGCTTAAGTATAACAATAATAATGAGTAAAAAAGAGTAATAAAATCAATATTTTTGAACACTCATCAAAAACTCAAGCAGATCAACGTCGTCGTGAATTATAGTTAAAGGAGGATAGTTGGGAATTCGTTCGAATCCAACCATATCGACGGGTTTCGCTAAGGCTTCACCGATAGGGATGGCAACGGGTCAGATCTGGACCGGATCCAGCTGGATCCAGATCCATTTTTACACCATGGATCGAGATCCGGCCCAGATCTGCGGGTCTAAAAAATTGAGACCCATATCCAGATCCAATGGATTTTACGAATCTGGGTCTAAAACGTGTCCAAAACGAATCTTTTAAAAAATGACTACTTGACCTATTTTTTAATGTAATAAAAATATTATTAATTAATTTCACATCACAATTTCGATGAAGAAAAGATTAATTTCAATTAACAAGTATCAAGATAAAAAAACTATAAATTAAAATCTTAAAAAAACTCAACAATTATACAAATATCTTTTGAGTAACAAAAATATTAAGAAATGTATGTTATAAAATATTTCACTATCGCAAATCGAGTATCGTACTTTTACTTTTTAGAGTATTAGTCTTCATCACTACTTAAATCATAAACATCTTAAAATAAACAAGAAATTACCAACTAAAGAGAATTTTTTTATGAAAATAATATTTTTGAAATATAAATATTAATATTAAGGTTCTATAATATAATAACTTTCTTATATAACTTGTCAATGATATTTATAATTTCGCATCATTATCACAATCTTCATTAATAGTAGAACAAATATGTATTCCTTTAAAAAGTTTCTCTGTCATAAATAAATAAAAATTATATTATAGAATAATGTAAAATATAAAACCTACTATTATATATTTATATATATTTTAAACTGGTTTTTTTAATAAATAGGTAAACGGATACGGGTCTAGGTTCGGGTCTTAAATATCAGATCTAGATCCAAATCCGACCAGATCCATTGGGTCTAAAATTTTAAGATCCAGATCCTATAAAACGGATCAGGATCTACGGATCCGGATCGAGTCCAGAATACATTGCCATCCCTATTCACCGACAACAAAAATTGGGACCTCGGTATTTTGACCCTATCGTGTTTTGCAAAGGATTGGTCAAGTCGTCTACAAACTTGATTTGCCAGCATCAACTCGTATACACCCTGTATTTCACATTTAACAACTTAAGCCCTGCAAGGGACATCCGAACCAGCAAATCACCCCCTATCACTATTACGAGAACACTTTGCTTCAGACGTTACCACAGCTAACCTTGAGGACAAGGTTGTTCTTTTAGGAGGGGGTAATGTCATGCCTACACTAGTGGTCGATATGCCAAGGAAGGATGTGGCGGTTGGTAATACCAACACAACGAATCTGGAGATACAAGAGCCACGTAGAAGCAATAGAGAAAAAAAGCTTCCTCAATCTCTAACTGGTTTTATCTGTTACTAAGGATTAGATTATAAATAAATTGTATTGTTAAAGAAGTTAAGAATGAACTTTTGAGATAATTTCCCAAATTCTAATTTAAATTCTACTTTCTCTATCTTTTCTTCCTATTCTAAATTCTACTTTACTGGAAGTTCACAACAGTATCTTTCGGTGTTTTATTTTAAAATAATAGATTTAAGATTTAAAGTTTAAGATTAAAATTTATAATTAAAAAATAGAAAATTATTAATAAATATATTTTTTAAGATTTAATACGTGAAAATTAGAGTTAGTATTACAAAAATTTTTCCCATGCCCTACGCCCTATTGGCTTCCTTTGGTACAATTAAGATAAGGGCAAAGACAGTTTGAAAGGACGGTAGAACCTAAGCAAAGTTTGCCTTCCAAGTTATGTTAATTGACTTTAAATTCTGATGCAACAGAAGACAGAGAGACCAGAGAAATGCCCTTGGGCCTTGTGGTATGGCCAATCCATGCCAAAAAAGGTGTAGATTCACCTCAATCAGTCACTTCAATCCCCTTGTCCATGTGGGATACCAGCATAAAACTACCCCACGAGGAGGGGTATGCCTCTTTTGAAGATTAATACTCAATCAAAACAAACATGGGGAGGCTACTTTCAGATTCATACACTAATAATTAAAGGAGGTTCAAGGGAATAAAAGTAATATAATTCCTTTTACCTCTTTATATACTCCACTAATAATTTTTTTAATTATTTTATTAATTATTTTAATTTATTAAAAGTACACGTAATATATATTAGTAAAACATATAAAAAGACAAAAATGGACAAGTTTTCTTGGTAACCCCGGACCTAAACCAGTTGCAGTTCCAGGCACTGCTAAAAACGTAGGGTTTTCATAAATGTTAGGGAACGAAGAGGTCCACCGCCGTATTCAACTTCATATGGGTATGGCCTAGTCTTGTTTTTAATAATTGTATGCACCTTTTTCTGGTTTGGGTTGGCTTATACTACATCACACCAAAAGCTGTGCTACTCATTCATCAATATTATTATTTTTATTTAACTACAATAATTATAATTATATCTGTTTTAGTGAATATTTTTAATCATTTAATATTGATCGTTCAATCACTAGACTAACATTCCTGATGTTTAAATTTATGACCTTTAAAATCAATAACCGTTCTTTTAATCACCGAAACTAGATGACTCATGCACTAGTATTACTTTTAAGTTTTCATCCCAATTAAACAGAGAAATTCCATTCTATTTAAGTATTTAACTATATATAGTAATAATTTTTGTTTTTAATAATGTATATGACATTGGCTTGGCTGATTCAATGGTTAACAGGAAAAGTCCCTATGGGGGATAGGTTTAGGTTTACCAAACTTGCGATGCTAAAGCAGAAAAATTGTATTACGAGTTTTATTACGTTATTTATAAGATTAGTCAATTAAATATATATTTTATTTTTTATTAAGTGAATCTTCGATCGATAAGAAAATATTTTTGAATTTAATCTATAATAAATATTAGTAAAGATTCGGTTGATAAAAAATAAAACATAAAAATTAATGAAATTAATGCATTTAATTGATTACTCTCATAAGATAAAGCGACGAAAATGACCCACAATATAATTTTGAAAAATTATATTTAATTATTTTTTTTGTCGCATATTTTTTATCAAGTGACTATTCACTAATATTTATTATAAACTAAATTTAAAAATAATTTTTACTAAGTAAAGATTCTTGGTAAAAAATATGAGATAAAAAAATACTTAAATGAATATCTTTAATTGATTGGTCCTATAGATAATGTGACTTAAATGACTCACGATATAATTTCTCCTTTAAAAATTATTTATCCGAGTGCAAATTTGTGGTCAAAATTAAAATCTTATTTTATTTTTCCCTTAAAACTAAGTATTTTCAATTTTTAAGCTTAACTATTAATTTATATGCATTTAATGATATTAAATTATTACAAAAATAGAAAGTTTTATTTAACTAAAGATGATCATATTTCTATAAATATAAAGTGAGCCATAAAACTAAAACGGATCTTAATAATATAATATGATTAATATTTTTAGGGTTTAAAGTTAAAAGGTTAGGAGTTATCGTTAGGATTAGAAAATTAGAGGTAAGGTGTATTTTCAGGGTGTATGATTTAGGATTTATGATATAAAAAATAAAGGTTAATATTTAAAATTAATTTTTTTTAAAAAAATTCAAACGAAGCATGAAAGAAGACATAAAAAATGATTTTTACCTATTAATTAGAGTTAATATCTTCCCACATGTTATCTGACGTTGTCTGATTCTTAATCTTAAAGATTTTGATGTCATTTTCCTAAATAAGTTTCTTAATCATTTAATTAACCAAAATTTTAAACTTGAATTTATAGTTGAATTAATCACCAGATATATAGATCTTTAAAAGCTTGAGTATTTTTTTCTAAGGTAGCTGTGTGTTCTGGTCAGAATTGGTCAGCCAACATCTTTGAAGACACTGATACATGTGTTTGTATGTTGTACGAATATTGTAATAAACTCGAACTAAGAACGAGAATGTTTGAAGTTCTTGGCAATTAGTTGGGAAAACACCAAAACCTAACAAAACTTGGTCATGCATGATGGTTTTATATGGAGATACAGTTTAGATACAAAATTCTTTTTAGTATATATAATACTTTAATTCTATAATAATATAGGGTTATATATCATTAATGCATCATTACGAATCTTTATATAAAAAATATTATTGAATTTAACATTAACTATCATATGAGTCACATTTAATTTATCGAATTATAAAATTTCATATAAGAGAATATATAAACTATCAAAAAATATATTAAAAATATATAGAGCGTAAAGTTATGAGATTTTATGGATATAAAATTAGATTATTAATAAAAAATATAATGAAATATTAAAAATATAAAAAATAAAGTTTTTAAATGGTACAACATGTAAAAATTATTATGTGCATCCTTTCATGCCTCCTTTGAATTTTTTTGAAAAATTGAATTTTTAATCATAACTCTTATTTTTTATATCTTAAACCCTACCTCTAAAAAATACATTCTATCCCTTATTTTTCTAAACCCTAATTATAACTTTTAACCTTAAATCCTAAATTTTAAACCTAAATCTCTAATTTAAAACGAAAACATAAAAAAAAACACGAAAAAAATAAATAATTTCCACCCTTAGAATTGCCCTCCGCCACGCCTAAGTTACTAGGTGCCTATACCTTTTTCTTACCCTTGTCCTTGACTCTTGGAATCGTTTCTGAGACCATCATTGTAGTTCACGTCATGTCCTAAATTCTTAATCCAATTCGTTTCAAACTGTGAGCCAAGGAAATTAAAAAGGTTGCCTTTTCCCTTGAAAACCAAACCAAACCAAACCTAGAATGTAGGCATGAGGTTGCTTCAACTCTAACCTCACTCAGACAAGTGATACCAAATCATCCAATGAATTACAATCCCAATTATCACAATTTTTTAAACAATACCCACGATTTAAGACAAGAAAAAAAAATATATTCAAACACAAAATTTAAAGACAAAAATAAAAACGTGAGGTTTAGACACTCGCTCCAACATTATTATTTGATATACATTAATATCAGGGACGGAATTAGAATTTAATATTAAGAGGAGTAATAGAAGAATAAGAATCTATTAAATCTTTAAATTTAAAAATTAAAAGAAATAAAATCTCTTATTTAACTAACATTTAAACTAAAAACGACTAAAAGTGTAATTATATAAAAAAAATGGGAGAGGCAGCAGCCCCTCTTACTCTAGACAGTTCCGTCTCTGATTAAGATTAAGGTTTGTTTCATGTGTTATATATATAGGGTTAGAATTAATTTATATGGTGTAAAACTCGTTTAGTTTTACATTAATTTTGGACCATTCGATGATGATAATAAATGATAAGATTATTTTTTATTTTTTTAGTGATAATCTTCACATTTTCTACCGTTAATCTTATCCATTCTTTTACTCATCTAATGATCATGAATTACTATAAAAATCTCTAAATTTTATACCATATAATTTGATTTTATCCATCTAACTTTAATTTTTATACTATGTGAGGTATATAGTTCTGATTTTTTTAATAAAGTAAAAACATAATTATCGGTTTGAGGAAATATTAATATTATGATGGTTTAAAATTAATTTTATGTGATAGGTAATATTTGTGTTTATTTTAAGTAAGAGTAAGTTGTATATACTTTTATACATTAAATTATTTAAACTCGAATTATCTAAGTTTAAATTTCATAAAAAACAATAATTATTGATTTTATTTTTTCGTTTATTTTATTTTTAATAAATTATTTTGTTTTTGTGACATAGTTTTATTCTACCTTTTAGTACGTTTTTTTAGTTTTTTTATTAGGGTTGGATCTGACACGCCACGACTGATAAGATGACGCTCCTTTTGTTATGTTGTTGATCTCTCTATTTCGGATCCTCGAACTAGATTTGGATATGTGATTACATCTACCTTTTTATCGAATGCTGGTAATATCATTGTTATCAACATACCTTTGTTGTAATATGCATTTTTATGTATCCTACTTTCTTATCTTTTATTTATCTGATCCTATTATAATATTATGATACTAATTTTATTTACTAGATATACATCTGAATTTAAGTGTTTTGTTTATTATAATATAAACTTTAATTATAATTTCGGATATATTCTGATTTTAATAAATTCAATGAATATTTTAAAAAAAATCATAAAAAAATACAACATGCACATAACATGTTTTTAATGTAATTTTTTATAATAACTTCCTTGTAAATTTAAATCTCTAGGATAGGGAACTTTGAAAATTTAAATGTTGCCTAGGAACCTAGAAAAGATTATAAATTTCATGTACTTCGTATCTTACAAAAACTAAAAGTTGAATTAAATATTTTATATTCTAATGGTAAATAATTATAAATTATTTAAAATTAAAATTTTAATTAAATTAATTTTTATACATTATATCTATTTTAAAATAATTAGGTCAAATATCAATTTTAGTTAATTTAAAAAATAAAAAAAATAAACTTTAAAACACTAAACCTTAAATCTAAAAATTATAAACATCAAACTTAAAACCCTAAACACTAAATTTGCACACTAAACCATAAATTTAAACATTGGATTTTGGTTTCGAGTTAAAACTGTAGTGTTATTTGTCTATTGTTTATATTTTATGCATTATAGTTTAAGTTTTGAGGTTTATATTTTAGGGTTTATGATTTTAGATTTATAGTTTAAGATTTTATGTCTAGCGTTTAAGATTAAAGTTATGATTTTAAGTTTAGGGGTATAAGTTTATTTAAGGTAAATAGTTTTGGGTTTAAAGTTTTGGATTTATGAATAAAATTTTATTTTTTAAATTAACCAAGATTGTTATTTGATCTAATTATTTATAAAAAAATAAAAAATATGTATAATATATAAAAATAAATAAATTAAAAATTATTTAAATAATTTATAATTATATATTAAGTTTTTTAAAATTTTAATTTTTATAAATTAGTTTAATGGTGCTCAATAATACTCATCGTTAATAGTGTTTAATAATATTTGACATAAAGATAATTTTAACCCTTAACGTTTGTAATTTTTATGGTTTTGATCTTTATTTTTTTGGGATAAATTTAGTCCCTGGCCTATATCTTTTTGACAAATAACTTATTTTTCAACTACCATGATAATTAAACGTTAAAAATTTAACAATGATGACATGTCATACGCATATGATAATATTATTTTAAATAACATGTATCTAACCTATTATATATATATGAAATATAATTTTATTATAATATAAATATAAAACAATTAAAATTAAAATAAAATATTAAAAAATTAATTAATTTTAAAATAAAATACTACTAAACATTTTCAACCATAACTACGATAGAATCAAAATCTTGTCTTAAAAAATTAATTAATTTAGTAATTAGGATTGAGAATGTTTAGTAACCTTTATTTTAGAATTAATTAATCTTTAATATTTTATTTGAATTTTAATTGTTTTATATTTTATATTGGAATAAAATTATATTATATATATGTATTTAATAGATTAGATGCCATGTCATTTAAAATATATTATCATATGCATATGATATGTCATCATTGTTAGATTTTTAACGGTTCAATTATCATGATAGTTAAAAAAAATAAACTATTTGTAAAAAAGATATTATGGACTAAATTTATCCTAAAAAATAAGGGCCAAAATAATAAAAAATTTAAACGTTAATGGTTAAAATTATCTTTATGTCATACTATTTATCAAACGTCGTAAATTTTTTTTTAAGTAAGTTTATTAATTTTATTTTATTTACTATAAATAAAATTTAACTTAATCTTCAAAATATTACTCTAAAATCTAAATATTAATTTTTAGATCATAAATTATAATCACAACTTTAAATTTTTTCCAATTATACGTGAATTTTAAATTCTTAGACATATTAGATATAAATCATAAATATATAGTTGTACCCACTCCCACCAATCTTTGGATTTTATGTTCATTATTTTTCTATAATCTCCTCCTCTACCCCCATTAAATTATCTCCCTCATTTCTTCACTGTCACTATTTTCTCATCTCTCTGAAAACCCAGAAAGGAAAAAGGAGAAACCTTTAGAAATCCGTCCTTTTTAGCACCACTGTTTTGACAACACCTGATTTTCTATTCTGGAAAACAAAGCGGAAGATATTTAGATCCCATTGTTTTTATATTTTCTTTGCTGGGGCTAAGCTCTTCACATTTTGGATTTTTCTTGGAAATATTTCTGGGTTGTACTTTTGGAGGAGAAATGTGGAGCGAAGAGCTACTTTTCTGGGTTCTAAAACCGATTGGAGATTTGATGGAATTATAAGAGTTGATGCTTTACTTTTGGATATTTCATGGAGCTTATAAGCCGGTTTGGTTCAACCACCTTAACCAGATTTGATTTTAAGCTTCGATTTGCAGCTGTTTTATTGGAGGTAAACCTTCGATTTCACTTTATTTTTTCCTAAAAGAGGGAAAAAAAATCCTCAAGACTGTTTGAATTGTATAAAAGGCTAGGATAATTGTGGGTTTAATTGTAGAAATAAACCAGGTTGCAGAACTTGTGGGTTCACTGAGAAGATTAGTTCGAAAAGGAAAGATCCGATATTTTGAAATTTTCTGTTTAGTAAAGTTTTTTTTTTTTGCCTTTTCCCTTTTCTTTTCCGTGTTTAAAGATGTGATTCATTTGGGTACTTCATAGTTTTTTTGTTGGGTTCACTGAGAAGATTAGTTCGAACGATTTTGGGGGGTTCTTTCCTTTCCGGAAACTGTTCACTAAGTGTTTTCTTGTTGGATAAAACTGTGAACTCGAATTAGCTCTTAAGAATTTTGAAAGTTATCTTGGATTCTTACATCTACAGTTTTCTTTGTTCCCCAATTTTATTAATTCCAACTTATTCGACGTCGAAAATTGGGGTGGGGTGGGGGTGAATGCCACATTTGATAGCTGAATTTGAGTTCACGATTTGCAAAAATTTTATCTTGGTGATGATATTAGCCACTGTTAGGTTTTTGTAGATCTATTGATGCATAGAGTTTTAGGTTGCCTTTTCGGTTTTAGTTTCTGATTCTGGGTTTCTTGTTTGTGCAATTACCTTTAAAGCTGGAGCTTTTCTTATGTGTACCGCAGATTTTAGTGTTATTTTTATGGTTTGAAGCTGCTACAGCTAAGTTTCGGGAGCATGATGATCTGCAATGGGAAGGCCAGGAAAGAGGAAGTAGTGAAATCATTGCCTCACATTCATGTATTCATGACCAGATAGTTGAACAAAGGAGGCGACCGGGTCGTAAGGTTTATTCGATTTCTCCTCAAGTTTATGAGCATTCTGGTATCTCAAATCATGTACATTACAAGGGAAGGTCGCTGCTTGGGATTCCTGAGTTGCTTGGGCATCCAAAGGATGCTAAACAACCTATAAGAATATTTTTAAATTATGATGCTGTTGGCCACTCACAGGATAGAGACTGTCGAAAAGTTGGTGACATTGTGAAGGTGAGTGCTTTTGCGTCCTTGGTGATCTCTTCAACATTGTAGTTCTGGTCATGATTGTGAGTCTAATTGAGGGTATATGGTGTTTTCTTTCTTTGTTTTTCTGTTGTTTCCGGATTTTATTTTACCAGCTTGGGGAGCCTCCTCTGAGTTCTCCATCTGGCACGCCCTCCTGCAATCCCCATGGTGATCCTCCAATTTATGGTGACTGTTGGTATAATTGCACTTTGGATGATATATCTGGGGAGGACAAACGTTGCCGCCTTCGCAAGGTTTGAGTTTATACATTTTACAGATGAATTTGCTTTTGTTGAGTGCTAACTTTTCTAAGAAATTTAATGAAGGCTCTAGGGAAGACAGCTGACTGGTTCAAGAGAGCCTTGGCTGTAGAGCCTGTGAGAGGAAATCTGAGATTGAGTGGATATTCTGCATGTGGACAAGATGGAGGCGTACAGCTACCTCGTGAATATGTTGAAGGTATGCCATTGTTGTTTCATAACTTTTCTTAGATTCCATTTTCATCTTGGTGTTGGTATCTAAGAGTACTTTCCTGTCAGATTCATTCTTTTGTAACCACAATCTTTATCAATTCTTTCATGCAGATGGTGTTGCCGGTGCAGACTTGGTTCTTCTTGTGACTACAAGACCTACCACTGGAAACACTTTGGCATGGGCGGTAGCATGTGAACGTGACCAATGGGGTCGTGCAATTGCTGGTAATTTCTTGTTGTCCCATCTCTAAAGCGTTGAATATATTGATTATGTGTGCAGTAGAAATCCAAAATCAAAAGCAACTATATACTTCCTTTTTGTAGGTCATGTGAATGTTGCTCCTCGACATTTAACTGCTGAAGCAGAGACTTTACTTTCAGCTACTCTTATCCACGAGGTTTGATGATTTTAATTGTATTAATTTGGAAGGAGTGTGGAAGGAAATTGCATGCCTAAACACCATTTTCGTTTTAATCCAGGTTATGCATGTTCTTGGCTTTGATCCACATGCTTTTGCTCATTTTAGGGATGAGAGCAAAAGGAGACGCAGTCAGGTAATTGCATGGCTTGTATGAATATGGAGACATCAAGTCAATTTGCTTAAGTTTTGGATTCCAAAGGAAAAGTTCAAATCTGCGTCACTCATTCATTGCTTTTTAAATCAGACTTCACTTGAACTTTTAATATTGTGTTTTGGACATATACAAAATTACAAATGCTTTTGACACTGCATCTGATGTCTTGTTGCTTTCAATATGAAAAGTGATTGTTGCTTATTTATCATATCTGTACTTCGCGGAAAGTTTTATAACCTCACTATCCCATGGTCATCACTTTGTGCATTTGCAGGTTACTGTACAGACCATGGATGACAAGCTTGGGAGGATAGTAACTCGTGTGGTGCTTCCACGTGTTGTCATGCATTCACGTCATCATTATGGGGTATTGTTAACTTCTTTGTTGCACCGAGTTTCTTGGCTATAGATACCGAAAAAAGCACAATGAGAAAATTGAACAAATAACTGATGATTGTTTCATTGACAGGCATTCTCAGAAAATTTTACAGGCTTAGAACTAGAAGATGGGGGAGGACGTGGCACATCAGGTATTCAATTTTGGATTTGTTGTTATTTCCTCTCCCCTCTCTATTTTGAGCCATTGGTTGTGGATTACTCATGGAAATTATCTCAAAACTAGTGTATAATATATAATATGGTTCTTAATGGAAGATGCAGCAGTTTAACTGCTTGGTCTGAATGATGACTTGGCTGCAGGATCTCACTGGGAAAAACGGCTTCTGATGAATGAGATAATGACAGGATCTGTGGATACAAGATCTGTAGTTTCAAAAATGACCCTTGCATTGTTGGAAGATAGTGGATGGTATCAAGCTAACTATAGCATGGCAGATCGTCTTGATTGGGGTCGCAACCAAGGAATAGATTTTGTTACTTCTCCTTGCAATCTCTGGAAGGGGGCATATCATTGCAATACAACCAATTTGTCTGGCTGTACTTATAACAGGGAAGCAGAGGGCTACTGTCCTATTGTAAGTTATAGCGGGGACCTCCCTCAGTGGGCTCGGTATTTTCCACAGGCTAACAAGGGTATGTTCTTGTTTGCAACTTGAATTTCTTATCTATAGGGATTGAAAACCGGTGTATTAAAAAAAGAAAATTTTAAGTGACAATCATAGCAAAACTATTTTCAGTTTTGGTTCTATGCATTCCTAATGTGATACTTGTGTTCTGCATGCAACTTGTCCTTCAGAATCCATGACCTGTGTTATTGAATTTTACAGGTGGTCAGTCCTCGCTGGCTGATTATTGCACATACTTTGTGGCATATTCTGATGGATCTTGTACGGACACTAATAGTGCAAGGGCCCCAGACAGAATGTTGGGTGAAGTGAGAGGGAGTAACTCAAGGTGAGATTTGACCCAAAAGAACTTTAATGGGGCTCTGTTTAAACTTTTCTTTTTAACTTAGATATGGTTAGAACTTTTGAGGCAATGGCTGATGAATTATCTTTTAATGATTACATAGGTGCATGGCTTCATCCTTAGTGCGTACAGGTTTCGTGCGAGGTTCTGTGACCCAAGGAAATGGTTGTTACCAGCACAGATGTGTAAATAACTCATTAGAGGTACAGATTGGTGTTTGCTAAGCAGAGTTTTGCTATGATTACCTTTGTTTATAACAATAAAAGATAAAGCTGGCAAAGAAAATTTTGAACATTAAGTTTTTCCCTCCTACACCTTGTAATTAATTTTGTTAATATTTTTTCTTTTAGGTTGCAGTGGATGGTATTTGGAAAGTGTGTCCTAAATCTGGTGGAGCAGTTCAATTCCCTGGTTTTAATGGTAATTTCTATCAACTGACTTTCCAGTTGATAAAATCTATCTATTTGCACTTAATTTTTTTTGATGTTTTATCTGCAGGTGAACTGATTTGTCCTGCTTACCACGAACTCTGTAACACTGCCGCAGTTTCTATGTCTGGCCAATGTGCCAATTCTTGTAATTTCAACGGTGACTGTGTCAATGGACAGTGTCATTGCTTTCTGGGGTTTCATGGTCACGATTGTAGTAAGAGTGAGCTCTAAAATCCTTCTCAGTTTCATTATTTAGTTAAGATAAAGCATGGTATGCTGATTCTCTTCCAAGCTAATCCTTCTAAACAAACTGATATTATTTTTCTGGCCCATGTTATATAATTTCCAGGATCTTGCCCTAGAAATTGCACTGGGCGTGGAAAGTGCCTCTCAAATGGTGTCTGTGAATGTGATAACGGTCATACCGGCATTGACTGCTCCACTGGTAATGTTTTGTTTAACTATAGATACTCATTTTCTATCCTTTTTAGTCGTTTTTTGTATTTCATTTGTGGATGAAAAGTTGAGTTTATATATTGGTAAGCCTTTTTCCGGCAATATTAATCATAAACATATGAGATATGATCTTTGTATTATTCCCTCTTTCTGCAAGAGGAACATAATGAAGCATCGAGTGCTGTATCAATATACTAAGACATTCATTGATGCCTCCCAAGGTTTTCATTTCATTATTGAAACCATTTCATGCTGTGCATATTAGGATAAAATGCAGTCAATTGAAGCCATATTTCCTGTTTGTGTTTGCTCGTTCTTACCATCTTACTTGGAATTATTGCCAGCTGTTTGCGATGAACAATGCAGCCTCCACGGTGGTGTTTGTGACAATGGAGTTTGTGAGTTCCGCTGCTCTGACTATGCTGGCTACACATGCCAGAATACCTCTACACTCCTCTCGAGTCTTTCTGTATGCAAGGACGTGTTGGAGAGGGAGTTGTCTGGGCAACACTGTGCACCTAGCGAGGCAAGTATACTACAACAGCTAGAAGAAGTCGTCGTCATGCCCAACTACCACCGTCTATTCCCAAGCGGTGCGCGAAAGTTGTTTAATAATGTATTTGGGAGCAGCTACTGTGATGCAGCTGCCAAGCGACTGGCCTGCTGGGTAAAGTAGCTCACCCTGACTCTTCTATTTACAAGCATTTATTTTTCACTAGTTGTTAACTCCATTTTGGTTTGGTTGTGATTTATTCCTTCATCAGATTTCGATCCAAAAATGCGATAACGACTGGGATAACAGACTGCGGGTCTGCCATTCGGCATGTCAGTCATATAATCTAGCATGTGGAGCATCACTAGACTGCACAGACCAGACTCTCTTTAGTAGCAAAGAGGAAGGTGACGGTCAATGCACCGGCTTTGGAGAGACGAAGGTTTCCTGGTATAATCGGTTCCAATCTAGTTTCTTTTCAAGAAATACACTTTTGAAAGGATTGTCTGTAAAATATAGGCAGTATTAGCATGACCCGCAGCTGCCATTCCCCTCCCCCCTCCTTTTCTAGGGATGAAGAGTAGGAAAAGTTGCAGTTAATGCAGTACCCTAGGTATAGAGTTTGTCCCAAAATTCAAATAGAAATTTTGGGCATGATCAGGCTTCCCAATTAAAAAGCCTCATGTAGAGAAAATTGGAAAATGTAAAAAAAACAAAAAGAAAAGAAAAAAAGCTCTGGTTTGGCCGAAGGCCTTGAAAGGAAAAATCCCTGTTTTTCTGTAATTGATGTTTCCCTTCTTTAATGGTTCATTTGGCAAAGGCTGGTTCTGTTTACAATAGAAAAGCTCTTGGAAGCAACATTTTCAGGCATCTAGTGGCATGACAGTTTTCATCTAATGTAATGAAGTTTTTTTTATTAATATATAAGGGTATAGAGATAAATAAATATATTTTTTAAAATCTTGTAAGATATTTACATTTTAGTTTTTTATACGGTTTGAATATATTTTCATCATCTTCTCATCTCATTTGAACTTTGATGATAAAACTATTTATCCCCGTAAGTGAAGATTTTGGTTATTTCATATCCCGTGACTTAAATCCCCACAATTTTTTAACATCCCCACCCAGTTCTTACCCTTAATAACAATAATGTCATCAACAGAAATAATCAAAATAATTTTCTTTCGATCTTCCAATAGATGTTACCTTTATGAATAATGTACGGTCAGTTTGACATTATTTGTAGCCACATTTTATGGTATTAAATCAGGCCATTGGTGACTATTTTAAACAATATAAGGACTTTTTTAACTTGTAAACTTTCTGATCATTGATACTTGTATTTATTCTTGAAGAAATTTTCACATACACATCATCTTTAAGTGTCCCATTCAAGAAACCATTCTAGATGTCCAATTGATATAGTATCTTAACCTTGTTAAAAATTAGTGAAAATAGTACCCCTTATACATGAGTGAATCAAACCTAAGCATCTCAAAGCCTATACAAAACCATCTTTATTACATCTTCTAGATCCTCTAGCCATGAATCAAATCTATGTCTTGGACTTTCTTTTAGACAAAAACATGAAAAACTTTGGGATGAATGATTTTTTCTTTTTCTTTTTCTTTGACTTTGGTTCTGGGGATGTATTATTTGTTTTGGTAGGAGGATCATCAGGTGGAGATGCAGGATCGATGTTATTTGTTTGTTTATGTTCGTAGGAACTTATGCTTGGAGTGTGTCTTCCACGGTTCGATCCGGCAGCCATTCGCTGTTTCTCATGTTCAGCCCTCCAATTTCTCAACTCCTGCTCCACTCTTAACTTACCTTCTTTAGCCTTCTCAGCCCTTTCCATAGCAATTCTCTGTGCTTCCTTTCTTTCAGACATCTCTTTGTTTACTTCTTCCAGCTTTTCCAAGCTTTTAGATTGGGACTTCTTAGCTATCTCGATTCGAGACTTAACAGCTGCCATCCTCATGTTGACTTGTGCCTCCACCTCATATGCACGTTTGTTGAGGTCATAGTACTCCTCTGTGGAAAGTATTACACCTGTGGATGAATCGACATTATCAGTGTTATGAGTTGATTCACTCGCTTGCAGAGCTTTGATGGCAGCTAAAGCTAGCTTCTCTGAAACCTTGGCAGCTTCAATCTCCTTTTGAATCACAAGTAATCTACTCTCTATGCTACTTGCTCCAGCTTTTGCCTTCTCTGCTTCTTCCTTCGATTTGCAGAGCTCTTCATATGCAATCTGAGTAAATGACTTGGCCTTCTCAGCCTCTTGTGCTGCTAGCTGCAGTTCTTTGGGGAGCTCTGCCAACTTCTCTGTATGGACTACGGTTTCTTCTGACTGAATCTTTTCCAACTTAGACTTTTCCTTTTCAAGTTGTGATTTTAATGAACTAACAGTCTCCTTCAAAGAAACTACTTCCGCATTTGCTTTTTCTATATTGTTCTTCATCTCTTCGAGTTCCATCTTTGCAGAAGTAACCGCTGCTTGCATATCAGTGTGAGGTCTTCCCTCTGATGTCTCTGGCTCATTGTTGGAGTGTTCGTCAGTTGTCTCCTTATGTTTACATTCCTTATAAGCAGCTAGTTCAGCTTTCAAATCAAGTAGCAAAACTGAAGCAATGTCTAACTTTGATTTCAGCTCCTTTGTAAAATTCACTTGTTGATTGATTCTCTGAAGCTCCTCTTCACCCTGTTTTAGATCCTTCTTCCATTGGAGTGTATCTTGGTCTCGGGCCATGGCTACTGTAATCCTTTTCTCTTCTGCGTCCAAATGAGCTGAATGTGCAGACTCTAAGGCTTCCTTTGTGGTAATCAATTCAATGCTCAAATCTTCCACAGTCTTCTCAACCTCCCCTTTGAAGCAGAAATAGCTTCTTCAGCTTTCTTAACAGCTATCTCTCTCTCAGTAATCAAAGAATCATAATCCTTTTGTATTGCTTCCAGGTCATCAATAACAGATTTCATCTCCAAAACCGCAGTTTCATGCCTGGCTTTAGCAACCTCAAGCTGTGTTTTTGCTGCAACACTAGCCTCATCAGCAATCCCTTGCTCCCTCTCCTCCATCCTGAGCTTTGCAAGTTCAGAATCTTGTTTTGCCTGATTTTCTTCAGTTTGTGCTCTCTCCAGGCTTAACTTCATCTCTTCTATTAATCTCTTTGTGCTGTCCAGCTCCTTTAATACTTTAATCTTTGCCTCTTCTACTTCCTCTGACTGTTTCTTGTATTCAGGCAACTCCACATACATTTTATCAAGTTCTTGGTCTACAAGCTTGCGTCTCTATAGCCCCAAAAGAAATTTTAAGTTGCAATTAATGACAATGTGCAAAGTAGGCCGAGAAATAAATACAAATTACAATGGCCACTAAAGATAAAGGAACAGTTTCATGGTAAACAACATTCACCAGATATGATATATCTAACATACCTCCATGCTTTGTACTTTATGAGCTTTCCAATCAACGCTTGCTCCAAACTTGGAAACTGCTTCCTTAACAGATTCGAATGGTGCAGCTGTATCAATATGAATTCTTCTGCTTAAAGAACCTTGCTTAATGAATCTTGGGGATTCAACAGAAGAATTGATAATCCTTTGATGAGGCAGCATAAGTGAACCATCAAGCACAGCATGGGAACTGAAAAGTGAACCATCACCTCGACTCTTTTGTCCATCCAAACTATCTTGTAATGATCCAACTTTACCAGTGTTGTCCATAAGATGGGGTTCAGTAGAACTGGTGGATGGTTTCATGTGGTGATTCCTTTTGGAATCGCAGGAAGCAGAATAAGTATTTTGAGATTGCTTTCCATCAGAAGGCAAAACCATGTTATTGCCACCATTGACAACGTAAGAACTGACAATGGGATTGACATCTTCAGATTGTTGTTTATATCCAAGAGCAATAGGGGGTAAAGAAAGCTCGTGAGATGATACTAGAAGGTCAGTTTCAGAAGTTCCAACCTTTGGATTGGAAGCACGAGGAGCAATAACTTTCTCAATATGATTATGTGGAATTGCAAGAGAATCAGTATTTTGAGATAGCTTTTTACTGGAACTGTCATGTATTCCCCGAGTCATAGAATCTTCCATCACTCTACCCTGATGATCTATCTGAGTTTGATCAATTCCAACTGACAAATTTGAAGCTGAATCATTTGTTACATGGTTTTCTTGCCCTCTAGTAGTGCCATCAAAAACATTTTCCCTTTAGTAATTGGAACTGTTTGACCTTTAGCAAGTTATGGTCAGTATTTACAGAGGATGAAGAAGATTCTGTTATCTCTTCTACTACATTCTCCTTGTGAGAGAATGACAAGGAGTCCTACCAAGGCGTCTGAAACCAAGAAAACAGAAATCTTGTAAGGGACAAAGAAAAAGAAAATTACAAAAACACACTTTCTAAAAGAACTTAAAAACTGTATATATGCGAGGTGTTAAACCAATTGGTATCTAAAACTGCATTCTTCTATGCTAGATACTCATTTATGTTATGCAACATACAAGTTTCACATTCTAAGGTATATATGTGAGATGTTCAACAAGTTGGACCGAAGAAATCAGCAATTCAATAATAAGTAAGCATTATAAATCATGCAACCTGGAAAACTGAAACAATTACTCATCTCAAACTTATTCCCCTTCTATGTTTAAAGCTAACAATACCTTAGATGTCTCATCTCCTATTAGCTAAATATGTTAAATTGAAGATTCAATCAGCAAACATCTCAACAACAGTTTATCATAACAAAGAATAGCCAAAAAAAATTACAGAACATTAATGGAAGCAGATATTCCACAGCTCATAAAATTTAATTTCATGCAAAAGCTCCCTTTTAGGGCTATCGTCATTCAAATTTTTCAACAAAAAGGAAATATGACTCCAAATTTTATCCCAGATCTCTACAAGTGTCAAAATTGGAAACTAAATAGTTTGAGCACTTAACGTTACAATGAACTGATCCAATCCAATTGCGAGCAATTTTCAAACTCTCGGAGCTTCATTTCCACGGCTAAACAGAAGGCACACGTTTTGCTGCATAATTCAAGTTAAAGCATTAATTCGACGGAGATTAATGGGAATCTAATTGACAAAAATCACTTTCTTTTCTAGAAGTGATGAAGGAAAGGAAAATAACTTACCTGGATCAACCAAAAACACTGAAACAATGATTGGAAAGGAAGCAAATGTTGATGATCTGTGGAAATTTAAGGTTGCAGAAAATAACTGAATCATAAATTATTAATAATTTAAATGAAATTAAATACAAAGTTGGAGAAATTTGACTGCTAAAATTAGAACAAACTACTAGAGAAAAACGGAGAGAACACATTGCTTTCCTCTTTTCTCTCTTTGTTTTTACATTTTAGATGAATTTCCCATTTTTTAACCACCACGGTCTCCGCCGGCTAAGGCTGAAGGACTCTAACGGCTTACCACTCCTCGACCGGGTTTCAAAATCAAAATAATATTGATTTTTTTCTATATATAAAAAATTAAATAAAATCACAGTAATTACGAGTATTTTGCCCAGATAAAGATGTTAACTCATATATATATATATATATGGTATAAAGATAATTTTGACCCTTAACGTTTATAATTTTTATCATTTTGATCCTATTTTTTTTGGGATAAATTTATTTCTTAACCTATGTGTTTTTAACAAATAATCTATTTTTTAACTAATATAATCATTATACCATTAAAAATTTAACGATTTTGGCATGTTATATATATGTGATAATATATTTTAAATAACATGTCATCTAGCCTCATTCTACATATATATAGCATGTCATTGTCGTTAATTTTTTACGATAATAACAAATATATACATGTAAAATATAATTTTATTCTAATATAAAATATAAAACAATTAAAATTCAAATAAAATATTAAAATTAATTAAATCTAAAATAAAAGGCCACTAAGCATTTTTTTTAAATTTTAAATATCATTCTACATATATATGACATATCATTATCGTTAATTTTTTAATTATTCAATCATTATGTTAATTAAAAAAATGAGATATTTGTCAAAAAGATACAAGTTAAGAGCTAAATTTATCTTAAAAAAAAGAGGACTAAAATAATAAAAATCATAAATGTTGAATGTTAAAATTATCTTTATATATATATTGAAAATCCTCAAATATGATCAATTCTATACTCAATTATATGATTATAATATATTATATATTCAATTTTTTATCCTTTGATAACACAGATTTTACGAATGATACTATTTAAATTCAAGTTTATTAAGATGATTTTTTTTTTATTATGATCACTCGTTGAGTTTTTTACTTGACTAATTTTAAATAGTAGCATTGCAAATAATAATGCATATACTAGATACTAAGGAATTGGGATATAGTATATACAAGATTATCACTTATCTAAAATTAATAAGGAAAAATTACTTAAATAGTCACTTATTTATGTAACAAGTTTTACTTTAATCATTGATTTATTAATTTTATCAATTAGATACATAATTATTCATTAAATTATTTATTGTTAATGATTAAAAAATATGTATTAACCAAATTTATATGATATACATTTTTTCTTCATCACTTATACATTTATTAATTCAATTCAATTTAATTTAATTTATCATATAAGAGGCACGTGTTTTTAAAAAATTTAGGGTTTAGGGGACCGAACTTAGGCCTATATAATTAAACATTCATATTATATTATATTTATGTTAACTGCAATGAAGATTACATGTGTAATTATATAAATTTATTTAATTGATATTATTATTATTTTTAATTATTAATAACATGTGAATTAATTAATATTATTTAAATAATTAAATAGTCTGATTGATAAAATTAACAGATCATAGATCGAATTAAAACTTGTTCTTTAATTTAAGTGGCTATTCAAGTAGTTTACCCAAATAATGTTCTAATATTTGACTATCGGTTAAGTAGGAGAGACCTCACCATCTTACCTAAGTCACTTGGTTAATAAATGCCAAGATTTGAGTTAATATAAGATGTGATAATACTAATATTTTTGATTATTCAATAGATTAATGAATTTTAAAATTTTATTGTATTTCAATAACGGTAAATTACATAAATTATCATTAAGCTTTTCTTTTGAACTATTTTGGTCATTAAAGTTTTAACATGTTCAATTTACTCACTGAAGTTTAGACATTGATTTATTTTATCACTCTTCTATTAACTTTTTGACGACATTCATTTATCAACTAATAAGAAACTTCACCAAGATTCGAACGGTCAAAAACTTTATTAGTATGAGAGAAACAATATACTAAGATATGTGTTTCATTCGACGATAGAGGAAGGAAATTGACGAAAGAAAATTTTAATAATATTTTACCGAATCGTGAACTTTATAACTTTTCGATAAAATAGAAATTAAATTCAAACTTATGGAGGCAAGACGAAATGATTTACACAATTTATGACCGAATAACCATCGTTATGAGTATTTGAGGTTTAATAGAGATTAAAATATTCAATGTACGAACTTTAATAATTCAAAATATTTAATATCTAAACTCTAATAAAAAATATTAAACGTTTAAAATTTTAACCACTAAAATAAGTTTACTAATAAAATTCAATAATTGTTTACTTATTTTACGTTTCAATAATTGAACTATCGATGTGCATTTACAATAAAAAAGTATTAATATGTCTGTAATAATGAGTTTTTTTCATTTACCTTGGACAAGACACGCAGAATCTTTTCTTAATTAGTAAATAATTAAAATACCAAATATCCACTTCAAACTTGATTAAGTTGATCTTACGACAAACAAATCTGAGTGGAACTTGTTCTGTCTATTCGAATTCCTTTTTCAATTTTCTTTTTCATTTGTTAATAATTAATGTAATAAATAAATAATGAACGCTAATAAGTACTAATAATGATTACAGACATTATGACTCTCAATTCAGACATATATTTTGAAGTGGTTTTCAATTTCACCCTTACATATAGTAGGAATAGATGTTAGGAAATAATTAAACTTATTAAATATTTTATAGCATATATTAATAGTATAGTCTCACGCACTTAAAAAAATTCAAAATCATATATAATTTTATTAAATATAAAAATTTATATTTTTAATATAAAATATTGTGTTTCTTATCATTTAATTTTCATAAATATTCTTTTAGCTCCTCCCTCAAAGATTATTATACTTTGATTTCTGGCATCTTTGATTCTTCACTATCATAAGGAATATAAACCCATACAAAATCATCCATCTAATCATGAAAAAGGATATATTTTTTTTTTATAAATGGAGAATACGATTGTATGTCTCATTAAAAACCTCTTTAATTTTAAATAAAAAAAAAGAGTACATACAACAGTTTTAAAAAGTACGATTCAAACCGAACACAAAAATTAAAGAAATTTTAGGTACATCTAATATTATATCTTGTTGAGTTAATGGAATAACATCATTAGGGGTGCGTAAAATAATGAACCATTAAAGAATCCGAGGAACACAACCTTGTTAAACCATCAGCATTATTATTTCGGTCAACATAAATAATACGGATTATCCAATCACGTTGTCGCATTTCGATAAGATGATCAGCCAAAGAAGAGTGCACACCATTCATTGTGTCCTCGAAAACACTTCAAAACATCCATGTTATCCAATTCTAATATTATCTTACGATATTCTAATACCATGCATATTATAAACCAATGTAAACACCCAAAATTCAGCATTCAAAATTGAACAGCATTCAATGAATTTATTAAAACCACCTAACCAAAACTGAAAAAGGTTATTGATTGTATAGAATCTGAATAAAGTGAGTTTATATATGGTGTGATTAATATAATTATAGAGGATACGTATCTTTGGAGCTTCACCGAAAGTTTTGGTTTCGTTAGGTGACTGGAAAATGGCAAAGGAGGCACATTATATAAGAAATCGTATAAAAATCATATTTTTTATTACGTTTCTTTTGACACCCCTACTTTAAAATAATAAGTTTAAGATTTATAGTTTAATAAATTATAGGTATATGTATTTTTTAAGATTTAGGGTTTAAATATAAAAAATTAAGATTATAGTTTAATATTTTAAATTTTTAAGTATTTTGTGGGTCAAGATTAAAAGACATGATTAAAAAAATTAACAGTAAAAATAAAAGATGTTATCTATAGGTGGTGTCTTAATTTTTTATTTTTTATAATAAAATTGCCACCTGCTGACATCTTGTCATTTTAATGTTTTTATAACGTAAAATGTTTCATACATGACACTTTAAAAAAAATAATTAAAAATATCAGGAACGGGCGTCTTCCACTCCATTATTTATTTTATCATAAATTATTAATTTTTTTAAATATATCATATTTTTAAATCTAATCCTTAAATACCCAAAGAAATTAAATATACAAGTCTTTATCTTTTCTCCTAAATGAAGAACAAAACTGTGATTTATTATATTTTATAGTAACAAATAATAATTGCATTGGTTCTTTATATCCCTAATTAATTTTTAATTCTCTTCCGAAGGACTATATATCTGAAAGTCCGTCCACAACGAGAGAACCAGAAACCAACCAAAACAAAAATAAACCCCTTTTTGCTTTCTAATCGTAATTAATTCGTCGCATTCCAACTCACTAGTTGAATGGCTTCATCTAAAAGCGTGGATAAAGCTTGCCCAAGGGCTGCAAGAAACAACAAGGACACAGGAACGGCCGCAACCGAGGATCAGGTGAAGGGTATCTTCAACCGCTACGACACTGTCAAAGACGGGTTTCTCAGGAAACAAGAGATTAAGCACGCCTTCGCCAGCCTCGGGTCACGTATGCCTCGTGTCCGAGCGTCACTGGCGCTGCGCCATGCAGACGTTAATGGCGATGGTTACATCGACCAGGCTGAGTTCAACAAGCTTGTTGCCTACACTTTGAAACGTGGGTACAAATTCAAATAATAGTAGGATGTTGAGTAAAATCATCTGAATCAGCCTTGTTTTTGTGTTTAATTTCAGATGTTGTGAGTAGACTGTGTTTTTGTAATCTGTCTCTGTAACAAATATGTAGTTTAATGTTAAACTGTTTTGTAAACTAAACATGTAATGTACTTGTATAAAAAGTTGGAAATAGAAATCTTTACGTTCTTAGTGTCCTTATTCATGTACCAAACTAAAAAAAATAAAGCTAAAATTTAGGGTTATAGTTTAAGAAATTATCAAATTAAAGTAGGATGTTTATGATTTAAAACTTAAGATTACGATTTTAATATTTTTAGTGTTGGTTCTTAATAAGGGGAAGAAAATTTTTATCCCACGGTGATATAACTTAATGAGAGAGTTTGGATAGGATGAACATTTTATTCGACCCGATCTTATAGAGTTAGATTTTTTAATGAAAAAATCAAGTTGGGATTGGGTTGAGTTTTTATTAAATGTGAAATTGAGTCGAGTCATGTCCGGGTTTAAAGTAAAAATATTTAACCTGATCTGATCTGAGATTAATCGTATAATTTTTTTCTTACTTTTTTAAGGCATATTTATAATAAGGGTAAACTACTCCATTGACCACCCAACTAATTGGGGATACCTATTTTTGTCACCCAACTAAAGAACTCGTAAATCAGGTCACTGTTGTTAATTTAAAATTATGATTAAATTAAAATAATAAATAAATTATAGGGATTAAATGTGTAATTATATAGATTTTATTTAACTACCACATCACTGTTGTTAATTTTTTCGTTTTAATTTTAACGATAGTGGCCAAAATAGGTAGGGTTTAAAAATTGGGTGACCTGATTTACGAATTCTTTAGTTTGGGTGGTCAAAATAGGTATCCCCAATTAGTTGGGTGATCAATGGATTAGTTTACCCATATAATAATATCACTATGTATTTTTGTAATAGGTCCTTAAAAGTGATTTTATTTATAATTTAGTCTTAAAATTATGTTTTTATGATTAAATTTCTTAAAATTACTTTTTATAATTAAGTCCTTAAAATTATTTTTTTAGATCGGATTGAGTTTAATGTATTTATTTTGGATCGGATTGGGTCAATTTAAAAAAATATATATATTTAAACCAAACCAATTTAAAATATCTATTTTTAGATCAGGTTTGAGTAGGTCAAAAACTCGACCCGAATTTTAATCATCTCTAAATTTAATAGACAATTAAAACATTAAAAAATAGTCTTAAATTTAAAGTTTCAATAATTTGAGATTATCCATGTACAATTAATAATTCACTAAATATTTCTCACAGGGAATAAAGCTAAAGAGTATTCAACTGGGACAAAAAGCAAGACAAAGTCCTAATTTTTTAAATGGAATTTTCGATGTTTATTAATTTCTTCTAAAGTCGTGAATCAATGGAGCTTCCATTATGTTTAGATATAATAGTAAAAACATTTTAATCTCACTTAAAAATTCAATCATACAAAGATAATAATTTAAAACTAATATTTTGATACACAAATTATATAATTTATATGTTTTTTATTAATTAAATTATAAAATTTAAAATTCAAATCTTTAACCCTAAACTTTAAATATTAAATTCTAAATATTACGACCTAAATTCAATACATAATATAAAGTATCATTTCCCACAAGAAATCACGTATTCAATACGTCTTGATACTAGAGATATATCAGATATGATTTAAATACTTATAAGTATCTATAGAATTCAAGGGCGGTTCAAAAATTTCGGAAGCCCTGTGCAATTTATTAAAATACGACCCTTAGAAATAATTGTCCATAACTTTTGCTAGTTATAAAATTGTAACCCTTAGAAGCAAATGTTCTTTCTAGGGGGCCCTGTGCGATTATTTCTATTGTGCCTATCCAAAACTTCACTAGTTCTATAGAAGCAATAATAATAAGAATAATCAATAAGATTCTATAACCAATTATCGTATTTAAGAAATAATTATAACGTTTAAACAATTATAATGCATCTTTCTTAATTGCATTTTCAAAATCTTTCAATGAATTTCGGAATTAACATCATCTAAAGAATGTTTTATCAAAATTTTGGGGCCCCTCTTTTTTAGGGGGCCCTGTGCGGTCGTTCCTATTGCGCATGTCCAGAACCCCACTGATAGAATTGTAGAATTTACTTGTGAAGCACGAGTGCTTCTGTCTAAAATCGTATCACGTATTCGATACATATTTATACTAAAGATGTATTGGATACGGTTTAGGTACCTACAAGTTTTTTTTTCTTATATTTTTGTTTTTATTCTCTAGCTCTTTTTTTTTATTATTATCTTTTACTTCTTTAGTTTCGATTTTTTTTTACTCACATGACTATCTGATGTCATGCTCACGTAATTTTATCTCGCATTTTATTTTTATTTTATAAAATCTATTATTTATTTAATATTTATAATACTTTTACCCGACCTATACTCTATAATTCTAAAAATTATATATTTTTTTTTATTTTTATTTTTTCGTACATATATCCGTATTCATATCGATACAAAAGAATTATTCTGTGTAGTTTTCATTTCATTCAAAAATTACTTCAGAAACATTACTTAAATTTACATCCTTTTCCCACCAAAACTTTCCGCTTACTCCTCTGCTTTGAATCTGCCGTTCATGTTGCAGAATAAAGCAAGGTTCCTTCAAGATAAGTAAAGATGATCAGTCAAGAGTCTAAAAAGCCAAAAGTCATCTGCCCAGAATCACTTAAAAAGGTTCATCTGCTACCTTTCTTTTCCAGATTCGATTTGTTTAGATCTCAAATAAATCAGATGGCACAAAGAAAACAGTGAAATCAAAGGGTACCAAAAGCAAATCTTTTCAAAATCCAACCTGCTGGACCCCTCCGGATTTCAAGACTTTACCTTAACTAATCTGAATTGACCCGTGTACTACACTTAAGCGAAACCTAACTGCTTTCATCCTGGTTGGCGAGCCGGAAGGATGCTTCGGCATGCCGATGGTAACGACGATGGATTTGTAAGCGAGGACGAGATGGATGGTCTCGTTAAATACGCCTTGAGATGTGGATATACTCGTATTGTTAAGTAACATAGAAAAAAACCTAGTTTTTTTCATCATCTGCAAGGAATTTTCTACCCCTTTTTGTTCTCTTGACATCTTTCTCAGCTTTTCTTGCATAATACAAAGGAGCCTACTCTTCTATCATAAAATTTGTGTGCTAATATTTTTCTATTTACATCAGTTATAAAAAGAGAAATTAACACTAGTTTAAAATTATATATAAATTAACTATGAAAATAAGAAATTATGGGCAATTAACAGCTATATATGATAACATTCTATCTCAAATTAATGTCGATTTATATTAATTCTATTAATATTGCATATTTATATATTCTAATATATATATATATTCTAATTATTATATTTTATTTATAATATATTATATTAATATATTAATATTTAAAATTTAAAATTTAAATTAATATTTTATTCAAAAAGTATCAATTTGTCTACGAGCACCGGCGGATACACATATATAGGAGGGTGGGCACCGATTTTTTAAAGTTCATACATTTAGTTTTGATTTTTAAAACTTTATGAATTAATCTTTAATTTTTTTTTAAAATTTTTATGATTTATGCCTACCCTGAAATTTTAAAATTTTATAACTTATACCTACCCTAAAATATATCTTGATTTGTGCCCACCCTCACAAATATTTCTTGATCTACCACTGTCAACCAATAATACTTGGTGTTATCAACTAAGATTTAATAAATATGTCAGTAATTTGTAAAGTCGTAGAAATATGTGGAAGAGAAATAATTTGATTATTGGCACTTACGAATATAGTGATAATCCATCTTGATATGCTATATGCACTCACGATAATAATTTGAACGACACTAATATTATTAATATGAAGAGATGTTAAAATTGATTGATAAAATTCGAGTTAAGATAATATATTTTTGAGTAAAATATTCTCAAAATATACAACAAATATAGCCTGATATAAAGATGATAACGAGTCGAGTCGAGTTCGGCAGACTCGGCTCGACTCAGAAACAATGTTAATGGGCTCAGCTCGAAAATAATACTATTAGGCTCGGCTCATGCTTGAAGCTTGTTGGGTTAAGCTCGGCTCAATTAAAAATAGACAATTTTACTATAATTTTTTTTTATAAACGATAGAATCTCGTTAAAACCCTTTTCATAACCAACACCGAAATAAAATTCAATTGAAAAAAGGGGAAAATGTCCAAATAATTTTAGTTAATATATTTTTAGTGAATTTCTCATATATATATAGCATACATATAATTATCCCGAACCTGTTTACAAGCTTTTTGAACCGAGCTTGGGTTGGATCGACTCGACTCGTTAAAGTCGTGAGTTGAACTGAGCCTCAAACCGAATTCGAATAACTCGGAAGCCGGTCATGCTCATTATCACCTTTGCCACGACATCAGATATTTAGGTATCCAACAATCAACATCACTAAACACATTAAGTTTCGTATAATTTCCAATTAAAAAAAAAAACTCGACATGAATGTAATTTGGATGTAATAGCATTTTTCGTCCGTTTCCAATAATTAAACTCAAATATTTATAAAAAAAAATCAAATTCATTTTCCATTAAAGCAAAAAATAGTGACCATTTGCATTGCCAAATCTAGCTAACCCAATTAGGCCAACACCATGCTCAAATAAACATGACCCAATGACCCAACATCTTACACTTGTCTTGGCTAAACCTGAAACCCTAACAAACACAACCTGCTAGGGTTAGTATTTCATTGAGTTAAATTGAGTAAAAAAAATTTAAGTTATTCAAGTTGATGAGTCATGTTTTATAATTTAAACTTAATATAAATTGTTTTCGATTCGATATGAGTTTAAAAAATTCGAGTCAAATCGAATCGAGTCAAGTTTTTGAGTTTCTTCTATAAATATTTAACTTGAATTCTTGATTTTTTTTTAAATTTATTTTATATAACTTATGGACAATTATTTGATACACTAACGATGAAAACTTTTAGTTTGTACAAATATTTTAGTTTTAGGAATTCAGTTTAGAGCATAAAGTTGAGGGGTTAGGTTTAATAATTTAAAATTTAATGATCGTGAATAGAGTTTATGGTTAGAATTAGAGTTTAAGGTTTACGGAGTAAAACCTAAATCCTCGCAAATTTACCCGAAATCTTAAATCTTAATATCTAAACCCAAACCCTTAAATTTTAAACTCTTAAACTTACACCCTAAACTTTAAAATAAAAGTTTCACCACCTATATATCGGATATAAACCCATAACTTATTGAACTATGTGCATGATCCCCTATAGACATGCATCCAATAAATGGAAGAGAATAAGAATATGAAAGAGAAGAGGAAAAGGAGATATTTCAGAATAATAAGAAGAAAAAACCTAGGAGAAAGTGGCAAAGTATGGTGAAGAAATTCTATATAAATGGATGCCTCTAGCAACTCTTTTAATCATACCCTAAACCCAAGTAGCTCCGAACCTTAATTTACCCTTCCCCAACATGCCTCTTTTCGTACCAAAATCCATTAATCTTACCCTAAATGAAGAGCAATTGAAGGCTCTCTTCAAAGAACACGACACCAACGATGACGGACGTTTAAGTAAGGAGGAATTGTTGAATGCTTTCCGACAACTAGGTTCCCGGAACCCTAGTTGGCGAGTTCGTCGCTCGCTGTCCCATGCCGACAGCAACGGAGATGGATCCATCGGTTTAGATGAACTTGATGAGCTTGTCAAATATGCTGGGAAACAAGGATATAGCGTAAACTAGGGCAACTTGTGCTTTGTATAATATATGCATGTGTGTGTGGTACAATAAAATCTTCTGTGAAAATTACCCATGTTTGTATTTGTTTTTTGTTTTTTTGCTTGTGTTGCAGTGCAGTAATTACAAAATAATTACCCATTGTTTAAGTAAATAGAAAATAATCAATCACTCGTAAATAGAGAAATTATATTATAGGATATTCTCACCATATCATCCATGGGACCAATCAACAAAAAGTATCTATTTAATTATTTTTTTACCTTATCATTGTTATCAAGTGAATCTTTATTTGGTAAAAACTATTTTAGATTTGATTTACAATAAATATTAGTGAAAATTCAATTGATAAAAATAATAAACTAAAAAAATAATTAAATTAACATTTTTTATTAGTTGATTTCATAGATGACGTGGTGAAAATATCCTATAATATAATTTTTCTTCTTTGTCCGTAAAACGGATTTAATGCCCTTCCTCACCGAGTCTCTGCCATCTGGAAACCTACACAGCAAGCTCAAATAATGGATATTTCTAGAACAGTCCGACAAGCCTTCCTAATTTGATTTGGGTTGGGTGACGTCTGGTTTCAACGTTCGATTTTAGTTCGGTGATTTTAGTTTTGGCATCGCGTCGGATTAATTGAATTTCTGTTAGAGTTACTTTTGGTTCGATTAATATCGGATCTGTTATTTTTAAGTCGGTTGATTTTGGATCAAATCAATATTGTGTTAATAAGATATTGATAGTTTTAGTCGAATTAAATTTTTACATCCTATATATCACTTTATATAATATGTATATTTAATGTTTTTTGAGTTATGCAATAATTATTATTATTTTTATTTTAGTATTTTTATTTTGAGTTATCTTCGATATGTAAAAGCAGTTCGGATTATTCAGATCAATTAAAAATTAATTTTAATCTATTCTAAATCTAATTTAAATGTGAGCCATGAAACCTTACTATTGTGTTCGTCTATTACACTAAAATATAGAGGAAGTCGAGAGGCAAAACCCACCCAACTTAGAATCAGAATGTCTCCTTTAGGACAGGGTTCAAAGGTCCTTTGAAACCCAGAATCACGTGATTATTACTCATATTTTTGTCTCCCTTGAAGTCCACCACGTGCAGATGCATAGAACTGGATGCCCAACACGAAAACACCTGGGGATGCAACCTGTAAATTCGAGTCATGTGCTTGGAAACCACGAAAGGAAAGGAAAAAGAATATCAAGTAGAAGCTGGATTAAAAATTGTAATAAAATATATAAGTTTTAGGATCCTATGAATCTTAATTTATAATGTTTTAGGACTAAGTTAACATTTCATCATTTTAAATATAATTATGTGTCATTTTTGAAGAAGATTAAACGGAAGTTTTATTAATTTGTAGAGGTAGAAGAAAATTAAATTCGGTGATAGAAGTTGATGGTACAGTTTTGGGTAAATTAATTCTTTTTAAATAAAAGTTTAAATTAAAATTTTTAAAATTTTTGAAGGGTTCAATTTGTTTTTTAAAATGGAGTTTAACTATTTTTTTAAGATTTGATAGACTTAATAAGAAATTTTTAAAAAATATGAGATGCATTTAATTAAATATATTAAAAAATTTTAAACCTTAATATGAATATTTTAAAAATTTTCACGTTTTCGGGTTGTGTGAAAACTTTATAATATTGAAAAATTATTAGATAGATTTGACTTATCATGCCATTGGATGGCAATTTGACCCGTTTTGTTCGGTTCCGACCCGATCGTGACAAGTTTTTTTAATTAAAAATCAAGTTTGGGTCGGGTCAGGTTGGGGTTGAGTTTAGGGTGAAAATTTTCTGACCCAATCCGGTATATATATATTTCTCATATTTTTATATATAATATTTAATATTTTTATTAATTTTTTTTCAGGTCTGGTCGGGTTTTCTCAAGGGTTTTATTAAAATATTGAGGTCGGATCAAAGTTGAGTTATGATTTTAGAATATAGAGTTAGGTCGGACATAAAAAATATTAAGATTAGATTAGGTCGAGATCGAGGCAGCAAACAACCCGATCCGACCCAATCCATTACCATCCTTATATGTCACCAATGATCCATTTTGGAATATTCATGCATTTCAACGCAACTTTCAAATAACAATAAAAGAGTTACAAAATATTAATAAATGAAATAAACAATATAACAAATATGAAATATTTGTGTCTGTTTGATATTTTATGATATATCTAATTTATAACAAATTTAATTTAAAATTTTAGGTTTTTCAATTTAGAGAACATTTATGTTGAGACACATTCGTTTTTCATTTTTCACCTATGTTTTTATTTCTAAAACTCAGCATGTTGTCGTCCTGTCCAATTTGGTTCTTCCTCCTTGGTGTTGGATTAATTTTGAAGTGATTCTCTCTGCCTCTTGTTTTCCTAACCCCTTCCGTCCTTGTCAAAAGACGGTAAATAGATTCAAGAGACCGGAATTAATTTCAGAAAAGAATAATAAAATAAATGGCATGAATTATTTGGGTAGATGTTATAATAATGATAATATTTACGAAAATTTTACGACGGGCGTCGAGCACCGTTAAACATCGTTAATTATGAAAATTATTGAACACCATTAAACTAATTAATAAAGATTAAAAAATTTGAAGGACTCAATATATAATTATAAAATATTTAAAATAATTTTTTATTAAATTATTTTTTATATATTTTTATTTTTTAAATAATTAAATAAATATTAATGTAAATTAATTTAAAAAATAAAAAATCTTAAACTCTAAACCCTAAAACCAAAATCCAAAACCTAAATCACTAAATATTAAACTCCAAACCATAAAATATAAACCTTAAAATAAACCATAAATACTAAATCTAAACCCTAAAATAATCAAAACCCTAAACCTAAAACTCTATAATCATAAATCTTAAACTAATTTTGGGCTTCAAGTTTAGGGTTTATACTTTTAGAGTTTAATTTTTTATTTTAGGGTATGATTATATTTTTAGATTTTAGGGTTTTATTGTTTTAAGTTAGAGTTTATAATTTAGTGTTTTGGATTTTAGGATTTAATGTTTAGTATTTTTAGCCTCTGAGTTTAGGGTTTTAGGTTTTTGATTTAATATTTTTTATTTTTAAATTAAAAATAAATTAAATAAATCATTTTAAAAATTAAAATATAATATATATAATTTATTTAAAATTTTATTTGAAATTATTTAAAATTATATGTTTAGTCCTTGAAAATTTTAATTTTTATTAATTAATTTAATAATGTTCGACGGTGTTCATCGTTAGTGGTGTTCAACAATATTCGACGCACGTGGTAGACTCATCCTAATATTTATAATTAAATTTGAATATAGTGTTTCCCATCTGTTTTAGGTTTCGACCAAATCAGACGAACAAATCCAGTGCAAATTATTTATATTTTTATTGTATTTTTATTGATGTCTCATTTTAAATAGTAGGTTTAAGATTTAAGATTAAAATTAGTGGTTAAAGTTTAAAGAATTATGGATAGTATATTTTTTAGGATGCAGGATTTTAAGGTTTAAAATATAAAAATTAGAGTTAGGGTTTAAATTTTATTTTTTTAGTACTAATTTTTAGTGTGTGGTACAGTATGAGGCATGGTTAGGGGTAAAAGATTTTTACTCAATAAATCCACCTATGAACAAGTTGAATCTAAAGTTTTAACCGATCCTTCTTAGATATACAAACATCTTAAGACCTGAATTGATTTATCTAATTCGAGATTCAAAATCAATCTAAATCCAATACTAAAATTTCATCCTTAAGTTAGAATAAATAGAAACGACTTAAATTTTAGTTGAACCGAAAATAGATCAGAACCGAAAGCAATTCAAAATAAAAAAAATATTAAGAAGAAAGAAAGATAGGATCTGAATTGTCACATAACTCAAAAAAACAAATATACAAACTATATAAAAGTTATATATATGGTGGAAAAATCCAACTCAACCCGAAAATCTAACTAAAACCGATCGATTTTATATTGACTCGACTTGAACTTAACCGACCCAATATTAACTATAAAAAAAATTATTCAACAAATTCGATGTTCAAATCAAAGTCATTATAGACCCAAACTAAAACCGAAACAAATCTAAATCGACCCGTTTGTCACCTCTACGTACGAAAGAGATATAAGATTAAGACATATGCCATGTTGAATTATATATATATTTATATTATGGTTTGATGGGTCGTGATTCACATGGCAAGAAAGTGAATTATAAACGACCTTTCAACTCAATAATTCGAACTTTTGGCGACCAACTATTTGGTGGGATTTTTTTATATGAAAAGTGAAAGATTCTTATTAATCTACGATCTAATACACTTAAAAGAAAAAGGCACTATTTTAAGACATAGCATAAATAGCGGTTGAACTCAGAAGGACAATGTAACCTAGCTACCTTGAGCTCTGAAAATACCATAGCTATCTTGAATCATATTATTATATAGTTCAATTAATTACTGTATCGCCATGGCCATCAAGACTAATAAGGTCATCGCCATGGATGGTAACCATGTGATGACAATGGAACAGTTCAAGCAGTGGTTAAAGAAGTTCGATGGCGACAAAGATGGCCGTATCAGCAAAGAAGAGCTCCGAAGAGCTATTTATGAGACCGGGGGACGATTCGGGCGATGGAAGAGCTGGCGTGGGATGCGATCGGCGGACACCGATGGCAGTGGCTATATTGATGAAAGTGAGATGTCCAACCTTGTTGATTTTGCAGACAAATATTTGGGTATCAGAATCCTTCATATTTAGTGAATGATTATTAATTTAACGTTATGCTGTGGGAAACAGGTGATTACTGTTGCTAATTCCTTGTTATGTTATATGAACTATTTGATCAATAAGTGCTGCTGGGAACAAAAATTGTGTGTAATATTTACGATTCAAGGATTTATATATGATATGCTTAGTAGTTAGAGAGGAAGGTTTGGGCTCCCAAACAGTTTGGCCACAGGGTTCTGTTCGGTAATTTTTTGAACCATTCATTTCAAGCATGGAGCATTTTTAGGTTAATAATTCGAGTTTGGTCATTAAGGGTTTAGATCATTTGGGGTTTGGGTCCTTAAAATTTGAGTATTTTTAGTTTGAATCATTTCTTCCAGTAAAGTGTCCTTCTAACCTGGTGGATAAAATCAAGGACGAAGCAAGAATCTAAAGTTGGGGGACAAAACGTAAATATTTAAAAGTGGAAAGCAAATTCATAAACAAAACTATTTAAAAAAAATAAAAAAATAAAAGTAAAAAAAAAAATCTTTAAGAGTAGAGAGCAATTACCTCTCCTCACCTCACGCGCCTTCGTCACCGGATAAAGTGCATTATATAGTCTTACCATTCCGTAATTTTGACACTGAACACTCCCAAACTAAATACTATTAGATCGGGTGAAATTAATAATAGCGTCGGATGACATTCTAATTTTCCTTCTCTTTCAGGGGTTTGGATGGATCTGTTTTTTTTTTACAAGTCAAGTTGAATTAGAATTCAGATAGATGAGTCAAAATTTATCCTGATCAAAATTTACATGTCTAAGTATACTCATGCATGCATTCATTGAGTATTTGCTCCCCTGGAATATCTTCTGCCTTTTCTCTCAGCAATCTTCTGCTATTTGTCTAAGTATACACATATTACATGAATGCTCAACATATCTATATCCCCAGACACAGGCAACATCCAGCTACTAGGTTTTCATAAAACATTAAACACAACACATAACACATATTCACATCCAACCCAGAATATCTGCATGTATTGTATGGCTAAACGATGAATGATCCATAGGCGCGAACCAAAAACAGTTACTTGTGTAATAGATGCAGAATTCTTGAACCTCTAGTTGAGAAAGAATAATGGAATTTGTAATTTTTTTCTATAACAAAGATACCTTCCCTCGTTATCGAAGGAATAAATAACCAATGATACACCAACTTCATTCAGCAAGCTAAGCACCCAAGTTTTCTTCCTAGATTTTGACAAATGTGTATCGAGTACTCATTCGACTCCTTATATTATCAGATTACATCCAAGTTCACTATCATTTAATGTTAGCTCTATGAATTGGAGCGACTAGTACACAATGCAATGAATACAGATGGAGAAAAGGAATTACCTTTGAGGCAAGCCATTGTTCTATGAAAACCTTCCAGCTATTTTTCTCCTTTTTTTCTTTCCATTTTCACTTGAGGTAGTAACACACGCCTCGTCACTCCCAAAGCTGGAGAACATAAATCTAAACACGCATTTCAGCTATGATCTTCTGACTTGGGAGTATAGATTCAAAATGGTGTTTGATGCCCTCAAATAAGAAACTTAAGGAAATTACAATATTGAGAATGCACCATTTTCCCATTCATGACTACCGCCAGAACAATTGTTAGTACCCACAAAACCCAGGGAAAGGTGTAGCTAGTCACTGTCACTATCATTTTTATCTGAAAAAAGGGGAAAAACAAATCAAGAGTCTTTGCATTAGTAACATGAATTTGCAATGAAGTAGCACTGTGAGAGAGGGAGGGAGGTCTGCCATTACTTCTTGAAGGTCTTTTGCCTTCCATGGCTTCTCTCTTCACCTGGCAACTAGAACAAAGGAAAGGACCGTCCCATGGACGCAACTGTACTGAATTAGATATGCCAGCATGAATAGAAACGCCCTCTCCGGGTTTCATCTCTAATTGACAGATTGCACAAACAAACAGCTTAAACATGTTGCACAGTGGATATTTTGTAGCCAACCTGCATCCAACAGAAGGGTCCTCATGAGATAAAATATAAACTACTTCATCCTCTCCTCATTCGTAGCAAGCCATGCCCCCACAGAAGAGATGGACACAATATAAAATGGATCTAATACTTCTTACCATCGATGTGCAAAATTAAAACTTCTAAAATTTAGAACTTCTAAAAATATCATGGATCCCATAAACACTAACCTTTCTGAAAGCATAGCAGATCCCTCCTCAAATAATTCCACCACCATATCTGGCTCAGTGTATTCTTCTTTGTATTGAGACGATGATCCCGAATTCTTCCTGCGAAACATACCCTTAAACATACCTTTGCCTGGCTTCTTTGGCGGCGGCAAAGGAGCAGCTGGCTTCTCTGGGGGTAAGATATCAACAACAATGCAGGTTGTATCATCTCGAAGACCCTTTGACTGTACAGCTTCCTGTTCAGTGGAAACCAAGGAATCAGAAAACACGGGGAAAGGCAAACTTATACCAACATATTCCAAAGCTCCCAGAGGCAATATCTGAAGAGCATATGTACTTTCACAATCTGTGCAGCCGCCGCATCTGGAGGCATTCCACGACAACAATCAAGAGCTTCTTCAGCTGATAAAGCATCCCAAACACCATCACTAGAGATAATCACCCTACCACCAGCTGTAGATAACTGCAGAAAATAAACAAGTAGGTAAAATAAAACAATTATTAACAATCAAGATAAAATGTTTTCTAATTTCAGATAAAACACTAACTCGGTCAAACAGAACCATTCCAAGAAACTGATTAAGAAAAATCCAAATGCAAAAGTACTTCAATGTGCGAGCATAGGACACAAGAGGATATGAAATTAATGGCTCCACTATATACTTAACTAGCACAAATTTAGAAAAAGGTCAAGGTTAGAAGTCCAAGGAACTCCATTACATCCAAGTCCAATTACATATCCAATCTCTTAAAAATGTTGCATAAGGGAAAATTTTAATATGTGAATGAAAAGGTACAGATCATGATATTTAAGCAACAGTGGCAGATCATAGTCAGAGCCATGTGGAGCCTAACCCACATAACTTCGTATCAATTATCATACATTTCAATCTATTAGGGTTTTTAATAGATTTGTAAATTTATGAATCTCAAAATTTTACATATTTCATGAATTTGTATATTTTTTAACTGCTATATTATTTGCATATGTTTTTTGTGTTAGAAAATGTTTTAGAAAAGCCTCAAATGAAAATAGAAAAATATGTAATTTCAATAGGGACCCTTAAATGTCAAGTTCTGACATTATTAAGCACACAAGTTAAATCAATAAATATCAATCACATTATGCAGGTAGATTATGAAAGACAAACCTTTACTTGCTTCACAAATGGAACAGGAACAATGAACTCCCCAACATCCATATCACCAATGGATCGTGAAAGGCACAAGCCTCCAGGCCAACATCTCAAGGGACCAATCTATAAAATAACTTCACAATTAGGTCACCAGCTTTGATCCACACAATTAATCCATCTTTTACTGCAGATACTGAAATTCTCTAATGAAAACCAATTTGCCATTTACAAATATATGAGTATCATGTTTCTTAGGTCTACAACACTACAAGATAGATACCGAAAAAGCTGTTGCTAATTAAAATTGTTAAAGCTAAAAATAGTAAGTTCTGCAAAAGGGTCCTCTCATTCACATCAATTATCTCCTCTCATGCATGTCAGGACCTAGCTTCTAGATTGTGTTTTACAAATATTGTGGTTACACATCTATTAACATTAACATCTTGATTGTGTTAAGTTTCACTGATGGTGAGAAAAGGCTAAGAACCTAGAGAAAAAATAGTTAAGAACTCAAAATGCATTAAGATGCACACTTGTAGGTGAAGAAGAGATACCTCTGCACCACCACCAGCATTTAACCGACCAACCTCACCCCCACATGCAGTGATTCGTTCCCTCCTAATAAGATGAAAACAGAAAGT
The DNA here is from genome assembly GCA_035048815.1 of Abelmoschus esculentus. Taxonomy (NCBI): domain Eukaryota; kingdom Viridiplantae; phylum Streptophyta; class Magnoliopsida; order Malvales; family Malvaceae; genus Abelmoschus; species Abelmoschus esculentus. The sequence goes on along the minus strand of JAUCBN010000027.1, from coordinate 14,761,508 downwards.
AAGAACTCAATATTTAGAGGAAACTTAAATACAGCAATCACTACATCAATTGACAAAAACTTACTCCTCTTCATTGCATTCAAGCCTATGATCAGCTGACAAGTAGTATATTCCACCTTCAGCTGATTCAAATATACAGCGGGAATCACCAACAGATGCAACTGTTATGACCCATCCTTCTATTATAACAAAGGTTACAGTGGTTCCCGACGTTTTTGCTGGAAAAAAATGTGGCATATCTATCAAATACTAAACATGTGGGAGTAAATCAAGAACAAGTTATTACCCAATGTTCAAAAACTTAAAAGCAAAATAAAAGACTACTTAATAATATACTTTCTCCTCTTTATAGCAATTACCCACCCAATTGATGGAAGAAATCATGTGCTTATGTACATGAATTTATATGCTCATGAATAAACATTGTCAAGTAGAGGGGTAAAACAATTAATTGGTGACACTGCATGATATTCTGTTGGTATAGGTGGTGAATTATCAGGCATGCAGGCTGAACACAGATTGGTGGTGCCAACTTGACTATATCTATACTAACTTAAAATTAACATCTCAAGACTATTAGTTAACTATTGGGATAGATATAGTAAACTTAAAAAGCAGTACAGCTCCAAGATAGCATCCTAACCAAACAGTGATCCCACTAAGTCACTAACCACCTGAGTAACTAAATGTACTGCAAATCAACTATCACAAAACATCTACCAAGAAAGCAACTATTCAAACATAACCCTCATTCTCTATGGAGATTCTTAATGATAAATTATCCTACTGTCCTACATAGGACTCACAGAAAAATAAAATGATAGGGAGAAAATAAAAGATTTGGTTTTGATTAAAATGGGATACAATCTAACTACATTGATATGAGCATATGTCCTACCATTGCATGATCAATATGCATAAACAGTAGCAACCATTCCCAAAGTAGGTACATAATTGTGATATAATTAAAAATTATATCTAGACAAATACTCCTTTTTCATAAAAATCTTATCCTATAAAGCATATGCTATATAGTCATATATGTTTACATAAAAAGAAAACAATTCATACCTCTCTGTTGGAAATCTTTATCAGTTTTGACAAAGCCTGCAACCAAAGCTCTTGGAAGGGCAGCAATCCACTCGTCTCTATTAAGATCTGGCGGCATGGCACTTAGAACACTATTAAGAAGGTTCTCTTTAGTGTAGATAGCAGCAGCAGATCCATTGTGTCCATCAAAGAGCTGCCCAAATAAAAGAGTTTAGCAAGACCAAACTATAAATAAAAAAAATAAGGAAATAAAGAAATGACATGTATATATCCGTCAAATCAAACAAATTATACAGATAAATACACCAATATACCAAGCAAACAAAATTTTAAAAACGATTTTATTCTAGTGCTTCAAACTACAGGTTTACGTGGTTGATTAAACACTTCAAGACCAAACATTCATACCCCATAAACAGAGAATGTGGTGAAACCGTCTCCCATCGCTCTTTGGCATTCTGTTTTAAGTAACGTAAAATCTTCACCTTTCTTGCTATGGCTAGCTTGTCCGTGTACGATCTCCGGGTTTTCTATCTTTTCACTCGCTAATTCTCGTTTCAGTAAAATCGACAGCGGAACCGTTTGATGCTCTCCCCTTGAAGACATTGTTCCAAATTTCCAAACCACGCCAATAGCTAAAACTCCACCTCACAGACAATGCCTCTAACCTTCCATGATTAAACTAAAAGATCCTGTAAAATGCACGATGCCGGCTTCAATAATCATCTCATCGCAAAACAATCGAAATAAAGAACTGAATTCATCAATGATCATCGCAAAAACATCGAAATCTTAAAAAGAAAAATCAGATTCTTTTCAAAAATCGGAAAACAGAATCTAAATTAATGTATACAATTACAAATTATAATCATTCCGACAAATCTGTTAATCATAACAAAAAAATTAAACGAATCTAGCTGTGTAAGGAGAATGAAAATGAAAAAAGAACAGAATCATAAAATATGCAACGACAAGAGAAATTGAAAATTACAAAGTATGATTAAGAGAAATCTGCCAATAGCAAAGGATGGAGGAGACGACGCGAGGAAATGTATTATTCTCCACGATCGAGAAACGCAGATCATGAAGTCCTGCAAAAATGGAAAACTCTTTCTTTTTTCTGCGAGAGAGAAAAAATAAAAGAAAATAAGAAAGGAAAAAATAAAGAACAACGCCCTGTTTTACAATTACGATGCGGAAATTCGGAAATGACAAATGGGACGGTTTAGAACGAAGGCGGTAAAAAACAACAAAAACTAATTACTACGAAAATTATAAAAATTTTAATATATATTTTTTAATAAATATTAAATTTTTTATAAAAATATTAAAATTTAATATATATTAAAATTTTTATATTTTTAAAAAAATAATATATATCAAAATTTTTATATTTTTTTATAAAAAAATTAATATATATTAAAATTTTTATAAATTTTATAAGCATTTTATTATACATCAAAAATAAAAATTTAGAAGAATAATAATGTTTAGAGTTATAATTAGGAAAATAGATGAGTTTGGATTATTTTTGAGGAAATAAACTAAAAGGAATAGTGTTTTTAGGACTTTGCCACCTACAAGTAGCAAGGTATCTAGATCTTATCATTTACAGGTGCGAGGTGCCTAGACCTCATCATCTACAGGTGATGAGGTTTATATTAGTTTTTGGATTAGACTAAAATCAACGGTATACATAAATTTTGTCACCTATATATAACAAGATCAAAAAATATTATTCATTTTGACATATCCTTTCAAATATTTTTTAAATATATTTATTTTTTTCAATTTTATTATTCATTTAAATTAACTTAAAAGATATATATTAAAAAATTAAATTTTATAAAAAAATAATTATACTACCTTCGTCCTATTTTATTTGCTCAGTATTGACTTTTTTTGGTTAAATTTTTAAATTTTGACTCATTATAACTTTAAATCTATTATTGATAAAAATATTAAAAAATATATTTTAGAAACCTCTAATCAATTAGTTTAAGAATATATATTTTATTAAATTTAATAAATTAAAATATTTAAAATAATTATGGTCAAAATTTAAAAATTTTAATTTTAAAAATTTAATAATAGACTTCTTATATGGGATGAAGGGAGTATTAGGATGAGGCTAAAAAAATCTCACTAAAATGAGCCTAAAAAGAGCCCCTCTAATAGAGGGGAATGGGCAACCGGCTGTTAGTCGGTTCCAATTTAAAACCTTTTTTCTATAAATAATGTTTATCTAATTTATTTTTATATATTCGAATAAAAAATATACGAATAAAAATATTTATATAATAAATATTTGAATAAAAATATTTATAAAATAAATATTCGCATAAAAATATTTGTATAATAAATATTCGAATAAATATATATATGAATATAAATATTCATATAATAAATATTCAAATAAAAATATTCGAATAATAAATATATGAATAAAATATTCAAATCAAAAGATTCGAATAAAATATATACGAATAAAAATATTCGTATAAAAGGATATTCGAATAAAAATATTCATATAATAAATATTTGAATAAAAATACTCGAATAAAAATATTCGAATAAAAAATATACGAATAAAAATATTCGTATAATAAATATTCAAATAAAAGTATTCTTATAATAAATATTAGAATAAAAATATTCATATAATAAATATTTAAATAAAAATATTATAATAAAAAATATTCGAATAAAAATATTCGTATAATAAATATTCAAATAAAAATATTCGTATAATAAATATTCAAATAAAAATATTCATATAATAAATATTGGAATAAAAATATTTGAATAAAAAATATACAAATAAAAATATTCGTATAATAAATACTCGAATAAAAATTTTTGAATAAAAATATTTGAATAAAAAATATTCGTATAATAAATATTCGAATAAAAATATTCATATAATAAATATTGGAATAAAAATATTCGAATAAAAAATATACAAATAAAAATATTTGTATAATAAATATTCGAATAAAAATTTTTGAATAAAAATATTTGAATAAAAAATATTCGAATAAAGATATTCATATAATAAATATTCGAATCAAAATAATCATATAATAAATATTCGAATAAAAAGTATACGAATAAAAATACTTGAATAAAAATATTTGAATAAAAAATATATGAATAAAAATATTCATATAATAACTATTCAAATAAAAATATTCGAATAAAAATACTCGAATAAAAATACTCGAATAAAAATATTCGTATAATAAATATTTAAATAAAAATATTCGAATAAAAAATATACAAATAAATATTCTACACAATTCCTTACAAAGTATACACAATGGCATACAAAAACCATAAGAAAAAAGGTATGTACACAATTCCTACAACTTCTCACCATGAGCTAAAGGAGCCATCCAAAGGTAAGGATTTGTGTACATACACAATTTACTACGATTTTCGTAAGTCGTTGTGTATACTTTGTAGGGAATTGTGTACAAACATAAATCCTTACCATTTTGGTGTCATATTGTGTATTCTTGTAGAAAATTATGTATGTACACAAATCCTTACCCTTGAATGCCTCATTTAGCTCATGATTTTGAAGTCGTAAGGATTTGTGTACATACCTTTTTTCTTACGGTTTTCGTAAGCCGTTGTGTATACTTTGTAAGGATTTATGTACAAACACAAATCCTTACCGTTTGGGTGGCATATTGTGTATTCTTGTAGGAAATTTTGTATGTACACAAATCCTTACCCTTGGAAGCCTCCTTGAGCTCATGGTTTTGAAGTGGTAAGGATTTGTGTACATACCTTTTTTCTTACGGTTTTCGTAGGCCGTTGTGTATACTTTGTAAGGAATTGTATACAAACACAAATCCTTACCGTTTGGGTGGCATATTGTGTATTCTTGTAGGAAATTGTGTATGTAAAAAAATCCTTACCCTTGGATGCTTCCTTTAGCTCATGATTTTGAAGTCGTAAGAATTTGTGTACATACCTTTTTTCTTACGGTTTTAGTAAGACGTTCTGTATACTTTGTGAGGATTTATGTACAAACACAAATCCTTACCGTTTTGGTGGCATATTGTATATTCTTGTAGAAAATTGTGTATGTACACAAATCCTTACCCTTGGAAGCCTCCTTGAGCTCATGGTTTTGAAGTGGTAAGGATTTGTGTACATACCTTTTTTCTTACGGTTTTCGTAGGCCATTGTGTATACTTTGTAAGGAATTGTGTACAAACACAAATCCTTACCGTTTGGGTGGCATATTGTGTATTCTTGTAGGAAATTGTGTATGTAAAAAAATCCTTACACTTGGATGCCTCCTTTAGCTCATGATTTTGAAGTCGTAAGAATTTGTGTACATACCTTTTTTCTTACGGTTTTAGTAAGTCGTTATGTATACTTTGTAAGGATTTATGTACAAACATAAATCCTTACCGTTTGGGTGTCATATTGTGTATTCTTGTAGGAAATTATGTATGTACACAAATCCTTACCTTTGGAAGCCTCCTTTAGCTCATGGTTTTGAAGTGGTAAGGATTTGTGTACATACTTTTTTTCTTACGGTTTTTGTAAGCCGTTGTGTATACTTTGTAAGGAATTGTGTACAAACACAAATCCTTACTGTTTGGGTGGCATATTGTATATTCTTGTAGGAAATTGTGTATGTACATAAATCCTTACCCTTGGAAGCCTCCTTGAGCTCATGGTTTTGAAGTGGTAAGGATTTGTGTACATACCTTTTTTCTTACGGTTTTTGTAAGTCGTTGTGTATACTTTGTAAGGATTTATGTACAAACACAAATCCTTACTGTTTGGGTGGCATATTGTGTATTCTTGTAGGAAATTGTGTATGTACACAAATCTTTACCCTTGGAAGCCTCCTTGAGCTCATGGTTTTGAAGTGGTAAGGATTTGTGTACATACCTTTTTTCTTACGGTTTTTGTAAGCCGTTGTGTATACTTTTTAAGGATTTGTGTACAAACAGAAATCCTTACCGTTTTCGTGCCATATTGTGTATTCTTGTAGGAAATTGTGTATGTACACAAATCCTTACCCTTGGAAGCCTCCTTGAGCTCATGGTTTTGAAGTCGTAAAGATTTGTGTACATACTTTTTTTCTTACGTTTTTCGTAAGCCGTTGTGTATACTTTTTAAGAATTTATGTACAAACATAAATCCTTACCGTTTTCGTGCCATATTGTGTATTCTTGTAGGAAATTGTGTATGTACACAAATCCTTACCCTTGGAAGCCTCCTTGAGCTCATGGTTTTGAAGTGGTAAGGATTTGTGTACATACCTTTTTCTTACGGTTTCCGTAAGCCGTTGTGTATACTTTGTAAGGATTTGTGTACAAACACAAATCCTTACCGTTTTCGTGCCATATTGTGTTTTTTTGTAGGAAATTGTGTATGTACACAAATCCTTACCCTTAGAAGCCTCCTTGAGCTCATTGTTTTGATGTCGTAAGGATTTGTGTACATACTTTTTTTCTTACGGTTTTCGTAAGCCGTTGTGTATACTTTATAAGGATTTGTGTACAAACATAAATCCTTATCGTTTTTGTGTCATATTGTGTATTCTTGTAAGAAATTATGTATGTACACAAATCCTTACCCTTGGAAGCCTCCTTAAGCTCATGGTTTTGAAGTCGTAAAGATTTTTGTACATATTTTTTTTCTTACGGTTTTCGTAAGCCGTTGTGTATACTTTTTAAGGATTTGTGTACAAACACAAATCCTTACCGTTTTCGTGCCATATTGTGTATTCTTGTAGGAAATTGTATATGTATACAAATCCTTACCCTTGGAAGCCTCCTTGAGCTCATGGTTTTGAAGTCGTAAAGATTTGTGTACATACTTTTTTTCTTACGGTTTTCGTAAGCCGTTGTGTATACTTTTTAAGGATTTGTGTACAAACACAAATCCTTACCGTTTCCGTGCCATGTTGTGTATTCTTGTAGGAAATTGTGTATGTACACAAATCCTTACCCTTGGAAGCCTCCTTGAGCTCATGGTTTTGAAGTGGTAAGGATTTGTGTATATACCTTTTTCTTACGGTTTCCGTAAGCCGTTGTGTATACTTTGTAAGGATTTGTGTACAAACACAAATCCTTACCGTTTTCGTACCATATTGTGTATTGTTGTAGGAAATTGTGTATGTACACAAATTCTTACCCTTGGAAGCCTCCTTGAGCTCATTGTTTTGAAGTCGTAAGGATTTGTGTACATACTTTTTTTTCTTACGGTTTTCGTAAGCCGTTGTGTATATTTTGTAAGGATTTGTGTACAAACACAAATCCTTACCGTTTTCGTACCATATTGTGTATTCTTGTAGGAAATTGTGTATGTACACAAATCCTTACCCTTGGAAGCCTCCTTGAGCTCATGGTTTTGAAGTGGTAAGGATTTGTGTACATACCTTTTTTCTTACGGTTTTCGTAAACCGTTGTGTATACTTTTTAAGGATTTGTGTACAAACACAAATCCTTACCGTTTTTGTGCAATATTGTGTATTCTTGTAGGAAATTTTGTATGTACACAAATCCTTACCCTTGGAAGCCTCCTTGAGCTCACGGTTTTGAAGTGGTAAGGATTTATGTACATACCTTTTTTCTTACGGTTTTCGTAAGCCGTTGTGTATACTTTGTAAGGAATTATGTACAAAAACCAATCCTTAATATTTTTGTGCTAATTTATGTATGTACCGTTTTTCTTACAGTTTTTGTAAGAAATTGTGTATATAGTATTATGTGTATAATATGAACGGATAAACAGGTTTAGGCTTATTTTAAGTTTTTTTAAGGTCTTACTCTAGAACTACCCGGAGTATTATTTTTATTCGTTTTTAGAAAAATCCGACAGCTTTTCTGTTTTTTTTTCCCCTAAAATAATTAATTTTGGCTTTTATAATATATGACGTGGCAAAACGGCTGGCTTCTTCATCACTCGCTGTATAAACCGAAGGAACCATTCGTTTTCAAGCCGGCGTGTGTAATTTTGTTCTTTGTTGACCTTTGGGCCCCACCATGGGTTTTGGAGTCTATTATCAACCGTACGATTGAGAACGATTAAGAATCTAAAGATCATAATCAATATATTCGTGGGCCACACGTCCAGTCCATTTCCCTCGAAGGTCTAACTATAATAAAATCTAAAATGTACTCCATCTAAATCTATATTATAAATTTATATTCTAATCCTTTAGTTTTATAGTAAAATATCTCGAACTCGATAAATTTAATTTTAAAATTTTGATTTTATTTAAATTTAAATCAAAATAATAAATGTATACATAATGTTCTTTAAAAATAAGAATAGAAAAAAAATACAAATCATTATTGTTTAATAAGAGTAATTATACATTGTTTTATCATTAAAGTATAGGAGGGAAGGAATCTGAATACCCATCGAGGGTTAAAGACCGTCGCTCTCTATTTTCTCAATCTTGACTTTTTTTTTATATATATATCAACGATAGCACCGGTTTTAATATTAATTGTCGATTATCGGTTTTTATTTTTTCGTTTGTTTTATTTTTAATAAATTATTTCATTTTTGTGATGTGATTGTATTCTATCTTTTGGTATATTTTTTCTTTTGATTTGGTTTTTATTAGGATTGGATCCGACGATATCACGACTGATAAGATAACGCTCTTTTTATTATGTTGTTTATCTCCATATTTTAGACATTCGAACTAGATTTGAATATGCGATTATATCTACTTTTTTATTGCAATTGAGTGGTAGTAATATCCTTGTTATCAACATACTCTCATTGTAATATGCATTTTTATGTTATTTGTTGGTGATTTTACATATCATCGTCGATTTGGGTGATGTTTGTATCTTATTTTATTTTGAGTTTTTAGATTAGATTCTTATCTTTTTTGGTCCTATTATGATATTGCGACGTTAATTTTATTTACTATATCTGAATTTAAATATTTTATTTAATATGATGTAAGCTCTTCTTAAAATTTTAGATATATTCTTATTTTAATAAAATTGGTGAATCTCTGTTAAAAAAATCAGAATAATTATGGTCTCTCATGTCAAAAGAAAGTAAAGTAATTTCTTTTCTTTTAAAGAAAAGGTTAGAAAAATTAATAATAACAAGGTTTAATTTTAGAAAAAGCTAGAAAATTTTCAAACCAGATTTATTGAGTTAAATACATTTTTTATTGGCGAAATATATATTGAATCCGCGGTTAATATGTTAAAAATGAATGAAATAAAAAAAAATGGGTTCAACTATCATCGATGGTCAATGAAAATCATAAGTGATGACTGATAACATAGATTTTGATCAAATTTAAGGATCGAACTGATATGTTATATAATATTCAAGACAAATGATATTTAATTAAAGTTCAAAAATTAATTAATTTTTTAATCTTATATATCATTAAAATAAAGTATTTAACGATTCAATAATATAACAAATCGATAAAATAAGTAGCCAAAACATAATAAATTAATAACATAAATAATCTAAACATATATATTTTTTTAAAATTAATAAGTAAAAATAAACATTTATACGACATAATCGATCGACTGTTTAGTTTATCCTTGAACATATAAAGGGGTGATGATACTGATACCGTTGCTGAATGGCATTTAGAGATAGAGCCATACATAGGGTGAAAATGGATACTGCCCCTCTTAATATTTAATATGTTATTTTTTTAATTTAAATATTAATTAAATAATTTTTTTAAAATTTTAAATTTAAAATTTTAATAATTTTTTTATTACTCTTAACTTTAATCCTAGCTTGGCGTCTACGGTATTGGCCTTGTTTTGGATGTTTTAATTTTATGGGTAAATTACACTGATAGCCACAATACTATAGGGTTAGTATCGATCTAACATAATGCTTTAAAAAGAATCAAATACACCGATAAACTATTAATTTAGTATTAAAATAACCATCTTTCGTTAAGAAAGTAACAGACTGATGATGTGACAGTTAAAGATAAAATGAAATAATTACATATTTAGTCTTTGTTATTCATATAATTTTATAATTTAATCATAATTTTATTATAATAAAATAATATAATTATTTAATTAGGTGGTGACACGTAATTTAGTATTAAAATAACCATCTGTCGTTAAGAAAGTAACAGACTGATGATGTGGCAGTTAAAGATAAAATGAAATAATTACATATTTAGTCTTTGTTATTCATATAATTTTATAATTTAATCATAATTTTATTATAATAAAATAATATAATTATTTAATTAGGTGGTGACACATAATTGGAGAATTATATTTATATATATTTAATTTATTAAATTTATTTTTATCCTCCAATCAGGTGATGACATGTGTCACCACTTGATCAAAAGGAGAAAAAATAAACCCCTAGACATGCTTCCAAAAGGAATTGAACCCAAATATGACAGCATAAAAATTAAATGACTTAATCACTAGACTAAACATAATCTATTAATAAGAAATACTATTATTTGCATATATTTATTGTTTTTAATATTTGTTACTTTATATTTAATTATGTTTAGTTTAATTTAATAATTAAATTATTATATAATAAATTAAAAGTTTTAAATTAATAAATTTTATTTATAAACTCTAAACCTAAAATCAAAACCTTAAATCTTAAATCCTTAAAACTTAAACCTAAAAATATTCAAATAAAATATTTAGATTTTAAATATTTGAATAAAAATTTTCAGATATTCAAATAAAAATATTCGTAAAAAAATATTTGAATAAAATCATAAATATTTTAATATTTTAATTTAAAAATATGCAAATAAAATATTTGAATTTTAAATTTTCAAATAAAAAAAGTCGTATATTCAAATAATAAATATTCGATTAAAAATCATAAATATTTGAATATTTGAATTTAAAAATGATTTTATTTGAATATTTATATATTTATTATTCGAATATTTTTATTTGAATATCTAAAAAAATACTTGAATATTTAAAAGATAAATATTTTATACGAATATTTTTAAATTTAAATATTCAAATATTTATGATTTTTATTTGAATTTAGGATTTAAAATTTTATTTTTATGAATTTAGGGTTTAAGGTTCAAGGTTTAAAAAATATTTTAATGAATATAGGGTTTAGAGTTTATAAATAAAAATTTTATTAATTTGATACTTTTAATTTATTATATAGTAATTAAAATCATTAAATTAAATTAAAAATAATTAAATATAAAGTAACAAATATTAAAAATTATATATATATATATATAAATAATAGTGTTTTATCTCAATAGATTATGTTTGGTTAGTGGTTAAGTCATTTGATTTTCATGTTGCCATACCCGGGTTTAATCTCTCTTAGAAGCATGTATGGGGTGTTTTTTTTGTATCTTCCAATCAGGTCTCACCACCTGATTAAATAATTATATTATTTTATTATAATAAAATTATGATTAAATTATAAAAATATATAAATAACATGGACTAAATGTATAATTATTTCATTTTATCTTTAACTATCAGTCATCAGTCTGGTGATCAAATAATTATATTATTTTATTATAATAAAATTATGACTAAATTATAAAAATATATAAATAATATGGACTAAATGTATAATTATTTCATTTTATCTTTAACTGTCAGTCATCAGCCGTTACTTCATTAATAACAGATAGCTATTTTAATACCAAATTAATAATTTACCGATATATTTAATTCTTTTTAAAGCATTATAATAAGATCGATACTAATCCTATAATATTGTGGTTATCTATGTAATTTACCCTAATTTTCTATATCTTCAGACTTCTGTGCAAGCTGGAAATTCAAACAAGTGAGTGGCCTGCTTTTGTTTTTGTTTTGCCCAATCAAACTACACAGCTCAACACATCATATTCCTCTGCCGATACGACAAAAACTATCGCAATTTAACTTATAGATTTAAGATTAAATATTAAAAAAACAAAAGCAGGTAATTAAAGTTTTTAATTGATTTCTTATTTTAAAAATTTATTAAAGATAAATTTCCTCTCTTCTTTCTTTATATAATTTTAGATTTTTAATTGATTTTTATAGTTGTAACAGGACCGGTACTTTCCCAACCCTATCGTTTGACAAACATTACAGGCAACAATCCTGGCAGTCCCATCTAACCTGTTTACCTGCAACAGCCAACATGGAAACTAAAAGCACAAGTGAATCCGATGTTGCTAGTAAGAAAGAACTGTTGGAGCATAGTCGAAGTAAATGACTAAAAGAAAATAGAAAGACAAGAAATTTGGCAGCACTGAATGAGTCGTAGGTCCCAATCCGATAACCATGGTGAAATTTTGAGAGTATATTTTTGATTTCATCGGTGGTGGGAAAGTAGTTATTGAGTTTGTTGATGTTAAATAAGGAGCCGAAGAAAAGTTTTAGGACCAAGTTTTGTGTTTACCCATCGTAAAGGGAGAAGAATGTTGAGATATTAATTTTGATATATAATTAAAAAATAGTTTTAAATTAATTTGAAAAGAATCGAATATATTTTTAAGATCAAACAATTTAAAATTAAATTTAAGATATTTTTAAAAGGTTTTGAAAGTGTTCAAAATATTTTAATGTAGCCAAATTTCACATTTCTAAATAGATGTATCAATAAGGTTGCTACCGTACTGATACGGGCTAAATTTTTAGCTACAACGGCTAAACCTCTAAGGGCTAGTTTCATGTACAATTCTTAGTGTACCTATACTAATTAAGAAGCATATCATTACTCTCCTTTAAGGTATTGATGCACTAAGCTTTTAAACCTTCAACGACTAGTTTCATGTAAGCATAACGTATTGATATAGGGAACCACCGTAAATAATTTACTCAATTAATAACTTTTTCACCACTTGACGATCAAAACAATTAAAATATAGAGCCTAATAATTAAAATTAGAGTAAGGTTCAATCCAAAAGGATTAACATCCTATTCAGGTGATTCGACAAGCTCAACCATCATATATTCAACCGGTGATTAAATGGCATAACCAATCGACAAGCCATCATTCTTTAACGATGAACATTATGCCTATTAAAAGAATAAGATGATGTACTTCATCAAGACTATCGACTATCGTCTTTGGGATATTGTTGAAGAAAGATCATTTGTGCCAATATAAAGTTATCGACTATCGATGTACTCATAAAAACACAATTTTAATCAAATAAAAAGAAATTGCAGACCTACATAAATAATATCTAAATAGAATTTGAGTCAACTAATAATAATAATAATAACATCATAAAATCATAATCTCTACGTAAATAATAATAATATCATAAAATTATAAGGTTTTTAAATCTTAACATCGAAAAAAATCAATCGCGAAAAGGAAGTCGTCAACACACTTACCGTTGATCATCGACGCGATTAGAGAAAACAATTGTAATGGACCGACGACGGTAGTGATGGTCTTCGGTAAGCCAGTAAACAGTGACAACAACAATAATTTTAAGATTTTGGGTTAGGGATTTAAGATTATTTTGTAAAATTTTAAATCTGTCAATTTTTTAAAAATTAAGTTTTATTTAAAAATTAATTAAAAATTTAAAATTAAAATATATCACTTATCACATTTTAATTAGTTAATAATTTTCTATTAATAGTTAGACACTTAAAATTTAAACATTTATTTATAACTAAAAACACTTAAGACATCAAAAATAATTCACAAACATGCTTTAGTGGACACTTATTTAAATATTAAATCTAAAAATTAAAATTTATAATAATTTATTGTAAAATGTTTATTTTAATTTATTATTTGAATCAAATTATCAAACTCCAATTTAAATCACATAAAAATTTAATACTTTATTTCATCCCACTAAGTAGAGGTGTTTAAATTCGGGTACCCGAAAGTTCGGATAGTTAAAAAATATTCATGTTCCAACCCAAAGTTTTCGGGTACCCGATACTTTGAGTACCCGAATATCCGGGTATTCGGTACTTCGGGTATTTGGTACTTCGGGTAACCGGATACTCGCATTTTAGTATTTTTTTTATAAATTTTAAATTTAATCCTAGAAAAATATATACAAATGTAAAAGTTCGAATTGCATAATCTAACATTCAAATATAAAATTTTAGAACCCTAGTTACATAATTTAAACATAAAATTTAAGACATAAATTACATAATCTAATTCGAAACAAAACATAAGAAGTAAGAAAAGTTTTTTTAATATATTTAATTTAATTTATTTTAATGTATAAAATTAATGATTTAATATTTAATTGATTTTCATCGAACAAATAAATTTATTATTTTATAATAAATCTTAATTTTTTTACAATGATTCCCTATTTTATTGACAATAAAGTTTGAGGGATTAGAATTTAGAAATTAAGTTATTTGATTTAAGAATACTGTGAATATAAAGATATTTTATTAAAATAATAATTATATTTAAAATAAAAAAAGAATCAATTACCAAAAATAACCGTATAACCAAAAAAAATTTAATATTGTGATCTAGACCTAACTCGGGAAATGAAGGGTCAGATACTCGACCTGAACCTAAAATTTTTTAGATAAATAATAAATTATTTATATTCGGGATAATCAGATACTCAAATTAACTCAATTAAATTGAATATTTTTAAATACCCCTAACACTAACTAAAAAAAAATCCATTTTTAAAGAAAAACAAACATCATCTATATCAACAACAATGCAATCATTTCCTGTAGTCTCCCCACTTTTTAAATAAAATAATTAATGACATTCACATCTCCTTGTATTAATCCAAAACCCAAAGCGCACGCAAAGAACAGAAGCTGAACAAGTTCACTGCTGTGGGGTGCCTCCAATTTGGTGTAGCTTGGAAAGTGAAAGATCAGTAAGTAAGTTTGGTTGGTTGGTGGGATCTGGTAAAAGTCCTCTTTTGATCGATCTGTTGAAGGAAAGCAAAAAGGATATGGTGGGATGAGGGAGAGGAAGGAGGAGGAGAACCGGAGTGAGAGATGGTTAGGGGAGGAAGACCTAAAGGCGGCGTTTTTGGCTTTGGTTCGGCTCTGGGTCACTGGTCGTATAAAAGAATTACTCTAACTGTTTGCTTCGTTAACATTGTTATTGCTCTCTTTGTTCTTCGTTCTCTCTATTCTTCTCTCTACATTTATTCCAACAAAGATAATGGTAAACTTCTATCAGCTTTGCCCTTTTCTTTGGGGTAGATTTAAGAGATTTCTTATTGATTAGTGTTTTAAATTTCTGGGTTTTGTTCTTTTTAGTTGTAAAGTATACTCCAGACCAGATTAGGAAAATGGAAGAATCAGTTAAGATTCGAAAAGCTAGTGAACCTATCGAGCTTATTAAATTGGTATGCAAAAATACCTTCTTTTTATAGCTTCTGTTTTGTTGGGATAATAGTTTTGATTGTGGGATACACTTGATGTCTGTTAATTAAGGTTAAGCGAATAAAACGTGGATCTTGGCGTGAAGAATCGGTGGCTGAACTGCCACATGCAGTTAAGCATCAGATAACTGATGAGATCCTGCAGAGATTGAGAAGTTTGAGACCAAATGCCTCTGCCAGTGAGCAGCAAGGTTGGTGTCTTAGTTTCCTTTTAATTTTTGACTGTTTTGTTGTTAATATTACTGTTCTTATTTAGTAAGTATTAGTTTATATACAGATTGAATATTTATGATATATCCTTTTCAGGAGTTTTAGGTTTCAGTTTCAAAGATTACAAACTTTTTGTGAGCTTGAAACTGCAAAGATTACAAGTTTATTGTTAATACTCGGTGAATAAGTCAGTCATAAACTGCATTATTATTTTGGAGACTTTTAGATGTGTGATTACCTAGTTTAGCATGCAAGAGACATAAGAAATGTTTTAAATACGTTGCACTTTTTGAGCATGAAAAATCATTTACTGTTTTTATTTCAAAATAGCAGTAGATTATGTCCCAGTCCCACATCACATGTTTCGCTACAAACTTTATGATTGTTGGAACTTTGAACTTGAGCTTCCTACAGATCTTCTTCTTGATCTGTCAAGAGGCAAATGGAATTTTGTGATAATCCTGAAGAAATAAATTTTGCCACTTTATTCTCATCATCTATGGCTCTGTTTGTGATGCTTCCCTATGTTTCATAACAATAGTGAAGTCCAATTCTTACTTTACACGTAGGCTTTCTAATTCATGCCAGTTAAAATCTGTAAGGTTTCACATGTTAACTCTTCTGTTCTTTCATCTTACCAAGGTTCCTAATCTTATTTATCTAATGTCATCCAGTTTTCCAAAGGTGGATATGCTTCGTATTCATTGCCTAGCCATTAATGATAAATTGATCCTTTCATAATCTATTTGAATTTAGCTAGCCACTAAGTCATCGTTTGCAGAATTTGTGGTTAATTGATTGGTTTCTTTAAGAAAAAAAATGCTGCATTTGTATTCTTTGTTGCCCAATAATTATGTCTTAAGATTTTTTTTCTTTCTGTATTTTTATATTAGGTGAAAAAGCATATTATACACTGCGATTCTTGATTGAAAGGTCTCGAGTCATTGGTTAGGAGATATTTCTAAAATAAATTCAGAGAAAAATAAGGTTTTTTGTTGGTGCTACCTATTTTCTTCCTTCCTTGTACCTTTTTCCTTTATGAAATATATTGGGTCAGATTATATGATTAAATGGTGTTTCATGCATCTAATTGATTAGAAGCCAACTATCCTCTGTTCTCCCTATTCTGAAGAACATAACTTCATTACCCCTTCCTTCATCTCTTATTGGGGTAACAAGTCATGAACTTTTTTTGGATACTTTGTATGTGTAATCACTCAAGTAAAAAAATGCAAGTGTCCTTAAAACTCTAAATGAGCATGCCCCAAGCTTTACAAATTTGAAGATTTACAAAATCAAACCTATATATACATTTGTCATAAAGATTAATTTTCTCCCAATTGAAGTAAATGAAACCATTCCTGGCTTTCGTAAGAATGAAAGTGATTAAGGATTTACCCTTCAAATAAGTAGAAGCTCACATCAGCTCCTACTCCCAATCGAGCACACTTCCATTCAGATTGTACATTGCAAGAATAGCTCCTCTAATGTTCCTTGAAAATGAAAATTCAAAGAAAAGATGGTTTTGAGTTTTAGATGCAGCACCACATGTAATACAAAGACTTACAACTTCAATTCTCATTTGTAGCAGTTTGTCTCTAGTTGGAAGTCTCCAAGGATTGCCAACCAAGCAATAATAGCATGGTTAGGCAAACAAGGGGAAACCAAATCAATTTGTCAGGGAAGTCATGGATTTCTTTACATGGCTACTTATGCTGATTTTGTAGATCGGCGTGTACTTGTGCTTGTCCTTTTGTTTGCTTTTCTTTGGTGTAGAAAGGGCTGAGTTTCTTGCATTATGCACTGTTTATGACTGTTTACGAATGCAAAATAGGTAGAAAATTACTTTACACCCAAGGATATAGTCTTAATGAGGTTACAAATTACAATACAAATTATGAATTATGATGAGAAGTGTGAGTTTCTTGGTTTTGGCATTGCCTGAATCGAATGTGTATTTGAGTTAAAAATTTGTTGTTATTAAAACTTTCAGAACTATTTTAACCACAGCCCTTTGTTTTTATTTTATTTGGCAATATTTTTTTTCTGTTGGTTTCTGTTCGACTCTAAATTTAAAGAAATTTACTTATGCGAGTTGACTGAAAATGGAACATATGTTTCTCTATGTTTTGCTGTTTCCAGTGCAACCACGAGCTTTTTTAACAAATACAGGATTGGATAGATTCTTTTAGGCTCTTTTTGTTTTGAATTCCTCAACAAGCTTCCCAATTCTCCAATCAAACCCATTTCTTCCATTAGTTAAGAGTTATCATGCAAGTAGTTTCTGTGTCTTAGAAGAGTTTAAGTTATCAGCAATGAGGTAGGTCTCATGTTTAAGGACAACTAATCATCTCGGGCATTGTTCTCATAGTTTTTTCATTATAAGTTACTACCATCCTTATTGTGTTAACAGAAGCAGTTGAAAGCTGGCGGAAGGAGAAACTAAAAGAAGCCAAAAAGTTGGCCCTTGGAGGGGAGGGGTTGAATTCATCACGTTTGCAAGAGGAAGCAGGTAACTCGTATTCTCAAGGTGGAATATTTCAGTATTTTTGTTTGTCGTTGAGATGAAAAAATGCGTGTAAAAAGCTTCGAACTTCGAAAAAATCAATCAAACCCCTTCTTCATCCAATTAAGTTTTTATATATAGAATTTCATCAATTCACCTCTTTGACTAATTGTTCATTATCTTTAACTACTTTTTTAATCATTTGTATAGTGTTTTTATGTGGTATTTTCAGATTTTTTATTTTATTAAAATCATTTAAAAAAATTGAAAATTTTAAATTGAAATATAATTGGAGTATGAGTTTTTTATGCTTGAGTTGGTTACAAATGTTGTCAATGGATTTGTGTGATTGTAGTTTGTAAAATAATTTTAACAAGCGATTTAATAATATTTAATAGATTTTTGTACTTTTTACTAACTTTTTTAAATTTTAATAATTTATATTTTAAAAATATTTTTCAATCATTTAGAATTTCCAGTAATGTTTAATATTTTGTAGTTTTTAAATATTTATTTTTGGGTCTTTCATGTTTTTATAGTAGTTCAAATTTTTACAGTTATAATATAGTTTCTAGTTACATTTATTGACTTTTTTAGATTTTCAGTATATTATTTTAGATTTTTTTTTCTTAAAAAACATGGTAAGGTCACGTGACAGAATACATCATGCCATGTTATGATGATTACTCCAGAAAAAAGAACAGTTAAACTTGATGGTCAAAATTGGTCAAAGAACCGTTAAACTTGAGTGCTTAATTGATTTAATTTTGAGTGTAAAAGACCGGTTTTAATTGATTTTTTTTTCAGATAGATTTAACCACGCTTGAAACCAAAGAAAATGTTATCCTTGTCCTTGTCACAGAATGTTAACTTTACCAGTCTGACTTAGCTTTTCTTGTAGGGATGTTAGTAAATGCCTTGGAGTCCAATTGGGCTGCGCTGTCGGAAGAAATTGGCCTTTGGATACCCACTGAAATCAATAATCAAGAACATGATGATAAGCCGGAGGGCGTGGAAGATACAGGTGACTGTTCAATATTTTCAGTTGATCAAAGCCATCTCTCTCAATCTTTAGGATAGCATAATTTATACACAGGTTTTGGGAATATGGATTTTAAGTTAGAAACTCTTGTATAGTTGTATAATGAAATATTGTTCAGAAACGTCGGTACTAAGGTGTAACCCTTTTGTACTGCAGAAGATGAGGAACAGATTTTAGCTGGGAGGCCCCTTCCACGAGAATGCCATGCTGAACTTCATACAGATTACGACGGTGCGGCTGTTCGATGGGGTCTTACCCACCACAAAGAAAGTGCAGCTGACTGCTGCCAGGCCTGCTTAGATCAGGCGAAAAATGCAAAGCCTGGTGAAAAGAAATGCAACATATGGGTTTATTGTCCATCAGAAACGGGTTGCTATTCCCCAGATATATACGAACACAAACACACGGAGTGCTGGCTGAAATTCGTAAGTTCCCTTTCATATCCATTGAGTTAGCATTCTCATCGTATGTCAACTGATTAAATTAAACTAAATATGCAGTCAGAGAAGCCCCGGCTGAACTTTAAGGACAGATATTCCGAAGCATATCGAGACGCACACCCAAAGGCTCCTGTTATGGTTCCTTGGGTATCAGGTATTCTTAGCAGTTGAGTGACTTTTGATGAACAAGAACAGGTCAGATGCAGCGGATTCTAGTTCTTCAGAGTTTTATGATACCCCATTTGATATCAGACCAAGACCTATGCTTTTTGCAAAAATATAATGTCTCTGTTTTTTGGAACTTGGGGGGAGGGGTATAGATTTTTATGAGATGGAGAGAGCCATGGCTGAGGCTACAGTTGAAATGGGTACCCTTATTTCTTGTTCAATTATTTATACATTTATAGATTGTATCAAAAATAATATTTTAGCTGCCAAGCAAACTCCAACCTACAAGGTTTTCCAGGAGAACAACACTAACCTGTCTCCTAATATTCATAAACATTATCTAAAACAAAAAAGGGGAAACTCTTTGCTCCACATAAGATCCAGAAGTTCCAAGAACAGTAATCTGCAGTAAAAGCATCCAAAAATATTACACAAAGTAGATTTCGAATATATATAATAACCAAAATACTTGTGTAGGAATACAAAAGAAAATTGGCATCAGCATTCAAGCATGCTGCACATGCAGGAATAACTACAGAGAAAGGAGAAAGGAGAAAGCATCTATTAGCTTCCTTGTTCTAGCTTATAAGTCTTGGTGGATGAATATGGATATAAAACAGTTACTGTTATGACAAAAAATTCTCTAAACAGGTTAACCGTTAGCCTTGTGTTTCAGATTGGTGTTCCAGAAAACCAGATGGTTGAACATCCGGGAAGAATAAATAGCAATTAGCACATATATCATAATATAAGATGATTTTCTTTGTTGTTCATCATTTGGAAGTTGGAACTTTATGGTTGATCACAAATCTCCTGTTTCACAAACATGAACCACAAGAAAATGCTATGCAGTGCATGGATAAAACATGTTATAACGCTGGAGACGTATCATGCAGTCATAAGTGAATTTACGAATAGTAGCAAATATTCTTTGTACCTTTCCCCACTCAGCACCGAGGTGACCACATCTCATCTTTAGGTAGATCATCTTAGATCCCAACTCCATCTCTACCTTCGTTTTCAAGTAGGTTTCGCTCGGACCAAATGCATCCAAGTAAGTTGCATATTTTGAAAAACTGTCTTTAAGTGCAGCCGAAAAATCACTTGACACATGTTTTACTTTTTTCTATATATTTTTTTTCTAAATAAAATTTTAAGGTTAAAAGAAAGGGAGATTTTAAGATTTTGTTAAAGTGAGGGGGACATTATTGTTTGTTTTATAGGTTGCATATTCTACGCGAAAACACTGAAAAATTAAAGATGGAGCGACCAAAAATTTATAATAAAAGACGTAAGTGATTTTATCGATCGTTTTTTAAAGTTTGTGACCCAATCTATACTCGGAAAGAAATATATTCCGCTACATAACCTTTCTATAACAAAGTTTTATGAAATACCATTTACTTTAGGATGGACACGTTTATTATGGAATTTTGGTTTAAATCATGGTAGTAGAGAAACGAAGGAATTTTGTTATTTTGGTCATGATTAGCGGATTCATGGATTCCTATCCTAGGAATTTTGTCAGATATAATACACTAACTCTGTAGATGATGAGACGACGTTCATATTCATCTCGTCGATTAATAAGAAAATTTCACAATATGACTTGAAATTCAATTCTTTGTTAAGATCATTTTTCTTGAATTGGAGTATTGGGATATTTACAGTTACTTTCCTTTATGGAGTTTTATCATTATAAAAAAGGAAAGGGTCTTCGATTATAGGATGTACTACACCATCTGCTATAATGCATTGCAACTCTAGCAACAACATGTCATGGGACTATTACCCTCTTTTAGTAAGAGGTGCTGCCCCTTTAAAGCACATCAAAATGAAGAATCTCAAACGAACCAGAAAAAAAATCAAGGGAGGAGGGGAGAGTGAAATTAATGAGACAAGTTGATAGTCACTTTCAATTTTCACCAAATAACTATGATATCAAGTCAAGTACTTGCGGTTCATGAATTTGAAAACAGGATACAGATGCTAAAGGGTTTAGAACACCACCGTGTCGAGCATAGTTCCCAAAGTCTGAACTATGTTGGAGGACATCAAGTTGGAGACATGTTCCTCCAAGTGCTTCTTGGCATCTTGTCGACCAACATTTGCAATTGCCAGCTTCTCAGGAGGTAATTCGTCTTCCTCCTGTACTGCCTTGTTGTATTTTATAGCTAAATTCAGCATTTCCTGAACAATATCAAAACAAACATCCATCATAACTTTGCATTATGGAAGACAAGTTTAAGTAAATACTTCCATTTCAACTATTTCAACAATGCTCTAAAAGCACCTTTTACGACATAGAAGGGTTGACTAATTAGACAAATAGTCCATACATTTGAGAACCCATGTCCTTCTTTTCATGGGAAAGTGCTCATGGCCAGATAAGTTATCACTTACTACTGATTTTTTCCGATTTCTATTTATATTACGTACACAGTCAGACAATTAAACAGCATAAACTAGAATGATGAAGTCCATTCATTCACCTGAACAGTCTGCTCATTAGTTTTGGAATGGGTATCAAATCGTCTAAGTGTTAATCCATCTGTCCACTTCTTCTTATGAAGATTCAGCAGCATCTTCTCCTCGAGCTCATTCTTCCTGTAGTTAATAGCTATGGAGTAATAATGTCTATTTAGCCCATGGATTAACGCCTGCAATGAAAATGATGCGACGAAATTATTTACCATATAAAAGAAGATACATAAAAGAAGTCGGACATATTCTTTTGGAACTCACTTGAATAGATGGCTTATTAAGATGCCCAACATTAGATGTTGTCTGGCGTGGTTCTTGACCAAGCATCATGGTTTGGGGGTTAATCAAACGGAATGCATCAATCACCACCTTCCCTTTAACACTCTGAATTGGGTCCACCACCACTGCTACAGCCCTTTGATTCAAAGCTTCAAAACTCTGCAAGCAATGAAAAAAGGATAACTTCCGAGGATCAGACTTTGATCCATTTTTATGTCTTTCCAAAGATCAATGCTTCATTCCAGGAAGGGCAGAGAGAGTTTACAAAAGTATTAATTACAATTAATACACTGCAGCAGTGTCCAAAATGAACCCTTCCCTCTCCTATCCATTAAATGGATGAAAACCATTTCGCACTAACGTTATCTATTAAGGACAGCATAGTCAAAATATACCTACTCGAACCACCTGAACCCTCTAACAACAGGAAAGAACCAAAAAGTTCAGGGATAACAACACAATAAGACAAAATACTATCAGGCAACTCAATACAAGAGCCAGATAAGTTGGATGCTTTCATTTCTTTCCAACAAAAGATGAAATGAGCGATGGTCTGCATGCTAACACCAACTAATGATATTAAAGCTCATATTCTGACAAGAAAATCTTCTACACAACAGTAACATAGCAGGTTGACTACTATCTGTACGGTGCAGCACTATGCAAAAAGTTTAAAACCTAACCTGCTGTGTGTTAATGTCAACACCCGAAAGCCAGCAGCCAAAGCCAGGATGTGAATGGTACCAACCCACCACCATTTCCGGCCTGCAACATCAAGCAAAAATGTCAGCTCAATCAAGAGAAACAGGTCCTCAAGGAGTACAAAACCATCAAATCTTGTTGAACAAATATTATCTCTTCAAATCTTTGAGTTATTTCCAACAATATAACTTAATGTGAATGAACCTAGACAGTATCAAATACCTTCCTGTTTGTTTGAGCATATCAAGCATATTTGTTTGAAAAACATGATCCACAGCTTCAACACTAACACCAGTACCACTCTGTGGCATTGCAAAGACATCCACAACACGCACCGTGTACTCATCAACAAACTCTCCCAACATCAAACCCATAACTTCCATAGGAACTCCAGCTCTTCCTATAAAGTTTTCACATCAACCAAACACAGAAACAAAACTACGACCACCACAAGTATAGATTAAATCAACCCTAAAATTGAAATCGAAACAGCTCATATTTCTCATAGGCAAGTACATCGAAGACAGATCAGCAAATTACAAGTTTGATTTAATAAAGTAAACGGTAAAGTGCAAAAGCAAAATAGGATAAGCCCATCAACAATTCCTGAAACATAAATATAAAGCGGAGAAACCCTATCAAGTACAAGTAAACCAAAAACATTGTGAACAGAAATTGAGTGTGTGTGTGTGTGCGCGTGTGTAGAGAGAGAGAGAGGTTACCGTGTTTGAGCATTTTGAGAAGGGCGAGAGAGGAGATGTAGACTTGCTCCGACGAATCAAGAGTTGGCGAATCCGGCGGTGGGTGACCCAACGCTCCCCCAGCACCGGCGAACATCCTCTGCAATCTCTCCATGCCAGACATTGTGGATCGGAGTTTAGGAAAGTTTTCTTTGGCAACAAGCAAAATGAGCTGAGAATATTTCTGATTTTTGACTCTCTTGAAACCCTCCTTCGTTGTGAAAGGCCACTATATATAACACAGTTTACCATGTGAGTCCGATCCAACGCAACAGTCACTGGACTTTTCTGAGCCCAATAAGGTTTTGATACGAATGGTTTTTTAAAAATATTTTTAAAATTAAAAATAATGTAGAATATATATAATTTTTTAAGTTAATAATATTTTTTAACATAAAATTTTTTTCCCCTGGTTAAAAAGAAAAAGGAATGTTTTTTTTAATTTACATTTCAACTTTTTGGTTTGTACCAAAAGTAATTTTACATAAAATAGTTTTTCCCGAAATGGTATGATTTCATAAATAAGAAATATTATTGAATGTCTCGTTAAAATGTCTTTAAAATTAATCGAATAAAATATTTCATATCCGTAAAATTCAACATTGAGCCATCGACCATTGAACATGAGTAAAAATCATCTGCTTCTTTATCGTGCATTTTTTAATGCATCTTTTGAAAATTTTCTAAGAAGTTGAATTTTAAATCATAACATTTATTTTCTATATCCTAAACCCTAAATCTTATACTCTAAAAAATACACTCTATCCCTAATTCCTTAAACCCTAACCACAACTCCTAACTTTAACCTTAAATCTTAAACCCTCTAATTTAAAACAAAGACACGAATGAAAGCATGAGGAAGAGATAGACAATTTGCGCCCACGGAATTTTTTTTTTGTTTCCATTGATATCCCACTTCTGCATGCTTGCATTAATATTACCTGAATACGAAGATATATATCAGAGTGAAGAGCACCGAACACTGCAGAAAGATGAAGATCGACCATGTCCCCACTGGCTTGAGTAAACACAACAACTAATGGGGTCGAACCACCGCTGGTTAACCACACCATCAACTAATGGAAAATTCATATAATTTGATAATCTATTCAGATTTCAGATAGTATTATGTTTTGAGATGCATACTGCAGGGTTATTTGCAGCCACACCACTGTCGATGAGGTTATATTCTCTCACGTCCCCCCGTTGTTATCTTTCATCATGAAGTAATGGGCAGGGAGATAGGTGCAGCTGAGGTTCCAACTTCCAATGCATATGTCTGAGAGTAACGCATCTAAACTAGGTTGTCTTCACCTGATAGGTGGAAAAGATGGTTGGCTGGAGATTCATGATATCAAATGTTGGGATAACAACGTTAGTTAATGTCTGGTGCAATCTTGTGTCTCCCAGTTTGTCTCTAACGATGCTATGCAGAAACTTGCCGTCGTATTTTGGTCCCGACAGAATTTTGATAGGTTTCCTTGTTCGAGAAAACAATGGACATGGACATCTGCAATCTACATGGTAATGTCTTGAATATATATACCCAAAAGACACAGCTCATTAAATATTACGATTCATAACATATAATATCATGCTTGTGTTCATGTACCTAAATACATATAGTGGGTTCTGGACAAGAATAACAGGAACGATCTCAAAAGAGAATACCCAAAAATAAAAAAAAAATTAAATATTTATAGAAAAAATATAAGTATTTATAATTATGTGGGTGGGTGTATATATAATAATTATCTAAAATTTAAAACATAAAAAGAATCAATTTTTAAGTGAAAACCGAAAATGTTTGGTTTTTAGATATTTAATTTAATTTTTTATTACTCAAAGGATAATCTAATAATATCTTTATTAAGGTAATTTTTTTGAAAAAAATTATATATCTCCAAATAAATTGCATAAGGACCCTCAAATTTTTTGAAGATAACAATATTTTCAATAAAGTAAGGACCTCGTTTTAATAAATTTACATGATCGTTAAAATCTTTAAACCGTCCCTGAGTATATATATGCCTGCATACATACCTGAAGCTCGGATTCTAGGAAACTGAGGATGGTTCCTTGGATGATCCCTCTTATTCGAAAAATTATTACATGAACCCTTTCTATCACCTAAGATATGGTCCTAACCAATTAAATTAAGACACATAATATATTTTTTCCATATCAATTTACACATAAGCATTGACCAAATCATCTAACTTAATGTCTTTAATTTAAAAAAAGAAAAATATTATCAAAGATTTCTTGTGTCATCTTTCTCTTTATTTTTTAAAATTTTCCTAATTATTTTTATATATAGATTTGTGGTTTAAAATTTAGAGTTTAGGGTTTAGGGTTAGGGATTAGTGGTTTAGGGTTTATGTGGTTTAGGTTTAGGGTTTGGGTTTAAGATTAGAGTTAGGGTTTAGGGTTATGTGTTTTTGTTTAGGTTAAGGTTAGTGTTTAGTGTTTAGGGTTATGGTTATGGTTAAGGTTTAGTGTTTAGGGTTAGGGTTAGGGATTAAAAAATTATTTAAAAAATTGAACAATAAAGTGGAAGACAACATAAAAAATCTTTGGTAATATTTTTTTCTATTTTTAAATCAAATGCATTAAAGTTGATGATTTGGATTTTGTTTATGTGTAAATATGATATGGAAAAAATATATTATGTGTCTTATTTTAATTGGTTAGGACCATATCTTAGGTGATGAAAAGGGTTCATGAAATAATTTCTCCTCTTATTCCTCCCCCTCGATGCTGAGAATGTTGATCAAGTCTCCATATGTTGGAGGTTGTAAATGTTCCTTTACACTTTCCACATCATGGAACTATGGAGGGTAAGCCAAGTATTTTACTTTGTATGTAACTAATATATATATATATATGGCTCGTGTCTTAATCGAATATCGAATATTGAACATGCTTAAATATTTAAAGACACGTTAAACTCATCCTTATTTTTTTTTGGAAGAGTTAAACTCATCCTTAGAATGTTAAATGGGGGATATTGCACCAAAATTGAGAATTGTAGGTTAGACCAGCTCACAGAGAATTGTAGGTATGAAAGAGTTAGGTGATCCATTGAAGATTCGTTCTCAAAGTAAACGTTAAAGAATAAATTATTTTAATAAATTAAAATTAAAGTAATTATTCAATTAAAAGTTCAAAATATTCTTAGTATCATGCCGTTTAAAATTTTACCAATAAGGATTTTAATTTTTTTTATATTACTGTAGAAATACCTCAAATTCACAAATTATTTATCTATTTGTATGATAATTTGTTTGACTGATTTTTATAAGATTTGTTTATCTTTGTGATCGTGTTGTCTAATGTTATGATTATTTAACGTTCAGATAATAAGAGTATTTTCGAGTGTTTCAAGTCACAAGATAATCTAATGGTATATTATTTTTTAAATATTTTGTGATAGTTTATCGATTGTGTCAAGAATTTACAACGAAAAAATGTTTGAAGTAAAGCTTTTTGATATCTTTTTGATAGTTTTTCGAGTGTTTCAAGTCACAAGATAATCTAATGGTATATTATTTTTTAAATATTTTGTGATAGTTTATCCATTTGATATTGATCGCTTAATCACTCTGCTGAGATCACTGGTGCTCGAACCCATGGCTTCTAGGAACAACAACCGTTTTGTTAACCGCTTGGGTTAGAGAGCTCATGCAGGTACAACTGTATTTTTAATTAGAAAATTTTAAATTTATGAATATTTTTAAAGTTTTAGATGAAAAATTGATTCGAATGTTGTGGAAGAAAAATGTGTAACTAATAATAATTGGTTAATAAATGTGCAATCGTATAGGAGGTGGGTTATGTAATGTCCAAATTAGCCGAACTTTTTATGTACTTGTGAATATTTTAACCAAATATTAAAAATTTCTTTTAATTTAGACAATTTTAGAAGATACCTTTAGGTCTAGGCATGGTTAACCATAAAAATGAAAATCAAATCGAACTGAGGTATTATGATTCATAAATTTATGAATCGTAGTTAATCTGGTTAACCGAATCAAACCGAATTTGATTTTTAATTAATTTTTAATTATTTTTATAAGGTAAAAATAAATATATATTTTATACTTAAAATACTATAAATGTACTTTTATTTTTTATTTTTTACTTAAAAAATAAGTTTAAATAAATATTTATGAAAAATGTCTTAAAATATTTATCATTTAATATTTAAAAGTCATAAAAAAAGTTATTTTGTCAAGATAAAATACAATTTTTTTTATAAATTAACGTTAATATGAAAAAAATCAAAAATCGCGGTTAACCGAACCGAAAACTGGTGGTTACTAAAATAGCTTATCGAATTAAACCGAACCCGAACCTAATGCACCCCTAGATACCCTTTAAACATCCATTAATGCATAATAATAAATGATTCATTCAATTAAAAAATTTTAATAATTCGTTGTGTGAACTCTTATAAATACCATGTAAACATACTTATTTTTTTGGAAAATTCTACAACGTGGGTATCGAACATCGCAGAACACTACTAATGATAAACACTGGTGAACATTATTAAACTAATTAATAAATATTAAAAAATTTAAGGACTTAACGTATAATTATAAATTATTTAAAATAGTTTTTTTATTAAATTATTTTATATATATTATTTTATTTTTTAAATAATTGAATAAAATATTAATTTAAATTAATTTTAAAAAATAAAAAATCTTAAACTCTAAACCCTAAAACCAAAATTCAAAACCTAAATCACTAAACATTAAACTTTAAACCCTAAAATATAAAATCTCAAAACCCTAAATCAAAAACCCTAAAAATACTAAACCATAAACACTAAATCTAAACTCTAAAATCATAAACCCTAAAATACCCGAAACCCCTATATCTAAATCTTAAATTAATTTTGGGTTTAAAGTTTAGGGTTTATACTTTTTAGAGTTTCAAATTTTCTATTTTAAGGTTTAGGTTATGGTTATATTTTTAGATTTTATGGTTTTATTATTTTAGGATTTAGAGTTTATGATTTAGTGTTTTGGATTTAATATTTTTTTATTTTTAAGTTAAAAATAATTTAAATAAATTATTTGAAAAATTAAAATATAATAGATATAATTTGTTTAAAATTTTATTTTAAATAATTCATAATTATATGTTTAATACTTGAAATTTTTAATTTTATTAATTAATTTAATAGTGTTTAACGATGTTCATCGTTAGTGGTCGACGCACGTGGTAGACTCCAAAAACAACAATAATTCCTGACCTCCAAAAACAACAATAATTCCTTTAACCACTGAGACTAGATGATTCGTACATGTAAATATACTTTCTTCGTAAGATAGGGTAAAAGTCATTTATCTCTTTATCTTGCCTCTATCCATGTCTCCTGTTGAAAATTTCTAAAAATTGAATTTTAAACCTTAACCCTTATTTTCTATATCTTAAACCCTAAATCCTACACCTTAAAAATACACCATATCTTTAATTCCCTAAACTCTAACTACAATTCCATAACCTTGAACCCTAAACTTTAAACCTCTAATTTAAAGTGAGATATGGATAAAGACATACGAAAGAGATAGACGATTTACACTCGTTAGATATTGAGTGCTACTTTCTCTTGTGCTAAGTCTTCATTTGGACTTATGGCTTATTGGCTATTGCTACAATAAAAGTCAATTTTACTGATAAAGAAGAAAGAGCAAGAAAAACAGTGTTTGATCTCAACAGTTGTCTGAACAAGCAGCCGAACTCCACCCTCAAAAGTCCAAACTCAAATCCCCATCGCAAGTTCATCAAATAGTGGTCAGAATAAGCAACCAACGGACCCCATTTCTCCATTATCAAAACTTTCCTCATTGGATAATAACAACTTCCTCAACTCCAGGAGCCAACCAGGCATTACCCACTGTCCAAATTCCAACACTGAATCTGACATTATAGTGGAAGCTCATGCCACTGTGCCACATCATGAGATTCGTTCGATTCCAGTGCCATCATCCTACACCGATGGATACAGTCCATTAGGTGTCTTTTTCGATTCCCGTGGGGCGAAAACCTTTTTTGATTTTACGGGTAAAAGCTTTGGAACTGCTCTTGTCCTCCATCACTCCCACTCTTATGTTGGTAGAAAAATGTCCCTCCGTGAGAACCTCAAGTGCTTGGCCTAATAAGTGCTGAGTGGGGCACTTTCATGAACTCTACTCCTATGAATCTCAAAGAGACGACTAATGTTCTATTAATTTAGAGATAATTATATATTTAATATTTCATTTATTTTTTAATAAAATATTATTTAATGTTATTTTTTGTTTTTATTTTGAAATTATATTGTTAAAAAAAATAACGATATGCTAATTATGAAAGAGAAAAATACATAGGATATACTATCATATCTTTTTCTTTTAATCAACATATCATGTCGACTTTAACAATCATCTAGTCTGTCTAACTTACAAGTCAAGTTTAGTTTTTCCACCTACCTCATCAGACCGAAAAGCTTAGTGGTTGAAGTTCAGACTTTATCTTGTCAATCTATCAATAATTGTCACTAAACCTGGCTCAGTTCTATTAAGCAATATCGCTCATCTACAGGGACGGAGCCACCTTCGGCTTGGGTGAGGCAATCGCCCCCCTCCACCCTCGAAGAATTGTGTTTTCACTTTTGTCCCCTTATTTAAATTCTTTTAAAAAATGAATTTTTTAAAAATTTGTCCTCATACTTCTAAATATTTATGTTTTTTGTCCCCTCAACCTCAAATCCCGATTCTGTCCCTGCTCACCTATAAATACCTAAATCTAAAGGGAGCGATGAGGTGAAAACCAATAAGAGCCCTCCACCCTTTCTCTACTATCAGTTGGCTCTCCCTGTCTTAGAATGGGTAAACCATCATCAATTACTGCCTACATACATATCTCTGTCTTCATCTCTACCTCCATATTCGATGTCTGATGTTTTGGACTCAACAATACTTAAACTAATTAGGTAGACAAAATTCTAATAACAGACAGCAGATCGTTATACACGTTTAATATAATATATCGTTGTACATCATTAACATACCACTATATATTATAAATTCTAAATAACTTAAATTATTATTAAAAATCTTAAGAATAAAACGCAAAATTAAAATTATTTCTAAACAAAATTAGTTTTTTACTTTAATAAACCATTCATATTTGTTCTATGATAATTTTAATTAAAAATTAAAGAATTAAAAAAATAAATATGAATGATTTATTAAATCAAAAATATGTCGATTCAATATACAAATTACTTGACCTAAAAATAAACTCTACTCACCTTAGATTCGATATACAAAGAGCGAATTTCCTCACGATGAATATTGAACTCACAACCAGATAAAAGAGAATACATCAATCGAGAATTTTTCATTACTTGCTCTAAAAATTATTAACACTTAATTAACTATTTACGAAAAAACATTCTTCGAATATACAAGCCACACAAAATCCTTGTTAGGTTCTTATCATAATAACTTACACATGGCATTAGCTTGTCATGCAACATGGTTAAACTTTAAAAACAGAACTGTATGGCAGTAGAAAAATAAAGAGCAGAAGGTCTTTCAACCATCAAATGTTGAGCCAGCAATCCTCAAGTCAAATAAGGTAATGTAATGATTCATTGAAATAGTGAGAATGGTAGAGAAGACTTGGAAATGTTTGAGGGGTACAAGGAACATTGGAACACACTAGGTTTCACACTTTATGTTCTTTGGGAACCAAAGAAAAACAGGTCGGTATCAATTTTGATACTTCTTACGTCCATTCTTCACTCACCACAGGCAAGAAAACGGCATATCTAAATATGGGAACTAATCATATTTATGTTCAAGTTAGACGTGTTTTGCTTGTTGATGTTTTATAAACAAATCGAATTATATCACAGTTGTATTCGAATTAATCGGAATTTCGGGTTATCTTCTGCCTAGGATGTGATAGTGCATGAAGAAGGAACAGTAGTTCCAGGAACTTTTGAAGGCAGATTCAATGACCAAATTAAAGCAAAGAGTACCTAATGGTTTTATACCAGAAAAAAGAAAAAGTCTCACTTAGCTAGCAAATGCGTGTAAGCTTCCACCTCCACCTTACATGTAAGTGGTTTTTTCTGCTCTCCAACAATTCAAAAATATACAGACAATGGGAAGAAACAGCTGCATGGAACATGCAGAAAACAGTAATACGAACAGCACATTAGAATTTTAACAAATATTACAATATACTGAACAGTGAACATGTCTTTTCAAAAAGGAATCCTAGTGGGGACATCCATCATAATAACCCCACAGACTTGGTTCCAACGATCGTGAATGTTTCACTTTTGAATTTGGTAACCAGCTCGACCAAGGTGGCTGGCTCCTAAACTCTATAAATACCTATAGAACCCAAAGCTTAAGGCCATCTCATCACTGCTATTACTTTCTTTTCTATCTTACTAATTCATACAGCTCTTAAGTCGTTTCCATGGCCAGAAACAACCTCGCTTTAGCCGGTGCTCTTCTCATTGTGTTAGTGTTTGCCTATGGAGTTGCATTTACCGAGGAAAGGCTTTTGGAAGCTGATCATAAAACACTACCTGCGGACAATGTCGCTGCCTATGACACCGATGATTTCCGCCCCACGACTCCTGGTCACAGTCCCGGTGCCGGTCACTCTACTGGTCCAAGCAGTGATGATAATAACTAGATATCGTAATAGAATTATTTTCTTTCTACGAATCGATAAAATTATAAATTTATATTTGATGTATTAGTTGTTTATGCATAAATGCATATACGGTTAATATATCAAATATGTATATTTTATTAAATATTTTCAGTTGCATGAAATAATGTAATATAAGTATATGATTATGTATTTGGTTATCTGATGACTTGTCGTGTAACAACATAATTAGGCTTGCAAAGTATTTGTTACATGAAAAAATGCTTCTTATTTGTAAGTAAATAAAAATAACTTAGTTTTATGATTATTATTATTATTTTAAATATTGTATAGCTTCGTACATCATTTAAATTATAAGGTTTCGCCGACTTGTACATGAGAAATATAGGCTGTGTTAGGTTAAAAAAACGGACCCGAAATTTTATGAAGTATAATTTATATAAAATTAAGAAAAATAAAGATTAGATCGTCGATATAAGATATAAAAAATTCAAAATATCAAAGGATATATATTGTGAACTTGCAGTGAAGTAGAAATTCAGAATCAAAAAGAAAGATAAAGAAGAAGAATTCAAATTGGGATTTGAGAAGTTATCTCAAAAGATCATTTCTAACTTCCTTTAAATTACAGTTTATTTATATTCTTATCCTCAGTAACGGATAAAACCAGTTAAAGATTGGGGAAACTTTCTTTCTCTATTGCTCCTACGTGGCTCTTGCATCTCCAGATTCTTTGTGCTGGTATTATCAACTGCCGTATCCTTTCTTGGCACATCGACCGTTGGTGTAGGCATGACATTACCCCCTCCTGAAAGAGTAACCTTGTCCTCAAGGTTAGTTGTGGTAGCGTCTAAAGGAATGTCTTCTCGTAACAGTGGTAGGGGAGTGATTTGTTGATCTGGATGTCCCTTGCAGGGCTTGAGTTGTGAAATATGAAATACAGGGTGTATACAAGTTGATGCTGGCAAATCAAGTTTGTAGGCGACTTGACCAATCCTTTGCAAAACACGATAAGGTCCAAAATATCGAGGTCCTAATTTTTGTTGTCGGTGAAGCCTTAACGAAACCTATCGATATGGTTGGAGTCGAACGAATGCCCAACTACCCTCCTCCAACTGTAATTCACGACGATGTCGATCTGCCTGAGTTTTTATACGTTGCTGAGCACGTTGCAAATTTCCTTTCAGTACTCGTAGCAGCTCATCACATTCTAAGAGTTGCTGATTCAACTGTGAATTAGTAGAACTACCTTCCAGATAATTCAAAATAGTCGAGGGATCACGACCATACAAGGCTCGAAATGGAGTCATTCCTGCCGAGGATTGATAGGCAGTATTGTACCAATATTCCGTCCAAGACAAATATTGTTCCCATTTACCTGGATCATCCGCGGACATGCAACGTAAATATATTTCAAGGCAGCGATTCAAGGCTTCTGTCTGCCCATCCAATTGAGGATGGTATGCGAAACTAAAACACAATTCAGTGCCTTGTAAACGAGCCATTTTCGTCCATATGCCGCTAAAAAATATACGATCGCGATCGCTAACAATGCTACAAGGAATGCCATGAAGTTTGATAACCCCTCAACCAGTATACGTGCTACCAATAAGCTGTCGAAATTTCGCGGCAAACTAAAAAAATGAGCATATTTAGTTAAACGATCAACTACCACGAAGATAGCTTCTTTGCTGTTTGATTTAGGTAATCCAACAATGAAATCAAGAGAGATATCCTCAAAGACCTGACTTGGAATGGGAAGGGGTTGAAGGAGGCCTGCTGGAGTCAAACTATCGCTTTTCATTCGCTGGCATATTTGACATTCGGATACAAAACGACGAACCTCTTGACGCATACCAGTCCAGTAAAAATTTACCGCTAATCGACGAAATGTTCTTGTAATGCCAGTATGTCCACCCAATGTCGAGCAATGAATTCACGCAATAACAACATCCGGATTGTCGTTTCATTAGGCACCAAGATTCGACCACGAACTAGAATCAATCCATCTTGTTCCACATGATGTGGATAATCTGCAGGTGTTGTGAGCAAATTGGAGCGAAGCTGTTGAAGTTGAACATCTTTTACACTCGCAACACGAATCGCCTCAATAAAACCCGCTAATTCACGAGACAAAGCCATAAAAGTAGCTTGAGGTTCTCTGGATAACGCATCAGCGACGTTATTAAGCTTTTCGGCTCGATATTGTATCTCAAAGTCATACCCAATTAATTTAGCCAACCAACATTGCTGCTCGGGTGTTTGAATAGTCTGTTGTGTAAGCTCACGAAGAGAACATTGATCCGTTAAAATAATGAACTTACGGCCCGAGAGATATTGTCGCCATTTTGAAACTACCTAAGTGAAAGCATACATTTCGCGATTGTACGTGGATGAATGTTGCATACGAGAACAAAGCTTTTGGCTGAAATAAGCCAATGGTTTACCTTCTTGAGTCAACACCGCACCTATTCTGATCCCAAAAGCATCTGTTTCCACTGGCATTGCTTATAAAAAGTGCAATTGGAAAAGTGATTTTAAAACTGTGGTTGAAAAAGCGATTTTAGAAAGTTAAGTAGTGTTTGTCATTGATGTCAAAAAGTGATTTTGAAAAGATAAAATGTCTATTTTAGACATGATATTGTAAGGTATTAATGAACTTAAATTATATTTAAAAATTTTAAATTTTTATTAATGTTATACTTATTAAAAAAATAAATTTAAATTATAATAAAAATATTTTTTATAAAATTTAATTTAAAAATACATAAATATTTTAGATTATATACGAACATAACAATTATAAATTAATAATAAATTTAAAATAAATTAAAAATAAAATAATTTTATTCTCAATATAAATATTAAAATGAAATAATTTTATTTTAAATATAAATATTATTAAATATATATTATAAAAATTATATATATAAAAATATTATTTTAACAAATATATTATAAGAGTAAATAAGTAATTTTATTTCCAAACTAGCTTATCCAACTCAAAAGCCAAAAATTTTAGCTTTTGGGTTTGGGTAAAAAAGCTGGTTTGAAAAGCAACCAAAAACAACTTAAATTCATCAGAAACACTTAAAAAAAGTGCTTTTGACTGCAGAAACACAACCAAAAACGAGCCCTTAGTAAAATCGGGCAAACCGAGTACCAGAGTTGAAGAGAGACAACGTTTGAGTGTCCATTGCTGTCTGAGCTTTGTTTGTCCACTCAAATTTACTACCCTTACGGAGAAGGTCAGAAATAGGGGCTGCAATGGTTGCGAAATCTTTTATAAATTTTCGATAGTAGCTGGCAATGCCCAAGAAACCACGAACTTCCTTTATGTTGGTCGGAGTCGGCCATGTAGTAATGGCTTCCACTTTTGTTGGATCAACTGCTAACCCACATGCTGAAATAATATGACTAAGATACTCCAGTTTGGTATAACCGAATGTACACTTTCTATGCTTAGCAACAAATCCGTTTTGTTTCAAACATTGTAACACCTGCCGCACATGTATCAAATGAGCATGCCATGAATCACTATATATCAGAATATCATCCAAAAAAACCAAAAAAAATTTGCGTAAGAATGGTCAAAATATCTCATTCATGGTGACTTGAAAAGTAGAAGGCACGTTGGTCAGACCGAAAGGCATGACTAAAAATTCATAGTGACCTTCATGTGTACGAAATGCCGTCTTATGAACATCGACATCTCAAACTCTAATCTGATGATAACCGGCTAATAAATCCAACTTTAAGAAGAATTTCAATGTTCCTAATTCATCAAACAATTCATCGACTGTTGGAATTAGAAATTTATCCTGAACTGTAACTGTATTCAACGCTCGATAGTCTACATAGAAACCCTACGTGCCATCTTTTTTTTACCAAGAGAACCATTGAAGAGAATGGACCATTACTCCTCCGAATCAATTGATGATCGAGCATGAATTGAACCTGCTTTTCAACCTCTGATTTTTGGAAATACGAGTAATGATAGGGTCGAACATTCAATGGTTTGGCTTGAGTTTCCAGATGAATGACATGGTCATTTGCCCGAGTAGGAGGTAGGCCTTGTGGAGACTCAAAAACTGATCCAAATTCGTATAATATCTCGGCTAACTCAGGTGGTACATCAGAGGATTCAGATGGCAACTCTGATTGAATGTTCAAATAGTAACACTCGACAACCGCTTTAGTGTCTGAAATACGGCGGAGCGAATGAAGTTGTATTGGTTGAGGTATGTTTTCAGAAGTATCTTGCCAGCAATGTGTATGTTCACCATGATTGAATTGGAATTGCAATGTTGAAAAATTCATTGTCACTGGATCAAGAGTAGTCATCCAAGCCACGTCGAGAACCATTTATGTTTCTTCTAACGGCAAAACATAAAAATCAGTACAAATATTGGTCCCTTGAATGTGAATACATAAATCGCGTACACAACCCTCATTTTGTAACTTGTCAACATTGCCCACCATGACTCTGAAATTAGGTGTTTCTGTGATAGGTAAATCAAGATGCTTGGCAACTCGAGATTGTATGAAATTATGCATGCTACCGCCGTCAATTAATATTCGAAGGATGTGGCCTTGCACTTTGCCGAGAACTCTAATAGTGTTTAGGCTAGAATAACCGGCCAAGGCGTTAAAAGAAACTAGTGATCGCTCATTACCTATATCAGTTGACTCATCTTGTGCCAAAGTAATTGGTAATGGCAGAGAACTAGCATTAACTTCTTCAGAACATGCATCGTCGAGCACAAAAAGTTGTGGCTGTTTACACTTATGATCTGAAAGAAACTTGTCATTACAGTAGTAGCAAAACCCTTTCTCTCTTCTTGCTTGAGCTTCTGCGGCAGAGATTCGACGTGGTTGCATGGAATAGCTAGAACTAGAAGAATTCTCAAGCGGTGGTGGTCGACCTAGCTGAGACTTAGGTCCTGTGTTATCGAGATGAGGAGTAGGTAATAGTGGGGGTAATTTAGACCCGAAAGATCGACCTCATTGGCGTTTCTCTATTACTTTGGCCTCATAAAAATGAGCTAACGCTGAAACCTCAGTCATGGAAGTAGAACGATGGCTCAACACCTCATATTTAATATCTGACCGGAGTCCCAAAACAAAACAATGAGTAAGAAAGTCATCGGACAGATTGCTAGTTTGAAGAGCGAGGACTTCGAAACGAGTTTGATAGTCATCAACCGTTGTAGTCTGGACCAATTTGGAGAGTTGTCCCTCTGGAGATTCAATTTCGGTTATTGCAAAACGTTTCTGAATTGCGTCAACTAAGTAATTCGAACCAATTAATTGACATTGACGTTGCATCCAACGAAACCATTTTCGTGTTGTACCCTCCATTCTAAAGGAAGCCATAGTAACTCGATGGTGATCATCAGTGCCATAGAAATCAAAGAAATCTTGTTCCATAGCAAGCCATTCCTCCGGATCTTTACCCGTAAACAAGGGTAATTCCACCTGAACTGGTTTAGGAGCAAAAGAAAATACATCATCGGAGTCGCCACGGACCCTTCCTTTTTCCTTGAAGACTATACTGTCACCCGATACTTTACCTCCTGCGGACGTGGTGGCGGATAAACCCAGGTGATTAGAGATAGAATGCAATTGACGTGTTATCTCAGCAAGGTTATTCTGAGTGGAAATGTTCCACTTCTTTTGATCGTCGGTGAACTGTTGCAACGATGTCAACGTTTGTTCATGACAAGTGGTTTGATCGAGTCCGAAAAGAAAGCACCTAAATGTTTCTTGAAGGGCTTTGATCGAGTCCGAGTGGTTTACCATTGTGGTAATTTCAATGAAAGCACCTAAATATTGTGAACTTGCAGTGAAGTAGAAATTCAGAACCGAAAAGAAAGATAAAGAAGAAGAATTCAGATTGAGATTTGGGAAGTTATCTCAAAAGTTCATTTCTAACTTCCTTTACATTACAGTTTATTTTTATTCTTGTCCTCAGTAATGGATAAAACCAGTTAAAGATTGAAGAAACTTTCTTCTCTATTGCTCCTATGTGGCTCTTGCATCTCCAAATTCTTTATGCTGGTATTATCAACTGTCGTATCCTTTCTTGGTACATCGACTGTTGGTGTAGGCATGACAATATAATTCTCTTAATATTTCTTGGTCTATCCATTTATAACAAAAATATTAATAATAATTTATTG
This sequence comes from Abelmoschus esculentus, assembly GCA_035048815.1. Lineage (NCBI taxonomy): Eukaryota > Viridiplantae > Streptophyta > Magnoliopsida > Malvales > Malvaceae > Abelmoschus > Abelmoschus esculentus. The sequence goes on along the minus strand of JAUCBN010000027.1, from coordinate 14,722,651 downwards.
CTTATGAAAAATCATTCAACTAAATGTGATTTCGTCTCCCGTATGGCAAAGTGTGGATCAATAAGTATGCGTCTCCTTGTCGGATTTTAAAATTGGTCCTAGGATGTTATACCTTTGCCTTAAAAGTCTTAGTAGTATCATTGGACCGATGAGCGAAAAATTATCTATCTCTTTCTTATATTATCTTTTTTTATGTTTTCGTTTTAAATTAGAGAGTTTAGGGTTTAGAGTTTAGGATTTAAAGTTAGGGGTTATAATTAAGGTTTAGTGAACTAAAGGTAGGGTATATTTTTAGGGTGCTGGATTTAAGGTTTAAGATATAAAGAATAAGGATTAGGGTTAAAATTAAATTTTTTAGAAAATTTTCAAAGGAAGCATGAAATGAGACATAAAAAGAGACAAATGATTTTTATTCTGGCCTGACACCCTTCATTATTTTTCGATTTTTGTTTCAAATCAGAACATGCGAAATTTAAAAAGCGATTGATTAAATCGAGTTTAATCGAATTAATTGATTTATTTAAGATTACAAAATACTTTTATTTTTATTTCAATCAAAAATAATAATTTAGTTTTTTATTTAAAAACACAGTTAATTAAGCTTTTCAGCTCCTGAATTGCAACAATTAATTCAACAAACGACGTTAATCATTACGATATTAACATGACAATTAACAATGATGATATAACAGTCTACTATACATGTATGATGATACATGATGATAATGTGACAGTACACTTATGATAATAACATGATAGAAAATTAAATTATTATTTTAATTAAATTTGAAGGAATAATTATATTTTTTACCAAATTCAGGCGTGTAATTCATTTTAATCGAAAGTTTTATAAATTATTTAATATTTAAGTTAAGAAATAAAAAATTAAAATATTATTAAAATTTTTAAAATATTTAACTTGATAAATAATTTGTTTAAAGATATAAGAGTTACTTTTATCTCCGTAATATCTAACTTGATAAATAATATTTTTGCATCACTTTAACCATTAAAATTATTTAATTGTATTATCTTGTACCGTTGTGACTAATAAAACTGTTTTTTTAATCAGCTACAATGTTACAATAATATCTGTTATAGAGTATATTCTCAACCATTAGACATTGATCACTCAAAAACTGTACTAATGTTATTGAAGCTCAAACCCGTAACCTCTAAGAACAGTAACCATTTCTTTAACCATCAAGGCTAGATGGTTTATGTATATTTTTTAAAAATAAAATATTAAAAAAATCTCAAATTTTTAACCTAATCCCTTAATCTCACTAAAAATACTTAAACACAAAATTCCAATCGAATACATATAGTCTCTCTTAATAAATACAAAAACCAAGAGTAAGTTGGTTTTATTAATTTTAGGGTTCAGTTATATTATTATTTAGGGATATTAATTTCTTGCTCGGATTGATTTTATATGTCGTAATTTTTAATGTTTATAATGTTAATTTTTAATCGAATAATTACTAATTTTTTATTTTGTGGTTGATAAACACTTTGACACACAATTTTTCATACTAACATGATTTTTTGTTGATTTTTTCCTACCATGCTTTTGACTAAAAAGGACTTAGATTTTGTTTGTTGTTTTGAATAATATTATATTCTCTATAAGTTGCTTTTCATTGAAAATTATAAAGATGTAGGTAATGTGTATGGTGAAAACTTTAGCGGATGAAATGGTTTTGAACCTGAAATTTAAGGGGAGGTAATGGAACGGGTGAGTAAATTTCACCGACCAACCATGAACGCTTGTTTCAATGTTTAAAAATTTTAAATATTATTGATATTGTAGACCTTTATATGAATCACATAAATAATTATATGATAGGTAACGCTATAACCCCTAAACTCAACCCAAAAAAATAGATCGAATCTATGAAGTCACGTTTGAAAACTTTACTTTTAAAAAAATTAATTTTAAAAATTATACTTTAATTTAAAATAAATTCATAGTGATAATATAAATATCTTAAATACCTCAATTTTCAAAATAACAAATAATAACCTGAATATCAAAAAAATAGTTTAGTTTTGATAATAAAATAACTTAACAAAATCTGAGATCCTCCAAGTACTACTTCGCCTAAAGTTCAAATATCTGTAAGAGAAAACTAAAGAGGTAAGCTAAAGAGCTTAATGTGTCTCTAAGATGTAGATAAAAACAACAAAACATAGTTTATAAAATTATTTTTCAAAAGTAATATTTCAAAAAAATAAAATAAGGTTCACATGAATAATTTTTTCGAGAGTAAAATTTTGAAAAAAATGCAAATTATAATGTATGAATGATATCATACGCACAACACAAATCCCAACTACAACGTCACTAGTCCGAATAGAGGAGTTTCCCAAAATCCTCACCTACAACGTCATCAAAATCCTAGAGTGGTCTTAGGCTTCCGGAAAGCTGTCACAACTTTCTCTGTACACAATCTCATCCATGCACACAATATGATGTAACATGATTTGAAAATCCGAAAACAATTACACTTCAATCCGAAATCATAATTTATCAAAAATCTTAATTTGTTCGAAAATACAAATTCACAATATTTAAAAATCATATTTACTCTAAAAAGTGTAAAACCTCAAATTTAAAAATTTTAATATTTCTTAAATCACAATGACATGTATGCATAATAACACAAGTGTATAATCAAAGTCATAGTACAAAAATTAGACATGCTAGCAAAACAAGAGTATTTTTCAAAGCACAAAATATTAAGCATGTCACAGAAAAATATGTTTTTCGAAAAAAACATATATAGCATCAGTAAGAAAACACACCTTAGCCAAAGCGACTCAAATTACTGAATAACATAGTCTTAAACTCGAACAAAAATAAAGAATGAAAACATAGGCTTTAGATCTTGATGAAATAAATAATGTAGGGTTTTCTCTTAGACTAATATGTATTTATAGAGAAAAATAACTAATTCCAATTATAATTAGAACTCTATTAGATCACATTAAATATTAATATTAAAAAAAAGTTGTAGAATTTTAAAAGAATTTTCTTTCTTTATCAAAGACTTTATAAAATAATATTTTTAATAAAAAATTATTAATCTCACTAAAAATAGAATTCAATTAAAAACCTCCAAAAATAGGGTTTCCAAAAATTGAGAATCTGAAAATTAAGATTTTAAAATTAGAAATAATTTTTGGCGTTAAAAACACTATTAAAAAAATAAAGAGATAATTGAGAGTCTTGATTGTTCTGGCCAAAATAATAATAAAATTAGTGGGGGAACTGAAGGCGTTAGCATTGAGTACATATAATGGTTTTATACCAGAAAAAAAAGTTTCACTTAGCTAGCTAATGAGTATAAGGCTATAAGGTTCAGCCGTTACAGTACTGACATAATAGTCCAACAATTACAAACATAAAACAATGAGGAGGAACAGCTGCATGGAACATGCAGAAAACAGCAATACAAACCAGCACATTAGATTTTCAACAAATATTACAATAACTGAACATGTTCTTTCAGAAAGGAATCCAAATGGGGACAACCATCACAATAACCCCTCAGACTCGGTTCCAACGATCCAATTGGTAACCAGCTCGACCAAGGTGTCTGCCTCCTAAACTCTATAAATACCCATAGAACCCACAGCTTAAGTCCATCTCATCACTGTTCTCACTTTCTTTTTTATCTTTCTAATTCATACTCTTAGTTTTTCATTTCTCAGATTGTTTTCATGGCCAAAAACAATCTCGCTTTAGTCGGTGCCCTTCTCATGGAAACGATTTGAGAAATGAAAAAAATAGGAGTATGAATTAGAAAGATAAAAATGAAAGGGAGAGCAGTGGTGAGATGGCCTTAAGCTGCGGGTTCTATGGGTATTTATAGTGTTCAGGAGCCAGACACCTTGGTCGAGCTGATTACCGAGTCTGAGGGGCTATTATGATGGATATCCCCACTTGGATTCCTTTTTAAAAGGACAACTTCAGTATATTGTAAGGTTAGTTGAAAATATAAAGTGTTAGTTTCTAGGGGTGAGTAAAATTCGATTAGACTCGAAAAAATCGAATAACTCGATTCGACTTGAGGTAAAAATATTCGACTCGAAATTTTATAGACTCGACTCGACTTGAAAAAATTTCAAATGAAGTTTGAGTTATAAAATGGAAACTCGAATAACTCAAAATTTTTAGTAATTAAAAGAATAATTTTTAAGTTTAAGACGAATCTATCAATTTTATATGATATATATACATTGATATATAAAAATATAAAAAAATATTACTACATATTAATAAAAATATACACGTATATCTTATATGATTAGAGAAAGTCGTCTAAATTGGAATCAAATCATACTATAACATGATAAATAATTATAATTAAATATTTATAGGAACTCGAAACTCGACTCGATTCAACTCGACTCGAATTTCTTAAACTCGACTCGAACCAAAAAATTTCAAATAAAGTTTGAGTTGTAAAATGTTGCTCGTCAACTCGAATAACTCGAAATTTTTTGACTCGACTCAACTCGATTGGATACCCATCCCTATTAGTTTGTATTGGATAATTTTTTTTCTTTTTATTATATTTCTATTTATGTTTTTTTTAAATTTTTAAAAGATGAAATTTTAAACCTTAGTTTTTATTTTCTATATCCTAAACTTTAAACCATATACCCTAAAAAGTACATTCTACCTTTAATTCTCTAAACTCTAATTACAACCCCTAACATTAAATCTTAAACCCTAAACTTCTAATTTAAAATGAAGACACGAATGGATGCATGGAAAAGAGGTAGACGATTTACACTTGTTTGTATTGCTATTTTTTACATGTTACATGGGTTCAAATCGTTTGTTTCTTTCCTATGACTCCATTCGTATCTTCGCTTTAAATTAGAGAGTTTAGGGTGTAGGGTTAAAGGTTAGGGTTTAAGAAATTATGGGTAGGGTGTATTTTTTAGGGTTTATGATTTAGGGTATAAAAAATAAAATTAAAATTTTAAATTTATTTTTAATTTTTTTTAACATAATGAATAGATAAATGCATGATAAAAAGGAGAAAACTTCTGCCCTGTTTCATGCAACTGTTTCTATATTTTGAATTATTAAACTATCGTTATAGTATAGTAAAAGTCTTTAGCCTTTATTTAATTTCGTTTTAAATTTTTCATGTCAATAAAAATCGGTTGATTGTTTGTTTTTATATTAATAACTGAATGAATTAGTTTTACATAAATATGCTAAATTTATATATTTAAAATAATTAATAAGTGATCTTAATATTTATTCTATGTGACACATATTTAATCATTATATCTGCGAGTTATGTGTGTTATTTAATAATTAAAAATATATATAAATAAATATTATCTTATAATTATCTTTAGACCACTAACAAAGTAATAATTTTTTAAATTATACTAAAATATATTTTTTTAAAATCGAATGATTCTAGTTAAGACTTACATTTTTTCCAAAATTGAAGACGGTTCTGATGTTGAAGGTAAGGGTGGGTATTCGATCGAGTCGAGTTAAAAAATTTCGAGTTATTCTAGTTGACGGGTCATATTTTACAACTCAAACTTTATTTTAAAAAATTTCGGTTCGAGTCGAGTTTTCGAGATCGTATAAATATTTAATCATAATTATTTATCTTGTTATAGTATGATTTGATTCAGATTTAAACGACTTTCTCTAGCAATATAAGATATGTATATATGTATTTTTATATGTAACAACATTTCTTTATATTTTTGTATATCAATGTATATATATCTTAAAAAATTAATAGACTCGTCTCAAACTTAAAAATTAATCTTTTAATTACTAAAAATTTCGAGTTATTCGAATTTTATTTTACAACTCGAACTTTATTTGAATTTTTCGACTCGAGTCGATTCTATGAAATTTCGGGTCGATCCAAAAACAAATTAAGCATTTTAGCCTCGAATCAAATCAAATTATTTGATTTTTTCGAGTCGAGTCTGATTTTACTCACCCCTGATCGAAGGTCATGACCATATAGTTGTTAAAAATAATACAGTAGAAAATAATAAATCAAAAAAGATAATGGTAAATTAGTAGGTCATGAAAGTAATTACTTAGAATTAGATGATCCAAGAAAGTATAACAATATTGATAATAATTAATATTAGCAATTAACGATCAACATTTAGATGATTATTGATCGTCAGTTAAATCAATAACTTAAAATAATTATTAGCGACGGTTTTAGTTATTTTGTGAAGTATTTATGCTATATAAATAATTTTTTAAATTAATTTAAATTTTTTAATAATTTATAGAGGTTTGATTAGTTAAATTCGTTTTAGATATTTAAAGAATAAATGATTAAACTTCTTAATTTGAAAAGGCTGATATTAAAATCTTTTAAGTTTAAAAGTTTTGATACTAATGTCGTAAAGATTTTTTAAATTTAATAATTAAAAATAATTAATTAATACATATAGTCACAGAGTTATTAGATTTTTTTTAATATTTTAAAAAAATAATTTTATGATAAATAATATCAAAATGACTTTTAATTGTTTATTGTTTAATTTTACGTCAAGTACCTCAAAAGTGAACATTAAAATAATGGTCTATCACAAGAACGTCGTAAAATTGAGTGAGAAAAAATATCACGATAAAAAAAACAGACATAAATCTCAAATCAAAAAAGTTAAATAAAAATATTCATATATAAGCATAATTAATAGTATATATTTTATTAAATATGTCAAAGAAAAAAGATAATAACAACTGACAAGATACTTCAAATATAATTTAAACTTAATAATTAATTAAATTATATTAAAGATTATTATATAAATAATAAATTGATACATAAATCATTTAAATATACTTAATATTATTATATTAAAAAGTAATTTTATAATCTAAATAATAATATCTATAAAATATTAATATTAATTTTTTATTCATCGCATATTGAGATAATCATTTTTTATATATTATTTTATTTATTTAAAGTAATTAAATATCTATAATCTATCAATTAATTTTATCAAATATTATATAAAATCAAGTAATGTAAATGAAAAAAAGGGAATATAGATAAAAAAGATTAAGAGTATAGACGAAAAAATAATAATCCATTAATTAAATTAATTAATATAATCAATTATTAATTAACATAATTTATTATTAATTATTATTTATCCGCTAATTACTAAATACGACTATTAATATTCGATATCACAATCCATAAGGAAAAAGGGTTAACAAAAGAAGGTAGCTGGCGGCGGATCACGTGCATACCTCACCACATTATGCAAAACATCAACGGTTGATATTCATATATCACCTCAATCATCCAACGGCCAATCAAGGCCCACGTCTCATGCTTCTCGTCACCCTCAGCTCAAATCCCCTGGAAATACTCAGATTCAGCCATAAAAACAGAAAAAAAAAAAAATCTGTATTTCCCAAAAGAAATCAGATTCAATTCTTTCATTATAATTTTGGTTGAAGAAACCAAGAGATAGTAACGATAGGAATAAACAGATAAGGATGCAGCAGAACAGTGGTTTGGATTCGCAACCGCAATCGTCGCAGGAACAGACCCAACGGACTCAACAACCGTCGCCGCAACATCAGTGGATGGCGATGCAGTATCCGGCGGCTGCTATGGTAATGCAGCATCAAATGATGCAACCGCAGCATTTCGTGGCGGCGCCTCCTCCACCTCAGCACTACATGCCTTATCACCAGTACCAGCACCACCACGTTCACTCGCAGCAGAAGCAAGGATCTAGCGGTGAGAACAAAACCGTTTGGGTTGGTGATTTGCATCATTGGATGGATGAGAATTATCTTCATAGCTGTTTCGCTTCCACTGGCGAGGTTGAACAAATTCTCATAATTACATTTAATTTTTAATTGAATAGTTTGCTATGATTATGTTCATATTTCATTCATTATTATTTGTGATCAGTGACTACAGTCAAGTTGTTGTTGTTGTTGTTGTGAAATCTGCAGTTACGCCACTGTTTGTTACATTTTGTATGGATGATCGATTAATATGCTTGTGTTGTGTCTATGTAAAACGCCTGATGGACTGATATAAGAGAAACTTGTTTAGTACTATTTATGGAAATGGTTCAAATTAAGTGCATCTCCATTTACTACCATTAATGAAAATAGTAATCTTACAAATATTGTTAGGGTATTTTGTAGCAAAAGATATGTGTCAGTGTATTTATGTCTGTGTTACTGGTCTATCGAAATGTAGGATTTGCAAGGACGAAGTCAGGATTTGGGCTTGAGGGCAAAATGTAAATGTTTGAAAGTGGAGGGTCAAATTCATAAAAAAAAAACTATTTTAAAAAAAAATGCCCCTCCTCACCCCATGTACCTCCTTGGGTTATTCTTATATTATGGATTGAATGTTAAATTTAAAATCTTGAGTTTTGGCTCATGTGCAAGAAGTTTGTTGCATTTGGCTTAAAGGTAAGGTCCACACATTGGGATAGTTATTAGTGACTGCATAAGTTCAATTCAAGTATGACCGACTTGAGAAGGCAGAAGTATACTTATAATGAAAAATAGTTCAAATAAGCATAGAAATCTGATTTATGGGTTTTAATTGATTGCCTAATTTTAATTGATATTTGGAATTTATTTGAGCAGATTGTGTCCATTAAGGTTATTCGCAATAAGCAAACTGGTTTATCAGAAGGATATGGATTTGTGGAATTTTTTTCGCATGCGACAGCCGAGAAAGTTCTTCAAGATTATAGTGGCATTTTGATGCCTAATATGGAACAACCTTTCCGCCTGAATTGGGCATCATTTAGCACAGGAGAGAAGCGCTCAGAAAATGGTCCTGATCTTTCTATCTTTGTAGGAGATTTAGCTGCAGATGTTACTGATAGCCTATTGCATGAAACTTTTGCCAGTAAATATCCTTCTGTTAAAGCTGCAAAAGTTGTAATTGATGCTAACACTGGTCGATCAAAGGGTTATGGTTTTGTGAGGTTTGGGAATGATACCGAAAGGTCACAAGCCATGACTGAAATGAATGGTGCATATTGTTCAAGCAGACCTATGCGTATTGGGGCTGCAACTCCCAGGAAATCATCGGGGTATCAACAACAATATTCTTTACAAGGTATTTGATTATCTAACTTGCTTTTCCTTTAGTCATTTGGTTTAAGTTTTAACACTGTTACATCTTAAAATTGTATTCAACGAATTATGTTTATTGCTGAAGTGCTTATCTTTGACCTCTTTAGTCACTTGTTTTTATTTGTTTTTTCTTTGAGGATGCTTTGCAGTTCTAGATATATAAAGTTAACTTGATTCTTGCTCCTTTAAAGCATATGCTAATTTGGTGCTGCATCTCTAACATTGACTTAAGTTTTCACATTGAGCTGATCAGGGGTTCCTTCTGAGACACTCACTATAATTTGTCTATGCTGTCTCTCTTTTGTTGGTGGGCTGCCTTTTTTATTTTTAAGATTATGTTGGAATCAAATAGTTGCATTGTTGGCAACAAAATGCTAGATTTCTGTTTGTGTGTAACAAAAGTTCATTCATATGACACATTCCCTTTTCTGTTTGGCAACTAGGTTTAGCCTCTTTTGATGGGGGGTTTATATATTGCAATATAAAATAACATCTTAACTGGCCGTCTGTGAATTTAAAGAGGTGCAATCCCTGTTTTCTTTTATGAGCAATAAAATAGCACGGGAGTTGTTAAAAGTTGCTGAACTACACTTGGTTATTTAGATTGAAAACACAATATAATTTTGTTTTATCTCAATTATGTGATTAAGAATTTCTATATTTTTCCCAATAAAACCTAAGTTTGGCTTTTGAGGTGATTTAATGATTGACATTTTAAAGGAATACAATTCTCAGATAGTTTCCGAGTCTGAATAATATATTCACTTGGTTTAATAACTGCAACCTTGCAAAGGATTAGCTTTTGTTGATGTTGTTCATTCTTGTTCCATCTTTTTTTTGACACCTCAAGACAAATTTAATTGATACAGTTTAAAGCCATCAGAATTTGCTTGATACATGTCTTCTTTTGTTTTTGAAAGGGAGCTATGCATCAAATGGTGCTTCAACCCATTCTGATGGAGATTCTTCAAACACAACAGTAAGTTTTTCATCTCCTTTTGGCTGTACCTCTTACAACCATTGATATTTGTGACTCCCTTGTCTAAACAAAGTTTATTATAGATATTTGTCGGAGGACTTGACCCTAATGTCACCGAGGAAGATCTCAGGCAACCTTTCTCTCAGTATGGTGAATTAGTTTCTGTTAAGATACCTGTTGGAAAAGGATGTGGGTTTGTACGATTTGCCAACAGGTAAAGTTTTGGCTATATTTTGCATTTGTCTGTAAAAGACTGTTGTACTAAAAAATTAAAAGTATAATCTAGTTATTCTAGAGTTAGTATACTACCTTGATGTAATTTCTCGAGTGTCACCAGGGAAAATGCTGATGAGGCATTGCAGAAGTTGAATGAGACTAATATTGGCAAGCAAACAGTGCGCCTTTCTTGGGGTCGCAGTCCAGCAAATAAGCAGGTATCTATTCTCTTTCCATATCCCCCTTCATTCTCCCACTCATTGTTCAATGCAAGCAGAGCATTAAGAAAACTGTTACTATATGCTTTAACATAGAGGTTGAACTATTTCCTTTTAATCTATTATTTTGGGATAATGCAGTTTAGGGCTGATTATGGTAACCAATGGGGTGGAGCTTACTATGGAGGACAGCTCTATGATGGTTATGGCTACGCCTTGCCACCACCCAATGGCGTAGGCATGTACGCAGCTGCAGCCACCACATATGGGGCTTATCCCTTCTACGGTAATCAGCAGCAGCAGGTAAGCTGAAATAATAACAGCAGGAGAGAGGAGTTGTAGCTGTACTAAGTAAGCTCAAACTAGGGAAAAAGGGGAGGGGTGAGGGGGTTAGAGGTGGACTGCCTTGTTAGTTGTTGCTCCATACCACTCTGGGTTTTGTAGAATTCTTACATAAATCCCTCCAAATGGGGAGTGGAACTGAATTTTGATCCCTTGCTTAAGTAATTTACTTAGGGATCGGATTCATTATTTAACTTTATGTGACGAGTTAAAAGGGAAACTTGTTGATTGGAATATTTGACTTGGCTGACGTGTGTGGTGTGGTGATAGTGATCTTCATGAATAATAAGTTACATTTCCTAAATAAGAAGTTATTCCTTGCTGGCTGCTATACATATTTTCACACTAGTCGTTGGAACACCATTTTAGTAGCATGGATTGCATTTAAGCTTTTTGTAGGCCAATATCTTCCACATTTAAAATAAATAACATCCTTTAAGTTATATTTCCATAGACCTGTAATCTAGTTGTGTATTTGTCATGCATTAATCATGCATAAGGTACATATTTATATAAATTGGAAATATATATGGTTCTATACTCTTATCGATGTTTATGTTTGTGTGATTTTTAATGTAGCAAAATTATCATATCCTATTTTTGGTCATGTCTCTTTGGTCATGCATAGATTGTTTATAATGACACTCTTAAGTGCCATGTAAAGTGAAGTAGATAGCAATGAAGTCAAACTAGATAAGGTGACCTTCCTACATCTATGATCAGCATCCCCAAAGCCAAAAACCAGAGGCAAGCTGAAGCCACCTTCCTGCATCTATGAAATGACAGTATGTTTCCTTTTCAATTTCCTTTCTGCAAGAGCAATATGATTAAACTCCATGAGTCAATAATGGAGATTTGTGAATGTCTCTTATGGTATTAATGAAGGATGTAGGTAGGGCTTTGTAAAAGCAATCATGCTTAAACTCACTTTTGAGCCCCACCCCCACAGTGGCTTCTGCTTCATGTCTACCTTTTATCACCCATCGGCCACTCCCCACATACCCCATGGATGGACCCATCTCTAGTTTTCCATAGGTAGATGGACCACTTGCTTTGATGCTTATGAGACCTTTTGTCCTTGATGTCTTCAACCTATCAAGACATTGCAGATTGTGATCCCTTAGCCAGGCTTAGGAGTAGGTTGGTCACTGCTATAAAAGTAACCAATTTAGTCATTGTCTATTAAATGTTAGAAAATGTTTCATGAAAAAGAGTTGGTAAAATTAATTAGCTGATTTTATTGGTTGATTTGATAAGCGATAATACGTATCAGTTGATTGTATAAAAATGATTGGTAAAATTAATTGATAATTGTTTGATTAATTGAACAAGTAAAACAACATATAAGGACATGATTATATTTGATATTTATTTAAATAATTTATTAGTTATCAATATTTATATCTACTAATATTAAATAAATTATAAAAAAATAAACCTTTTAATATAATATTTGTTGCGATCATTTTAAAACCGAAACGTGTGAAAAATAGTCTGGTGAGTTAAATTTTGAAAAATCAAGTTTTTTTTTTATCATTTTTAATAATTAATTATGAAAACCAAAATTTTATTTAAAATCGTATATTATTTTAACTTTAAAAAGTGACTTGGAGTCGCCACCGGTCACTTTGGTAGGTCAAACACTATAAAATAAACCAGAGAAAAAAATATTTGGATTCGGGAGTCGGTTACGCGTAAGGACGACCTTTACGAGCGCCCGAGATCGGTACCTTATTAATTACATGTGGCATTTCGGTAATTTGAATAATAATATTAATTTAATCCGTCATTGTCAAATAAATATCGTTCGAATAAGAATATCTTTTTGGATAAGAAAATATATTTCTTTTAGACACGAGCTTGAATAAGACGTCCTCTAGATAGACAATCTTAACTGGTATTTAAAGAAATATAAGTTCTGCCCCAAAAGGTTTTAAATGCATGACCGGTTATTATCTGGTTCATTTTAAGTTCTAACCTAAAAGGGTTCCATTAATTAAATATTTAAACCATATTAAATTATTAATTTTACCAAGTGTATTATGATAACATCCGAATGCTCGGACACTACCATTTTGACACCGAACAAAATTAATAATACTATTGGTGTTTCTAGTTTTGCCTAATTAATTTTATTAAATTCTAACCCTGAATTATTTACCATTTTCTATGTTTCGATAACGCGCCGAATACGATACAAAAGTACACTGACCACTTAGTGTATCCAAGATATATGATTAGAATATCTTCGTTACTAGATTATCTTCCTATTTAATTAATTATTTAATTAAAGTAACGAACCTTAAAAGACTCTAATTTAATCAATCTACGTGAAAATTAAATGTCACCCTAAACAAATATACTACATGCTTTTAAGAATACAAATATAATAAATAAATAAATAAATAAAACAATAAAGCAAATAAATAAAATAAAGGAACTAAGCTACTTTTTATTTAAAAGACATGAGAGCTCAATATATAACAATGAGAATTACATTGAAAACGAGAAAAAAGAAATTAATTGACATGCTTTGATTTTTAGGGGTTAGATTAGACTTAATTAAATTAAATTAATTTAATTTAAAACCTAGAAAATTTAATTAAACTCGGTTAAGAACCTAATTAAATTATTTCTAAGCTAAAAGATTAAATTAATTTTAATTATTGTCTACTCTAATAAAATTTTGAGTTTAATGTTCGATTCGGGTTCAATTAGGGGTTAAATTGAGTGAAAATTGAAGTTTTTAGGCCTTAATTAAGGATGTGGAGACTAAAATGAATTACGCTTCAAAACCAGGGGGACCGCGGGAGCAATTTCCCTTTTTTTTTCGGATATGCGTTGATCCGGGTTGACCCGGATCCAACCCACGCGGGTCACTCGCTAAAATGGTGTCATTTCACGGATGATATACCCCTTTTTTCACCGAGTTGACTCGCTCATTTGGTCTTCTTCTTGACTCGGTGAACTCATCCTATTCCTAAAACACTCTCAACTAAAACACCTTAAATCCAGAAACACCCCCTAATATGGATCAAAACCCACATTTTATATGAGGTTCATATGTGTTCATCCGAAAATTGGATGAACACGAAGAACACAACATGAACCCACCATGAACACCACCCTGGATCCTGCTCCACCTTATCCCGATGACCTCCGGCCTTCGCCGACCACCGTTTTGGGCCGTCGACCACTTCCTAACACTCCGGCTACCACCTCCGGAATCGGTGAATTCGTTGGAAACCTCTAAAATCACCGGAAACGTCTCGGAAACCCATATTTCAACGATCTAAGCATCAAAACACCCTCAAACTTATTTCTAACCATTCGATCGTGCTTGAATAACATCCTAAATTTCCAGATTCGTTAGAAACCAACTCTCTAAAATCTCACTTAAATCGAAACCTAATCTCCTGTCACTCCAACCTTTTCAATTCAATGATATTAACGGAAACAAAAAGCTAAATATTCCATTTGAGATTTCGCATAAATTTAGTCTAACACAAAAAGAATAACAAGATTAAGAGATGACTTTACCTCCTGGAATTTCAATGATGATTTTGAATTGCCTTTGAACCTTCAATTGATCTCCAACCAAGTAATCTCCTTTGGTGATCGTCGAATTCATCCACCTTTCTCTGCCTCTATCCTCCTCTTTTTAAACACCCCACAGAAACCTTATCCCTTAAAAATCCTCTAACAATCTTTGTAACCTCCTAGTAACAGAGAGTCCTCACTCTCAACGTTTTTCTTTTATTTATTTTTTGTTATTATCTTTTATTATTTATTTTTTATTTATTTTATTATTGTTAGTTAGATTTCCCTAGGCCTTAGATAAAATTTGGGCTCTCCAGCCGCCCCTCTTTGCTCAATATTGTGGAGCAGGAGACGAGCAAAGACTGAAAAGACACGAATTTTGTCTAAGTTTCTTGACCTCTGTTACGCGAACAAAGCTTGAAGTTATTCTTCTCATTGTGAAATTCTTCAAGCAAAATACATGTCATGGAACCCGAGGCTGTTCTTCTCATTACGAAATTCATCGCACCCCATTAAACCTGGAGTTATTCTTCTCATTACGAAATTCTCCAGGGTCTGAGCTGTTCTTCTCATTACGAAATTCTTCAGACGAAAGATGTTGAAACCCAAAGTTGTTCTTCTGATTATAAAATTCTTCGTATCTCATCGAATTTTGGAGTTGTTCTTCTTATTATGAAATTCTCCAAAGTTTGAAGCTATTCTCATTACGAAATTCTTCAAACTTATCAAGTGATGAAGCTCGAGGGTGTTCTCATTATGAAATTCCTCGTCTCCGGGAAATCTGGAGTTGTTCTTCTTATTATGAAATTCTCCAGATCAAAAGTGATGAAACCTGAGGTTGTTCTTCTTATTATGAAATTCCTCATATTTTATCACATCTTTCGGGACTCACGATGAGAAGGCTACTAACTTTGTTTAAATCGGGACTCATGCCGAGAAGGCTGCCAATTTTTGTTTGAATCGAGACTCACGCTGAACATGCTGCCAATTTCTGTTCGCTATTGTTGATTTCTTTGAATCATTTCTTATCGGTTATTGAATCCTGTTTAAGAGAAATATGTTGCATTATTAGTATGATCCTAATGTAGGTGTTTCTATTATGATGCATGAGTACTGCCCAGAAAGGCATGTATTATCAGTCAATTTGTCATTTTGATGAGTCGAATTGGCTCTCATTTCCGTATTCTTGACCATGTCTCAGTTCTTCATCTCACATATAAAGGGTAATCTTTGATGATTGTCTTCCTCAAAAAGTTATTTTGAAGCGCCTTTTCAGGTCAGATTTCGTTTGATTGTCTGAACATATTCGTTTTTATTTCATTATCCTGATCTGGAAAAACGAATCTTACCTGTAACTTTCAAAAACATAATAATGACAAAAGATTTTCTATATTTATTAATTCATATTAATTCACTAGCATGATGCTTTAGATAAAATTGAAGGCTCGGAAGAGAAAATGAATATCTTTACTAGAGCTTTTTGTATGTGCATGACAAGCATGGAATTTAAAAATAGTCATGGCAAACCAATTGAAAGAGAAAAGAAAGAAACAAATGCAAATTCTCAAGCGCCTATCAAATGCGATCATCTGAACCTTCTCCCGAGATATAGATTTAAAACAGATCTGATTGTCTAGCAGTTCTTCAAGTGAGGATCCAACTTTGCAAACATGAAGACCCTTCTGAACTACTAGATAACGGAGAGGTATAAATTGTCGGATGCCTACTATCATGCATTTGAGCCGTCATTCCTGGTTTTCGACCCAAATTCTCCTTTGGTATCGAGACGCCCTTTGCGGGTTTTCATCTCGACCCTTCTTTCTTTATTTTCATTATTTTTTATGAAACGCTCTTTCGTGTTTTCGCTTCATTTTCATTTTCTTTTACTCTTTTTTCTTTTTCTTTTTTCTTTTTTCTTTTTATTCTTCAAGCGTAATACTTCTTAACTGAATCAGCATTCACAGGCTTTTGTAATTCTTTTTCGTCCATTTCAGTCAAGATCATTACGCCTCCAAAAAAGGCGTTTTTAACAACATACGACCATTCTCA
Source organism: Abelmoschus esculentus (assembly GCA_035048815.1). Lineage (NCBI taxonomy): Eukaryota > Viridiplantae > Streptophyta > Magnoliopsida > Malvales > Malvaceae > Abelmoschus > Abelmoschus esculentus. Next base: position 14,706,159 of record JAUCBN010000027.1, on the reverse strand, counting down.
ATTCGACATCCATTTTCCACGGAAATCATGGTGTATTGGCAAGATCTTTTTGAGCACTAGATCACCCTCTCGGAACTCTCGCGGTCAAACTTTCTTATCATGAGCTTGAATCATTCATTTCTGATATATTTGGCTAAGACAGATAGCTCTCAACCGATTTTCTTCAATCAAATTCAACTGATCAAAACGAATCTGTACCCATTGTGCATCATCTAATTTAACCTCTGATAATACTCGAAGAGATAGAATTTTGACTTCAAGCGGTAACACTGCTTCAGTCCCATACACCAGAGAGGAAGGCGTTGCCCCGGTAGAAGTTCTCATCGAAGTATGGTACGCAAACAAGGCAAAATAAAGTCTTTCATGCCAATCTTTGTACGTTTTTGTCATCTTCGATATGATCTTCTTAATATTCTTGTTAGCTGCCTCAACTGCTCCATTCATCTTCGGTCGGTATGCCACAAAATTATGATGAATTATCTTAAACTGATCACAAGTTTCCGCAATTATTCTGTTGTTGAAATTGGTAGCATTATCTGTAATTATTCATTTTGGTAAACTATATTGACAGATGATCTCTTTCCTCAAAAATTTGCACACAGTTATTCTCGTGATGTTGGCATAAGAAGCAGCTTCTATCCACTTGGTGAAATAATCGATAGCCACTAGGATAAAGCGATACGTATTTGAAGCCTTAAGGTGAATCTGTCCAATTACATGTAATCCCCCCAAAGCAAAAGGCCAAGGTGAATTCATTGTATGTAACGGTACTGTTGGAGAGTTGATTTTATCTGCATAAATCTGTAATTTATGACACTTTTTGGCATACTTTATGCAATCTCCTTCCATAGTGGACCAGTAGTATCCGTATCTCATTATTTTTCGTACCATCGAGAAACCATTAGCGTGCGTACCACAGATTCCATCATGTACTTCTTCAAGAATACTTTTAGCTTCACGAGCATTGACACATCTTAGTAACACTTGATCTCTGCTCTTCCTGTATAAGACGTCACCATCCAATACATACCCGACAACCATTCTTCTGATTGTTCTTTTGTCATTGTCATTTGCTTCAGATGGATAAGCTTAGAACTTGATGTATTGCAGAATATCAAAGTACCAAGGATTACCATCCTCTTCTTCCATGTTGCAGCAATGAGCGTAAGTTTCATAACTTTGCATTCGGGTCAGCATCATATCCTCCGGTCTATTTGCTTGGAATACCGAAGCCAGTGTAGCTAAAGCATCCGCCATTTGGTTGTCTTCTCTAAGAAGGTATGCAAATATTATCTCTTCAAATTCTTCAATCAGTTCCAATATCAACTTCCGATATTCTATCAACTTTGTGTCTTTGGTCTTCCATTCTCCACGCAGCTGATAAATAACTAAGTTTGAATCTCCGTACACCTTCAAGGCCTTTATCTTTCTTTCTATTGCAGCCCTCAATCCCATAACATACGCTTCGTACTCTGCCATATTGTTAGTACACAAAAATTCTAACTTGCTCGTGAGAGGATAGTGTATACCATCTGGAGATATCAACACATCTCCAATTCCACATCCCAGGGTATTAACTGCTCCATTAAAATACAACCTCCATTTTTTCATCTCCTCATTTTCTTCAACATAAATGGTCATCACATCCTTATCATGAAAGTCAAAATTCAGAGGCTCATAATCATCTGAGGCTCTACTTGCAAGAAAGTCAGTTATGACGCTCCCTTTAACTACCTTCTGGCTTACGTACAATATATCAAATTCAGACAACAACATTTGCCAACGTGCTAATCTCCCGGTCAATACTGGTGCTTCCATTAGAAACTTTAACGGATCAAGCTTTGATATCAACCACGTGGTATGGTATAATATATATTGCCTAAGTCGATGAGTAACCCAAACAAACGCACAACACATCTTTTGGATAAATGAGTATCGTAATTCACACTCGGGAAATTTCTTACTCAGGTAATAAATTCCTCTTTCTTTCTTTCCAGTGTCATCATGTTGCTCCAGCACATACCCCATGGATTTCTCGAACACCGTCAAGTAGAGGATTAGTGGTCTTTCAGGAATAAGTGCCACCAATACCGGTGCGTTTAACAAGTATTGTTTGATCTTGTCCAACATTTTTTGACATTCATCGTTCCACTCACCTGGATTATTCTTTCGCAGAAATTTAAAGATTGGATCACATCTATCAGTTAACTGAGAAATAAACCGAAAGACATAATTCAATCTTCTAAGGAAACCTCGAAATTCTTTTTGTGCTTTGGAGGCGGTAAATTCTGAATCGCGTTGACATTATCTGGGTCAATTTCGATGCCCCGTCTACTAAACATGAAACCAAGCAGCTTGCCGGATGTAACCCCAAACGTACATTTGTTAGGGTTAAGCTTCAACTGATACTTCCGTAGCCTTTGGAACAACTTTTCCAAATTCTTAACATGTCCATCTTCTGTTTGGGATTTGGCTATCATATCATCCACGTAAACTTCGATTTCTTTATGCATCATATAATGAAACAATATCACCATAGCTCTCTGATACGTAATGTTTTACTAAACAATGATTTTCTTTCTTCTAAAAATTATTACAGGTATCAATTGACGCAACAATTGGATTGTTGGAGTTATCGTATTATTAGTCTCAGGTTTATCTTTTTAACCATAGGAATTCTTTCAGGAGCCGTATGGGCTAATGAGGCGTGGGGATCGTATTGGAATTGGGACCCAAAGGAAACTTGGACATTTATTACTTGGACCGTATTTGCGATTTATTTATATACCCGAACAAATAAAAATTTTGAAGGTGTAAATTCCGCACTTGTGGCTTCTATGGGATTTCTTATAATTTGTATATGCTATTTTGGGGTCAATCTATTAGGAATAGGTTTACATAGTTATGGTTCATTTACATTAACATCTAATTGAATTGACTAAAGAGGCTAAACCTAATAAATCCTAACGGAGGATAGCGTATATATAAGAAAACTTATTGTAAGCTGTCAAGAACCTTTTGAATCAAGTACGTACAATTACAGCTCTGATCACTTCTGATCTTTCTAAACAAATAAGCGCTTGGGCCAAGAAAATCCTACCTAATGGCGAAACCGTTGGAGAGGTGACAAAACCCTATACTTTTCATTACAAAACCAATAAACCGGAAAGGGATGGATTATTTTGTGAAAGAATTTTTGGACCTATAAAAAGTGGAATTTGCGCTTGTGGAAATTATCGAGTAATTGGAAATGAAAAGGAGGGCCCTAAATTTTGTGAACAATGCGGAGTTGAATTTGTTGATTCTCGGATACGAAGATATCAAATGGGATACATAAAGTTAGCATGTCCAGTAACTCATGTATGGTATTTGAAACGTCTTCCTAGTTATATCGCGAATCTTTTAGATAAACCTCTTAAAGAATTAGAGGGTCTAGTATACTGCGATGTATGATTTGATCGAAATTCTTATTTTACAGATTAGGAATGAGAAACTGTCATCCCATTCAATCGAATTGGGATGCCCTGGATCTGACATGACATGTCTCTTGGGAAGAGTAACATGAAGCTCAGAATTATGGGCGTATTCAATACTCCCAAATAAAAAGGGAATTGGTCTATGATCGAGTCAGTAAAAATAAATAACTAGGAATTTTGAGTTGTACCTCGTGAAAAAAGATTTCTTTCTTTTGCGGAATTAACCATTCTCATTTCTTTTAGTTCTTTTAGAAAGAAATGAAATTATGTTCAAGTAAACAAATATGTCATGGTTGCAGGAGTCTATACATCGCATATAGGCTTAGGCTTGGCCCCGACATTCTTCAACTCGAAAGACATAACTTTGTAGCAAAACGTGCCCCATATTGTAGTAAAAGTTATTTTCTCCATATCTCCTGGATTCATTCAAATCTGATTGTAACCCGAGAACCCATCCATGAAAGAGAACCACGAATTCCCTGAAATATTATTAACTAGAACATCTATATGAGGTAAAGGGAAATTATCTTTCGGGCTTGCATTGTTCAAATCCCTATAATCCACGCACATTCATACTTTTCCGTATTTCTTCGGTACTAGAACTATGTGTTAGACTTATTTTGATATAACTTAAAATAAATTTTTAAAGGACTAATTTGTAAAAATTTGTAAAATATCTTTCTCGAAATAAAATTTTTAAAATCTCGATTTAAAGTTGATAAAACGGTTTATAAAATGTTTGATTTTTTATCAATATCGAATATACTTTTAAAAGTCAACAAAATGGTCAAAAGTGTTTTCCAAAGCCAAAAGTCTCGAAACCTTGTTGAAAGGTTTCGAAACTTTCAGGACAGAATGACCTGTTTTTGAAACCCAACAAAGGTTTCGAAACCTCTATGGAAGGTTTCGAAACTTTTAACTTGTAATGGCTAGTTTTATTTAAAATTCTTAAAGGTTTCGAAACCTCTAGTAAAGGTTTCGAAACTTCTCTGCAGATAATCATTAAATGCTCAATCTTAATGACAACCAACAACTCCAAAGTACTTTTAACGACTACAAACTGTTAGAAACAATTAAGAGCATACAAAAGAGGTCTGAAAACATTATTGGAACAACAAGAAGGTATATCCAAACATTCAAGCATTTAAAGATTCAACTTGAGCTTCATTTCTAACTATTCTTGAAAACACTAGTGTGTTCTTCATTTGTAATCTTTTTACTAGTGTTATTTGAGTGTGTAAGAGAGCTTAAAATTGTGCAAACACCTACCTTGTGAGGATTTTCTAGTTTACTTATTTGAACTCAAATTTGGGGATTGATTCAATAGACTTTGGGTATGTCTATTGAATGGTGTAAGGTTACTCCTTATACTTAAAGGAAAGATAAATTAGTGAATTTATCGGAAATCCTTAGTGTGGTCACTAAGGTAGTGGATGTAGACTTCATTTGGGAAGTTGAACCACTCTAAATCATCTTGCAATTTTTCTTCCTTTGGAATTAGTGTCCACCATATTTTAAAAATCTAATTCACCCCCCTCTTGGTGTTTTTCGATCGATTGCAACACTCAACAATTAGTATCAGAGCGAGGCTCATTGGAAGGTCTAACAACCTCTTGAGAAGATCCAAGAAGTGTTCAATCATTTTCAAGATCATCCATGGCTTTCTCCTCTACTATTGAAGCTTGGAGAGACTCTCAACCCACCAACAAGCCTCATTTCTTCAATGGAGTCAACTATGCCTATTGGAAGAATCGAATAAGGTTATTCATTCAAGCTTGTGATCTAGAAGCTTGGAAGATAATCATAAGTGGCTACACTACATCAACTAGTGGCATGGAGACATGAAACAATGAAGAAAACAAGAAATTTTCTACCAATACCAAAGCAATGCATCTTCTATTTTGTATTCTTGGTCCAGATGAATATGAAAAAGTATCATTATATTCTAATACTAAAGAAATTTAGGATAAACTTGAAGTCACACATGAAGGAACAAATGAAGTGAACGAGACCAAAATCGGGCTTCTCAACCTCAACTATAAGAACTTCAAAATAGATCCCGAAGAAGACATTAAATCCATGTCCGATCGCTTCTTGGTGATTGTGAATGGATTGAAAGGCTATAGAGAAGTCATTCCCGAAGATAAACTTGTGAGAAAGATGATTTACTCTCTCCCGGATTCTTGAGAATCAAAGAAGACGACAATTATAGAAGTAAAGAATCTTAAGACTCTCAAATTAGATGAGCTTATTAGTTCATTGCTTACTCATTACTCATGAGATGATGTCCAAAGGGAAGGTAAAAAAGAAGAAAGAAGTTGAAAACAAGAAATTTGGAGTTGCTCTCAAATCAATAAAAGAAGAGAGTGATTCTAGTGATGATGATGAAGAGAAAGAGATGGCTATGTTTGCCAAAAGATTTAGAAGATTCATGAGGTCCAACAAAGGTAGAAGATTTCAAAGAGAAAAGGGCTTCAAGAGTGAACCAAGGGATAAAGATGCCATCATTTGCTATGAGTGCAAAAAAAAGGGACACATCAAGTTTGAATGTCCCCAATTGAAGAAAAAAACTTTGAGAAAAAAAAGCACAAAGCTCATGTAGCTACTTGAATCGATGAAGAAACATCGGATGATGAGGATGAAGTAGTAAACTTGTGCCTCATGGCATTCTAAGAAGACTCTAAGGTAACCTCTAATTCATCTATTTTAATTGATTATACTTTTGATGAATTACAAGAGGCATATGATGAGTTAGCTTTGGAATATGAAGATTCTATTTTAAAAATAAAAAAATTGTTTTAAAATTGAAAAATGAAAATGATTCTCTTTCCAAAGCTAATAAAGAATTTAAAAGTAAAATTAAAGAGTTGGAAAATAAAATAATTGATTTTGAAAAGAAAAATCAAGATTTATATAATTTACTTTCAAAAGCTCATGATGATCATGAGAAGAAAATTTGTGAGCTTAAAGGTTCTTTTGAAAAAGTTGGAACAAAATTCTTTGAAAAAGGTGAAAATTCTAAATCCAACTATTTTAAAAAGAACTTTAATAATAATTTTTATAGAGGTCCCCAAAGGTCATACAATAAAAAAGTAGTTAAAAGTATTTGGATTCCTAAAAGACTCATTGCTAACAAGGAATATGACCTTTTATCAAAATGGATACCAAAAGGGACTAGAATTTTAGGAACTAATCCTTATGGACCTAAAAGAGTTTGGGTACCAAGATATGTATGAGTTCCTTTTTGTAGGTGTATTGGAGCCATGGTGAGCCAAAATGAAGAAATTTGAAAGCTCTAGACACACTAGAAAGAAAGGCACTTGAAGTGGATGAAGTGCAATTAAAAATTTTAATCCAATTGGTATCTTTCTATTTTTCATGCAAATTATGAAATCATGTTGCTTTTTATGAGTATATCTTTCAAAGTATGTTAAATTATTGATTGCATGAATTGTATGCTTATATGTCATGTTATCTTATTTTTTTGGTGACACATATTTAAATGACTTAAAATTGTTATTTTCTTGCTCTTAAATGCCTATAATATATCATAAGTATGCCAAAATTTATTTCCGGGTCAATTTAAGGCTTCTTAGAGTTTTAGGACCACAAACTTTGAAACCTCTAAACAATGTTTTAGGACCATTTTAAAACCGAAACGTGTGAAAAATAGCATGGCGAGTTAAATTTTGAAAAATCAAGTTTTTTACCATTTTTAATAATTAATTATGAAAATCAAAATTTTATTAAAAATCGCTGTAGAAAATCAACTTCCAACTTTGTGGAAAAATAATGTTGAAAAAAGAAAAAAGAAAAAAGAAAATTTAAGCTTTTTGTGAAACGGAAGAAGAAACATAATTGTTTTTCTGTTGTTGAATGAATTATTTTGTTTACACAAGCTAATGCCTTTTTATAGGCTTTAGAATAAGACTTTGAATAGGATTTAGAAGTCCTAATTACTTTAGGCTTTTAATCCTATTAACTTAAGACTTTTAATTCTACTAAAATTATCTCTAAGTAATAGATCCTAACTCAAATTCCTATCAATACTATATATATAATCTCACACTCCCCCTCAAGTTGGAGAATATATATTATATATTCCCAACTTGAATAGAAACTTGTCGAATGAAGCTTTTGGTAATGCTTTTGTAAATACGTCTGCCACTTGTTCTTCTGTAGGAACATAGGATAAAGAAGCTGTCCCATTAGTAATCTTTTCTGAGATAAAATGTCTATCAATCTCTACATGTTTCGTCCTATCATGATGAACTGGATTTCGAGCAATTTGTATGGCAGACTGATTATCACAAAAAATCTCAAACTTTTCCTCTTGGTTTACATCTAGCTCTTTCAGTAGCTTTAATAACCAAATTCCTTCACACATTCCCAATGCTAAAGCCCTATATTCTGCTTCAGCGCTGCTTCTAGATACAACTGTTTGTTTCTTACTTCTCCAAGTCACTAGATTTCCCCAAACAAAGGAACAATAGCCACTAGTTGATCTTCTTTCTGTCAGTTCACCTGCCCAGCTTGAATCTGAAAAAAATCTGAATAGAACTTTCTTGAGTCTTTTTAAATAGCAGTCCATGCCCTGGTGTCCCTTTCAAGTATCTCAAAATTCTAATTGCAGCTTCCATGTGATCCTCCCTTGGATCAGTCATGTGTTGACTGATAACATTAACTAGAAAGGCAATATCTGGTCTGGTTAATGATAAATAAATTAACTTTCCCACTAACCTTTGAAATTTACCTTTATCAACTTTATGACTTGAGTCATCTTTACTAAATTTTAATCCTGCTTCCATGGGAGTATCAACCGGTTTGCATCCTAGCATCCCAGTTTCATTAAGTAAATCAAGAACATACTTTCTTTGATTTATTACTAAACCTTTGCTCGACCTAGCAACCTCCATGCCTAGAAAGTATCTGAGTTTTCCTAGGTCTTTTGTTTCAAACTCTGTATTTAATAACCTTTTCAGGTGACTTATCTCTTCCTCATCATCACCTGTCAGAATTATGTCGTCCACATACACTATTAAAATAACCCTTTTATTGTTAGAGGTTATCTTAATGAAGAGTGTGTGATCTGCTAAGGATTGTTTATATCCAGCTTTCAGAATTACCTTGGTAAATCTGTCAAACCAGGCTCTAGGCGACTGTTTCAAACCATAGATGGATTTATTAAGTTTACAAACTTTCTGATCACCTTTTATCGACTTCAAACCCGAAGGAACTCTTATGTACACTTCTTCTTCCAATTTTCCATTAAGAAAAGCATTCTTAATGTCAAGTTGATGCAGCACCCAGTCTTTGTTTACTGCCAAACTTAAGAGAACTCTAATTGTATTCAGCTTAGCTACAGGAGCAAAAGTATCATTATAATCAATTCCATAGGTTTGAGTAAAACCCTTGGCTACTAATCTTGCTTTATACCTTTGTATACTACCATCAGAGTTGTATTTTATGGAGAACACCCACTTGCATCCAACTGGTTTCTTGCCCTGCGGAAGATCTGTAATGGTCCAAGTATTATTCTTTTCAAGTGCTTCAATCTCCTCTTCAACAGCTCTTCTCCACTTAGAATCATTTAGAGCCTCCTCAATAGTGTCAGGTATTTGTTCTTTATCTAAGCAAGCTGTAAAAGCCTTGAAAGATGGCATTAGATTACCATAAGCAACATACCTCTGAATGGGATGCTTTGTACATTCTCTTATCCCTTTCCTTTTAGCAATTGGTAAATCATCAACCTCAGGTAACGAGGAAGGAATCTCAGTTAGAACATTATCTTCATCATTCTCATTGGCAACTGAACTCAAGTCCAATTCTTGGCAAGTGTCAGATTGCAAAACAGTCTCTGGAATAGTTTTCTGTTTTCTGGTGTAAACTTTCAATTGCTTAGAGGGTTGAGGAGTTTGTGAGGGAGGTTTAGGTGAGAATTGAGGAGTAGTAACAATAGGTGAAGGATGAAGAGTTGTAGGTGTAGAAGTGGAAGAGTTATCAAGTTCAAATGATAAAGGATTATTAATAAATAAATCTGAAGAATAAACCTGATTTCTGAGAGGCTGAAAAATATCACTATTCTCCCCCTGATTTTCAGTCGAGTGGAAATAAGGTTCATGTTCAAAAAAGGTGAGATCCATTGAAATAAAAATTTTTTGAGAAGGAGGATGGTAACATTTGTAGCCCTTCTTAAGTGAAGAATACCCTACCAAGACACACTTCAAAGATCTAGGGTCTAGTTTTGACAAAGAGGGAGCAGAATCTTTTACAAACACAGTGCAACCAAAAACTTTAAATGGAAGAATAGATGACAATGGTTTAAAATTTGGGTAACACTCTAAAAAAACAACTCTAGGTGTTCTATGTTGCAAAACCTTACTAGGCATTCGATTAATGAGATAGGTCGCAGTTAATACAGCCTCGCCCCACAAATACTTAGGAGTGTTACTGGTGAACATCAAAGACCTAGTAACCTCTAACAAATGTCTATTTTTTCTTTCTGCAACCCCATTTTGTTGTGGTGTATCCACACAAGTGCTTATTTGCAAAATTCCTTTTTTGTTAAAAAATTCTCCCAATGACTTGGTAAAATATTCACTCCCATTATCAGATTTGAATATCTGAATTTTACATCCAAATTGGGTTTCTACCATATGATAAAATTTCTCAAAAATAGAGGCTACTTCAGATTTATCCTTTAACAAATATGTCCAAGTTATTCTACTATGGTCATCGATGAAAGTGACAAACCACCTACTACCACTTACATTCTTCACTCGAGAAGGACCCCAAACATCACTATGAATCAATGAAAAAGGGTGAGATGGTTTGTAGAAAGATGGTAAATAAGATGCTTTTGTCTGTTTAGCAAGATGACATATATGGCATTTAAAAGAACTTGGATTTTTATTAACAAACAATTTAGGGAATAATTTAGCAAGATAATGGAAATTAGGATGCCCTAACCTAAAATGCCATAACATTATATTATCAATTTGTCCTAAAGAAGTAAAGGAACAAGAAGTATTTGGTATGGCAGTTGGTTGATTACCGAGAAGGACATAAAGACCATTTTGTAAGCTAGCATTACCAAGCATTTTCCTCGAATTCATTGCTTGTAAAAAACAACCAGATTCAGTAAACTGTAATGAACACTTCAAATTCTTGGAGAGTTTACTAACAGAGATAAGATTGCAGGCAAGATTAGGCACAAACAGAACATCTTCAAGCAACAAGTTATCATTAATGAGGACGGAGCCACTTCCTTTGATAGGAGAAAAAGAGCCATCGGCTGTTTTAATAGAACTTTTAGAAGATGAATCTAAAAAATTAAGGAATAATTCTCTGTTACCAGTCATGTGATCAGATGCTCCAGAGTCGATGATCCATGTTGATGTACCTTTAGAAGAAAAGAGTGCAGTAGGAGAACAAATATTTTGTATGCCTTTATCCTCCACGAGAGCTAAATTTGTTTCACAGGTTACTATCGAACCTGGAATTGCTTGAAAAAACTCTAATTCAACCGTTTGTTTTGTTGTGGGTAACATCTCAGAGGTTGTCGAAAGGAATCCCATTAAGAATTCAGACTAGGATCGATATTAGACTGATACCATGTAGAAAATCAACTTCCAACTTTGTGGAAAAATAATGTTGAAAAAAGAAAAAAGAAAATTTAAGCTTTTCGTGAAACGGAAGAAGAAACATAATTGTTTTTCTGTTGTTGAATGAATTATTTTGTTTACACAAGCTAATGCCTTTTTATAGGCTTTAGAATAAGACTTGAATAGGATTTAGAAGTCCTAATTACTTTAGGCTTTTAATCCTATTAACTTAAGACTTTTAATTCTACTAAAATTATCTCTAAGTAATAGATCCTAACTCAAATTCCTATCAATACTATATATATAATCTCACAATCGCATATTATTTTAACTTTAAAAAAATGACTTGGAGTCGACACCGACCACTTTGGTAAGTCAGACACCATAAAATAAATCAAAGAAAAAAATATTTGGGTTCGGGAGTCGGTTACGCGTAAGGACGATCCTTACGAGCGCCCGAGATCGGTACCTTATTAATTACATGCGACATTTCGGTAATTTGAATAATAATATTAATTTAATCCGTCATTGTCAAATAAATATCGTTCGAATAAGAATATCCTTTTGGATAAGAAAATATATTTCTTTTAAATACGAGCTTGAATAAGATGTCCTCTAGATAAACAATCTTAACTCGTATTTAAAGAAATATAAGTTCTACCCCAAAAGATTTTAAATGCATGACCGGTCATTAATTAAATATTTAAACTCTATTAAATTATTAATTTTACCAAGTATATTATGATAACATCCGAATACTCGGACACTACCATTTCGACACTGAATAAAATTAATAATACTATTGGTGTTTCTAGTTTTGCCTAATTAATTTTATTAAATTCTAACCCTGAATTATTTACCATTTTCTATGTTTCGATGACGCGCCGAATACGATACTAAAATACACTATTGGCCAACATAACGTTATGTCAAAACACTAACCACTTAGTGTATCCAAGATATATGATTAGAATGTCATCATTACTAGATTATCTTCCTATTTAATTAATTATTTATTTAAAGTGACTACCCTAAAAGACTCTAATTTAATCAATCTACATGAAAATTAAATGTCACCCTAAACAAATATACTACATGCTTTTAAGAATGCAAACATAATAAATAAATAAATAAAACAATAAAGAAAATAAATAAAATAAAGGAACTAAGCTACTTTTTATTTAAAAGACATGGGAGCTCAATATATAACAATGAGAATTACATTGAAAACGAGAAAAAAGAAATTAATTGACATGGATTTGATTTTTAGGGGTTGGATTAGACTTAATTTAATTAAATTAATTTAACTTAAAACCTAAAAAATTTAATTAAACTCGGTTAAGAACCTAATTAAATTATTTCTATGCTAAAAGATTAAATTAATTTTAATTACTGTCTACTCTAATGAAATTTTGAGTTTAATGTTCGATTTGGGTTCAATTAAGGGTTAAATTGAGTGAAAATTGAAGTTTTTAGGCCTTAATTAAGGATGTGGGGACTAAAATGAATTATGCTTCAAAACCAAGGGGACCGCGGGAGCAGTTTCCCCTTTTTTCGGATATGCGCGGATCCGAGTTGACCCGGATCCAACCCGCGCGGATCACTCGCCAAAACGACGTCGTTTCACGGATGATATATCCCTTTTTCACCGAGTTGACTCGCTTATTTAGTCTTCTTCTTGACTCGGTGAACTTATCCCTTTCCTAAAACACTCTCAACTAAAACACCTTAAACCCAGAAACACCCCCTAATTTAGATCAAAACTCACATTTTATGAGGTTCATATGTGTTCATCCGAAAATTGGATGAACACGAAGAACACAACATGAACCCACCATGAACAACAACCCGAATCCTGCTCCACCGCACCCCAATGACCTCTGGCCGTTCGCCGACCACCGTTTTAGGCCGTCGACCGCCGCCCAACACTCTGGCTACCACCTCCGGTACTGGTGAACTCGCGAAAACCTCTAAAATCACTGGAAATGTCTTGGAAACCCATATTTCAACGATCTAAGCATCAAAATGGCCTCAAACTTATTTCTAACCATTCGATCGTGCTTGAATAGCACCCTAAATTTCCAGATTCGTTAGAAACTAACTCTCTAAAATCTCACTTAAAGCGAAACCTAATCTCCTGTCACTCCAACCTTTTCAATTCAATGATATTAACTGAAACAAAAAGCTAAATCTTCCATTTGAGGTTTCGCATAAATTTAGTCTAACATAAAAAGAATAACAAGATTAAGAGATGACTTTACCTCCTGGAATTTCGATGATGATTTTGAATTGCCTTTGAACCTTCAATTGATCTCCAACCAAGTAATCTCATTTGGTGATTGCCGAATTCATCCCCTTTCTCTGCCTTTATCCTCCCCTTTTTAAACTTCCCACAGAAACCTTATCCCCAAATCCTCTAACAATCTTTGTAACCTCCCAGTAACAGAGAGTTCTCACTCTCAATCGATTTAGCATATTTGACGGATTTATATATTAATTTATCATTCATATAATTATTTTTAATATAATTTAATTAATTATTAAATATAAACATAAATATAAATATGTAAGCATAAAAACAGGAAAAAATAGTTTACAAATACCATAATATAAATATAATTTAATTAATTATTAAATATAAGCATAAATATAAATATGTAACATAAAGATAAAAACATATTACTTTACAAATACCATAATATAAATATAATTTAATTAATTATTAAATATAAGCATAAATATAAATATGTAACATAAAGGGAAAAACATATTAGTTTACAGATACCATAATATAAATACATGATAGTGAAGAACTAAAATAGAAAAAAAATGAATTTAGGTTATTTTGGAGATTTTTCGCTATTTTAATAATCTATTCAAAAAAGTATTTAAATTAGTAGATGTTGAAAAAAAATAGTATGGTATATGAACATTTTAGAGCTTAATTTAATTGGGACTAAGTGTATTATTACTCTACAACAAGAGTAGATTAACTTTGTATATTTACATGTTCAAAATATTCAATGGGTAAATGAGAAATTATTGCTCAATGTAACACCCATAATGTTGAAAAAATAAGATGAAAAAGTAGAATATCTCAAACTGGTTGGGAACATAGATTTTGAAAAGCTTTATATATAAAAGCTCTTCATGTTATTATTGGAAATAAGTCAAAGACTTGGGCTAGACACTTTGGGCTAGCATTGGTTGTCTTTTATAAAACTTAAAGATGAGCCTTAGGGCTTTTAAAATGATAAATTTTTTCTACTTTTTGACTTAGTTTTTCAACAAATATTACAGAATTAAACCACCTTTTATGGAGTTGCAGACCCTTCAGCTGGTTGTAACCTCTAATTTATTGGATTAATTTTATGTTAAATACCTGTTAAATACCATTTTGAATTCTGAGAGTTGTAACTCTTCAAGAATTGTTAATTACAGATTAATTTTGTAATTAAACATGTCCCTTGCCTGAAAATTATAAAAGGAGACCCTTGCTCCTATCTCAACAAACTGAAAAACCATAATTATCCTATAGTCAGATAGTGTTCTACTTCTATTAAGTTCGTTGTTGCAGTAAGGTAGTGTTACTCTCCTTATTGTATTCTATTGTTGTATCCTGGGAGATAGACGTTTCATAGTAACTCCAACACCGGGAGGGGACGAATCTGTTTTAAGGATATTGTGATAGCACATGCCTCGGTTAAAGTTTTAGAATCGTTTATTTTATTTTTTGGTTTTTGTGATCTTTGCATTTTTTTGTAACATATTAATAATTTTGAAAAAATTATTAGATGAACCTTGTTCAGCACAAGGTTCCAATAAATCTGGTCCATTCATCTCAAAGTGATATTCACATTCTCTAATTACATATTCACATTCAGAAAAATGAGATGGACAAATTTGGTTGGTTGGGACCACAGTTGACTGGTGATCTAATAATTTTTCGTAATTTTGGGTCAATTCGTTTCTTATCAAACAATGTTTATCAAACGTTGTCAATATATATGTGATAGGATCCTCTTATATTATATAAAAGTCAAAAAATTTATAATTTTTTTTGATCATTGAATGAAGATAAATGAATGAATGAGATTAACAATAGAAAATATAAAAATTAGGGTAAACTACCCCAGTTACCACCCAACTAATTGGGGATACTTATTTTGGCCACCCAACTAAAGAACTCATCAATCAGGTCACCCAACTTTAAAACCCTACCTATTTGAGTCACCGCTGTTAAAATTCTGACAGAAAAGTTAACGATGATAACGTGATAGTTAAAAAAATCTGTAAAATTATATATTTAATCCCTCTAATTTATTTATTATTTTAATTTAATCATAAATCTGACAGAAAAGTTAATAGTGACACGTGTTGTTTGGCTTGATGTGGCTCGATGAATAACCGATATAGCTTGCCAAGTGATGTAGAATCAGTGATTTGGGTGGTTTGTGGTGGAAGCAAAAATATGGACAAAGAACACAAGGATTTATAGTGGTTCGGCCACACCTACATCCACTACCTTGGGAAATAATCGTTGACTTACATTTATGAACATGTATTGATAATGGTATCGATATCGCTCCTAGTCGTTGGGTTTTTTCATAAAATCATTTATAATCTTTGGGGGTGTATAAAAACCGGTATCAAAACCAAACATCACAGTGGTGAAAGGGTATCGATACCAATATCGATATCACTGTGATTTCTCCTTTTAAAATAAAGCGGTATCGATACCACTATGAATGGTATCGAAACACCTGGGTTAAAAATGTTTCTTTGGTTTCTTTAAATCATTTAAAACACTTTTAAAATCTCTCAAAAAACTTCTTAAATATATTTTCAAGTTGTTTGGACAAAAGAACCATTTTTAGAATTTTTCAAATTAGTCCAAAACTATTTTTCAATTATTATATCAAAATATTAATTCTATACGTATCACGCGAAACCCATTTTTTGATTCTTCCACGGTAGGATCCATGCAAGAAAGGATCATATATTTTAGGTAAGTATTCTCTTTTAGTTTCATTATTAGAGAATCGAGTCCTTTTTTCAAGTATGCCCAACTCAAAAGATTCCTTATCTAAAGATTCGACTCTTTTTATAAACTCCTTACTTAAATTTCTTCTTTTTAGTTCATTGAAAAAACTCTAATCAGTATACAATTCATCAGAAATTGGATGATTAATTTTATTTTTAATTTATTTTCATTAAATATTTATTATATATTTCTCTCCAATCATGTGGTGACTCATGTGGTGACATGTGTCACCACGTGGTTGGTAAGAGATAAGAGAAAGAAATAAAATCTAGAATTTTTGAAAAAGCTAAAGAATTGAACCCATGACTTTCATGGTTGAAATCTAACACCTAAACCAACAAGCTAAAACCAACTTTAAGTAATGATTTATAACACAATTTATTTAACAATTACTTTGCCGAGGATGACACCTTGTCGGGAATCTTTGCGTCATGAATCAAATTTATCATTCAAATCAAATTTGTTAGATATTTAATATATGAATGTTAAATATTTAATAAATTTGATTCGAATATTAAATTAATGAATATTTAAAACATTAAAATATTAAATCATAATATATAAATATTTAATATTCGAATTAAAATATTTAATTATTTTAATATTTAAATCAAAATATCTAATAAATTTGATATTTTAAATATTCAAATCAAATTTAACATTAAATAATAGTTAAAATAAAGTAAAAATATTCAAATTTGATTTGAATATTTAAAACATCAAATTTAAAATTTTTATATTAAATATATAATAAATTTGATTCGAATGTTATATTAACGAATATTTAAAATATTAAAATATTGAATCATAATATATGAATATTTAATATTTATATTCAAATATTCAAATATTTTAATATTTAAATTAAAATATCTAATAAATTTGATTTGAATGTTAAATACACAATTATTTTATTTTAAATATTAAATATTTAAATATTTTAATCCGAATATCAATCCCGCTAATTCCATTTTATACTCTTTAATGTGAGTCCCAATAAAGTAATCCTTAAATAAATTGTGTTGCGAATCATTACTCAAAGTTAGCTTTAGTTTGGTAGTTTGGGTGTTGGCTTCCAACCCTAAAGGTTATGTGTTCAGTTCTCAACCTTCCCAAATACTCCAAATTTTATTTCTTCCTCTTGTCTCTCACCAAAATATGTAATAAATAATTAATAAAAATAAATTAAAAAATAAAATTAATAATCCAAACGGATGATGACATATGTCACCACCGGATTGGATGACTAATTTTATTTATTAATTTAAATTTATGATTAAATTAAAATAATAAATACATTAGAGGGATTAAATGTGTAATTTTATAGATTTTTTTAACTGCCACATCATCACCGTTAACTTTTTTGTCAGAATTTTAACGGCGGTGACTCAAGTAGGTAGGGTTTCAAAGTTGGGTGACCTTATTGACGAGTTTTTTAGTTGAGTGGCCAAAATAGGTATCCCCAATTAGTTGAGTGGGCACTGGGGTAGTTACCCTAAAAATTATCACTAACAAAAATAATTAAATAATTTTAGTCAGTTACCATCATTCAAAGGTCCAAAAAAGTATAGAAGTAATTAAGTTTTATATAATATAATTGTATTCTATTAACTCTATATATGACTTAGATTATCAATCGTTTATGTGAAGATTATCAGTTGAGGAAAAAAGTAATCAAATTTTCAATCATTCAATAATCTAAAAACGTATAAAACTTAAAAAAATTATATCGTATAACTTAATTCTATCGGTATATAAAATAACAACATTGTGACATGCCTCTAAAATCATTGTACCTCTTTCACTATAGCTTTAAGTCCATCTATGAGTTGTACCGAGGCAGGTGTGTTTGTGGGGCATTTGTCTAAGTCTCCCAAAACAAACCCTACTAATCCAAGTGAGACTGAGGAGTCACAGTGTTGATGACCAAGTCATGATTCCCATGGTCTCTCGAGCCAACCACCATCATCCTTGTCTTGCCCTTCTGGGGGGATAAACAAGGCCCTACAGTCCCACACTTGCAGTCCACGCATTATCCAAAACTTGATCATGATTTTATTACAAAACTACTCTTCAAAAATTCGACTCAATTCGATTCTATTCAATTTTTTTATAAGATCAATTTTAAGTTTAAAATAAAAAATATTTGACATATCCAAAATTAATAATATAATTTTATCATATATTCTTTTAGGAATATTTATAATAATATTTTATCTTTATATTTTTTATAACTAAATCTTTAGAATTAATTTTTTACTTTTAATTTAGCACTTAAGATTAGATTTTACAAACCTATTTTCTTACAATCAAATCCCTAAAAATATTTTTTAAGATCGAGTCTAATTGGATTAAGGTATATAAATTTCGGGCCGGATTAGATTTTTTTAGAAATATTTAACTGGTTTGGATTCAGATTCATAATTATTAGTTTTAAGTCAAGAGTCGAGTAAAAAAAAACCGACTCACGCCCATCTCTGATATATATGTATATATGCATATTTTTATGATAAACTAGATGGTGGAAATTTGTCCTTGTTTCTTAATAAAAATAAGTAGTGTTTGGTAACAAATTCATCCAATGATGTTGACTAAGAAGCAGTTTCAACATTTCAAGTTCCCACCATGTCACCCCCAGTGAGGGATTGGGAATCAGTGTTGCTAACGCCACACTTTTAAACTAGGGATGACAAGGAGCGGATCAGGACGAGTTAAATTATCATTATAATATATATTTTTATCAGGTCGGATAAAGTTAGAACTCATAAATTTCGTGTCAAATTATCATCCTATCTTTACGAATGGAATTCCCTCTTTTTCCTGCCATTGGCTTTTCATGATCTGTTTTAGTTTCAGAGGTAGTTGGTTGAATGTGATTGAACTGATAAGGCTTTTGGGACATAATCAAAGGAGAAATGTATTAATACTTGTGGTTTCTGTGCTATTGTTTAATTCATAATATAATCAAAGGAGATGTGATGTAAACCCCTCAGTTTAATAAAAAATTAATTTCAATCTGATATTATTTGAGATGGACATTTCATCATCTAGGGAGACTGGTCAACCAGACCCAGCTGTTCAAGTGGCCCCATCTAGGCTACCACTTAGATGATAAATCACATGTTACATTTTTAAGTAGATTTTTTATATTCGTAACATTAAAATTCAAACATTTTATTTATAAGTTAAATAATATTTAAATATTCTCAATTTTAAATTGCTAGGAAGTATAATATTATAAGTTTGAATCTTGAATTTGTATATTATGATAAACTTTTATTAAGGTATTTTAATTAAATTTATTAATTAACTGAATCATCATGCATGCATAGGACCGTAAATGGAACGAGACAGATTGAGAGCTACTCAAGCTTGATTCGGTTAAAGCTCGACTCGATTGAACTCGGTTCGAACTCTAACTCGACTCGAGTTCTTATCGAGCCGAGCCGAGCCGAGATACATGATACCCGACTCAAAAAGCTCACGAGCTACTCCAAAATATAAATATACTATTTTTTTATAATTTAAATTCTAAATTTCTAAAATTAAAACCGAGTCTTAAAACCTAAATTAACATACTAAAATCTAAAATTATCAAGTTTGAGTTTACACAACATGTGTATCAAAGTTTTTTTTCATTAGACTTTAAATGAGACTTGAGAGATAAGAGTTATTCGAGTTTAACATGATCAAAGATCAGTCAATACTTGACTCGATTAAGCTTGAAAAAAGTTTGAACTCAACTCGAGTTCTTAACGAGTCGAGCCGAGCTTAGATTTTTTAGGCTTGTTTAAAATTACTCAAGCTCAAACTCGACTCAAACTCTTAATGAGTCAAACCAAACTTAGCACTACTCGAACTCGACTCGGCTCATTTATACCCCTAATCACGCATATTTATATAGTTCTCTTTCGTATGATATAAACTTTATCATTTATCTTAAAATTGTAAGTAATACATTATTAAATAAATAGAATTATTTTTTTTGTAGGGGAGGAATAATAATTAGGTACACTTGCGATTAATTAGAGAGTGAGGTATCACCAATCATTTTAATTCAACTTGTTTTACCCTTTTGTTGGTAACTTATTAACCACGTTAACTCAATATGAATGAACCCCTCCTCTAAAGTTTTGAATTAGTACTATATATTAATGGTAAAATGAAATGTATCAGAGCATGCAATAGAATCATTATATCATTTGATTCATATCTATAAGTTTAGCAAAAAAAAAAATATTGAATTAGAATCTAAATTAAGTTGTTTTATATTTTTTTACTTATTTAAACAAACAAAAATAATTGATAATTGATAATTATTTATTTATTTAAATAAATAAAATAATATATAAAGACGTGATTATATTTGATACTTGTTTGAATTAAAATAGTTATTTTAAAAGAAATTATATTAAAAATATAGAAAGGGTAAAATTAAATTATTAATAAAAACACAAATAAAATATAAAAAATTAAAAATTACGGCTACTCCCTCAATAACCCTCTAAGTCCATCCCTTCACATGAGTGTGCTTGTTGCTCAAAGTCTATGAATTGTTTTGCATTGAAATGAAGTACTATTTTGTAAAAGTTTTAAAATTTGAATTATAAAATATAATTTTTTAAATTTGATTAATATAATTTTTACTTATCTCAATCGAATATTTACCCAGATAAAGGACTAAATTGAAAAAAGGACATTTGTTTTCATAAAGAGAAATTAAAGTTATATAAGTATTATATAGATTAAGGAGTATGAGATTCAAACTTATCAAATTTAAATTCGAATTAAATCTAAAATTGTACCATTAATTCAATTTGATTCGAATAATTTAAAATATAATAATTTATTTTTTGATTAAAACAAAATTTTACTCACTCTATTCATGGAGAAATTATATCATGAATCCTTTCCATCATGTCATCCGTGGTCTAACCAATCAGATTTATCTATCTCATATTTTTTTTAAGGTAAATCATTACCTATTTCTTACATATAATTAATAAGTATGTAGTTATTAAGCAATTACTTAAGTTAAATAAATCTGATTACATAAATCACAAATAATATAACGAACATGATTTATCGTATAATCTCTCCTATCCATAACTAAAAACGTGTTAAATGATTGTCTGAATTCTCAACAGCTAATAATGATTAGAATATAATAAATTAAAATTTGTTTAATATAAAACCCTAGGAATAGAACAAATTAATTTAAAATGAAATGATGTTTTTAGTTGTAGAGTCGCCGTCACAAGCTTATGGGTAGAGCGTCCATTTCATTTACTAACACAAAATTCAAATAATTATTATCACATAAAAATTATTTGATAAACACACAAATAACCAGTTTATTTAACATTATCTTGTTTAATGGATTATATTTTAAATAAGTATAATCCGTTAAGTGATATAAAATTTAAAAAATATATATGTTTTAAATAAAAATAATAATAAGGAAATTTAAGGTTGAATAAAATTTTATTCAAAAAAAAAATATTTTTTTAACATATCACAAAGTAAAATATTATTTTTAATTATAACTTTATAAATTTGATTTGAATTTTTTAAAATAAAATTAGAGTTATAAAATGAATTAAATAATTTAAATTTTTTAATAATTAATAAATTTTATTTTAAGTTCGAGTTAAATCTCTTAAACTCTTTTTGATGTATGTATATCATATATGAAAAATATATTAAATTTGGATACGTTATTTATATTCATAAATAGTTTCCTTATGATATTCGATTTTAATTTGTGATTGTTAGTAATCTTTGAGTGATTAGTGATTTTTAATAATTTATTTATCAATACATTCACATTTATTCATGTTTATCTTTGTTTAAGTCAATTAAATATTTTAAATTTTTTAAAAACCTCTATATGATCTCAAATAAAAAATATTATATTAATGATTATAAAATATATTCAAATAATACTTTTAGTTTACGATTATAACCCTAAACCCTTGTTAATTATTTATTTTGAAAATTCTAGAATTTATCATAAATATTTACATATATAATTCTATAAGGGATTAAATGTAATAAATTTAGGTAAAATTCTTCAGCCTCTTTATCATGTCTTTATTCGTGTCTCTTGTTAAAAATTTTTAAAAAATTAAATTTTCAACCCTAACACTTATTTTCTATATCTTAAATCCTAAACCTTACACCCTAAAAGTATACCATACACTTAATTCCCTAAACCCTAACCACAACCTCTGACCTTAAACCCTAAATCTTACATCCTCTGATTTAAAATGAAGATACGAATAAAAGTACACGATTTCCGCACATAAATTTATTACATATATTTTAAAAAACATAGAATAAATAATTATTTTTATTAAAATTGTTTAGTTGTCAAACATGTGAAATCTGCAGCTTTCCCAACATTCCACTTTATTAATCCAAAACCAACATTCCAATAACCAATCGTAATATGCATTAACATTTAAAAACAAACAGATCCAGAGATTTAAAACAAAAAGGAAATGATGCAGTTTATGTTTTTTTTAATCGGTTACGGTGTTATAATAATATCTATTATAGAGTATATTTTTAATCATTAGACATTGATCGTTCAAACACTGTATTAATATTACTAATGTTCGAACCTATAACCTCTAGGAACAACAACTATTTCCTTAACCGGTTTATGGTATCTTTAAAAAAAAAGTGGGGCATGATCGAAGAAGAATGTAATATTATTAAAGGGTAAATTATATGGGTGATCATCCAATTATTATATATTTTTTTTATTTTAGTCATTCAATTATCAGAACTGTTATTAATATGATGACAAAAATAGGTAAAAGATAATAGTTTGGTGACCACCCATGTAGTTTACCCCATTATAAAATTAGTAGGAGTATTTAGTAGCTCTTGTAGTGGAAGGAAAAAGAGAAGACCCACGTTGATTCATGATGACACAACACAAGCAAGGGAGTGCTTGTTCGTGGTGTTTATGTACGGATCTATCTTCTTCAAGAGATACCCATGTTTTTTTTGCCTGCTGCAGACCTCCACCTTCATCCTCTCTGTCTCTGTCTCTGTCTCTGATGCTTTGAATGCTCAAGTGTTCGAATATTATTGTCCGGACACAATATATACCCTACTTCCTTTGTTCTTCTTCGAATTGTCTTTTACTTGCGTGGGGATTGGAGGGAGGGATTCAAATTTTTACTCTCTTTAGAGGGTCTGAATCTGATAAATCCTCTGTTTTATTTACGGTGAAGTACTGAATTCCCCAGTTTCTTGTTGTTTAAACTTCAAGTGATCTTTCTGTTGAAGTTTTTTGGTTTTTGTTGTTGCAGATAAGGTAGAAGATGTTGCGTGTTGAAAAGATGAATACCAGAGGCAGGATGTCTCTGCAGTCTAGGAAAGTTCCATTGAAGCATGAAAAGGTAATCACTAATCATAGTCCCCTTAAACATCTTCAATTTCAACACAACCCCAGGTGGATTTTCCCGGAAAATGTCAACTTTATAGGCTTAACAAAGCTGATTGTGTCTTAACTCTTTTTCTGTTTGAAGGAGAAGGCAGAAATGCAGCCAACAGTTGCCATAAAGGCAATGAAAACCAGACGAACCTTGACCAATGAGAGAAAAATGACCCTTCAACAAGATGTATAGATTTCTTTTCCCAGACAGAGTTGCTTGTTTGGATTTCATTTTCTTCTCTCTTTTGTTGATTGTAATGAAATTTGAAAGGTTTAGTGATCTATCAGGTTGATAAACTGAAGAAGAAGCTTAGACAAGAAGAGAACATCCATAGAGCTTTGGAAAGAGCTTTTAATAGACCTTTGGGAGCTTTACCTCGTCTTCCTCCTTATCTCCCTCCTTCAGTTATTGCTCTTTCCTTCAAAAACTTGAGAATTTTGAAGGAATAAGTTGAGGGTGTGATTAAAATTGAACATACTTTGGGTTCTGATTTTGTAGACATTGGAGCTTTTAGCCGAAGTGGCAGTACTCGAAGAGGAGATCGTCCGGCTCGAGCAACAAGTTGTACACTTCAGACAAGACTTGTATCGAGAAGCTGTCTATACATCATCTTCGAAAAGAAACATAGAGAATCGAGCTGATTTGAGCGAGGCTTGCCTGGACAATCCTAGACATCATCAACTGAAAACTTTAATTCGAAATACATCGACGGCAAGTCATCTGCGATCCATCTCGGGTGAGTTTTATGGTTTTTCTAATGTGTCATGAGTCATGTCAATGCCATTGAACTTTATTCTTCATTGTTGTTTCAGATGATAAAATAGAAAAAGAGAATCAGTCTTGTGCTAATTCCACAAGGAGCAGTAAAGGACCCTTGGTACATAAAAGCCAATCTGTTGGAACTCCTTTGAAGAGACCTTTGATCGATGCAAAGCCGGTCAAGAAATGCTTAGATCCTCCTAGATCACAGGCATGAACCAGTTTCATTTCATTTGAGTTGTACTAAGACTGATTTGTATCTAAGTGTGTATGACATGCTTTACATTGTCAGATAGAATGCAGAGTGAGGGACCAACGCAATGGAGAAGCAAGAAATATAAGCATCACCGACGAGAGACTGTCGACAGACGATGGACCGAACAAAGTTTCAGAGGAACTTGTAAAATGTTTGTCCATCATTTTCTTAAGAATGAGCTCAGTAAAGAGAAATCCTACTGCAGAAACTTTCCCTTCATTACCATTGTTTGGGTCCCAGGAAAGCAGTGAAGAAACCGGATTTCCGGATCCTTATGGTATTTGTTCAAATTCTGGAAGGAGAGATATTGGCCCATACAAGCATTTAGTTTCAATTGACGAAGACTCGATCAATCTAAATCGAACTTCAAATTCTCTATTTCTGTTGCACAGATTGAAGTAAGTCATCTTTCTTTGTTCAGTTGATGTAATTTCTAGTGCCTACCAAAATTCTAAAGAATTGTGATGGTCTTTTGTGCTGCATTTCTCAGACTACAACTTGCAAAACTTGCCTCCTTGAACTTGCAGAACCTTAATCATCAAGAGAAGCTTGCATTTTGGATCAATATCTACAATTCCTGCATGATGAATGTAAGTGAAGGACCGATTCGTGAATATAAACCGAAAACAATTAGGTTTGTATTTCATAATCATATTTGAACTAGTGGTTTAACTTACATATAAAGATCCATACAAGTTTAGTTTCAATGCATTTAGTTTCTGCTATTATACTTGGCTTACTCCAGTTGGTTGAATCAGTTTTAACTCTTGATATTGATTCAGACATTCTTAGAACAAGGAGTACCAGAGAGTCCAGAGATGGTTGTGGGAATGATGAGAAAGGTAAGGATGTCCCAGAAACATGATTTTGTTATAACATGGTTGCATGTTATTACAACCAACATGGCCTAACAGCAATTCAATTGTCTGTTTTATGTAACAACAGGCAACCATAAATGTAGGGGGACACCAGCTGAATGCAATAACTATAGAACATTTCATTCTAAGATTGCCGTACCACTCGAAATTTGTAAGTGGTACCTCATTTGACTTTGTTCTGCAATCTAATCTTTTCTTTCCCTTGTCAGTTTGAATTTGATAATGAAGTCTTCCATGTCATATGTCTTGAATTCTGGTCAGATATTTCCAAAGGGTTCCAAGAATGATGAGATGACTGCCAGGAGCATGTTCGGACTAGAACTGTCTGAACCATTGGTGACATTTGCCCTGGCATGTGGAAGCTGGTCCTCTCCTGCTGTAAGTTTTTATCTTTGTATCAGAGTTAGTCATCATCTACTCTCAGTGGTTCTAAATAATACTGATTATTGATTTGTCGACTGAAGGTTCGAGTATATACCGCTTCTCAAGTCGAGAGCGAACTGGAAATGGCAAAGAGAGATTACTTGCAGGCTGCAGTTGGAATCTCATCAACAAAGTTTGCAATCCCAAAGCTGTTGGATTGGTACTTGCTTGACTTTGCCAAGGACTTGGATTCCTTGCTCGATTGGATTTGCCTTCAATTACCTAGTGAGCTAGGAAAAGAAGCACTTAAGTATCTTGAAACAGCCCAAAGTGAGTCTCTCTTACAGTTCATTCAAATTATACCGTATGAATTCAGCTTTAGGTACCTTTTATGTACATAAATAAATCATTTTGGCATTCACTTAGAATTTTACTTGAACAGTTCAAGGCTGTTTGCTGTATTGCTTTTGTACAGAGACTTAGATCAAATACCAAGTGTAGAATAACAAAAACCAGTCCTTTTTTTTCGATTCGAGCCTAGTTTTATGGATCGATGACGCAAATGAATATCATAGGATGCCTAGATTAAGCTAAATCATATTTGCTAGTAATATAAGAGTTGAGCAATCCTTGTTTGCTAGGTTCATATTTGTTGCTCACATAGAGATTTTAGTAGGAATATGACAGAGCTAGCTGAGGGCTTTAATTATCATAAACCAGTGCCGTCCGGCTGTTAAGAAACACTGAAAAGGTCTGATGGGATCAAAACTTTGTCTTTGGCTCAAAACAATTTAATACATAAACAAAGTGATCCTAATTTCTGCACCCCATATGTGGACTACTTGCACCAGCTAATAGCCTATATGGAGCAAAGGACATTACAGCATTTGCAAGGTGGCCATAGCTAATTCTAAAGTAGTGAAGCCTTTAGTTTTCATGGCGGTTCTGGTACATTTAATACTTCATTCATTTACCCATGTTACCCTCTGCTCTGCTGTGATGACGATGAAAATGGACTTAGCCACTGCCATGAAGACCAGGGCAGGGACCCTATTATAGTTATATAGGTCGTTTTGGAAACGTAGGCATACGTACAATACAAAAAAAGAAATTATCAGAGTGCTGACGTTTACTTGAACAAATGAATTTTTTTAATATGTTAAACGATTAATATTTTATTTTAAGTCAAAATAAATTTTTTATATGTAAAAATATTAAAAATTTGATAGTAAATAGTTTAAAACATCTTAAGAGAATGATAATTCATAAAAAAAAATATTGTATATTTTGTTTAATTTTATAAATTTATTTTTTATTGATATAACGTTTTTCCAAGTCTAATATATTTATCTATATGATATTGTCATATTAGTGTGTACTATCATATATTTATTTTGTCATTTTAGATCATTTATCATCAGTTAACTGATAATTTTTATTCACAAAAAGATTATTTTAATCTAAAATAAAAACAAACAATTAAAAATCGCTTTGATACCACTCTGACGGAGTCAGAAAGCCAAAGGTCATATTATGGGCATATTGTATAGCTTTAACTAGTTGCCTACCCTGAAATGCGAGACCTTAAGAGCCGGCAGAAATTGATAAGAATTCCGCGCATTGACCGGCCGGTACCGACTGTTTTTGTAAACGATTCAACACATGCCTCATGCATATATATCAACATACAATATGCCTGAATTGTACCTAATATACAACCAATGTTACAGAAACCTGGAGGGGATATATTCGTTTATTCTTAGTGGATAGCTATAGAACTCCTCGGTTCGAGCATCTCCTTTGCGGTGTTGGAATGGTTTCCACCACGGAATTCCTCTATCATCCACATGATTGGCTTCTAATGTGTTATCGAGCACAGTCCCGACAATGATGGCCACAGTTGCAGGTGAAGAGAAGATTGTGTTCAATATATCGTTGAACTGCAGGCATTGGTGATTGAAATCAAACGTGTTAGACCGATGAAGCAAAGATCAGAACAGGTAAACTAACGGAAACGGACCAACATTTTGAACGATTATCGTAATTCATTACAGTAAAAGACCTTCAACTAGGAACCTGAAACTAAGCCAGTAAATATTATGCAGGCAGTGATGTGTATCCTGTTGAGCCTTATTGCACATGTAGAAGTATGGAGAAATAAAGCAATGACATTATGAACTTACCCATCCAGCATTTGTTCTAACTGGTCCGTGACCGTCGCCGGTCGTGTTCATTACAAAATATTGAGGAATTGATAGCCCGAGGAATAAGGAGACGCCCAAAACATAGATGTTTCTCATGGAGTTACTATTTGCAAACTGTATGAATGTGATTCCAGAAGAGGCTGCATCGTGAAGAAAGAAAGGAGAGTGGAATGTCCGATTAAAGAAGCAATAGATATCAGGTGCAAACATGATCAAGATTAATGAGTCACTCACCAACAATGCCCAATAAAATACAGTATATGGCAGCAAATATTGGCAATGGTATAGAGGCAAAAAAAGCACCAAATTTCCCTGAAAGAATGTAAGGCGGCCCAATCAAGTCCGAACATAACAAATATAGCAAAGAATTTTCAATACAATTAATGAGCAAGTATAAAAAACAAACCGAATATGGAGAAAAATATCATGAAGCCGGTAGAAATCTGCACCACCCTTCGGCTTCCTATATGCGTAAGTCCAAGAAGGCCAACATTTTCACTGCAATATCAGTTAGACGAAAAGCGGGAATAAATTTCAGAAGTGTACTGCTGCCTATCAGTTATGGCATTTTACGATTAATAACTACTCTAAAGAATGAGACTTCTTGTTCAAATCCGTTCTGCCTTACACAGATGCGGTAGTACCAACGAGAGAACCAAAAAGCCCTTCAAGCAACATGCCAACGCCCTGCATTTACAAGCAGGATGAGTAAGTAATCTTCACCAATGACAATATTATCACGAGATTCGGAACTAATGTTTATGATTTATCGAAAACATTGACGAAAAAGTTGCACACACACAAAAAAAAACAATACACGGTAGTTCAGGAAAGGACCTGTAGCCCAATACTTCTGCTTAGTACATGTGCAGGTGGGGCTGTTGCACCAGAAAGCCGAGCTGCAGCAAAAAAGGTTGCAGTTGACTGCATATAAAAACAAGTTCGATTACCGACTGATTTCTCTATTTCACCAAGAAAATGCATAGAAGAGCAGACTAATGCTTCAAATTGGATCAAGTGAAACAAAAGCATTAAACTGGGAAAATAAAGTTACTAAATAGAATTGACATTGTCTATATAGAGAGACTAGACCTCGGCGGACGAAACAAGTGCAGCACCTATCATCCCAAACACATGGCTAGCTCTGAATATAGGTGTACCCCACTGAAACGGGTATGGAATTTTAATCCTATAAACAATGACATGGAATAAGGAAACATGAAGAATACTTTTAAAAGATCAGTTAGAACTCAATTGAACAAGCAAAGCAGCACATTATGACCATACCAAGGAGCAGAAGACATTAGGTAAGATCGATCCGTGCGACAACTCAGTTTAGTGGCAGTCTTGACATTGTTGTAAGCACCAGAGACAGTGAGGATGGCAGCAAAAGCCCAGATAATTCCGACACACAAAAGCAATGCAAATCTCTCAAGTATTAGATGGGCCCTCGAATGGACACGCTTCAGGTACTGCAGCAAACAAGTTCCGTTGTCAAATTAATGAAGAAGAACGATAGCACAAAATGAGGTTATTGTCAGAGTGGCTTATGTACCTGTTGGGAAATAACCAGTAAAATGAGCATAGGCAGGCCAATTTCCACACAATTACCAAGCTGTACCATTAAGTTAATTGCATTAAATGAGTGGCTTAAATCAGAATATTATTGGTCCCATTCAAGCATATAAGTATTCAAAGAGAATTACCAATGGGAAGCCTCTTGCAAACAGACCAAGTCCAACGAGACAAACCACCGGTACCATGACTATGGGAGTAAAGAATCTAGAGGGAAAGAGGTTAACGAGAAAACTCTTAGAAAAAATAGCTGTGAAAACTTGAAAATTTACTGACCAAACATCTCAAACCATGAATGACAAGCAGGAAATGAGCTGCCTGAGATAAATAAGATAGATGCACAAATTGATACTCAAAATACCTTGTCAACTCTCCCCATGCCCTACCATACCCAAGGATGATGTTAACGAAGGAAGAAACAATTAGCGATCCTTGAACAGTTCTTATACCACGAATAAACCGCTGCAAGCAAGCACCCGGATCAGCCATTATGCCGTAACTTATAAAACATAACACCAAAACTTCACATCTACCTACTGAGAGATGAATATTCCCGAAACTTAAATACAATGCAAAGAACTTTATGATTCATAACTTCCTATTTGTTTCACTTATATCATATGAAAGTTTACACACATCATGCTCAGTTGCAAAGGCCTCATCAGTGTAATCATTAATGATCGACAACAATGGCAACATATATGCAAATGATACACCCATCACCGCAGGTAGCCTTGAGCCAATAAGCGTTTGAAGCAGTGTATTGATGCCTGACATAAACAGCAACACTTGAATAACCCGGGCTTTATCACCCTGTTCATAGCAAAGAAAGGGTTGAGATGTTAAAATGCATCAATCCCATAAAAACAACTCTAGTAATTTAACTTAGCTGTGTGGTCATATAACATACATGATTCCCACCCATCCGAGGGACCATTGTACTTGCAATTAAGACTGTAGTACCAAGATTCACAATGAAGTGCTGGAAAGCCAGTAAAAGCGCTTGAGCTGTTCAACAAGTTCATACTGTGAGATTCATTGAAAAAGATAACAATCCTCAGAATGGTTGAATTTAAGCCAATATTCAGCTACTATATATATATATATATATATATATATATATATATATATATGTATATAAGATTTCATCCTTAGTTGAAAAAGAGTATTAGAATGCACAAAAAAGGGAGTGAGAGGTTTTAACTGCCTTTTAAAGAAATGAAAGAAGAGAACCATTCAAAAGTCACTTGAGAACTTAAAAAATGAGAAATCTCAAGAGAGATCTCCTTGATCGTCTAATTTCCCCATCGAAGTACAAACATGCAAAAGAAAAGAAAAGAAAAATACTGGATATACCAACTAAAAAGCAAGCAACTTTAACATAAAATCTTCAACTTTGGTCAGCCTTCTAATTAAATTAAAAGGGGAAATTTTGAGCTCATAGGTGAAGAAAAACTGACGCCATGAAGGATTGGAGTGGATGCAGTATTGAAGCTGATGTAGTTGCTCAGCTGGAGTCCAAGTAGGCCCCCTTGAGAGAGCAAGATTCGGAGGTGCGGCCACTTGCGGTGGCGGTGGGTGGTGATGGTGATGATAATGATCTGTTTCACCCATCTTTTTCTCGCCTTCTAGTTAATACCCTTTTCAACGATTCTTACTGTAATCTTCTTTTTGTTCTTCTTCACTCGAAACAGATAGCTAATAGACTTTTCAGATTCCTAGCCAAAAAGAAAAATAAAAGAAATAAAGGGTTTTGAAGTTTTCAGAATTAATCTTTGAAATAGAAGAGATCATTCAGAGGACGAAAGAGAAAAAGGCTACAGAGCGAGGTTAGTTTACGTTATGCCTATGATTTATCGTATTTCGTACAGAATATAATACACTTTTTTTTTCTTCTCTGTGAGCTAAAAATTTAAGATATATATTTTAATAATATTTAAATTTAGTGTTTAAAATTTTGAATCTAAAATTTTACAATTTAATTATATTAAGCATTTTAAATTAATAATATTTAATTTTTTAAAACTATAAGTAATTATATTATAATAAATTACATTAAAAGGTAAAAATAAATATTAATAATACGCAGATTTTTATAAATAAAGAAAGTGGAAACTGGGAATGGGCTCAGCGCGTGGTAGTTACTTTCACTTTTTCTTACATTCTCTGTTCGAGAATCTTATAACATTGCTTTGTCTGGTACAAAATTTGACTCGAGGTAAAAATATTAGTATCGTTTTAATTCGATTAAAAAAAATTTAAATAAAATTTGAGTTATAAAATAAAAATTTGAATAATTTAAAATTTTTAATAATTAAAAGATTAATTTTTAAGTTTGAGATGAGTCTATCAAATTTTTATGATATATATATTGTTATATAAAAATATAAAAAATATTGTTATATATGAAAGGAAAATTCTACAACAAGCGTCGAACACCGCTGAACACCGTTAATGATGGACATCGTTGATATTATTAAACTAATTAATCAAGATTAAAAACATTTAAGGAATTAACATATAATTATAAATTATTTAAAATAATTTTTTATTAAATTAATTATATATTATTTTATTTTTTAAATAATTGAATAAAATATTAATTTAAATTAATTTTAAAAATTAAAAAATCTTAAATTCTAAACCCTAAAACCAAAATTCAAAACCTAAATCACTAAACATTAAAATCTAAACTCTTAAATATAAAATCTCAAAACCCTGAATACAAAACATAAAATAAAAACCCCTAAAAATACTAAACCCTAAACCCTAAACCCTAAACCCTAAAATTCTAAACCCTAAAATAATCAAAAAACCTAAATTTTAAACTAATTTTAGACTTCAAGTTTATGGTTTATAGTTTTTAGAGTTTTAAATTTTTTATTTTAGGGTTTAGGTTATGGTTATATTTTTAGATTTTATGATTTATAGTTTTATTGTTTTAGGATTTAGAGATTATGATTTAGTGTTTTGGATGTTAGGATTTAATGTTTAGTATTTTTAGCTTGAGTTTAGGGTTTTAGGTTTTGGATTTAATATTTTTTATTTTTAAATTAAAAATAATTTAAATAAATTATTTAAAAAATTAAAATATAATATATATAGTTTAAAATTTTATTTTAAATAATTCAAAATTATATGTTTAGTATTTAAAATTTTTAATTTTTATTAATTAATTTAATAGTATCCAGCGGTGTTCATCGTTAGTGGTATTCAGTAATGTTCGACGCACGTGGTAGACTCATACTATATGAAAATATATATCTTTTATACGATTAGAGAAAATCAAATCATATTATATATTTAAATTTGAATCAAATCATACTATAAGATGATAAATAATTATAATTAAATATTTATAAGAACTTAAAAACTCGACTCGATTTGATTCGTCTCGAATGTCTTAAACTCGACTCAAACCGAAAAATTTCAAATAAAATTTAAGTTATAAAATATAACTCATTAACTCGAATAACTCAAAATTTTTTAACTCAACTCGACTCGACTCCATCGAATACTTACCTTTAATTTTGTCGAATATAACATTTGTGCCATGCATGCGTGCTGTTTGAATTCGGATTTTGGAAATTTCAGTGATTATTTCTTAAAAACATTTTTAATAAAAGAATTGTTTGATATAGAATTGATTAATTAATAAAATAATTTAACAATGAAATAGGATAATATTTTCCTGGTGAAGATCATTTGGGAAACAGTTGTCCTGTTTAGGGGCGTTTATTATCGAATTAATTTTTAATATTATATTTTCTTTTTTAAAAATCAATTTATTTTTTATTAAAATTTAAAATATTATAAAAATACCAAAATGTTATTAATAAATTCATGTATTTACAAAAATAGCATTATCTCTTAAATTACCAATACTGACTTTACTCGAATAAAAGCTGAGGCAAAAATTTTCAAAACAATTCCTATATGAAATAAAAAAGATATTTTTTTACAAGAATATATGATTAATTCTATATATAATATAGACAATTACATTTATACTTAAGTCCAACTCAAACCAAATTAACCCAAAAATTCAAAGATTGACCCGATCCGAACCAATCTGAATGACCCGACATGGACTCGACCCGAAAACATCTGATCTGATATTGACCCGACCCGACCCAAAACAACCGATTCGATATTGACCCGAATCATCGATCCGATCTCCGAACCGAACCGAATTATCATATAACCGAATCAAAACCGAAATTGAAAACAGAACCGATCCGAACCGAATGCAAACAAACCCGAAATGAACCGAACCAAAATAATCCGAACCGAATGACCCGTTTGTCACCTCTAATTATAAAATTAAAATGATTTTTTATAATCTGAAACTTAATAAGTAACGTTGCAAGAGGAAGAAGAAAAGGGATGAAAAATTTGGGGTTTAGTTAAAATATTTGATGAGTTATTTAAATTTGGATTAATTTAATATAATATAATAATTTGGAGGACTAAAATTATTATTAAACCATACTATCTCATAGTCTCCTTTAAATATTTAACACTTGATGACCAAAATATAACAAAATAAAATTTTAATGATGATTTTGATAGAAAAAATAATTGGGTGACCAACACAAGAAAATAATGATAGTTGGATGACCATCCATTTATTAACCATGTCATGCCACAATTTTTATTAAATATTTAACGGTCAATGAACAAAATAATAATGAAATAAAATGTTAACAATGATTTTGATGAAAAAAATTAGTTTGGTGACCAACCCCCAAAATAAGTGATAGTTGGATGACCATTTGTATAGTTTTTCTTATAGAAAATAATTTAATTAAAATTTTATTTTAAATATTTATTAATTATATATTAAGTCCTTAAAATTTTTAATATTTATTAATTAGTTTAATGGTGTTCAACAATGTTCATCGTTAATGATGTTCAACAATATTCGACGCCCGTTGTAGAATTTTTCTTTAAATTATTTTTAATTTAAAAATAAAAATATTAAATCAAAAACCTAAAACCCTAAACTCAAAGGCTAAAAATACTAAATATTAAATCCTAAAATCCAAAACACTAAATCATAAACTTCAATCCCTAAAACAATAAAACCCTAAAATCTAAAATATAATCATACCCTAAACCTTAAAATAAAAAATTGAAACTCTAAAAGTATAAACCCTAAACTTGAAGCCCAAAATTAGTTTAAGATTTATGATTCTAGAGTTTTAGGTTTAGAGGTTTTGATTATTTTAGGGTTTAGATTTAGTGTTTATGGTTTATTTTATGGTTAATATTTTAGGGTTTAGAGTTTAATGTTTAGTGATTTAGGTTTTGAATTTTGGTTTTAGGGTTTAGAGTTTAGGATTTTGTATTTTTTAAAATTAATTTAATTAGTATTTTATCCAATTATTTAAAAATAAAATATAAATATATAAAAATAATTTAATAAAAATTTTATTTTAAATATTTTATAATTTTATGTTGAGTACTTAAAATTTTTAATCTTTATTAATTAATTTAATAGTATTCAATAATATTCATCATTAGCTGTATTCAGCGGTGTTTCACGCCTATTATAAAATTTTCCTTCCAAAGGTTAAGATATAATATGTCTCTATTTTTATAAAACTCAACTATCACATATCCCTTAATTACGAAATCTTAACACTTATAAATAAATTCTCTCTCCGAACGAGTGCGCGCTTATACTCATTAGGATTAAACTAAATAATTATAAGTGATTATAAAAAAAAAACAATAAAAAATTATACTCTCATGAAAAACACATCTCTAAATATTTCTTTTAGGCTTTAATCTTTTTTTTAAAGAATACTTTCTTCAAAGACTACAAATTAAATAAATTTGACATTAGTGGATGAAAAAAATTTAAATCCATAAAATAATTTAGTAACCATTAATTAAAAATTACAATTAAATTTAGGTGTAATTGCATAGATATGGCATATTTAATCAATTATTATACAATATCATATTAAATTAAATAGCTGATCGCCTTTTAAGTAGGATTGAGCCAAACTCGACTCGAAAAAATTGAATAACTCGACTCGACTCGAGGTGAAAATACTCGACTCGTTTTGACTCTACTCAAAATTTTATAGACTCGACTCGAAAAAATTTTAAATAGAGTTTGAGTTGTAAAATAGAAATTCGAATAACTCGAAATTTTAATAATTAAATGATTAATTTTTAAGTTTAAGACGAATCTATCATTTTTTTATGATATATATACATTTGTATTTAAAATATAAAGAAATATCGTTACACATGAAAAAATATATAGATAAATATCTTATATGATTAGAGAAAGTCGTTTAAATTGAAATCAAATCATACTATAACATGATAAATAATTACAAATAAATATTTATAGAAATACGAAAACTCGAATCGATTTGACTCGAATTTCTTAAACTCGACTCGAACTGAAAAAATTTTAAATAAAATTTAAGTTGTAAAATGTGACTCGTAAACTCGAATAACTCAAAAGTTTTTGACTCAACTCGACTCGATCGAATACTCACCCTTACTTTTAAGAAACAATCTTATGTAAAATTATATCAATAAATGAATCTATTAAATAGAAAATTACTAGCATAAATAAATAATTAGTAATTACACAACATGTGTTTTTCCTTTTCCATATGTTATATTCCATACTCCGTATATTAAAATCTTATCTTAAAATTTAAAAATAACTTAAAAAATAAATCTTAAACTATATTTTCTTCGATTTAACACCTAAACTTTGAACACTAAACCTTAAAAATCATAAACTTTAAACACTAAACTCTAAAACCTTTAAACCCTAAAAATCTTAAACCCTTTTAAGCCCTAAATACAAACCCAAACCCTAAAACCCTAAACACCAAATAATAGAAAATAATTTATACAGTTTCATCCAAATACCTGAAAATAATTTTCGCAATTAGTTTTACGAAAATTATAATTTTATTTTTTAAAATTTATTTTTCAAAATCAATTTTACGAAAAATATAATTCAATTTTTAGAATTTATTTTTCGAAAATACTTTTCACTGAAACAAACAAACTCTAAAGATTAATATAGATGAATATATTAGATCAAATACGAAATCAAGATTTTAAAAATACAAATCTATAAATTTTAAGAAGCAAAATAATAAAATTTTAAAGGAGTCAAAATAATTTTTTAATAAATATCTATATTAAAATCAGATATAAATTAGATGTTTGTTTTCCGGATCCAATGTTAATTAAAGGATACGTGTTTCCTAAGTAAATTGGAAGAAGTTGACACTTACAAACCCTAATCTCCCCAACGGATTTGTCTTCAACTTTTGAGTCTGTTAGGTTGGGACTATGAGTTTGAAACACGTCTTGTAGTCTGTAGGACCAAGTCAGGTTGTGTTAACTCCAGATGTCCCATCAAAGCTTTTGTACTCTGAGTAGACAAAGCACCGACTAACAGATCGGATCAAACCCCACCGGCCACTCAGACCAGATTGTGAACTGTCTCAATAATTGTCCTGAGCCTGAAAAACTCCTACCATGTGAACACAAAACCCTTCTGTTTTCGTTTCCTTGCAAATGATTAACAACTTGATTGGAATTGAATTCGTGCCGTGCTGAAAATCCCCAACAAATCATACTGTCAAAGGGTCATTACCTTGTTTGACCATCAGTTGTGGGTTGCTTAGCTAATACCTGTTTCATCCATCCAGATACTTTCTTATAGATATGGGCTTCTGGACATAATCTTAGTTGGCAACGCTACGTTTAGCACTTTGAGGTTGTTTGGAAATTTCATGGGTTAGGCTCTAATTATGAATTTTTATGTCTTAATTGAGAACTTCGTCGGTTTAGTTTAACTGTCTCTCCTTTTAAATAAATATCGTTAATCAGTTTTCTCTAATCATATTAGTGTTAGTATAGTATGTTTGATGTGATCATTTTCTCTAATCATATTAGTGTTAGTATAGTATGTTTGATGTGATCAATGTCTTTAGAACATGATAACATCCGATGTTTGTTTTGTAACTAATCATGTAGTAATATTGAGTACTCTGTAGTTGTATATCCGTAAAATTTGGATACCGACAAATTTAAATTTTTAAACTTGACTCAAATCGAGAAAAAATAAATAAAATTTAAGTTATAAAATATGATATGTTAACTCAAATAATTATTTTTTTAATTTCACTCGATCGAAATTTACCCCTAATCATAGCCAATACACTTGTAATAAATTAATAATATATAATTTGAAAACATTGAAAAAAATTGGGGAATAACCATATATTCCCCATAAAATATGACATGTCATTTGGTTTTACTGATGTTATTAATAAACTCCGAAACTGATTGTGTCAAGTTTTACCGGGAGGGGCTGCTGCGATTCTAAAATTTTTTGGTGTAATTGAAATTTTAACCCATTTTAATTTAAATATTACTTAAACAAAACATTTTATCCCTTTCGAATTTTAAATTTAAATGTTTAATAAATTTGTATCCCTCTCAATATTAAATCTTATCTTTCGTCCTTGTAGCAAACTAAATTTGTGATGTCTCTAGGACAGTAACGCCAACATCAACATGTATAAAAATACGTATATCGTATAAGATTTCAAGTCCATGTCTAAAATCGTTTTCATTTCTTAATTATACGTATATCGTATAAGATTTCAAGTCAATGTCAAAACCTAACCCTTGTACGAGCAAAAAGTTGCCTACGCCCATCAAATATTCATCTCTATTAATAATAAAATAATAATAATAACATTATTAATTCAATTACCAATACTTTTAAATTCTAGTTTTGACCAAGTTGTGTTTCTAGCCACTGATGAGTGACTATGATTCACTTATTAATTTTAAAAAATAAATTTTTTACGTATACAAAATCTCGTATATAAAATATATTTAAATAAACGTTTTAATAAATTGTTTTTATATAATATATTTAATAAAAATATATTTTATATATTCAATTTCAAGAAATAAACTTTTTAATAAATTGAATATATTTTTGGACACGGAGAATATGAATATGATTATGGAATTCCACGCGCGGGTGGGTCCCGAACAGGAATCTTTGGACACGGAGAGGGAATCTTGGGCATCAGAAAGATTACGCAGTAGACAAACACTGCACCTTTAATTGATAATTGGTTTAAATATTTTGAGTTAAACATTATTTAAGTCCTTATCAGTTTTAAAATTAAGCAAATTGATCCATGTTAATATGTTCAAGTCGAATGCACAATTTTATATAAATAGTTAATTAGAATTATCAAATTAGTTTGGGATTGAGTTAAACACTATTTAAGTCCTTATCAATTTTAAAATTAAGCAAATTGATCCATGTTAATATAAATTAAAGTGAATATTAAATTTATTGATTAAAAAATTAAAATACCCTTTTAATAGAATTGAACTGTAGATGCATATTCTAATTTTTTTTAACAAGCTAATAGTGATTATAGTAGACATCGTTGGTGCTTGTACCCGTGACCTCTATAAACAATAATTGTTTCATTAACCGTTTGGGCTAGAGAGCTCGTGCAGATGCATATTCTAATTTAATGCATACAAGGTAATAAATTGTCCATAATGTCCAACTACATATCTTGATGTTTCCTCACTTTGTTTTTATCATGTACAAATTAAGTCTTACGAAATCAATGCAAATAGTACATGAAATAACTAACTTTGGATGTAAAAGAGGATTTATATTCAAGTATTTGATGTATTGTTACTGACTTTTTTGCAAACGGGTTTATAAATTGTTAATAGATTTTTAGGTGTTTTAAATTTTAACTTATTCACTCTAAATTTTTAAGTAATGAACTATTTTAAAACTTTAAAATCTAATTATAAAAATTAAAATTTTAATCATAAACTCTAAATATCGGATATTTGTGAAAAACATATTTTTCACAATAAGTGCATAAAATATTTTAAGCATAAAGATAATTTTAACCCTTAATGTTTACAGTTTTTGTCGTTTTGGCCCTTATTTTTTTTGGATAAATTTAGCCCTTAACCTATATCTTTTTGACAAATATCTTATTTTTTAACTAAATTCATGACTGGACCATTAAAAATTTAACGATGATATATATATATATAATATAATTTTAAGTAACATGGCATGTAACCTATCAAATGCATATATATATATATATATATATATATATAGAATATAATTTTATTCTAATATAAAATATAAAACAATTAAAATTCAAATAAAATATTAAAAATTAATTAATTCTAAAATATAAGATTATTAAACATTCTTAACCCTAATTACGATAAAATTAAAATCTTATTCGAATTGTATTTATATTTTTTAAGATGAGATTTTGATTCTATCGTAGTTAGGGTTAAGAATGTTTAATAATTTATTTTATTTTAGAATTAATTAATTTTTAATATTTTATTTAAATTTTAATTATTTTATATTTTATATTAGAATAAAATTATATTCCATATATATATATTTGATAGGTTACATTCTATATCATTTAAAATTATATTTCATATATATATCACCGTTAAAATTTTAACGGTCCAGTCATGCAGCTAGTTAAAAAATAAGATATTTGTCAAAAAGATATAGATTAAGGGATAAATTTATCCCAAAAAAGAATAAGGACCAAAACGATAAAAATTATAAACGTTAAGGGTTAAAATTATCTTTATGCTAATATTTTAGTACACGTAGGTTTTGTGAAAGTGATTTTTTTTTACGAAAGATAAAAAAGGTGGGTGAAAATCATTTGTCCTTAATCGAGATGTACGTGACTGTGGGTCTGGTGTCGCCGGACACCCCACCCACGCTCACACTGGTGTCGCCGGACACCCCACCCACGCTCACACTGGCCACTGCTACTCCCTTTTCTTCGTCCTTCATTTCTTTTCCTTGTTTAGTATATTTATCCGCGGTCAAGGGAGGAATTATATCATAAAATATTTTTATTATATCGTTCGTGATCTTAATCAACAAGAGATAAAATTAGGATTAAATAATAGAAGGCATAATGATCTATTAAACATTTAAATCTGAAATTTGAAATAGATGAAAATCTTATTTTATTATTTTTTAAACTAAAAAAATTAAATATAAATATACCCAAAAATTAAAGAGGAGCAAAAACCCCTCTAATATTACATATGGCTCCGTTTCTACAAGACTACAACCAACTAGATTTATCCCTTTCATATATTTTCAAAAATTTTTATATATAATTAATTAATGAATAATTATTTAAAGACAAATAAACCTCATTAATTATGATCATAAATATCATGATAAACAAATTTCATAATATAATTTCTCGGGCAAGGAAACCCTATTGGCAAGTGTACAGCTCGATGGGCAATTCCGGATAACAACACTAATTTATTATAATTTTATAAAAAATAATATTTTAATTGCGGTTGTAATTAATTACATATATATTTATGAAAAAACCTTGATTAGACTTATAATTTAAGGATAAATCCCACTTGCTTACAAAGGAATACTACTAATTATGTAATTACAAGTTTCTCGAGAAAGAATTTAAAACATGGGGGGGATTTTGGTATAAATAGCATTAGAAGGGGACTAATTAATGATTATAAATTTGTCACTTTGTTAATCTCTCCAAAATGAATATCAACATCATAACAGCTTAAGCATAAACATCATGTGTTAGGCAGTAGGGTTTTCAAAAGAAGAATAAATTAAGCCACGTGTGCATGGGGAAAATTCAAATGAAATAAAAGAGAAAGAAAGATAGAAATAATAGATTTTTTTTTTCTAGAAATCCAACCATTCCTCGGTAACGATATGGTATAAACCCTCCATTAATATATACCTGGTTGCCTGCAATATTCTTTTCCCCAGTCTCTCTCTCTCTTTCTCAGAGAGAAGGAAAGGTCTCTCTGCAATCTGCATCCTTAAAGACTCTTGTTTCTCTTTTTACTCACTTTCCTTTCAAACCATTATCCCCATAAAATAAATAAAACTCTCTGCTACTTTCTATTAAACCTAGAGGGATCCAACTAAAAAGCCTATGTTCTGTTGTTACCAACAGCATCCATGCAAATCATATGCCATTCATGATCTAATCACGACACTTTTTCCTTCTGTGGTTTTTTGGGTGTTCAAACTTGTTTACACTTCATCTTCTCTATATTCTAGTTTCTGGGGCTTTTTTTTCGACTAAGATCTTCACCTTAAGTCATACGCTATGATGGGAACTACACCTTTGCCTGATCTATCCTTACAGATTAGCCCTCCATCCTTTTATGATTGCAAGGCGAAGGAAATGGCCTATGATGATGGGTTATCAAGGAAATCTGTTTATAGTGATGGGAGTTCAACCACTGATTCCGGCAGCAGTGGAAGCGATTTGAGCCAGGAAAATGGATACAGTAACCCTGGAGAGCCTATGTTGAGTTTGGGGTTTGAAATGGCCGACCATCTTGGTCCTTCCCATTTACAGCAACCTAGGAACCTTAACCATCATCAATATCAGCCTCAAATCTACGGTCGTGATTTCAAGAGATGTTCAAGAAGGATTAATGGAGCGAAAAGAAGCATCAGAGCTCCCAGGATGCGATGGACTACAACCCTCCATTCTCATTTTGTTCATGCAGTTCAGCTTCTTGGAGGCCATGAAAGTAACAACACTTCACCTCTACAATATATCTACCTTTGATAGCTTGTTTTCTGCATTAGAGAACAACATAACAAGTTAACATATTTATATCGGCAACTGTCGCAGGAGCAACACCAAAATCTGTCCTAGAGTTGATGAATGTCAAGGATCTAACCCTAGCTCATGTGAAGAGTCACTTGCAGGTGGGGTTTACTCTTTGAACAAGATGTATATGAGAATTGTTCTTATTTTTGACACCTTTATCGTCTTCTATTTCTATACGATTTGATTGCAGTGGGTATAGGAGAAACAATGGGAAAGGACAAAAGGGAATCTAAATGATAATCTTAACAATGTGGACTTTTATTTCCTCTTCTTCTCATTTCTGTCTTTTTTTTCCTATGTTCATGCAGATGTATAGAACAGTGAAGAGCACTGACAAAGGATCCGGTACTTGGATTTCCACCATTTTTATTTCTCTTCATTGTCCCCCTATTTTGTTTGAGAGCTAACTTGGTTATATACCATGACACAAGCTTTATCATTTGATCAACTGTTTCCCCTACTAAAGCAAAACCATTTCATTTGGAACCAACTCTCAAATCTAAATATAGATAGTTTGTGTTGTTTTCTGATAAAGAAAGAACAGTGCCTCAACCTTTTCATGTGTGTTTCAGGACAAGGGGAAACAGATATGAGTTTGATCCAAAGGTCAGGGATTGTTGATTTGGATGGTAGACTGTTTTTCGGAAAAGCTGATGCCAATGCTTCTTATTCCCTTAAACCATCACCACAGCCGACACCACAAAGCACCCAAAGGTGAAAACATTTTCTCTCTCTGGTTTCCTTTCTCATTTCCTTGTCTCAGAATGTTATAGATAAAAGAGAAAGAAAGAAATGACTAATGCAAATTGTAAATAGATACGTTAACTCAATACAGATATCCTTTTTCATCTTTGGTCGTGCATTATTTCGTAGGACTAATGCATATTTCCTTGTTTGCAGCAGTTCGTGGCTATCATCAATGGAGGCGAATAATTTGAGCATATCAAGCCATGGGAATGGTTTGACTTTGCAGCCAAATGATGATGCTAAGGTATGATTGCAACACTGAAAACAAAGTTCGAATCATGTTGAAAGTTGGATTAGCAATCATTGTGTTGATAATCAATCGTATGAATATTGAATTTTGGTGTTTCTTCGCATAGGTGGATGAAGACAATAAAGTGCAGCATGTGTCGGATAGGACGAAGGAGAGACTAGATCCTAGCTCTTTGTCAACTTCAGACATGTTGCTTAACCTGGAATTCACCCTCGGAAGGACAAGCTGGCAAATGGACTATGCTCATGAATCTTCAAACGAGTTAACCCTTCTCAGGTGTTAAACATTAATATAAAAAACAGCTAATGTATTTGATTTCTTGCCATTTGGAGGATCAAATATCTAATTAACTTGTATGAACTAGCTTGTTTTAAATTGTCTTACAATAAAAAAACAAAAAGGTGATTCAAAGTGCCGACAGACTCTAATCATGAAAATATAAAAACCTTTGCTGTAACCTTGCGAGTGTCGTCGAAGACCTCTAGTTCCATGTAATTTTGATGGCATTGTTGAAAAACAATAAAATCCAGCAATCCTCCTCCTGATATTTCTGGGCTACGGTTACTGTCCATGCCTTCCCGGATGGTCCCATCAATGAACAGATAGGGTTGGTCCAATCGGTAAACAGTTAGATATCGATGTCTCGAATACAAGACACAAGAAACATAAACCCTAGCTATCGGTAATAGTAGAACACATGAAATCTACTCACATT
Organism: Abelmoschus esculentus; assembly: GCA_035048815.1. Classification (NCBI taxonomy): domain Eukaryota; kingdom Viridiplantae; phylum Streptophyta; class Magnoliopsida; order Malvales; family Malvaceae; genus Abelmoschus; species Abelmoschus esculentus. The sequence continues at coordinate 14,662,106 of JAUCBN010000027.1, read as the reverse complement.
GAATCTTAAACTCTGATACAATTGCAGCCAAGGTTTCAAATCACAGGCACAGGGATTGATTTCTTTTAGCTTGTAGTTCATGTTTTGGACAGCTGAGCTTGCAGTCCAAGCTCCATGCACATAACAGTGCCAGTAATCATGATGATTCTCTGTCTATCCTATGTAAATTAAAGTATTTAAGCATCCGACAAAGCATGATCATTTCTCCTAGGACCCATTTCTCAGAATAGTCCTGAATCAATGATTATTGATTGTTCTTAAATTTACCACCCAGGCCAATCCACACAGAGCAGAAACTTAAGGGACCACCAGGTTTTGCTGGTTTCCTCAATCCCGTTTGCTATATGACCAGTTTCATATATGTAGGAAACACAGTCAGGGGAAAAGAGAAAAGCAAACGTGCAAGTTTTCCCCATTGTTGGTTGTCGTTTATTTGGTCACGCCATTGTCTTCATCATCACTGCTACGACAAAACTAGGAAAAAGGAAAAGTTGTTAGTATTTTTCTCCTATGGATATAAGTTGATGGGTCTCTTTCAATCTTTTGTATTACCCCATGACTTGAATTCTAGTCTGTACATTTTCCTTCACAGGTGAAAAGTAAAAATCCGTCAAATTATAGAGAGATTATATCATGAGCTCTTTTTATCACGTTATTTATAATCTAACTAATCAAATTTATTTATTTTATATTTTTTAAAATAAATCATTATCTATTTTTTAAATTTAAGATAATCGAATCTTATTATATGTATTATAGATGATGTGGGAGAAAATTCATTATATAATCTCTCCGGGTTATGGGTTTAGGCCTTTAAGAAAAGTTAGGGCCCAAAAATAAAAGGAAATGGTGTTGGAAATTGGGAACCTGTCCTGGTTTTGATCGATAATGATGGCGTGGGCGTCTGTTGCGTGGAAATTGTGTCTATTAACGCAGAAAAATTATATTTATTATAATTTTAATTAATAAAATTAATTTATTTTGTTATTTTTAATCAATAAATTTTCATATATTAATTTTATATATCATTTAAGAAATAGCTTTTAAGAAGTAATTATTTAATTGAATTAATGATATGAGGAAAAGAAAAATTGATATTTATTGCTTAAGATTGTGGTTGATGTGGTCGTCAAGTCAATGATATAATTTTTTATTGGATAAACTGCAATAAAAATCATTTGATTATGGATAGGTTATATTTGGGTCAATTAATTATTAAAAGTTCAATTTAGATCACTTATTTATGGATAAGTTTACCTTTGAGTCACTCAATTATTAAAGGTTATATTTAGATTACACAGTTATAAGTAAGGTTACATTTGTGCCGCTCTGTATATTTGAAAAAAGTTTATCAATGAGTGTATTAGATTAATTAATGATTTCAAATGAAGTATCTAATGTTAACAAGTATATACAAGTGATTTAGAAGAAAAAACGACCAAATTGATGTAATTTTTTAAATACGAAGAGTCACCAAAATGTAACATTACGGATAATTGAATGACCCAAATGTAACCTTTAATAATTGAGTGAAAAAAAAATGTAACCTTACTGATAATTGAATGACTCAAATGTAACCTTTAATAATTGGGTGACTCAAATGTAACCTTACCTATAAATGAATGACCCAAATATAATTTTTAATAATTAAGTGATCCAAATATAACTAGACCCATAATTAAATGACCTTTGTTGCAGTTTACTCTTTCTTATTAAGACAAAAATAGGAATGGAAATAGAGTTTTTGATATTTATTTTTTTAAAATTCTTTAAATTTATTATTATATAAATTTAAATTTTAAATAAATTTTAATTTAAATTTTAAATTAATCTTTAATAAAAAATGTAAAAATCAAGTAAATCCTTAAAATTTAAATCGCTTTTCTGTTATTGTTGACCAATATTGACCATTAACTCATTGATGATCAATAAAATGATCTCTTAAAATTAAAATAGCACGTTATTAAACCGTAAAAAAATAGAATAATTTAAAAAAATAAAATTTACAATATTAAGATTATAACTTGTGATACATCCAAGAAGTGCTATATCATTAAACAATAAACAATTCTAAAGGTTTTGAGATTTTTTTTTATAAAAGACAAATAATCTAATTAAAAAAATATTTTTTTAATTTATTTTTACAAATTTGAAAATTAAAATATTACAAATTGTGTTTATTATTGAGTAGAAATATTAAATACTAAATAATGACATAATAAACTGTTAGGAACTATCAGATTCAAGGTAGAAGAAAAAGAATAAAAGAGAGAAAATCAAAAGATAAGATTAATAGAGAAAAGATTTGTTTATAAAGTTCAGGTTCACAGTACAAAGAACAAATTCTGATTTATATAACTAGATCCTAAACGGTTATGAAAAGCAAATAAAATCCTTGAAAATCGTTAACTCTTTCACACGTACACTGTCCTTCGATTACCAACTAACTATCTTGCTAACTCGAACGTAAGTGTATTCATAATATTTCCTTCCCCTGAGAAAAGAACCTTGTCCTCAAGGTTCAACCGAGAAAATTCTTGAATGTTATTTTTCCAAGTTTGCTCGTTAGCATTGATCTCATTCCATTGTCTCCAAAACCTGCAAACTGAGGTATTACTTCATTCCCTAAATTTACAGCATATGTTGGTTGTACCTTAACCCATAAAAACATGAAATAAATGATCAAGTTAACGACCAGAAGTAGGGGATAAGTGGAAGCTCCTATGTTTACCCAAATACATATCATGTTGTGGTAACCATAAGGTGTTGAAGTTCTCCTCCACAGTGAAATAAATAGACTGATGCCATCGATAGAAACATTGTATTTCCCAGTTAAAAAATAATTTGTTGAAGGATCTATTCTTACATCATAACCCAAAGCATGACAGTATGAGGCATCAATATTAGTTGACAAATCACATCTTCCTTTATATCCAACAGAGCTTGATTGCTCTCTAAAGTTGGTTTTGTAAGAATCTTGTTCTTGCTTCTTCGCTGCTTGTGTTTTAACCATTTGTTGAGCATTTTAACAATTTTTAATTTCATGACATGAACCGTTTCTAATGTCTAACCATATGGTGTTGAAGTTCTTTCCATAGTGAAATAAACAGACTGATGTCATCGATAGAAGCATTGTATTCCCTAGTTAAAAAATAGTTTATTGAAGGATCTATTCTTACATCATAACCTAAAGCATGACAGTAGAAGACATCAATATTAGTTGACAAACCACATCTTTCTTTATATCCAACAGAACTTGATTGCTCTCTAAAGTTGACTTTGTAAGAATCTTGTTGTTGCTCCTTCGCTGCTTGTGTTTTAACCATTTGATTGAGTATTTTAACCATTTCTAATTTCATGACATGAACCTTTCTATGCATATCTCTTCCAAACAGCCCTGGTTCTTGAATGACTTGAGATAAGAACTCAAAAAATTTAGAGACTGATGAGTGAAGTTCTTTTTCCATTGTTCATCTTCATCAACAATATCATGTGCTAGAATTTCAAGTGATTCAATGATAAACTTTTGCACCTTATAAATGAAGTCAATGAAACCTTCAGAAATGAGAATAATACCGTACTTATGACAAGTTTTTTGTGTTTGCAAACATCATCATCCATGTAGTTTGTCACATTTTTAACCATTAGATTCTTGACAGCAATCTCTTCTCCAATGGCAATAGTAAAAATGTTAGGGTAAACACACTTCAAAGTTATGCGTGAAACTACACATGTAACACCCGACCCGGATGTCACAATGGGCCTCCGGCCCAAAACCCATATTTCAAAATTTCGTTTTAAAAGCCCAATAATAAAAATCATGTAAGTTCAAAACCAAATTCATAATCCAATTAAATAAAACAAGCCCAAAATAATTCAAAGTAAATCGGAGCTCCAAAATATATTACAGACTGTTTTTTTTAAACATTCGACCCAAATAAAATAACAGAGTTACAAATACATATAGGGTTCAACATAGTACTAGGCCCACTACATCTAATAACTATACTCTGACAACACGGTCGATGCTGAAAGTCCAAACCTCGATGGTGCTCCTCGAAACCCGCTTCACCTAACCTACGCACGAAAACAGATTTCGAACGCTGAGCCACACAAGCTCAGTGGATACGCCAAACTCGGCCAACATCATGCATATCAAGCAGTAAAGCATGACATATAAATCACATGCATGGTATGAAGGTCTAGCATGCTTGCCTACACATGGCATAAATGAATGTATACTATCGCACACAGCATATACAACCATATAAGTCAACACACAAGAGCGAGGCCTGCGTCCACACAGCATCGGGATCCTACACTCAGGATTGAGGCCGCCCTCAAATCCTATACCCGGAATGTATACTATCGCACACAACATATACAACCATATAAGTCAACACACAAGAGCGAGGCCCGCGTCCACACAACATCGGGATCCTACACTCAGGATTGAGGCCGCCCTCAAATCCTATGCCCGGAATGTTACATCGGACATCTTCGAACGAGGCCGCCCAATATTCGGAAAAGGGTGGAGGCCGCCCAACCAACCCTATGCTCGGGATGTTACATCGAACATCTTCGAGTGAGGCCGCCCAACACTCGGAATAAAAGTCTTCAATCATCACCCGACATATTACATCGGATGGCCTTCGACGTGTTGCATCACTTATGGATATCCGAATTCCAACACACAAGACTCGACCACACAAACGATCCACCTAGGATCTCATCACAACAAGTTATATTAAAGTCTTATCTCACTTAGTCTTTCGGAGTTATAACCTTAACTTAGTTCAACAACTCATTTCATAGCTAACTTGGTCAACCTGTCAACTATGACCCATATAGCATCATGTTTCCTCAACGTCATCGGTAATCCGGTGACAAAGTCCATAGTCACACGATCCCACTTCCATTGTGGAATCTGGATGGGCTGAAGCAAACCTGAAGGAACCTGATGTTCCGCTTTCACCTGCTGACATGTCAAACACTTAGTCACAAACTCTGACACATCTCTCTTCATGCACGGCCACCAAAAGAAAGGACGAAGATCCTGGTACATCTTGTTACTACCCGGATGAACAGAAAACGGACTATGGTGAGCTTCTCTCAAGATACGGTCTCTCAGATCCTCCAAGGCGGGAACACACAACCGACCCTGAAAGTACAAGAATCCACCATCTCGTACCTCAAAGTCTAACGACTCACCCCTCTGAACAGCCTCTAACTGAGCTACCAACTCCTCATCTAACACTTGTGCTCTCTTTATCTCCTGAACAAGCGTGGGCTCCACACGTAACTCAGCTAAAAGACCCTCATCATCGGTCATCCTCAACCGAGCAAACAAAGCTCTCAAGTCCGACATGGACTTCCTACTCAAAGCATCAGCGACCACATTCGCCTTGCCCGGATGATACTCTATGACACAGTCGTAGTCCTTTAACAACTCTATCCACCGACGCTATCTCAGATTCAACTCTCTCTGGGTAAGCAGATATTTCAAACTCTTGTGGTCGGTGTAGATGTAGCATTTCTCCCCATAGAGATAATGCCTCCATATCTTCAAAGCGAAGATAACTGCTGCAAGCTCAAGATCATGTGTAGGATAATTCCTCTCATGGGGTTTCAACTGTCTCGAGGCGTAAGGAACCACCTTACCCTCTTGCATAAGCACACAACCTAACCCATTCAAGGAAGCATCGCTGAACACCACATAATCCTTTCCTGGTTCTGGTTGCGTCAAGACCGGTGCCTCTGTCAGATAAGCTTTCAACTGTTCAAAACTCTGTTGTCTTCTCTCGTTCCACACGAACAGAACTCCTTTCTGGAGTAACTTGGTCAAAGGTGCCGCTATGATCGAAAAACCCTTAACAAACCTCCTATAGTATCCGGCAAGTCCAAGAAAGCTACGGACTTCCGATACGTTCCTCGGTGGTTTCCATTCCACCACAGCTTGTATCTTCTGAGGATCTACTCGGATACCATCCGCTGTAACTATGTGGCCAAGGAACGCCACCTCAGACAACCAAAACTCGCACTTACTGAACTTGACGTACAAACGCCTATCTCTCAACACCTGAAGAACAACTCTAAGGTGATAATCATGCTCCTCCTCCGAGCGTGAATACACCAAGATGTCATCGATGAACACAACCTCTTAATTTCGTTTTTCTTGCATGTTCGTGTTTCGATCTCCCAGTTTGCACTTGCTTCAGATTTGGTCATCGTTTGTCTAATTTTGACTCTAGTTCAGTTTTTATTCAATTTTAGTCACTGTTTTATATATTTTTAACCTCTTAATTTCGTTTTTCTTGCGAGTGACCCATATTAATATTATTATAATTATTATTATCGTTTTATTATTATTATTAAAGTTATTATTTTTTATCTCTAGTTTTTTTATTAAATTTCATAGATTATTACGTTTTACTTGTTTATTATTATATTATCATTTTATTATATTACACCGTTGACTTCATTTTGCATGATGAACTAAATTTCATTTTTGCATAGTGGATTACATATTTTACAGATTATTATTACTTCTTTATTGTATAATACAAGATGTTTATATGTATTGCATGTTCCCTTTTTTAACGTTTATATGTATAACGTTTTAGGTTTCCTTTTTTTTAGTATAAATTATTATCCCGATATATTCTATTAGGAGTAGCACCCCGTTCTTCGGGTGTTATCTTCTTTGAATTACCGTGGATATTAGGATATGCATTTTAAATTAAAAATTAATTTTGTTAGGCTTGGAGTGGCTCGATGCACAACCGAATTTACTTGCCAAGTGATGGAGAATTGATCAATTTGGGTGGATATGTATGAAAGCAAAAATATAGACAATGACACAAGGATTTATAGTGGTTCGGCCTCGCCTACATCCACTACCTTAGCTTCCCACTAAGGATTTTCCAAATTCACTAAGAATTTCAACCTTTTGAGGCCAAAGGGATAACCTTACAATCCTAGACTCAAACCCGAATCTAGCATCCAAAGTTCACAACCCGAACTGTGGGAATTCACTCAACAGAGAGAAAACTTAGCAAACTTGTTTAATCCTTCTAATAAGGCTAATGTTTACAATCTAAGCACTCACCCAATTCCTAATTACACTTGAGCATACATTAACATTGAGCTCACAAGTGTTGTCTACCCAAAAGATGAGAATTATGCTCTAAGACAATTTCTTGATCATAATGTTGTTACAATTGAAGCATTGGTCTTATCTTGATGCTTGAGGCTTCCTTTTATCATCCCAAATGAGCTTCTAGCCGTTGGTGACCGTTGGGATTGGTTTGGAGCCGTTTGGAGTTGATTACAAGACTTATTTCCTCTTCTGGTGCAGACGGTATCGAACCATGGTTCGAAACAGCTACTTTGGGAAATAGCCGTTGACCTGCATTTATGAACAGGTATCGATACCAGTATCGATACCGCTCCTAGCCGTTGAGGGTTTTCATAAAATCATTTTGACTGTTGGGGGTGTTTCGAAACAGGGTTCAAAACTGCTTGGGGTGTTTCGAAACAGGGTTTGAAACAAAGCATCACAGTGACAAAAAGGTATCGATACCAGTATCGATACCAGTGTGATTTTTCCTTTGAAACCATGATATTGAAGAACAGGTATCGAAACACATTAAGGGTGGTTTGAAACACCTGGGTTAAAAACACTTATTTGGTTTCTTTAAATCATTTAAAACATATTTAGAATCACTCAAAAACATCTTAAATATATTTTCAAGTAGTTTGGACATAAGAACCATTTTTGAAATATTTTCAAATTAGTCCAAAACTATTTTTCAATTATTATATCAAAATATTAGTTCTACAAATTTAATTCAAATATTATATTTTCTTAAAAATTACGATGCGAACCTTTAGATACTAATTTTGGGTGTTATAGGGTGCTAGCCCTTCCCCAAACGTAATCAACTCCCGAAACCAATTTTCTCTGGTTTTGTTTTCTTGGTATTCGATCCACCTTTTTGAACGATTGATGACGACTCCAACCGATTAACAGATTTTTAAATTTTAATGGTATCCTAATGGGAGTGACATCCTGTTCTTCAGGTGTCATCTTCAAGGATAACGAATTTTTGAATATTACCGCGGATTTTCAAATTTTAACGGTATTCCATTAGGAGTGACATCCTGTTCTTCAGGTGTCGTCTTCGGATAACGAATTTTCAAATCCCACCGAATCTTTACACCGAACTTTTGAACCTTTTAATTCTTTTATATTTTTTGAAAAAAAAGTGTCACTACGAGAATCATGTAGCCTAAGACAAACATCAGAAACAAGATCATTACTCTCAACCCAGATATCTCTTGCTATGAATAGATATGAGATTACTGTAAGAATCTTAGCTGCTTCAATATCCTCAAATATTATAACCATCATAATGTGTGCATCAACAAAAATCATAGAAATCCAATCACCAACAAAAATTGATGCATCTTTTTCTTCAACCACAACAATGAGACCTTTAAGGTAGCTTTGTTCTATTTGATGCACAACGTAATAAAGAAGACAATTAGCTATCATAAATAGTGATTTACATGTCCATTGAAATAAAAAGAGCTATGTTCTTTGAATTGCCATCGGCTAAAATCCTCAATTGTAAATTTACTTTTGTTTGAAATAAGACAGATGAAAAAGAAAGTATGTGCCTGCTATGCACTTGAACCAATTCCTTCATTCTTCTTTCCATCACCAATAATCAAAACATGTAAGGATCATTCACCTTGACAACATCATTTATCTTAAACACTTTGTTCATCCATCTATCTAAACAATATATGAATGCCGAATTACTTACCAAGTATAACGACATGGGTCTAGGTCCATCCATAGTAGCGATCTCCACCACTTCAGTGAATTCTTTATGCTTTAGAGGTTTAACCACTGTTATGTTTCAAGAGGACATCAGATTTGTAAGGCTTCGTTCACCATGTTTCTCAAAGTATGATTCACTGGCAGTATAAAACAACGATGCCATCTCAAAATGACATGGAGTGATTGCTATGCCATTTTGAAATTTATCCCTCGTACCAATTTGAATCGGATCAATAATTTCAGTTTCCGTTGTTGAAGATAATTTGTTGAACACATGGTGGATCATTGTGCTTGGGTTGTCTTGCTTAGCCACAATTTTTCCTGATAAATTGACAATTTCAGTGTCATTTGATTTTTGATATTCCGTCAAATACCTGAGGGATCTCTGAGATTGATTCCTCTTGTTTGGTCAAAACTTCTTTGGCTTCACTGATTTCACCTTCATCCACTGTACCAAGATGAGCCGACAATAATTTTACTTGTTTGAGTATTTCTTTGAGCATTTCACTATTTTGTTTTATCATCCTTGTATTTGCTTCATATGTTTCAATAATTGTTGCCATAAATTTTAACTCTCAATGAGAGCACCAATGTTAGGAACTATCAGATTCAAGTTAGAAGAAGAATAATAATAAGGGAGAGAAAATCAGAAGATAAGATTCATAGAGAAAGGATTTGTTTATAAAGTTCAGGTTCACAGTACAAAGAACAAATTCTGATTTATATAACTAAATCCTAAACGGTTATGAAAAACAAATAAAATCCTGAAAGTCTTTGGCTCTTTCACACGTACACTGTCCTTCGATTACCAACTAACTACCTTGCTGACTCGGACATAAGTGTATTCATAACATAAACAATAATATTTTTTTAAAAAATAATAACAAGTATTACTAATATTAATAATTTATGATACATTACTTATAATAAAAGTATACCATTACATATTTATTATAATATAGTTGAGTATATTATTATAATATTGAAAACTACAATATTCAAATAAGAATATTATATTATTAAAATTTATTAATAAATATATTATAATATTTTTAATAATAAAAATATTTATATACAATATTAGAATATTATAATAATATTAAATAAATAAACTAATCTTATCTTGGGTGTTTATGTTATGAAGTGAAATGTTGAGAAAATATATTACTCAAAATTCATACGGTAATATATTTTTCATAAATTTCATACTATTTTATATTGAATTGGAAAATGAAATACGTTCACCAAATATAAAAGAAAGGAAAAATAAAATATTTCCCACGTGTCAGTACATAACAACCATTTCATTACAAACCATGAACACGTGGCAATCCATATCAGGATCACACCAGAGACTGATGAAGAAGATTTGAAGTTCATTTGGGATTTAGTTTTCAGTATTTCCCATAATTGCTGCCCGAGGAGTAGCTGCTGCTGCCATCGGAAGGTGGGGATTCCCTTTCATATCCCACCACCTGTTGCTGGTTTGGCTGCAACGACCCTATCTGAGCATACTCCGCTACGCTCCACACTTTGACGGACTTATCCAGGCTCCCACTGTACAATTTCCACCGCTTCTCCTTCCTCACTTCTTGCACTTGCTCCTTTTCCACGGCCAAGCACTTCACCGGCCCTGTATGCCCCGTTAGAACAGACAGGCTTGTGTGGATGTTGCTGTCCCTACGCCAGACACATATGGTTTTATCAGCTGATCCGGAAAACACCAAATTCCCAACCGCCTCAAGGCAAAGAACCGCCAGCTTGTGACCTTTAAGCACCCCACCGTGGGCAAGATTCTTTTTCAGATCCCAGAAATTAACCAGGCCGTCACTGGAACCACAGTACAGTACCGAGGCAGGGTTGTCGATTGCCAACGCTGTCACTGCACATTCTTGTTTCAAAAGAGTTTGGCTCAACGTATGCTTTGTTCCTTTTTTTACCATCTCCCTTTTCCACACTTTTACGGTTCCATCGGCTGAACCTGTGAAAATCATCTCACCGGAGCTCGAAACCACCGAGTTAACAGCGTCGTCGTGTGCATGAACCGATTCAAGGCATTTATAATCGGAAATTCTCCAAACTTTAAACGTTCTATCCCATGAAGCAGAGTACAGAAGACCATTTTCTTCATTCATGCTCAAACAGGACAGTGCGTCCGAGTGTCTGATCCATAAAGATCGCTTACGCTTCACTTCAATGTAATTGCTTGGTTTAATGGAGCTTTTGAGGATCTCTTTCAGGGTCGGCAACGTTCCAGCTCGTTTATGAGCACTTGGGTTCTTAACAGAGACTTTCCAAACCCGAATCTTCCCATCTTGATGACCAGTAAAAATCTTCTGCCCGGAAATCACAATGGTCTTAACCAACCCACTGTTTGATTTGAACCCAGAAAATTCTTTAAGATTTTTCCACACACGGATGTTCTTGCTATCCGAGCCGGTGTAAAGTAGGTCATCCGAGGCTGCTAAGGAATAAATATGACCCTCCTCACGTGTAAGAGACCCGATGAGACTGTTGGGTGGAACATTGTCTTCGTCGAAAGGCATTGAGAGAGACTTGTTGAAATGAGAGGTTTGGTTCCACGGCGACATCGTCATCGGCGAGCCTTCTCCGCTCAACCTGTTGGTTTCGGAAAAGGAAGGGCCGGTACCGTTAGCCGATGCGCTGCTGTGACGAAGGCACAAATCGTCTTCACCCATAGGAGAAGTCATGGACATGTTAGGATCGGAATGTATAGTTTGCCCAAACTTGGATTTCCGAATGCCATCACCTTCTTCTAGCATTGTGCCACCTAAATCTCTCATTCCAATCCCAAAGAACTTGAAAACAGGAGGAGGAAGAAGAAGAAAATATAGAGAATATAGCAGATAAAACTAACCCCAAACACCAATTATCAAAATTAAGGTATTCCAAATATAGAACAATACCAAAGAGAACGATGGACAGGAAAGATTTGAGGGGCTAACCAGTATACACAAATGGTTGCATTTGCTATTGCATGCTTTCATATATATAAATTGCAATTGCAGTTATAGAAGCAAGACGGGAACGTTACAGCATACGTGTTCCTATCAGGTTTTGACAAGTGTTCGGATGAGATGGAGTTCACGTAGGGTGACCATGGGTCCAGGGAGCTTGGTAGTTTTATCAGTTGCGATTTGGGTTGTTTTTTTTATATGATGAATAGTTTAATTTTATGTGTTTATTGAAAACAACCTTCAATTTTGAAACGCGTAAATTGGAACGGATTATCTGGTCTTTTAATTTATAAGTGAAAGAGTTTTATTTAAACATTAAGTTGAAATAAATTTGTGTATATAAAAAATATTTATTGAAAAATTAAGAGATTCTTTATGAATTTGAACTTGCGAGGAAAGTCCGACTGAATTAATCAACACAAGATTTTAGAGTATAAACGAGAGGGCAACCAAAACAATAATTATTATATTTATGGAGGGATGGATAAAAGAAAATGACATTATTGATTAAATCATTAGTGGTGTTCTATGATATATCATTTTTCGGAACTTTTTAGGTAAATATTGTCTTTTAGTTTAAATTTTAGGTACATAGGGTATGTTATTCTATAATTAGGGATTTATGGTAAAAATTATAATAATTTGAAGATGTTATTTTAATTTTTTTATTAATAAAATTTAAATTTCAATAAAGACGTTACTTACAGTACATTTCATCTTATATCATAATTTGGTGGCTCAAATTTTGTAATTTGGCTCAAAACATCGCTTAAAGGTGGCATCTTCAATGAAATTTAAATTTTATTAATAAAAAAATTAAAAAGATTATGACGTTTTCAAGTTACTGTAGTATTTTTATTAATTAAATTTAAATTTTAATAAAGACGTCACTTACAGTATATTTCATCTTATATCATAATTTGGTGGCTCAAATTTCGTAATTTGACTCAAACCACTTGCAGGTGGCATCTTCGTTAAAATTTAAATTTTTTAATAAAAAAATTAAAAACACACACCATCTGTAGTGATTTTTTAAATTACCGTAATTTTTACTGTAAATCCTCGATTATAAAATAACGTGCCTTATATCCCTAAAATTTAAACTAGAAGTCAAAATTTACATAAAAATGCCATATTTTCCTATTCTTGAGTTTCAATTTAAATGCCAAACAAAAGTCGAAGCTTCGCAAACTTGAGAGCTTAAACCAGTGTTTCACAAAACAACAATCCCCTCTTCTTCTCCACCATAAACTTATGTGTTTGCTACATGATAACCTTTGGTTGCTTAGGATACAGGTAAATATGAAGATAATATAGCAGAGGTCGATGTTTATGCATATAGATCGTCAAGGTTGATGTTCGATTGACGGTTGATTCCCTGTCTGTATGCTGGAACATGGTTGAAGTGGAACGGCACCCGGTTTTGATTCGGATACTGTCGCAACCACACCCACACAAAACATGGTGTTCATGACACAAACAACATCGGAAGGAGGCTAACCTTGGCCTTGCCCCAACTGTTGGGGCACTGTGCATGCCACAACTTGTAACAAAAATACAAGGTTTTTATGCATACAAAAGACGAGTGTCATTTAAATTTATAAATAAGGAATTCAATAAAAATATATAAATATCATTTTTAAGAAATATTTAAAGACGTGTCAAATATGGATAAAAATTATCTGTTTCTTTTCCATACTTTCTTTTATGCCTCTTTTGAAAGTTTTTTAAGAAATTGAAATTTTCACCATAATTCTTATTTTCTATATCCTAAACCATAAAAATACACCATATCCCTTATTTTCCTAAACTCTAACCATAACATCTAATATTAAATCTTAAACCCTAAACCTTCTGGAGACATGAAAAGAGGCATGAGAAAGAGTTAAATGATTTCCACCCTTCAAAAATACATATTAATATATATATATATAAGTAGAAAAATTATTAGGTGAATCATGTTCATCATGTCATCTTTGGTCTCAACCAATCAGATTTGTTTATCTTAGTCTTTTTTAAGATAAATCATCGTCTCTTTCTTACATATAATTAATAGGTGAGTAATTATTAATTAATTATTTAAAAATAACAGTCTTAATTGTTTAGACTACAAATAATATAATAAATATGATTCATCTAATAATGTTTCATATAAATGGGATTGGACGTTACCGACGACGACACGTATCAACTTTCTCTTTAATCACTTAGTAAATGTATGTTAAAAAATTATATTTAATGTGTAGAAAGAAAAAAATCAAAATTTAACCAATGTGAAATTTGATAATATATATCTAACATTAAACAAATATTATTTTTTTCAAGCTCTTAAATGTAACCTGTTAATGCAATTAAAGAGAAGGTTGGCACATGCATATTGCCACCATTCCCTGGCTGGCTTGTCCTTGTGCTGTCATGGATATACATTTGTTATAACATTTTTGGACAAAAATTTATTATGATCCTTCATTACTATTGTAATACCCCGATCCGGATGTTATATTGGGCCTCCGGCCCAAAACTCGTAATTCAAAATCTCTTTTAAAGTCCAACAAGTAAATCTAATTTTAAGTCCGAGTACGATCCATAAAATTCATTTAAATTAAAATAAAAGCTTAAAATAGTTTAAAGTAACCGGAGTTCCAAATATTACAGACCTATTTAAAATATTCGATCCAAATTAAAATAGAGTTACAAAATACATATAGGGTCCTACATAGTACTAGCCCACTATCTAATAAATGTACTCTAACAACATGGTCGATGCTGAAGTCTAAACCTCGATGGTGCTCCACGGATCGGCTCCACCTAACCTACGCACGAAAACATATTTCGAACGCTGAGCTACGAAAGCTCAGTGGATACGCCGAACTCGGCCGACATCATGCATAACATAAGCAGTAAAGCATGGCATATAAATCTCGTGCATGATATGATGGTCTAGCATGCTTGTCTATCACATGGCATAAATGAATGTATATTATCGCACACAGCATATACAAATCATAGCAAGTCAACACACAAGAGTAAGGCCCGCGTCCACACAGCATCGGGATCCTAAACTCAGGATTGAGGCCGCCCTCAAATCCTATGCCCGAAATGTTACATCGGTCATCTTCGAACGAGGCCGTCCAACGTTCGGAAAGGGATGGAGGCCGCCCAACCAACCACATGCTCGGAATGTTACATCGAACATCTTCGAGTGAGGCCGCCCAACAATCGGTATAAAAGTCTTCAAAACATCATCCAACATATTACATCGGATGGCAACATATTACATCGGATGACCTTCAACGTATTGCAACACTTATGAATATCTGGATTTCTAACACACAAGGACTCAAACCACACAAACGATCCACCTAGGATCTTAGCACAACAAGATATATTAAGATTATCTCAATTTAGTTTTTTGGGGTTATGACATCAATCTTAGTTCAATAATTCGTTTCACAACTTTTAGATTAATAGAAACATTTATTAAAATCACCGAGTGCCAAATCTCTACACAAATTTGGCCAAAATACAAAGGGGTATCGATACCCTTAGATGGGGTATCTAAACACCCTGCATCGATGCCCACCCAAAGAGGGTATCGATACTAGCATCGATACCCTTTGATCCGCTCAAAGGTCAATCACGGAGGGACTATCCGATTTGATACCAACATCGAACCGGAAATGCCACTAGAGGTATCGGTATCGAACCATGGTTCGATACCCTTGCTCCTCAAGCCTAAATTCCACTCAGGGGTACCGATACTCGGGCCACCGGTATCGATACCTCCTACACGAAACAACAAGTTTCACTTAGAAATTCTAGAGATTCACCCCCAAGCTTAATCTAATCGATCCTAAAGTGTTCCTACTCAATATTAATGATGTTTTGAGTGTTTTAGCACTAATTTCCAGCCCTTAATCACAGCAATACAAATTTCACTATTAAAGCTTACTAAGCTCAAGCAACCAATCCAACATGCATTAAACTTACATGTATACATTCTACTATGACATGAATGATGATTAGAAGAGTTAAGAGTACCAATCTCAAGCACACAACAATCAAAACCCGAGCTCCCTTCTTGTGAAGCTTTTCCTCCACCCAAGCTCGAAGATGGGTCCTCCACTTATTTCTCTACAAGAAGAAGATAAAACTAACTCTTAAACGCAGCTAAGGATGTCTTTAACTCCAAGAAAACATCAACACCAAAACCAACCCGTAAAAACTCTCATTCCCGGATTCCATATTCACCCCTCTATCTTTCCCAAACCAAACAATTCTTACCTTGTTTTGTAGATCAAGAACAACTCTAAAACTTACCCTTCTGACACAAAACGCGATTCTTTAGCAAAACCAATAAGATCCAACCTTTACCTACCTTCTTTCCTTGTTACAAGATGAAGGGGATGGGGAAGAAAAGATAAGAAGTGATGAGATCATCTTTGCAGACCAAAACCTCCCATAAATCCCTCTCTTTTCATCCATTTATGAAATTACCAACATGCCCTCAGCCTTCAACTTAAGCCCAAACACAAACACTCGAAACCTAACAACTAGACCCAACTAGGCCCAAAACCTTTCAACTCGGGACCCAAAACCAAAGTCCAAACTCTCGGGTCAACCTAACACACTAAACAGAGAATCTGGATCGTTACAACTATAATAAAATAAATCTTTAGTGACATTTTTATAATTTTACAGCGATATTTATTAGTACACTATGAGATAATTCTAGGGAATAACAGGTCTTAAAAGTAACTAAAAATAATTATAGTAAATTTTTTAAAAAATAAGAATTTTAGTATTAATTTTTCGATATATACAATTTTTTATAAAAAAATATAAGAATTTTAGCATATAACAGATTTTTTAAAAAATATAGAAATTTTAATATGTATATAATAATATTAATTTTTTTACTATTTTTATAAAAAAATTAAAACAACCATTTTTTTAATTTAAAACAACATGAATTGGTTCAAGTGATAAGCAGTTTGGTCTCGTTCAAATAAATCTAAATTTTAAGATATTGTATACACAAAAGTCTCTATTAAAAAATTTACCTATTAAAATTAAATATATGATACAGATCGATATGGATTAATCAGAAAAAGAAAAGGTAAAAAATAGGAAGTGCAGTAAAAAAAAAAAAGCCTACACCACGGTAATGCATTGGGTTGAAAGTAAAATGAAATCCACTACACACGCGGAGGACATAAATCAATGACTATAGCAAAATATCTGTTACTACAAACTTTAGCCTTAAATGTCAT
Organism: Abelmoschus esculentus; assembly: GCA_035048815.1. Taxonomy (NCBI): domain Eukaryota; kingdom Viridiplantae; phylum Streptophyta; class Magnoliopsida; order Malvales; family Malvaceae; genus Abelmoschus; species Abelmoschus esculentus. Next base: position 14,645,007 of record JAUCBN010000027.1, on the reverse strand, counting down.
AGAAAAACTAAAAGCTAGAAACCAATATGAAATGATAGAAACCAATATGAAATGATGAACAAGGAAAACCCCACTTGCATTGGGACAGGTGTGATTTCGAGTTCCAAGACCAACTGTTTAGCCGCCACGTACAAAAGACATTGTATGATTGTTTGTCTGAATGGCAATATTCATAGTACCATCACCTGAGTCACCTGCTACCCTAGTGCTTACTACACACACTTCAAATATCTATAGGCTATGGAGTCAGGACCAAACCAGTAGGCCAAGCTTATTGGCCCACGTGTTCCGCACTAGGTTAAAGCTTCCAAGTGTTTCTCTTTTCGGACCCTGACCACTGGGGTCGAACCCTTGTCTTACCAGACTCTATAACTTGCTAAATATGGAATAAAACGAAACCTGGTGTAGAAGAGAGTGCCATTACGTGTTTCTGAACTGATGTTCGTTGCTTAATGGGGTGGTTGTCGTGTTGAGACACTTGTCTGTAAACAGGTGAGGATATAGTTTAATCACAAAGGATGGAAATGGTAACTCACAAAACAAAGGATAAATTGACTATAAGTTTTAAATTTTGTTTAAAATCTATTAAAGTTTTAGGTTAGATTTGATAAGTATTTGATATTTATTTTTTGTAATATTTTAAATTTTTAAATAAATATTAAAATTTATTATTTTTTAACTGTATTCTAGACTTGTCATACGTTAGACTAATCCATAAAATTCATTTGGTTTTAATTTTCTTTCTTGGCTAACAATATTAGCACTGGACACGTGAATTCTTTGCTTGAAATAAGAAAAAGAAGAATACCAAAAGAGTATATATATATATATATATATTTTAAAGATAATTATTATTTTTAATTAGTAATAGTGATTATAATAATATTTATTTTAAAGTATAATTTTAATTATTAAATATTAATCGCTCTCATAATTATTGTTCTAGTTTTAGTTTGATAAGTTAGTGAAATATATAAAATTGGAGATAAAACTGGAATTTGTGGTTGGTGAAAAATACAGTTAGCGTCCATACATAAGCATGGTGAATCATAGGAGGTTTAATAGGGTCTAGTCTCTGTTAATCGTTATTTTTATATAATTAATTTTTGTACTTGTCAATAATATATATATATATATTAGTCCCTCTATAATAAATTTTTAATTTCACCCTTAAAATAGTAAATTTAGTTTGATTGAATTATCTTGTGATTAAGTATTCAACCTTATAAGTAGATATTTTGAGTTAAGTCTGTAAGAGTCGATTCAAAGATTTAAGGGATTATGTGTAGGTTGTTAAAACGAGACTCTTAATTTATAGTACAAAAGATTTTTTTTCAAATAAAATTACTTTAATTAACATAAAAATGACTTCCAAACATATAAAAATCTTATAATTTCACTTAAAAAACATGTTCTTCTTGCATGTTTTAAAGTAAAAATATGTACAACACTTTTAATATTAACTTTTTCTAAAATACATCTCTTTCTTAGAAAAAAAAAAAACTGTATATTTTATTATATATTAAAGAACTACTTCAAGCCTCTTATTTGGAGGTCCTGTAACACATGTTAAACATGTCTAAAACCACCCTTATAGGTTGGTACATAGAGTTGAATAACTCACAAATTATGCTAAGACACGCCCTCTTGGATTCATTTTTTCAATATTAATAAATTTCTCCTTCTAAAAAAAAAACTCTTAAAACTATTTTTATTGTGATCAGATATTTACCTTTATTTTCTTTAAACGATATTTACTTTTTAAGTTCATACGTTAAGTGTGTATATGTTCCTGTATTAATAGTTCACCCAATTCCAACGATTGAGTATTTTATTGTATAAAAACATTGTGTTAGGCAGGACCAGGTACAAAGGAGGAGAGATTCTTTTGGCAAATGGGAAAAACCTACATCGTTCTATCAAATTGGTATTTGAAAAAAATCTTTTATCTTTTTATCATATTTTTATTTATGTCTTTCGGTAAAAAATTTATTTAAATCTCAATCCTTATTTTTTATATCTTAAATTTTAAACCTTACACTTTAAAAATACACCATACCCCTAATTCCCTAAACTCTAACCATAAACTCTAAACCTTCTAATTTAAAACGAGTCACAAATGGAGGCATAAGAAAAAGGTAGACGATTTCCACCCATTTATTTGAAGAAAATACTGATCGTTGACATGGGTAAAAATCATTTGTCTCTATCTCATGTCTTCTTTGAAATTTTTTTAAAAAAACTAATTTTCAACCATAACCCTTATTTTCTATATCCTAAACTTTACACACTAAAAAATACACTATATCCTTAATTCCTTAAACTCTAACCCATAAACTTAAACCTTAAACCCTTTAATTTAAAACGGAAGCATGAAAATGAGACATAAAAAAAAATGATTTCTAACCCATTGATATATAATTCAATTGAGCACATGTTCGAGTTGGGTGAATAAATGTGAATAGGTGTTAAGATAAGTAAGTTTCAAATTAGAAACGATGGACACCGATAAATCTGTATGTATTGTATATAGTAAAGATCTATTTCAATAAATATTTTTTATTGTACAAATATATCATATTTTTTTTAAAATTATAAAAGTTTTTAATTACTAAATCAAATAATGGATTTCTTATTTTAATAAATGTTTATTTGTCGGTCGAAAATCTTAAATTTTAAATTTTAAATTTTAATTTTTAAATTATAAAATTTATTTTTAAAATTTAAAATTTAATCATGAACATTAAAACTCTATTATCTGAACTCTAAAAAACCAATGTTTGTGCAAACTTTTTTCAGTGTTAGTGCATATAGTATTTTTCCCCCCTTAAAGTTTTGTTTGGTATGGAAAAATAAAAAAAATATAAAATTAAATTATTATGATTCATAATTATTTTTAATTTATAATTTAATCATTAATAATTAAATTCTTAAATTTTTTATCATTTTTTAATTTTATAATTTAATCATTAAAAAATTTCTTTACAATTTTTATTTTATCTTTTACACCAAACGATTCCTAATTAATAGAAATCATCTCCTTTTCTCCCCTGTCAAGATCATATAAGTTTTAATTCTACACTAATGGGAGAATAAGGATTGTAGATCATAATCAGAGGTGTTTATTATTCGAATAAAATTAAACTAATTGATTAAATCGAATTATATTTTTAACCGAAGACTATCTAAAGATTTTTTTAACTAATTGTTGATTATTTCAGTTTGAAACCATTTAATCAAAAGAATTAACCAAATTACCCGAAAATAATAATATATATTACATTTACATAAACATTCAGCATGTTGTCACGGGGCTAGAGTCTTGACCTAGCTGAACCGCGCGGCCTTAGTCGATGTTCTTAGACAAACGACTAAGTCAGCCTGAAAACTTGCTCCGGAAGATCAAACTTCCCAAGGCACTAAGAACGTTGAATCGTTCTAGCGGAAAGCAAACTATGAGTATGGCTACTCAAGAACGAAAAGAAGAACGCGAAGAACACAAAGAACAAATGAGAGAGTTTTAGAGTGAATGCCACTTGATTACTCAAAGATGAGATGATACAAATGAGACTGGGGAGGTCTCTATTTATAGTTGATTCCCCTTACATCCGACGGTTCCCACTGATTTACATCGATGGCTAGGATCATTTCCTACCAACCACAATGGCACAATCCTAAGAATATTCCATGTTAACTAAGGAAATAAATCCTAGTATACAAGGAAAGTTTACAAGGCCAAAATGGCTATCTTCTAGAATCCTCCATGGAACGGGCTAAGTCTGGTGGTACCTTTAGGCCTAAAATCTCTCTAAGAACCTCTTGGGCAGCAATATGCGCATGTGGCACGGGCTCGAATTGGCGGCCCGTGACATTCTCCCCCACCAAACATGGCGACGCCCTCGTCGCCACCTCAAAACGAAGATAGAACCGATCCTAGGAATTCCTTGTCACCTCGGCTTGCCCCAAACTCTGAATCGGGCTGGATGCTCTTCCCATAAAGAGCACTCGACTCTGGCTCAGTTGTCCACCCAAATGGACAGCTTGCTTCGGTACTCGTCGCCATCTGACATCAGTCACCGTCCCTCCAAGCGCATCTCGATCGTATGAGTGCTCTAGTGGACACCGGAGCATCCGATCTCTTCATGTCAAAGATGGTTGCTGAGAAGCTTGGTCTCGAAGTTAAAGGTTCAACCAAAAAGATCAAGACTGTTAATGCCAAGGAGGTTCCAGTTGTTGGAACAGTGCGGAAGGTAGAGCTGCAGATTGGTGAATGGAAGGCCAAGGAAGATTTCAAGGTAATTCACTTAGATGACTTTGATTTTGTTTTGGGGCTTAACTTCTTTGACCGTGTTCAAGCTCTTAACTTTTTGTCACGGGGTTAGAGTTTTCGCGCAGGGACATCTACCCGTGCGGCACCTCGGGACACTCGCATGCCCGAGGATCAGCTTGAACGATCTCCGATGCTTACTGGTTTCGCCCTCCCATGGGCTCATCAGGGAAGCGGGGACAGCTCCCGACCAGTGTGGTGCACGATCAGCGCGCCCATCCCAGATGGGACGGCTGCTCGGCACGTACTATACTCTTAATGCTATCCCGCTCCCAAGCTTTACGCACCACCAGAAAGCATCTCGCTCGATCCCGCGTAGTCACGACTCACGGTCCGTGACATTCTCCTCCATCCAATTCATGCACGCCCTCGTGCATGGGAGGAAACTCTTGACCTTCTCTTGAAACGTGCCAGGAACTAGTGTGCAATTCTCCCAAACTGGCCCACTAACCTGGAGCCGCCCTCCTAGAGGACACAAGACTCCCTACAATCACCTCGTGGCCACCTGCCACTTTACCGAGGCATCCCGTTGCAGTTCGCCTAACCGGAGAACTTTCGCTGCGTCTTCCTGCCTACCCGTCCTCGTCTCTTGAGGACCCACTCGCGAACACCCTCTTCTCTTTGGGGTGCGAGCTAACACTCTCGTCCTCTGACTCGCTCTCGCAGCACAAGGGGCGCTTGGTCAGCCCAACAGCTAGCACACAGCCTCGCTCTGATACCACTTGTCACGGGGTCAGAGTTTTCACGCAGGGACATCTACCCGTGCGGCACCTCGGGACACTCACATGCCCGAGGATCAGCCTGAACGATCTCCGATGCTTACTGGTTTCGCCCTCCCATGGGCTCATCAGGGAAGCAGGGACAGCTCCCGACCAGTGTGGTGCACGATCAGCGCGCCCATCCCAGATGGGACGGCTGCTCGACACGTACTACACTCTTAATGCTATCCCGCTCCCAAGCTTTACACACCACCAGAAAGTATCTCGCTCGGTCCCGCGTAATCACGACTCACGGTCCGTGACATTGTGTTCATTAAAATTTTAACTCAAATTAAAAATACTCAAAATTACCTAATAAAAGTTAAAAACAAAATAAGCAAAAAAAAACTGAATTATTTTTTCCGTTTACTTATAATATTTTTTTGTCAATTCAAAAACTAATCAAATTAACTAAAATATTTTTGTTCGGTTAATTATTTTTCAAAAAAGTTATAAGATAATGGTTAAAAATTAATAATTTTTTATTAATTTGTTTTTGCAATTCGGTTTGGCTACCGATAACGGTGAACCTATGATTCTTTTAAAAGAATAAAAGTTTAAAAAATTTTAATATATGAAGTGGTTAAAACATAAATAATTTAAAATTTTAATGATCAAATTATAAAATTCAATTACTAAAATAAAAATAAAAAAGTTAAGGATTTTTTTTATCTACCGTCTTTAATTTGATATTAAATCGCTTTTATTGGAGGAAATTTAGCTTGTTCTTTTCAACTTGTAATACATCGATAAGTTATATTTTGCGAGGCAAATCCGTCGGCCAACATTTAAAATTTAGAGTAAAATATATTGTATATCTTTTATTTATGATTTTTTATTTGAAAATATCTTTAAAAATTATAAAAATATTAAAATTAAAATTAAATTTAATAAATGATTAAAAATTATCACTTTACTATTTACTCTTAATATTCTGTTAAGTTAGAACAATGTCGTTTCGAACTAAATTAAACTTTAAAACTATCGTATTAGAATATTATCGTTTTAACTTAACGGGAGTATTAAAAATTAACAATAAAATTATAAATTTTTAATTACATATTAAAATTCCATGTTAGTTTTGATTTTTTAAAGTTTAGAAGTCAGGGAAGTTTACCCTAAAACTTATTACTTTGATGATTTTAATTTGTTTCATTATCCAAATGGTTACTTTAAAAAAATCAACAAAATTTTAAAGTCAATTTTTTTTTATTTCATTTTTTAATAAAAATAAAATTTGACCTTTTAAAGATTAAATTTATCTAATATATTTTTTGATTTTTTTAAATTACGTATAAAATAAACAAATATTCTAAACTACTGTATTAATTAAAAATTTAAATTTTATTTGATCAAAGAATGAACCCCTCTAATAATAGATCTAAAGGCCCAAAGGCAGGTCAATTATCATCTGGCCTTGTAAACCGGGCCCACATCGCCCAATTCAAGATTCAATTTTAGGGAGGGTAATAGAATAGGTCTCATTTGTTCGTTCTGACTTGATTTTTTTTAGTTAGAGATGGGTAGGGTATGGGTATGGGTTGGGTCGGATTTTCGGTCTACCCGTATTTAACCCGAGTTTAGGATAAAAAAATTTAATCCGACCCGATTTGATTTTTAAGTTTTAAAATTTGACCTGATTTGAATCATTAAAAATTTTTAAATTTTGGGGACTTAATTGTAAAAAATTAGGAATCTAATTGTAAATAAAATAAAATTTTAGTGACCTAATTGTAAAGAAAATTAATTTTAGTGACCTAATTATATGAAATATATATAAAGAGGGATTATTGTTGCAAATATCCCTAAAATATATATAGAAAAATTACACTATTAGTTCTGATTTGGGTCAGATCGGATTTTTTCCACTCTAAAACCGAACCTAAACCCGAATTTTCTTTAAAAAAAATCTGACCCGTTCGAACTGGGTCGGATCAAAACCCGTCGAGTTCGAGTTCCGGACTCATCCCTATTTATAGTGACTTGATTTGGATTTTATACATTTTATCCTGATCTGATTTAATTTCAAAATTTTAATAAAAAACATGACTAAAGAAGAATTTTTTTCTTAAACCCTAATTCACTCACTGTGACTTCTAAAATTCGTCCCAAATCTAATTTTTAATAAAACAAAAACATCCCTATTGAGTTGGGCTGGGTTGGGACATGACAGGACTAGTTATTTATCCATTCTTGACTTTGGTTTTCTCCTTCGGTTAACTTAATTGAAGAGTTTAATTATCTAAAAAATAAGTTATATATGTTGAGAGATAATTTATTTAGGTATTAATATTAAAAAAATAATTTTAAGGTTTGTGATTTAAATTTAGTGTTTAAAATATTTAGTTTGATTTTGAAGTTTACGATTTAGTATTTAGAATTAGAGTATAACTTTAGTTTGTTTCTTTGTTGGGTAGATGATTTTTGTTTGTTATATGAGTGGATGATAAAAAAAAAAGATTTGAAGTATTGGCAAGTGGCCATGAAAATATTTTTTCACAAGCACGTAGGGTGTCTAAAATTATCTGATCTGATTAATCTGATATGATTATCTATTGATTCGATCTGAAAATTAGGATATTCGATTTGGTTCTTATTTTTTGGACCGGATATCTGATTTGATTTTAAGTTTTTCAGATCGAATACGGATCATAATATTTTAAGTTTCAGATTATTCAAAGCACAAAAATCCAAAAAATTTAAATTTTTATTAATATTAATCTTGTTATACTCAACAATTTAGTGCTCGATATATTCAAAATTTTAAAAGATTGAAACTTTTATAAATGTGAAACTTGTTGTATTCAATAATTAGTTGTTTATTATATTCAAAATTCCAAAATTTTCATAAATACAACCTTTAAATTTAAAAAATTAGTTTAATCAATATTTTTGGATAATCGGATATTCGACTATTCGATCTGAATATCCGATATTCAAATATGCGGATATCCGCTTTTTTTGGATTGGATACAAATCACTATATCATCAATTTAAAAACCCGAATATCCAAAAAAATCAGACCCGATCCGATATCCAATAATGAGCATCCATATATTTTAGAGTTAGGAGTTTAGTTTAAGAGCTTAGGTTTTAAGATTTATAATTTAGGTTTTATGGTTAGCATCTAAAATTTAGAGTTTAAAGATCAAAGGTAAGACTAAAATTTGACTAATTTTTAATGTTAAAATAAATATATTTATAAAAAAATATTTTTAAACATATTTTTAATATTAGAGCATAAAAAAAACACTAAAAAAATTGATTATATATTTCCGTGACTAGCTAATCCCCCTCTAAAGAATAATCGTGTTAATTGATGGATGATGCTCGTATTTTAGATTATTTTTCCAAAATTTAGAATAATCTTGTTTTAGTGTCGGAATCTGATTCTTAATTAGACATGAAGCTGGATATCGATCTAACCAATCCTAAAGAGACACGTAGTGGAAAAAAACAAAGCTTATACTGTCCCCAGGAAAGAATAGAAAGAACCCCACCCTGCCTGATGCACATGACAGTGATTCCCAGAAGCCCAACCAAATTTCAGTGAAGCTCACTCTCAGCAGCACATGGCCGAAACCCAGATTCCTGACAGAAACACAAACATAAATTACTATTTTCAGAAACCGACCAACTCAGAAACCATGGCAGAAACATTTCCCAAGGACATCTCGAACACACAAAACCGACCAAACTAATTCCTTGTTAAAAAGTCTCAAATCCTTATCTTCTCCCTCTATAAATACTGCTCTTGCCGCCGTTCACTACCTCTTACACTCGTTCCTATCTATACAAAAATGGCTCTTCCTAAACCAGACTGCAGGAACATCATCATCAACGACGACGACAACAACCAGTGCGCTGAAGATGGTGAAGTGGAGCAGGAGGAGTTGGATTCTAATTCTATAAGCACCCATCTTTACATAAAGCCAAGTCATTCCAAGCAAACCCTGGAGAAGCAAGTGGTTTTGAGGAGGATTCGTCACCGGCAGCGTATGAACAACTTCAGGTCCGCACTTCAAGCTTTTATAGGCTCATCCTCCTCGTCTTCAACGACAAAAAAAATCAAAATAAAGGTTCGGGACCTGAAATCAAGTGGGTGGATGATGCTTTTGCTGCTCTGTGACTGCAATATTTGTATATAGCCTGAATCTGTCTGGTGTAGAATCCATTGTTGCACTGTTGTAGATGTCAATGGATTGGTTCAGTTTCATGGAAGTTATATCTGTATAAATTCAAGCAACTGATATTAAAGTTGGTCCATTTCAATATAATCTTACAGAGTATCAAAAATCTAGGGAAAACATCAAAAGAGCTTTCAAGCTTAAATCATTTTTATTTTCAGTGTTTTTTTATTTCACAAGAAAAAAATATACTTCTAGATCAAATGCATTTATTGTAGATAGATCAAAAGTAATATTAGAATTCATGTTTCTGGGTTTAAAATAAAAATTCAATAAAAAATTATAATGGTATTAATGCTTTGGAATCAGACATAACATGAGAAATAGTATGAAAAATCAAATTATATAAAATTAAAAGACCAAAATTTGACATTTGTTATGCATACCAACAATCAAACAATTTTACATGTTCTCCTATGATTGTTTTTCAGACAGTCCTAGCTTGGGTAGAAATGAAATCACTTTCACAAGCAAAAACAAAAATGGGGAATGCTGTAATGATGATACTTAAAGTTGGAGTTTTGGAGAAATTCAAGAGCATACCCATTGTTACTAGCTTGGATCTTGCCTGCTTTGCTGCTTCTGTATTAGTTTCCTCTGCTTGTATTTTCCTTTTCTCCAGGCTTTCAGTGGGCACCAGCAAGGGAGATAGATAAACTTATATGATGATTATACATTCATTATTTTTCCATATACTGCAGCATATACAAGATCATACCATGCTGTCTCGACATGAGATCGGAGATTCTGAGTTATGGTAAATTAAACACACCAAAACATTCATATATATATATATGCACAGCTGTGAGTTCATGGATCACAAGAAAATGACTATAAATGGAAAAATATTGTCATAATAATCAGATTAAATTTCTCTATTTTGTTTTTTGATGGCTCCAACAGACTTCAGTGACCAGTACAGACTTGCATATCCAAATTGCAGAGCAATTAGTACCCTTGGTGAAATTAGTAGTGAAAAATAGAATTTGTTTACCTCGGAGTTTGCTGCTGGTATGGCTAAGCGAATAGCAAAAACTAACATCAATTTGTCAAAGGTTTAGCTTTGCGTAGGTGGCCTTGCTATTAACAAGATCTTTGCCTGTGCAGACTAGGAACATATTGACGTTCTTAACCACTTTCAACCGCCAGAGAACATATGGAAAGCTTAATTGATCCCTCGAAGTGAAACGAACAACCTCGTTATCTAGGTAATATGCTCCCTCACAATGACAAAGGCTTCATTTAGAGCTGCAGACAAAAACACAGCAAAAGGCATATAATTTCCAGTTATCTAGGCAAGAATGGAAGACCCAATTTTATCAAACCTCGGCCTGGAGCATGGCTAAATAAGTATTAGCAGTAAAGGCTTTGATATAGATAAATAAAATAGTTTATATGCTGCCTTGCAGGTCCTGCGTAACAAATTCGCAATCCTCAAACACCAGGAATGTTGGATTCCACAATGTCAACCATGAATTATCAAAGTTATACTGGTTATGGTGGACTGAAATTATGAAGCCATGCCAGTTGTGGATCATCACTCCACAATTTACCTCTAAGATACTAAAGGTCACTTGATGTTATGATATCTTTTACACAACCAAGAAAGAGAAGACAGAAGAATACCTTTCTTTCCATTAAATCTCTTGTCCTTATGAAGAGCATCCTTATGATACTGTCTCATTTGCACTTCAACTTCTTCTGGTGTGGCTGTGTTTCTTCACAACAGCCTTTGCCTCATCATAAACACTACTATGGCTCCATGCTCTGAAATTGCAAGCAGAGAATTCGTGCGCAAAAGAAGAGCTTCTATTACACCTAAAGGATCCCTTCTAAATTGGGATTTCGAGTCTACCCATATAGAATACTTCGCACGAGGAAAGAGCCGGTGAGGCAACATCTAATAGCCACAAACATGTTAAACGATCTTCGTGAAAACGGTAAGAAGGGAAGAAAATGGCCATTACATGATGTGAAATGATCATACTTTCTCTAATACCATCTACAAAATTTAAAGTCAAATTAATTTTAAACTACTGACTTCATGGGTATACGATTATAATGATCTAAATTTGCCAACAAAAGTTAGCAAATGAGTCCAAACACCAGAAAAGACACAGGTGAAATGAATGGGAAAGACCAAATGTTTATAGATTGAAAAATGAAAAGCATCCATTATCTCCTCAGCTTATCTGCACTATATACCCATCATACCTTGGGAATTTTCCCTGTGATTCTTGTGCTGCAAGCAAGCGTAATATCATCCCAAAATGCAACGTAGCAAACCTGCATCAGCAAGTGCAGGATTCAAATTAAGATTCAAAATACATCTAAGCCGGAAAGTAAGTTTTTAGCATCACATGTGCTATCACCTTTTTAAGCGATGCCTCCAACATTCCTATAGGCTGATAAAGATCATCTCCACCACCAAATGCGCAAGTAAAAACCATAACTTTGCAAGTTTGCATATAATTTTTGTCTTCATCAGATACCTTAAAACCACCATTTCCACTATAAAAACCGCAATGTATAATAACAGTTTCATTTACCTGACCAAACAAGATCCCTACAGATATAACTATAAGCATAATCTAAACACGGGGTAAAAAGGGCCATATTTTGCAAGTGTAACATCAAAACCATGAAGCTTTTCTCTCTCTCATCAATGGTTTGGTTTCCAGTGAATAGATTACATCAAGCGCCATTAACACGCTGCCATGAGAGGGTAGACTTTCTTCCTCGAAAAGTCGTATCTTGATCTGATCTGTACACCAAACTCTTAACAAAACTATTACTTGATTCTTTATTCAAAGGGAGCTCCAGATGCTCAAGTTTTTTAGCTGGTAGGAGCTTTAAGCAAACTGATAGATTCAAATAATCATTTGCCATTAATTCAGATATTACTATATATTTCCTGCTTGACAACATATTGGACACAGAGATTGAAAAGATTTCCAATTTCATTTTAAGCAAAGCAGAAAAAAGAATGTGAGATTTCTTTGACATCCTACTTACGGTCTCTAACACCACCCTCAAGTGGTTGGATCTAACCGGTTCAAATTCCTGTCTGATTTTTTTGCTTGACTCAGTGCCTTCACTTCAGTCTTGGGTTCTTTGTTACCCAACGAATTGGGTTTCTTCACTTCATTAACTTCCGAGTTGACGGCCAAGCCAGTTTTCCTACAGATCCTAGTGGCCTAAAAAACGAGCAGCACGGCGGCCGGAAAGAGTATGGTGAAGCATCCAACCAAAATTTGACGAGCCAACTTTGTTCTGCCACGTTGTTCACCGTGTTTCTTTCGTTTCCTTCTGGCTCGAACTCGCATACGACCCAGTTCATCGGGATCGTCATCTGAGACCGAGATTGAAATGCTGTTACTGTGTAAGATTGGAGAGGACATTGACGAGGAATGATAATTAAAAAATCTCCAAGAAATTTGAATTGAAAGAATGGAAATAAAAATGTATGATGAACATTGGGTTTTGCGGCTCTAGGATTTTAATATCAAAATTGCTGGCGGGGAGATTTAAGCAGTTGCTAACTTCGTTCCAAGAACAAGAAGGGAGGCTTTTGGTATTGGAATGAAGCTTTATGGTGACACGGTTACAATCGTTACCGTCAATACGGGTGTCTGATAAACAAACGACCTCTATGTCTAGTCGTTTTATTACATGTAACATAATAATAAACCCAGGATATAGATAGATCATATCATAAACCCTTTCTACAACGTCATTCATGGTTTATGTAATCAGGTCTGTTCATCTTTAAATAACTACCTATCGAATAGATAATTTTTAATATAATTATCAGTATCCGAACAAAAATATACTACAATTCATATAAATTTTAATTAATAACTATGAACCACTCACATAATTTAATTTAAAAATTCATATTAAATGACACTCTAATTCTCTCCTATCCAATGTCATTGGAGCCAAGTCCAACGACTTCATCAGTTGATGAATCAGGAATTCAAATCAAACTAAACTAAAGGCTTACCGATCAGCAAAATGAAATATATGCTGGAATTAACAATATCACTCCCTTGAGGAGTAATAAACTACAAATGCAAGCAGCAGCAGACAAGAATAAGATCTACAATAAAAAGGGGTTATAACTTTGCTAGAATTCATCAGGAAATGTTACTGAGATAAGATTTTCTACAAACCAACCATTACAGAAATGTATAATCCAAGTCTCCAACCACCTAACCTAACGCTTGGAATACTGTGGAGCTTTACGAGCCTTCTTGAGACCAACTTTTTTCCTCTCCACCACCCTGGAGTCCCTGGTCAGAAGCCCTTCTTTCTTCAAAGGGCTCCTATGGTCCGCACTCACCTTCAACAATGCTCGTGCAATACCGAGGGAGATTGCCTGAGCCTGTCCTGAAAGCCCACCCCCATGAGCTTTCACAAAGACATCGTAACTCGTCTCATACCCCAATGTTACCAATGGAACCTTTATGTACTGCAGCCATAACGGGTTCCCTTGAAGATACTCCTGCACCAAATAATTTTAAGCCACTGATTAAATGACAATGCTAATCGGACTTCTTAGGCTGTCTTTGGTCTTATTGTTTCTTCTACAACTTGAATTAGCCTCACACAGACATATCATCGAACACTCGGAGGACAATTATAACTAATTATTAGGAACACCCGAAAGACAATTATAATTAATTATTAGGAACACCCAGAAAACGAAGAGATCAACTTACCTTAGCGTCACGGTAGTTGATGATGAACTTCCCAGTGCCTTCCTGGAGAACCACGCGAGCAATGGCGCATTTCCGACGACCCGTCCCTATGATAGTCTGAGCCGCGAACCCACCAGGGAGCCTGGACTTAACGTACTTCTTGAGGTTCTTAACCGGTTCCACTTCGGCCGGGGCTGCCACAGTGGCGGCAATGGAAAGGGAACGGGTGGTTTTGGAAGAGAGAGAAATGGGGAGGGTTTTCGGTGGTTGTGGAATTGAAATGCTGTTTGGATTCTGGGAAATATGAGAGGAAAACGAGAGAGAAGAAAGGGATGATGCTATGGAAGAAACAGAAAGAGCCATTTCAACGGAAAATGGATTGTGATTGTGATTGTAAATAATTGGCCTTTTTTGTGACCGAGAGAGAAGCAGAGTAGCTGAGACTGGGAGAGGATAACGTACAAGGAATACACAATAACGCCCTAAGCATTTACTTAATGAAACGCCGTCGTGCAGACTCTCATCTTTCAAGTCCTTGAGATGAGTTCATTTTGTATCGAATTGAGTCTAAATTGGTTGTGACTTAAAATGGCAATGATTCAAATTAAGAAACTAACTTAAATTAAATCAAATTCGAATTAAGATTAACTTAACACTGATTCAGACCTAACTTAACACGAACCTAACTCAAATTAAAATACTAACTTGATTCAATATAATTTTAATTCGGCCCAACTTAACCTGCCTAAAATTCAAATGAGTATCCGATGCTAGTGTATCTGTACATGCCGCACTTGAATTTGAATTAATATATATATAAAAGACAAATCTTAATTCTAATCTTAATTTTAATTAAAAATGATGCAAAAGAAAATTTTAAGAGAAGAAAGAAAGCATTTTTAATAATTTTAAAACTTATAATCTAAAAAAATATGAAAATATAAATTATTTTATCAACCGGTCAAACATGTTACCTCGAGTTAATCAATTTATATCAAATATATTTAATTATTTAAGACATTTTTTGTATGTAAAAAATTTTAATCTACATTTATAAATATATGTTAGATTTTCTTTTTTTTAACGTATTTGAGCACACCATTATGAATTAAAACATGTATCATCTCATCCATCCTTAATGAACTTGGTTTATGCACGTACCTATACAATATGGATGCCACCTATGGCTATTAGAAAAATAAAAAAAAAATATTACATAAATCATGTTCATTACGTCATTCATGGTCCTAATCAATTAAAGTTATTTATCTTTTTTTTTAAAAGTGAATCATTTCTTTCTTACATATAATTAGTAGGTGAGTAATTATTAAGTAGTTATTTAAAGATAAACAATTTTGATTATTTGAACATGAATAACATGATGAACAAAATTCACCTAATATTCTCTTCGACCGATTGAAGTTATCTTAAGATCAAATTTTCAATCTTCCAAGTTATAGTAATTTGTACACACATAAATGGTGAGGGAAAGTGAAGTAAATGTAACACACTCCTGATTAGGGGTGATAACGAGCTAAGTCAGGCTCGGCTCGAAAATAAACATATCTAGACTCGGCTTGAGGTTTGTCGAGCTCGAAATTTTAGACTTGAGCTCGGCTCGAAAATAATATTATTGAGCACGGTTTGGGCTCAAAGCTCGTCAGACTCGGCTCGAAATGGATAATTTTTTATATTATTTATTTATTTATAGTTTATAGTTTATAGTTTATTTTTTATTTTTTATTTTTTATTTGTAGTTTTGTAAATTTGTTTTAGTCGATAATATTTAATTTATTTTATTTAATTTATTTTTAGTGAGTTTACTCTCAATTATTTTATTATTTTTCTTTGCTAAACAAATTATTTTTAATGTATACATATATATATATGTATGCTTATATATAATTATTCCGAGCTTGTTTACGAGCTTTTCAAACCGAACTTGAGTAAACTCGGACCGACTCGTTTAGATCCCGAACCCGAACCCGAGTCGAGTTCACTCGAACCAAACTTTAACCGAATTTTGATCAAGCTGAGTCGGGGTAGCTTACGACCCGACCAGGCTCATTATCACCCCTACTCTTTATCCATTGTTGTTGTGAGATACACCGCTGAAATGAAGAAGCAAACAAGACTGGTCTACATATGGGAGTCATGACAGTGAAACACAATCGGAACATGGACAGTAATGATCTACCAGCCCCGGTAGACCATTACCCGACGGCAAATCGCCATCGGTGATTGGAACTTGAAGTCCAAGAGAAAGTACAAAGAAAGACGATCTGTACAATAAAAAGAGAAAGACAGCTTAGATTCGGAGATTTTTTTTTTCAAAAGGTGTTTTACTACAAGAATCATTTGTTGAGCCATTAGGGCAACATCTACAACAGGATTTCCCTGTGAAATATCCTTTGCCTCCGACCCTTGAAATCTATAATCTTGGCCTTGGGGTTCGATTGGGAACCTTAAAGATTCGATTCCTTAGCCTTTTGTTAACTCTGGCAATGCAAGATAGTATTCTTGAACCGGAATCACAAGACAGTTTCAATGTTGAAGCCAACTGGTATCTCAAAATAAACTAAAACATGGTCATCTAGTCTCTGTCCCGGATTACATGGGTACATAAGAGGAAGACAGGAACTTCATTATTGTCTTATACGGTTTTAATATAGAATTGCTAAATCAACCTTATGGTGAATGTTTTTCGGTTCGATTGATTTTGGGTCGAGTCAAGATTAATTCAATAAAAAATCGATATAATTTAGTTAGATTTTTAAGTTGGATTAGTTTTTTACACTTATATATGATTTTATAAAATCAATATATTTTTGACTTTTTGATAAATTGTGCGACCTTTTACATTAAATCTTTCATTATTTTAGGTTGTTTTTTGTGTCGGATGAAATCGGTTCGAGTTCATTCTATTTGCTTGAAAATTGGTTTGTGGTCACTCAGTTCGATTGAAAATTAGATAAAATCTATATTGGTTCAACTAAAAATTAGATTAATTTATCGAGTTTCAAATCAAGTTCGGATCATCATGTTTGGATTAATATCGGGTTTCGAGTTAGTTTGTCACGTCTATTCACTCGCTAGCAAGTATTAAGTGAAATTACAAGGTATTTTATATTTCTATTGAGAGAATTCAGATTTAAATCTTGAAGATAATATTTTCGAAAAAAAAAATCAAGTTCGGATCATCATGTTTGGATTGATATCGGGTTTCGAGTTAGTTTGCCACGTCTATTCACTTACTAACAAGTATTAAGTGTAATTACAAGGTATTTTATATTTCTAATGAGAGAATTCAGATTTAAATCTTGAAGATAATATTATCGAGAAAAAAAACTCTAAAACTTAAACATGAATCATATAATTGACATGAATTATATAAAAAAATACTTACATTCATTTTATAAGTTCACATAATTTAATTATATCTAGTTGTTTACCTACAAATATTTGTACAATGACAAGGCATACAGCAGTTTTAGGAAGAAAATTTAAATTTAAACTTTAAAAGTTAAATTATTAAAAATAAAAGTTATATAACTCAAATATAAACCATAAAATTAACATAAATTATACAAAAAAAATTAATTAAATTTTATATAAAAAACCGTTATCTTATCTCCCAAGTTTCAACATAAATAAGAAGTAAATAAAAAGAAAATAAAACTGAAAGATTAGATATTTTGAAGGCCAATAAAATATCTTCGCTAAACCTAATAAATGATGTGGCAAAGTGAATATCCCAGACACGTGTAAAAGCGACGACAACTGTAACGTTCTTTTGTCCTCTCAGATCACATCTCACCGGCCATTTCTGATCATCTTCTTCTCCGGCTCAAAAACCTCTATTTTCTCTAAAAAGGAAAAAAGAAAAAGCTGTTCTTTTTCTAATCTTCTCAACTCAGAGGATATTTTCATTTCTTTTCTACTGGTTTTTGCATGGAGGGTGTTACAAGAATCGAGTCTCGGACGAGTTCAGATGCTTCTGCCTCTGAGTTGACTCCTCAGAGATCAACCGAGTTTGCTCACCATGGACAAAACCCAAGCCTGGTACACCCTCTTCTTCGTCGTCGTCTTCCTCAGAGATCACCCGAGTTTGCTCACCATGGGTTTTTCTCCTTCTTTAAAGGAAGTCAATTTGAGTGACATGGGTTTAGTTTTTAGACCAGCTAAATTTCCAAACTATACTGTGCAACTTGGAAGCATAGAAAATTGATGAAGTTGGATCTAAATCTGATCTCCTTAATCATATGTTTTCCCTTTAATCTGGGTTGTTTATTGCTTTCTGATCTTGTTTTTGCATAATTATTTGCTTACTTTGGGAAAACTTACTAATCATGGTTGTTAATGATAACACAACAGGATTCTCTGATAAAAGAATCCACCTCTACAGAATGGACAGATGAGAAGCACTGTTTGTACCTTAAATCCATGGAAGCATCATTTGTTGAACAGCTATATGATTCTATGAGTTCTCTTGGTTGGAACTCAAAGGAGAAATTGCAAGGATCAAAATCATCAAGGAAAGCGCATTGTATTTCTTCAGGCCAGGTTAATGTTTAACCCCTGTATCTTGATAATGGTGGAGTCCCTCTTTAGTCCCTATGCTGGTTCTAATTTACTGCATTTTTTCATCTTTAATGCAGTTTAAGGTTCTTCGAGGTGGTTGCTGGAAGAAGATCAATTTTGAAAGACCTGGATTTCAACTAAATAAAAGAGATGGCTCTCATTCTTTTGTGGCCAGTCCATGGATCCAGCAGTTCAGATCTAGGTCTTCGTCGTGCGGTGTTTTAGCCACTCGTAGTCTTCAAGGTCAAGCTTCATCCAAAGGTAATAGAACAAACATTGTAAATGTGAAAAAATTAAAGGAAGCAATGTTTGTTTATTGGCTTCTTAAACTCTTTAATGCATATGATATGGAAGTAAAACAGATCCCTGCAGTGATATTTTGGTGTGTTCATGGAGATGTTATCGAAAATTCGTGTTTTAGTTGCCTGCAGACTGCGGTGGTACCGGAGTTAATTCATCTAATCTTTAGACTTGCTTGATATCAGACTTTTAAAGTTGAGTTTGTCTATGTTTCAGTTGAGGTGATGTCACTTCTGTTTTCACCTCTAATACAATCATGTTTCAGATGTATATGATATAGTATGATTTCAGTTCAGTTAGTCCTCGTATTCGTTTGGTGTCTCGTAATCGCGGGCATGCTGTTTCATGCAACTTTGGTTTGTAAGTGAGAATGAGTTCTAGGCTTCTTTTACCTAATCATCCAGTCAATGAATTTTCTATGTTGCAAAAGAAGAGATGCTTAAAGTGATATCTTTTTACCTTTCAAAGTAATTCAACTCTAAAAGGTTGGTTGCTTATTTTGCAGAGGTGTCGGATCAAAACTTCGTAGACGAGGAACAAGGTGAAAAGAGTAGCGGCGAATGCAGCACCAAGAAGCCGGAAACTCTGGTAACTGAAGCTTCATGCAATGATCAGGTAAAATTTATCAGCAATGGTGTTTTACTTATATAATAGCTAAGATTCTAAAAGAATAATGTAAATCACTTATTTTAATCCTAAGCATCTAGCATTTTTCTTATCTTATTTTTAGGTTGTTCCATGAGTTGAAGTCTCGAACAGATGCGATAAATAAAGGCATCCACTGGTAAGACTCATACAGAAAAAAGCAAGTGATTTATGTAATTGCATCTGATACAGTGAGGGAACCGATTCCATGGACGTTCATTTTTGGTGATTTTAGTAACTTAAGTTTCGAATTCCGAATGTTTTTGTGTACGTACGGGACACCAACATAGACGGAAAGACCGTAGTTGTTCATTTAGGGCCTTTTCTTCCTGTAAATATGGCATGTTTGACAGTATTTTTAGTAGAATTGGTGGAGGATGTTCCCTGTTGGTTTGTTGATGTTGTTCTCTATATGTACATATACATTCTCTCATATCATGCAGTTTAGATTTTTGGACGTATTTAGATAAAATTAAAATATTTAAAATTTAAGAATAAAATTAGAACAAATATTACAGCTTAAGAATGTATGATGTAATTAACTCATCGATTTATTTCAACCTTCTTCCCATTGGCTTCTTTGTGGGTAATTTATGTTGGTTGGTGAAGTCATAAATCGTACCGTTTCCGTTTTTAGTTGAGATTATTAGGTGAATCTTATTTATCACGTTATTTATGGTTCAAACAATTAGAATTATTCGTCTTTAAATAATTACCTAATAACTATTCACCCATTAATTACATGAAGGAGAGAGGTGATGATTCATCTTGAAAAAAATTAAGATAAACAATCCTGATTAATTGAAAACCATAGATGACGTAGTGAATAGAATTCACTTAATAATTTTTTCCTTTTCAGATATATGTACCACCTAAGTATAAGATGTTTCTATATCCGATTTAAGTATAAAATTTAATAAATTAAATATGTCATTTTAAATAAGAATACACTTTTTTAATAATAAAATATCTATAAACAAAAATGGTTTGAAACTTTTAATTTGAATAACAAAAGAATTAAAATGTTTCAAATGATGGATTTTAAATCTAAATATTCTTCTGAATATATTTAAATCTAAATATTAAAAACTAAATTATGGGATTTAAATATAATTATTAAAATTATCTTATATATTAAATCTAAATATTAAAATGGTTTAACATACTTTAATATATACTAAATTTGTGCATCGTACAGAAACCAGTGATATTATAAAATGAGTTGCATACAATTAAAAAGAAATTATAATTTAAAATTGAAAAATAATTAAAAAAAATTAATATCTGTTTTTCTTTCGATAAACCCATTTGCATTAGTCATCCAATGAGTAAAAACATAAACCGATTTTAAATACCTAAAAACGAGAAAAATTATATTATGGGCCTAGTTTACCACATCAACATAATCCATTCAATTACTACCATTCACTTTATTACTATCTTCTAAGTTATTTTTTTCAACCAATAAATCTTTATTATTTTTTCCATATCATTTTAAAAATATAATTTTTAAAATTATATTAATGACATATATGATTAATAGTGAAATGAATAGTTTTTATTAATTAAGGACTACGATTGATGTGACGAGCCGAACCTATGATATAATCTCTCAAAAAATAAATCACACAAAGGGAAAAATAACTTCCGGTAAAACTAGAAAAATGAAATGAAATTACAGTCAAAATGGCTTGAAGGTAAACTAAGCTTTGCAGTAGTTCTTATACAACCATATTTCTTGGAGAAAAGAAAACAAGGATAGAGTGGTCAAAGATGATTTAAAAAATTCTTACTTGACCTTATTATTGTCTCCAACCACCATTTCTTTAACTAATTCAATCTCATAAGCTATTTTAACTCCCTTTGGGAGTTGCAGAGTGTGTTTGTACCTGAGAAGAAACTAAGATCATCTATACTCACAGATGTTAAGAGCTCAGATTCAAGTTTCTTACTCCTGCTCAGCCTCCGGCGTTACCGTTTCTTGAAGATCGATTCGACCTGTAATAGTCAAAAGGAAATCATGGTTTTGCAAAGATATAATAATGGACAACAGGACAAGTTTAAGATGGAGAACTTAAACGCTTAAAAGATAAAATCTATAGAATTGAAGGGGAAAAAACTCCTTTTAAAGTAAAGAAAATATGTAGATCAATTCATAAACAGAAATGTCACAGTAAGAATGTGACAGCAAGAAAAAGGGGGGGGGGGGGAGCTAAACAACTATTCTAAATATTATAAAAAAAATCAGTTTTGGGGCAAATTAAATTATGATATAAGGGCAACTTGCTGGTCTTTAATGCTACACGAGGCATAAATAGCAATTGCTCGGTGAAGACGATACATTCTTTGCATGAATCGGCAATCAGCCATACTCAGGTGATAAATTACCCAGTAATAATGTTCCTTGTTTTTGGAAAGTTATTTCATTAATGTCTTTGTATTCTCGACAAATACCAAAGGGAAGAATACGAAACTTTCTTCCTCGTGTTAGTGAGGATTTTTCAGGAATATGTATAGATATAATCTCATACCTAACAACGAAACGATAGAAGGGGCTTTTGAAGGTCCGTTGGATCTCATGTCAGTTCCTGCAACATATGAAAAATTATGATTCCAGAATAATTGCATGTTTCTGTAACTTATGAGTACTTGATCTGTAAAATGAGAAAAAAAGATGCCTATGGCTTTGCAATTGACACGCTTTTCTCAATGGGAAGGCATTGACATTTAACCTGAACTTGTGTCAAGAAAAAACTGAATTGCGAACTCGGTCATTAATCAAACTGAAGCAGCTTTACCCTTTAGTGAAGATACAACACTAGAGTTACTTGTTAAAAAGAAATAGAGCATATAAATAAGTATACCTGAACTTTCAAGTGACTTAACGATGTCTGATTTCTTAAACGTAAATCCTATGAAATTGTTATCTTTTGATGTCAACATCTGCACCATTAAATGAACAAAACATATCAAAACGTTTCAAAATCAATCTAGTATAATGTAGTACTAGATATAAAACCAAGATTGGAACAAAAAAGCCTTTACCTTCCGCCAAGGTCCGACTTCTGGTGTTGAGGAGGGAGGGCCATCAATCTACCAAAAAGAGAAGATAAAGTAAAATTAGTTTCACAGAAAGGAGAAAAAGAAGACAATTTCTAAAGTTCAGGATGCAAAAATATTTCCAAGTTATCTGAGAAACAAAAACTAAAAGGTGCAACAAGCAAAACTAGCCAGAATCTGTATACCACATTTTAGTTAAAATGCACTGGAGAAAGCTATCAATTTATAGAAATTCCCAATATCCTATTGGGGAAGAGACATTAAGGTAAAAGTGCATCAATGTTCAAAGTAGGAAGGATATCACAAGTCTATGTAAACACTTTATCACTCCCAGTGAAGGGCATAACTCCGATACAATAGCATTTATTTATTTACGCGATGAGAATGTGATACATTAGCAATTTTTTTGAGAAATGATAAACTAGCATTCAAAGAACTCACTTCAGGGAACTTCTCAAAATTTTGAGTGTCCAAATCCCCGGTGACTGTTGGCTTATATGCTGCCTCAGTCTCATACAGCTTTTCCCACTGAACACCTTTGAACCACGGATGTACCTGATAAATTTCAAGACCTCAAAGTTATAAATGAACAAAATACTAACAACATCAGATCAAGGAAGTAAACAATCTAGTACTAAAAAATTCCATATGTTGCAACTAATTTGTCAATGCACAAAATTAATACTTAAAAATATTTATTATCACCGAAAGGACTTACCTTCAGTTCTTCTACCCCTCTGGTGCCCAGGCGGGTTTCAACATCACAGAGAAGGCGACATATTAAATCCTTAGCCTCGGCAGAAATTTTTAGTTCCTCGGGGAATTTCAAGCAAGCTCTCCAGTTGATAATCTGTGTCCAAGAGAGAAATATTACAATCTAGTAAAAAAGGAAGGCAACAAATAAACTAAGAACCAAAACTTAGGAGTTGTGTCACCTTGCGGCATGTTATTCTAGGATCATCAGAACAAAATGGAGGATAGCCTATGAGCATCTCATACATGATTGCACCTAGAGACCACCAATCACACTCCATCCCATAACCCTTCTTTAATAGAACTTCAGGAGCCATGTAATCAAGAGTTCCAACGGTTGAATATGCCTGCAAAAGCCAGACATTAGCAGGTTGATGCACGTTTAAGAATGCAACACAAAGTAAAATCTGAAAAGCATAAATGTTATTCACATGAAGGAATTTATGCAGGTTGATGCAACTAAATTAAAGATAATACCAATGCACGGCGATTACGTTTCCATTGTTGTAGTTGTTCTTTTGGCATCAACCAAGGGGGTCTTTCAGATCCAGACTGGATCTCAGCTTCACTAGCATCCTGGGAAGTTAATTCTTCATCTTCCAACAAAATTGTTGAATACTTGTCATCTACGGGTTTACACAAGCCAAAATCTGAAAGCTTTAAGTGCCCGTTCTTATCTAGTATCAGGTTATCTGGTTTAATGTCCCTACAAGAAAAATATGATAAAAAATAATAGCTGCAAAGATATTTTCTAGTATATTAAGTCCTCCATATATTCATCAATCAGTGAAGATTCTCACTGATTACAGTCCACATGCCGATATACATTCAAGAAAATTGTAATCTTAGAACCAATATTAAGTTATTAACTTACCGATGTATATAGTTGTGTTGGTGAATCGAATGAATAGCCAAAATGCTCTCTGCTACATAGAAACGTGCTACATCTTCAGAAAGAATATCTTCCCTCATTAGTAGTGTCATGATATCACCACCAGGTAAATACTCCATAATAAGGTACAAGAAGTCAGAATCTTGAAAAGAATAGAACAACTTTACAATGCACCGGCTATCCACCTCCGCAAGTAAATTTCTCTCAGAACGAACATGCTCAACCTTGAAACAAATTAGAGTCAAAAGTAAGGACAATAATTTAACTTGTTGAGCGGCTTTTGTCATGATCCACCAAGACAATGTATGAGTTGGTCATATAAAGACCTCAACCATTTCAAATCAAATGGAACTAAGATCAATATCAAATTGAAAATTAGCCAATTGCCAAAATCCAGTTATTACCATAATACGGTGCAAGTTAGAATTGTATACAATAATTAAAGTTTTATCATGTAAATATAACTACAGTTCTAGATAAAGTCTTATCCTAACTTAGAGATAAGAAGTAGAATTTGTATATAGTATAAACTCCTAATTGTAGATAAACTCATGTACTTAAGTCTGTAAATAGACTTTGTAGCAACATTATTTTTATATATTGAATTACTGAGAACAGTTTTGTTCATCAAATTCTAAATGGTATCAGTCTAAATATCGATCCTAGATAATAAAAAAAAGAAATATATTTTTCAATGGGATCCTCTTCGACAACTTCTGAACTGCAGTCTATCGCAGAACAGACTGCTGGTTTTGACGTTTTTCAGTGTTTTCAGATTTGTTAGTGAACTGTCACAAATCTATGGCAATTCTAGCCGTAATGGAGGATAAAAGTACACAGAATACTTTTTGTTCTAAGACACTTCTTTCTACCATTGGTATATCACCATGGATTATTGACTCTGGAGCATATGATGATATGACCACATACCTGGTAATAGGGATTTGTTTTCTACATTTAAATCTTCTTGTTCTACACAGTTCATCAAAACTGCAGATGGGTCCTTATGTCCTATACAAGGGACTGGTTCAGTCCTTCTAAATGAGAATATGTTTCTTACTAGTGTGTTTTTGTACCAAATTTGAAATGCAATCTTCTGTCTGTGAGTAAGCTTTCTAAGGAGCTGCAGTGTTCTCTGAGGTTTAGTGATGATAATTGTATCTTGCAGGCAATGGACTCAAAGAAGATGATTGGCAATGCTAGATTGAACAATGATCTTTATACCCTCTATGGCAACTAACCCTTAAAATTTCATGCTCTTTCTAGTTCTGTTTTAGGACTGTATGATGAAATTCTAAAGGAGCAGTGCAGAGGCAGAATATAGAGCCTTATCATTAGGAATTTGCGAAGGAATGTGGTTGCTCATACTACTAAAGGAGTTAGGGATAAAGCAAGATGAGAAGTTCCAGATTCGTAGTGATAATCAATCCGCCATTCAGATTGCTAAGAATCCAATCCATAATGATCGAACTAGATATGTGGAGGTCAACAGACACTTTACTGCTGGAAAAGTAAATGGTGGAATGGCAAGCTTAACTTATGTCCCTACAGAAGAACAACTTGTTGATGTGTTTGCTAAAGCACTTTCCAAACAAATTTTTCATAAGTTTATATCCAAGCTGTATATTGTATATACACACACCAGTTTGAGGGGGAGTGTAAGTTATAATTGTATACGATAATTAGAGTTTTGTTATGTAAATATAACTAGAGTTCTAGATAAAGTCTTTCCCTAAGCTTAGGGATAAGAAGTAGAATTTGTATCTCCTAATTGTAGTTAACTCATGTACCTAAGTCTGTAAATAGACTTTGTACAACATAATTTTGATATATCGAATTACTGAGAACAGTTTTGTTCATCAGATTCCACATACCAAAATAAATAATGGGTAACAGAAAAGGAAGTAGGCAATAACCTTGCAAATAATTCCTGCATTAAAGACATCCCTAAAAGGCTAATGATCACTTTCAGGAATCTAACAATTTTTGTGATCATATGATTAAACTAACAACCAAACCATTACATACAAAAGGAAAAACAAAGCCTGTAATTAAAAAAATGATACAAATCAACAAAGGTTACTACTTTGAAAGTGTATTATTAAGGTGGGTTACCTGTCCGCGACTAAGCATCTCTGATTTCTTTAACTTCTTCATTGCAAAAATCTCTCCTGTATTTTTAGCACGACATAACCTAACCTGTTTTTGTTGCATTGAAACAGTGGTAAGTGTCGAGCCATGAAATTATCTACACTTGCAATTTCTTTTAAAGCATAATTGAAACAAGTTCAAAAATCCCCATTAAAGTTAAAAAATCAATGAAAATGCTAACCAAGGAATCGGATAGGGAGCTCTAATACAACAAACATTTGAAATATACCTCTCCGAATGCACCTTTTCCAATTACAGTTAATTGTTCGAAATCATCAATTCCAACTTTACGTCTTTGCAGCCTCATATATTCGGTTTCTCTCCTTTCCAAATTCCTCATCATCTCCTCTTGTTCCTCACTCGAAACCTGAGCTTCCTCGGCCCTCCTTTGCAGTGCTCTTCGTCTTAAATGAACAAAAGTTAATATCCAATAAAATTACGTTTCAATTCTAAGAAATCCGCCCAAAAAATTCCATCTAAGCTAACCATATCCACCACTTAAAAGCATAATTTCAGCTATTACCTAAAACAAATAAATTCAACAAAAAACTATCAAAATATCAAATTAAAAGAGCACATGGATATTTAAATGCAACAATAGTTCGGAATTACCTTTCTTTGCGCTCTTGCAATCCTTGCAGATAGTTCTTGTAATGATTCTCAATGAACTGTTTAGCGGCGGCAGCTTTTTGCCTGGTCACCGGCGAAGAAACGGAGACATCCGGATCCAAATCTAAAGCTCGATTTGCCTTCATATTCAAAGCTCCTAATCTTACCGTCCCATCTCCACCGTCCATTTTACCACACGAATTTTCAATGGAAGTTTTTTCTTTCACGAAAAAAAATCAAATACTAGTAATAATAACCATTTTAAATACGAAAAGCAAAGGCTGATCAATGAAGCTTGATCGGTGTCACAGTATCGAGGTGAGATCTAAGAGTTGTCACCTATCAGTTGTTTGAGAAAATGACTCAAAGAATATTAAAAAAATAATTAAAAATAAAAGTAGAAGAAAATGCTATGATTTTCTGAACTGGCTACGGTCTGTGGTGTCGGCGGAGATCTATAGGAGACGAAAGTCACGGTGAGGTTCTGAGATTTCTTCTCTGCGTGATATGTACGCGCCTTGATATTAATTCAACGCTGAAACAATTGTGGTGGCAGTGGCATGGTGGATGTTTGTAATCACAAAATTACCGACGTGGATTAATTAATATCGACGTTTAATATTTTGGCTAAAAATATTTAAATATATTAAAAATTAATGAAATTATGTAAAATATAAAAATAAATATAAATCGAATATCTCATTGATGAATTTATTGTAAAATTAGTAATATTTAAAATTATTTTTTGATAAATCAAACGGGTCAAATCAAAATTAAATTTAAAATATTTATTTTTAATCAAATTAAATTATATCTTAAAAATATTTAAATCAAATTAAAATTATTTATATTCAAATATATTCAAGTGACCCAAAAACCCGATCTACCCTCTCTTGTCTCCGCCTGAGACTTTAGTAAAATATCTTGTGGTTGAAGGTCAAAGTATGTTGATGTAGACGCGCGTAGGTTACGCGAGTAGGATGAATTTTGGTATGGTAATGGTAGATCCCATTCCAATATCGGTCATGCACCATCATCCGACATGGGTTGACAGCGTCAAATGCTTTCACTACCAACATGCCACGTGGTTTAGTGGTGTGGACTCGAATTTTAATATTTTTTATTTTTAAAATATTCACTAAAATGGATCTCATAATTAATCTTCAACGCAGATCACAAATTAAAACTAATTCCGATATTTAATTGTCACAAAATTATCGTCTAAGCTTTAACCATTTTGATTAGATGCTTAAATACATGGTTTAGGAATTAAAGTAAGATTAAATATAAATTAAGTAACCAAAATATTTATTTTTTATTTGAATGTTTAAACTATTTTTTTTTATAAATTATGTCTAAAGTTTTTATTTTAAGTATTGTCTAAATAGATGTTCAACTTGTGAATTTGAGTTTTTTGGCCACATATAAATTAATGATTAGGTGTTTTTTTTTATATAAATGAGACATCCATTTTGAAAAAATAAAAATAAAAACTACTTTATAAAAAAACTTTAGATATTTAAATAATATTTAAATAAAAAAATAAATATCTAAACTATACATCTCTTAATCTTTAGGTACCTAAAATATTTTTTTCTAAAAAAATAAAGGTCTATAGTTTATTAATCAATTAAATTGTGACATATGATATGTTTATCTTATTTTAAAAAAATTCAATATATTTTTACACAAAAATATTTTTAAAAAGTCTTAAAAATTTTTGTCTTTAAAACCTTTAAAATTTTTGAACCCAAATCTCAAATCACCACCACGTTTATCAATGATCGTCATCTATGAGCATACCACTTTGATTGCTCGACTTATCTGATCATTTCATTCAACACGAAGTCACTGAAAAAAATCTCTTCACTGATATTATGTTGGAGAAAATAGTCAATATATTATGTTGTAAAAAATAATTGACTAAATCTAACGATCAAAGGAGTGTATTTAGGTATAAACAACAATGGGTTTTGGATTTATTTTTATTAAGGGATTGTTTTTTAATTGTGAGTTTCAAGATTTTTGTGAAAAATTCAATAAATTTAAAAAATATCGTCACATATCAACCATTGATTGGTTAATGAATTCGTTTAACGATAATTAATTATTAGATATTTAAAATTGTAACGATGTAAATTTTAATTATTTATTTTGACAGTGACGACTGTATTATAGGATTAGTGCTGAAATAATTATCATTTTTTAAAAATAATAAATATACCATTTAATTATTAAAATAATTTTAATATAACAACTCGTCGAGAAAAATTATATACTTAATCCTTATAATTTATACATAATTTAATTTAATTTTAATTTTATTCTAATAAAATATTTTAATTGTTCAATTAGGTGTCATCAACTTCTTGGAAGATTTTAATTATTTTTATTTAATTTATTATTATTATAATTTTAAACTGAGCGATGATAAAAAAAAAAAAATCAATACATTGCACGAAAATACACTTGACAAAAATCGATCAAACATTCACCCTTGCATTCGGTAAATGTGTTTATCATTAGGCTAAATAAATCTTTATAACACAAAGTACATAATTTAATAAATGATTTGTATAAAAAAGGAAGTAAATGTGATTTTAGAGGATTTGAACATGAAATACTAATGTATTTCATTAGGCTAAACAAATATATTAGTGTATGATTAAAATTATAAACACAATTATATATCTTAAACCTTAAATAGTGCACTAGCTATAATTTTTTAGGATTAGGGTTTATAGATATTTTTAAATAAAGAATTAATTATAATTTTTGGGTTTAGGATTTATATATTTTTAAATTATGTACTAATTATAATTCTAGGGTTTAATGTTTATATTTTTAAATTTTGCTTTATTTATAATTTTTAAGATTTATGATTTATAAATTTTTTAATTGATGATTTAATATGCATCGAAGCGTTGTAACCATCGACTTGGTGCACTCTTTTTCCTCTATTTAGGATTAGGAAAATTTTTTAACGAAGCTTGAATCGATGTGAATTATCTATCAATAAAATTCTATATTTCCAAAAAAAAGAGTCATATTTTTTAATTGTGCATTAACTATAATTTCTATGAGTTTGAATTTAAGTTTTAGGTTTATATTTTTTTTACTCATGCACTAATTATAATTTTTAGGGTTTTTACTTTATAAATTTTTAAGGTTTATGACTTATAAATTTTTAATATTTAGGGTTAGGATTTTAGGGTCTAGAAAATTTTGGTGAAATATTATGTGTCATAAGTTTGTCATGTTCGAATCCCTTAAAATCACATTTACTTACTTTTTTATTGTATTAACAAGCATATAATTCATATATTAAATTGTATACTTTGTGTCACCTAATACAAGAGGGATGCAAGTTTGATTCCATCTACGCGCATTACAATGTAGCTTGATTCACAATCGATTTAACCTTACTAAGTGATGAATGAATGATAATTTGAGTGTTAGTTGTGGAAGCAAAAAGATAAGAATTGGACACAAGGATTTTAGAGTGGTCCAACCTTCGAACAAGCACCTACATCCACTACCTTAGCTTCCCACTAAGGATTTCCCAAATTCAGTAAGAATCTCTTCCTTTTGAGGACAAAGGGCTAACCTTACAAACCTTAATTTAATCCCGAATTAAGCATCTAAAGTTCATAACCCGAACTTTAGGACCTTCTCAACAAAGAGATAAACTAAGCAAACTTTGATAATCATTCTAATAAGGCTAATTGTTTGCAACTAAGCTCTCACCCAATCCTAAGACACTTGAGCATACATAAACATTAGGCTCATAAGTGTTGTCTACCAAAAAAAAATGAGAATTAAGCTCTAAGACATTTCTTGAATAATAAGATATTGACAATAGAAGTATTAGTCTTCTCTTGATGCTTGAGATTTCCTTTTATCATCTTAAATGAGGTGACCATTGGGATTGATTTGGAGCCGTTTAGAGCTTGTTTCAAGTCTATTTTCTGATTCTGGTGCATGTGATATCGGAACACATGAAAGCCGTTTCGATACATATACTTTGGAAAATAGCCGTTGAATATGCATTTAAGAACCGATATCGAAACGCCTAAAAGGCGTATTGAAACCCTTAGTTCATGGTATCGTACTGCTCCTAGCCGTTGGGTTTTTTATAAAATCATTAGGGTTTTCAAAAGACTGTTGGAGGTGTATCAAAATACCTAAAACTCGTTTCGATATAGGCGTATCAAAATGGTGGTTTATAGTATCAAAACCATTTGTCCAGAGAAAAATCGTAACGAAACACCTTAAGGGCGAATCGAAACGCCTGAACCATTTCCTTTAAAAGTAGGCAAGATGTATCGAAACGCTTGTGAAGCGTATCGAAACACCTAAGACATTTTGTGTACTTTGAATTCTTTAAAACATTTAAAACACATTAACAAGTCTTAAAAAATATCTCAAACTTTTTTCAAGTTATTTGGACTTAAAACCAATTTTAAAATCTTTTCAAATTAGTCCAAAATTATTTTTCAATTATTATATCAAAACATTAGTCTTATAATTCATTCTTTTTGATATAATAAATCTAACATAAAAAATTGTTTTTGAGATTTCTCCCCCTTTTTGAATAAAAGAATTAACGAATCAAATGGTTTAAATTTCCCTCTTAACCATTTGAAACCGCTTGAAAAGCAATTTTTTACAATATTCTCTCCTTTTTTGTTATATCAAAAATGGTTCAAAACAAGTTTGATAATTTTTAAAGCTCATAACATAGGAGAGTTTTAAAAATGTTAATAGTTTTAAAATTAAATATCAAAAGTTTGTTTATAAAAACAAAAGGTTCCCCATTACTCAAGGAACCACTAAGTGTTAGTCCAATAATTATGATAATCTAGTTGAAATAAATAATAAAAAGATAAGCAAAATGAACAACAAATTCAACTAGAAATTTTACCACACTTGAATTTAAGGGAGGATGTTAAGCCTTCCTTTTTCAAGTGTCCGTTTTATGTCTATGGAGCTTACCCTTAATCTTGCACTTTGTTGCTCATACCTCCATCACATCTAAAAGGAAACAATCAAGAAATTTTTGGTATCCAAATTGCTTTGGATCCTTTAGCATTAGAAGCACATAATTTAATCTCCTTAATAATCCATTTTTCAATTCCATCCCTTTTCGTTAAAGTGATTAGTCCTTTTGGGACCCAAAAACTTTTAAAACATTTTCCATTTTCAAATATAAGGGCACTAGATTGTTTCAAATAAAAGTTAGATTTAACCAAATTATTTTTGTTCTCAAGCTCTTTGAAAATTAAATCTTTTTCCTTCTTAAGATCATCTAAAACAACTTGATGATCTTTTTCCATCTTTTAAAGCAAGTTTTGTAAATCAAAACTTTAATTTCAAATTCTTTTAATCTTGCTTCAATTTCAAAATTGCTTTTTAAAAGTAAATCATTTTCTACTTTTAGCTTTGAAATTATCTTTTTATTTTTAAAAAATATAGCTTTAGATTCAAAATTCCATTTATCATAGACATCTTGTAACTCATCAAAAGTATATGGATTTGAAAAAGAAGAGTTAGAAGTTACCACCTCTCATTGAGGACCATCAAGCATAAGTTGACTTTTTCATTTTTGGTGGAGTCTCTATCACTCTAAGTATCCATATATGCTTGCTTCTTTGAAGAAGATCCCTTTATGATTTGGCTTGTGGGAACCATTTATCTTGAAGTTCTCATACTCTTGGTTGAGAATTCCAATCTTGGTCTCCTTTACTTTGTTTGTCCCTTCGTATGTAACTTCGAGCTTGTCCTAAACTTCCTTGACACTCTCACAACAAGACATCTTCTCATAGATGCTTGGATGGAATGCACAAAAGAGAATGTGCAATATTGTATAACTTAGCATCATCTTTTTGTGATCTTCAATGCTCTATTCCGCCTTTGTTCCTTTTAGCATAAATGGTACATCTTCAATAATATCTCATAGCTTTTAATCTTTGTCTTTGATGAAGCTCATCTTTATCTTCCAATGAGGATAGTTGGACCCGTAGAAGAAAGGTTTCTTGTTAGTGGAATACGCTACGAGTTGTCGGTTGATCGATAATTGGTTGAGTTATCTGGTTCTTCTTAATAGGGTGTTAATCCTTATCGATTGAACTTTGCTCTGATACGAATTGTTAGGCTTGATGTAGCTCGATTCACAACTGATTAAACCTTGATAAATGATGGAGGAATGATAATTTGGGTGTTAGTTGTGGAAGTAAAAAGATAAGAATTGGACAGAAGGATTTTAGAGTGGTTCGACCATCGAACAAGCACCTACATCCACTACCTTAGCTTTTCACTAAAGATTTCCCCAAATCACTAATAATATCTTCCTTTTGAGGATAAAAGGCTAACCTTACAAACCATGATTGAAACCTGAATCAATCATCTAAAGTTCACAACTCGAACTTTGGGAATCCTCTCAACAAAGAGATAAACTAAGCAAACTTTGATAATCCTTATAATAAGGCTAATTGTTTGCAACTAAACTCTCACTCAATCCTAATACACTTGAGCATACATAAATATTAGGCTCACAAGTGTTTTCTATGCAAAAATGAGAATTAAGCTCTAAGACATTTCTTGAATTATAAGATGTTGACAATAGAAATATTAGTCTCCTCTTAATACTTAAGACTTTCTTTTGTCATCCTAAATGAGCTTCTAACCGTCAGTGACCGCTGGGATTGATTTGGAGCTATTTGGAGCTTGTTTTAAGGCTAATTTCTACTTTTGGTGCATGTGGTATCGAAACACGTGGAATTCGTTTCGATACATCTACTTTGGGAAATAACCGTTGAACCTGCATTTAAGAATCGATATCAAAATACCTACAAGGCATATCAAAACCCTTAGCTCATGGTATCAAAACGCCTACAAGCCGTTTCGATACTGCTCTTAGCCGTTGATTTTTTTTATAAAATCGTTAGGGTTTTCAAAAGACCGTTGGAGGTATATCGAAACACCTAAAACTTGTTTAGATAAAGGAGTATCGAAACGGTGGTTTATAATATCGAAACCATTTTGTCCAGAGACAAATCGTATTGAAACTCCTTAAGGGCATATCGAAACGCCTGATCCATTTCCTTTGAAAATAGGCAAGATGTATCGAAACGCTTGGGATATTTTGTGTTCTTTGACTTCATATAAAACACATTAACAAGTCTTACAAAATTTTTTAAACTTATTTTCAAGTTATTTGGACCTAAAACCATTTTTGAAATCTTTTCAAATTAGTCCAAAATTATTTTCAATTATTATATCAAAACATTAGTTCTAAAAAGGTGATAACATGTGTCATTAACTAATTGAATAATTAAAATGTTTTTTAGAATAAAATTAGGATTAAATTAAAAAAATATGTAAATAATAAAGACTAAATGTGTCATTATACTATTTTATTTTTAAATATTACTGTCACGATCATTTAAAAATCGTTGATGTAAAAAAATAGTATGGCGATTGAATTTTAAAAAATTGAATTTTATTGCTTTTAATTATGAATTTTGAAAATTGGGGTCTTTTAAAAATGTATATTATTTTAATTTTAAAAATGACTTGGATAATTGTAATCACTCATTTTTAACCGGATTTTTAATATTTTAGTATTATGTTAATATTATTGTTATTAATATAAAAAAGTGTAAAAAACCAAAAAAAAAAGATTTAAAATAAAATTAAATTGTGTGGCCAAAAGTCATCCACGTCACCCCTCCCCTTTCCTCTCCATGCCTATATAAAGGGGGAGGGGGCTTCTACATTCTTTGTATTAAAAAGTGTGCCTCAAGCGTTGGGAGGCGTGAGGCGATGAGGGGCGTCCAAAAAACCGCCTCTTCCATGCCAAATGAGACGAATTCTCAAAAGCGAGGGACTCAACATGGAGCGAGGGAGGCAGGAGGCGATCACCTCTGGCGCCTCATACAGGCAAGGCGAGTTCCCAAAAAACATGTACATTTTTTTAAAAAAATAATTAAAAGTTTGAAACCCTAAAATCTCGACCCATCTTCTCTTCTCTCAGACTCATTCTACCATTCTTCTATTCTCAATCAATCTTGAAGATAATCAGCCACAACCACTTTCGTCGGCCTAAATAGTTGTCGACTTGTCGTCACCGGCCAGCTTGTGATGCTGCCTCGCTGGAATTTATACAGCCGTAAAGTATTTTGTTTTTTCAATATAAATTTTTTCACCTAAGTGAACCGACCCTCACTGCAATATTTTTATTTTTTTATTTATAGACTTTATTTTATTATTTTTATATAAATATCTTTTTGGATTTATATTCGGTACATTGAATTTAGATTTTTAATCAAACTTTATTTTTGATATTTGATTCGATGCAAGGATTTATGGGTAAGCTTTAAATTTATTTATAGACCGTTGAATAATGTTTCAATGTTACTGTTAGGTAGATTGAAATTTTTGGGTGGATTGAACTTTTTAGGTAGATTAAAATTTTTAATTAGGCTTTTTTATATATTCGATCCTTTTCAGTTCACTGTTGAAAGTTTTAAGTAAATTTAAATATTTCAGTGTTAATGTTTTAGTGTTTCAGACTTTTAGTTCACTATTGAAAGCAGACCGTTGAATTTTTAGGTAGATTGAATTTCAAATTAATCATTGAAAATTTCTGAATTTCACTGTTGCTTTGTGATATGAGAATTACAGTGATCAATTTGAAAAATCATTCACAAATACACTCTTGGGTCTCCTAAAGTTTAATCAAATTCAAAAATCATTAAAATTTCACTATTGAAATTAATAGTTAAATTTAAAATTTTAATCATAAATAATGTTTTGTTTCATGAATAAGGGATAAGATTTTTAGTATTGCACTGCTGAATTCGATGTTTTTATTGTTGCGTGTAAAAGTACTTCGCAATTACGTGCAAGTGTACATGTTCAAGTTATAGTATAAAAAGTATCATATCCATAGAGACTGGTGCTTCTTCCGAACTTTAATTTCTTGCACTGAAAAATAAAGACACAATTGTTTGATAGAATTGATATTAAAATTAAATAATAAAACAAACAAGTAAAATAGATTGAAGCAATCGATGAGAGAGGCGTGGCTAGGTTATTTCGAATTATGAATGACTGTCGAATGATTTCTTCTCGACAATTGGGCTCAATCGATTGCTTATGGATTTCTCTGAGTTGTCAGTTCGTAGATTGTTTGGGCAATGGCGACGAGGGAATTACCTGGGCAATGCTGCGCAACTATCCTTGAGGTTCGACAAAGCATAGCTTCTCTTAACCGTTGAAATCCTGCACTTATCCCTAAATCAGATTAGTTCTTTTGTACTTGGATCGAACCATACCTACTTGTTTCATGAATCTAATCCTTCCGAATCTGGATAAATAAATCGTTTATCGAGTCCTCTCCCCATTCCCTCGCAAACAAATTTAATTGCCAAGAGTAGGTAAACCTCAATTTAGAATACACCAAACACTTAATAAAAATCAAACTAAGTATTCATAACATAAGAATAACCCAAGCCAACTTAAGATTAGTTCATGGCTGAGAAAAATATCCTAAAATAATCTCTCATCACTCGAGTAAACAAGAAAATAAAAAGGAGAATTCGACAGCCCCTTTGTGTACTTCTCTCCCACGATCAGCTCATCTTCAATGGTGATCGGCCAACTCCTTATATGGAGATGATGAATACTCTTTGATGATAGAATAATATATAATTGAAAATAATAATAAATCCAAATTATATATTATTCACATCCTTTATTTCCTTCTTTATCCAATCATCCAAGTTTTCCATATTTTTCTCCATTGACTCCATCTTTCATAATTTCTTTCCATGGATAGCTCTCCATCAAGGATCTATTTCTGCAAAACAAACAAATAAACCTAACAACATCATCTTTTCTACCAAAATTAACTAAAAATAACAAAACAGGGATCTAAGGTGACAACTAATGAAAATGCATGAAAATATGGAATTGTAATTAATTAAATGCTTAAGTAAAGCAATAAACATGAGTAAAAAGGGAATTAAAAATAGTAAATTATTACACTTAACATTCATGAATAATGCTTATTATTTCATTTCAAGTATCAAAACTCAAATTCAAATAATGTATTTGGGATCAAATTCAACTGGATCATCAATCCCTTCAGATTCAACAAGAAAATATGGAAAACCAGACCCTTCCAATAGAAATAACTTTCTTTGTGGTTTTTGTGGTAGAATTACAAAGGGAGGGGCATATCGGATGAAGCAACACTTAATTGGAGGATTCAGTAGTGTGGTCAAGTTCCCTAAATATCTCGAACATGTTAAGGAAGAAGTGAAAGCCTTTATGTTGAAAAAGGAAGAAGCAAAGGCTACAAATTTAATGTCATCTCAAAATTTTTCATATGATGATGATCATGATGAAGAACTTGAAATTGCCTCAAGTGGAGATGCATGCAACTCAAGTTAAAAGTCCGAATCTAAAAAACGAAGAGCTAAGGTCCAATGGATTTCTTTGTTGCTCTTAAAGTTAATCCACAAAAAGAGGAGAGTATGCAAATAGCTTTGCTAAGCAACTAAGGGATGGTACTTGTAAAAAAGTTGCTAGGTTCTTTTATGATGTCAGGATTGCTTTCAATGCTGCAAGTTACCCAAGCTTCAAAGAAATGTGTGAAGCTATTGGACAATACGATGTTGGTTTTAAAGTGCCTAGCATTCATGATCTTAGAGTGCCACTTCTTAAGAAAGAAGTAGAGGATACTCAAAAAATAATAGAAGAGCACAAAAAAGAGTGGGCACAAAAGGATTGTTCGATTTTTTCAGATGGGTGGCGTGATTCAGTTGCAGAAATAGATATTATCAATTTTCTTATCAACTCTCCGAAAGGATCTGTATTCATTAAATCTGTGGATGTTTCAAAAATTATTAAGGATGTTGAATTGTTATGTCGGATGCTTGATAACATGGTGGGACTTGTAGGGGAGAAAAATGTGATCCAAGTAGTGACAAATAATGCTTCTAATTACATCAAAGCCGGTACGAAATATTTTTTTAATTCTTTTTTTAGATTATTGAAATATTTTAATTTGATATGTTGTTTTTTATTTGTAGAAAAATTATTACAAGTAAAGAGGCCACACCTTTATTGGACTCCATGCGCGACCCATTGTATCGATTTGATGTTAGAGGATATTGGAAAACTTCCAAGAGTCAAGAATGTACTAAGAAAGTGCATATTCATGAATGGCTAAATATATAGCCATGTCTCCCTTGTGAATATGACGAAGAGGTTCACAAATCAAAAGAATTTGCATAGACCGACAATCACAAGATTTACGACATCTTTTATCACTCTTGTGCAATTCCATAAGTAGAAGAATAATTTGAGGAAGATGGTTACTTCTCAAGAATGGAGTGATTCTAAATGGCCAAAAGAAACGGGAGGAAAGAAGATTGCAACTTATCTTTTGCAAGAAATATTTTGGAGGAACGTTCTTTATGCTCTTAAGTTAACGAGACCTCTTGTTAAAGTTCTTAGAATGGTTGATGGTGAAAAAAACCCACCTATGGGATATATTTATGAAGTCATGGATAGAGCCAAAGAGTCTATTTCTAAGAGTTTTTCAATAAAGGAAGAGGAATACAAGAAAGTTTTTGAGTTTATTGATAGAAGGTAGGATTGTCAACTTCATCAACCTTTACATATTGTTGCTTATTTTTTAAACCCGAGAGAGCAAGTGGTGAAAAAGTTATGAATGGTCTACTTGATTGCATTACAAATTTAACTCAGGAGAGAGAAATTGAAGATAAGACCATCACAAAAATAGAGCTTTATCGAAATGCTAATGGTCTTTTCGGGAAAGAAGAAGCCTTTAGGTAAAGAAAAATAAGATCTCCAGGTATTAAAAGTTACAATACAATTATGCAAGTTCTTAGTATAATTTATAGACTTTTAATGTTACTTAAAACTTATAATATTTTGCTTTTATTTTTTATATGATAGAGGAGTGGTGGTCTAAATTTGAATCTTCAACTCCCAACCTCTAAAAGTTTGCTATATGAGTTCTTAGTCTTACTTACAGTGCTACTAGTTGTGAGAGAAATTAGAGTGTTTTTCAGCTGGTAAGGATTAAAGAACTTTTTCTCTATATTATTTCTTTCTTATCATAATAAATTATTAATTTTTAATTACTTAACTTATATAATTTTTTATTTTTTTAGTTTCATACCAAAAAGAGAAATAGATTAACATAAGATCGACTAAAGGATTTGGTTTTTGTAAAATATAATCGTGCATTGAGACGTCGATTTCAACTGAAAGACACTGGTTCTATTCTTTTGGAGGATATTGATGAAAGTAATGAATGGTTGATTGGAAGAATAGAGAATAATTCATTTGAAAATGAAGATGAATTTGTGTTTGATGGCGATAATCTAACATGAAGTCAAGTTGGTAGAGCTGTCGGAGCCGATGGTCTTATCTATTACACTAGAGCATCAAAGAATCCTTTATCTGCATCTGTTAAAGGAAAATGTGTAGCTACTAGTTCTGCGACCTTTACTCCTAGATCAAATCATGAAGTCCCAATGCATGATGATGAGATAGAAGAGGATATTGGTGAAGATGGACTTGATGCAGATGAATATTTTGATGATGGTGATGATTTGGAGTGATGGAGTATTACTCTTTAATGTTTAAGTGCAACTTGGTTCATGTGCAACTTTGAAATTTTAACTATATTGGATACTTTGGTTGTTTTTATTTCTTTAATTTGAAATATTTTATTGCTCTTATAAATCATTTTGTTTAATTTGTGACTTAAGTACAAATTTAGCTTAGGTAGAAATATTTTTATTTTTCACATATATAATATAATTACCATGTATTTATGTACAAAATATACTATATAAATAATTTATAATTTTTAGGTAAAAATGGCGTCTCGCCTAAGAAAGGCGAGCGCCTTCGCCTCTCGCCTCGACTCTATGGACCTTTTGCGCCTCAGAGCGTCTCGCGCATTTTAATACCAAGGCTGCATTTCTCACCAAAGAAATGAGTTGGTGGTCATGCCCTTTAAGAGAGCTTAGGCTCTCGGGTGGCCAAGGATCGGGGGGAAACCCTCGGTCCTACCGGTTCGATCGAGGTCCTATTTTTAGGATTCGATCTAGTTAAAATTTTTGGAGGGGTCGTGGTAGATCTTGGTGAGTTCATCGGGGTTAGTTGTTCTTATTTTTTGGTATAATTTCTATTTCTTTTTATCTTTGTATTTTGAATAATTTTAATGAAAATATTTGTTTAATAATTTATGTTGTAGATTAACATTAATTTATGTTTATGTTTTAGATTAATATTTATGTATGTTTTAATTTATGTTTTAAATTAGTTTTTTATTTGTTAGATTATTATTTATGAGTTTATTTATTTTTTGTGTAATGTTTTTAATTTATTTTTAAGTTGTATGAATAAAATATTAATTCATTAAAGCGGATCCCTAAATTCGGTCGTAAGCGAGGCCAGTACTAATATGGTGGTAGTGGTTCGGACACTTACCTTCGGGTTTAGGTGCTTTAAAATAAACGTGCATATTCGATTAAAAATTAATTTAATCATCAAATTAGCCCAGAAAATTTAATATTAATAAAGCGATAATTAAATAAAGTACTCATTTTGGGCGGTGTGGGGGTGCTAATCCTTCTCCATCCGTAACCGACTCCCGAACCCCAATTTTGAAAATCTCTGGTTTTATGGTGTCCGGTCTACCAAAACGGTCGGTGGCGGCTCCTAATTTTACCAAACTATTTTTTAATCGAAAACCCTATGTGGAAGACATTAATTTTAAAACGACACATCGAAAATGTTTTTCACGTCGAAAAAGGATATTAATCAAAAATATTTTCTAATAATAAAAAGGGAATTTTCTAGCGATACACCTATTCGTGGATTTTTTTCATATCGCTACATATGGCGAATCTGCTAGAGAAGAATTTTTTGTTTTTTAAAAACAAAAAGTGAGTCAAGGTTTTAAATGATTATCGCTTTACTAATATTTAAAGATTCTGGGCTAAAGTGACGATCAAATTAATTTTCAATTGAATTTGTACTTTTATTTTTCCGTATTTAAAATTGGCATCTAAACCCGTCATTTTAAGTGGGGAAAAAGGCTAACGCTTTCGTGGAAATATTGTTCTCCCGTGTAGGCCTTAGCCGAAGTACATTCGAGGCTCCACTATATTATGCTTTCGTGAGAATATCGTTTCTTCATATGGGCATAAGTGAACGAGTCCCCTGAATTGAACCCGATCAAGATGAGCCTGTAATAGGTAATGACCGGGGGCCTTGCTACTCTTAGTAGAGGACAGTTCGGACAATTCGGATCCTCTTTTAGCACCAATAATGCATATAGAGAACTAGATTACCTACCCCATTAAAGTCATGCAGATACCCTAATAAACTAGACGAGATATCTAGGATTGCTCTTCTCTGTTTACTTTTATGCAAATTTAATTTTTTTGAAATTTATTTTTGTATTTATTATTTTTACCACTACTAAGCTGGTTTCTTTTGCTTTTATTTCCTTTTTGCTTGCATCGCTGCATATCGCATCTTGCATATTTCATATTGCATTGAGGGTATTGATTTGAGTGGTTTATCCTACAACGGAAACGTTCACCATGGAAAAAAAAGGTATCTAAAAACCTCAATTCTAGTGTTAGAAACTAGTCAACGACTCCGATTAAGGGACGAGATTCGATAAGGTCATCATCAGATCTTTTTTATCAGACACTGGTTAGAGGACAACCGAAAAGCTCCAAACAATAGTTTATCAAACGACCAGGTAATGACCATGCATTTATTCAGGTCTACATAAGAATGTTAGTCCGGGATTCCAAACGATCATGAAAGATGTAACAGAAAACTAAAGTTTGATTAATGGTTTATCAGAGACACATAATCGGTATCATTTCACCATCTAAAGGTTGAGTTAGAATCAGGCATCAGTTTACCAAGAACAAGTAACAACTATGCATTTCGTCTGAATCAACAACCGAATGAAAACCCAGTATTTCGAACGAGAATATGGATGTATCAGAAAACCTCTAAGAGCATAACAATAGAACAGAACCGATACCATTCTAGAGGTTCGAGTCAGAGTCAGATATAGAATTCGAAAAGGTAATTGAACAATTTTTCAAGCGCGTCAATAAAGAAGTGGTTTTCTTCAGGTTAGAATAATAATAATAAAAGATTAGTGCCTACCGGTTTATTTCACTAGGATCGGGGCCACTATTCAAGATTATCGAGAATAGTTCAAAGTTTTGGAAGAAGTGTCCATGGGAAGATACCACTGTTAACAACACCAACGTTGGAAGCTTAGAATGGTAGACAGAAACAAGGCCGGGTCATTCAAAAAATAAATTTAAATAATAATTATTAATGTATAAATTGTTACTTCAATTATTAATGTTATTTTTGATTAAATTTATTAATTTAAGTTAATATTATACCTCATATGATATTATTAAATTTTGCTTTTAGTTAAAAATAAGGTAAGTTTTTAATGAGTTGAACGAGCAACGAGTCGAGTTGAGCAACAAATCTTTTTAACAAGTCAAGCAATGCCCAACTGACAATCGACTCGCTCGATAAATACCCCTACTCGTAATACATCCTTGAA
Source organism: Abelmoschus esculentus (assembly GCA_035048815.1). Lineage (NCBI taxonomy): Eukaryota > Viridiplantae > Streptophyta > Magnoliopsida > Malvales > Malvaceae > Abelmoschus > Abelmoschus esculentus. Next base: position 14,602,377 of record JAUCBN010000027.1, on the reverse strand, counting down.
CTCAAAATCACGTGGTTCTTTATTCAAACGTTCAACCAACTTGTACCTCATTGGATTTTTGCTGGCTTCCAGAGTTGTTGCCTCCGTGCTTCCCCGGGCACAACCAAATAAACGAAATAAATTATTATAGGAACCAAATCTACCGCTGCTTGCAATGCAACGTGATCAATTATACCTTCTCTACTTGGCCATGTCATTCAATCCCTTCTCTACTCGACCATTAAGAACAGATGACTATCAATTATACCAATACGCAACATGTCTTCACCAAAAGAAATTGTCTCCCATGCCAGAGTCACCACCTTGTTCAAATCTATTTATGATAAGATCACCTAAATCCCACTTCGCATGCTTAAGTTCATTTCCACGTCCTTGGTTATGATCTTATATGATTTGCTGGTCATGTTGATCAGAACTATGTTGTCTTTCTGGAAGACCAATCCAATCTTGAGCAAGAATGGAATCTTGGCTAGGATCGTTAAATCCAGATGCTTCTGCAGCAACAAGTCGTGAAAGTTCTTCTTGAAGGGCATGTGCGATAACCGCATCATTCTTCACATTTACATGTTCAGGTTCAGATTCTTGATAACCCTCTCTAACATATCCAGATTGATTATCATCTTTGTCATACTGAGTGACACTTCCACTAGCACCAGAATGGTTAAGTACACAAACTTGAAGATCCTGGAGACCCCAACGAACATCAGTATCTATATCAGATGTAATCATTGTTAAAATTTATAAGAGAACACCATCCATATTCCTAACTGAATTTGTAGACTCCACAGAAGAAATTCTGAAGAGAATAAAGAGAATGTAAGCCCGCCGTCCTGCGAGCAATCTTAACCATCCGTTTTCTCACCATCGTCTTCACGTACCCATTCATGGCTTTCTGGAAAATTGTTGATTTTGGTGGCGTAGATTGAGAGAGAACGGTAACATAATCTGGGGTAAGTTATGACTGTGCATAAAGATTTGATGAATTAGCGCCCGCGGTGCTTGTTTTGTAGTGATAGGGTGGATTGGTGAAGTTTTGGCTATGGAGGTCGTGAATTGGAAGAGAAGAAGGAAAAGGATTGCCAGTCCATGGCTTGAAGATGAAGATGAAAAAACTCCCTTTCGCTTCCATTTTGTTATGTAAAAACCACTCTCCCCCCTAACAATTGCTGCCATCCTCGTCCAATATGGTAACCCCTCCATAACTGCCATTAACTCAAAAAATTATATCCTCAATCACACCATGTTACCATGGGACCAACCACTAAAAATCACCCATACCATTAATTTTGACATGTCATATTTTTTTTAATTGAATCTTCACTTTAAAAATTATTTTTGAAAAGAATTAACAGTAAATATTTTTAAATGTCATATTTTTAAAAAAATGATGATGTCATCTATGGATAAGTCCCACCACGTTATCCATGGGATCAACCACTAAAAAAATATCCATCTCATCATTTTTATGTCATATTTTTTAAGTAAATCTTCATTCATATTTACTATTAATTTATTTTAAAAATAATATTTTTAAGTGAAAATTCACTTGAAAAAAAATATGACATGAAAATATTGATAAGATGTATGATTTTTAGTGGTTGATCTCATGAACATGTGGTGTGACTTACCTTTTATATAACTTCTCGTAGAAATGGGGTGAGGTCAGGGCGGAGGAAAGAAGATGAATAAAAAATAGGATAAAGTACACCAATTGACAATAAATTTTTGGGGTATATTCATTTTGATCACCGGCTTTTAATTTATTTATTAAAGTCATTTATTTTTTAATTTACTTTTATTTTGATTCTTCTAATTAACTTTCACTAAAAATAATATCATAGCATAGAGGTGTGCATTATTCAGTTTTAACCAAATTAAATGACTGAACTAAAATTATTTCGGTTAATTCGATTGGTTAAAGTTAAATAAGCTGTAAGTTCAGTTAAAAAATTTGGTTTCTATTAAATTAGTTTAAAATACTTTTTATGTTTGGAATACATACGTTTAAGCTCTAATTTTACTTAATTAATTGTGAGGGTAGCACATTAGCATACAAGCTTGCGAAGATGGCTTGGAATGTTTCATCCGAGTCTAGTCTATTCCTAGAGCTTCCTAATTCATTTTTTTTTTTATTTTTAAAATAATTATATTCTTTAAACTAACTTTAAATCATGTTTGAATTATACATTATAAAATTATAAACTTTTAAATTTTATGTTTTTATCATATATTTTTTAAATAATAAATTTTAAAATAAAATATATGTCAATATCCGATATCCGATTTTATGGGTGCATAAATTTCACGAGTACTCGATTAGAGGATACCAACACTTATGGTCCAGAATATAAGTGGACAAATATACTATTTATATAACTGATACCCAAATTTAAACACCCCTAAAATTATCGATTGGTATGGTTATAAGATTTTGGCATTAAAAAAAATGAACAATTCCAATTACATAGTCAGTTTTTTTTAATAGTATAATGTGATTATAACGTAATATGTTTATATTTTTTAATTAGATAAAAAATATTATATATTTATGTCAAAATTTGAACTTATAAAAATAAAATAGAATAAAAAATTTAATTAATAAATTTTTATGTTTATATTTTTTCAATTTTTAATAAAATATTAATTTAAAGTATATTAAAAAAATTAAAATAGCAAAAACACACGTTATATGTAGGGGTGAGTATTCGATCGAGTCGAGTCAAAAAATTTCGAATTATTCGAGTTAACGAGTCATATTTTACAACTCAAACTTTATTTGAAATTTTTTCGGTTCGAACAAGTTTAAGAAATTCGAGTCGAATCGAGTCGAGTTTTCGAGTTCCTATAAATATTTAATTATAATTATTTATCATGTTATAATATAATTTGATTTTAATTTAAACGATTTTCTATAATTATATAAGATATGCATATATATTTTTTCATATGTAATAATATTTTTTTATATTTTTATATATCAATGTATATATATCATAAAAAATTGAGAGATTCGTCTCAAACTTAAAAATTAATTCTTTAATTACTAAAAATTTTGAGTTATTTGAGTTATTCAAATTTCCATTTTACAACTCAAACTTTATTTGAAATTTTTTCGAGTCGAGTCGAGTATATAAAATTTTGAGTCAAGTCAAAACGAGTTAAGTATTTTCACCTCGAGTTGAGTTATTCATTTTTTCGAGTCGAGTTTTGCTCACCCCTAATTATATGTATATATTAGGCGAAAGTATCAAAATAGTCACAACTTTATTAAAAAATAAACAAAATGATAACTAAATTTTTAAATATTGTAAGAAAACCATGGGCGAATGTAGGCATGTGCCTGTCTAGACCCTGGCTCGTCTTATAATAATTTCTTCCTTCTATTTTTATTTTTTTAATATGTATATAATATATTTTAAATATTAAATAAAATATATGATATTAAAATTTATTTTAATATTTAAATATTGAATTTTAAGTAAAGTAAAGATTAAAAATTGAAATAAAAATAAAATTATTTATATTTTTATTATATTTTATAAATATTACATAATCACTTTTAATAAAATATATTTTAAGAATAGGTTTTGCTATTAAATGTTACATATTTTTTGAAATTGAATCTTTTGAATATAAGTAGAGTCTCACTCTAATATATACTAACGATAAAATATAAATAAAAAATTAAAATTTAAAAATATTATTTTAATAAATATATATCTCATCTTCAATGTCTTTAAAAATAACTTAAAGAGGACATAAATATAATATATTTTTTTGTTAAACTTGCGGAAGAAACTAATATTTAAATAAATAAATTTAAACCCATATTTTTATTATTTATTTTAAACAAATATTTCAATTTTATTTAAAAAAAAGACGCGAATAAAGAAAAAATTAAAATTATTCAAAGTTTAGTTGGATAAATTTTTGTTTTATTTAGAGTGAACATTCAATTAAATCAAGTTGTATTAAAATAATTTGAGTGATACAAGTTGATGAGTCATATTTTATAACTCAAACTTTATTTGATTTTTCTGATTCCGATAATTCGAGTTTCTTTTCAAATATAATTGTAAATATTTACAATATTATGATAGTATTTGATTCTAATTTAAATAATTTTCTACGGCCATATACACTCTATATCTTATATTTTTTTCATGTGTTATACATATATCACATAGAGTTAGAGGATTCAACTTGAACATGAAAATCGATTTAGTAATTAATAAAAGTTTGAGTTATTCGAGTCTCAATACTTAAAAACTATTTTTACTCAAAAAAATATTTTTTTCGAATCAAATTTTAATTATGTCTAATTTTATTTATAATGGCCCGGTCAATACTATTTTTCTAGATTCGCCACTGAAGATAATAATTAAATTTTCTGAAGGGGCTCACTTTTAAGCATGCCAGTAAAAGTCACTCATAATTGGGCATAGAAGAAACCTATGAAATTAAGGAATGAATGATTATCAATGGGGAATTTGCAAGGTGAGTATAAAACTAAAGATGTATGAGATATTTTCATACTGAAACGAGACAAAGTTCAATAGACAAAGATAGCATGGGAAAGCTTGACAATACCTTGACATTAATTTATCTCATGGTTGATTGTGCTAAATAGATTGCAAACAAAGGATAAAATGCTTCAGTGGGTAGTTCATTTGGACCCACATTGCTTGTTGTGTGATGAAGAACTTAAATTTAGAGATCATCTCTTTGGTGAATGCCCATACATGATAAAAATATGGTCCATTTTAATGTTGATTGCAATATACTATTTCAGTGCAGCAAATAGAATGAGTTATTAGAATGGATGCAGCGTGCAGGAAAAAGTAAAACCATGAAAGTTATACTGATTCGATTAGTTTGGTGCAGTCTAAACTATTATTTATGGCAGGAGCGGAATTTTAGGAACCATGTGAGACAATCGAGGGTGGCCTAGGATATTTATACTCGTATAAAAATGATATTCGTGTTAGGATCACTGGATGTAATAGCTTAAAATATGTAGACATTTCTATAAGTTTCAAATAGAGATTTTGTTAAAGAATACATTTATATAAAGAATTGAGATATATATCTTACATAACTATTGTATGATGGTTTATTGAATAAATAAAATTTAATTTATTAAAAAAATATCAATAAAAACATAATTAGTAGATAAACGGTTTGTACCCTATATTTCCGACGAAGGTAAGGTGTTGTGTTAGTAGTGCACTAACTTTGGTCTCACCACTAGAAAAGAAGCCTTCAATCAAGCTCTTCAAGTTTTCTTATTCATAATATTATAAAAGTTTACTATAAAAAATCATCTTATTTTAATCTATATTATTTATAATATTATATCTCGAAACTCTAGCATTAATTAAAATATCTTGAAACACATACTCCTACTTTAATTTTCAATTATTTTTCAACTTTATTCTCTGCTAAGTAAAAACAGAATGCATTGATTTTGGTTTGTTGGAATTTGGAAAAATGTCTTTTAGTTGCCGGCTAAGGTGAACAGTAGATTCCTCAATAATGAAATTAAAGTGAACAGTTCGTTCAATTTTGTTACTAATTTAGAAATATTTTAAATTTCTTTACTAAAATCTCAGACATAAATTGTTTGAACATTGTACTGATATTGTTGATGCTCAAATCCGTAACCTCTAGAAACAATAGTTATTCCTTTAACCATTGAGCTTAAATGGTTTATGATTTTTATTTACTTATATAGAATCATGTAAAAATGATTTGTTCAACTAATAATAAATTATCTAGTATTAATTGGATGGTTAAGAAATTAAAAATAAAATCACATTATCACTTTAGGAATAGAACTTAAGGAAGTTATCAATTTGAACCTTATAATTAATGATATAAGTATAGGATCAAATTACGACAAATCAAAATAAAACATTTGAATTTCAAATTTGAACATAATAAAGGGAGTAAAAGCATAATTAGACCTTGAAAAATAACAAATGCAGGGGGTGGGAAACTAGGTTCACATGTGTGAAGAAAGTCAAGAAACAACAGCCATAAACTCCTCGTCTGATTCAAGAGCGTTCATTGAACATGGCGGTAGGCAAACTTCCAAATCTATACTTCCTCCGCCTTCCCGTCCTGGATATGATGAAACTTTCCCATCAAACTTATGGGCATATCCACTTCGAAGGGTCAATGCTTTCCCCAACCCGAACTCATTCCCGTACTTGTTGAACCTTGGAGAGCTTCCCATCATTACACTTTGTGGGTCAAAAAGCTGAGAAATTTGGTAAACGAAAGGTGAACGGAGCCAACCATTGACGAAACCACGCACTGATTCGTCCCTGTGGTTAACCACAGCTTGGTGCAGTTTCCAGGCAGCCCAACCGAGATCATGATCGAGCAGTTCACCCGCTGTGGTCACTGCTCTCACTGTTTGAATTGAGTTCCCAAAGTAATCTGGGGACAACGGTGGTTCAAGTCTTGACCTATTGTTTATAGCCAATCTGCAACCAGTGACCATTTCACTTGGAAAATGACGAGCCCTTGTGATTGCTCTCCAAACAAACGCAGATAAAGACTGGAAGGAGGAGATTTTGGTGGTTTTATATTCTGTGTTAGCTCTTTCTTTGAGCTTTGCGATGGATTCTGCCGAGACATGGAACATTCTCTCTAAAAGCTGTGGCGCTTCAAATCTGCTGATAAACTCATCTTGGTGAGTGAAAGGAAGTTTAAGCAATGGTCCATGGCCCTCCGGGAACCATCTCTCAAACACAGGGGGGCGTGAGATTTTTATATTATCGTCTTGACATTGAAATATTTCGGACAATATGTTGAAGAAATGCCAGAAGGAGGTTCCATCGCCAATAGCATGGTTCATAGAACACCCTATGAACACCCCATCTACCAGCTCAGTGACCTGAATAGATAGCAGTGGCCTGGTTTGACCATCGTAGTTGATTGCTCTATCATGGTCGAAGAACGATTGAACAACCAATGGAACATAAGTTGGAGAAACAATGTCGGACACGGATATATCAGCAGCTGCGTGGATGAATTTGGCTCCTGGGCTGTTGCTGCAATCAACAAAGACGGAATACGAAGGTGGGTTTTCTTCTTTTCTGGATGCCAGGCGACCTGCTAAGGGATAGAAATGAAAGAGAGCAACGGAGAGGGACTTCTTGAGCCTCTCCAAGATATTGTTGATCAAGTTTTCTCCACAATCCTCCGGCGGAGGTTTGGCATACAGGAGACCCTTCTGAATGTACTGTACAGACAGCATGCTTAGATCCCATGTTGTCAGATAGAAGGGCTGTTTTGATTCTTCAGAAACATTTTGTGGTCTAACAAAACATTCTGAGATTACTCTAACTGTTGAAGGATCCATTTTGGTTGCTTGAATGGAAGAGGAAAAAGATTTTTGATTAGAAGCAATGTCTAGTATTGGTTGAAGATTGGGTCTTATATGGTTGTTGAATTACTTGCTGGAGGAGCAAGTTTTGGCTCAAAGTGAATGAAAAATACGGGCGTAAATCATCTGTCTCTTTTTTACGATTATGATTTTTATTTTGCTTTAAAACAACCCTTTGATTTAAGAGCAAAAACTCTTTTAATGTATAAAAGAACAAAAATAAGAAATAAATTTTACCTTATGATTATCGATGAACAATATTTAAAGCTATATAGATTAATGTATTTATCAACATAAAATATTTTTATATATCATATTCTTAAATACTATTTATACTGTAAACCTATTATTTTGATCTATTGATAACATTGTAAGCAACCTCATCTTCAACCAACTTTAATGTTAATAAGTACAAATGAGATAAAAAAAAACAATGAGGTTAATTATCGATCAAGAGCATAACATTTCAGGTTATTCCTCAAAATTGTATCTAAAAGTTGTTCCACATATTTCCTAGAATATGCAAGTAGGATTGATGTATCTCGTGTTTAAGTTCAAACTGTTATTAGATACAAAATTATGATCAAATATTATAAAAAATAATCTATTAAATTTTTAAATATAAAAATAAGAACGATAAAAATCTTATTAGAATAGTATTTAAACTAAAAAGGAACTAAAAATTATTATATCTAAAATTGAGAGAGCCAACCCATATATCTCTATTCATCCTTGTTCGTCAGCGTATTTTTGATGTTGTTTTGATAAATGCCTTTGTGTTGGGTGACTCAAATAAAAATTTTAAAATTTTAGTGATCAATATAAAAATATTTAGAAAGTTCGATAATTATTTATGTATTTTACTTTAAAGAAAAAAACAACTAACGGATTACATCAATATTTTTTTTTTAAAAATGTAACGAAAAAGACCAAAACAAAAATGAAATAAAAATTTGGTGACCCTAATAATAATTTCAAAAGTTCAGTGACCTTGGGTGTACTTTACCCTTAACATTTCGGCATCTACCAACCCAATGTTGACTAACTAGGATGAAAAGGTCAACTGTCTGACCTAAGAAAACTGCTCATCCATTTCAAAATTTAATCTCTCTTTTAACTTAAAATAAGCATTTTACAAGAATATAGTTTAGGATTTTTTATTTAAAAAAATATAGCTTTTAAAAATTATTTTTAATAATATTGTTGTTTACCGTTCAAGTTATAAAATTAATGGATTATATAATCAGTCTTTGAATAACATTTTATTAAAAAAACGAACAAAAATTAAAAGAACATATGGTATTGTTTAAAGTCAGACTGCTCTACCCTATTTTTGAACAATAATCTCTCAAATAAAAAAAATGCATTGTATATAAAATTTTTTACACGTGATAAGTTGAGAGGACAACTGTCATTGTTTAAAGTCGGATCGCCCTCCCTGTCTTTGAACAATAATTGATCTTTTTATTACTTTTAAGTAAAATATTATTTAAAGTCCGATTCTAATTAATTTGTTTTATGATTTGATCAATAAACTACTATATTATTAAAAAAAAATTTAAGAAAAAATATTTTATTAAATTAAAAATCCCTATATAATCTGTTTAATGTCTGTTTTATAAGATAATCTTGAAAAATCTTAGAAGGTAGGTGGGAGTTCGTACTTGTGGTTGGTGGTGTTGGAGCATCTACGAATCCAATATTGACCAAGGTCTCGTTTAATATTAATAGGACATTAGTAGAAAAAATATATGTAATTCGTAAACATAATATAATATTTATATTATGTGTTTATATTTAAAATTTTGGCATCATAATATATGTAATTCGTAAACACAATATATATAATTTTTTTATACAATTTTTCTTTAATATTTAAAATTTTAACCTTAAACCCTAAAATTTTTTAGTGAAGAAATTCGGATAAAAAATATCTATTTTTTATTATCCCTTCATCCATACCTCTTATTAAAAATTTTAAAAAATTGAATTAAAACTCTAACCCTTATTTTATATCTTAAACCCTAAACCATACTCTAAAAAATACACCTTACCCCTAATTCCCTAAATCATAACCACAACCCTTAATCTTAAACCCTTATTTGAAATGAAGACATAAATGTAAGTATAAGAAAGAGGTAGAGGATTTCCACCCCATATACAAAGATGAAAAAGAACCGCCTCATTAGATACCTTGTTTAAATATATTTATTTTTTTTAAAAAAATTATTATATGTTTGATTAGAAAAAACTAAACCTAATCGGAAAAAAATATAATAATTAGTACATAAAAGGATTACAATATAAACTCAACAAACAGTCGTGCATTAATCAAAATGGTAATACTTAAAACCTAAAATATAACTGATAAGTTATAACGATTAAATAATATTTCATACTAGTTTTTTTTTAAGAAAGTCAAGAAACAGCAGCCATGAACTCATCTGATTCAATGGCGTTCCTTGACCATGGCAGAAGGCAAACTTCCAAATCTCTACTTCCTCCACCTTGCCGTCAAACTTATGGGCATATCCACTTCGAAGTGTCAATGCTTTCCCCAACCCGAACTCATTCCCAGACTTGTTGAACCTTAGGGAGCATCCCGTCGTTACACTTTGTGGGTCAAAATGCTGAGAAATTGGGTAAACGAAAGGTGAACGAACCCAATCACTGACCAAACCACGCAATGATTCGTCCGTTGGTTAACCACAGCTTGGTGCAGTTTCCAGGCAGCCCAACCCAGATCATGTTCAAGCAGTTCACCCGCTGTGGTTAGTGCTGAGCATGATAAACCGCAAAACCGAAAACCGAATCGAATCGAGGTATTATAGTTTATAAATTTACGAACCGTGGTTAACTGCGGTTAATCGAATTAAACTGAATTTGATGTGTTAATTGATTTTTAATTATTTTTATAAAGTAAAAATATATATTTTATATTCAAAATACTATAGATGTATTTTTATTTTTTACTTAAAAATAAGTTTTTAATAAATATTTATGAAAAATATCTCAAAAATTTTACCTTTTAATGTTTAAAAGTCATAAAATAAAGCTATTTTCTCAAGATAAAATATAATTTTTAAAAATTAATGTTAATATAAAAAACCAAAAACCGAGGTTAATCGAACCGAAAACCGGTGGTTACTAAAATAATTTACCGAATTAAACCGAAACCGAACGGAATGCTCGGTTTTCGGGTACCCAGTTATTCAGGTGCCTAATTTTTTCGTATACAAATTTTTTTGTCTGTGTTCTGACTTATTTATATTGGATACTCACAAAATCTAAATATCTGACTAATTAAGTAACAGTTACTTGGTTTATATATTTATACTTTTTATTTTAAAAATAAAAAATCACGTATTAAACACGTAAATTTTAAAATTTTATAGTACATAACCAAACATAAAAATCAGTGATTTAACGAATAAATTATTTTAGGATTTTTTTTGAACCGCTCTGCCGTCGCCAAGCACTCAGGCTTGAAGAATCTTCGACATCTAGGTTAGATAAGAAAAGTATCTATGGATGGTGATGTCACGTTACCGTTGCTAGTGGCGTTTGGGATGGGAAGCAGGCAGGAACCTATCAATCTTGGGAAGGGAGTTTCTTTTCGGGATGTTATGATGTGTTCCGTTGAAAGTAATACGGAGGATAATTTCTTGAAGTTGTTGGAAGTGGAATTAGCCAATGACGATATTGTTATCAACGAAGATGATCTAGTTCCTGAGATTCGGTTTTTCGATAGGGTTCATAAGCAAATTGATACAGAGTTGGCAAAGACGATGATAGTAAGACTCCTAGGGCGCTCTATTGGAATCAGGGCTTTGAAGAATAGAGTGCATGCACTATGAAATTCGATGGGAGATTTCTCGATCATTGATCTGGACAATGAATACTACTTGATCAAGTTTAGCTGGATACGGACTATGAAAAGGTTATTTCCGGTGGTCCATGGATGATTTACAGAAGCTACTTAACTATCCATCCCTAGTCGAGGGAGTTTTCGACAGCTGAGGATCATCCTAAACAGATCTTAGCATGGGTAAGACTTCCTGGCTTACCCTATCGCTATTACTCGAAACATTTATTTAATGCAATTGCAGGACTAGTTGGAGAGGTTATTCGGGTTGGTTTTAGCATAGTGAAGGGTCGTCGTGGGAGGTTTGCACGATTTACAGTTGTGGTGAGGCTAGACTAACCACTACTACTTGGGTTGATAATTGATGGTAGGTTCCAGCAGATAGAATATGGAGTTTTTTTGTTGATTTTTTTTGGGTGAGAAAAATACGAACATACTAAAGAATTATGTGAGAAAGTCCAAAAGCAGGCGACATAACCCGAAATTGTGGAATCAACACCAAAAACTGTTGAGATGTATGGGCCATGGATGCAGATGGAAAAACAACATCAGGGAAACCAGAGAATTGTTAAAGGACAAAAATTTTCTGATTCGAGGGCTGCTAAGTCGAAGGGTTCGCGGTTTTCTATGTTGAATGTTGGAATAGATAATGAAAATACGGCGGCAGAAGAGCAAACTCTGACGCAAGGGATCAGCCAGGCCCCAATTCCTAGTGTCGATCATGGTCCTAGTTCAAAGCGGGTAGTGAAAGGTAAAGAGGTTGACTTAGGGGTGTGCACAAATATCTGATCCGAATAATCCGATCCATATATCTGATGATCCGATCCAAATTTTTAGATACTCTATCTAATTTTTTTTCTGGATAATTCGGATCGGATATCCGATGAAAAATTCGGATATTTAGATCGGATACGGATAAAGAAAATGTAAAATTCGGATTATCCGAATATCCAAAAAATATGGGTCATTAATTCTAGCCTTCTAGGCCCGTTAGTCTTATATGTTTATAATTTTAGACTTTTAGTGTTCTGCAGTATTATCGATATTTTTTCAAGAAAATATATCATCCCCTTTAGCTATAAAAATTTACCCTAGCCACAACCCTTCCTCATCTCTTACTCTCCGATCTACTCTTTTCAAAGGTTAAGAGTAACGAGTAACAACACCTCACTCTTTTCATCTTTCGATCTTCATTCGTGAAAAATTTTGATTTATGACGAGCCAAAATCTATAGCAAATTTCATTCCGTTCTTGGGTAAGTTCATTATAATTTATAATAATTCTTTTGGGCATAATTTTACTGCAATTTATAGATTATAATTTCTATTTATTTATTTAGTTTTTGTTTTGCTTGTATCCTGTTTTTATTTTTTAGAATCCAAAAATCTGATTATTATTGACATTTGATAATGTTAGTTAATTTCCACAGTTTTTTTACTTAAAGAAAATAATCATTAAATTCATAAACTGGGCACCTAAATAACTTGAAATATGAACTCAGATAGGATTTGATCGAAATTACATAGGAGAAATATGTTGCATCTCTCATAGGCCATCATGTAATCTTATATTTTGCATTTTAATTGATAGCTGTAGCTTATGATCTTCAATATCTTTTAAAACAGAAAACAAATTTTTCATCGTCTAACATTATAGTCTATAAATCAGTGTTTAACATTGTCAAAGTCTCACAGTTGCTATTATTTTTTTATTTTTTTACTCATTGACACTTTAATATCTAATTATTTTCTTGCTTAATGAATCTGATTTTTATTGTTTAATGAATCTGATTTTTTTATTACAGAATATTTCATTGTCTAATGATGATAATGAAGACACAAGTTCTGTATTTGTTGATTCGATGATGGATGATTCTGAAAAAGAAGAAAGAAAAATATCTAAAAGCAAAAAAAAAGAGAGAAGAGAAGTCAAGCAACAACAATGAATGAGAAAAAGAAGAAGAGGTCTAAGTGGTGGACTCATTTCACGAATAATGAAGAGAATCCGGCTTTTACTTCTTGTAAGTATTGTTAACAACTTATTGGTTGTCAAAATAAAAACAACACCACTCCCTTAGCAAATCATATTAGTAGGTGCAAAAAGTATCCTCCAAATTTTAGATAAGAAGCAAAAGTTGATTGATTTTGAGACTAAAACGCGAATAAATGAAGATGAAACTACTGAAATAATTAGTGTTTCAAAATTATAGGAATTTGATCAAGATATTTGTAGAAAGAAGCTTGCTAAAATGCTTATTGCTGATGAATTGTCTTTTGTATTTGTTGAACGGGAAGGTTTCATTGAATTCTGTCAGGCATTAAATCCCCTCTTTATTGTTCCTTGTCGTACCACTGCTACTAGAGATTGTTATGCTCTCTTCATCGAAAAAAGAAACAAGTTAAAAAATTCTTTCAAGAGCTTGAATTCGAGGATTTCTCTAACCACAGAGACTTGGACATCGGGTCAAAACTTAAGCTATATGTGTCTGACTGCTCATTTTATTGATGATGATTGAAATTTACATAAAAGAATACTCAACTTTTGTCCAATTGTTGATCATTTCGGGAAACTTATTGGTGGAGCTATTGAAAAATGCTTGAATGAATGAGGATTGAAGAATATTATGACTGTGACTGTAGACAATGTTAGCTCTAATGATTTGATAATTGATTACTTGAAGAGGAGACTTATCATTTAGGAGTCTAGTTTGTTAGGGGGTAAATATTTACATATGAGATGTGCGTCTCATATTTTAAATTTGATCGTACGAGATGGTTTGAAAGAACTTGATTTGTCAATTATGAAAGTTCAAGCTCTTGTGAGGTATGTTAGGTCTTCTCCCACTAGGCTTCAAAAGTTCAAAACTTGTATCGAAGAGGAGAAAGAGCATAGCAAAAGTCTTGTTGTTTTAGATGTTGAGACAAGATGGAATTCAACCTTTTTAATGCTCGAGTCTACTATCAAATTTAAAAAGGTATTTGCTAGTTTATACATAAAAGATTTTTCTTGTTTCAAGGAACTTAAAAAGATTGGTGGTGGTCCCAATGAAGATGATTGAAAGAGGGTGAACAATTTTTTACCTTTCTTGAGTGTTTTTTATGATGCAACATTGAGATTATCTAGTTCTCGTTATGTCACTTGCAACTAATATGCGCATGAGATTTATGGGACTAGATTCATGATTTCAAACTACATGAATGATGATGATGAAGGTGTTAGGAAAATGGCAGCCCAAATGATGTCTAAATATGATAAATATTATGGAAATATTGATAATATCAATATTTCGATGTTTGTGGTTGTGATTCTCGATCCTAGGCACAAATTGAATTATGTTGAAGGATCGTGTGAGATTCTTATGATGAAACAAAAGCCAATCTTTTGTGTCTCGATATTAAGATAGCTTTACAATCTTTGTTTGACTTATATGCTTCCTCAATGCCTTGCTCAAAGACAAGTGGTACTTCTTTCTCCACTTCTACCTCTTTCTCCACTTTCACTCAAAGTGAGATTCAAAGTGGGCGTAAGGTTGATCTTCAACAACTCATGACTTCAAAATACCAAAGGGATACAGATTGTTTATTAACTAATGCCAACAAAAGTGAATTGGAGAAGT